>CP125978.1:206803710-208056402 GCA_030063025.1 Avena longiglumis | reverse complement strand
GAAGAAATATTTGAGATTTTTGCGAGCAAAGGTACAATCTACACTTTTGATCCATATAGAAAATGCGGCCCAATCTTTCGTAGCAAAAGACTACTAATGTAATTCTAAAACCATGGGTTGATAATCGGACTTAAGGAGTAGTTTGAGTTGTTCAGAACCATAAGAAATTATTTTATGACCAGCATATTATGCATAATCCCTCCTGACGCATCACAATATATCGTAATCTTTCGCTGGGTATCATGCAGATCGGTGATGAAGTCAATCTACTAACTCTTTGAAAATTCAGTTTAGACTCTCATTCCATAATGCATCGGAATATTATTTCTTAATAATTTGGTTGTTCATTATCTGGAGAAACTCTCTTCAATGAATATCCGAAAGTAACTCATACCTACAGCACTGACGGTTTTGTATTAGTTGGTGTACTCCACCCAACACGATTGGAATCCTGATGGATTTCCATCGTAATCATCTTTATTTAATCACATGACCAAGGAATTCTACCTTGTCCAACCAGTGAATTCACACTTACTAAATTTAGCTTATAAAGATTATGTCCCTTAGGATTTGGTGGTAATGCTATTCTAAAATGATCTCGAATGTTCTTCCTTATCCTTGAACATATCAGCAACATCATCAAATTTAGAAGACTATGACAAACTTCGTCGTATAAGGCATGAAGATTTTGTTCATCGACTACAACATGTTCAGCGGTATCGTTAATCCAAAATTTACAACTAGCTACCATGATGACTACAATTAGACACAAATGTTGTTTTGGAACATCTTGTTTGATTTTTATTGACGTATCCCCGATAATGCATCAATTTGAAAGTCACCCAGCTCCTGATCGGATCAAATAAATCTTCAATTATTGGTAATGTATACTTATTTCGATTGTATGTTGTTTAGATTTATGTCATTCCACACATCCGTCAGATCATCCCTTTATCCACACAAAATCACCCAGAGTTCCTTTGTGATGCAATTCTCTTGAATGAATCATTTACTAACTCATCACCTGCTTTTTTAAGCTCTTTTTTTATCTCTTTAGAACCATCTTGTATGGTGCTTGAGCAATGGGCGATGTACCAGGTATCGAAAAGTCAATATGAACTCTGGCTCTCAATCGAGGATGGCATTCCTAATAATTACCGCTTAGAAAAACATTCTTGAAACTCCTTTACTACTAGAATATCCTCTAACTCGACCTCTTTCTTATTGAGTTTAGTTGAAGATCCGAATCCATGATATGAGTGTGTTTATCACGCTCGATAAAATATCCTTCCTCCACTTGAGTCTTAATTGAAACTATTTATTCTCACAGCTTTATCTGGGATCCATGTTTGCGTAATGTCCAAATCCATTCCTAGTAACTACTTGCTATGCCTTTTAATGGAATCACATATAGATCCAAGCATAACATGTACAATGCCACAATTTAGAGATAACTTTTATCTTATTTAATATGGCATACTACTATGGTACCCCCTGCCGTTATTACGGTTATTGATTTTCACCCACGCCCTTTTAATCCCAAATTGATCACATAATCACTGGATATGAAGGAAGTAGTTGCCAGACCAGATAAAATAAAACTTTTCCGGGGTTAGTAAGAGATGTTATAGACGTACTATCACTCAAAGTCTTGTGAGTTATCCACCTCCCTCCAAGGTTGCGATGCCCAGCTTTCCAAGTAGGCACACTGCCTGCTTGCCATTGTTGTTCTTGGCATAATTCCACCCTCATTAGGATTGTCTTGCCTCCCTCCTCTTGCTTGACCATTTGCTTGATGTATGCCAACCTCATGAGTTTATTGGGGACAATCAGGCTTTATGTGCCCATTCTGACCACAACCTATAGCATATGATCACTTTGGTTTACAGCAATCCTTACTAATGTGTCCTGAAGTTTGCATCAGTGACATATAACATTCCTTCCAGCCTGACTTGCTACCATTGGGTTATTGTTCATACGTTGAAAAGTCTATTCACTCGTTTGAACTCCAAATTAGGTATAGGCTTACTTGTTTGAACCCTATTAGTTTCCTACTAGCCCTCTTCCTTCTGTCCTCTTGGATATTCTTTGTAATCATCCTCAAAAAGTGATGGGCGCATCAAGCAACCATCTTTGTAAGTTTGATTATTGGCAAGCCTTATGACCAGATCTTGACAAATGGATTCCAAGCCACTTAAAAACCACTTATTTCTCTTCTCCCAGTGTTCACCTCATATTCATCATAGCGAGACAATTGGGTCAACTCCAAAAATGTACTTCATGACACTTTGGGTATAACCTCATTAGAGCCCAACCCTCAAACTCTACACTTCATCTCAATCACATTTTCTGTGAAACATGATATTCACGTAATATCATTTGAACTCCCTCCCGCCAAGTATACTCCTACCTAGAGGTTGCATTGCTAAGCTGATTTCCCACCAAGATATTTGTAGGTGAAAGGAGCATGTGGGACCCCTTGTGTGATTTTTGGTAATTAATGACAATATTTATGGACTAATGTGTGTATTAAAGTTGCACTTGTACAGGGGTTTTATCCATTGGAATCTCTTGGAGCATGTGTTGGATTCAAAGGTCGACGAAATGAAGAAGAAGATGTGTTTTCAAGCTCAAAAATGCGCTATATCTAGAAGATCTCTTGTTTGTTGCTTGCCATCCTCAGTGGTCATGGATCGATGAAGGAAAGCAATGAAGAAAGGCGTTCCATCTTGACAAAGGGAAAGATAAGCTTCACATTGATATCAGAGTGGAATGCTCAGAGGAGAAGGTATAATCTTGATAGGTTTTCCCTTTTTTGCCGGTCTCATGTTGTTAGTTGGAGACCGGGTTTAGGATAGATAGCCATACCATCAAGAGGGGCTTTCGAGATGAATAACTTCGATCATAACACTTGTTCGTGAGAGCTCAAACCTTTGCATAATCGCATCATCATATTTTGTTGTTATTTGGTTATCCATGTGAGGATATAGATCTTGTGGTAATCTCCATAATAAGCTCTTGTTCATCAAATCAGATCTCCCTTTTATAGCGCTATTGCGATTTTTGATCTTTTGATATTTCGGTTTCTAACCATGGGAGGTATCTCACTTTAAAAATACACCTGAAACGTTATCTTGCTTGGTGATTACCAATATTTTCCAAGCAGAATTAGTATCAGGTCACGATAGGATTTACCAATCTAAAGTTATTGCCATTTGTAATATTTTTTCCTATTTGATTAAAAAAAGAAAAAGAAATCTCTGGCTTTTTACGGATCCTGAAACGTGTTGTACCGTTGGTACTACTAGATGGCCCAATGTGCATGCCGCCTTTTCCGCCGCTTTCTGCCCGCATCACAGTGGAGGCGGTAGTACCGGCCCATGGCTGTCAGTGACTTGCCCGGCAGGACGGTACTATCGGACCGTTTACCATGCTCCGCCCAGCCTCCTGGACAAGCTCACGCCCGCTACCTTGGCGCTTTTGTATGGCGTTCACAGACAGCAGACGATGCGCGCGCTGCTTAGCTACGCCTCGATGCGCTGCCCAGCCCGCTCGATCACCTGCAAGGCTTGATGTCGCTGCTCATGTGCGGCTTGCCGGCTTTCAGCTGCCCCCCACTCCATGTGTGCCGCTTTCGCTCGCTGCGTGTGGATTCGCTAAATGCATCGCCTCTTGCTCTCTCTTCACGACACAACGGCGTCCCTTTCTTGACATTGTGGCCTGCTTGCCTCTGATTCGATCACATACGCTCGCTTCATATTTCACCCATCGCCTCCCTCTCCAGCTCGCTTCTTTGGGTCTAGTAGTCACCAGGCCCTGATGCCCAAAGTGAAAATGCAGCCTAGTTCGGAAAAAAATCTAGCAACGGCAGAATTTGAGCTCCAATATTTATAACCCCATCTTTCTCTCTCTCTCTCTCTCTCTGCTGTTTGATTACTTCTTCCTCTTTTTCTTGAAGCTACTATTATTTGACCCCTCTTTGAGATTGATTAAATCCTTCCTCCAATGATTCTTTCCCATATTTGAGAGGAAGATAGAGGAGATCTAGATCTATAATATGAGGAATTGCCGGATCATCTCTTTGTGAGTGTATCTTTGGGATCTAGATCTTGAGGGATTTTGTGTTCCTTTGATTCTTCCTCTCTTATTCCCCCAATTTCTCGGTTAGCTTTGTTGGAATATGAGAGTGGGAATGATTGAAGCATCTTTTTGGTGTTATTGAGCATTTCCATTTCCAGTGCATCGGTTTGAGTTCTCCTCCCGGAGGATTTGGTCGTCGGTATTCACAGAAGTTTGTCCCTCTTGGGTTCTTGGAACCACTAGATGGTTAATAATGGAAGTGGTCGTATGGTGGAGCTTGGATATTGGTTGTAAATCTTTGGGGTCGATTTGGGAGACTCACAGAGTGTTGTGGAAGTCTTCTCAACAAGGTTGTGTAAGGTTCCAGACGCATACCTTGAAAGTGCCACAATCGTGATAATTGGTGGTGGCGTTAACATACCGTAAGGCCAGGTGCTCGGAAGAACTTAGGTGAGGCATCTTTTGTGGCGTTCATGGTCTTAGTCTTACTCGCCTTACCTCCAACGTAGATGCTACATTCCATTGTGGAGAGGAACTTCAGGTAAAATATCTCCGTCTCCTCATTTGGACTCAGTTATTTTATACTCAATCTCTTTAATGGCGCACTTTTACATCATGAGATAGCCTTCAGTTGCATGAAGTAATCTATATCTTTCTATCACATTGTTTCTTGTCTTGCTTAGCATAAGCTTGTTGGTGCACATAGGTGAACCTTATTATATATAGGCTTGTGATACTTAACAAAAAGAAAAATGCTAGTTTTATTCGGCCATTGTTTAGCCCACTTTCAGTAAATGTTTTAAACCGCTTCTATTCACCCTCCCTCAGGTGGGCATCCAGTGATTCTTTCAGCTGGTCCAGGTTAGAAGATATGTTGCAAGCCTTAACTTGTCCTCATCATTTGCAACCTACAATCTTCAACTTTCTCTCAAGATCCACCGACCAATCCTCTGTGCATTCCATTTTGGTTTATAGCATCCAATCCAAAAGTTAATGTCCTTGTATTACGGAAGTCATAAATACTCACACCTCGACCTTATGGTTCTCCTCTAATTCTTGGCTCGTCTCAACGACAAACCTCCATGAACTTTGTCTTCTAAGATTCTTGCATCATCTCGCATAGATACCTTTGCGTAAGTTCTTCTCCATTAATGGCCTCTCATTGGTGGTGGTAACGTTCCTTTGTTCACAGCGTCATCCGCTACTCTTTCAGCCTAAATGTGCTCACGAAAGGCAAATGTTGTTCAGACTTCGGCTTCCCTACTCTTGGTATCCATGACCTCGTAGCCTCCAAGAAACATAAGAGAGTGAACATACTCGTGAAGGTACATTCATGTGCACATGTGTTACCTGAGCTCAGCTTTATGTGAAGCGTAACTAGTCACACAATGGAAATCAAGATCGAATAAGAACCAAATATGCATCATAACATATTATACATTACAAACAACATAGTTGGTACAATATCATTACAACCCTTCGCATAATAGAAGTACTATAGACTCTTGTGGTAGCTACCTCACTTATTAAATCTAGCGGCCTCCTGAACACTACAATACGCGATTACCAATGATGCTCGAACTCCTCTCAAGTGGTCCTACTCCTCATTATCCACGGCGCTCATTGTACATGCAGAATCAAGCTGTCTTTGACGTGAAGTCGATGGCCACGGTCTATGGAACAATTTGGCCTCCTAGATTGGATGTACTCGGTATATGAAGTATAAGGACTTGAGTTATCACTGGGTCCCTGAGTGCATTAACTCCATCTAGCTCGTGAAAGGTAGTTCTTTTAGAAACCTCAAGCTCATCACGATGATCCACCCACATATCCTTAACCCAGCATTCCTAGGGTAGTCAATAGAATACTTGATTCTTTAAACACAAGTGCTACTATAGATGACCCACAAGTATAGAGAACGTGTATAGAAGGAACTTTTCGATAAATAGGATTATCGATCCCAACGAGAGCATAAGGTGTTGACTAGTGGTATGGAGCGAAGACTCTCCGTAAATACTTAGCAAAACGGATTTTTTAGGGGTTTTCTGAGCAAAGCAACAACACAAAGTACAAGCGCAAAGACAAAGAACAAATGCACGACAAGTGGCCCAATCCTTTCTTAGCAAAGGACAATGGGTGGAAATACTCTATAAGGACCAAACGCGTTCCTCGAGGACACATGAGGTTCACGTCAAGTGCTTTATTGCCTCATATAGCTTAAGCACTCTTTTTTGAATGTTGTAAGTGTTGTGTGGGTGAAACTGTGCAAATGTACCAGACCTTACTTGAGACTTAATACATACTTGGTGATTAAACCCATCGCAAGCATCCGGCAAATACAGGAAAGTAATTAAGATATAAACCTAAACCACAACCTAAAGTCCTGAGATCCACGCTCCCTTGTGCAAGGAAGGTGTGTCCTAACGGTTCGAGTTTCTATCAATTCGGAAAGCAACCCGCAATTAGTAGCCAAATTCAATGACCATTCCTCCGGTCCCATACAATGGTGAAGTATCGCTGCATGTAAACTGATGTTCACATGAAACCACTAGAAGAATAGCACCACAACTTAAATACTAAACCATTGAATAATAACTCAACACAAATCCAATTACTAAGAACATGACTTCTCCCATGTCCTCAAGAACTAAACAAACTACTCACATTTGGGCAGACATCATATGGATCAAGATCCAAAGATGATACTGGTGATGGATAACAATCCAAACATAAACAATAATCCAATAAGTTCCACTCCATGGGCATTAACTACAATAGTAATTAACATCGAAAAGTTTCCCTAAGAACTAATGCAAGATCCAAAACGATTGTTACAGCAATGGGACGGAGTGTGTGATGATGAATGTTGGTGGAGATGATGGTGTGGATGATGATGATGATACCCGATGAAGCCTAGCTTGATGATCAGGTCAAGATGGCGATCGATCTCCCTCTCGAGTGAAGGGATTTCCGGTGAGAAATTGGCCTCATCTGCTGGAGATCTTTTCTCTCCGTGTTTTACGGCCTCATGGCAGAGGCAGTGGAAATCTATCTATGGTCGCCACCCTGGTGAAATTGCCAAGGGTTCGTAGAAGGAAGATATAGAAGTAGAGGGCGGTAGTCCGGGAACCAGTGGAGTAGGAGCCACACTGGGCCCTAGGCGTGACCTGGGGGACCCAAGGCTACTAGGGGGTAAGTGGGGCCCCTATATGGCTTTCTACGCCTCCCTTCAAGGCTTCCTTTCGCTTTTCGGAAAATGTAATTTTCCCATATTTTCTGCATTATTTTCTACGATCTTCGCTGAATCAAATGCATCAAAACAATTCCTTTTTCCATCGAATCCGGACCGTCAGGAAGTCCATTCTCCAAGAATCATCCAACATGCAAAAAACAGGAAAAGAGATGGGTAATAACCTCATAATAAGACACATATAAATGAATAGAGGTAAATTACGATATAGAATGTTTATGCAAATTAGGCGTGTGACAACTCCCCCTGCCATATAGATTTGTCGTTCGCTTGTCCCCTCAAGCAAAACCTGAGCTCTCAGGGGAGTAAACATGTCCACCATGTGTTTATGAGTGATAGTGTCGATAAAAAGCCAATAGGGACAAGAAGCATCACACTTACGTATTACATTATGCACAACTCATAGAAGAAAGCACCTCACCATTATATATAATGCGAAGTTGCAACAAATCATGGGTGGAGTCAAAATAGAGATGCATAATGATAATCATAATTGGAATTGTCAAACTCTTGTTCTGGTCGTAGAACAAATGGCAAAATAGTTTCACAAAAAGCTTTTGTATAAGTTTTATAATAGGGAGCACTCTTTTAACTCAAAACGGTTTTTCAATGATAGGCTTTCAAAGTAATACTCAACAGATAAGAGTGTTGTGCAAATAAGGAAGATAAAGAACATGAGTGGAAGTAAATCACCATATGAATGTGTTTTTCTTGAAAACACAAAAAACTCAAATACTTGCTATGAGATAGAGAGGAAGTAGGCTTACCCAATGGCTCAACTTAGAAAATAGGAGAAAGGTCCTTCATAGAGGGTTGCAGGGATTTCAAGTCATAAAGAGCTTCCAAAATATTATATGGTACTTACTAGCTTGAGCCTCATTGCCCCTAATCATAGGCATCTTTGAGATGATTAAGGTTAAAGTGCACAAAGATGGGAGTATATGCTTCGATTTAAATATAAGTTGGCAATCTCATGTGCCTTGAGTACGCAGGGCTGCCTCCTCATGCTACTCAACTTTGGTCACTTAGTGGTAAGTTCTTGTCATTGTCAGAAGTATATGTGTATCACAAAGAACCGGCCAATCGGGGTACCTCTTGCACACATGAATTTAGGAGCTATCCCATAACCAAAATGACAAGGCAAGCGTATAATGAGCATCTCAACGATCTTTTATTTACATGATTATGTAAGCATAGCTTTTATTGAGGATGCTTACTGAGATCGCTCACTATGGTGATCTTTTGCCGTTAAAAGTTTCACCATGATTAGGCATAGCTTAGGCTAAGCTTACTCTAGGAGTTTCTGCATCACATACATCACTCCATGGACTTATAAGTTCCCTCTTTATTTACACTGCACGCCGATATCCGCATAACAAAAAGAGCATGATATCAATTGTGTACAATCATTATAAGTGCAATGTTGCTGAAAAGGCTGCCTCCGATGACAACATGGTTCTCACGCTTTAATTCTAGCACAGATAGATGCAAGGATATACAACTCGACGATGACACAATGGTTCAAGTCTATTAGGGGCAAGAAAATAATGTGTGCCATCAAGTTCGTGAGAGCTTTGCACTAACTAGTTTTCACATACCAAAATACTTTTAATTCAAAGATAGATGAATCTTGAGAATTTAGCAGAATAGAAATTGCAAATAGGTAGGATATGAGTGGACACTAAATGACCAATGTGGTTTGGTTGAAAGGATTGGAAACATGAGAAGTATGCCTTCTCAATGCGCGGAGTTTTTTGGCTAGCAGGCTGGGTCAGCAGAGAAAGAAGTTGAAAGAAACAAGAAAACCCCATGTTTAATAAAAGTCGAACATGCAATCTTCCTTGAAGACACAAAAAGATCATAAATAAAGAATACTAAGACTTATGAGCCAAATGTGAAGAAAGAAAATAGATGATATAAAACACACAGAAGCTTTTCTTTTTCTTTCCAAACCTCAAAAAATTATTACTCTTGAATAGAAATGGGGTTTGCCAAAACCAATTTAGATCCACTTGATGATCCCAAAGTGATGCCAATACTGATCCAACAAGATCCATCATATAATAGATATTGCAAACTAAAATAAGAAGCGCAAAAAAAGCAAAAAAGATGAAACTTCTCATTAATATTCCATAAAAGAGGAACTCACACCAAGGGATATATAGATAATCAACTAAAGGAGAGATGCTTCCACATGCAAACCAAACTATAAGATAAATCCTCCTCTACCAAATATAATGAATCCACTAAAAAGGTAAAAGATGAAAGATAATGAGTAAGTGATATCACGGCACTCCCCCCAAGCTTGGAACAAGCCAAGGGATGCCAAAACCTGAAGATTTAATTACTCCTTCGGTGGTGGTGGTGTTCTCTTGATAAGATCTTGATAAGTTTCTTTCAAATCCTCAATATCAGTTGTCGAGTATGAATCAACCTTTAATTTGCACTCCAATATGGTTCCATGATCATGCTCGGGCCGTGAATTCCAAATTCCTTGCCTATTCTTTCACCACTCTTCCTTCTTAGTATGCTCCTCCCCTCGCATGGTTAGGAACGAGGCATATCCCACATCGAAGGCAAGTTCCTTCGGGGCACAAGTGAAGTTGATATTGAAGATCATGTATAAGATTATGGAAGGGTCTCTTGGTACTTAAGGTGAGGTTACCTGGAGAGAGGGTATGACGTTAGAGTTTCCTCCTATAAACTTGTAGTGCATATCCTCCTTAAGCTTGATAGGTTTTGCCACCACTCCAACATGCTTACACGGTAGCGTGGTAAACTGTCGTATTTGTCCTCCTCTCCATGTCTTCTTCATCACCCTACCAAAATCTCCTCCTCCTTGAAGGTTTGTGAGGATCATTCTATCATCGCTTCTTGCCTTTGTCATTGGCGTGAGACCATGATTCTCTAAACTTGAGAAGATTTCTCGGCTGCAGAATCAGATCAAACGAAAACTAGCGAGAACACAAATGCCGTAACCTTTGGGGATCCAAGCAGGGGTTATATATTACACAGTTTCAAGACATAAGGAAACTGTTGTGCTTGACATTTAAAACGAAAGGCAAAGAGACAGAAGCTCGGGGAGGCACACCTCTCCGAGGCACGGCCGAGCCTGGGCCCACGCCTAGGTGTGGAGCTTGGCTAACTTGACCTCGATTCCTCCTATGTTAAAATCTAGTAATCTCTATCTTATGTAATAAAAACACTCAAAATATAAAAAGATTGGGGGTTTCCACGAACCTTTTTATTTCAAATACTTTTACCTAATCAAAGTTGAAATCTTAGTGAACTCTTTTTCTCCTTCTCCTAGAATTTCCCTTTCCTACATATCTCCACACAAACATCAATGGGAAACATTAATGTAAGAAAAACAATAAACCGTTAGGTACATTACTTCAAGCGAAATCCATCAAAATAGAGCTTCTATAAGAAGCGAAATCTGATTGATAGAGAAATAACTTGTCACAAGCAGTATCAGAGGTAAAGATTGATTTTTCCAAAACCTTGTCATTAAAATCAAAAAAGGCAAAACTAATGAAAGTTGGGGTAACAACCGAGAATAGATCTCGAGGAAAAATATAGCCCATAGAACATAATGAGCTCAGCCTCAATGAATTTTTACAATGCAACACAAAAATCTGTGGGGCCAGACGTACCACTTTTCACAGCTCCTCCACTTCTCAAAAGTAAGTTGAACTTGACACAAAAACCAAAAAAGGGAGCAAGGAGCGGTTATTACAGAGGTAATAACTTCCAAGACTCAACCAAACTCTTGGGTTATCTCCCAACAAGTACTTTTCTTTAATGCCTTTAAGTTAGGCGAAAAACTTTCAAAGATGCTCCTACAAAAGGAGATATAAATCTGGAGTGAAAAGAGCATCAAAAAGAAGCAAATAACCAACATATTTGGAGTCTAACCCACTTCCTATGCATGGGAGTGTCGCTATGAGGAAAACAAATTGTTGGAAACAAAAAAACTTTAGCATAGGAAGACCAAAACAAATGCAACTTCAAAGCTTTGAACATAAACGCTTAAATTTAATATCATTATTGAGATGCATAAAACCATGTTTCCTCTCTCATAATAACTTCGGTAGCACTACGAATAAAAGTTGACAATATATCATTTAGCCACTGGGAAACAACTTTATCTTCAGAATGAGCATACTTATAAGTAACCAAAAAGAGGTCCAAGTTGTTCCATCCTAAATCTTTTATTACATGAAGCTATTTTCATAAGGAGCTTTAGCAAATTTGAAGTGATTAAACTCATAAGAATATCCATAAAACTTAGTTAAAACTTTTCCTTCTTACAATCTATAATAGCTCCACAAGTGTTCAAGAAAGGCTTACACCAAAAATGATATAGGACAAGCCTTTGCTAGTGCCTTTAGGAAAAATCAATGGTGGATACTTAATCTTACCACGAGAGAACCTCCACATCTCCTTATAATGCCAATGGGGCAACGACTTGCATTTCTATTAGCAAGGTGAATAAACCCACATCGATATGCTCCCTAAAAACTCCCACAAGGACCAAAAAATTTCGTATATAATTTCCTCGTAAAGCTTCATATTTTCCTCAGAAGCTCATAAGGAATATCACTAGAATCTAGCACCAATATCACATCAACCATACAGTAGCAATGATCACTCGTTTTAACAGAAGCACAGAACATAGCATTTTTTAGATTTTTCTAGGATGAGAGATAATATTAGAAGCATCTTCATAGGAAGACAAATGTTCCATCATCCTCTATATTTCTAGTGACATGGTCTTTGCCAGGCTACCACAGGTTCAACATTCAGTTTGCTCACCCAAGCTCCAATAGTTTCATCTTCTTTTAGTAATTTTATTATCTACACTGAATCATCATAGAATACTCCTTTATCTTAGCTGGGAAAGCTGTATTTTCTCTCCACTTACATAAAAAGGTTTTAGGCATAATATGATTAGTGGTACAAACTTCAAAGGCTTCTAATAGAACATAATTAATAAACATCTTTATAAGGTGCATGGTACTTATTCTGACTTCTTCTTAGGAATTTCTATGTAAGAGGCCACAAAGGCCTTAAAGCAGGTTTTGGCAAAACTTTGAGAATCAAGACCAAACTCATCACTAATATCAACAAGTCATCAATTCCTATAAAAGATTTAATGAATTCATAATCATAGTTTATACTCACTTTCTTCCCTTGTCATTCTCCCAAGCTTGGGGTAAAGTTCTCTTGAATACGAAATCTAGTAGATCCCATTTAGCTTATTCCATCATACTTGTGAATGGATCTCAAAGACTAAAGAAGCATCTAGTAAATTCTTTATCATGGAAGAGAAAGTTTAGCATAAAAATTATTGGATAATAATATTGTTAGGGGAGTTCCATGAATAGGACATTTTAAGCATTAGTAACTTCAATCTCCTCAAGCTTGAGTCTGTACTCTCTCCATCACGCAGGTCAAAAGTTATGCAAATCATCAATTTCTATCCTATGAATCTCTAATCATCTTTGGGAGAAATATAATTTAGAATAAAAGAAGAGAAACCATTTCTCCCATTCCATGGATCGGCCCATTCTTTCATATTGCCTTATACCATTCTTCAGCTCTCCCTTTCAAGGATATAGAGCAGTAACTTCTTCTTCACTGCTCAGCTTGTGATACCGTGACACTTAAACAACTCCAAGCATAATTCATGGATAAAAAGAAAATGATCACCCGGGGTGTAAAATGCCCATCCCTTAAAAATAATAATTATCCATAAACCACTGATCAACAATTCTTGTAGGTATCTTAAAAGGATCTATCAGCGGTCAGTATAGGTTCATCTCTACTACTCCTAAAAGTGTAGTAGTTCTCCCAAATGTAAAGAAAATCCAAGTGGGTTATCCATATTGGAAACAAAGTAAGCAAGCGGTATCAAAAAGCAATACTCAGGTATTGAAGTTTCCTTTACTAGTTCCACTCTTCAATAGCATTTCACTCCACGGCAATGGGAGAGCAGAGTAAAATATTCTACCGATGGCCCATAGAGTATAGGGGTGTATCGCAAGTACTTTATCGATAAATAGGAGTGTCAGTCCCAACGAGGGAAGCGGAAGGTATGTTGACTAGTGGTATGGGAGCGTAAAACTCTCTCTGTAAATACTTATGCAAACGGATTTTTATAAGGTTTTACTGATAAAGCAACAAAACAAAGTGCAGAAATGTAAAGACAACAAACAAAGCGCGGCATGTGGCCCAATCCTTTCTTTGAAGCAAAAGAGGAGAACTTTGGGGTGGAAATACTTATAAGGACCAAACGCGTTCTCGAGGGACACATGGGAATTTTGTCCAAAGTGCTGGTTGCTTCAGAATGTAGACACTCTTGTTTGGTGTTGCCAAGTGTTAGTGGGTATTGAACACCGTGCTAATGTACCTTCCTTACTTGGACTAATACATACTCAGTGATTAAACCCCACGCAAAACATCCACAACTACGAGGAAAGTAATTAAGATATAAACCTATTCCATCTGTCAGCCTCTCTTAAACTCACTAGGATCTCTGACGCTGCCTTGTAGTAAAGGTGTTCCAACTATAGGAGTTCGAGGTTGTCACACGGCTAACCTCTGCACAATTAGTAGCCAAATACACAAATGCATTCCCCTAGGGCCCCATGGGGTAAATGGTGAAGTATCATGTAGTCAACATTCACATGACACCACTAGAAGGAAATAGCACCCTGCCACTTAAATACTAAACCATTGAATAATAATCAACACAAATCCACTACTAAGAACATGACTTCTCCATGTCCTCAAGAAATAAAAGAATCTACTCACAAGACATCATATGGATCAAGATCAAAGCCGATATGGTGATGGATAACAATGCGAACATGTCGAACGAACAATCCAATAGAATCACTCGAGAAGCATCAACTACAATAGTAATTAACATCGGGAAAGTTTCCCTAATAATTGGCTAATACAAAGATCCGACACGATTATTTATAGCCGGAATGCAGGTGGTGATGGGATGGTGATAGTGGAGATGATGGTGTGGTATGATGATGATGATCTGGATGAAGTTTTAGCTTGATAGACGGTGTTGATGGCGATGGCGATCTCCCCTCTCAAGGAAGGGCTTTTCCCCTGGCGAGAAATTGCCTAATGGAGAGATATGTCTCTCTCCATGTTTTCCGCCCCGTAGAGGTGGCGTATAAATCTATATGTGTCTCTCCCCACGGTGTTAGGGTTCTGTATAGGGAGAAGATAGAGGTTGAGGCGAGTCGTGAGCCCAGTAGGTGGGCCATACATTTTTCCTAAGCGCGGCCCGAGTAATCATGCCAGCCTGAGGGGTGTGGCATCATGGCCCTTCTACGCCCCCTTCTCGCTTCTTTCGCCATCTTCCAGAAAATATATAATTTTCTGTATTTTTCTGGTATTTTTATGATCTTAGCAGAAGAATTTCATCAAAACACCTCTTTTTCCATCGTAATCCGTGGACTCACGGGTACCATCCTCCAAGAATCATCCAAGAACGTGCAGAACGAATGGAAAAGACATAAAGTAATACTTGCATAATAAGACATATATCGATGAATAGAGGCAAATTATGATCTAGAAATGGTGATGCAAATTGGACGATCACTCCATCTTTGGTATGATATCCCTCATCGATCACTAGATAATGTAAATTTCTTCTAGGGTAGGATAACGGTATAGGTGACCCAAACACCTCCTCTTCTTGATCTTCCCTCCTCATCCACGACCAATTACTCCAGAAACATTGCATCCTCATCGTTAGTGATTATTTGACCTCTCACCCATCTATCTAGACTGGCCCAACATCTCTGCTGTAACCATCTACCACATCTCGATTTCCACAAGATCCAATAGGTGATCTCTGCTTCACCATGAGAATTCTCAATAGGAAGTTACAATCGATTTGCCTCCCTCGAGTAACCCTATGGTGTACTAGATATCTACGCATGTCTACATTAGGATCATGCGAAGTAGGATTACGGTATAGGTGAATAAGGATATGATGTGAAAGATGCTTTGGATATATGGGAATATCCTTAAATATTGGGCTAACCTCGCCTCTGCTTCACTCTCTATACCGATGCCAACTTCTCTCCTCCTCTTAAGATGGAGTTAGATCCTCGAGCATAATTGTTCCGGTCCTCCACTTTCTTGATTTGATGTATTATTATAAGCAAAGACCCAACTAATAGCTGGTACATTTCGATCCAGCGAATCCTGGAAAGATAATTTGGGATGCTTCTTAACTAAAGTAGATGATCCGTGTGCTACGCTCCGAATCGATGGAATTCATGATGAATCAGCATCTTATGTGCTTTGTGCCAACTCTTGGGCTTTAAAGCTCTAGGGTAATAGTGGTTATCGCTTCCTCCAGTAATATCTTAACTTGATATCTGTCATTGAATGCATTTACCTTCATCCATATGAAAATCTTGATGCATACCTGGCTTCTCACGGTTATTGATGCTAACCTGCGATACTTAAGCATCATGTTTCCCATAGTAGTACTAGTCAGGTACTCAGCAGGATAAGCGCAACAGATAACCAAAAACTCTCAAAATATATGCCAAGCTCATTAGATTCTTGTCTAGTGATAATCATGAGAGTCTCTTCCTTACTATAGTCCCTTTTTGGAAACTTCTGATTGCCAACCTTAACTATATACAATATTTATAATTAGTAATAATTAGTTATAATTATGCATCATAATAAACAATTATCGCACTAAAAATATACAACGAAAATCTTCCAATTTTAATAATCATCATACTTTTAGAGAACTCACTTTATTCGTGGCTCCTAGACTCCTACCAAGAATAATACCCTTTACTAGGTTTCCAAACATAAGTGTCAAAGAAATTTCTCCTCGACATCACAATTGGTGACCTCAGCAATACTAATTCTGCAAGTGTGGTAGTATACTATTGTAATATTTTAGACATGTAATAATTTACTTTGAACACTGATTACACATATACTCACATCCCTTAGAGTGGTACAAGCGAAACATAATGCAGTCTCAAATCTACAAATATACACATTGCTATTATTCTTACAATACCAAAATATCGTTGGACTTTGAAGTCATCTCAAACTTACAAACAAAACTTAATAAGGCTGTTTATGAGAAGTAGCAACGAAGATTTCATAAACAAATTACTTGGGCTCGATAGCTTGATCTGGTAGGAGTTCATCTTTGCTCGCTCGATGCTAGAACTATTATCTCTAGGCAAATATAACTGAACCATTGCCTTCGATTTCTGTAGCATATCTCATAGCACACCCCTTCCACTCTTACTCGATGCGGTCTAGTTCCTCATATTAGACATCATCCTCGCCTTCAGAGCATAAACTGGGAATGTCTTCTCTACGGCTCCATCATGTAGTCTAGCGAGGGGATCAAAGGAAAGAGTGGGCAAACAAACATTACCCATCAAGTCCATTATATATGCAAGGTAAGGGCGGTTTGATGCTCTATCTACCACCTCTAACTATCAATCCTTGGCACTATGCAGCCAGTAAACATTTCTTCAAAGGTTGATTGCAGAATTATCAAAAAATATGCCTTCATCACCTTCACAAGTTGAACACTGTAGCTTAATGGATTTTCTTTCCGCCGCACTTCGTAGCTCCTTCCGGAATAAGGGAGTAACATTTCACAATTCTTTGGCACTCCGCAAAGGTGCATTACTTTATCCATGAGATATCAAATCCTTGTTACTGGCTAAGGCATACTTCTCACTCATCATCAATTTCCTTGATGTGGGGCCCAAGAGATGATTCCAAGACAATCTTTACCGCCTTTCTCCGAGACCCCATATGCCCAGACGATCCTCTAGGTCGAAGCCACATCTCTACACCGGCTAAGCTCTTCCCGAACAAACTAAAACTCTGAGTAGGCCCTTGAAGACTCTATGGGCCGATTATGCCCCCTAGAAGGCTCCATATAAACCATCACGACCATACTCCACCTCAGAGTAGCCACTCATGGATAATCTAGACACCAAAATTGTGGGTCTAAGAGTGCTCCACCGATATCTTTGAGATCCACACAAGAAATCACAGGTGATCATTGCATTAATGTCGTCCTAGATGACATACGTAAAGGTGGAAGATCATCCTAGCCAACTATTCCATCCCATTCAATAATCATGGTTGCTCTGTTAATACGACATGATTGGCACATATAATCACCTGGCTTTGATGTCATGGATTATTAATTCTATATTGTGTATCTCGGCTTGCACATGGAATTATAAATTCCATTGTCGATCTTATATTTCTCATCACTTAGGATGATAATATCATTTATTTTCTTGAGAAAATAGTATATTATTTCTCACTTTTTAGAACATAGAGGTGATACACCACATTCTCTAAATACTTTGATAAAACCCATCAAAGGATATGAGCAGAGTGATGAACTTGCCTTGTGGACTCCGCTAAGGTAGTGAACTGGATACATGCACTCACGACCTTGAGCTTAGAGTTTCTACAAAACAATTCATTATTGCTCGATAAGGAAAATATTTAAAGCAGCTAATGAAAACATGCATACCATCACCGATGCATCATTTATTATTTTTCTTCTTTGTGTATTTTACCCACATTATTAATGTTCTAAAGCTTCTTTATTAATGAAAGAAAGTAAATAGTTGATAATTCCTAGAACCTTGTAAATATTATATTTAATATTTTTGTCGTAACATACATTAATTTAAGAGCTTAAAATTATTTTTATTTAATTTTAACTTTTATTAATATTTTCTTAAGATTCCATAAAGTAATAGATGCTTTAATAAAGATAATTTAATTTTATTGGACTAAATTACAAACTAATATTTTTCTTTGCTACATTATTCATTTAAGATTATAAAAATGAATTTTATTTATTTTTAGATATTATGATCATTTTTAGAAAATTATATAAGTAATTTATATCATTAAATAGTTAACTTATTTTTTATTACCCTAAAATACAATCCATTATTTTTATTTGGTTGATTACATTGTTAGAACACATGGATATATTATTTACATTTTAGGGTTTTATTTATTTTCTTAGAGCTTAATTCTTTTTTTCTTTAGGATTATTTTAGTCTTTTTAGCAAATAGATTTGGGTTTCTTTTTTCTATTTGGGCTCTAGCCTTTATGAGCACCTGGGGTCTTAACATGAGCCCGACAGCGGAGTTGGAATCAAACCTCGATACATGTTGGTGGCCTTTGAAACTTCCGTAACCTCATCTTCACATTTCCTCTCTCTCGCATTTTTTGCTCTTTCCTCCGTGGCGATGTGGTGCCTCCTCCATCGCTGTCATCTCGATTCGATCTTCATTGACCAACGCCATAGTGTAGGATGATGCAGTCACAAAATGCTTCATCGGCGGCTAGCCCTATTTGATGCTCGGTCCTCCTTGACCACTTGCCTCCTTAAGGGTTCCTACGGTTTGGACCCGCGGTGGTTTGGCGCCCAATGCTACCCGGTGCCTAGTGCTTTGGTGATGAGATTGTGTCGACTCCTTCCCTAGAGCCTCCACGACCATCTTATGTAGCGCGTTTTGGCCCTTTGGGCGTCTCTCTATGTCGCCATGTTCGTCTTCATCTCCGTCCCGCTTCCTCTTCATCTTTAGTGAGGACCTCGAGTAAGTGGTGATTTCTTGTCCCTTTGTTCTTTGTCTCCTGTCTTTACTCTGTGTGTAAGTCTAGTGATGGACTCCTAATTAGGGTTCATCCCTTGTTCTAGGTTCATCCCTTTAGTGATGGACAAATAAACGAAAGCTTTAATAGTTAAATGTCATTTCTTGTGAATACTACGTGAAGAACCCGATGCTATACTTGATTGGGGCGATCTGGTATGGTTATTCAGATTTGAATATTATCGAATCTAGACCTACTATTATCTATATGAATGTATAGATTATAGGCTATGGTGATGATCTAAGACTACAAGATACTAGTTGGTTTGTGATTGGAATGCTTCATGATTGAAGCACTATAATTGATTATTAATCCAAAATTGTTCTGATGGCTTGTTTAAAAGTAATACTAGTGGTTCATATCTTGTGGATATATGTGCCTCTGATCCTAGTGGCGAATTACTACTGGATGTTCTTAAGATGTATACCACTCGGTGCTTGTGGCCTCCTGATAGTGATGAAAAGTGGTATCATTATCTTTGAATGTTGCTCGATACATATGGTAGCATGTTTATTGTATTATCTTTTATGCTTGATAAATCTTACCAATGTTTCCTGTCCTAGACTAGATAATTGTCATATATTTGATGCTTGAAGCGAGTTGATAAACAATGTTTCATTATTTTGGTTAGCTCACGTTGTACCTAACACGTGATAGATGACTTATATATATGATTCCTAAATAATTGTTTAGGGAAATGATTAGATTATCTCGATCTAAAGCTTGCGGATGTTGGCTTTACAAAAGATAGGTGGTTGTTTGATTGGCTACTATTGAGGGTGCTACCCATAGGGATGTGCCCAATAGAAAACCATCCATGTAATTGTTTGCATCTAGTTTTAAAACTAGAGAATACCGTTAGGTCGGTGATGCATAGGTTGAGACCTAGGCTGTATTTGAACAAATACTCCTTTCACGCCTATTTTCTTGAATATCCAATGATGCAAATCATCTTTTGCATGAGTACTAAGGATATCTCTACAACACCCCTATTGTGTACATATACATGATTATGTTACATCAAAGGGTTTGTAATTTACCCAGGATCTAGAGTAGATTGTGGTGGTTGTAGCCTTATGTTGTTATTGCCCGCTACTTTGATGAATTCTAATCTTTGGTTGTTGCTTCTCCTTGGCCTTGTCCTGCACCTCCTCCTGAACGGTGTCGCTGCTTCTCCAAGCTCTAGCATGTCCTTGCTTTCCACCTAAACCACCCCTCCATTAGGTGACCATCATCTATGGATTCTTGTTAGATTGTTGTGGTGAATGGTTGGTTGATCTAGTGAAAATCTTGAAAGATCGATGTGGTTTCTCTTGTTCTTGAGATAGAACACACGGGTTCAATGGACTAGTGTAGAAAATATGGCTTTGATGTGTGCGGGGCATGGGTTTTAACTTCCCTTCCTTCTCGTTGTCGACAACACATTGCATGCAATCAAAGAGTAAGATGCTACATTGTTTCTATTCCTTTATATGAGGTCAAGAGGGAAATATATACTACCCCTTCCTTTTACTATGATCTTATCTGGTAAAACTTTCCCCTTCTTTGGCTAAGGATGTTGTACTGAAGCCCTTTTCCTTTAAATAACAGATACTTCACTTTGGTGAAATTTGCTCCTTTTTGGTATTCAATTTCTCAGTGGGGTAATATGAACAGTGAACTTCACTATTCAAGACTGAGAACAAACTAATAAAAAGCACTTCATTTACATTTCTGTTTTCTTTGTTTTGCAGGTACAAAATCTCTGATGATCAAGAAGCTTAGATTAGGAAATAGGCGGATGGCAGTGTAGGGTTTTTATTTTGATTACTTTTTGTAATTTTACATTTGTTTTCTTTGTAAGCGATTTAATGTAACATTACTTTGTTTTTCAATAAAGTTCATTCTTTTTTCTTACAAATGTTTTTGTAATATTCTTTCTTAATTATTCATTTCTATTTGAATTATTATTATTGAATAAGGAAAAGAATAAGAAGTACTTTCTTCTGTGAATTTCTCACATCCCAAGATTTTGAAAATTAGGACTACAAAAAATTTCATTTGCATGACATTCATGAGCATTGCATTTCATATTTGCATCAAGAAAAATTCCTAAATAGAAATAAAGGACTAAAACCCCAAATAGTATGTGCCACTTTGTTCCTAAAGGGAATTAAATTGGCTTTATAAAAACCCATTATTGCTAAGGCAGCTATTATTTCTAAATTATAGCCTAAAAAGATCCAGCGAATACTAGAAAATTTTAGAAATAAAATTGAGCTCATTTGGAGCTATTATGAAAAAGTTATGGAATAAATACAAATAAATAAAGATATAAATAAAATGGAATATACAAGTATTTATAAACCCACTACTTGCAAACTAGTAAAAATATTACAAATATGATACTACAATGATCTATTCGATTTTAGAAACAAAAATCGTGTCATTTTGAGATTCAGATGCAAAGATATGAGGGAAACAAGTAAATAGAAAAGAAAAAGAAAAAGAAAAAAGAAAAAAAATCCTAAGAGGACGGCCCATTCGGCCATCGGAGAGCTACAGGCGCACAGGAGGGATGCATCGATCCCATGTATGCTTTAATTTCCGTGTAAATCAGTTTTTGTCAAACCTATCTCTATTCAAACTCTTATAACTTTTAATCTACAACTCTAAATCGACTTCCGTTTATTTCTACTTATTCCCTAATCCAAGACCTATCTATCCACCATCCTAAACCTCCATATAAACCCGTGGAGCCACAGCTGTATGAGTTTCCCTTCTCGAAATTCCAAATCTATACATGTCCAAATCTTATTTCTCTTATTAACCCATCTAGACTTATGCTTGCCTTGACCAAAAAGCAGTTTTAGATCTCTGAAATCTTTCAATCCCGACAAACCTCACCTCTTTTCATCCACCACAGCCAGAATTTCATAGCAATATTTCAGATATGGCGATGTAAATCCAAGATGTACTGGCTATCGTTTCTTCAAATCCAAATTCCTTTGGTGAGAAGGTAGGACTAATGATTCCCCACAACTTTCATGTTGTAAGTTTTTCAATTTGACCTACGGATTTTTCTCTCTAACATAGATCTATTTCTTGTCTATTCTGAGTCAAAATCGGGTCAATCTCCTCTCTAACCACTAGATCTCATCCCAACGGCCGAGTTAGATCAATTCCATGAAGGGTATGAGCCAACCAGATCTCGCCACGTATCAAACCAGGTTTGATACAGCGTCCCAGATCAAGATAGAATATTCCTGTGGAATATTCCTAGTAGATTTGAAATGGAATATAATTTTGAAAATTGTGTAAACTTGCAAAAATCATATAAAATATCGTAGATCCAAAATAGCAAATTATATATCAATGGATTCAAAAAACGTAGAATATTAATATGATATTAGATCTAACCTTTATGGTATCGCCATCGTGGTCATTTAATTAGTTTTAATGGTCTTTTAGGTTAATAAATTCATAGGAAATTATCTAACTCAAAAATATGAACCATATATCAAATTGAAGCTACTATAATGTAGATTAATAATATCGAGTTGGATCTAGCCTTTGCGGATTATTTACCCGTCGTGATTTAATTAGTTTTAATGGCACTAGAAATCATTAAATTCATAGTAAATTAGTTGCATATCACAAAATATAAATGATATACCGATGGAAAGCTGGTTCCATGTAGATCGTCAATATGCAAATGGTTCGGGAAAATCTTGTAAGGTTTCAGCAATTAAATAAATAGATTAATGTCTTATTTAGAGTATTAAAATCATAGTAATCGAATGATACTCAGAAAATTACAAATAATAGGTCCCTGGAATCACAATTCTGTGGAGATTACAGATATAATTTTAGTTTGATTTTAGGCAATGAAACTATATGAATCATTTAAAACCCATTAAACACTATTTAAATCATACAAAAGATCTATAACTCCGATTAGGGTGAATCCAACGCCATCTTTTGGTTCGTATTAACGTCCTCATCCGAGAAACCCAAGAAACAAATTTAATTGACGGTTAGAATAGGCGTTACAACAGAACTATTAAAACCCTATATTGGCAAGTAGTTATTAATAACAAGTACTCCATTGCATTAATTGGCCTCTTGCATGCATCATATACTTAGATTGTTTAGAGAACTAAAGTAACAACCATTGTGACTAATTAAATTTTCATGCATGCATTTGTTGCATTTGCTTGATCTCTATGTGCTATTGTTTATGTTGTATGCAATTGTTTGCTCGATAGATTGCGAGGAGTGCAACATGTGTGATTGCAACGAGTGTTTGAATGACTTCACCAACTATGAAGGCAAGTAGATGCTAATTTGTTCATGATGTTGTCCTACTATTTTCAATGCATTGTCGTGTATTTTGTAGATGCATGTGTAGGAAATTACGATCGCTATGATATGTCCTATTATGTGGTAGGGTTTTCCTATAGATGAGCCACCGTTGGTAGCTGTGCTTAGCCACGCTATGAGGATCTAGTTTTGTGTTACATCACTAAAGGTTGTTTCTAAATGTGTTGGTTTGCGAAAACAAAAACAACAATCAATGAATCTCACGGTGTGATGGGATTGAAAATTTTGGTGGTATCATTGCGGAAAGGCACCGGGTATCAAGAGAAAATGATTGGCTTCTTTATTTTGTATTCGTGTACAACCATGTGCCAATAATGGAATGGCGGTTGGTTGGACTTAGTACGTTGTGTGGTAACTCGAACCCATGTATCCGGAGAGATGTAGAATTTTGGTAGGTTGGACCGGTGCGTCGGGTTTGGGGAGCTACTTCGACGGTCCCTTCTTGGACTTCTCCCTATCATCACCCAATATGAGAGTGGTGGTGCAGGGTTGGCCAAGTCACATGGGTAAGTGTACTAACCCTGCAGGTATATAAACTAATCGATTAGCCGTGTCCCGTTATGGACATACGATTTGCTTGATATTGAGTTCATGAAATGTTTCTCGCTCATTCTAATTTCCTAATTGCTTTAATGTTGATGGGTAGTGGGATCTTTTCAAAGAAAATAAAAACTGTTTATAAAAGTAGGACAAATATATTTGCAAATGCAAGCTAGCCACAGCTCCACTTGCCAAATAAGCATATAGATGTTAGGTTTATTGTCTCCTTACTTAGCTCTACTTGCCATACATTCCAAGTATTGACCCTTTAGGGCTTCTACGTTTTATGTTGCAGGTTATGATTCCGATTATGAGTGATCGACTAGGTCGCGATACTCCACTCAACAGTTGTTCGCCTGTGGCACAATTGAAGATGGAGCCTATCAATTGTTTATTCTTCCGTATGCTACTTGATATTGAGCTAGCCTTGAGCTAAGCATTATTGTAATAATTGCAAATTATGGATCAATTCGTTAATTATGATGCCTTTATTAAATTCTTTGGTATTCATACATATTGTGTGCCGATGAACCGATCCGAGGATTGGCACTATACACATGAACTCGGTATCGAGGGTGTTATAGAATTATTCTATTTATATGGTTTCAATTCTCTTTCTTGTACAATAATTAATATATCATTTTAAGTATTAAGGCAATATATTTATAAATCATTTTGAAAACAATAAAATACTAAGTACTTGTATTTTTCAAATATTTTCAATAGAGATTCAAATTTAAACATAAATTTGAATTATTAATCCAAAATCATTTAAATTCCTAGAGATCGTGTTAAAATTTATAACAATCACTGTAAAGAGCTAAAACCTATCTCAAAATAGTGAAGGAATCTCTGATCTCTTCAGGGTTTTGTTTGGCGAAAAATTTACCCTACTTTTGTAGATGAATGCATGTGAATGTATATAATTATATTTCTACCCCTTGTTGGTACCTAAACGCTGGGATGTTACACTGTGATCTTTTTATGGGTTGCATATCTTGGATATGCACTCCTAGATTGGTTCTGCATTGGTCATATGAGGATAAGATTGGTTCTGCATTAGTGGGTTTGCACTAACAAATATGATTGACTCTCACGAATAGATTGTTAGTGAATTCCTCCTTCCTAGCCTCCTATGTTCGTATGATCATGTTTACGCTAACGGATGGCACTCATGATGGCTTTGACAATCATATAGCAAGGTTCTTCTAGTAGGGAGTTAGTGATAAGAAGTACCATTTGGTCAATTGACCTGATGTTTTTTTTTCTGAAATGGAGGGTGTGACCCCCGGCCTCTGCATCGAAGAGATTCATGATAAGTGCAAGTGCACAGATCATTTTAGATAGTTCAAATAAAGATATCGATCCCACGGGAGGAGTCCAGGCCTAAATAACTCTTGAACTAAATACTGAAATAGTAGTGCTAAATAACATTCTAAGTAACAGGATAAAATGTGAGATTTGTGTAAAAGATATTTTTGGGTTTTAAAATAGGAGAACATTAAGTAAACTAAAGCTGTAAGTAAACTAAAGTTGTAAGTAAACAAGAGCATGTAATTATGATTACGAAGGTTCGGAAGATGATGGAAAGAGTTCTCAGGGAGTAGTGGATCCACCGCTAGTAATTAGAAAGAGTGATCATTTATGATATGTGTGGGAGAAGCTCCATATATGGACAAATAGGCAGCAACCACTGCTCACATCATCTGTCATAACCACAACATACAATAATCGACATCAATCAAATTACTTCACTATTAAGGGATTTCTCCCGTGGCATGGATATGGCTTGATGAGTTCTCCTTGATTCCCCAAGTTAGTACGTAAAGAATGACAACTACTTTATAGACACAATAAGTGTTATCATCCATCCGTCTACCAACAAGTAATCCCCTTCATCAAGTCCCCACAAGACACAAATATTAAGGAGGTGCATAACTCCCAACATCAAGACGAAGACAATTAACATAGACACATAATGAAAAATATCACATAATAATCATTATCTCAATTTAATCGCATACTAAGGTTTCTCCATCTCCCCAAGAACAAAGGAAACCACTCACACATGAAGGCAATCAACATCATGGATTAAATATGGATGAAGTATGATGATACAATTGAGAACAAGTTAAAATCCAAGATTCAATCTAGAATTACAACAAGTAACCAAAGGGGATCGGTGATGGATCGTTGTTGATGAAGATGACGATGTAGATCGATATGGAGGCCTTAAAGATCCTAGTCCCTTATCCTCTTGTTTGATGGTGATGGTGTAGTTGTGATAGGAGGAGGCTATGGCGGTGACACGACGAGGTGGCTCCGTGGGTGAAATATGGATTAGTGGCTCTCTTGGCTCATCCCCTCTTTATATAGGCCTTGGAGGTGCCCTAGTGTACCCCAATAGCTTCATGACTTAGGGAAGGTTGGAGCTTCTGCAGGGGCAAAATCCGTCGTTTGCGACCTTTTTATCAACTATCTGACCAAACTATATGTTGGGAATTTTCCGCTCTGGCTGTATAGTTGGTCGTCAAACTTTCAGGTCCCGCGGTGTTTTGGCCGCCATTTCTTCATACGAACTCTGTTTTGGGTGTTCTTAGGCTCGTTGGATTCATCTCATCGAGAGATACAACCCTATGGTATTGAGTATTTATTTTGAGGAGTTGGAAAACTTCACTTTTCCAACCTCTCAAATGGCTAAGTTTGGTCCCTACAGCTCCTCCATACCATGCTCTCTTTGTTCTTTTTTATCTGTAATCTTCACCGACACCTACACACATATCATAGACTAGGAAAGTGATAAAATTCTACCTAAACTACTAAATGTGCAAAGCTCATATGGAAGTAAATGAGAACTAGAAGTCATGCATATAAGGCATAGTTATAGCTAGAAGAAACATGATATGAGAGATAAATGGCACATTTTATATGGCTAAAAGAGGTGGTATTTCACAGCCATCAACTTCGCCAAGATAGACCTTGCTCGTCTTCGAGCAGGAAGGGTCGATAATAAATTAATGGTTGTGAAATAGCTTATCATTGGAAATCAATGACTTGCATCCTTATTTCTTCTACAAGCTCGAAGAGAGAAAACATGTATTCATACAAGGAAACAAAAGCTCAGTTATAAAGACCACTAAGGATTCATCAAAACTTATATGCGCCATGTCAATAGTGAATCTAACTTGCAAACAAACTTGTGATTCTCTTATTGCACCTTTAGTATAACCTTTCATATCATTATTTTTCTGAGACAAAACTTAGTCACAAATAGATGTCCAGCATAAATAGGAATAAAGTTTATTGATTCTACCCAATCATGTCATCTAGTTAAGGCTCTAAAGTGCAAACATCAGTTATTGAACTTTTAGAAAATTTATCTCTTAGTAACAAGATTTATGCCAAAAGGAAATGCGAGAACATGTCAAAATAAGCATAACATTAGAGTGTCTCATTTGGTCATCCACATCAATGAATCATGGCTATCAAACACTGATTTTCTATTCTTTGTCTTTCTAAAACTTCAGTTCATTAGTAATGAGATCATGCCAAAACTTAGTATGTTTAATCAGACTGTAGGCTAATAATGGATACTCGTGACCATTACCAAGGTTTCCTTTTCATTATTATGATTTCTCATAATGGTAAGAGGAGTATTCCCTCTTTTGCTTTGAGCATAAGCCCATGAGAATACCAATGCATATCCAAATATAGCATTTCTGCTACATATGTTGGGAAACTCATAGCCAAACTCCAAGAGTTTCATCTTTTGGATTGTTCAAAGGCCGGTGGAATTGTTAGCATCCCATGTTGTGCAAGTGGTGCGGACAGCGTAAAGAAATATCATACTTTAATCAACAGGTAAAGATTTGGCATGCATCTCAATTACCACTAAACATTAGTTTCTTCAAACAAATCCTTTCAAAGAGTATTATCAAGTCGATCACATCTATAGTGTTGAGTATCTTTAAGGCTAAACTCTTAAGAAAATTAAACAACACCTTATTTAGCATAGAACCCAAAACTTGAAATATCGTTTCAATTGACAACTCTTTCCGTAAGCAAACTATCAAGTATATTGTTTTGACATTATGGGGTCAAGCATAAACTATTCATTTAAGACAAAGCTATTTGGTAACAACCAACAAATTTCGAAAGATCTTGATCAAGTATTCATTCTTTCCAAGTGTAGAGATTGCGACAATGTTTTCTAGAGGATCACAATTATTCTCACAAGGTTGATAAACAATTTGGGAAGATGCAAACAAGGTCTAAGTCAAATCCTATGGTGCCTATAATGAGCAAGTGTATCCCCATATAAATACAAAACTAGACTCACTTAAGCAAGAATGCAAAAACAGCGGGATACATGATTGCATTAAACCTTCATCGAATATTAACATTGCACAAGACTCTACACATGCAGAAGTTACCTCCCCAAGCTTAGAACTTTGCAAGAACCAAACTTGAGTATATCACCAAAAGGATAGAGCAATAAAGTTTCCAAAAGAGAGTGTGATAAGTGGTTACCTCCCCAATCTTAGTTGAAAACAAGGAGTGACACACTTTTCTTGAGGTACAAGTAACCTCTCTTTTGATGGACAAAGAACCTTTGCTTTAACACATACTTCTTGATATATCCTGGTGGCTTCCTTCCTTGAGAAATTGCTTGGAAACTAAGAAGAAAATAAAACATTATGTGTTTTTGAAAACACGCGGATTAGCTTACAAGTGATAAAAATACAAGTCCCAGAGTCGGTTTATCAACCTAAACACCAGCTTAAGTCAACAAACTAGGTCCAAGAGTTGTACATACTCCCAGATTTTGATGAAGTGCAAGTGAGACAAAATATGAAACACAGTGCAGCCATATGTACTTATTAAAGAGGTTGAATTGGAAATTTTACCATACATTAATAGGTAGGCATATTGAATTGAAGCAACCAAGTGGCTCATGCAGTGTTTACATGGTTGGCACTACCATTGCGTCATTACACAAGGTTCAAGTCCTACAAAAATAACACATAAAATAAAAGACATCGGTTTGGTGTGCGAGCGAAGTTCGTTCACCCAACCAAAAATAAAGTAAAAAAGAAACATGAACTTCTATGAAATTACAGTCTAGGAAGTTTACGAGGTAGAACTTTATTATTTAGATATGCTCGAAGCTATAGAACATGGGAGAAGCTCCTATGTGGTGTTTCGAGGTTTTAGGAAGAAGAAATAAAAATAGAAGGATTTATGACCTTTAGTTACCTTACAGACCTTGGAATTATGTTCATAGCAACTATCTGATCGGAACTATACAACTAAATTTTTATTCCATGTATAGTTGGTTGATAGAGTTTCTTCTGGCACAAACTATCTTTGTCGGATTTTTGTTCCCATCATATAGTTTGTCATTAAAGTTCTTGTACCTTGAAAAAGAAAATTGTCTAAGGCATCAATAACTATATGAGCGCAACTATCGTGCGAAATTTTATTTTCCGCCATATAGTTGGTCGTTAAACCTTCTACTTGCCAAAAAAATTGTTTCTTGAGAATTCTTTCTTAACATGTAACTTAGTAGAACACCATGTTTTGACAAAAAATGAGACTAAAATGTCGACCAACATTAGCATGTATAAAATGAGATTTAAGTACAACCGAGTTATGCAACACGTAGTAACAATAAATTATACCTTTTGAAAACTACAAAAAGATAACTCTTATAGAAAATCATGCAAATAATAAAAATGCCAATGCAACATGAATGCATCTATACTCAAGACACAAAACTAAGAAAGGCACCTAATGAATTCTGGGTTGCCTCCCGGGAAGCGCTTTCTTATAACCAAGTAACCAGGCTTTTCTCCATTATTATCTCAATAGATAGGAGCTAGAGAATTATTTATTCTTACCACCAAAAGAGGTTTGGAGCTCTTACTATTATATCCTGGTCGAAGTCTCCCCCGCTTGCGGTGCATTAGAGTCATGTAGATAAATGTGTTATTGCTCACAAGTGATGATTGATGCGCCATGTGTGGTGAGCATACCTCCCTAGATAGCTTCAACAAAAGGATTAGATATTTACATGTAAATTCAAACATTTTACCTTTAATAGCATCATCAGGGTACAATTCATAGTACTCTTCTTGGGCTACACTATCACGAGGGAACACTTCATAATACTCATCTTTAGCAACAGGGAAAATTCAAAAGTTTCTCTATCCTCTAGTTCATCACCCCTGCTAACAAGTTCATCAGTTCTAGAGTTATCAAGCCACTCACAAAAAGAAGCATGATCGACAAATATTTCGTCAAAGATGTGCTCTCCCAAAACCTGATCATTAATACTACAAGGATTTCTCTTCAGTTCATCATTATTAGTGTTCTCCAAATGAGTGTCTAGGCATAAATCCTCCACAAATAAATTATCTTTTTGGTGTTCCTCCTGGTTATCCAATGGTTCTTGCAAAATGTTAATTTCAGGAACTATTGTTTTACATAGCTCCTTACTCTTTATCACAAGTGGATTCCCACTGAAATATTCTTGAAAATAATTGACAATATAATACATATATTATGATACCTTGCTAAATCCTCATTATCGCTACTCTTCATAATAATACCAATTCTTCTAAGCATCTCATGAGATCCTTCATAAACTATGTATTCAAATAATTTTATATTATTACCGTTTATGTGAGTATTGGTTGATAAAAAATATTTAAAGAGAGGAATGCATTCATAATCATAAAGCTTCTTAGGTTTAACATTATATTGCATCATACCTTCGAATAAACTTAACAAATTACTAGAAAAGTAATCCACCTACTTCCACATGTCCAATAGTTGCATATCCTCAAGAATTAGCAGTCCTTCTCCGTGTTCATACTCTTCTTGGGAAGGAAACTAATCCTTACCGAATGGGATTTCCTGTGCCATGTTAGTAGTATCACAATATTCATGAAAAGATTCATTTTCTAGTTCATCACCAAAGTCCCCAAAATCACTATCTAGGCATGAACCTTCCTTAGAACAATCATCATAAGTTTGGGACTTCTAGAAATCATTACTACAGAATGAGATATCATTGGAATGCATACTATTTGTGTGTGGAAAGTTATTTTCAGAAGTAGGAGATTCAAGTGGTTGATCAAGTTGCTCCTCTTCATTCTTACTAAGATAATTCGCGAGTAGCTCAGCGATAGTCTTACATTCGGGCTTACCTTACACTAGTTGAGAGGGTGAAACATCAAGCGTCACCTCTTGATTAGCAATATGTTTAGGAGGTTTCGGTGGAGGTTCTTCATATGATGTTGCCTTTTCTTCAGCTTTTTGATCCTACAAAAGGCTAGGCTTTTCCATGTGGGCTAAAATCCGATCATGAACAGTGATCAATAAATCATTATCCATAAAGTTCTCATAGCAAAATGAATACATGAGATGAACGTCTTCATAGATTTCATCAAGCTTCTGGCATCTTTCTCGAATATTTTTCATATAAAAAAGCAAATCTAAACAACCAGTATAAACCGCAAATTCTAGAACAGTCATATCAACTAAGCTTTTAAACTCATCTCTATTATAGGATCCTAATGCGGGATCAATGTTATACTTACATTGGTAAGCGATATGATCTTTGGATCCGCAGAATCTACAAATAAACTTGTATGAGGCACATAGTATGGATGAATAATCATTCACCCCTATCATCCATTGATTTAGTATTTATTGCTTCTTTAATAGATACTCCTCGGCCCTTGCGAGCTTTTCCTGTTCAAAGGTAGTCATCTCGGATGACATGATTAGTAACAAATATTTTTATGGGTTTTTGGTTTGTAAACAAAAGCAAAAAGACAAATACAGCAAATAAAGGAACCTTAAATCAAAATCTAGCAAAACTAAAATAAATAAACAAAAGCTAAAAGTCATACAACGCTTAGCTCCCCGGCAACGGCGCCAGAAAATAGCTTGATGACTGCAAGTGCACAGATCGTTTGTAGCTAGTTTCAAAATAAAGATATTGATCCCACATGGAGCAGGAGTCTAAATTCTAAATAACTATTGAACTAAATACTGAAATATTAATGCTAAATAACATTCTAAGTAACAAGATAAAATGTGAGTTTTGTGTAAAAGATATTTTTGGGTTTTCAAATAGGAGAACAATAAGTAAACTAAAGTTGTAAGTAAACAAGAGCATGTGATTATGATTACGAAGGTTTGCAAGATGATGGAAATAGTTCTCAAGGAGTAGTGGATCCACCGCTAGTAATTATAAAGAGTGATCAAAATTATTATAATGAATAAGACCATTTATGATATGTGTGAGAGGAACTCCATATATGGAGAATAGGCAGCAACCACTGCTCACATCATCCATCATAACCACGGTAGACATCAATCCACATCAATCGAATTACTGCGCTATTAAAGGATTTCTCCCATGGCATAGACGTGTCTTGATGAGTTCTCCTTGATTCCCCAAGTTAGTACGTAAAGAATGACAACTACTTTATAGTCACAATAAGTGCTATCATCCTTCCGTCTACCAATAAGTAATCCTCTTCATCAAGTCCAGCAAGAGGAAAATATTAAGGAGGTGCACAACTCCCAACATCAAGATGAAGACAATTAACACAAACACATAGTGAATAATATCACATAATAATCTTTATCTCAATTCAATCACATACTAAGGTTTCTCCATCTCCTCAAGAACAAAGGAAAGTACTCACACATGAAGGCAATCAACATAATGGATTAAATATGGATGAAGTATGATGATACAATTAAGAACAAGTGAAAATCCAAGATTCAATCTAGAATTACAACAAGTAACCAAAGGGGATCGGTGATGGATACGTTGTTGATGAAGATGACGATGTAGATCGATATGGAGGCCTTAAAGATCCTAGTCCCTTCTCCTCTTGTGTGATGGTGATGGTGTAGATGTGATAGGAGGAGGCTATGGCAGTGACACGGCGGCAAGGCTCCGCCGTGGGTGAGAATATGGATTGGTGGCTCTCTCTTGGATCCGCCCCTCTTTATATAGGCCTTGGAGGTGCCCTAGTGTACCCCCAATAGATTCATATGACTTAGGGAAGGTTTTGGACCTTCTATGGGGCAAAATCCCATCGTTTGTGACCTTTTTATCAACTATATGGCAGAAATTTTTCGCTCTGGCCGTATAGTTGGTTGTCAAACTTTCAGGTCTCGTGGTGTTTTGGCCGCCATTTCTTCATATGAACTCTGTTTTGGGTGTTCTTAGGCTCGTTGGATTCATCTCGTCGAGGGCTACAACCCCATTGTATTGGGTATTTATTTTGAGGAGTTGGAAAACTCCAATTTTCCAACCTCTCAAATGGCTAAGTCTGGTCCCTACAGCTCCTCCATACCATGCTCTCTTTGTTCCTTTTTATCCGTAATCTTCACCGACACCTACACACATGTCATAGACTAGGAAAGTGATAAAATTCTACCTAAACTTATAAATGTGCAAAGCTCATATGAAAGTAAATGAGAAATAGATGTCACGCATATAAGGCATAGCTATAGCTAGAAGAAACATGATATGAGAGATAAATGTCACATTTTATATGGCTAAAAGAGGTGGTATTTCACATCCATCAATGCATACGACCGTTATATCTTCATTAATAAAATGTTCAACAGAGAACAGACAAAGATCATACATCACATAACCTGAAGGCACCACACAACCCCTATAGACCCTACAATGGGTAAAAATCATGTCAAGGGGGCCTTGTGCCTGGAAAACAACAAAATCTACTCATTAGCTAAGAATCGAGGAAAATAGAATACCCCTAGATGCCCTCTAGGAGAAACGAGAGCGTGTTGGGGACATGCTAAATGGGTATCACCATAGCATGTCTCTAATTCGGATAACCCGGGTGGCCCATAGTTGGTAGAAAATCCCATGGCTTGCTAGGCGGCCCAGTTAGAAGGATCCAGAAGGCTACGATGGAGTCACCAACATACTCGAAGCCTTGGAGTGCAAGGCACATAGACTAGTTGGATCTAGTGTAGTACTCCCATGTCTTCAGGAAAGACATCTGGGAACTCACAGACCACTGGTACCCTCTGAATAGCTTCCATAGCATCATCATTCAGAGTTGCCAAGGAATAGAGCTGGACAGCAGGAGTCAGACTTGGAGAAAAGACTATATGGCCTTGAATCTTGAGAGACAGCGGCGTTCAGCACAATCAATCACAGCTGCATTTGCTGTCAACCAATCCATGCCCAAGATGACATCAATGTCAGAGTTGCCCAGAACAATCAAAGAAGCCAAGAATGAAGAACCACCAATCTCAACTTGGTTGCCATGGCTGATCTTAGTTGCCATCATATTTGCTCCAGGAGAAAGAACCATTAACTTCTTTTGAAGAGGATCCGATGCTAACCCATTCTCACTTGCAAACTTTATAGAAACAAAAGAATGCGATGCACCAGAATCAAAGAGAACTCGTGCAGGGACTGAGTTAACGGATAGCATACCCATTACAACTCCAGGTGCGAGCTCAGCTTGAGAGGCGTTGACGCAGTTGGCGCGAACAACCGCAGACCCGGGCTTAGTGTTGATGTTGAGAGCCCGAGGCGGTGGTGCACGAACCGAAGGAGAGCTTGTTGCAGATCTTGGCAGGGGTGGAGGGAGAGCTTTGTTCTTCATTGGGCAGTTCCAGCTGAGATGTCCTGGATCTCCACACGTGAAGCAGGCACTAGCTGGACGTGGAGCAGAGTAGCCAGGGACTCCGCCAGCGCTGTGGTGGTGGTTGTTGTAGCCCCTGGGAGCCGCAGTGGTGAAGTTTGGTGGCCTTGACGTGAAACTCGCAGTCTTGGTGGAGCCGGAGCGACGGTGGGGTGTTAGGAACCCGACACGCCGCTTAGAAGGAGCTGCCATAAGCGCGAGCTTGATGCATCCTGTTGTGTTTCTTGGACTCCTCAAACATTTGCACCTTGCCTCCTCTTGCAGTCTTGTGTCTGTAGTTCAGAAGGTTGCCGGTCTTGCATGCGTGATTGCATACTTGATCGACGCATTGAGCCCTTGCGAATATTTTCGCTTCTTGTCATCGATACCTCATCACCACCATAACGGGATAGATTCATGAAGTTCCGATATAGGTGTTGACGTTATCATTTCCTTGAGGTTGAGGAAAGCCTCCTTCATCCTTTCCATCACAATCTCCGAGAGAAACTGTTCTTTGAAAGCTGCGGTGAACCTCTCCCAAGTAGGTTGGAACTCTGCAACTTGCCTTCAAGTAGTTTTCCACCAAAGAGCCGCATCTCCTTGAGAAGGTGAGTCGCACACTTGACCCACTCCCTGCGGAACATCGGCAGTCTCGAGCAACCTTGAGATCTCACGCAGCCAATCATCCGCGTCCGGAGGTCGGTCGAAACATCAAAGGCGAGGTTGAACTTGAGGAAGCTCTTGATGTCTCCGCTTGGGAGGTGGAGGAAGTGGAGCAAACTCGTTTCTTCACGCTCTCCTCAAAGCTACTGGTTCTCTTGCATGGCTGCCAAAGCATTAGCAATGTTTGACAACGAGCCCGATTCGAGGTATGTCCTCCTCGATCCGTGTGGGAGCCATCCTGACATTGATATAAAACTCAAGTCAGTACTATAATGGAAGATGATTATAATCCAAAATAGTACCAAGATGGAATTAACCAAGATTTAAGGATACAATTTACTGAGATGATATTAAAATATCAACAAAGTTCATAGCTCCTACAAGATATTAAGCATATCGCACACGACTGAAAAGGAGTGTGGTACACAAATATATCAAAGAAAAAAAAATTTCCACAAATTTCGGCATTAAAATACCAATAGATGCGCAAAATTACTTAACGAATCAAGATTAGTGACTCTACCGATTCAATATACAAAAGCGAATGATATAAGTAGTGGTATGGTCGCGACTCCATCCCGCACTCAAATCATTACTCCGCACATGAACAAGTGGAACACATATCCTAACCCTTTCTTCTTACGAAGAAACCTAAAGATTGGTAACTACGGAAACGAACACCCCAAACAAGATGGCGTCGGATACAAGAGGAAGATAGATTGCGTCGGTTTGCAAAAGCATCGGTATGGAATGTACCAATGATTGATAACCAAAGGCGATAAGATAACAACTTGGATGCAACATAGATAAGGAATTACACACACACACACACAACCTATGGTACTACGGAAACCCGAACACGTGAATCCTAGTTTGAACTTTGAGAAGAGAATTGAAAACGTTGCACTTCCTTACCGAGAAAAGGTTGGGTGGGAGGTAAGAAAAAATGGAAGCAGTCCTACTCTCGTTTTGTTTTTCCCTAATATACATAACTACCAAAATATTTGCTAGGCCGACAACGTTTGGCTGAAACCACGAAGGTCGGGATGGCTCGATACCAATTGTAACTACCTCGGTAAATTACGCTCCTAGATACAAGCCTGGATGAGTGGTAGTGGTTGAAATAGTGCGGTGGGGCCCCAAAAGCCACTCACGGTAGTCCTTTCAGACGTCCCAACCACTACCCTCTCAACGACTCAGATGCGGCGTGTCGGCGAAGGGATCAACTACGTACACAAGTGGGTATGTACGCAAGCCACCATACAAGAGTACATCAGAGCCATACCATCTAGAAAGAAAGGAAATATAGCAAAGCCATACGGCAAGATTCAAATGACCTAGATAGATCTATATTTTAGGATAACTCCTCATACAACACACATCAGAGTATCATGCGGAAGCGGCGAACAGAATCCGAGTACGGATAAGAAGCAAATCAGCATAAGATGCCATAGAGAATAAGCACATCCCAACTACAGGTCTCACGGATCCCCGTTCCCGGAATCTCTACACCGAACGATCGTTGCCCACATCCTCGGCTTCTTCCACCCAGTATCCGTCCTGTGAAGGTACCATCCATCCAACCAAGAATTTATCGTGTGAGACCCTAAGGGTACTCAGCAAGTCTTAATGCCTCTAAAGGGGACACAACCTGGGGTGACGCAATTGCAGCGGAAGATAAACCCTAGCAGTTCTATAGATAAACACTAACCATCCGCCTAACCAATGATAGACGGATGTCCGTGAATTAAGTACAACAGTTATAATGGTAATCTCATCCGATCCATCCTCTTCCCTGCTTACCAACAAGGAAGCGAACAACCCCTTCCGTGGCAATTTTATTAACCATTCCATGAGTGTAGCACTATTTACTAGTCAAATTACTTAGTCGATTAAGCGGTACTTTAGTTATGCTTGTCTATGATCGAAACTGCTCCAAAGTCCATATCCATGCGACGGCTTTGAAAGTTTTACCGGCGGTGCACCAATAGCAACACACGCCGATCAACCTCGGAAAAACCAAATCAAAACCAACGAGGCTTTCACGGTGAACAATCACAGATTGAAATATTGCAGGGGCCACCCTTGGAGTCTACCATAGCAGTAAGCAATCTCCGAGACGGACTCAAGGTTTGCGACAATGGTACATGGCGACGGGAACCGAAAACTCGGGTTGTCGATACAGCGTAAACATTCCGCTTACCTAAGCGATCAGGTGCTCCTCGCAATTTAAATATGAAGTAGCATGGCATAGGTACAGGATCGTAAATAAAACCTCAAACTAGTTTGTGGCCCCGATAAATAAGACTGAATCAAGCTCTGGCTCAGGGGGGGTCCCATATACCTCCCGGATGTGGATAGCGCGATAAATCAAGGAACAGGAATCAAGTACTCGGGGTCTTACGGGACACAAGTGAGCAGGAAAAACCAAATAGCAGATGTTGCTCACCGGTGCCACTTTCTTTAGTTATCCCACTACTACTCAGATTAAGTTGTTTAGGTACCTCATTATACAACAGACTCTCACATACCCTACACATGTTGTTCTACGACTCGCATGGCTCAAACAACTCCTATAGTAGTGGCTCATGGGATGGAGGAACAAGCTTGGTGGGGTTTAAAAGTAAAGGCTATGCATACTTGGGATTCAATTTAATGCAATCGCGACTCAATGATGCAAGAATAAGATAGAGGCAATAGGTACTGTATGTATGCAAGCATGTGGAAGTGCTTGCCTGTCAACTCAGTTGAAGCGAGGGACGGATCTGGGTAGTGCTCTTGGTTCTCTTGATACAACCCCTGCTCAGTGTCTATCCGAGAAAAACCAAACAAACAAGGCCAACATGAATATAGAGCACAAGCATATAAAAAAGATGCGTCAAGCAAACAATCATGCCATGATGAATGATGCACAAGTTGCATGGCAATAAGTAGCATGGCATGGGTGAGGTGTGTAGGACAAGAAATAACATTTTAATGGGGATTTGGATCACATTTGTTGCCATAATAGTTGCTGTTCACTATATTTTTATATGATGCATGCTGCAATTGAAGTCAAGGATAGCATAAACAGAAAGGTCTCGTCGAGCTGATCATTTTAGACATATCATTTGCTAAATTTGGAATTATAAAACAAAAGTTATTAATTATTTAAATTCCAGTGGCATTTGTGGTAATTTAAATAAACTTGGAATTTAATTGTGCAAAAGGCCATATGGATGGCATATTTGGAATCCTCTCATTTTTCTGATATACAAACATATATCATTTGTGTCATTTGGAATTACAAAGAAAAAGTTATTCAAAAACTGAATTGGATTTGAATTTGAAATAATTTAAACTTAATTTGAATTTTAAAACAGTCTCTGGGACGTTTTATACCCATCCTACTCTAGCCTGGGTCGCAGACAGGTGGGGCCAGGGGTTTGCTGACCCACACGCCAGTGGCTGGGAGACCAGGGGGACCGCGGGTTGAGTTTTGAAAAACACAGGACCCTTTTTATAAAAGCGCCAAGCCACTGACAGGTGGGGTTTGGGGAGCGCGGGTTGGGGCAAAAAAGGGCCAAGGGGTTTTGTGCAAAGCTGCCACGCGTACTGTGGATCTTCTCTGCTGACGAACTGAAACAACGTTGCGCGACAGAGGAAAACAGGGAGCGCGCCGGGCTCGATCGCGACATGGACGCGCCATGGGGCGGCTACCACTGGCTTCGGTTTGATGATGGAAGGAGGGAGGCGGCTAGAAGACGCTCGCTGCAGATCGATCTGGCAGTGCGGCGCTCGGCACGCGGTGTGCTCGAAACGATCGTCAGGAAGCGATTCTGAGCAGGAGGTTGTCAGGGAGGTCTGGGGGCTTACCGCGGTGGTGATGGTGGCGGTGGCGAGGCTTGGGGTGCAGGCGATCGACGGGGCGGCTCGCGTACTGAGGAGCTAGGGTTTCGACGGGGCGGCGCCGGCGTGCAGGCTGCTGGGGCTTCTCCTCCTCGCTCTGGCTCAGGCGTCGCGAGGCTTCCCGACACCCGCTACTCGCGCGCCTCCGGATGCGTGCGTTTGGCGAGGTAGAGCAGCGTGGCGGCGGAGGCTGGGGCGGTGGAGAAGGAGGCCAGAGGAGGGGAGCGAGACAGGGCCTCTAGGGGTGGATCTGGGAGAGGCTAGGAGGGGAAGGGGGAGGATAAGAACGAGGGCAGGAGGTGGCGTGGGGGAGGGGTAGATGGCCAGGGTGGCGTCGGTGTCGGGCTTCCCTTTCACGTGCTTGGCATGGGGGCCAGGGGGTGCAAGGCAGGGCAGGTGGGGTGTCTTCCAGGTGGGGTAGATGGCCAGGGAGGCAGGCAGGTGGCCCTGGGGGCGTGGGCAGGTCAGGCTAGAGGGAGAGAAAAAGAGGGGAGAGGAGAGGGGCCGGCTCGGGCTAGGGCTAGGGTTAGGGGGTCCCTGGTCGTGTGGGGGGGGGAAGGTTAGCTCGGCAGGGAGGTGGTGGTGGGGTCCTCATGCAGGGATAGGGGAGGCCGAGGGAGATAGGGGCACCTAGGGTAGAGGCATGGTTGGGGAGAAAGGTAGATAGGGGCAACTTAGTGTTTTTGTTTAGATGTAGCTTAGGGTTTTGTTTAGAGAAGATGTAGCTTAGGTCTTGTTTAGCTAGGAAGGAGAGATGGCATGGGGTAGGTTTAGGGTTTTTGCTAAGAGGGTTAAGAAAGAGATGGTGGCACTTAAGTTGATCAAGCAAACTCCAAACAACCCTATCAAGATCAAGGCAAGAAAAGAGGAAGAGGAAGAGAGAGATGATCAAGTGATGATGGGATTTGAATCATGCATGTTCCATTCAAAGAACAAGCAAGATAAAAGAGAAAGGTGGGGAGAAGGCAAGTGGGTTTAGATTTGTGCATGCCTCATGAGCACATGTGGGTGCATGGAGCAAGGGATAAAGGTTTAGCTAAAGGGGAGAAGAGAGGTAGAAGAGATGGTGAAGAAAACTACAAGCCCAAAACAAGATTTAAGCAAAGGAAAGATGATCCACTTAGAATTCAAGCAAAATCCAAAAACTAGAAAAGGTGGCACTTGCATGGCCCATGCAAACTAATTAATGCCAATTTATCCTTGTGAAAACAATAATATTAACATGGCATTATTCATATGCATTTCCAAAAGGTGGGCAAGGCCAAGCAAAGATTATGGGTGGATCCAACCAACAACATGAGCTAGAGGTACTCAAAACTAAAATGCCAAGCTCATATTAATTGGATGGTGGAATAAAAGGTGGTGAAATAAAGGTGGTGGAGTTTAGAAGAGATATGCCCCCAACTCAACTTGGGCATTTAACAATATATCAAGAGCCAAATACAATATCAAGAGGCAACTACAATTAATCATGCACATGAGATAAGAACCAAACAAGAAAGGATTTTATATGATGCTCAAATGCAAGGTGACATGATGACATGAGCATGATATGATAATGATGCAACAATTATATGTTGGAATTGGCCCTTTTTATTATTATAACATGTAGCATTACAGGTGTTAGACAACTGGGATGCTACAGCAAGGCACATAGACTAGTTGGATCTAGTGTAGTACTCTGTAACCTGTCCGGCTAGGAATTTTCCCTGTTACCCTAGGACCTGGCATATTTATAAGACGGGCCTATGGGAGCCTTTAGGGAACGACACAACTCATACCGCACACATCGAACCAATCCTTGTAACTTGGCGTATTGCCCTTATAGTGATTTATAGTAGGATTAGGGTTCCGCCACCATCGTGGAACCTGAACCTGGGTAAGCTGTGTTACCTCATACCCGCCAACTTGCCGCCTTACCCCACTTCTCTAAACATGCACTATGAGGAACCCTCCATGCATACTCGTCGGAAATACCACGACAGTTGGCGCCCACAGTGGTGGCAAGAGGCGCTTCAGGCTCTACAACGGGCGAGGTCCAAGCTCTTTGCGGGAATCGGTGAAACCGTAGACATCGGCCGTGTTCTCTTCTCCAGCAACGTTCCGATCGTTCCTCCTGGCGAGTTCTGGATCCCGCCAAAGACGAACCCCACCTGCTGCTCGATTTTTCCAATCAGGGACATCCACCTCTTCATCAACGGAACCAACTCAGGCGCTAGTTCCCTGGAAGTCGGAGGATCTTCAAGGCCCGCACGGACCGCCTACGGGCAGGACATGTTTGCGAAAGGATCGAAGCCAGATCTCTCTTTGGAGTTTGTTGGCTTAGATCGAAAAAGTTCAAGGCCCGCCCAAATTGCCCCTGTGTAGGAGATAATGGTGGAGGATCAGTGCAAATCCACCGAGTTACCCCGTGCATCTGGAAGGCAGCAATCACACTTCATCGGCGTGGTAACCATCTTCGATCTGGCGTATTGCATTCAGAGAGAGGGTGAAATACCATGAGATTACCTCGGCATATGGCTCCGGATACTAGACGATCTGGATAACTACCCAAACAATGATTATATTTCCCATTTCGTCGAACGGGTGGATCGCGGCACACTTCTCTGGCATACACTCAGGCGATAGCAGGCCCCGGGCATACTCACTTTTGAGCAGATGATCGGCACTGTCAACAGTTTCGCCGCTGCTGGCGGAGTCGTCTAGGCAACGCCTATCGCCGTACCCGGGCTGCCGCCGCCATTGCTGCCGCCAGCCAATGGCCCCGCTACCTCGGCATCATCCTCCCTCATCAAGGAAACTCCCGCACCCTCTGACTCTGTTTTGGATGCGCTTTTTGCTGACATCAGCGTGGACTCAGAGGAGATGGATATTAACCTGAAAGAACTCGACTCAGCCATGAAGGAGATGGAGGAGGAGATCAATCGCGAGGAGCGGGCCGACAAGGCCGTCACATCTCGCCAGGTGTTCGTTGCCATTGGGAGTGTGATGGAGGAAGATCAAACTAGACCAGCTCCGCCTAAGCTGCGGGACAACGGGAAGGGGCCAGTCTATGGCGCCGACAATGGTCGTGCGAAGGCCATGCCCCCTCCGGCTATCCTAGTGCAACAGCCGCAGGAACTCCCTACCGGTCCAAGCAACACCAACACCGCAAATCCGCCGCCACTAGCATCTATGTTTGCGGCTTCCCAAATCACTCCAGCTGATAGAGTGATGTACGGCAATCTACTCGTCGAGCCCCTGACCGTGGCCCATATACGGTACGTTTTCCTGCTCGATGAGAAGCGCCAGCAGCTACTGGAGGAGGTGCATGCCATCGCGGAGCAGGGCGCAAAGATAGATCGAGATCTAGCCAAGGCGCAGAATTCGATTGAGACAGCTAGAGCCATGGAGGCCGAGTACAAGACTCTGCTCAAGAAGTAGAAGGCCAAGAAATCCCCAGCTCACGTCATCAACGACCCTGGCGTACTACGCAACTTGGGGTGGGCACCTTCGAAGTCGGCGCAAGCTAAGCCATACATTGACAGTGATGGAAAGCAAGTCATGCCCACGCCCGTCCTCAACTTGGCCGTCGCCAAGACTCTATTGGAGAAGGATAGATCGCCCGCAGCTGTGGAACATGTCTATTATCTTGTCGCCAAGGCTGTCAAACAGCACGAAAAGGCCACCTCTCACAGGCTTGAGTCTAACCCAGCATATTGCCAGTGTAGCGCTCCCAAACAGCAGAGGGCAAGATCTCCTCACGATGTCGGATCTCAAAAGGGTTCATCAGAACAAAGACGTAAGGATGCACGCAACAGGGAGGATGCTATCCCCATATCTTCCGACCATGGAGGCAAGGCTCACCCTCGTCGCTCGCCACCACTGCCCTGATCTTCCCGGCATCACAAATACCCAAAGTCTCACCACCATACGAGCATGCCTCTGCCTAGACGCCCCCAGGGCGACATTGTTATTCGCGACAACACGGAGCAGCCTCGTCATGGCGGGGAGCATAGTGGAAACCACGGACATAAGATAAGGTCGCACCATGACCCTCTGTGTCCGACAAGAAACCACGACAGACGTGAGTCGTAGGAGGGTAATAGCAAGAAGGATAACCCACTGCCACCTCCGCCTCCGTCGCCCCCTAGCAGCCATCATGGCAGAGGAGGACCGCATCGTTCACGTAGCCCTTCCCATGGTGGCGACAAAATAAAAGCAAGCCTGGAGCCTTACGATGCATGTTCATGCTTGGACAAGATTCAAGAGGACCGGGAAGGACAATACTTGGGACCACGTTGCTTTGGCTCTGTGATACGGACCGCAACTTACCCCAAGGGTTTCCAGATTGACAATACAATCAAGCCATATGACGGCACTGCCAAGCCAACTACGTGGTTGCAGGATTACGATAACGTGGTCGAGATCGGCAGGGGAAACCCCAACATTGCCGTCAAGTACCTCCCACTGATTTTGACGGGCACGACCCGCCAATGGATTGATGACTTGCCGGAGAAATCTATATGAAATTGGTTGGACATGCAAGAAGCATTCACCAAGAATTTCTAGGGTACATACAAACATCCCTGCATTATCGGCGATCTACAGCGGTGCGTCCAGGAGAAGGATAAGACATCTCAAGCCTACCTCTCCCGTTGGCTGGATATGAGAAATTCCTATGGAGGAGTGCACGATCAGACCACTATGGCCGCCTACATTGATGGTTTGTAAAAGGGCACCATGCTCCGGCATAAGTTGAAGTGCCTGCAGGATAAACACAAGCTAGATCTCAATCAGATGATCTCCTTGGCCAGTGAGTTCGCGGCTGCCGACGATGACACTCACGACTCCTTTCCGACAATTTCCATTCCAACCCAAGCCAAGAGGAAGAACAACACTAAGTAGAAGAGTCCTCTAGAAGAAAATCCAGCTGCCAACATGGTCGCTATGACGTTTGCAGGCAGAGGTGATGGCAGATGGCATGGCCGAGGCCAAGGGGTTGGTCGTGGGCAGTAGCAAGTCCCACTTTGCGATCATCCAAAAACATTCAAATGCTTAGTTTAAATGACAGTTTAAAATTGAATCTATCTCATATGGGAAGATCCCATTATTTCAAAAACCACCCAAACAAGCTCAATTTTCAAAACCCAAGCACCCACAGAATATTCAACACAAGCATAGCACACCCACCAAAAATCTTTTCAAAATTCAAAAATAAAATTCTTGCGGCCATTTCATCGAACACTTGGGACAGAAAATCAAATTGGCCAAGCTTCACTGTTTTGAGCAGTAATTTGGCTAAGCATTGTTCACCATTGATCACACTTGTCTCCCCCAGTGCCAAACGAGTGCCTTAACCACCCCTAGCCCCTACCCATCGCACCATGCCATGCCAACCCGAAGGAACCCTTGCCAGCCGACCATGGCTAGCTAGCCAGAGCAAGCACCAAGCCTAAACAACATGTCTAGGACGCACACCACCGTCCACCACCACCCCCTGTCCAGCGCTTGAACCCTGCCAGCCACTGGACCACACGCCCAAGCCATGCCAAACTTCTCTGAGAGCATGCCAAGAGCGCGCCAGAGCGCCACCCTCGACACATGCCCAGACCTTGCGCCGCCCTCATCGCGTGCAGCGTGATCACCACCACCCCAGCAACCCGTGAACCGCCTGTTCGCCGCGCGCGCTACAGCTGTTCGCCATCAAAACCTCCGTCAGACCCGCTTAGAGCGTCAAAGCGTTTCGACCGATCAGCACCGCCCCACGCCTCGCCACCACGCCATTGTGCTTCGCCAGGGAGCACAACACCGCCCCCTACCGTCGCCCACGCCGATAGCTGCCTGTGCCGTCGACCACGACGAGCTCAGGTCGCGCTCGTCGGTCCCCTCTCGCCACTATAAATAGAGGCCACCCCCGCTCAATTTATTCACACCAGTTCGTTCCCATATCTCTCAGAAATTTCCCACACCCTTCCCCGGAGCAAGGCGAGCACCAGGTGGCCAGAATTTCACCGGAGTTTGCCGCTGCAGAGGAGGAGAGGCGCCGTCGATTGGAGCCGCCCCAGGAGGAGCTGCCAGTGCCAGGAGAATTGCCGTCGTCGACTTCGTCGTTCGCCCACATCACCGACCCTCGCCTGAGCCCCGGTGAGCCTCCCACGACCCCCACTGAGCCGCTAGGATTCGAGATCGTCGGTGACATGTTCATCATCGACGACGACCCTCACCCGTTGGTCGCCCTTCTAATCCTACGAACCACATCGCCGCGTACCGCTTCGCGTGTTATGAGCCACTGACGGGTGGAACACCTGTCGGTGAGCCCATTGTGGAGTGACACTGGGCCGGCCCATTATCATCTCCCGCACAGCCCAACCGTTTGAATTTAGATTTTTCTATTTTAATTCAAACTCATTTATGTATCTAGTTTCAAAAATCAACCCAGCTTGATTCAGTCAACCAAATTGCATGAAACCAATTGTGGAAAGGTACTGAAATGCTTAATCCAAGCCCATTGGATTCAAGTCATTTGGATCTGTAGATCACCCTTGGTGAAAATAACAAGGCAGAAGCTTTTCTGCATTCAAACATTTTTCAAATTTTAACCATAATAGCTTTTGAGTTGATTCCAACTCTCAAAAATCACATTTGATCATACCTTTCAGAATATATAAAAACATATGGTTTACCTATAGAAATAATGATCAAGTAATAAAAGAATGCCACATAGGCATTTCTAGTCACTTTATTTATTTAAAATAAAAGGTTAAACCTTATTAAATTGTGACACCACTTTAAATCACATTCCCATGTACTGAAATATGTGGTGATGACATGTGTCAACATGATCCCATGTTTGAGTTGGAGAATATTAAATATTAAGTACTTTTTCAATGAGTAGAAATTACTTTTCTCAAATTCAAATAAATAAGACAGATGCTTTAATATTGTAATGATAGGTGATGATGCTAGATCATCTATAGAACACATTTGTGTGATGATTGAAAATAGTTAAGTATTGTTTGGTGATTGTGTACCTCGTATTTATTTATAGACGCTAGTACCGACTGTGGATACGAGGAGGAAGGAGGATACTACGAAGAAGAAGCCGAGGAACTTCAACCACTGCTCTGCACAAGGCAAGCCTTACTAACCAAGTTGACCTAGGAAATCTTATACTGATACTTATGCAATACAATACTTGAAACCTTGCAAGCTAACACTTGCAATTATGAAAGTTAGATAACCTATGCAATGCACTAAGCATGCTTGGTTGAACACATTTGATGATACCCAATCCTAGTTTTACTAGCAAGCTTTATACTTTATTTCTTTATCAAGCTTTCTCTTAGAGTTTACTTAAGTGACTTGTAGATACTATAAAGATCATTGAAAGTTGCATGAAGAGCATTAAATTTGGCCTAAGCTAGAAAATCTTGATGTTATCCTAAGGCATGAGATTGAACTTAAACTCCACTTGTTTACCACCCCTCATTAGTACTTATCACCACTTGTAGATGCTATTGCTAAGCATAAAACTTGATCAACTTTAGATGGGAATACTTGGTGGAAAAATGGTTATGAAAACCTTGGAATGATGGATCATTCTATTGAGATGTTTTGACATGTGTTTCCGAACACCAGATGACTTGGATGATGAAAATGTTGAGGCATGAGCCTTAGCCCTTTATAAAACTGATGGTTGTCTGGATGCGATACCATTCCAATTTTACCGTACAACCACAATACCCGAGATTTGGGTAGGGCTTGACTGGAAACTTATATACCTTAGTATTGGTTCCCTCACGGCCAAGGTCTGAGCTGAGGCTACCTTGTGATGATTGTCCACCTGTGCAGTACCTAAGATGACAGTTGGTCATGGTTGGGAGGCCAAACTCACAGGAGAGGTGCCTATACTAGGGCGTGTAATCGAAAGGTTAGGATTGATTATCCGCATACTAAGTATGGTGAATTCAGGATTTGTTCCTGACGGATGTATCGAATGTTGTGGTGAAAGTGTACAATCTCTGCAGAGTGTCAAACTATTCGAATAGCCGCGTCATGATTATGGACAGTTAGATGGTTATCTTGTTCCCGTCGGATGTTTTCAAAATGACTTGTGAAATAAATTGAGATTTTTGACTTGACCACAACAGAGTTGTGATATGAAATTCGAGTTCCCACTTAGGTGTTATAAAATTTCAACTAGCTTTTCTTGCTTATGAACTTAGTAGAGGTAAATCTAGATTTTTGCAAAACAACCCTATAGCTTAGTGTCCTACTACAAAAACCCCCATAACTTGTTAGTATTAGTTTGTGAGTACTTAAAGAGTACTCATGGCTTTGTCCCTGGCTATTCCCGTGGCCAGACTATGAAGAGGAGTACCAGGATGATGGACTGTAGGAAGGTTACGATAACTAGGATCATCTCCCATCGTCAGCATTGCCTGTGACCCCGAATATGGAGCTTCACCTACGCTACCTTTATTATTACGTTATTCCGCTGCTTGAGTTGTATTAAGAATTGGATCATGAGATCCTTATTTGTGTAAGACCTTATGTATGGTTTGTAATGGATGATGTACTGTGATATCCAAATCTATTATGTCTTGCAAAATGGTAATCACAGGATTGCGATGTATGGCATAAGCATCCGAATTAAAAATCTGGGTGTTGACACCCAACCAAACCTTGCACCATCCTATGCCCTGTACAATCGTTGGTGGGCCTATGAAATTAGGGTGTTGCGGTTTTCCTTGGCTGGATGGGTTTGTATCGGATACCTACACGCATAAGGGTTGGTGAGCTTGACAATGTCATCTTAACAGTTAAGGACCTTGGGGCATAAAGGTTGGGCGCCTAGTTTTGACATAGAGATGTCACCCAACAACAAGAGTCATATGTGATATGATTAGCAAATGTTGCTTACCGATTTACCTTGTCTTCTAGCAGTGATACTAAAGCTCACTAGTCGACTTGTTAATTGTGGATCTTGAACCACTTAGTATCAATAGAGGGATATTGATTTAAGTGGGAGTATATGCTATTAAATTGTTTAATATGCTTTACTCTTTCATGGTTACATGGCTTAGTATTTTGCATGTTTTCTGTTGTAGATCAATGGCACCGAACACTGCATCACCTTTTTCTTTGCGTTCGATTATTGACAAGGATAAACTAAATGGAACAAACTATTGATTTGGTCCATAACACGAGAATTGTTCTCGTGTCCGATAAAAGAAGCAGTTACGGATACCCCGGTCCCGATGAACTGCGATAATGCATCTGCTTCCCTCAAGAATGCCTACAAGAGAGCATGTGATGATTCTCTTGAGGTTAGTTATCTTATGCTTGCATGCATGGAACCTGAACTCCAAAAGAAGTTTGAGGATCAGGAAGCGTACGATATGATCGTTGCTTAAGGACATGTTCAAGAGCGAGCAGGGCTGAGGTACAATGTTGCCAAGTTTTTGTCGAATGCAAGATGGCGGAGGGCAGCATGAGGCCCCATGTGATCAAAATGGTTGGTTCTGATCGAATTTGGAAAAGCTTGGTTTTCCACTAGGCCAAGTTGTCTGACTTTATTTTGGCGTCTCTTCCATCCACTATGGGCAGTTCATTTCGAACTACCATATGCATGGGGTGGAGAAGGGCCTTAATGAATTATGTGGGATGCTTAAAACAGCAGAAAGTGACATGAAGAAGTGTGCAGGGCATATCCATGTGATGGCTGTTCAGAACAAGCCTAGCTTCAAGAAAAAAGGTACTTCTTGGAAGAAGAAGAAGAAGGGCAAGGCTAAGGATACGATCCCTAAGCCTGCACCCAAGCAAAAGGCTGGACCTGTAGAAGACACTGAGTGTTTCTTTTGTCATGAACATGGCCATTGGAAGAGAAACTGCACAAAGTACCAGGCTTCTTTGAAGAAGAGTGGAAGTAAGAGTACTTAACACTCAGGTACGCTTGTTGTAAATGTTGTGGACATTATTCTCGTCGATTCCTATGTTAACTCTTGGGTATTTGATACCGGATCGGTTGCTCATATTGGCAATTTGATGCAGGGGCTAATAAGGACTAGAGAAGTGTAGAAAGGCGAAGCGGATTTTCATGTCGAAAATAAAGCAAGGGTTGCTGCATTGTTCGTCGGTGTCATGCAACTTCACCTTACGTCAGGATTTATTATGGAGTTGAATAATTGTTATTACATTCCTAGTATGGGTCAAAACATTTTATCACCTTCATATTTGATGAGGGATGGTTATTCATTCGCGAGTGCAAACAATGGTTGTTTAATCTCGAAGAATGATATGTTTATGGCTAATGCTCCCATTGGGAATGGGTTATTTATTTTAAATCTTGATAATGCATCATTTTACAATGTTAGTGCTAAAAGGCTTCGGCCTAATGATTTGAGTCCTACCTATTTATGGCATTGTCGTTTGGGGCATATAAGTGAAAAGCGCATGAAGAAGCTCCATGGTGATGGTCTTCTAACTTCGTTTGATTTTGAATCATACGAGACATGTTTAGCTTGTTTACTTGGAAAGATGACCAAGTCGCCTTTTTCGGGTTTACCCGAGAGAGCGATAGACTTGTCGGAACTCATACATACTGATATATGTGGACCAATGAGCACGACAGCCAGAGGAGGATATCACCACATCATTACTTTTACTGATGATTTCAGTAGATATGGTTATGTCTACTTAATGAGGCATAAGTCTGAAACTTTTGAAAAGTTCAAGGAGTTTCAGAGTGAAGTAGAGAATCAACGTGGCAAGAAAATAAAGGCCTTGCGATCTGATCGTGGAGGTGAATATTTGAGTCACGAATTTAGCGATCATCTTAAGAGTTGCGAAATTGTTCCACAACTTACGCCGCCCGGAACGCCTCAAAGAAACGGGGTCTCTGAACGGCGTAATCGAACTGTGTTGGACATGGTTCGATCGATGATGAGCAAGTTGGATTTGCCATTGTCATTTTGGGGTTACGCTCTAGAAGCTGCAGCTTTCACACTTAATAGGGTACCATCTAAATCTGTGGTGAAGACACCATATGAGATGTGGACTGGAAAGAATCCTAGTTTGCCTTTTCTAAATATTTGGGGTTGTGATGCATTTGTCAAGCGACTTCAGTTGGACAAGCTAACACCCAAATTGGATAAGTGCATTTTCGTGGGATATCCGTGTTGGAGATATGCCCAAGAGGCAATAATAAAGTGGTTATTATCATATCTTCACACTTATGATGAATGTTTACATACCATGCTATAATTGTATTAACCGGAAACATTAATACTTGTGTGATTTGTAAACTAAAATAAGAGTCCCTAGTAAAGCCTCTTGTTAAACTAGCTTGTTGGTTAATATATGATCATGGTTTCACGATCATGAACATAGAGATGTTATTAACAACAGGATCATATCATTAGGAGAATGATGTGATGGACATACTCCTATAGATAAGCATAGCATAAAGATCAAGTCATTTCAATAGTTCAATTGCTATATGCTTTCTGATACATAGTAACCTAATTCCTTCGACCATGAGATCATGCATATCACATTTTACGGATGGATGCTTTGATGTAATCAAACACCACACCGTAACAGGGTGGCTATAAAGGTGGCATTGAGTGTTCGGAAAGTATTGATTGAAACACATGGATCAAGAGTGGGATTTGTCCATCCATATGACGGATAGATATACTCTGGGCCCTCTCGGTGAAATGTCATCCAATTAGCTTGCAAGCATGTGACTGGCTCACAGGATCACATATCACGGGAGCGAGAAAGAGTACTTATCGGTATGAGGTTGAACTAGGTATGCAGAGATACAAGCGATCATAACCTCGGATAAGTAAACTATCGTGAGACAAAGGAAATTGGTATCGTATGTAAGTGGTTCATTCGATCAAAGTAATCGTAGAAATATGTAGGAGCCATATGAATTTCGATTCCTCTATTGGTTATTGTTGAAGTGTCTCGATCATGTCCACATAATTCACGAACCGTAGGGAGACACACTTAAGAATTCGACGTTGTTTGAGTAGTTATGGTATTATGAAAGAGACCGAATGTTGTTGAGTCTCGAATGGGATCCGGATATCACGAGGTGATCCGGAATGGTCCGAGAATAAGATTCATATAAGGAAAGTCCGTTTGGAGTTCGGGAATGATTAGGTGTTTTCATCGGGAATGTTCTAGAAGGTTCGGAATGTCCCAGACTCAGAGAGGAAGGGGTACATGAATGTGTCATTACATATTGGAATGATTGCATCATGTACTAAGTGTTCTCGCTGTTCCAAATAAAGGATTAAATTGAATCCTAAAATTGAAAAGTCAAATGGCAGTTTGAAAGTCAAACGGCTAAAACAGAAACCGGGAAACAAGCAAGAGGAGGTTGAAACCGACTTGGGGAGTCCCTCCTCTCCAAGCCGCGCCACCAAGGCTGACTTGGGGAGGACTCCTCCCTGGCCCCTCCACCTATAAGAGGGGCAGGGCCTCCTCCTCTAGACACACAAGTTCCTATCCTCTAATCTAAATCCTAGCCCTAGACTCCGGTTTAGAGCCGCTTTGGTTTAGAGCTTCTAATTGCACCAGCCTTTGGATTAGAGCCTTCTAATTGGTGTGTCTAAACCTAGACCACTAATAGCTCTCTCTCATACTCCACCATACTCTCCGGCTTAAGGAGAAGCCTGCGGGATCTCCCTCTACTTCAGGTACCACCTTGATTGTCTTTCTTGAATCGAGGAGAGTGCTACAACCTCCGCTTTCTTTGGAACAAGGAGAGGAAGGTCTTCGTCAATCAACGTGTGACCGATTGCGGGAGCTGCGGAGCGTGGCGCGGAAGGATCGTCTACGATCTTGAGATCGGAAAGAAATCGACTACATCACCCACGAGAATCTTCTCGTTAACCGCTTTGGAATCTTCGAGGTAAGTTATTCCATCGACTCGTTGCTACAATCTAGTAGATAGATCTTGGCTTGTTTGTTTGTATGCGATGGAAATTTTTTGTTTTCCATGCTACGAACCCCTACAATCCGAGGGAAACCTTAGGGTATTACTTCTACAACCGAGAGGAGGGCAAAGTGTTTTTCGCTCGTAGCGGTGTTTTCCTAGAGAAAGAGTTTCTCACAAAGGGAACAAGTGTAAGTTCGGTGCGACTTGAAGAAGTTCAAGATGAGCCAGTTGGGGATACTTCTATGAGTGATGCTATTGTATCAGAACAAGTTGAGGAACCCGTGGCAATAGAAGCACCACAACCACGAAGGTCGGAGAGGCTCCGCGAAGTGCAGGAATTATTACTTTTAGACAATGATGAGCCTGCGACCTATGCAGAAGCGATGGTGGACCCAGACTCTGAGAAATGGCTGATCGCCATGAGATCCGAGATAGAGTCCATGGGTGACAATCAAGTTTGGAACTTGGTTGGCCTGCCTGATGGTTTTAAAGCCATCGAGTGCAAATGGATCTATACGAAGAAGATTGATATGGATGGAAATGTTCACATCCATAAAGCTCAACTTGTTGCAAAAGGTTTTCGACAAGTTCAAGGAGTTGACTACGACGAGACTTTCTCGCCCGTAGTGATGCTTAAATCTATACGGATAATTCTAGCCATTCTTTATTTCGACTATGAAATATGGCGATGGATGTCAAGGCGGCTTTCCTAAATGGAAACCTAGCGAGGACGTGTATATGATGCGACCAAAGGTTTTGTCGATCCAAACAATCTTTGGAAAGGTATGCAAACTTCAAGTCCATTTATGGGCTAAAGCAAGCATCTCGGAGTTGGAACATTCGATTTGATGAAGTTGTAAAGTTTGGCTTCATCAAAACGAACAAGAACCTTGTGTTTACAAGAAGGAAAGTAGGAGAAGCTGGTATTTCTAATCTTATATGTAGATGACATATTGCTGATTGGAAATGACATTCCTATGCTCGAGTCTATTAAGACCTCATTGAAAAATAGTTTTTCGATGAAGGACTTGGGAGAAGCAGCATATATTCTGGGCACCAAGATCTATAGAGATAGATCAAGGAGGCTAATTGGATTAAGCAGTACATACATTGACAAAGTGTTGAAAGCAGTTCGGCATGGAAGAGGCTAAGAAGGGTTCTTGCCCATGTCTCACGGCATAAAACTCAGCAAGACTCAGTGTCCTTCGACTACTGATGAGCGTGAGCGCATGATTAGGGTTCCATATGCTTCGGCTATTGGATCCATCATGTATGCAATGATATGTACTCGCCCAGATGTTTCCTATACTCTCGGTGTTATGAGCAGATACGTGATCGGTGAAGGTCCTTTGGACAGGTAAGAACATCCTTAAGTACTTGAAAGGGACTAAGGATGTGTTCCTAGTTTATGGAGGTGAGGATGAACTAAGTGTAAAGGGTTACACAGATGCTGTTGGGCCACGCAGAGAGAAAACAAAACTGTTTCCTCTAACGTGGTGATCCCAAGATCTAGCTGAGGTAGAAGGCCACGAGGTTTACCACTAGACGCAGCGTTGCGGATTCTGCGATGAAGCGCGTCGATTGATGCAAGCAGATCCTCACGATCCGATCGTCCGTGCGATCGCACAACACCTCTCTTGGTATCCACACGCAAGGAGGAGCACCGCAAATGACTGCTAGGTTAATTCGCTGGCCGGACTCTTTAGGAGCTAGGGTTTCCAAACATGGAATAACCTACCGAACAACGATTAACCTTTTGTTCTTGTGCTCCTATATATAGGGAGTGAACGTGGGCTCGCTCGCAACCCATACTAAAGCCCATATAACATTAGTCACCGTGAGTCCAACTCACTAACTCGATCCTAATCTGGTTTAGGTCCAACCCAAGATTACAGATTCGGATCCAATCCGAACTTGCTCCGCTCTTAAGTGTGTGACCCCTTGAGGCTCATGGTTACTTGGACACGATTAGAGTCCAACTCACAATCGATCAATCAATCGGCTCCTAGCGAACATACCGATTCCCAAGTACCAAAGAGTCATGACGACTTTCCTTTTCAATGCGACTTACGCCCGAGTCCCTTTTGCCTCACGATATACCTTGTCGACTATAGGCGAACATATGTCATCCCTTAAATAGTCCGACTCTCTTCTCGATCCGAGATAAGTGATTCACCCGACTAACTCTTAGTCGATCGCCGGTTAACACTTAACCGTGTGCATGGCCATGCTTTCCGAATCATATCTCACGAGAGGGCCAGAATATCTCTCCGAGTGGAGGGCAAAATCCCATCTTGGTTATTCACATCACGCAGCTTGATTCTCGATTCGACCAACCTGTCTTTATAACTGCCCGATTCACGGATCAGCTTGATGTAACCTAAGTCGGTGATCCTCAACTCGGACTATGCAACAACCTCAGGTCTAAGGATTACATTGATTGAGATATACAAATGACAGCTTAGTTCGTTGTACCTCAATATGGGTCAATCACTCGCTAAACTCTTTAGCCTAGTCTGTAAGTTGGAATAGCATCTCCATGCCCATGACAAGTAGAACCGAGTCATCAAGCCAACTTTCACATTGGTCTAAGTTGTGTGTCCAAAGACAACCTCAATGACCAAGGATATTTAGTACAAACAACATGAATGCATAGTTCCAACAATCACATATTCAATGATACACATCAGATGTTCATACAAGGACTACTTAATAACTTTATGAATACAATGGGAAATATCATCATACATGATTGCCTCTAGGGCATATTCCCAACAGATGCGAGTTACCTTAACGACTCAGATGATTCGAAATCGCAATCAGGTTATGTGTTTGTCATGAATGGTGGTGCTGTGAGCTGGAAAAGTTCCAAGCAAGATACAGTGACCTCCTCTTCAACAGAAGCTGAATATATTGCTGCCTCGGAGGCCGTAAAGGAAGCTATTTGGATTAGGAATTTCCTGATCGCTCTCGGTGTGGTTCAAGGCGCGTCCAATCCCTTGGGCGTTTATTGTGACAACAATGGTGCTATTGCACAGGCCAAGGAACCTAGACAGCACCAGAAGAACAAACATATTCGCATGCATTACCATCAGATTCGATAGTTCGTTGAGGATGGTAGTGTCATGATATGCAAAATACATACGGACTCAAATGTTGCTGATCCCTTGACTAAACCTCTCCTGCAGCCCGCGCATGAAGCGCACACAAGAGCAATTGGTATTAGATACATTTTAGATTGACTCTAGTGCAAGTGGGAGACCGAAGGAAATATGCCCTAGAGGCAATCATAGATATGATTATATTTCATATGTATCCATGAGTTATTGTAATGTTCTTTGAATATCCATATCAGGAAACTTGTATTGATTGGCAATTATGTGAATCGTTTGTGAAACTCTTTACTTATATGGTTATTTAATAGTTGTCCCTAGTCGGAGTTCATGTGAGGACACACGTGAATATTAGACTAGCACACCGATTGGTTGATGACTATGTTTCGCAAGTCATAGACATGGAGATGTCAAACCAATGATGTGCACACATGTTATGAACATGGGGTTGGACTGACCCAACTTGAGACTGGCAATTAGTTGCAGCTCTCTCTCTCTACACATCGTCTACGTTTTGTCCTTAGGCCTAAGATTGTCGCAAGTACTTGAGATGTGGATCGACCTACTTTGGGGCTATCAAAATGCACCACCATTTGGGTAGTTATAAAGGTAGCTTTCGGTTTGTCTGAAACATGCTGCAAGGCATGGTAAATCAAGATGGGATTTGCCCCTCTCTACTTGAGAGAGATATCTCTGGGCCCCTCGAGTGATCGGATCCAGAAATGCATGGCCGTGCTGTTGGAGATATGCCCAAGAGGCAATAATAAAGTGGTTATTATCATATCTTCATACTTATGATAAATTTTGACATACCATGCTATAATTGTATTAACCAGAAACATTAATACTTGTGTGATTTGTAAACATAAAAGAGTCCCTAGTAAAGCCTCTTGTTAAACTAGCTTGTTGGTTAATATATGATCATGGTTTCCTGATCATGAACATAGAGATGTTATTAACAACATGGTCATATCATTAGGAGAATGATGTGATGTACATACTCCTATAGTTAAGCGTAGCATAAAGATCAAGTCATTTAATATAGTTCATTTGCTATAAGCTTTCTGATACATAGTAACCTAATTCCTTCGACCATGAGATCATGTTAATCACCATCACGGAAGGATGCTTTGATGACATCAAACACCACACCGTAAATCGGGTGGCTATAAAGGTGGCATTGAGTGTTGGAAAGTATGGGTTGAGGCAAATGGATCAAGAGTGGGATTTGTCCATCCATATGACGGGTAGATATACTCTGGGCCCTCTCGGTGGAATGTCATCCAATTAGCTTGCAAGCATGTGACTGGTTCACAAGGGATCACATACCACGGGAACGAGAAAAGAGTACTTATCGATCGAGGTTGAACTAGGTATGCATAGATACAACGATCAAAACCTCGGATAAGTAAACTATCATGAGACAAAGGGAAATTGGTATCGTATGTAAGTGGTTTATTCGATCGCAAAGTAATCGTAGAAATATGTGGGAGCCATATGAATTTCTAGATTCCTCTATTGGTTATTGATCGGAGAAGTGGCTCGGTCATGTCCGCATAATTCACGAACCGTAGGGAGACACACTTATGGATTCGATGTTGTTGAGTAGTTATGGAATGATGAGTAAGAGACCGAATGTTGTTCGGAGTCTCGGATGGGATCCGGATATCACGAGGAGATCCAATGGTCCGAGAATAATATTCATATAAGTAAAGTCCTATTTAGTTGGGGAATGATTAGGTGTTTTCATCGGAATGTTCTAGAAGGGTCCGAAGGTCCAGCACTACGGAGGGAAGGGTACATGAATGTGTCATGACAATGTGGAATGGTTGCATCATGTACTAGGTATCATGGCTGGGCAAAATAAAGGAAGAAATCAAATCCTAGTTTGAAAAGTCACGCCATTTGAAAAGTCAAACGTCAAGTTTGCTTGGTGGAGGAGAGTATGAAACCTACTTGGGGAGGAAGTCCTCCTCCTCCACCCTTGCCAAGGAGGATGAGTTGGGGAGGATTCCTCCTCCCAACCAGCGCCTTCCACCTATAAAGAAGGCAGGGGTGCCCTCTATCTACACCTCTCACACCCCAAACCCTAGCCCCAAGTCGCCGTCCACCTCCCGGTCGGCCGCCAAGGGCATCCTCTAAGTCACCGAGTTAGGGCTTCCCCAAAACCCTAGCCGCCGACCAAGCTCTCCCCTTGGTGCCTCTAAACCCTAGATCGCCAAGGCCCTCTCTCATACTCCACCATACTCGCTCCGGCTTAAGGCGAAGCCCTGCGAGATCTCCCCTCTACTTCCGGTACCACGCTGTTGTGCTGCCGGAACCACGAGGAGAGTGCTACAACCTCCACTGCCTGCTGGAACAAGGGAGAGGAAGGTCTTCATCGAGTACCGAACGTGTGACCGACTGCGGAAGCGCTGCCGAAACGCAGCGCCGGAAGGATCGTCTGCGCGATCTTGAGATCGGAAGTGTACGACTACATTACCCACGAGAATCTGCTCTCGTTAACCGCTTTGGATCTTTGAGGGTTAGTATTCTATCGACTCGTTGATACAATATAGTAGATAGATCTTGGCTTGATCATAGATTAGATCTTTGCTCATGCGGTAGATTTTTTTGTTTTCCATGCTACGAACCCCTACAGTGGTATCAGAGCCGTGTCTATATGTAGATCTGTTGCACGAGTAGAACACAATGGTCATTGTGGGTGTTGACGCTTTTGTTTTCGATTGCTTCTTGTGTACTTTGCATCTTGCGGGATGGTGGGATGAAGCGGCCCGGGCTAACCTTACATGACATCGTTCATGAGACTTGCTCCACGCTTGACATGCAACTTGTATTGCATAAGTGGCTTTAAGTGCCTGTTTCTCCCAACATAGTTAAGATTCAATTTACAACGGGTGATTGACAATACTAGTATCAATGTTGTGGTTCTTGTTCGTAAGTTAGAACGACACTTATTGAAAGCCCCAAACCATGTAAAACATGCAAAGAAAATTAGAGGCGTCTAACTTTGTTTTGCAGGGGTGTGCTGTGATGTGATATGGCCATGATTGTGTTTATATATGATGTATGCAATGTCCCTTATTGTAAGTTGGCAACCGGCAGTAGCCATATGGTTGTCTTTAAATTCCGTTAAGACCTGCATGTCTATTCAAAGTAGTTGTAATAGTTGAAGCTGGTGGACGACAACCATGAAACGGCGCCATTGACCTTGACGCCATACCGGTGATGATGGAGATCATGTTCGTGCTTCAAGATGGAGATCGGAAGCACAAGAAGAAAGGCCATATCATATCACATATTATGAATTGCATGTGATGTTAATCCTTTATGCATCTTGTATTGCTTAGTTTGCGATGGTAGCATTATAAGATGATCCCTCAAACACACAAATTTCAAGTTTTAAAGTGTTCATACTTAGTAAGCACTTTGCTAAAGCTCGTTGTTTCAAGCACCACGTGATGATCGGGTGTGTTAGATTCTCGAGTGTATACAACGTGAGCAAGCGGTTGCTCATGCGTAAGATAAGGTTTGATCTTGACGATCCTAGCATGTATGCACATGGTCTCAAACACGGATCACCGAAAGGTAAAGCATGAGTCATATAGTATATATGATGAACATGTTGATTGTTAGCCATTGAAGATACATCAACTCTCGTGATGATCGGCTTTGATGTGGTGGATTTGGTTCGTGTGATCACTAAAACAATGTGAGGGAGATTGTTTTTAGGGGGATTTCAACGGCAATATGATTAAAAGTTGAACACTATTTATCATAAATTAAATAAAAGTGAATTTGCATAGTTGTTGTAGTCATTGGCATCCGTTTACCACCTTGCACTTAGTTTTAATTGAGATGATAAAACTATAGAAATCTGGTTAGTTACTTTACGAACTGGTATCGTATTGTTTTGAAGTGTTAATCTAAAGTTTAAAAGTCCTATTGCAAACTTTCGGAAGTTAAGTTACTCCATGAAGTTTAATAATTGGTATTAAATCAAGAGTGACAATTCCAAGTGTTAGTGTATGAGTATCATGTTTGTCTCCATGATTCTTGATATTCAAAGGATTGTCTTAATATCAAGGTTATCTAGGATCCTGAAAGATTTTTTCGTAAACCATGATGTGTGGACGATATTGTGATATCTGAAACGAAGTTTTAGTTGCAACATGATAGAGTATAATATGGCAAAAGTCATGTTCTCATATTTGATGAGAATTTGCAAAAGGTTGGAGACACTAGATGTCCTAATCCTCCAAAAGGTTTTGGAGAGCAACATTATACTCGCGATTCACCGTTACAAGCTAAAAATAGCTTGATCATGGATAATTCCATGATAAGGGTGAATATTTGATGTAGGTAAAATGTTTATTACACCAAGAGATTACTAAAGAAAGGAATTTGAAAGAAAACCAAACATTTGATGATGGTGATCTACTTCAAAGTGCAGGTCCAAAGACATTGGTATTTTACTATACATGCTTTGGACTATGTGTCATGTATATGGCTCCACTATTGATGTTGATAGATTTTTCAAACAGAAAAGGAAATACTGAAAGAGAATCTCATAAGTATATGGCAGAAAAGAAAAGACTAGAATTGTTCAGCTTAAGTATATAGATGATATACATGTTATGGATATATTCTTTGCTTATTAAACAATGTGGTTCTTAAGTATTTGATACTGAATTTGTTGGTGTGAATCGTCATACGAAACAACACAATTCATGAACTACAATGGCATAAGTAACTAGCAAAAGAATATGTGATGATGTTCATCGAGAACAAATAAAGGGTTATTGTGCTGCTTGTTAAACATCAAAGCTTGCCTTCAAGATTTGTTTTATCAGGCATTATGAGAACAAAAGGGTTGTTCAAATAATTTTCGTAATCCATAAAATATGGATGATTCACAAATCTCCTTGGAGAAATCACATCCATAAAACTAGTGCTAAAAATGTCGAAAGACAAATTGATTGAAAGATCATTTAGGAAGTGACATCGCCGTTTAAATTATATTGGAAAGAAAACATGAAGAAACTCCATGTGGATGGAATTTTGGAGTCCTTTTGATTTTTGATCAAATGACGCTTGTGAAACTTTCCTAGAGATAATTAAAACTTCGTTCATAGGCCAAAAGGGAACGAATGACTAGCTTATTGGAACTTGTACATATTATTGTATGAAGTCCATTATGTGTAGTCAAGAGCGATGGATTTCAACTTCATATGTTTGAAGGGAATATGCCCTGAGAGGCAATAATAAATTGTTTATTATGTGTATTCCAAGTATATGATAGATGTTTATTTTGCATGCTATAATTGTATTAATACGGAAACGTTAATACATGTGTGTTTAATAAACAAACAGAAAGTTCCTAGTTAAGCCTCTCTCATAAACTAGCTCGTTGATTAACAAGATGATCAAGGTTTCCTGATCATGGACATTGGATGTTGTTAATAACGGGATCACAACATTAGTGTAATGATGTGATGAACATTCATCCGAAGTATAGCATTACGATCAAAGTCATTGAGTTTATATTGCTATAACAACTTACGAAGTGATCCTAATCCTTAGACCATGAGATCATGTCAATCACTAACACAGGAAGAGTTTCTTGATAACTTCAAACGTCACACCGTAACGGTGATTATAAAGATGGGTTCAGAACTAATAAAGTGTTATGTTGAGGCTCATGGATCAAGTGGAATTTGTTCATCCCGATGACGGATAGATATACTGGGCCCTCTCGGTGATATCACATTGATTAGCTTGCAAGCAAGTGATTTGATCACTAGAATGTTATATCAGGAACGAGAAAAGAGTGCATGTCGATGCGAGATCAAACTAGGTATGGAGATACCGATGATCGAATCTCGGACATGTAATATATCGTGAGACAAAGGGATTAAGATACTAGCGTAAAGGTTCCGACGATCACAAGAAAGTCATCGTTGAATGTGTGGGAGTCGGTATGGGTCTCCAGATCCGCTTCGATTATTGATCGAGAGGGTCTCGATCATGTCCGCATTATTCACGAACCGTAGGGTGACACACTTAAGAGACACCGACATCCAATTGGAGCAAAAGTTTCATGCCGAAAAGAATAAACAAGCGCGAATTTATTTCACTAGATACCGAAAAGGTTTTGGTGAAATTGCATAAAGTGGTTATGCATGTGAAATAGAATTCTAGCAAGGGTTATTGTGAATGTTTGTCATTAAAGTAATTGACAAAATTCTGAATAAAATAAAAGAGTTTTATTTAATGAGAGTTTGCATTAAATTTGGTGGAAATTTAATGGATTTTTGAGTGGGATTTTGAGTGGACTTTTGAAGGGTCTTTTTGTGAGTGGAGTGTCCACCCACATGATGAGGGGAGGGCAAGGGGGCAGCCCCCATGCGCCACCCCTTGGGTTTCCCCTCCTCCTATAAAAGAGCCTCCTCTCACTTCTCACTCACACCTCCTCGTGAAGGATCTCTCTCCCCTCTAGAATTTATCCCCATGGTCTCGGACTAGCGAGATACATGTTCCCGGTGGCTTTTCGGCAAGAAAGAGTTGTGCTTCCGCTGCATCTGGAGGCGAGGCGGAGGTTGCTCGGTGCCTCGAACGTGTGTGCGACGCGGATGCGCTGATTTGCGGCGCTAGGACTTCCTCTCGATCTTGAGATCGGCAAGAGATCGTCTACATCAACCACGAGTTTGGACTCGTTAAACTTTGTCGGTCTTCAAGGGTATGTTCTCTACGGATGTACATCCGCCCGTTGTTTGTATCTAGTATAAATAGATCTTGGTATATAGTTCACACCGTAGGAAAATTTTTTTTGTTTTCTATGCTGCGAACCCTTCAGTGGTATCAGAGCCGGATCTATGCGTAGATACTTTACACGGGTAGTACACATATGAGTATGTGGGCGATGATGATCATGTTGTTGCTCCTTTCTTGTGATTTTGGATATTGGTGGCATAGTGGGATGAAGCGGCCCGGACAAACTTTACATGTCCTCGCACATGAGACCTGTTCCACGCTTGACATGCAACTAGTTTGCATAAGTGGCTAGCGGGTGTCTGTCTCTCCTACTATAGTCAATATCTATTTTGCAAGCGAGTTGTCAACAATTTGATTATCCTCGTTGTGGTTCATGTTCGTAGGTAAGAACGGTTCTATCTCGAAAGCCCTCAGCCACGTAAAACTTGCAATGGATAAATTAGAAGCGTCTAGTTTAGATTGTTGCTGGGCTAGTGTTATGATATGGTAGTGTTGTAAGTAGAAGTATGAGATGATACTCTTACAACACACATAGCGTAAAACCCATAGATTGTGGATTTACATATAGGTATGATAGTGATCATACCACGATGCACATGATAGAGATCATCTGCGGAACCATATAATTTCACTATTAAACATATGATGTTTGATTGCATCTTATATTGCTTGTTTAGCGCTTTGTTAAGCATAATAAGATGATCCCTCATTTTAAATATCAAGATAAGAATGTGTTCTCCTTTAGTATGCACCGATTATGTTTTCGCCGCTCCAAGACATCACGTGATGATCGGGTGTACTTGGATCCTCGACCATACTTGGTGTAAGACAGTTACACATAAAAATACTAAGGTTCTAACTTGGCGAGCCTAGCATGTACAGACATGGCCTCGGAACACAGAGAAAGGTTAAGCATGAGTCATATAGTTGATATGATGCCCATTTGATGCTCGCCTTTGAAGCTATACCGACTCACGTGATGATCGGACTTGGTGTAGTGGATTTGGTTCATGTAATCACCAAAAGGACACGAGGGATGTCGCTTTTGAGTGGGAGTTCATTCGTAATATAGATTAGTTGAACTCAATCTATCATACACTTAGTCTAAACTTTACAAATTCTGTTGTAGATGGCACCACACCTTTTAATTTCAATGCGTTCATGGAGAAAGAGAAACTAGCAACGAACGGTAGCAACTTTCTTGAATGGGCCATGAATTTGAGGATTCTCCTCTCTGCACAAAAGCAATATGTGCTAGAAGCGTTAGGCCCCCCACCTTTGACGATGCCCCGACGAGGAGAAGAATGTCTATCGACTCGTCGGGAGGACCACAACTTAGTTCATTGCGGCATATTGTATGGGCTAGAGCCGAACTTCAAAGCGTTTGAAAGCGGCAATGCTTTTGATACAATGGGTGAGTTGAAAATGATTTTCGACACACATGTTTGCAGAGAGCTACAATGCTTGAAAAAGTTCTTTAGTGCATGATGGAAGAACAGCTCCGTTAGTGAGCATGTACTCAAGATGTCGATTCTGTGATAAGCTTGTGTCCTTGGGAATAACGATTCCCATTGACTTAGGCATCCATCGTGTTGCAGTCTACGCCACCTAGCTATAAAAGCTTCGTGATGAACTATAATATGCAAGGCATGAAGAAGTCTCTCCCGAGCTTCACAATGCTTAAAAGCGTAAGTGGAGATCAAAAGGAACATCAAGTGTTGATGATCAATAGGAACACTGGTTTCAAGAAAGACAAGAAGGAAAAGCGGAAGGAAGTAAGGCGGCAAGCCTGTTGCCGCTGAAAAAAACCCCGAGTTGGACCTAAGTCGATACCGAAAGTGCTACTATTGTAAGGGACTGCCATCGAAGCTTAGCCCCAAGTATCCGCGCATAAGAAGGCCGGCAAGGCAAACAAAGGTATATATGATATACATGTTATTGATGTGTACTTGACTAGTGCTCGCAGAGCACCAGGTATTTGATACCGGTTCGGTTGCTAATATTTGTAACTCAATCGAGGGCTGCGACGGCGACGCTACAGCAAGGGGTGTGAGATGCGATCGGTAATGGATGGATCAGCGATGATGCGATGATGTGATAACGCACTTTCCACTCTCCTATAAGATTAGATTAGTTATTATCATAATTTGGTGCCTGCTTTGAGCATGAACATTGTATCCGGATCATGTTTGATGCAAAGTGGTTTTCATTCAAATCGAGAACAATGGTTGTTCCATTTATATGAATGAAATCTTTTATGGTCATGCACCAATGTTGAATGGTTTATTTCTGTTGGATCTCGATGATAATGTTACACATATTCATAATATTGATGCTAAAAGGATTAAACTTAGTGATGATATATCCGCATATATGTGGCAATCGCCGTCTAGGTCATATTGGCATTAAACGCATGAAGAAGCTCCATTTGGATGGACTTTTAGAATCACTTGATTATGAATCATTTGATACATGTGAGCCATGCCTTATGGGCAAGATGACTAGAACGCCGTTTTCTGGTTCAATGGAACGGGCGACAGATTTATTGGAAATCATACATTCAGATGTATGTGGTCCAATGAGTGTGTTTCCGAGGTGGATATCGTTATTTTGTTACTTTCACGGATGATTTGAGTAGATACGGTTATATCTACTTGATGAAACACAAGTCTGAAACCTTTGAAAAGTTCAAGGAATTTCAGAATGAAGTGGAAAATCATCGTAATAGAAAGATCAAATTTCTACGGTCTGTATCTAAGTTACGAGTTTAGCACTCACATGAAAGAGTGTGGAATTGTTTCACAACTCACACCTGCCGGAACACCACAGCGAAATGGTGTGTCGGAACGTCGTAATCGTACTTTATTAGATATGGTTCGATCTATGATGTCTCTGACGGATTTGCCATTGTCATTTTGGGGTTATGCACTAGAAACTGCTGCATTCACTTTAAATCGGGCACCATCTAAATCCGTTGAAACGACACCGTATGAATTGTGGTTTGGAAACAAACCTAAGCTGTCATTTCTTAAAGTTTGGGGTTGCGATGTTTATGTGAAGAAACTTCAACCGGATAAACTCGAACCCAAAGCGGAAAAATGCGTCTTCATAGGATACCCTAAAGAAACTATTGGGTATTCCTTCTATCACAGATCCGAGGGCAAGGTTTTTGTTGCCAAGAATGGATCCTTTCTAGAGAAAGAGTTTCTCGCGAAAGGTGTGAGTAGTCGGAAGGTAGAACTCAAGAGGTTATGGAACCTTCTCTTCAAAGTATGGCGAGTAGCCTTGCAGCGGAAGTCGTTCGGAGTTGGCTCCACTGCTGAAGAAGGAACTAATGATAATGATCATGAAACTCCGAGAGAGTACTCGAACCTCGCAGGTCAAACAGACGCGGCAGCTCCGAACAGACGGAAATCTGTCATAAATTTCATGGTTGATGAAAATAATGACCTGCGACGTATGAAGAAGCGATGATGAGCCGGATTCCAACAAATGGTTAGAAGCCATGAAATCCGAGATGGAATCCATGTATGAAAATCAAGTTTGGAACTTGGTGGAATTACCTCACGAAAGGCCGTGGAGAACAAATGGATTTTCAAAAGGAAAAGCGATCTTGATGGTAATGTGACCATCTATAAAGCTCGACTTGTCGCAAAGGGGTTTCGACAAATTCAAGGAGTTGACTACGATGAGACTTTCTCTCCGTAGCGATGCTAAAGTCGATTAGGATTATGTTAGCAATTGCTGCATATTTCGATTATGAAATATGGCAGATGGATGTCAAAACCGCGTTTCTCAATGGTAATATTGAAGAAGAGTTGTATATGATACAACCAAAGGGTTTTGTCGATCCTAAGGATGCTAACAAGGTGTGCAAGCTTCAGCGATCCATCTATGGATTGAAGCAAGCATCACGAAGTTGGAATCTCCGCTTTGATGAGGTGATCAAAGAGTTTGGATTTGTCCAAACTTATGGAGAAGCTTGTATTTACAAGAAAGTGAGTGGGAGCAATGTGGCATTTACGATACTATATGTGGATGACATATTATTGATCGGAAATGATATAGAACTTTAAACAGTGTTAAAAGTTATCTAAACAAATTTTCAATGAAGGACCTAGGTGAAGCTTCTTACATATTAGGCATAAAGATCTATAGAGATAGATCTAGGCGCCTAATAGGCTATCATAAAGTACATACCTTGATAAGATTTTAAAGAAGTTTAAAATGGCGGAAGTAAGAAGGGTTCTTACCTATGTTGCAAGGCAAGACATTGAGTAAGACTCAAAGTCCGGCTTGAGGAAGAAAGAGATAATGGACAAAGTCCCTATGCTTCAAACCATAGGCTCTATAATGTACGCCATGCTATGTACAAGACCGGATGTGGCACACGCTATTAGTTTGACTAGTAGGTACCAATCGGATCCAGTTCGAACATGGATAGCGGTCAAGAATATCCTTAAGTACTTGAGAAGAACTAAGGATATGTTTCTTGTATCTGGAGGTGAAGAAGAGCTCGTCGCTAAGTGTTATGTCGACGCTTAGCTTTGACACCGATCCGGATGACTCTAAGTCTCAATCCGGATACGTATTTCTCATGAATGGCGGAGCGGTTAGTTGGAGGAGCTCCAAACAACCTGTGGTAGCGGGATCAACAACGGAGGCCGAATATGTTGTCGCTTTGAGCGGCTCAGAAGCGATTTGGATGAAGGAGTTCATATCCGAACTAGGAGTTGTGGCAAGCGTTGGACCCAATGGTGATCTATTGTGACAACAATGGTGCCATTGCCAATGCCAAAGAGCCAAGGTCTCACAAGCATTCCAAGCATATTAAGCGGTTTCACTCCATCCATGAGCATGTCAAGGATGGAGATATAAAGATTTAGAAGTACATACGGATCTCAATGTAGCAGATCCATTGACTAAAACTCTCCCTAGAGCAAAACATGATCAACACCAGAACTCAATGGGTGTTAGATATATCACTATGTAACTAGATTATTGTCTCTAGTGCAAGTGGGAGACTGAAGGGAATATGCCCTGAGAGGCAATAATAAATTGTTTATTATGTGTATTCCAAGTATATGATAGATGTTTATTTTGCATGCTATAATTGTATTAATACGGAAACGTTAATACATGTGTGTTTAATAAACAAACATAAAGTTCCTAGTTAAGCCTCTCTCATAAACTAGCTCGTTGATTAACAAGATGATCAAGGTTTCCTGATCATGGACATTGGATGTTGTTAATAACGGGATCACAACATTAGTGTAATGATGTGATGAACATTCATCCGAAGTATAGCATTACGATCAAAGTCATTGAGTTTATATTGCTATAACAACTAAGTGATCCTAATCCTTAGACCATGAGATCATGTCAATCACTAACACCTAAGAGTTTCTTGATAACATCAAACGTCACACCGTAACAGGTGATTATAAAGATGGGTTCGTAACTAATAAAGTGATATGTTGAGGCTCATGGATCAATAGCGGAATTTGTTCATCCCGATGACGGATAGATATACTCTGGGCCCTCTCGGTGATATCACATTGATTAGCTTGCAAGCAAGTGATTTGATCACTAGAATGTTATATCACGGAACGAGAAAAGAGTGCATGTCGGAACGAGATCAAACTAGGTATGGAGATACCGATGATCGAATCTCGGACATGTAATATATCGTGAGACAAAGGGATTAAGATACTAGCGTAAAGGTTCCGACGATCACAAGAAAGTCATCGTTGAATGTGTGGGAGTCGGTATGGGTCTCGGATCCGCTTCGATTATTGATCCGAGAGGGTCTCGATCATGTCCGCATTATTCACGAACCGTAGGGTGACACACTTAAGAGACACCGACATCCAATTGGAGCAAAAGTTTCATGCCGAAAGAATAAACAAAGCGCAGGAATTTATTTCACTAGATACCTAAAAGTTTTGGTGAAATTGCATAAAGTGGTTATGCATGTGAAATAGAATTCTAGCAAGGGGTTATTGTGAATGTTTGTCATTAAAGTAATTGACAAAATTCTGAATAAAATAAAGAGTTTTATTTAATGAGAGTTTGCATTAAATTTGGTGGAAATTTAATGGGTTTTTGAGTGGGATTTTGAGTGGACTTTTGAAGGGTCTTTTGTGAGTGGAGTGTCCACCCACATGATGAGGGAGGGCAAGGGGCAGCCCCATGCGCCTGCCACCCCTTGGGGTTTCTCCTCCTATAAAAGGAGCCCTCCTCTCACTTCTCACTCACACCTCCTCGTGAAGGATCTCTCTCCCCTCTAGAATTTATCCCCATGGTCTCGACTAGCGAGATACATGTTCCCGGTGGCTTTCGGGCAAGAAAGAGTTGTGCTTCTGCATCGCTGGAGGCGAGGCGGAGGTTGCTCGGTGCCTCGAACGTGTGTCGAGACGGATGCGCCCGCTGATTTGCGGCGCTAGGACTTCCTCTCGATCTTGAGATCGGCAAGAGATCGTCTACATCAACCACGAGTTTGGACTCGTTAAACTTTGTCGGTCTTCAAGGGTATGTTCTCTACGGATGTACATCCGCCCGTTGTTTGTATCTAGTATAAATAGATCTTGGTATATAGTTCACACCGTAGGAAAATTTTTTTTGTTTTCTATGCTGCGAACCCTTCAATGTTTTCTCCGAATTTGAGTGAATATATGAATATTTATTTAATAAGGATGAAGTATGAAACATTTGAAAAGTTCAAAGATTTTCAGGATGAAGTACAAAATCATTGTAACAAGAATATAAATAGTTTATGATAAGATCATAAAGGAAGATATTTGAGTTACAAGTTTTGCATAATACCTAAAATTTAAGGAATTGTTCCATGGATTTGCATTTTCTGAAACACCATAAGAGTATAGAGCATTCGAGATATGTAATTAAACCTTGTTTGACATGGTAAGATCAAAGGTGTAATTTATAAAACTGTCATTATATTTTAAAGATTAAAAGCTCTAGAGACTACCGTTTTTCCACTGAAAAGAGCTCCATCATAATCCGTTGAATTGACACCATATAAAGTTATGGTTTGGGATAAAACCCAAGTTGTCCTTTCTTAAAAATTGGTATGCTATGTATAAGAAAGATGTTTGCAACCAAAATCGGATGAACATATCTTTGTATGTTATTTTGAATAATAGTTAAGTATTCCTCCATAACACCAAAGACAAAAGTGTTTGTCGCTTAGAACGTCAAGTTTCTTTGAGAAGGAATTTTTCGTGAAAAGTTAAGTGGGAGGACAATAGAACTTTGATAAGGTTAAAATAACCTTAGCTATATGTGCAGAGTTGCGCAGCGCCAAAAGTGTTCCGGAGGCAGCAACAATGCTCATGGCTCACATGCCTCAAAGGTTGTGGTTACGAAGGTCAAAGTTTCTATTGAACCAAGTAGGTCGGGTAAACAATCAAATACCGAGATTTGAGGGTTGAATCATTATTTGAGAATAATGAACGGACTACATGAAAAGAAGCGATGATGGGCCCTGACTCCGTAAAATGGCTTGAAGCCATAAAATCCGTGATAGTTCCATACACGAGAAATCAAAGCTTTGAACTTGAAGGACCCTCGAAAAAGGTGTAAGACCTTACAGTCGTGTTTGGATCTATAAAGAAACAGACATGGATGTTTCACATCTATGAAATAGTCGATATGTTGGGAAAGAGTTCACAACAATGTTCAAAGGTTGACTATGACAAGATTTGATCTTTCATAACGATATTTAGTCTAGACGGATTAATGTAGCAACCACTACATATAATTTTGTTATGTGGTAGCTGAATAAACAAAATGTCACATCCCAAATTTTTGATTTGGTCCTGCATATCATTCATGGAATTGCATCATATCTTTCCATGCACAACCATCGAATAGAAAGGTTCGGCGGAACGCCACCTTCAAAACCCTATTTTGTTTCGCTACGAGTTTCCTGCGGGAGGCTTTAGAGAGACTTGCAACAACCACCCCTGTAGGTTCGATTTTTCGCAAACTTCAACTGAAGGTTGTTCCTCGACGAATCTGAACCCGTAGGCGAGAATCGCTCAATCGGAGTTCAGATGCAAAAGACTCGGACGTTTTAGTAAACCAAGAGACTTGCAACAACCACCCCTGAGGTTCGAGTTTTCGCAAACTTTGATGAAGGTTGTTCTCGACGATACAAACCCGTAGGCGCGAGAATCGCCCAATCGGAGTTTGTATGCAAAAGACTCGACGCCTTAGTAAACCGCCGTAAACGGTCCGAAAATCCGGACCGATTTCAATGGAGTCAAATCTGGACCGCTTTCGCTTTAGCGCTGTTTTTTTCCACGTGGGACTTCTTAAAGGCTGCCTCGTTCCGTGGCCACCTACCCCGCCAGACCTCCACGCTGACCTCCTCCCGCGCCGCCTCGCCGATCAAGCGCCGCCGCCGCTTCTCCCTCGCCGCCACCCCTCCGTCGCCGTTAAATGCGCGCTGCGGGTTCGCCGATCTCCTCTTCCGTTCCGTGCTTGCGTCTCCATCCGCCGCCGCCATCTGCGCCAGCAGATCGCGCGACGGGTTTATTGTTCCGGAGCCGTAGTTGACCGTGTGTACGCGTGAGTAGAACCACGACGCCGAACCGTCGCCGCCGTCCGGAGCTCGCCGGAGTTCGATTCGGGTCTGCTTCCGTAAGACAGCAGCCACCGCCGATCTCGGATCAGCGGCTTAGATCGTTCGTTGACTGGTCAGCACTCGACGTTGACTAGTCGACGCCCAGACGTTGACCGGCCGACGGCCCGATCATCGAACGCTGATTGATGGGTCAATTTCGTTAATCCTATTTAGTTGGCAGATTTCGGTAGAATCTTGTAAATTGCGTAGAAATTAAACCGCTTGGCCAAAAATTGCAAATAAAATATATACGCGTTCAGTGAGTCATGTAGAATCTCGCTATAGCTTTGGTTTAGACTTTTACTGTCAGGTTTAGTACAGTTTAATCAAACTAGTTAGTGGCCTTTTCGGAGTATTAAATTCGTAGTAAAAGTTTCGTAGCTCCAAAAATCGCGTGTGATATGTCCTTGAACTCGTATGAACGAGGGAAATCTCATCGTGAAATAAAAAGATAGGCTTACAGTAAAAACTTCTGCAGTATTTGTCTAATGGCTTTCTGCAGTGTTTTAATTACTCGGGATGTTTTATAACTCCTTTTTGAGTAATTCCAATTGGTACTGTTTCTTATTAGCGATGCCTATGCGGTAGAATTTTTCCAGGATTTTACGAACTGTTTACTACCGGTGGTGAATTATTTAAGTTCTAGCTCTAGTAGTGATCACTACTTTTGGTTAATAGTTTCCCTTGCGCCAAATCTATTTTCCATGCATGTATTTGGTAGTAATATGAATTAGTATTATGTGGTGCAGCTGTAGCACCAATTCGCTTGCCGTTCTTGCATTCATGCATCATCTTTGTTGCATATGTTTGTGAATTGTTTGTTTATGAATGCAATTGTGTCGTGTAGATTGTGTAGAGTGCAACCCTTGCTCGTGTGTGAATTGTTCCTCCGACCGCTACAACCAAGGCAAGTAGATGCTACTTTGTTCATGATATCGTCCTACTATTTTCAATGCATTGTCGTGTATTTTGTAGATGCATGTGTAGGATGATACTATCGCTATGCTATGTCCTATTATGTGGTAGGGCTTTCCTTGTAGATGAACCACCGTTGTAGATGTGCTTAGCCATGCTATGTTGAACGAGGGCTGGGTTACATCATTGATACTTGTTTTCTCAAAGTATTGGTTTGTGAAAACTAAAACAACTTAATCAATGAACCCCCTGGGTGTGATGGTATTGATAAATTTTGGTGATTTCATTGCGGAAAGGCACCCAGGTATCAAGAGAGAATGATTGGATTCTTTATTGTGTAGCTTACGTGTACAACCATGTGCCAATAATGAAATGGGCGGTTGGTTGGACTTAGTAGGTTGTGGTAACTCGAACCCGTATCCAGAGATGTAGAATTTTGGTAGGTTGGACGGTGGCGTCGGGATTGAGGAGCTACTTCGACAGTCTCTTCTTGGTATTCTCCCTATCATCACCCAAAATGAGAGTGATGGTACGAGCTGGGCTGGCCAAGTCACATGGATAAAGTGTACTAACCTCTGCAGAGTGTATGATCTAATCGATTAGCCGTGTCCCCGATTATGGACAACTGAGTTGCTTGATATTGATTCCATGACATGTTTCTCGCTCATTCTAATTTCATAATTGCTTTAACCTTGTTGGGTTAACTTAATTGGGATCTTTTCAAAGAAAATTCAAAACTGTTTATGAAAGTAGGACAAAGTTATTTGCAAATGCAAGCCAGACACAGCTCCACTTGCCAAATATGCATGTAGTTGTTAGTACTATTGTCTCCTTTACTAGCTCTACTTTCCATACATTCCCTGTATTGACCCTTCGGGGCTGTTGCGTTTTATGTTGCAGGTTATTCCGATTCTGATTGATCGTTATAGGCCACGGTACTCCACTCGGCACTTGTTCACTTGTGGGTAATTTGAAGATTGGAGGATTTACTCGCTTTTGTTGCTACCTGAATAATTTGAGCTAGCTCTATGCTAAGCTTTTACATTGTAATAATGGTACTCTGGATCTTGTAGATCATGATACACGGTTATTTGCTATGATTATCTATCTTACTCTATTGTGGGCCAATGAACCGATCCAGGGATTGGCATGTCACATAGAGGCCACGGTCTTTTCGTAACCGGGTGTCACAAAACAAGTTCTTCTAATAGAATTGTTGCCTAGAACATGTGCTTAACACGGTCCAAAGGGTTTTGTTAATTCAAGGGATTCTAAAAGTATATGCAAACTTCAATGGTTGAAGTAAGCATCGCGGAGTTGGAATCTTCAGTATGATAAAACTGTTAAAATAGTTTAATTTCATCAGAGACGATGAAGATGCTTGCATTTGCAAGAAATTAAGTGGGAGCGCTAAGACATGTTTCTAATATATTATGTGGAAGACATATTGTTGATTGGAAATGATGTATATTGTATTAACACATATTAAGAATTTCATCCTGATGAAAGACTTAGGTGTTGGGAATATGCCCTAGAGGCAATCATGTATGATGAGTTTTCCCATTGTATTCATAAAGATATTAAGTAGTCCTTGTATAAACATCTGATGTGTATCATTGAATATGTGATTCGGTTGTGGAACTATGCATTCATGTTGTTTGTACTAAATATCCTTGGTCATTGAGGTTGTGTTGGACACACAACTTAGACCAATGTGAAAGTTGGCTTGATGACTCGGTTCCACTTGTCATGGGCATGGAGATGCTATTCCAACTTACACATACTAGGCTAAAGAGTTTAGCGAGTCGGATTGACCCATATTGAGGTACAACGAACAGGTTGTCATTTGTATATCTCAATCAATGTAATTCTTAGACCTGAGGTTGTTGCATAGTCCGAGTTGAGGATCACCGACTTAGGTTCTGTCAAATGCTGATCCATAACTGGGCATTTATAAAGGCAGGGTTCGGGTCGACTGAGAATCAAGCTACGTGATGTGAATAACCAAGATGGGATTTTGCCCCTCCACTTGGAGATATATTCTCTGGGCCCTCTTGTGAGATATGATTCGGAAAGCATGGCCATGCACGACTCGGTTAAGTGTTAACCGAGGCGATCAACTAAGAGTTAGTCGGGTGAATCACCTATCTCGGATCGAGAAGTCGGACTATTTAAGGTGACAATTATGTGCCTATAGTCGACAAGGTATATCGTGAGGCAAAAGGACTCGGACGCAAGTCGTATTGGAAAGGCAAGTCGTCATGACTCTTTGGTACTTGGGAGTCGACGCTCGCTAGGAGCCGCTACGATCGATCGATTGAGAGTCGGACTCCAATCGTGTCCAAGTAGCCATGAGCCTGCGGGGTCACACACTTAAGAGCGGGAGCAAGTTCGGATTGGATCTGAACATGTAATCTGGTTGGGTTGGACCTTAACCTGATTAGGACTGAGTTAGTGAGTTGGACTCATGGTGACTAGTGTTATATGGGCTTTAGTGAATGGGTCGCGTGAGCAGAGCCCACGTTCACTCCCTATATATAGTGGAGCACCTTAACCCAAAAAGGTTAATCGTTGTTCGGTTAGCTCATTCCATGTGTTGGAAACCCTAGCTCCACAGCAGTCGGTAGTCGTTGAACCTAGCGATTCGCCACGGCGCTCCTCCTTGTAACGTGTGGATACTGCGCAGAGGTGCCGTGTCGACACCAGGACGATCGGATCGTGAGGACTGCACTGCATCAACTGACACGCTTCATCAGTAATCCGCAACTGCGCGTCTAGTGGTAAACCTCGTGGCCTTCTACCTCAGCTAGATCTTGGGATCACCACGTTAGAGGAAAAAGTTTTTGTTTTATCTCTGCGTGGCCCAGAAGTGGTATCAGAGTGATAGCTTCTGGTTTTAGGCTCGAGATCTCGCATATGTGATATGCGGTAGGCTGTAGATGAGATCTATGTGTTGTTTTGGTGGTCGATCTATGAGATAGATCGTTTTTGTACAAAGTTGATTGGATCAACTGTACTCGGGGAATGGTAGATCTGATTTCCGTGATCATACTACTGAGGTCATAGAACGACATACCCCTACCGGTCGGCTTCCGCCATCGGGGTAGACTGTGACACGTAAATCCAGAAGCGGTGATCGAAGATCAAAGAGTTTGATCGAATCGGAACGATGGTCGGAATCCATGTCCGGATCGTAGATGAGATCTACGTTTTCGGAAAAATCGTCGGGCGCTGCCCCTTCGATCCCCGCCCGCTATCCGGCTAGTGGGACCGTCGGCTTCGCCCTGTCGTAGCGCCTTAGATGTCGTTGCGAGTTTCACAACTCCGGTAGATATTGTATCTATGCATAACTTGTTTTTGCAGGAAGTTGTGAATGGTATGGTTCATGTGCATGTGATGTATGTTTGTAATCCATATGTGATCTACGAATCACGGTTTATGTCAGCCGGCTGGATCCTAGGTGCTTTCATTTTATTGTATAACGACCTGCGTGTCGGATTCTCTATGTAATTTACTTTACTAAGCTAGTGTAGCTGTTTGGAGAACCCGGAAGGCATGCAAGGCGTTGTACTTGTCGGCGACATGGAGTAAGACGGCAAGTGACAAGATTTGGCACGAGTCGGATTACAGGCTCTGTGAAGATGGAGATCGCCATGAAGAGAGCCATACCATTTCACATTATAATTGCTTTATTTTGTGTTATTGTTATGTCTCAGTTTTACCTCTATTAGATAGTCGGTAAAATTTAATCCCTCAAAGAAGGTCTAGTCGGTTTTCCCGCCAGTGTTTGCACCATCACAAGTCGGACATTTTTGGTAGTGGGCTCATAAAATTGAGGTGCTGCCAATTCTTTCCGACTAGGTGGGTTCGAGTCGGAATCTTAATGCAGAAACACTCGGTAAGCTAGACGGGTCTATCACAATGGTTGTGGGACTCGGGGAAAAGTCGGATGGGAGCCGGGGCATGTGATGCCACCCGTCCAACAGGAGTCGCATGAGATGCGATTGACAAGGAGTTGTCTACCTAGATCACTTGGCGGCTAGCAGTGATGCTAAATCTCACTAGCCGACTTGCTTATTTAGGATCCTGAATCACTAAGCAACCATCAAAGGGATGTTGGTTCTAGTGGGAGCATAAAATATTAAAATGTTTAATATGCTTGCTCTTTTATGAATATATGTCTCAAGTGTTTTGCATATTTTCTGTTGTAGATCATGGCACCAAGTAGCAGTCACTCTCAGATATCCGGTTTTGCATTGAGAACTATCCTTGAGAAAGATAAACTGAACGACACTAATTTTACCAACTGGTATCGAAATCGAGAATTGTTCTCAAACAAGAAAAGAAGGACCATGTCCTAGACAACCCACTTCGGATGAGTCGAAGAGAATCGATCGTCATAGCCACCAATGCCTACCGTCAAAGCTAAAGATGAGTCCACGGATATTAGCTATCTTATGCTTTCTCATGGAACCGGACTTGCAAAATCCGTTCGAGCATGTTGAGGCCTACGATATGATCGAAAGCCAAAAGTATGTTCGAGCTCGGTAAGACCGAGAGGTATCAAGTCTCGTGCTTTGCCTGAGTTGCAAGCTTAAGGATGGTGATCCACTGAGTCCACATGTGATCAAATGGTTGGTTACGTGCAGTCTCTGGAGAGGCTTCGCTACCCCATAAGCGAAGAGTTCGCTACGGATATAATTCTGAACTCTCTTCCTAGTGCATATGGGCAGTTCATTTCGAATTACCACATGCATGGTATGGATAAGAAGCTCACTGAATTACATGGGATACTGTAACACCCTCAGAATCGGACCTATGCAAGTTTGGGCAAAATTCACCAAACCCGCATAGAAACGATTCAAAGGTGCCCACCAGGCACTTTCGTGCGGGTGGAAAACGAAGTAATAACATTACACAACAGTCCTCGATGGGACCCACAAACAGATATATATAACAGCGACTCAAAGAGTCAAGAATACAGATATAATATACAAGATCCAAATCACCTTGAAAACAGTAGAGCGTCCGACTACGGACAAGAAGCAAATGGGGCTAAGAGCCCTGAAGAATAACCAATGGCGTCCATATCCTGCCCAGCCAAGGAAGGGTAACCCTGCTAACGGCGTCGACCTCAAAACCCTTAACAAAAGGGGTGCCGACAAAGGGCAAAGGAAAAGAAGGAGCGTCGATCGAGGCCACGATGCGAGGCTAGAATTGCGGTCCTCGCCTACATAGGTATGGTGGATCGAGGCGGCGGCATGCACTAAACAACCTATAGAGACTCGAATCAACTGGCGGTTATCAGAGAGGGGTAAGAATGACCTATCCGGATCCAACCTGAAGCTAACACCAAACAAACCCATCCTGGTGTTTCCCCCTCGAGACCAAACGAGGAAGTCAACCGAGGAACTCACGCGGTTGGCAGTTTTATTTGTTCAGTTATCGTTGCAGCAATTACTAGTCAGGTATAGATGATCGTCCTGATAAAATAAGCAGTGGGCCCTTTTAGTTAACCATTCCGTTATAGTTGCAACAATTACTAATCAGATACAGATAGCATGAGATAAACCCAAAACCCAGCAGTTGTTGGTACTTTTATTCAGCCAATTCGTTGTAGTTGCAATACTTACTAGTCAGATACACTTGTCGCAAACGACAACCAAACAAGCAATGGTGGGCAGTATTAATTAGCCATTCCGTTATAGTGAAGCTGATTACTAGTCATTATAAGTCAAATTAATAGCGATAAACTTTAGTTATGCTTGTCTATGATCGAGATCTTGTGCTCCAAGTCGTCCATATCCATGGACACGGCTTTCGTAAAGTTTTACCGGCGGGTGCACCAATAGCAACACACGCTCGATCAACCTCGGAAAAACCAAATCAAAACCCAACGAGGCTTTCACGGTGAACAATCACAGGATTCAGAAATATTTCAGGGCCACCCTTAAGTAGAATCCACAGAGTAAGCAAGCTCAGACGGCCTCAAGGTTATGGGGACTGTGAGAACGATCGGGAACCCAAAAGTGTGGCTGGGCTTGTACACAGCGGAATCGTGCCATGATCCTAAAAGATGCAGTGTGCTCCTCGCACAATCGTAAATAAAGCGATAAACATGGCATAAGTACAGGATAGTAAAAACACCTCAAACTAGTTTGTGGCCCCAAGAAATAAGATGAATCAAGCTCGCTGGGGGTCCATATACCTCCGGATGTGGATAGCGTGCAAAATCAAGGAACATTATCAAGTACGGGGTCTTACGGGACACAAGTGGGCGTTGAACCAAATATTTTCTATCACCCACCGATGCCTCTGCTTATTCAATTTTAGTTGTTAAACAGAAATTAAAGTGACGATAAGTAAAACTAGAATCATCTCCAACATCAACATGCGGCAATACATCAGCAACTGTGGCATATGACGACACACATCGGCACTTGAGCGAGCAACTACGACACGCAAGTCCAACTATCTACCAAACAACAGGTAATAGGATGTGTCCAAGGCAATATAGGGCTGCACGGTATATCACAGGTACGGACACTAAAGCATCGCAACACAGATAGCAATAGATCAACAGGAGGGAATAAAGACTATAAAAGTAAGATAGGTAGAAAGAGGGAGATGCTCGCCTGAAAACATTGTCGGAGGTTCAACAGAAGATCGGGGCGAAGCTCACATCAACTCAACGGCCTTATCCGCGAAGAAGCAAAACACTAGAAGAAACACCGGATGCAATATTTAATACTACGGCAAAAGATCGGCATGATGCATGTATGATGTATGGCATGGCAAAGGTGCAATGCAATTAGGTCAAGATTAAGCGGAACCGGGGTCCCGACAATTAATTAAATGGTTCAAGTTATTCATCTACCCCGCAAATTAAATGTTATATAGCAGGACAATAGATGGCAACGGTTCGCTACACATGTTTAAATGAGGCCAATTATGAGACTAGGTTTGCCCGCATATGGGCCCCATATTTAATTATTAGGTGAATCGGCATAAGGCCCCCAAACCACAGAGATGCATGCGAGATGAATGACAATTCAATATGCAACAAGTTGTTATTATGTTAGAAAATAGGGTTTCGGGAAGGTTCACACATTAGGGGCGAGACGGTCTTGGGGTTCCGGGGTTCGAGGTCAGGGTCCAGGGTTCGACGGGCGTCAGATCTCGGGGTTCAGGGTTCGACGAACTTGACGGGACCGTTCTCGGACTCGGGGGCAGGTCTTGGCGCACTCGCGGGGTCCTTGGCGTTCCGGGAGGGCGTACTTGGTCTAGCGTCGGGGCGCATCGGGTCCTTCCGGTTCGGTGCCGTTCTTATCGTCGTGCCGATCTTGTCGCGTCATGCACGCGGGTCATGTTGTCGGTCTTGTCGTTTCACGGCGGAGATCTTGGTGACCCGGGTCTCGGCGTCTTCGGATCTGGGAGGGAGAACTTGGCGTGTCGGGGGCTCGGCCTTCGGAGTCCGTGATCGATGGTCCTGGTGTCCGGGAAGGAGGTCCTGGCGCCTCGGCGTGATATCGGTCTTCGAACTCCGTGAACGGGTATCGGATTCGCATCTATGAAGCAGATCTTGGGGGCGCCGGCTTCGGTTCCAGGATGGAGGGCTTGGAGTACCGACTGCCCTCTTGTGGTTACGGGAGTATCATCTTCATGTCTACCTTGAACGCGTGGGAGCACCAGTTGATAGAAAACGGGCAGGGGCGTGCTTGTTGGAGGGGAGGACGAGGCCTCCGGCCTGGCCGATGTCGAAGCTTGTAGAGACGGTGGCCAAGGCGCGATTCAGGAGGCCGAGACGACGCGCGGCTCTAGGCGACGGGACGGAGAGCGGATGGCGGCGGACCTTGCGAACGAGACGGGCAGCGGAGGTCTTGGAGGCGGACGGGCAGAGCCGGTGAGGGGCGGCGAAGGAGAAGGAGGTGGTCGGGCCGACGCAGCTCGGCGGCCTCGGGGCCGGAGGCGGGAGGTCTGCACATGTCTGGGCCGCCTGCTCGGGAAAGCGAGAGGCGATGGGGACGGGCTCATGGTCAGCGAGCAGGCGGAGGACCTGCAGGCGGCGGCGGGCGTCAGCAGTGACGGCAGGAGCGGGACGGTGGCGGCAGCGGTAGGCGCAGCAGGCGGTGTCTGCCGGCCAAGGGCGACGCAGACCGATGGCGAGGGCGGAGGGAGCATCGAGGGGAGGCGACGAGGACGGCAGGGAGGCGGAGGCGGTGGAACGCTGCGGCCGAGGCGGAGCACGGGACGCAGAGCCTGGGGAGGAAGAAGAGGCATCGAGGCGGGGGGGAAGCGGTCGTGGCAGGTGGGGTGGTTGGACCGCGTGGGGAGGCTGGGCTGCCGGGTGGGGCCTGTGAGGGGCAGGCCAGGTGGAGGCAGCGGGTTGGTGGGCCAATGGGCCCAGGAGAGCGGTCGGTGCGTGCGTGGTGGGAGTTTTGGCAGCGTGTAGAGCGTGTGCTGTTGCTGCTGGGGTGGGTGTGTGTTTGAGAGAGAGAGGGAGGAGGAGGCTGGTGGGATTAGGTGGCAGATTTTTAGTGGTGGGGGGTGTGGGGAGAGGTGAGGTGGCGAGAGGGGGTTGGTTGGGATGATGTGGAGGGGGTGGGCTGGGTAGGTTAGTTGGTGAGCTTAGGATTAGAAGGGCAGGCAGGGTGGACCGTTTGTATTTCTGGGGCGGTCGTTCGGGTCAATCGGCCCGTTCGACTGCCCCTACTAAAAATAATTATAAATTTTATTTGTGTTAATTGGACCATTTGCAAACCGATTTCGGGCAAAACAAAATATTCCGGGGACCCGGTTTTCGGTGTTTGAAAAAGATGGGGCGTTTGGAAAACAAATCGGGGTTTGCAAAATAGTTTTGGCAAACAATGCAAGATGATGACGATGCAATGCACAAATTCAACGCGATTTTCTAGTAGTGGTTTTGCGGGATGCCACAGATACTCAAGCATGCAGAGGCGGATCTCAAGAAGGGTGCCAGTCAAGTGTTTATGGTGCAGAATAAGGCTAAGTTCAAGAAGAGTTCTTGGACTAAGAAGAAGGCTAAGTCAGGAGGAAAGCAGGCTATGGACCCGGTCCCAAGCGCTTCCTCAGGGACTAAGTCATCTCCTTCAGTCGGATCCACTTGCTTCTATTGCAAGGCGGATGGCCACTGGAAGAGGAACTGCAGCAAGTACTTGGCCGACAAAGCCAAGAGTGGAGGTATGACTTCTGACTCAGGTACACTTGTTTGCAATGTTATAGACATATATCTTGCTGATGCACCTAATAGTTCTTGGGTATATGATACCGGATCAGTTATTCACATCTGTAACTCGTTGCAGGGACTGGTAAGAACTAGGAGCATAGCAAGAGGCGAGGTTGATATTCGAGTCGGCAACAAAGCAAGAGTTGCTACGTTGGAAGTCGGCACTATGCAACTTCAGTTACCTTCCGGATTCATTATGGAACAGAATAATTGTTATTATGTTCCAGTGCTCAGTCGAAACATTATTTCTACTTCATGTTTGATGTGGCAAGGCTATGAGTCGAATATCAAGAATAATGGTTGTTCTTTGTATTTGAATGATATGTTTCACGGCTTTGCACCTGTCTAGGACGGGTTATTTATTTTGAATCTTGATGGTGAGTCAGTTTATAACATAAATGTTAAAAGGTTGAAACCAAATGATCTGAATATGACTTACTTTTGGCACTGTCGGCTTGGTCATATAAGTTGGAAACGCATGAAGAAGCTCCATGATGATGGACTCTAACCCGTTCGACTTGGAGTCGCTCGAGACATGCGAATCTTGCCTACTCGGCAAAATGACCAAGACACCTTTGCAAAGAGTTGCGAAAGGCGTCCGACTTGTTGGGACTAGTACATAGTGATGTATGTGGACCAATGAGCACGACGACCGAGGTGGTTATGAGTACTTCATTACCTTCACGATGATTTGAGTAGGTATGGATATATCTACTTGATGAAACATAAGTCGGAAGCCTTTGAAAAGTTCAAAGAATTCCGAATGAAACGTAATCAACTCGGCAAGAAAATAAAGTTTCTTGATTGGACCGAGGAGGCGAGTACATGAGCCATGAGTTTGATGACCATCGAAAAGTTGTGGAATAGTTCCTCAACTTACTCCAGGAATGCCACAAAGGAATGGTGTTTGAAAGGAGGAATCGAACCTTGTTGGACATGGTACGATCAATGATGAGTCAGACGGATCTGCCTTTATCATTTTGGGGTTATTGTCTAGAAACAATGCGTTCAAACCAATAGTACCATCTAAATCGGTAGAGAAGACACCGCATGAGATGTGGACAGGCAAAAGCCGAGTTTGTCTTTTCTTAAGATTTGGGGTTGTGAAGCGTTTGTCAGCGACTTCATCGGACAAGCTTCTGACCAAGTCGGATAAGTGTATTTTCGTGGGGTATCCGAGGGAAACCTTGGGTTACTACTTCTACAACCGAGAAAAGGTCAAAGTGTTTGTCTCTCGGAACGGTGTCTTCCTTGGGAAAGAGTTTCTCAGTCGGGGAGTAAGTGGGAGCATGGTGCAACTCGAAGAAATTCGAGAGGAACCCAGTAGTGAGTCGGCAAAACCTTGGAGGTTGAGCGGTCGTGGCAGGTGAGCCGGCAGCCGCACATTACTACGAAGATCGGGAAGATTACGGTGTTCGTGATGTGTTCTTGTTGATGGTGATGAGCCGACAAATTATTCGGAAGCGATGGTGGGATCTGATTCCGAGTCATGGCTTGGAGCCATGAGATCCGAGTTAAAGTCCATGGATGAAAATCAAGTTTGGAACTTGGTTTATCTGCCAGACGGTGCAAGACCCGTCGAGTGCAAATGGGTCTTTAAGAAGAAAACTGATATGGATGGAAATGTTTCAATCTATAAAGCACGCCTTGTCGCGAAGGGGTTCCGACAAGTTCAAGGAGTTGATTACGACGAGACTTTCTCGCCCGTAGCGATGCTTAAATCAGTTCGATCATGTTAGCTATAGCGACCTATTTCGACTACGAGATATGGCAGATGGATGTCAAAACGGCTTTCCTTAACGGAAATTTAACCGAGGACGTGTATATGATATAGCCCGAGGGTTTTTTCGATCCGGATAATGCTGACAAGGTATGCAAACTTCAGAAATCTATTTATGGATTGAAGCAAGCATCTCGGAGTTGGAATATTCGCTTTGATGAGGTAGTCAAATCGTTTGGCTATATCAAGAGTGATCATGATTCTTGTTTGTACAAAAAGTTTAGTGGGAACAAAGTAAATTTTCTAATATTATATGTGGATGACATATTACTGATTGGAAATGATGTCCAGATGTTGCAAGAAACCAAGGAATCATTGGAAAGGAGTTTCTCAATGAAAGACTTGGGTGAGGCAACATACATCCTCGGAATCCGGATCTATAGAGATAGATCAAGGAGGCTCATTGGATTGAGTCAGAGTACTTATTTGGACAAAGTGTTGAAGAAGTTCAACATGGAATCATCTAAGAAGGGGTTCTTACCGATGTCCCATGGTGTAAAACTTAGCAAGACTCAGTGTCCTTCGACAACTGATGAGCGAAGTCGGATGAGTGCGATTCCATATGCTTCTGCAGTCGGATCCATCATGTATGCCATGATTTGTACTAGGCCGGATGTTTCCTATGCTCTAAGTGTTGTGAGCAGATACCAGGCTGATCCTGGAGAGATCCACTGGATGACGGCTAAAATATCCTAAAGTACTTGAGAAGGACTAAGGATATGTTCTTGGTTTATGGTGGTGAAGATGAACTCGGTGTAAGAGTTACACGAGTTATCTTACTAACTCGATGATTCTCGTCGCAATCCGGATCGTGTTTATTATAAACGGAGGTGTTGTGAGCTGGAAGAGTTCCAAGCAAGAGGCGTATGCGTCTACAATGAGGTCGAGTATATTGCCTCGGAGGCAACAAAGGAAGCTGTTTGGATGAGGAATTTCCTCATGGATCTTGGTGTGGTTCAGGCTCGTCAATCCGTTGGGACGTGTATTGTGACAACAATGGTGCTATTGCACAAGACAAGGAACCTAGACGGCACAATAAGAACAAGCACATACTCATGCGGTACCACCGATTCGCCATTAGGATCGGTGATATCAAGTTATGCAAGGTACACACGAATGCAAATATTGCGGATCCGTTGACAAAGCCGTTACCCGAAGCATGAGGCGCACGAAACCATGGGCATTAGATGCTTAGACATGTGATGTCGAAGATTGACTCTAGTGCAAGTGGGAGGCTGGGAATATGCCCTAGAGGCAATCATGTATGATGAGTTTTCCCATTGTATTCATAAAGATATTAAGTAGTCCTTGTATAAACATCTGATGTGTATCATTGAATATGTGATTCGGTTGTGGAACTATGCATTCATGTTGTTTGTACTAAATATCCTTGGTCATTGAGGTTGTGTTGGACACACAACTTAGACCAATGTGAAAGTTGGATTGATGACTCGGTTCCACTTGTCATGGGCATGGAGATGCTATTCCAACTTACACAGACTAGGCTAAAGAGTTTAGCGAGTCGGATTGACCCATATTGAGGTACAACGAACAAGTTGTCATTTGTATATCTCAATCAATGTAATCCTTAGACCTGAGGTTGTTGCATAGTCCGAGTTGAGGATCACCGACTTAGGTTACATCAAGCGTTGATCCGTGAATCGCGATTATAAAGGCGAGGTTCGGGTCATCGAGAATCAAGCTGCGTGATGTGAATAAACAAGATGGGGTTTTGCCCCTCCACTTGGAGAGATATTCTCTGGGCCCTCTTGTGATATATGATTCGGAAAGCATGGCCATGCACGACTCGGTTAAGTGTTAACCGAGGCGATCGACTAAGAGTTAGTCGGGTGAATCACTTATCTCGGATGGAGAAGAGAGTCGGACTATTTAAGGGGTGACAATTATTCGCCTATAGTCTAACAAGGTATATCGTGAGGCAAAAGGGACTCGAACGCAAGTCGCATTGGAAAGGCAAGTCGTCATGACTCTTTGGTACTTGGGAGTCGGCACGTTCTTCTAGGAGCCGCTACCGACTGATCGATTGAGAGTCGGACTCCAATCGTGTCCAAGTATCCATGATCCTGCGGGGTCACACACTTAAGAGCGGGAGCAAGTTCGGATTGGATCTGAACATGTAATCTGGTTGGGTTGGACCTTAACCTGATTAGGACTGAGTTAGTGAGTTAGACTCACGGTGATTAGTGTTATATGGGATTTAGTGAATGGGTCGCGCGAGCAGAGCCCACGTTCACTCCCTATATATAGTGGAGCACCTTAACCCAAAAAGGTTAATCGTTGTTCGGTTAGGTCATTCCATGTGTTGGAAACCCTAGCTCCACAGCAGTCCAGCCGTCGTTTCGAACCTAGCAGTTCGCCGCCGGCGCTCCTCCTTGTACGTGTGGATACCTGCAGAGGTGTTGTGCAATCAGCACCAGGACGATCGTATCGTGAGGACTGCACTGCATCAACTGACGCGCTTCATCAGTAATCCGCAACTGCGCGTCTAGTGGTAAACCTCGTGGCCTTCTACCTCAGCTAGATCTTGGGATCACCATGTTAGAGGAAAAAGTTTTTGTTTTATCTCTGCGTGGCCCAGCATTAGGCAAAACCCAAATATTTGGCATCAATAGACGCTAATATGGTTGTGCCGAAAGTACATAGATGATGTATTGAATGAGTTCAATATAGAAACTACAAGAAAGGTTCTTGTCGCACAGAAAGGATTGAATGAGTTCAATATTGATGATATATTCAAGTGTATTGACACTTGGTAAGTGAAACAAAGATTCAAGTATAGATTGATACTTGATGTATGAAATCACAAAGAGTATTTATATCAATCATCTTTGTGATATGTACAAATCCAGATATGTCCTATGCTCTAAATGTTATGAGCGTATACCAGAATGATTCATAAGATAATCATTGGACGATAGTAAAGATATTCTTATGATCTTGTAAAAGAACTAAGAATATATTATTTTGTAGAAGTGACAAATAGATGGTTAGTTCATTGTAAATGAATTACATTGATACTAGTTTTGTCACAAGGTACAAATTAAGTTTATCTCAATCTAAACTAAGGGTGGCACAATATAATGGAAAGTAAGTTCCATAATGAATTTGGATGAGTTCCAAAGTTAAGACATTATGACATATACTACAACAAAAGGTTAAGTATATAACTGCTATTATAGCAGCAAAAGAGGGCATTTGTGTCAAGTAGTTTGTTATCAAACTAGGTGTAGTTCACAGCAGGGATAATATTATGAAGATATATTGTACGACAATATTATCAACATGTTTTAACCCCAAAGAACTAAAGGTCACATCAAAGGACCAAATTTGTACAAAGCCATCTCATTAGAGAATGAGTGATGCGTAGAGACGCAAAGACATGCAATTACACACGGACCTGGAAGTGTCAGATCCGGAGATCAGTTGACCACTAGCAATCGTGTACATACGACACCAGAAAGCCATAGGTGTTGAATACACAAAGGTTTGAAACTAGATTATTGACTCTAGTGCAAGTGGGATACTGTTGGAGATATGCCCAAGAGGCAATAATAAAGTGGTTATTATCATATCTTCATACTTATGATAAATGTTTACATACCATGCTATAATTGTATTAACCGGAAACATTAATACTTGTGTGATTTGTAAACATAAAAGAGTCCCTAGTAAAGCCTCTTGTTAAACTAGCTTGTTGGTTAATATATGATCATGGTTTCCTGATCATGAACATAGAGATGTTATTAACAACAGGGTCATATCATTAGGAGAATGATGTGATGGACATACTCCTATAGTTAAGCGTAGCATAAAGATCAAGTCATTTAATATAGTTCATTTGCTATAAGCTTTCTGATACATAGTAACCTAATTCCTTCGACCATGAGATGATGTTAATCACCATCACCGGAAGGATGCTTTGATGACATCAAACACCACACCGTAACTGGGTGGCTATAAAGGTGGCATTGAGTGTTCGGAAAGTATGGGTTGAGGCACATGGATCAAGAGTGGGATTTGTCCATCCATATGACGGATAGATATACTCCGGGCCCTCTCGGTGGAATATCATCCAATTAGCTTGCAAGCATGTGACTGGTTCACAAGGGATCACATACCACGGAGCGAGAAAGAGTACTTATCGAACGAGGTTGAACTAGGTATGCAGAGATACCGACAATCAAAACCTCGGATAAGTAAACTACCGTGAGACAAAGGGAAATTGGTATCGTATGTAAGTGGTTCATTCGATCGCAAAGTAATCGTAGAAATATGTGGGAGCCATACAAATTTCCAGATTCCTCTATTGGTTATTGATCGGAGAAGTGTCTCGGTCATGTCCGCATAATTCACGAACCGTAGGGAGACACACTTATCGATTCGATGTTGTTGAGTAGTTATGGAATGATGAGTAAGAGACCGAATGTTGTTCGGAGTCTCGGATGGGATCCGGGATATCACGAGGAGATCCAGAATGGTCCGGAGAATAATATTCATATAAGTAAAGTCCTGTTTCGGAGTTGGGGAATGATTCCGGTGTTTTCATCGGGAATGTTCTAGAAGGGTCCGGAAGGTCCGGCACTCTGGAGGGGAAGGGTACATGAATGTGTCATGACAATGTGGAATGGTTGCATCATGTACTAGGTATCATGGCTGGGCAAAATAAAGGAAGAAATCAAATCCTAGTTTGAAAAGCCAAACGCCATTTGAAAAGTCAAACGTCAAGTTTGCTTGGTGGAGGGAGAGTAGGAAACCTACTTGGGGAGGAAGTTCTCCCTCCACCCGCCGGCCAAGGAGGATGAGTTGGGGGAGGACTCCCTCCTCCCAACCAGCGCCCTCCCACCTATAAAAGAAGGGGCAGGGGTGCCCCCTCTATCTACACCTCTCACACCCCAAACCCTAGCCCCAAGTCGCCGGCCACCTCCAGTGCAGCCGCCGCCTAGGGCATCCTCTAAGTCGCTGAGTTAGGGTTTCCCCAAAACCCTAGCTGCCGGCCAAGCTCTCCCCTTGGTGCCTCTAAACCCTAGATCACCAAGTCCCTCTCTCATACTCCACCATACTCGCTCCGGCTTAAGGCGAAGCCCTGCGAGATCTCCCCTCTACTTCCGATACCACGCCGTCGTGCTGCTGAAATCACGAGGAGAGTGCTACAACCTCCGCTGTCTGCTAGAACAAGGGAGAGGAAGGTCTTCATCGAGTACCGAACGTGTGACCCATTGGAGGCACTGCGAGCAACGCCTTGGGAAGGATCGTCTCGCGATCTTGAGATCGGAAGTGTACGACTACATCACCCACGAGAATCTGCTCTCGTTAACCGCTTTGGATCTTCGAGGGTTAGTATTCTATCGACTCGTTGCTACAATCTAGTAGATAGATCTTGGCTTGATCATAGATTAGATCTTGATTGTGTGTTCATGCGGTAGAATTTTTTTTGTTTTTCCATGCTACGAACCCCTACACGTGCTACATAAGGTTAAGAGTTAACCTAGTAAAGTGATTCCGAGTTACGGTATCGATAAAGAGAGGTCAGCTTGGATCTTGACCAAATATCATGAGGCAAAGGGAAAGACATGTACTAAACCTTGTGATGGTTCGTCCGATATGATCTTTGTATGCGTTTAGGAGTTGGCACGTCTTGCTAGAGGCCACTACCAACTATTGATAGAATAAGTGTATTCGTGTCATGTCTATACGCATATGAACCTATAGGGTCACACACTTAAGGGGCTGGAAGCCTAATGAGGATTGGATCCGAATTAGACCAGGCTTAGGCTACTACTGGGCTGCTAATATAGAAGCCCACTAGGGACACCTATATAAGAGAGGGTGGCGCGAGATGACCAAGGTTATACCTTAGACCATTCCAGCCAGCCGCCACTCCTCACGCCTGTGTCGTGCGCGCATACCTAGCAGTCTGGCGTCTGACGCTTCCACCCTATACGTGTGGATACCTCGGAGGCGCTGCATATGTAGCGTTTGGACGAGCCGCGCAAGGGGATCTACTCATGGGACGAGAACGAGAAGGATTCGTAGATCGTTTGCACTGCCTCGACGCGCTTCATCAAGTTCTGCAACTGCGCGTCTAGTGGTAATCCCGTGATCTATAACAACAGTAATCCTGATTTACGCGGTAGAAAATTTTGTTTTGCGCTAGTGTAGCCTACCCGTATCCCCAGAATTGTCTCCCATATCATTTCTTCTGGGTTTCTCAATATACAAAGAGTAAATAATTGTACCAAAACCAATGGTAAGGAAATCGGTAATCGTTAACTGCTCGGTTGTCTTGGGAGTAGCGACTAATCGGAATTCGGACGATTAACTGATTTAATCGGTCGGCTATTAATCGGTGCAACCTACAAAAATTATCACCTAAAACACATGTCTCCTCTTGCACCTCAACCACCTGACCTATTAAAGGCAGCCTCAAGCTCCCGGATGATATCCTCAAGGTGCTCGAGCTCTTGTATCTAAGGTCTGATCGGCAACTATGATGAACTAGTCAACAACGACAAGGAACTGGCTGGTGATGGAAGAAGTCGAGCTCCTAGAGGCAGGGATCGTGCGGGAGCTTCAAAAAACCTACTTCATTGAGGCGGGCTAGCGGATGGATGGTGCGATATGTATTGATAATTTTGCAATTTTTTGACCAAGTGTAGTAGTTAATCAATAACATACCTAGTAATCGGAGTGTCAGAGCTATTAATCGGACTAATGATTAACATAAATGATTAGTGGTAATCGACACGGTCAAGTCCCTAGTAGCGATTAATCGGCCTATTAATCGCTGATTCGGCCTATTTTTTGAACACTGACCAAAACACATCTCCAATAACGTACTAACAACAAACTATCCCATGCTAATGAGTAAAATGGCTGATCTTGGCTATAAGTTGATAGGCAAATTTACAACAATGATAGTTGTTAAAGAGAAAAGACATGATTAGGGTTTAGAGGGGGTAGCGGCCCCACAACTCTTCTATTATATACTCACGTCATGTTACAAGTACACACGTACACATACACGTATTCTACACGAATACGACTAATTCTTAACACACACCCTCAATCTAGACTGCTACTACCTATAAGGTTTAGATTGATTCTGAATCAGTCTAACATTTGCCGTGTGCCTGGCTTAGTAAAGACATCAGCCAACCGATCATTAGAAGAGATGAACCTCACCACCAAAGCACCATCAGCAACTTGCTCTCGCACAAAATGAAAATCAATCTCAATGTGCTTGGTTCGAGCATGAAAAACTGGATTCCCCGTGAGATAAGTAGCCCCTAGATTCTCGCATCATAAAATTGGAACTTGTTGTTGGGGCACTCCTAGTTCTATAAGCAAAGAACTTATCAACATAGCTTCAGTTGCTCCGTTTGCTAGTGCCTTATACTCTGTCTTAGTGCTAGATCTCGAGACGGTAGGCTGCTTCTTCGAACTCCATGATACAAGGTTCAGACCCACAAAGACTACAAAACCACTCGTAAAGTGTCTATCACCAACACATCCAACATAGTCTGCATTAGTGAAGATACTGATATTCTATTGCGGTGACTTAATAATACGTATACTTGTCACATCCAAAAATTTTCCAAATTTTGAAATGTGAAAAATAAATAAACAAAATAAATAGTTGTTGAAATTTAGGGTGAAAAGAAACTTTTTGATTCCAAATTGAATCATAAAAGACCCATCTTGGACAAACTTTGAATGAAAAAGGGATTTAAAAAGATAAACAAATAATAAATAAAATTATAAAAGTTGGAATCACCATTTTTGGATCTTTAAATAAAAAGATATGGATTTTATAAGCAAAAGAAGAAATAACTAAATAAGGACTATTTTAAAAAGCCAAATGAAATCTTGGCCAAACAATTGAAATAAAATATTTTTGTTTAATAAAAAGAGTAAAGGATTATTTAAATAAAATCATAAGGATTTATTAATATCCATTTTTATTTAAGTAAAGACATTTCCCAAATTTAAATGAACATTAAAACATATTAAAGTATTTTAATTATTAATTCAAAGGGAAATTATTTTGAATAAATAAAACCTACTGAAAGGGTTTGGTAAAATTTAGATTTCAAATGGAGTTTGAAAACAAATGAAAATCTTATTTGAAATAAAAACAAATGTCTATTTTTAAATAAATAATAGACCCTAAAAAGAATAAAAGAAATATTCTAAATTTGACTTTAGAATATATTAATAAACAGTATTAAAATATACACAAAGTTTCGCAAAGGTTTGAATTCAAATGGAGTTTGAATTGTTTGAATAAAAATCAAAATAGATAAATAGAAAATGAAAAAAGAAAAAGTTTTTGTATAAAAAATGAAAGAGATAGCCCAGCCCAGCAGGCCCAGCAGCGCATCCCAACTAACCCCCCCCCCCCCCCGAATCGTTTTTCTTTTACTCGCAAACGAACCCGCTACGTCACTGACGCCTGGCCCCCACACGCACCCTCTCTCTCTCATAGACAACGCGACCCCACTTGCCAGATCTTCTTCTTCACCCGCGTCGACCGTTCCCCCCCCCCTCACACTCGCCGTTTCTGTCAAGATTTAATCCTTGTTATTTCGAGTTATTGTCTAGGTTAATTCCTCCAGAGACCACGCGCCCTAAAACGCCTCGCCCTCCTCTCTCTTTTCCCCTAGGCGCCATCTCCTCTAGGCCACCAGGCTGCCACAATCGCAACCTCAAACCCTCCCTGCTCAAGCGAGCTCCTGTTGATTCCGAGGACAATCCATGACCACGGACGTGGATATTCAAATATTTTGACACTCTTGCATGTGGTGCACTTTCACCACAACATTCGATACATCCGTCGGGAACAATCCCGAATCACCATACTCGATGTAGATAATCAATCCTAACCTTTCAATTACACACCCTAGTATAGGCACCCCCTATGAGTTTGGCATCCCAACCATGAACATCATCATCTTGGGAACTGCACAGGGGGGCAAACATCACGAGGTAGCCTCAGCTCAAACCTCTTCCGCAAAGGAACCCATACTAAGATATATAAACTTCCAGCCAAGCCCTATCCAAATTCGGGTATTGTGGTTGTACGGTAAAATTGGAATGGTATCGTATCTGAACCCAACCATCAGTTTTATAAAGGGCTAAGGCTCATGCCTCAACATTTTGATCATCAAATCATCTGGTGTTCACTAACACATGTCAAAACATTTCACTAGAATGACTCATCATTCCATGGTTTTCATAATCATTTTCACCAAGTATTCCCATCTAAAGTGATCAACTTTTATACTTAGCACTCACCACTAACATTGAGGGTAATTACTAATGAGGTGTGTTAATCAAGTGTGACTATCTAAATCTAGATCTCATGCCTTAGTATGACATCTAAATAAAATAACTTTGATAAATAAATAAAATAAAGCTTGCAAGTAAAACTGGGATTTGGTATAATCAAAGTTGCATAACCAATTATGCCTAAGGCCTCTAGTTTGCATAGTTATCAGGCAAGTGTTAGCTTGCAAGTTAACTTGTAATGTGGTGCTTGCAAGTATTATATAAGGTTCCCAACCTTTAATAAGGTAGAGATCCATGTGTTTACAATGCTAGTCCCTGGATCAATAGCTAGCATCCACAGTTAAGATGTAATATCAAGAAACAAAGGTCATAATATAACTTTATAACCAGGAATAAAATAATTTATTACATCTTACATAGCTCATTTGGCTATCTCATTACAATACAGCAGAATATAACAATAGCATGGGGTTCTTCATCTTCAAAGTGCCACAGGCAGACATGTTGGTTGTAGACTTGTAATCCTAAATCAATAAACTTCTCTAACATCAAACAAACCTGCAACATAATAAGTTACAGCCACAAGGGTCAATACAATTGAATTGTATTGGCAAGTGATACTATGGTAGTATCGTGGAGTCTATCATCTATATGCATTTGTCTAAGTGGAGCTTAGGCTTGCTTTCCTCAAAATAGATTTTCCTTATCATTTGAAAACACTAAGTTTTTGCTTGACAAAAACATTCCCAAGGCATCTACCAATAGAAATTGGTGATCCTTCAACCCTTGTTCAACCACAAGATTTTACTTAGAAATTGGGATGAGGAGATTCTTGATAGCTTCCATGTCTTGATGCTCAAATTGTCCTTTGCCAGGGACATGGCTAAGTACTTAGATTTTTCACTCTGCATAGGTGGTGCACTTTCCCCACAAGACTTGGTTTCACCAAGACAACATCTTTCAGAAGCCTTCCCTTAGACCAGAATGGACGCGCTCCAACCTATCAAACCCCTACCACCAACTGTCCATTTGGCTAAGTTATTGCAACCTATATGATCCAGGCAGAGCCCATAATGCCAAGTGGCTGCACTTGAAGCTTCTCAACATTTGACATCTCAAATCTCTTTGTTCCTGGGTGGCCATCCACAAGTGAGATACACAAGGTAAACCATATAAATGGGCCTTGTGAACCACTCAACACAAACCATTCCTTCCATTCCACCCAGGTGATTCATTCACTTAGTTGTTTTATTAAACGAAACATAAGTCCTTGACTTAGAAATATTCCATAGTATGAATATATATTCCACCCTTGTTTTCTACTAGCTAAGATAAGCATGATGGTAGTAGGAATATTAACTTAGGAAATTTCTACTAAGGTTTCATCTACTAGGATTTCCCATGGCATAGTTTACACTTACAAAAATTCCATGCAAGTCCTACTTAGAAATATCACTAATGCATAGTGAAAATAATGGGACAAAAGTATGAAGCATCACTTGCCTTTTTGGTAGAGAATATATGTTCACTCCTTAATCTTGCAACAAGCACACTCTTCAAATCACTACAATTCAATCAAGCAAGGGCACAATTTCAATCTACCATTCAAGCAACATCACATAAATTAATAGAATCAAAACAATGTATGCAAGCATGCCAAACTTTGTTTTATTTTCAAAAGTGGTTATAGGTTATAAACATTATAAAACACTTATTGGTCATTTTATAAAGAGGCAAAACTATTTGCAAAAGATTTTACCTATAAACCATTTTAAACCAAATCATTATTTCATGTGGTTGAAAATGCCTTTAGCAAAGCAAAAAAAAATTATAGGATTCACCAAATACATTTTCAAATCATAAAACTTGGTTCTTGGGGTCAGAGTTTATTCCAAAACATTTCCCAAAGATTTTCTCCCAAAAGCATTTTTAATAAATAAACAATATTTTCATTTGACTAGAAATGGTTTAAATCAAAGATTTATTCTTTTGCTTCATCAAATATATTTTTGAAACCACAAATTGATTCCTATGGTCAGTAGGTTCAAAACAAACCATTTTCCAAAGGCTTTATCTCAAAAATCATTTTAGAACAATTTTTATATTCTAAACATGCATACACAAGTTTCTGCAAAAACAATCAATTTAACAGAAGCATTTTACTAAACAAAGTGCATTGTCAGAAATTACTTGTTTTTCTGAATCCATTGATATAAAATTTGCAAAATTTGTACGTGTGGTTTTAAAGTTATGAATTTTTCAAATTGGAACATCTAATAGACATTTCTGTTTTTATTTCAAACGGACAGGGCCACGTGGCGTGATACTACTCGTCGGTACCGCTTCGTGCGGATCGAGCGATTCAAGCCGTAGGATTTAAGTGAGATCGCATGGCTCAGAGGCACTACTTACCCCTTCGGGTTAGTTCTTTCCTAGCCACTAGATCGCGATCGGACGGCGTTCATCATGTTTGCCAGAGATGGGCGACGATGGCGGCGGTGTGTGGCAGTGCGCGGTCAGACGGCGACGTTGCTGGCGATGCAGGAAGCGAGAAATCAAGGGGGTATGCTCACCGAGTTCGTCGCGGCGTGGAGATGCTCAAGGTGGTCCTTGCTAGCGAAGGGGCGATCGGGTGTAGTCGGAATTCTTCGCCGGAGTTCTCTCTGGCGGTGGTTGCTTCTGTCGGAGACGGTGGCGAGGCTTCAGTCCATGCCAAAGGGAGAGGGGTATGATTAGATGCGCAAAGACGTGGCGAGGATGCGTGCGTGAAAGAGAAAGAGAGGGGCGGTCGTTACCAACCAGGGAAGTGTCGCCGGAGTGGAAACAGACGGCGGCGGCGGGCAGTGATCGTCCTTGCCGACGCTCTGGGGCGAGCGCGGCCGAGCTGATGCCACCGGGAGGTGCGCCAAGGTACGTGGGGCACGTGTGTGTGGTCGAGGGGTGAGGTGCGGCGAGGGGCTGTCGGAATCGGCCGGGAAAGCCATCGGAGACAGTGGGGTTCGGGAGAGAAATTTGTGCAGCCTCGTGGCGAGGAGGTCGTGGCGACGGAGGGACAAGAGAGGGAGCGTCGAAGCGCTTAAGATAGCATGGTCGAGGGGTGGTTTTACTGCGGCGTTAACGCGGACTAAATCGAGCTTTAATCGCCTGCAACGGCCGGCGAGGTGAGGGGCGGGGTCAGCGGGGTGAGAAAGATGATGATGTGGCGGTAGGGTCGTTTCGTCAGCGAAGGAGAGACAGGGGAGGTGGGGTTCAAACGTCAGTGACTGCGCGGGTCTGCTTCTGAGTGAAAAACGAATCGCTGCGGGGGAGAGAGGGAAATGGGCTGCTAGGCCTGGACTGGGTCTGCCGGGTTGGGCTGCTTTGTTTCCATTTTTTTATACTAAACTTTTTCCTTTTTCTGTTCGAATATTCTGATTTGATTTTCAAACAAATAATTCAAGCAACAAATTAATTCAAACCTCAACCAAAATTTGTGTAAATTCAAATACTGATTAACAACACATTCCAAAGTCAAATTTATAATAATTTATTTATTCTTTTTAGGGTCTTTTACTTATTTAAAATAGGCTCTAGTATTAATTAAAATAAGATTTAATAAGATTATTCAATCTCCATTTGAATTCAAATCATCACCAAACTTTTGGGTGAGTTTTAATTCTCTTTATCAACATATTTCAAAGTCCAAAATAAAATAATTCTTTTAGGATCTATTAATAATTAAATAAATAGACCATAGTCTTTAAATCAAATAGGTTTTAATTTATTTTAAAACTCTTTTTGAAATCTAAATTATATCAAAATCTTTTCAGTAGGTTTCATTTGAAAAACTAAAACACTTGGAAATCTTATTTAAAATAAATTAACAAGTTTTAGTGTTTATTTAAAATGGAAAAGTTTTTACTTTAATAAAAATGGATATTAATGAATCCTCATTATTTTATTTAAATAAACCTTTACTCTTTTTATCAAATAGAAATATTTTATTTCAAAATCTTGGCCAAGATATAATTTGGCTCTATAAAATAATCCTTATTTATATTTCTACCTTTGCTTTTGAAAACCATATATTTTTATTAAAAGATCCAAAAATAGTGATTCCAACTTTTATAACTTTATTTATTATTTATTTACCTTTGTAAATCCCTTTAGGATTTTATTTGACCAAAATAGGTTTTGATGTTTCCAATTGGAATCAAAAAGTTTCTTCTCACCCTAAAAATCAACAATTATTTATTTTGTTTATTTATTTTTCACATAACAAGATTTGGAAAATCTTGGGATGTGACAAACTTCACCTTAAAATAAATCTCGTCCAGATTTGGGGAGGCTAGGGGTTACAAGTTGGCTCAAAACAACTAGGGTACTACCACCCTTAAAAATTTTCCAACTAGATTACATCTTGGCTTGCTGGGGATCTTGTTGAAACTTCTTTGGGCACTTGTCTGCATAATGGCCTAGCTCTTTGCATTTGAAACACATCACTTGGCTATTATCCTTCTTCTTCTTTGGTATCAATTCTTCTTGTTTATTTCCTTGGTACTTCTTCTTTTCTGGGCAATCACTGGCATAGTGTCCCATTTCTTTTCAATTGTAACATTGCAACTGGCTTATGTCCTTCTTCTTTTTGGGTCTCTCCAAAGCTAGGAGTTCTTCTAGTTCATGCTCTTCATACTTTACCACAAAGGTGGGAAATCTTTCTCTCTTCTTAGGGCAGTTACTAGAAATATGACCTTCTTCTCCACAAGAGTAGCAACACTTTGTGATCACTTTGGATTTGGCCTTATGATGCACAGTTTTGACTTTGCCTTCATCCTTCTTGGTAGAAGTTGTTCCTTCATGAGGGTTTACAAACTGTTGTTGCACTCCACCTTGTTTCCTTTGTTGAACTATGGAATAGATGGGGCATTGGATAGGGACATGATTATTTCTTTCACATAGGAAGCAAGTAGCTTGAGATGTGGGGCATTGATTAGTTGGATGTTTCTCTTCACAATTGGGGCATTGATCTTCATGTTCCTTGGAAGTGTGATCCTTGTCTCCACAAATATTGCAAGCTTGAGTTCCTTCTAAAATATCATCCTTGACATCATTGTTGTCACAAACTCCTTGGGAAAGATTGTCTCCCATGTTGATCATTTGAGTGGCCATCCTTTGCAACAATTGGGATTGAATTTCCAAAAACTTTTGTATGGTTGGGTCTAATCCATTGTTGTTGGCTAAAAACTGAGTTGTCACTTGGTTCAACTGGGTTTGGTTTGCTAGTAGTTGTTCTCTCATGTGCATCTCTTGGTTGTTGTTGTTGTCACCATCCTTGATGTTGGAGTTTCTTGGAGTAGTCATCTGTTTGGGTTGGATTGGGATTAGAATAGGCAAAAGATTTCTAAGGAATCAATTCTAATAACACACATCACAATTCACTCAAGCAATGTGCAAGCAATCACAAACAAGCATTCCACTCAACAACAAGTTTCAAGCATATTTTTAGGCAACCAAAAATATTTTTGTTACACCACATAAGTTGGTGTGTTTAATGTAAACTAAACATGGTGGTCCAACTATATGGTTCACTTGAGATCTTTCCCTCCTTTTTGGTTGATTCTTCTTGAATGAGATCTTTGTATCCTTGGGAAAATTCTTGGTCACAAAAACTTCAAAGGTGATGATGATTCCCAAGTTGTGTTTCCTTAGTCTTCAAGTCTTGAGCAGCATCTCTTGTCTCACTTGTAGTCCTTAGTGATATCCAAGGTTGAAGTCCTTGTTGAGAATAAGGTTGAAATCACTTGAAGATGTTGAAGTCATTAGAGTTGATGAAGTCCTTTGCACATGGTGAAGTCTTTGGCCATGGAAAAGCTTTGTCCATCAAATTTGAAATAGAAGAGATGTAGAGTTAAAACCAAATTGGTTTGAGGAAAGAGTTTACAAGATTGTTTGTAAATAAGTTTTGCAACAAATACAACTCCTATTTTCTAAGGGGTTTGTCCAATCCTAGGGTTACAAATCCTACAGGCAACACAATGCTCTGATACCATCTATAAGGTTCCCAACCTTTAATAAGGTAGAGATCCCTGTGTTTCCAATGCTAGTCCCTGGATCAATAGCTAGCATCCACAGTTAAGATGTAATATCAAGGAACAAAGGTCATAATACAACTTTATAACCAGGAATAAAATAATTTATTACATCTTACATAGCTCATTTGGCTATCTCATTACAATGCAGCAGAATATAACAATAGCATGGGGTCCTTCATCTTCAAAGTGCCACATGCAGACATGTTGGTTGTAGACTTGTAATCCTAAATCAATAAACTTCTCTAACATCAAACAAACCTGCAACATAATAAGTTACAGCCACAAGGGTCAATACATTTGATTTGTATTGGCAAGTGATACTATGGTAGTATAGTGTAGTCTATCATCTATATGCATTTGGCTAAGTGGAGCTTAGGCTTGCTTTGCTCAAAATAGATTTTCCTTATCATTTGAAAACACTAAGTTTTTGCTTGACAAAAACATTCCCAAGGCATCTACCAATAGTAATTGGTGATCCTTCAACCCTTGTTCAACCATAAGATTTTACTTAGAAATTGGGATGAGGAGATTCCTGATAGCTTCCATGTCTTGATGCTCAAATTGTCCTTTGCCAGGGACATGGCTAAGTACTTAGATTTTTCACTCTGCAGAGGTGGTGCACTTTCCCCACAAGACTTGTTTTCACCAAGACAAGATCTTTCAGAAGCCTTCCCTTAGACCAGAATGGACGCGCTCCAACCTATCAAACCCCTACCACCAACTGTCCATTTGGCTAAGTTATTGCAACCTATATGATCCAGGCAGAGCCCATAATGCCAAGTGGCTGCACTTGAAGCTTTTCAACATTTGACATCTCAAATCTCTTTGTTCCTGGGTGGCCATCCACAAGTGAGATACACAAGGTAAACCATAGAAATGGGCCTTGTGAACCACTCAACACAAACCATTCCTTACATTCCACCCAGGTGATTCATTCACTTAGTTGTTTTATTAAACGAAACATAAGTCCTTGACTTAGAAATATTCCATAGTATGAATATATATTCCACCCTTGTTTTCTACTAGCTAAGCTAAGCATGATGGTAGTAGGAATCTTAACTTAGGAAATTTCTACTAAGGTTTCATCTACTAGGATTTCCCATGGAATAGTTTACACTTAGCAAAATTCCATGCAAGTCCTACTTAGAAATATCACTAATGCATAGTGAAAATAATGGGACAAAAGTATTGTAGCATCCCAGTTGTCTAACACCTGTAATGCTACTTGTTCTAGTAATAAAAGGGCCACTTCCAACATATAATTGTTGCATCATCATCATGTCATGCTCATGTCATCATGTCACCTTGCATTTGAGCATCATATAAAACCCCTTCTTATTTGGTTCTTATCTCATGAGCATTATTAATTGTAGTTGCCTCTTGATATTGCATTTGGATCTTGATATATTGTTAAATGCCCAAGTTGATTTGGGGGCATATCTCTTATTAACTCCACCACCTTTTCTTTTCACCACCTTATAATTCCACCATCCAACTAAATAGGAGCTTGGCATTTATGCGTTTACTTCTAGCTCATGTGGGTTGGGATGGATCCTTTTTATTTTCCACATGTTCTCATCTTGGCATCATTTTGTTTTCACATTATTGATGCATGAGAGCCACATGGCCACCTTTGCATGCCTTGTGAGTGGGACCCTTTCTCCCTAGTTTCCATATGTGTGTTTTTGGGGTTATCATCATGTGGGGATGTTTTGTGGGCTTATTAAATATCTAGTGGCATATACACACTAGCAAGTCCCAAATATAATCCAATGTGATCATCTCCTCATACTCCACTTGGAACTCTTTCTAATTTCTTTTGCTTGGGCCTTATTCCACACTTTGGAATGCATAAGAAAATGCCATGCAAATAAACTTGTTTTCACAAAGATAAATATGGTGTGAATTAACTATGCATGGCCCATGAAAGTACCCCTCAGCTTGACATTTGGTTTTATTTGGATTTTACAATGGCTCATCTCTCTCTACCCCTTAGGCTTGGTCTTGTTTGATCATTGCCAAAACCTCATCACCTCTTTCCCCTTGCTCTAGTCTTGGATCTTGATGGGGTTTTGTTTGGTGCATGGTTGGATCTTGAAAGGAACCCCTAGCATCTAACCTTCCCCCCTTTCTAGACCAAAACCCTAATCCACCCCTCTCTCTCTAATCCTCCATCCTAGTTCTCTCTAACACCTACCCCATACCCCATATCCCATCTTGGCTAAACTCTAAGCTACACCTATCTATCTGAACCCTAGCTAACATGTTCCCCCTCTTTCTCTCCTCTCTAGCCGAGGCCACCCCTAATCCGAACCCTAGGCTCGAGCCCATGCCCCTTTCCCTCTCTTCTCTCTCCCTGGCCCACCTAGCTGCTACCCCACCCCAAACCCTAGGCATGCAGGCCAAACATAACCCTAACCCGACCCTAGCACTAGCCGAGCCACCCCCTCTCTCTCAGCTCTCTCTCTGCATGGGGGCCCCTCCACCTAGCCTACCACCTCTCTGGCCTCACCCTACCCCACCTGGAAGCCTCCCCTACCTGCCCCTGCCCTGCCCTGGCCGGACCGAGCACGTGGGGAGGTGGAGAAAAGGTGGCCGAGGCCACCTTTATCCCCAGCTGCTCCCACACGGCAACCACGGCACCCCTCTCCTCTCCGTCACTATCCACCTCTCTGCCTCGCCCAGCTACCCCCAGATCTACCCCAAGGACACCCTGCTCCCTCCCCTCTCTTCTCCACCACCGTCTACCCCCAAACGTCGGTCACCGTCGGCCTCTACTCCATCCCGACGATCCAGTCGCGCAGCGCGTCGGTGGGAGTGCCCTGGAAGACCGAGGAGGCTCCCCCACGTCACCCTGTACACGGACCCGAGAAGGAGGAGCACCCGAGCGCCGGTACCAGCGTGAGGCCAACGCGAAACCCTAGCCGGACGTCTGTCTGCGTCCTCGTCGATCGCCTGCGCCTCGAGCCAAACCACCGCCACCGATAGCCTCGCAGTGAGCCCCTCTCCCTCCCTGACACGGTCCGCCTCGCCGTGCCGCCCTAGATTCGCCGGACGTTTCGTCGTGCACGCTCTGTCTTGGCCGGCGTCGCTCGATCGCCTCATGTGGCGTCGCGAAGCCCTAGCTAGGCGCGCCCACCTCTCGTCACCTAGCCCAAGCCACCGCGGTGGCCGCTTCATGTGAGCCCAGTCGAGATCGATCCCGCCGTGCTGCGTCTGTCGCGCATCGACCGCTCGTCAGAGATGCAGAGAAGAGAAAGCGATCTTGGCGTGGTCGTTTGCACATACCCCCACGTTTTTCTGCGTCGACCCGCGATCCTAACGGACCCACTAGTCAACCAGCGCCGGTATTTTGCGAAGAACCCCTGGCCTCTAGTAATCTCAAACCGCGCTCCATATTAGCCCCATCATCGATTGCTGCTCCTTCGCCCGACATTGGGCACTGCAACCGTTAGCCCACTGTCGCCTCTGGGCTAGCTATCTGCTTGTGATGTGAACGCCTTTGTCTTGCCTGTGGTGTCGAGCCTGGCCCCACCCGTCAGCGATAGTGGCTAGGACTGCCCGGGTATAAAAAGTAATTCAGTCTATCTGTTTAAATTCAAATATTTTTCAAATTAATTCCAAATTCAATTTAAATTCTGTTTTCAAATAACTTTTAAAATATTAATCCAAATAATACAAATAATATATGTTTTCAAATCAGAAAAATGTGAGGAATTCAAATATGCGGTCCAAAATATATTTTGAACATTTAAAATTCCAAGTTTATTTAAATTACAATAATTTGCCCCTTTATCTTAAATAATTAATAACTTTTGAGTTATAACTCCGAATTTAGCAAATGATATGTCTAAAATGATCAGCTCGACGAGACCTTTCTGTTTATGCTATCCATGACTTCAATTGCAGCATGCATCATATAAAAATATAGTGTACATCAACTATTATGACAATAAAATGTGGCCCCACCTTAATAAAATGACTTATTCTTGAATACCACACCTCACCCATGCCATGCTACTTATTGCCATGCAACTTGTGCATCATTCATCATGGCATGATTGTTTGCTTGTCGCATTTTATTCCTATGCTTGTGCACTTTATTTATGTTGGCCCTTGCTTGTTTGGTTCTTCTTCGAATAGATCTTTGAGCAAGGGATATATCGGAGAACCGAGCACTACCGGATCCGTCTCTCGCTTCAAGCGAGTTGCCAGGAAGCACTTCCACATGTTTGCATACATCGGTACCTATTGCCTCTATCTTATTCTTGCATCATTGGGTCGATTGCATTAAATTGAATCCCAAGTATTGCATAGCCTTTATTTTAAACCCCACCAAGCTTGTTCCTCCATCCCATGAGCCATTACTACGGAGTTGTTTGAGCCATGCGAGTCGTGAAACGACATGTGTAGGGTATGTGAGTGTCTGATGGATAACGAGGTACCTAAACAACTTAACCTGAGTAGTAATGGGATAACTAATGAAAGTGGCATCGGTGAGCAACATCTGCTATTTGGTTTTTCCTGCTCACTTGTGTCCCGTAAGACCCCGAGTACTTGATTCATGTTCCTTGATTTATCGTGCTATCCACATCCGGGAGGTATATGGGACCCCCCCTGAGCCAGAGCTTGATTCCGTCTTATTTCTTGGGGCCACAAACTAGTTTGAGGTTTTATTTACTATCCTGTACTTATGCCATGCTACTGCTTATTTACGTTTGTGCGAGGAGCACCTTTGTCTTTATTTAGGTAAGCGGAGTGTTTTGTGATATCGACACCCCAGTTTCGGGTTCCCGATCGCTTCTGACCATTGTCCAAACCTTGAGTCCGTCTGAGCTAGCCTACTCCGTTGGGTAAGACTCAAGGGTGGCCCCTGAAATGATTACGAATCTTGTGATTGCTTTGTCGTGAAGGCCTCGTTGGGTTTTGATTTGGTTTTCGAGGTTGATCGGCGTGTGTTGCTATTGGTGCACCCGCGGGTAAAACTTTTCGGCCGTGTCGCGGTTATGGGCGACTTGGAGCACGGTTTCTCGATCATAGACAAGCATAACTAAAGTACCGCTTTAATCGACTAAGTAATTTGTCTAGTAAATAGTGCAATACTCATGGAATGGTTAATAAAATTGCCAGCGGATGGGGGTTGTTAAATCCTTCCTCGTTGGTAGCGAGGAGGAGGATGGATCGATGAAATTACTGTTATAACTGTTGTCCTTAATTCACGGACATCCGTCTATCTTTGGTTAGGCGGATGGTTAGCGTTATCTGTAGAACTGCTAGGGTTTATCTTTCTGCAATTCGTCACCCCAGTTGTGTCCCTTTAGAGGCATTAAGACTTCTTGAGTACCCTTAGGGTCTCACACGATAAATTATTGGTTCGGATGAGCAGGTACCCTCGCGGGGACGGATCTTTGGGTGGAAGAGGCTGATGATGTGGGCAACGATCGTTCGGTGTAGAGATTCCGGGAACGGGGATCCGTGAGATCTGTGGTTGGGATGTGCTTATTTCTATGGCATCTTATGCCGATTTGCTTCTTATCCGTACTCGGACTTGTTTGCCGCTTCCGCATGATACTCTGATGTGTGTTGTATGAGGAAGTATCCTAAAATATTAGATCTATCTAGGTCATTTGAATCTTGCCGTATGGCGTTGCTATATTTTCTTTCTTTCTAGATGGTATGGCTCTGATGTACTCTTGTATGGTGGCTTGCATACATACTCATTTGTGTATGTATTTGATCCCTTCGCCGATTCGCCGCCCGTCTGGTCCCGATGAATTGGAAGTGGTTGGGACGGTAAGGTCTACCCGTGAGTGGCTTTTGGGGCCCCACCGTACTATTTCAACCACTACCGTTCATCCGGGCTTGTAGCTAGGGCGTAATTCACCGAGGTAGTTACAATTGGTATCGAGCCATCCCGACCTTGAGTCTCGACCAAGCAGTCGTTGTCGGTCTAGCAAATATTTTGGTAGTTATGTATACTAGGGAAAAACAAAAGCGAGTAGGACTGCTTCCACTTTTCTTCTTACCCACCCTTTTCTGGTAAGGAAGTGCAACGTTTTCAATCCTCTTCTTAAAATTCAAACTAGGATTCACGTGTTCTGGGTTTCCGTAGTACCATAGGTTATGTGTGTGTTTGTGTTTAATCCCTTGTCTATCTGTTGCATCCAAGTTGTTATCTTATCAGCCTTTGGTTATCAACTGTTGGTACATTCCATACCGACAGGATTTTGCAAACCGACGCAATCTGTCTTACCCTCTTTGTATCCGACGCTATCTTGTTTGGGGTGTTCGTTTCCGTAGTTACCTATCTTTAGGTTCAACGTGAGAAGAAGGGGTTAGGATATGTGTTCCACTTGTTCATGTGCGGAGTAATGATTTGAGTGCGGGATGGAGTCGCGACCATACCACTACTTTTATCATTCGCTTTTGTATATTGAATCGGTAGAGTCACTAATCTTGATTCGTTAAGTAATTTTGCGCATCTATTGGTATTTTAATGCCGAAATTTGTGGAAAATTTTTCTTTGATATATTTGTGTACCACACTCCTTTTCAGTCGTGTGCGATATGCTTAATATCTTTTAGGTGCTTTGAACTTTGTTGATATTTTAATATCATCTCAGTAAATTGTATCCTTTAATCTTGGTTAATTCCATCTTGGTACTATTTTGGATTATTATCATTCTCCATTATAGTACTGACTTGAGTTTTATATCAATGACAGGATGGCTCCACCACGCCGTACTGATGAGGACATACCACCTGAGCTCGGCTCCGCGCTGTCAAACATCGCTAATGCTCTGGCAGCAATGCAGCAGAACCAGCAGCGCTTTGAGGAGAGTGTCCGGAGGAACGAGTTTGCTCCACTACCTCCACCTCCCAAGCGAGGAGACATCAAGAGCTTCCTGAAATTCAACCCTCGTCAGTTTGATGTTTCTGACCGACCTCTGGACGCGGATGATTGGCTGCGGGAGATGTCAAGGTTGCTCGAGACTGCTGATGTTCCGGAGCAGGAGTGGGTCAAGTGTGCTACTCACCTTCTGAAGGGAGATGCAGCTCTCTGGTGGGAGAACTACTTGAAGGCAAGCTGCACTGGTTTCCAGCCTACTTGGGAAAGGTTCCTTGGGGCGTTCAAGGCGGTTTCTCTCGGAGATTGTTATGGAAAGGATGAAGGAGGCTTTTCTCAACTTTGAAGCAAGGAAATGATAACGTCAACACCTATATCAGAACTTCATGAATCTCTCTCGTTATGGTGGCGATGAGGTGTCGATGACAAGAAGAAGCGAAAAGGTTCGAGCAAGGGCTCAATCGTCGATCAAGTATGCAATCACACATGCAAGGCCAACTTTCACGGAACTACACTGACCACAGAGGAGGCAAGCGAGCAAGTGTTTGAGAGTCAAGAAACACAACAGGATGCATCAAGCTCTTGATTATGGCAGCTTCTTCTAAGCGGCGTGTGGGTTCCTAACACCCCACCGTCGCTCCGGCTCCACCAAGACACGCAAGTTCGCGTCAAGGCCACTAAACTCCATCACTGCGGCTCCCGGGGCTACAACCACCACTACCTGAGGCGCCTCATGAGTCCAGCTCGCTCCTCCACGTCCACTGCTTGCTTCACGTGTGGAGATCTGGACATCTCAAGCTGGGCTGTAGTTGAAGAACAAAGCTCTCCCTCCACCCCGCCAAGATCTGCAACAAGCTCTCCTATGGTTCGTGCACCACCACCTCGGGCTCTCAACATCAACACTAAGCCGGGTCTGCGGTTGTTCGTGCCAAGCGTGTCAACGCCACTCAAGTGAGCATGCACAGGTTGTGATGGGTATGCTTCCCGTTAACTCAGTCCCTGCACGAGTTTTGTTTGATTCTGGTGCTTCGCATTCTTTTGTTTCTATAAAGTTTGCAAGTGAGAATGGGTTAGCGTCGGATCCTCTTCGCAAGCGGTTAATGGTTCTTTCTCCTGGAGCAACAATGGCAGCTTCTAAGATCAGCCATGGCAATCAAATTGAGATTGGTGGCTCTTCGTTCTCGGCGCCCTTAATTCTTCTGGGCAATTCTGACATTGATGTCATCTTGGGCATGGATTGGTTGACAGCAAATGCAGCTGTGATTGATTGTCTTTGAGCGCTCGGTTTCTCGAAGATTCACGAAGGCCATATAGTCTTTTCTCCAAGTCGACTCCTGCTGTCCGGCTCTTCTCTTTGGCAGCTCGAATGATGATGCTATAGAAGCTATTCGAGTGTACCCGATGGTGATGAGTTCGGATGTCTTTCTGAAGAGTTGCGGGTATGCCTCCGGATCGTGAGGTTGAGTTTGTGATTGAGCTTGAACTGGGCGGCTCCTATCTCCAAGCGGCCTTATAAAATGGGTCCTTCGAGTTGGCTGAACTCAAGCGACAACTTGATGAACAAGAGAAGTTGGGTTTCATTCAACCTGATGCCGTCTTGGGGTAGCCCAACAATCTTTGTGAAGAAGCGTGATAGAACCGATAGACTCTGTGTTGACTACCGGGCTCTCAATGCTAAAACCATCAAGAACAAATATCCCCTTCCGCGGATTAATGATCTTTTTGATCAGCTAGCTGGAGCTGTCGTATTCTCTAAGCTGGACTTGAGAAGTGGTTATCACCAAATCAAGATTCGCAAGGAAGATGTGCCCAAAACAGCTTTCACCACCCGCTATGGCCTGTATGAGTACACGGTCATGTCTTTCGGTCTCCTGCACTGCTACCTTCTCGAGGCTTATGAACTCCGTTTTCATGGAGTACCTTGATAAGTTAAATGTGGTCTATCTGGATGACATTCCGGTCTATTCTAAGTCCAAGGAAGAACATGAAGAACACCTGCGGTGTGTCCTAAACAAGCTTCGTGAGAACCGCTTGTATGCAAAGTTCTCAAAGTGTGAGTTTTGGCTGCCTGAAGTAACCTATCTTGGTCATGTTATATCTGCCAAGGGCATTGCAGTCAACCCGGAAACTGTGAAGACAATTGTTGAATGGCTTCCTCCTGTTAATGTCAAAGAAGTGCGGAGTTTTCTTGGTTTGGCTAGCTATTGCCGTCGCTTCGTTCAGAACTTCTCGAAGATAGCGAAGCCTCTTACCGATCTCCTCAAGAAAGGCAAGAAATACCTGTGGACTCCTACGTGTCAAGCAAGTTTTGAGACACTCAAAGAGAAGCTCACTTCCACACCAGTCTTGGTTCCTCCGGATACCTCTAAGCCTTTCCAGATATTGCGGCGCCTCTTTGCAAGGATTGGGTGCGGTCCTTATGCAAGAAAGCAGTGGTTGCTTATGCCTCTCGTCGATTAAAGCGCATGAGATCAACTATCCCACATGACCTCGAGCTAGCAGCGATTGTCTTTGCTTTGAAGCTATGGAGGCACTACTTGCTTGGTCACCGTTGTGAGATCTTTTCGACCACAAGAGTTTGAAGTATATCTTCACTCAGCTGATCTCAACCTTGGCGGAGGAGATGGATTGAAGCAATCAATGACTTTGATGTGACCATCAACTACACTCGGGCAAAGCCAATGTGATGGCGGATCGCTTAGCCGTAAAGCTTATGTCAACAACCTCATGATGGAAGAACAGCCTCTCTTGTGCGAGGAATTCCGTCGACTCAACCTAGAAATTGTGGAACAAGGGCATCTCACTGAACCTTACGGCTACTCCTCTCTTGGAAGAAAAGATTCGCTCGTCGACTTGGTGATCCGCACACCAAAAGATCATCGCTAAACTTGGGCTTCAGTATGAGTCCTTTCACGTGGATGATCAAGGCACGCTTCTCTTTGAACACGGATGTTTGTTCCAAACTACCCGGTCGAGAAACAAGTTCTCAAGGAGGCGCATGATTCGGTTCTTTCTATCCATCTGGCAGCACAAAGATGTACATGGACTTGAAAACACAATATTGGTGGCCTGGTTTGAAGCGGTATTGTGCCAAGTATGTCTCGAGAATGTGATGTGCATCGCGAGTGAAGGCTGTCCATCAGAAACCTTTTGGTCTTCTACAGCCATTGAAACCTCCGGAATGGAAATGGGAGAAAGTAGAGATGGACTTCATCACTGGCTTTCCAAGGTCGCAGAAGGGCAACAATGCAATCTTTGTTGTCATCGATAGACTTTCTAAAGTGGCTCATTTCTTCCCCGTCAAGGAAACAATTTCTGGAATTCAGTTGGCTGAGCTCTATATCAACAGAATTGTCTCTCTGTATGGGGTTCCACTTGAAATCAGTTTATACCGTGGAAGCATCTTCACTTCAAATTTCTGGGAGAGTTTCCAAAATGCTCTGGGAACAAAGTTGAACTTCAGCACTGCTTACCACCCTCAGTCGCAAGGACAAGTGGAAAGGATCAATCAGATTCTAGAAGATATGCTTCGTGCTTGCGTTATCTCTTTTGGCATGAAGTGGGAGGAATGCCTTCCTTATGCGGAATTCTCCTACAACAACAGCTTCCAGAAGAGTCTGAAGATGGCACCATTCGAGGCTCTCTATGGTCGCAAGTGCAGAACTCCGATTGGTTGGTCAGGTGCAGGAGAAAGAATTTGGTTTGTACGACATCGTAACTCAAGCAGAGGAGAAGGTGCATATCATTCTTGAGAACCTGAAGATTGCTCAAAGTCGTCAGAATAGCAATTATGACAGGAAGCACACGGACATGGTGTATGCCCCTGGTGATCTCGTGTACCTTCGTGTCACTCCCATGAAAGTCACACACCGCTTTGGTATCAAAGGAAAGCTGGCTCCTAGATACATCGGTCCATTCAAGATTCGTGGTAGAAGAGGAGAAGTTGCTTATGCCCTGGAGCTCCTGGAAAAACTCAAGGTTCATGATGTTTTCCACATCTCTCAGCTCAAGAAGTGCTTCAAAGATCCCGGCAGGACCGTGGATCATGAGCTAATCAATCTCCAAGAAGACCTGTCTTATCAAGAACACCCCACCAAAATCCTTGAGACCATGAGAAAGGAGGACTGCAACAAGTCCATCAAGTTTTGCAAGGTGCAGTGGTCACACCATTACATTGATGAAGCCACATGGGGCGTGAAGATGAACTCCGTGTTAACTATCCTACCCTCTTTGTGTCTTCTTCTTCTTCCTAGAATCTCGGCGAGATTCTGTTTAGTGGGGAGAGTTGTAGCATCCCGGTTGTCTAACACCTGTAATGCTACTTGTTCTAGTAATAAAGGGCCACTTCAACATATAATTGTTGCATCATCATCATGTCATGCTCATGTCATCATGTCACCTTGCATTTGAGCATCATATAAAACCCCTTCTTATTTGGTTCTTATCTCATGAGCATTATTAATTGTAGTTGCCTCTTGATATTGCATTTGGATCTTGATATATTGTTAAATGCCCAAGTTGATTTGGGGGCATATCTCTTATTAACTCCACCACCTTTTCTTTTCACCACCTTATAATTCCACCATCCAACTAAATAGGAGCTTGGCATTTATGGGTTTACTTCTAGCTCATGTGGGTTGGGATGGATCCTTTTTCTTTTCCACATGTTCTCATCTTGGCATCATTTTGTTTTCACATTATTGATGCATGAGAGCCACATAGCCACCTTTTCATGCCTTGTGGTGGGACCCTTTCTCCCTAGTTTCCATATGTGTGTTTTGGGGTTATCATCATGTGGGGATGTTTTGTGGGCTTATTAAATATCTAGTGGCATATACACACTAGCAAGTCCCAAATATAATCCAATGTGATCATCTCCTCATACTCCACTTGGAACTCTTTCTAATTTCTTTTGCTTGGGCCTTATTCCACACTTTGGAATGCATAAGAAAATGCCATGCAAATAAACTTGTTTTCACAAAGATAAATATGGTGTGAATTAACTATGCATGGCCCATGCAAGTACCCTCCTTGACATTTGTTTTATTTGGATTTTACAATGGCTCATCTCTCTCTACCCCTTAGGCTTGGTCTTGTTTGATCATTGCCAAAACCTCATCACCTCTTTCCCCTTGCTCTAGTCTTGGATCTTGATGGGGTTTTGTTTGGTGCATGGTTGGATCTTGAAAGGAACCCCTAGCATCTAACCTTCCCCTCTCTAGACCAAAACCCTAATCCACCTCTCTCTCTAATCCTCCATCCTAGTTCTCTAACACCTACCCCATACCCCATATCCCATCTTGGCTAAACTCTAAGCTACACCTATCTATCAACCCTAGCTAACATGTTCCCCTCTCTCTCCTCTCTAGCGAGGCCACCCCTAATCCAAACCCTAGGCTCGAGCCCATGCCCCTTTCCTCTCTTCTCTCCTGGCCCACCTAGCTGCTACCCCACCCCAAACCCTAGCTGTGCAGGCCAAACCTAACCCTAACCCGACCCTAGCACTAGCCAGCCACCCCTCTCTCTCGGCTCTCTCTGCATGGGGCCCCTCCACGAGCCTACCACCTCTCTGGCCTCACCCTACCCCACAGAAGCCTCCCCTACCTTCCACCTTACTGGCCGAACAGAGCACGTGGGGAGGTGGAGAAAAGGTGGTCGAGGCCACCTTATCCCCAGCTGCTCCCACATGGCAACCACGACACCCTCTCCTCTGTCCCTATCCACCTCTGCCTCGCCCACTACCCCAGATCTACCCCAAGGACACCCTGCTCCCTCCTCTTCTCCACCACGTCTACCCCCAAGCGCCGGTCACTCGGCATCTACTCCGTCCCGACGATCCAGTGTCAGCCGTCGGTGAGTGCCACTGGAAGACGAGGAGGCTCCCCCGTCACCTGTACACGGACCCGAAGGAGGAGCACCCGGCGCGGTACCAGCGTGAGGCCGGCGAAACCCTAGCCGGACGTCATGCTCGTCCTCGTCGATCGCTGCGCCTCGGCCGAACCACCGCCACCGACCTCGCGGTGAGCCCTCTCCCTCGACACGGTCCGCCTCGCCGTGCCGCCCTGGGTCGCGGACGTTTCGTCGTGCACGCTCTGTCTGGCCGTCGCGCTCGATCGCCTCGGCTGGCGTCGCGAAGCCCTAGCTAGGCGCCCACCTCTCCGTCACCTAGCCCAAGCCACCGCGGTAGCCGCTTCCAGCCGAGCCCAGTCGAAGATCGATCCCGCCAGCGCCTCGTCTGTCGGCGCATCGACCTCTTCGAGATGCGAGAGAAGAAAGCGATCTTGTGCGTGGTCGTTTGCACATACCCCACGTTTTTCTGCGTCAACCCGCGATCCTAACGGACCCACTAGTCACCAAGCCCGGCGTTTTGCGAGAACTCCCTGGCCTATAGTAATCTCAAACCGTGCTCCATCTTAGCCTCATCTGTCAGTGCCTGCTCCTTCGCCCGCTGACACGTGGGCCTGCAAGGCCGTTGGCCCACCTCCTCGCCTCTGGGCTAGCTCTGCTTGTGATGTGAAACATGTCTTGCATCTTTGTGTTGAGTCGACTGGCCCCACACATCGACAATAGTGTCTAGGACTGCCCGGGTATAAAAAGTAATTCAGTCTATCTGTTTAAATTCAAATATTTTTCAAATTAATTCCAAATTCAATTTAAATTCTGTTTTCAAATAACTTTTCAAATATTAATCCAAATAATACAAATAATATATGTTTTCAAATCAGAAAAATGTGAGGAATTCAAATATGCGATCCAAAATATATTTTGAACATTTAAAATTCCAAGTTTATTTAAATTACAATAATTTGCCCCTTTATCTTAAATAATTAATAACTTTTGAGTTATAACTCCGAATTTAGCAAATGATATGTCTAAAATGATCAGCTCGACGAGACCTTTCTGTTTATGCTATCCATGACTTGCAGCATGCATCATATAAAAATATAGTGTACATCAACTATTATGACAATAAAATGTGGCCCCACCTTAATAAAATGACTTATTCTTGAATACCACACCTCACCCATGCCATGCTACTTATTGCCATGCAACTTGTGCATCATTCATCATGGCATGATTGTTTGCTTGTCGCATTTTATTCCTATGCTTGTGCACTTTATTTATGTTGGCCCTTGCTTGTTTGGTTCTTCTTTCGAATAGACGCTGAGCAAGGGATATATCAGGAGAACCAGGAGCACTACCCAGATCCGTCTCTCGCTTCAACTGAGTTGCCAGGCAAGCACTTCCACATGTTTGCATACATACAGTACCTATTTCCTCTATCTTATTCTTGCATCATTGGGTCGCGATTGCATTAAATTGAATCCCAAGTATTGCATAGCCTTTATTTTAAACCCCCACCAAGCTTGTTCCTCCATCCCATGAGCCATTACTACAGGAGTTGTTTGAGCCATGCGAGTCGTAGAAACGACATGTGTAGGGTATGTGAGTGTCGATGGATAACGAGGTACCTAAACAACTTAACACGAGTAGTAATGGGATAACTAATGAAAGTGGCATCGGTGAGCAACATCGCTATTTGGTTTTCCTGCTCACTTGTGTCCGTAAGACCCAGTACTTGATTCATGTTCCTTGATTTATCGCTATCCACATCCGGAGGTATATGGGACCCCCAGGCGAGCTTGATTCCGTCTTATTTCTTGGGGCCACAAACTAGTTTGAGGTTTTATTTACTATCTGTACTTATGCCATGCTACTCTGCTTATTTACGTTTGTGCGAGGATCACCTTTGTCTTTGTTTAGGTAAGCGGAGTGTTTTCGTGATATCGACACCCGAGTTTGGGTTCCCGATCGCTTCTGACCATTGTCGCAAACCTTGAGTCCGTCTCGGAGCTAGCCTACTCCGTTGCGGGTAAGACTCCAAGGGGTGGCCCCCTGAAATGATTATGAATCCTGTGATTGCTTTGTCGTGAAGGCCTCGTTGGGTTTTGATTTGGTTTTTCCGAGGTTGATCAAGCGTGTGTTGCTATTGGTGCACCCCGGCCGGGTAAAACTTTCTGAAAGCCGTGTCCGCGGTTATGGACGACTTGGAGCAAAGTTTCTCGATCATAGACAAGCATAACTAAAGTACCGCTTTAATCTGACTAAGTAATTTGTCTAGTAAATAGTGCAATACTCATGGAATGGTTAATAAAATTGCCAGCGGATGGGGGTTGTTAAATCGCTTCCTCGTTGGTAAGCGAGGAGGAGGATGGATCTGATGAAATTACTGTTATAACTGTTGTCCTTAATTCACGGACATCCGTCTATCTTTGGTTAGGCGGATGGTTAGCGTTTATCTGTAGAACTGCTAGGGTTTATCTTTCGCTGCAATTGCGTCACCCAGTTGTGTCCCCTTTAGAGGCATTAAGACTTCTTGAGTACCCTTAGGGTCTCACACGATAAATTATTGGTTCGGATGAGCAGGTACCCTCGCGGAGACGGATCTTTGGGTGGAAGAGGCTGATGATGTGGGCAACGATCGTTCGGTGTAGAGATTCCGGGAACGGGGATCCGTGAGATCTGTGGTTGGGATGTGCTTATTTCTATGGCATCTTATGCCGATTTGCTTCTTAACCGTACTCGGACTTGTTTGCCGCTTCCGCGTGATACTCTGATGTGTGTTGTATGAGGAAGTATCCTAAAATATTAGATCTATCTAGGTCATTTAAATCTTGCCGTATGGCGTTGCTATATTTTCTTTCTTTCTAGATGGTATGGCTCTGATGTACTCTTGTATGGTGGCTTGCATACATACTCATTTGTGTATGTATTTGATCCTTCGCCCGATTCATGTAGTCTGGTCCCGATGAATTGGAAGTGGTTGGGACGGCCGTAAGGTCTACCCGTGAGTGGCTTTTGGGGCCCCACCATACTATTTCAACCACTACCGTTCATCCAGGCTTGTAGCTAGGAGCGTAATTCACCGAGGTAGTTACAAGTATGAAGCATCACTTGCCTTTTTGGTAGAGAATATATGTTCACTCCTTGATCTTGCAACAATCACACTCTTCAAATCACTACAATTCAATCAAGCAAGGGCATAATTTCAATCTACCATTCAAGCAACATCACGTAAATTAATAGAATGAAAACAATGTATGCAAGCATGCCAAACTTTGTTTTATTTTAAAAAGTGGTTTATAATAGGTTATAAACATTCTAAAACACTTATTGGTCATTTTATAAAGTGGCAAAACTATTTGCAAAAGATTTTACCTATAAACCATTTTTAAACCAAATCATTATTTCATGTGGTTGAAAATGCCTTTAGCAAAGCAAAAATTTTTATAGGATTCACCAAATACATTTTAAAATCATAAAACTTGGTTCTTGGGGTGAGAGAGTTTATTCCAAAACATTTCCCAAAGATTTTCTCCCACAAGCATTTTTAATAAATAAACAATATTTTCATTTGACTAGAAATGGTTTAAATCAAAGATTTATTCTTTTGCTTCACCAAATATATTTTTGAAACCACAAATTGATTCCTATGGTCAGTAGGTTCAAAACAAACTATTTGCCAAAGGCTTTATCTCAAAAATCATTTTAGAACAATTTTTATATTCTAAACATGCATACACAAGTTTCTACAAAAACAATCAATTTAACAGAAGCATTTTACTAAACAAAGTGCATGGTCAGAAAGTACTTGTTTTCATGAATCCATTGATATAAAATTTGAAAATTTTTGACGTGTGGTTTTAAAGTTATGAATTTTTCAAATTGGAACATCTAATAGACATTTTTGTTTTTATTTCAAACGGACAGGGCCATGTGGCGTGATACTACTCGTCGGTACCGCTTCGTGCGGATCGAGCGATACAAGCCGTAGGATTTAAGTGAGATCGCACGGCTCAGAGGCACTACTTACCCCTTCAGGTTAGTTCTTTCCTAGCCACTAGATCGCGATCGGACGGCGTTCAGCATGTTTGCCAGAGATGGGCGGCGCTGGCGGCGGCGTGTGGCGGCGCGCGGTCAGAGGGCGACGTTGCTGGCGATGCATGAAGAGAGAACTCAAGGGGAGATGCTCACCGAGTTCGTCGCGGCGTGGAGATGCTCGAGGTGGTCCTTGCTAGCGAAGGCGTCGGTGTAGTCGAATTCTTCGTGAGTTCTCTGGCGGTGGTTGCTCTGTCGGAGGCGGTGGCGAGCTTGATCCATGCCAAAGGGAGGGTATGATTAGATGCTCAAAGGCGTGGCAAGGATGCGTGCGTGAAAGAGAAATAGAGGCGGTCGTTACCAACCAGGAAGTGTCGCGGAGTGGAAGCAGACGGCGTGGCGGTGATCGTCCTTAGGCCTTCTGGGCGGCGGCCGGTGAGCCAGCGGGAGGTGCGCCAAGGTGCGTGGAACGCGTGTGTGTGGTCGAGGCGAGTCGCGAGGGCTGTTGGAATCGGCCGGGAAAGCCGTCGGAGAAAGTGGGGTTTGGGAGAGAAATTTGTGTAGCCTGGTGGCGAGGAGGGCGTGGCGACGGAGGGAAAAGAGAGGGAGCGTCGAAGCGCTTAAGATAGCATGGTCTAGGGGTGGTTTCTTTGCGTTAGCGGATTAAATCGAGCTTTGTTAACGCTGTGACGGCGAGGTGAGGCGGGTCGGTGGGGTGAGGAAGATGATGATGTGGCGGTGGGGTCGTTTAAATCGTGAAGGAGAGCAGAGGTGGGGTCCAAGCGTCGGTGGCTGGCAGATGCCTTCGAGTGAAAACGAATCATTGAGGGAGAGAGGAAATGGGCTCTTGGGCACTGGTTGGTCTCATTGGTTGGGCTTCTTTGTTTCCATTTTTTATACTAAACTTTTCCTTTTTCTTTGAATATTCTGATTTGATTTTCAAAAAAATAATTCAAGCAACAAATTAATTCAAACCTCAACCAAAATTTGTGTAAATTCAAATCTTGATTAACAACACATTCCAAAGTCAAATTTATAATAATTTATTTATTCTTTTAGGGTCTTTTAATTATTTAAAATAGGCTCTAGTATTAATTAAAATAAGATTTAATAATAGTATTCAATCTCCATTTGAATTCAAATCATCACCAAACTTTTGGGTGAGTTTTAATTCTGTTTATCAACATATTTCAAAGTCCAAAATAAAATAATTCTTTTAGGATCTATTAATAATTAAATATATAGACCATAGTCTTTAAATCAAATAGGTTTTAATTTATTTTAAAACTCTTTTTGAAATCTAAATTATATCAAAATCTTTTCAGTAGGTTTCATTTGAAAAACTAAAACACTTGGAAATCTTATTTAAAATAAATTAACAAGTTTTAGTGTTTATTTAAAATGGAAAAGCCTTTACTTTAATAAAAATGGATATTAATGAATCCTCATTATTTTATTTAAATAAACCTTTAATCTTTTTATCAAATAGAAATATTTTATTTCAAAAGCTTGGCCAAGATCTAATTTGGCTCTATAAAATAATCCTTATTTATATTTCTACCTGTGCTTTTGAAAACCATATCTTTTTATTAAAAGATCCAAAAATAGTAATTCCAACTTTTATAACTTTAATTATTATTTATTTACCTTTGTAAATCCCTTTAGGATTTTATTTGACCAAAATAGGTTTTGATGTTTCCAATTGGAATCAAAAAGTTTCTTCTCACCCTAAAAATCAACAATTATTTATTTTGTTTATTTATTTTTCACATAACAATATTTGGAAAATCTTGGGATGTGACATATTATCTTGCCTTGATTGGTGCAGTGGTTGAAGTTTTCTTCTTCTTCTTCGTAGTACTCCTCCTCCTCGTAGCCTTGGTCGATACTAGCCTATAAATAAATCACGGTACACAATCGCTAAACAATACTTAATTACTTCTATTTAGCACACAAAGGTTCACACTAGATGATCTAGTATCATCACAATCATCACATGAATTAAAGACCTAGTTTTATTTATTTTATTTTAGAAAAGTAATTTCTACTCATTGAAAACTACTTAAGATTTAATATTCTCCAATTAAAATATGTGATCATATTTACACATGTCATCATCACATATTTTACTTGGGAATGTGATTTAAAGTGGTGTCATAATTTAATAAGGTTTAATATTATTATTTTAAATAATTAAAGTGACTAGAAAAGCCTATGGGGCATTCTTTTAGTACTAGTCCAGTATCACTGCAAGTAAACATAAATATTTTTATATATTCAGAAAGATCTTGTCAAATGTGATTTTTGAGACTTGGAATCAACTCAAAAGCATTTATGGTTGATTTTTGAAAAATGTTTGAATGTAGAAAAGTCTCTGTCTTGTTATTTTTGGTATAGGTGATCTACAATTTCAACTGGTTTGAATCCAACGGGTTTGGATTGATAATTTCAATACCTTTATAGTAAAATTGGTTTCATGCAATTTGGTTTAGTAAATCTTCTGGAATTGATTTTTGAATCTAATAATAGAACTAGGTTTGAACTAAATCGGAAAATATCAATTTGAATTACTGGGCTGAGCGCGTGAATGTTACTGGGCCTGCCCAACTGCACAGCGCGCGCATCGGGTTGCTAATAGAGAGGTCCCACACGTGAGCGACTCTAACTACGCAAAGCGGTATCTTTCAATCTGGGTCGTGCGATTAGACTATGATCTACGGCTCACATTCGTCGTCTCCGTCGAACAGCTCCGACGAGACCGAACCCTAACGGCGACGGTGGGTGGTACGCGGTGGCTCGCCTGGGCTCCATCTAGGGTCGACGATGGGGGCAAACGACGTTGTCGACAACGGCGATTCGAACAGTGGTCGCGGCGGCTCCTGGGTGGCTCCAATCAACGGCTCCGCTCCTCCTTGGCAGCGGCAGACTCCGGCCAAATTTCGGCAATGCGAAGCTCGCCTTGCTCCGGGGAAGGGTCAGGGGTGATCTGTGAGGAGTGGGGAGTGAGGTGGTGTGAAGAATTGAGGCGGGGGTGGCCTCCATTTAGAGACGAGCGAGAGGGGCAGTGCGACATGGTCAGAGATCGTCGGTGACGACGGTGCAGTGAGCTAACGGCATGGCGAAGGGCGTAGGCCGGTGAGGTGTCTCCTGGCGATCGTCGCTGGCTTAATGGCGCGGTACGGGGCGATCGAGAATGGTTGGAACGGGTCGACGCTCTGCGCTGCACCAACGAAGTTTTCGACAACGCACACGTGCTACTGGTCGCGCGGCGGCGAACGGGCATGTCTAGGGGGTAGCTGGCGTCGCGGTGAGTGCATGCTGCAGCGTGAGGAGAGGCAGCGGCGTGTCTTGGCGTGTCGGCTGCGGCACTCTAGCGCGCTCTCGGCATGGTTGCCGAGAAATGGGCGTGGCGATTGTCTGGTGGTCCAGGGCCTGGCTGCGCTCGAGGGTTGAACAGGCGGTGGCGGTGGACGGTGGGCTGCCTCCTGGACATTGTGAATGATGGCGCTGCCTCTGCATCTTGGCCATGGTCGGCCAAGGGGCTCGGGTGGCATGGCACTGGTGCAATGGGTAGGGGGCTAGCTTGTTTAATGCATTGTTGGATGCTAGGGGTGACAAGCGGAGTAAGTTGAGGACAAATGTTTGATCAAACACTGCTTAAAACAGTACAAGTTAGGCAGTGGTTTACTGTGATCACCATCTGTTTGACGAAATAGCCGCATGAACTTTACATTTGAATTTTTGGATGAATTTTGATGAGTGCTCTGGTCACAAGCTTGGTAGTATCTGGTTGCTTGGGTTTGGCAAGGTGAACTGGTTTGAGTGGGTTTTGAAAAATGGTGATATTAGTCCCTATTAAGGATTCAATTTTGAATTGTCATTTGAATAGATTTGGAAATTGTTTCTGTGGGTTTGTAAAGTGGACTTGGGTTCACTTTTACTTGGTCTAGCAAGGGGTGAAAATAATTGGATTTATTTTTGTTAAAAACTTGGACTAGAAACACTCAAAGTGGTCTAGTAAACAAGTTTGGCCAAAAATACCATTTGCTTATATATCTTATTTTTTATTTTCTCTTCATTTGATTCTGCTTGAAAATGATGATATTGTTTTCATCTTTAAACCAATCCTTAGCATTCATAGCATTCAAACATCGCAATATCAATCATTCATGCATTCATTACACACATGCATTCATATTAATTTTAATAACAAAAGTTTTGTTAACCCTAAACTTAGGTGATTAGAACTTGATAATCTTGTTTAATATTTTGGGATGTTACAATGTGCCAATGTGTAACACTTCGCAAAGGATTACATTGATACATGAAGAAATCAACTAAGAACGGGCAAGAAAATACCATAACAGACCGATATAATTATTGTGTGTCCAACAGGTAATAGCATAACGGAGTGAAACAAAACAAATATTCCGATCACTTGACGGCTGAACAGCGAGCAAGGACTATCCCAAAATCACAACGAAAATTAAGGTTTTCTGAAATCATAAGACAGATATGCTAGTACTAAACTGTCGAGAGAGTTGATTCAATCTGATAAAGAAGTTATCTGAAACTCTCGTATAACTTCAGACTATTATTTTTCGAGAACCTCAAGCTGTAATAGAAAGTTGCATCTCGTTTAAGGTCCACCAAGCAATAAATCCTGATGCAATCACTTGTTTCAAATAATATCATCCACGGAACAATTTCATACGAATCAGAGTCCCAAATTTCATCAATACCACCTGCACAGCTGCACATAACAAGGGTATCCGATTAAAAATCATCCAGATCCATCCTCTTTTCAAGCCAGAAATTAGCACTACCTCCGATCCATAATAAGTGTCTTATTATGGATTGGAGAAATAATATAAATATAGACTAATAGTGCCTTTAAGAAATCCACCGGAGTGTTACCTCCAGTGATATAGTACTCTCTGCTTATATTTCAGTTGCAATCTCGTAATGCTCCTTTCCATGCAGTGTAGAGCCAGGCATGTTCTGGTGCCAAAGCAGTCCTGCACAAAAAAAAAAGCAATTGCAGCAACGATCTTACCGCACCAAGAACCTACGTGTATGGACATGAAAAAACAGTGCAAACACATACCGTGAGCAATGGCAGAGTTGTATGTGTGCGACGGTAGATAGGTAGGGTAGCACTCCCAAGCTGTTGATCTACCCGGTTCTGAAGGAGCTTTTGCAGGAGTAGAGGTGCCCTTCGCTAAAGCTTTCTACAGAAGCAAGTAAATTATATAATGGCAGTGCCTTGAGCATATGAAATGGCCAAACTGGAGTAAAGGCTGGTGTTCTCACATTAATACTCAAGGTAGTAATAGCACCCTGCAGCTTTCTGCTCAGTGTCCTTCATAGATCCCAGCTTGTTAATCCGTGGCCTGTAGGTTGTTGGATCCGTCCTAAATGTGACATCTAGATGCTGTGGGGCAGACAGGGGTTATATTCATTACTTAATTATTTCATCCTCCAAAACATACAGTATCAATTGTCTAAGGAGGGGAGGAGGAAGGATATATCGAACTTACTGACAGAAAACGGTTCATTCCAGAAGCCAGGGATTCTGGTGCACTTGCAGTACAGTTAACCGAAGGTTTCCCCTCAAATACGAGAACCTTGTCAGCAAGGTAAGCTGCCATAATGAAATCATGCTCGACTATGAAAGCTGTTTTCTTTTGGTGAAGGATAAACCTTTTGATCACCTTTGCTGCAATAAGGCGCTGTTCTGAATCAAGATGAGCACTTGGTTCATCTATGAGGTAAATATCAGCAGGCTGCATGCAAAAAAGGAGGATCATGTTTAGTGTTAAACTAAAATAGTACATGTACTGAAATATGTTACTGTTTAAAACACACATAGTCCTTGAGCATATACGTTTTCTTAAAATGGGCAACTTAAGTTACACAAACATAGCTATATAGTATATGTTATTAAAGATTCATGAATGACAATAAATTGATGAAAACCCTCTGGAGAATTACACTCTACACATTTCCATGTTTGGCCATCACTGCAGGACTACATTTATCTTTTGTAGTGTTTATTACTTGGGTAATTTTTACTCCCTCCGTCCAGAAATAAGTGACTTGGATTTGTCTAGATTCGCATGTATCTAGTGTCTAGACAAACCCAAGTCAACTTATTTCTGGATAGAGGAAGTACTAATAGTTGTTTAGTTTCACTTTTTGCTGCTTGCAAAAGCTCACGCAATTCTAATAAGGATTCAAACAAGCATGCCTCACATATATGCTGGACAATAGTATGCTTTGGTAGTATAGTGCTTTTGAAAGTCATAGTATTACCATGACTCGTCCAAAATAATTAAGAAAAGGAGACAAGAAAGGCTAATGAAAGCAAACCACCAAAAATCAATCTTGCATGACAGGTGGGGCGAATTTACATGTGAGCTCATTTTTTCGATAAATAATAAGAACATTGGTTGCCTAAATGAAAATGACAACATGGTCCAAAAAAAAGTGAAAATGACAACTTCCATTAAAATATGAAATAGGCACCCCCAACTGGGCAGTGATGGTAACTAAATTATCAGATATTTTACACGTCACTATGATTTGACCTTGCATCATACATGCATGTTTTATCAAATAAAAAATATTTTACTACTGAGAATTACATATATTTAAAAACCAAAATAAAAGCAGAGCTCATGCTCATGTTCCACCGGTACAAACAGGTAATTTAATGTCCGAAACATATGGAAAGTGCAACTGAGAATTGAGGCAAAAAGATACAAGTCAGATTCTGGAAGATTGCAGGAGGCAGGCCACATCATTGGAATTTTGAGGTTTCATTAACACATTTTTTGTACGAATTCCATAACATGAAAACACATGATTTGTTTAAAATTTCCCAAGGTGTTAACTTTAATATGACTTCTCTTTATTTATTTTTGGCGCTTTTAATATGACTTTTCTTCCAGTAATAATATCTCATATGGAAATAACTGCAGGGAGGAACCTACGGCGTACCTTTCGAGACAAACACAGAGTTTGACCCTTTGCAGCTCTCCACCAGAAATATTTGCAACCTGCCTGTCCATGAGTTCCTCAATTTTCAGTGGTTTCATGACATCGGATTTAAACTGAGCTTGTGTGCATGATCCAGGTATTTTCTCGTCTAGAAGGTCTCTCACTGTAGAGTTATATTTAGAAACCAGTTGCTGACGCTTGTATGAGACAGTATATGCCGCGGGTATGTTAACTTGCTCATCATTTACTTTGTCTGGTTTCATTTCCCCTGCCTGATAAAAACAGTAAAGATAACTGATTAGAATATAACCAAATTACATCTATAGGATGTCTGAGAAGCATATTTGAGGGAACAAAAGGTTATACCAGCATACGGATAAATGTTGTCTTCCCGGTACCATTCTCACCGAGCATGACAATTATCTGGGAATCATTAAAGCTGCCTTCGGTGACTGACAACTTGAAGCCACGAATTGTTTTCACCATGGTAGGATATTTGTAGCATTGGTAGGTCTGACCCTCTATGATCTCCTCGGTAGACTCGGTAACCTAAGAAGTAAAATAACATTGCCTTAGATACAGAGCATTTGGCAAGTAGAAAACTGGCAGTCAAAAGAGGAAATGTTTGTCCACAGGCCTAGTCCTTACTCTAAATGTAAGTTTCTCCTCACGGAAACGCATATTCTCTGTCGGGATAAAGCCATTCAAGAAAATGTTAATTCCTTCTCTGACCGAAGAGGGTAAAGTAACAACACCATATGCTCCTGGAGTTCCATAAAGACAGCATATGTAGTCTGACAAGTAGTCAAGAATGCTAAGATCATGCTCCACAACAATTACGTAGCTGCAAAAATACAGTTAAAATTATCTCTTAGCTGTGTAATGAATAAATAAAATGTTAGGAATGTCTTATATTTTCTGAGATGTATGTCCAATTTACTTTTTGGGTTGTAGCAAGGAGCGGATAACTTGTGCAGCTTTCAGCCTTTGTTTCACGTCAAGGTAGCAGGATGGCTCATCAAATATATAAACATCTGCTTCCTTCATAGCACGAGCAGCAATTGCAAATCTCTGGAGCTCACCTCCAGATAGATCTGAGACATCTCGATCCAGAACTTGATTCAGTTCAAGAATATCACATAATGTGTCCTTCAATTGTCTCTCATCTTCCTGGGTAAGATTGTACCCGACCTTCCTTTTAACCGATTTTCGAATATTATCAATATACTGAGGTTTCATTGTTACCTGAAACCAAGCATGGTAGTTTGTTAGACAGAATGTATAACCCAGCTTAATCTAAAGATTACAATACATACAACTACAAATAAGCTGAAATACAAAAAAAAAGTAAGTAAGAAATGTCTTTCAGTATCGAACAGTTAATTATATGGAAAACTAGGCTAATACTATCCCAAAATTAAGAGCTATCTAAACAAAAATAGGGTTCACTGTGGAGAAAATATTAATCATGATTATCTGATAACTTAACTTGGTGGATGGACGTGCTGGCCAAGAAAAGAAGACTACAGTGAGGACTAGAAATGATTAGGTACTAGTCAATATCCTAAAACTGAGAACTCTCTTAAGATTTGGAAACTTCTATCTTCAGTAATTGTTACCCCTCATATCCACAATTACTACATATATTCTAGAACTAGCAATTAGCATACTTGCTATTTTATTCTAAGATCATCAATGCACAATGAATTCGAAATAGAACTATAAATAATTATAAGACCGAAATCTTGGTGTTAATTAAATTAATAAGTTTCTTAATATGAAAGATTAACAGCGGGAAGTAATAATGTGAGCATACAATACAACATAATACAATTGCAAGTGATTTTTTTATATGCTGTATTAACCAATTACAGTAGGAGTACCTTCATTTTGTCTCCCATTAGACGAGTAAAGTATTTCTGAAGTTCAGATCCACGGAAATACCTCAAAATTTCATCCTCACTTGGGGTATCCTGCAAAGTTTTTGAACAGTCTCATAATATATATTTATTCGCACCACAAGGGATAACATACATAACTCAGTGTTCCTTACCGTGAATTTTCCTAAGTTGGGTTTAAAAACCCCAGCCAATATTTGGAGTGCAGTTGATTTGCCAATACCATTTGTCCCCACCAATCCCAAAACCTGTCCAGGTTTTGGTACAGGAAGCCTGCAGAAGATAATAAAAGATAGTTATATACGTAAGTAGGTATCAACAACAGCTAAGGTAGACAACAGGCAGTAGCTACACCTACAATAACGGCAAAACAAAACTCTAATACTACCTCTGTTTGGGATTATAAGTCCCGCGCGGATAACTAGGTTGTCAATTTGAACAACAAAATATACATATTATAATATAAAAATTATATTATTAGATACCTTAGAGATTATATTTTCTAATGGTATAATTTTTGTAATATATAAGTTACATTTTGTTGGTCAAATTAACAACCTAGGTATGCGCGTAGGACCTATAATCCCAAACAGAGGGAGTATAACTTAAGAACAGTATGGGGGATAGAATATCAGACATGAGAAAGATTTGTGTACCTGTGAAGCTTGAAGGAATTTGGTCCATACCGATGTGTCGTCTCCTTGTCAAGACTACTTGGCAAGTTAATAATTTGGATAGCATTGAAGGGGCATACCTGCATGAGCAGCAACAAGAGATAATGCTATTCAGACCATCTCACATTATAGGATAGATCATACCCAGAGATAACCCCAAGAGGAAAAGCAGTTAGACCTTCACACAAATAGCACATCCAATGCAGAGATCCTCTGAAATTATAGATACTTTATATGATGGAGTAACTTCTACGCAGTGGCGCCCTGTGAAATTAGAGATACTTTAGATGATGGGGTAACTTGGTACGCAAACCCTAAAAAATTTGCACTGCGAAAATCACCTAAACATGCAATAATCCACAACTTCTAGGAGGCAGCAGGCACGTACCGGTGGCGTTGACGGGGCAGCGCTTGCGGCACTGCTGGCCGCACTTGCTTGGCCGGCACCGGTCCTCCGCCACCACCGCGATCCGGCTCGACCGCCCAGACATCCTCTTCACCGGCAAGCCGCGCGCCTCAACCTCTACTCGATCTACCCGCCCAAATTGCGGAATCCGCCCGTTGCAACTAAACTGCAACCTGGCGATGAGGGGAATTGGACCGAGCGCGTGATGGCGTGAGCGGTGTGCCGTGACCTTGAGGTAGCCGATGGCGGCGGGATTTCTGTAGGAAACGGCTGTGCGATGCCGTGGGGTTCAAGTTCCACACCGGGGACGGGTCAGCGTGTTATTAGCCCAGCGCGCTGAATAAAAAAGTTAATGCCAGGACCGAATCGGAGTCTGCTGCGAAGAAGTCCTCGCCCTCCCCGCTGACCCCGCGTGGTGCGTATACTTTTTTTCGCTATCCTTTTTATGTTTCCTTTTTTTTACGGGTAAATCTACGTCTGGGACCGGTCGCCCGATGTTCAATTCTGACAGGCTCATCTTATATCATTATTTCCGGACAAGTGTGAACATGTTGTTAAAAGAGTCAGTTTAGACCCAAATAAAAAATTTAAAATGTTTCATAGCTTAAACCGTTTGTCTGATTTAGAATTTATTTTCATAGTTGGACTAGTCATAACAAGATATTCAAAAATAGACCCCATGTTGATAGGTTCCGATAAAAAAAATTCAGACCAAAAAGTTACTCATCCCTAACACATAAGTTATCCATGTCATAATATGTAAGTTATCCGAAAAAAGTCCAAAATAAACCTTAAACTCGTAGACGTTGGCTAAATTAAACCATAACTTCCCATCCTTGAAATTGGCACCCCGAACTACTAAATCCATGTCTATCCCGGATCCTCTGCCTATTTTTCATGTAATAATAAATAAATTATAAATAGAATGATTCGTTGCTCTCGCTGGAAAATTAGACCCCCTTATCATGTACATCTTCAGGTCTTCCATCTTCGTTTCCTCTCTCTTGAGTCAATCTCTCTAATCTCGTATCAAGCTGTTGGCCTAGCAGTAAGACTAAATCCGCCCTACAGCGCACACGGTCCAAGCGTACATAGCAACTCACCGCCACTATTCACATGCGCATGCCTATGTTACGTCAGAGGGCAAGAGCCAGTTGTTGCACACGAGGTGCTCGACCAAATGCGCATGAGAGGATAGGCTCCCGTTCCGACCACCACCGATGGCGCATGCCCTCGTACAAAGGAGCGACACCATGGCGAGGCCCTTTATCGAAACAGCGCTAGCAGTCTAAGAGATTGATTCCAGAAGATTGCCGCCATTGACGTAGGGCAAAATCCGGAGCAGCTCGCAAAAGCCGTCTCCATCCGAGCCAGTACCATTACCGAACGCGACGGGTCTCAGGGATTTCATCTTGGACGTCGGCCTGCCTCGCCCTGCAGCCTACCATCGGCGGCGAGCCTTCCCGCAACATCCAGTGCGCTGGAGCGAGGTAGATGACGAATCATTGGTATTGATCAAATCCCTGAGTGGTGGGTCTGTGTTGTCAGTGAGAGCTGAGTGTTATCCTGGTCTGATTTTTTCCTTTCCTGGCGCGCAAAACAGATGTAGGGTTGAAAATAGACCAGGATTCGATAGTTTGGTGTGTCAATTTCAGGGTTTTAAAGTTTAGGGTTTGATTTAGCAAACATCTACGAGTTCAGGGTTAGTTTTAAACCTTTTCCATCCACCATGTAACATATAGGTTATCCACCATATAAACGGGTTGGGTAGAAGAGTTCTCGCATTTTTTATGTGGGTAACTTTTTTTATTTTTTCACCTCATGAAACCCCGGTTGTCCCATGTATTTTAGTTTAGTTAAGTAAATGTGAGATACGGGATAGTTTAATTGGGACGAGATAGTCTAGGTGTTAGGGTATCGAGACTTCATCGCCATCGATGCATTAGCATTAACGAGCGATAAAGGTTTGGTATCCTAACATCCTTCGAGGCTTCGTCACCCGTACGCCTGTGGTAGTGATGGATAACTTATATGTTATTAGGTGAATAACTTACATGCCGAAGCATGGATAACTCTCGCGTTACTAGTGGATAATTATTCTACAATGTTATTGATAACTTTTTTTATCTCTATGGGTAACTTTGTATAGTTTTTAGGATAACTTTAGTTCTTTTTGTGAATACTATATTTTTTAAGACCTGGTTATCTTTTAGTTAAGTACATGTGCGATAGACTTACTATAGCCTAGGTGTTAGGATTACAAGACTTTATCGTCGTCGACTTGGTGAAAATGGATCCTAAATCGGAAGAGTTTACATTTAGGTTTTCACAGGCATCAAAAACTCAAACACAAAACCTGTTCTTAGGATGGATAACTTATATGTTATGTAGTGGATAATTTATATAGTACAGTCTGGATAACTTATGTGTTACATGTAGATAACCTTCTAGTCCAATTTTTTTATCAAAACATATTAATATGGGATCTAGTTTTAAAGATCTTGTCACGACTAGTCCAAATATGAAAATAAATCCTAAATTCGACAATCGGTTTGACCTACAAAGTATTTTGAATTTCAAAATTGTGTATTTAATGTTGATGACGAAATCGGTTTGTCTTTTGCTCTCTTCATGCAAGCGATTCTTTTTCTTGCCATTTCCTTCGACTTCATACAATCGCAATTGATCCGCCAGTGTTGGAATTATTCCTAGAGGCAATAATAAAGATGTTATTATTATAATTCTTGTTCATGATAAAGTTTATGTTCCATGCTAGAATTGTATTAGCGGAAACTTTAATACTTGTGTGGTTTGTAAACAACACCGTTTCCCTAGTACGCCTCCATGGACTAGCTCATTGATCAATGATGGTTAAGGTTTCCTAACCATAGACATGAGTTGTCAATTGATAATGATATCATATCATTGGGAGAATGATATGATGGATGACAAACTAAGCGAAGCAATTAGATCGTTTCATCGTGTTCATCTTTGAAGCTTTTCCTATGTCAAATATTGTATTCCTTAGACCATGAGATAATGCAACTCCCGGTACGGAAGAAAGCTTTGAGGTCATCAAACGTCATCCTATGAGAGGGTGATCATAAAGGTGTCTCTCAGGTGATCGGAAAGTATCTGTTGGGTTGTATGTATCGAGATGGAATTTGTCCCTCCCAAGTCGGAGAGATATACTTCGGGCCCACTCGGTAATCGATATCAACACCGCTTGCAAGCATGTGGTTAAGGAATTAATCACAAAGTGATATCAGATTACGGAACGAGTAAAGTACTTGCTGTGAACGAGATTGAACTAGGTATGACGGTACCGACGATCGAATCTCGGACAAGTAAAATATCGCGAGACGAAGAGAATATATATATATGGGATTGATTGAATCCTGGCATCGTGGTTCATCCGATATGATCATCGATGAATGTGTGGGAGTCAATATGGGTGCCTGACCCACTGTTGATTATTGATAGAAGATCATGTCGCATATTCTCGAACCGCAGGTCACACACTTAACGTATCTCGACGCTAGGATAGATTGGATAATTGGTTTATGAATTTTTGTTCGGAGTCTCGGATGGGATCCGGGATATCACGAGAGGTTCCGGAATGGTCCGGAGAATAAGATTCATATAAGGCAGTGCAGGTTTTGGAGTTCGGAATTGTTCCGGGTTAATCGGTATTGTACCGGAAGCTTCTAGAACCTTCCGGAAGGGGACCAACGTGGCCCCACCTTCCGGGAGGGGGCATGGGCCTATGAGGGAGTGTCCTGGCCGCATTGGGCCAGGGGCACAAGGCCCCATAGGGCCCAGCCGATCCTAGATAAGTTTAAACTCGTTTAAACTAGAGATAAGATTTCTAGATAAGGGAGAGTTTAAACCGTTTAAACTAGAGATAGGATTTCTAGATAAGGGAGAGTTTAAATTGTTTAAACTAGAGATAGGCTTGGAGGAGGGGCAAGGACTGGCCGCCTCTATATAGAGAGGGGGTGCGCCCTCCCCTACACACCTTCCTCCAAGCCCTAGGTGCCTTGCTACCTTCCTCTCCCTCCCGACTGCTTGTAGGAAGCCTGCAATGAAATTCTCCACCATATACACCACGCCGTCGGTTGTAGATCCAATCTATCTCTCCACCATACTCTGGTCCGAGGAAGGAGGAGACGCCGAGGTGTGCACGTGTGCATCTCACGGAGGCACCGCTTTGTGGTGCTAGATCGGATCGGATCGCGAGGAGGAGAAGCGAGTACGACTACATCACCCACGTTCCGACGAACGTTCATTGCGTAATCTTCAAGGGTATGAAGATCTAATCCAATCTCTCGTTGTTTGCATATCCTAGATTAGATCTTGGCTTTCCTCTCTCGCTCGTAGAAAATTTTGATTTACTATGCCGCCGAAACCCTTCAAAGGGTATCGAGCTAGATCTATGCGTAGATGTGTTTCACGAGTAGAACGCAACATGGTTGTTGCGGCGTTGATGTTTTCTGCAAGCCTCTTGTTTGTGTTCTTATTATGACGCGGGATAGTGAGATTGAAGCGGTCCGGGCCAACCTTACGCGATTCGTCATGAGACCGGCTCCGCACTTGACGTGTGGCTTGTTCCACATGCGGCTGGTGGATGTCGATTTCTCTCACTATAGTTGTCATGGGATTAACACCGGAGTTTGGCAACCATAATATCACCGTTGGCTTTTCGTAGGTAAGAATCGTTCTTAGCATCTACTCCCATAAGCCACGAAACATGCAACAACAAAGTAGAGGCGTCTAACTTGTTTTTGCAGGAGTGTTCTGTGATATGGTATGGCCCAAGATGTGATGTGTATATTGTATGCGATGATCATGTTTTGTAATGTTTCACGACTTGCATGTCGATGAGTACACAACCGCAGGAGCCATATGGTTGTCTTTATAATTGTGTATGACCTCAAGAGTCAACTTCTTATACGCCATGTAATAGCTTTACTTTATCGCTAAGTAGTTAGCAATAGTTGTAGTTGCTATTCGTGGTGGAGGCAATCATGGTGGAGTGATGGAGATCATGCTAACGCACAAGATGGAGATCATTGCGCGAGGATTGGCTATACCATGTCACATAAAGTTATATGCATGTGATGTTTATCCTTTATGTATCTTATTATGCTTAGATCGCGACGGTAGCATTATAAGATGATTCCTCACTTAAAGATCAAGATAAAACTGTTCTCCCCAAGTATGCACTGCTAAAAGTTCGTCGTTCCAAGCATCACGTGATGATCGGGTGCTATAGACTCTACGCCACATACAATGGGTGCAAGCCGCCAGCACACGGAAATACTTGGGTCTAGCTTGACGAGCCTAGCATGTCTGCACATGGCCTCGGAACACAAGAACCGAAAGGTTAAGCATGAGTCATATGAATGATATGATCGACACTTTGTTGTCCACCATTGAAACCACATCTCTTCTCGTGATGATCGGATTAGGTGTGGTGAATTTGGATCGTGTTCACTAAACAACTTGAGGGATGTTGAATTTAGTGGGAGTTCATCTAGTAATTTGATTAAGTTGAACTATTCATCATGAACATAGTCTAAATTGTACTTGCAAATACTGTAGATCACATGGCCAAATCCAACTTCAACTTCAACTTTTTGCTGAGAAGGAAAAGCTTAGAAACAATGGGTCTAACTTCACCAATTGGTTCCGCAATCTAAGAATCATTCTGTCTGGCGGACAAAAGGACTATGTCCTTGGTAAAGCGTTAGGTGACCCCTAACAAGCTACGGTGATGAGAAAGCTGTCTATCGGCGCAAAGATGATTATGGTGTGATTAAGAGCACCATGTTGTTTGCTATGGAACCGAGCTTCAAAATCGTTTTGAAACCTATCCCGGCCCTTTGAGATTCTCGAGGAGTCGAAACCATGTTTTACTCAAGCCCGCTCGAGAGATATGAGATCTCCGAGAAGTTCTTTAACGCAAGATGGAGGAAGGGAGTTCCGTTAGTGAGCACGCCATAAAGATGTCGGGCTACACTCAACGCCTTTGAGCAACGGAATGCACGATTCGAGAGGAGCTCAAGATTTATGTGGTTCGCAATCACTCCTCCCGGCTACAAAAGTTTTGTAGTGACTCATAATCGATTGGTTCCATCGATACGATCACCGAGCTCTTCGCAAAGTCAAGGCTGCGAAGTGGACATCAAGAAGGATAATCATGTGTTGATGGTCAACAAGCCCTCCTTTAAGAAAGGTAAGGGCAAAGAAGCCCTTCAAGAAGGGCGTCAAGCTTAATGCCCTGGCGAGAAGAAGCTCAGTGTCCGTCCTAAGCCGGACATCGAGTGCTTCTATTGCAAGGTCAGTCCTGAAGCGCAATCGTCCAAGTACTTAGCGGACAAGAAGGCTGGCACCATCAAAGGTATATTTGATATACATGTTATTGATGTTTTCCTTACTAGCCCTCGTGGTAGTGCCTGGGTATTTGATACCGGTTCAGTTGCTAATATTTGTAACTCGAAACAGGAGCTACGGAATAGACGGCGGCTTGCGAGGGATGAGGTGACGATGCGCGTTGGCAAAGGATCAAGAGTTGATGTGATGGCCGTCGGCACGATCTCCTTAGTTTTACCTTCGGGATTAGTTTTAAACCTTAATAAATGTTATTATGCGTTGAGCATGAACATTATTTCCGGATCATGTTTATTGCAAGACGGTTATTCATTTAAATCGGAGAATAATGGTTGTTCTATTTATATGAGTAACATCTTTTATGGTCATGCACCTCTTGTGAATGGTTTATTTCTTCTAAATCTCGAAAGGGATGAAACACACATCCATAACATTGAGGCTAAGAGATGCAAAGTAGATAGTGATAATACTACTTATTTGTGGCAATCGTCTAGGTCATATTGGTGTAAAGCGCATGAAGAAACTCCATTCGATGGACTTTTGGAGTCTCTTGATTTTGAATCATTTGACACATGCGAACCATGCCTCATGGGCAAGATGATCAAAACCCGTTCTCGGTATGATGGAGCGACCAACGGACTTGTTGGAAATCATACATACCGATGTATGCGACCGATGAGTGTTTCAAGCCGGTGGATATCTCTATTTTCTCACTTTTACCGATGACTTAAGTAGATATGGGTATATCTATTTAATGAAACATAAATCTGAAACATTTGAAAAGTTCAAGGAATTTCGAATGAAGTGGAGAACCATCGTAATGAAAGATTAAGTTTCTACGATCCGATCGTGGGGGCAAATATTTGAGTTATGATTTTCTCACGCATCTTAAAGCAAGTGGAATCGTTTCACAACTCACGCCACCCTAACACCACAAGCAATGGTGTGTTTGAGCACGAATCGAACCCTATTAGATATGGTCCGATCAATGATGTCTCTTATGATTTGCCGTTATCATTTTGGGGTTATGCATTATAAACCGCTGCATTCACTTTAAATAGGGCTCCATCTAAACCGTTGAGACGACACCGTATGAACGTGGTTTGGTGCTAAACCTAAGTTATCGTTTCTTAAAGTTTGGGGATGTGAAGCTTACGTCAAGAAGTTGATGCCGGACAAGCTCGAACCCAAAGCGGAGAAATGCGTCTTCATAGGATACCCTAAGGAAACTATTGGGTATACCTTCTATCACGAACCAAGGCAAAGTGTTTGTCGCAAGAACGGTTCCTTTCTTGAGAAGGAGTTTCTCTCGAAAGAAGTGAGTGGGAGGAAAGTAGAGCTAGACGAGGTTATTGAACCTTCTCTTGAATTGGAGAGTAGCGCAACACTGAAATTGTTCGGTCACTTTGCACCAACAATAGAGGAAGCTAATGACAAGGATCATGAAGCTTGGACGATCTTGCTCTTGAGCGTCGCGGGTTGACAAGGTCGCGTGCCTCCCGAGTGGTAGCAACCTGTCTTGACTGTCTTGTTGGTAGAAGGTGAACCTACGAACTATGAGGAAGCGATGATGAGCCCAGACTCGAGAAATGGGAAGCCATGAACCAATTGGGATCCATGAGCGAAAACCAAGTATGGACTTTGGTGGATCCTCCTAGCGACCGAAAGGCCGTTGAGTGCAAATGGATATTCAAGAAGAAAACGGACGCAGATGGTAATGTTACCGTCTATAAAGCACGGCTTGTCGCAAAAGGTTTTCGACAAGTTCAAGGTGTTGACTACGATGAGACTTTCTCTCGTAGCGATGTTTAAGTCCATTCGGATTTTATTAGCAATTGTTGCATTTCATGATTATGAAATATGGCGATGGATGTCAAGATCGCTTTCCTCAATGGGAACATTGATGAAGAGTTGTATATGATGCAACCCAAGGTTTTGTCGATCCTAAGGATGCTAGTAAAGTATGCTAACTTCAGTTCCATTTATGGATGAAGCAAGCATCTCGGAGTTGGAACCTTCGTTTGATCAAGTGATCAAGAGCTTTGGATTTGTTCCAAATTGCTACGAAGCTTGTATCTACAAGAAAGTGAGTGGGAGCTCGGTGACGTTTACGGTACTATATGTGGATGACATATTGATTATTGGAAATGACATCAACATGCTTAACGATGTGAAGAGTTATTTGAACAAGTGTTTTCAATGAAAGACCTAGGTGAAGTCGCTTATATATTGGGCATCAAAATCTATAGAGATAGACAAAGACGCTGATAGCTTTAAGACAGTGCATACCTAGACAAAGTTCAAAAGGTTCGTAATGGATAAGGCAAAGAAAGGTTCGGCCTATGTTGTCGTAAGATATTGAGCAAGGCTCGGTGTCCATACGGAAATGATAGGAAGCTATGAGCAAAGTGCCTTATGCCTCGGCCATAGGTTCCATCATGTATGCCATCTTGTGTACTAGACCGGATGTGTCCAATGCTCTTAGTTTGACGAGATATCAAAGTGATCCAGAGTGGAACATTGGACAGCCGTGAAGAACATCCTAAAGTACCTAAATAGAACTAAAGAAATGTTCTTAGTCTATGGGGTGATGAACGACTTGTCGTAAAGGTTACGTCGACGCTAGTTTCGACAATCGACAAGGATGATTCTAAATCTCGAAGTGATACGTTTATATTTTGAATGGAGGAGCTGTGAGTGGAGAAGCTGCAAGCAAAGCGTGATCGCGGGATCTACAGGAAGCGGAATACATGGCTGTAGAAGCGTCAAGTGAAGGAGTTTGGATCGAAACTTCATCATCGAGCTTGGCGTGGTTCCAAGTGCATTGGACCCACTGGAGATATTGTGTGACAACATCGGCGCCATAGCACTCGCTAAGGAACCAAGATATCATCCAAAGACCAAGCATATCAACGCAAGTTTCATATAATCCGAGATTATATAGCGGATGGAGATCAAGATTAGCAAAGTACATACGGATCAGATATGTCGCAGATCCACCGACTAAACCTCTTCCACGTGTAAAACATGATCAACACCTCGCCATGGGTGTGAGATTGTTGCGATGTAAACTAGATTATTGACTCTAGTGCAAGTGGAAGACTGTTGGAATTATGCCCTAGAGGCAATAATAAAGATGTTATTATTATAATTCTTGTTCATGATAAAGTTTATGTTCCATGCTAGAATTGTATTAAGCGGAAACTTTAATACTTGTGTGGTTTGTAAACAACACCGTGTCCCTAGTACGCCTCTATGGACTAGCTCATTGATCAATGATGGTTAAGGTTTCCTAACCATAGACATGAGTTGTCAATTGATAATGAGATCATATCATTGGGAGAATGATATGATGGACAGACCCAAACTAAGCGAAGCAATTAGATCATTTCATCGTGTTCATCTTTGCGAAGCTTTTCCTATGTCAAATATTGTATTCCTTAGACCATGAGATAATGCAACTCCCTGGTACCGAAAGAAAGCTTTGAGGTCATCAAACGTCATCCTATGAGAGGGTGATCATAAAGGTGTCTCCCAGGTGATCGGAAAGTATCATTGGGTTGTATGTATCGAGATGGGATTTGTCCCTCCCAAGTCGGAGAGATATACTTCGGGCCCACTCGGTAATCGATATCAACACCGCTTGCAAGCATGTGGTTAAGGAGTTAATCACAAAGTGATATCGGATTACGGAACGAGTAAAGTACTTGCTGTGAACGAGATTGAACTAGGTATGACGGTACCGACGATCGAATCTCGGACAAGTAAAATATCGCGAGACGAAGGGAATATATATATATATGGGATTGATTGAATCCTGGCATCGTGGTTCATCCGATATGATCATCGATGAATGTGTGGGAGTCAATATGGGTTTCCAGACCCCGCTGTTGATTATTGATAGAAGATCATGTCTGCATATTCTCGAACCCGCAGGGTCACACACTTAACGTGTCTCGACGCTAGGATAGATTGGATAATTGGTTTATGAGTTTTGTTCGGAGTCTCGGATGGGATCCGGGACATCACGAGAGGTTCCGGAGTGGTCCGGAGAATAAGATTCATATAAGGCAGTGCAGTTTTTGGAGTTCGGAATTGTTCCGGGTTAATCGGTATTGTACCGGAAGCTTCTAGAACCTTCCGGAAGGGGACCAACGTGGCCCCACCTTCCGGGAGGGGGCATGGGCCTATGAGGGAGTGTCCTGGCCGCATTGGGCCAGGGGCACAAGGCCCCATAGGGCCCAGCCGATCCTAGATAAGTTTAAACTCGTTTAAACTAGAGATAGGATTTCTAGATAAGGAAGAGTTTAAATCGTTTAAACTAGAGATAGGATTTCTAGATAAGGGAGAGTTTAAATTGTTTAAACTAGAGATAGGCTTGGAGGAGGGGCAAGGGCTGGCCGCCCCCCCTCTATATATAGAGGGGTGGTGCGCCCCCTCCCCCCTACTACACACCTTCCTCCAAGCCCTAGCTGCCTTGCTACCTTCCTCTCCCCCTCCCGACTGTTTGTAGGCGAAGCCCTGCAGCAGAAATTCTCCACCATATACACCACGCCGTCGTGCTGTAGATCCAATCTATCTCTCCACCATACTCGCTGGTCCGAGGAAGGAGGAGACGTCGAGGTGCTGCACGTGTGCATCTCACGGAGGCACCGCCACTTGTGGTGCTAGATCGGATCGGATCGCGAGGAGGAGAAGCGAGTACGACTACATCACCCACGTTCCGACGAACGTTCCGCTGTGCGAATCTTCAAGGGTATGAAGATCTAATCCAATCTCTCTCGTTGTTTGCATATCCTAGATTAGATCTTGGCTTTCCCTCTGTTCGCTCCGTAGAAAATTTTGATTTACTATGCCGCGAAACCCTTCACCAGTTTTGATAATCTACCGACCGTTCTACACGTGGCACAGTCTTTTTTATCTTTTACTAGATAAATATCCGTGTGTTGCTATGGTCTACTATTTTTTTCTTGCAGCATATGTAAATATATCGAGATAACCACTTACCGTTTCAGAAACAAGTAGATTCTACTTTGCATAAAATATAATTTGATAGATAGCCATAATTTGACACCAATAGTTAGAAAGCAACAACCTAATTTTTTTGCTTGTCAACTGAGATTTCACTTTGATTGTATTCAGGAGATGACGGCTTGAAGTAATAGCTTTTGTAGACATGCACAAGCTTGTTTTTAAAATTCCAGACATGAGCGAGGAAATGACAATAATATTTGTATTTAAGGAATTCACTTTAGAGACATGAGGAGGTTTGAGCCCGACTTCGAGACCTCATGCAGTGGTCTCATGGATCATCCATCAATGGCATTCAAAGTGAAGGTGCAACTATTAGAGGGGAGAAGTTTCATCGTGGATTACATCATCGACACTAAAGTGTTTGTCTTGTCAGTAGAACTCGTTAGCGTGCTGTTGGTGCCCTTCTCCATGTGGACATCGCTCCTTCCAATCTATAAGTGATGTTGTACATGTACACCACCATATCCATCTTTCTCGTGTTGCCGATGTAGTTCAACTCACTCTTGGTTAACGGCGATCAACTCTAAATTAAATGAACACCCTTTGATATGTTTAAATTCGTATTTAATCGAATTCAAATGGCACGGAGTCACCGATTGACATGTATTTTAGACCATGTAAAAAATTAGACATCAATTATAAACGTGAAAACTCTAGTATCATTTATACTGTAAGAGTGAAAATCACCTGACATCAAATTAATTTTGCTAATAAGAATAAACCATCTACTGTCATAACAACACATTAAGACCAAATCTATCACGAATTTCACAACAAAGCATTTTAGCAGGCTGATGTACTATGTATTCTTCAACTCCTTAAAATACAAAACACGAATGTTAGATCTGCTACATTATGAGAACCGATGAGTCTAGGATGTGAGTTCCCCGATGAGTAGGCCACGGCTGGGAGGCCAGGTCGCCAGGGAAATCTCTCGCGGGACTTGGTGACAGCTGGCCTCTCACAACTCCATTGTTTCGGTGCTGTTTCAAGGTCTTGAGATATGCTCTGTGAAAGAAAGAAAATATAATCCATCTGTTTCGGTTTATTAGGCTAACACACAGCTTAAAAAAGTTTGACCACAAATTTTGTTTTTAATAAATTATGTGGCACAAAAGTTATATTATTGGATTGGTATTCAAAAGACTTTTTACTACAGTAAATTTAACCCAAAATAGAGGTAGTATGTATGTTTCAGAATACTATAAATTAATCACTGCTAACAAACTTTTCTCAATCATAAAATACAACCATTCACGGGTTCACCATCCACTACATCTACTGATGTGAAGTAAGTGACATCGCTTGTACAAACTGCAATCGGTAACATCGAGTACTTCACTGATGAACAAATTCTGACAATACATCCCTTGGGAAACTACTGCACAATCATGGATACCACGGTGAATTTGAGGAACATCTGTAGATTGCCTTTGTGTTCTGGAGCCAGATTTGCAGTATTTCATCCATGCACTAACCTAGACCCACGACCATCACTGCAACACTCGCGATACGGGGCCCTGTCACTAAACTCATTGAAGTCATTGTCTTCATGCTCACCAAATCCATTCTAGCAGCAGCAAACAACATCAGCTAGGATCAGGCAGCAACACTCATAGCTCTCTGCTTTTTCCGCCCAACGCCGCGGTGCTTGCGCCGCTCGCCGCGATCGTCCCTATCCCACGACCGCGCGAGGTGCACTGTGGAGACGACGGAGCAGCACAGTCTACGTGTAGCACCGAGTCGAGGAAGATAGACGGTGGAGTACGGCGTCCATGGAGGTAGGGAGGACCTAGTCGTGAGGGCGGACACCATCAGTGACGCCCGTGAAAAGAAGAGTTAGCTCGGGGCACAACAAACGCTCCGTCACGACGCATAGGCCACTCGAGGACGACCACGTCCATGGTGGCGGGAAAGGGTGATCCTGTGTGTGGCGGCGCACACCCACACGGATGCAGTAGGGAGGAGCTCCGCACAGGGAAGAGGAAGATTTTAAGATGGGCGTTGGCTTTACTTGGCGGTGGCACTCTTGTAAATATCCTCAAATACACAAGGGAAAAAGGGTCTAAAAAAATTCGGACGGAAAATTTCTGAGCACGAACCTACCTCAACGTAAATTAGTAGATAGATAGAAGATAGATAGATAGATAGATATAGTTGTCCATGGATTCCGTCTAATCATAGTACATAGCCATTTGTCAGAGACCCGGATACAGAGGATAATCTAGTTTGCGAACTGATCGAAAATAATACACATTGTTGGAATAATGAGAAGATTGATGAAAATTTTATCCCTACAGATGCTGCTGCTATTTGTAGAATTCCTATTGGAAGGTTCATGGATGATAGTTGGGCATGGTACGAAGAAAAGAATGGATGTTTTTCAGTTCGCTCTTGTTACAAATTGCTAGAAAATAGACATCATGACACTGTAGCGCCATCCAGCTCGGGAGAGAGAATGAATAGGTATTGGAAACAATTATGGAAACTTCCGGTTCCACCGAAGGTGCGCTGCTTCTGGTCGAGGGTGATTCAAGGATTCATTTCCTGTCACAAATCATGAAACAGAGACATATGGATTTGATAGCCCACTGTAAAACATGTGGTGCAGAAGAGAAAACAACATCTCATGCACTATTTCATTGCATTTGGGAGAAACAATTTTAGTAGGAGTTAAAGAAAGCAATGAGGATCAAAATTCTAGATTTATGTCCGACTTCATGGGCAGCTGATCTAGTAGAAGGAAACATCACATCTCTAGAAAATGCAAGTGTTATATTATGCGGATGTTGGGCAGTCTGGACCGAGCAAAACGTAGTGTGGCATGGAAATAGATGAAGGTCGGTTATTGAGTCTGTTAAGTGGACATTGGACACAACTATGGACCTTTCCCGTATAGATAAAACCAAGGATCCTAAACCCTCTCAAGAGAAAGCACGGTGGAAGAAACCTATGCAAGGTGTTCTTAAAATTTATGTTGATGCCGGTTTTCTGGAGGAAGAGATGAATGGGGTAACAAGCCTAGTTATACGGGACTATGTTGGAGAGATGATCAGCGGATAAGTGCTATGGTATTTGATACGTCCAATTTACACCACCATTCTATATCATAATTTGCCTCTATTCATTTATATGTTTCATATTAAGAGGTGTTACTTATGTCTTTTCATCTGTTTTTGCATGTTGGATGATTCTTGGAGGATGAACTGCCGGAGTCAGGATTCTGATGGAAAAAACGGTGTTTTGATGCAATTTGAAGATCGTAAAATACCGAAAAACTACGAAAATTCTATTTTCCCGTAAGACGAAGAATGCGGAAGGGAGGCGGAGTTGGGCCACATGGGGCCCACCCGGCCTTGAGCCACCCTAGGCGCGCCTATAGTGGTGTGGCCACCTGCCCACCTGGCTCTGCCATCTCGCCTATATATTCTCCTCGAAACCCTAATACACGGGAGCGACCACGAGAAGTTTTCGCCTCAAGGGGCGGAACACCGAGAGAAAGAGCTCTCCGCAGATGATTTCTGGGGAAATTCCTTCCCGGAGAGGGTAGATCGTCGCCATAAACACCATCATCAAGCTAGACTTCATCGGGATCATCATCATCATCATCCACACCATCATCTCCACCAACACCATCATCACCAGTCCATCTCACTGTAACAATTGTGTTAATCTTTCATAGTTCTTAGGGGAAACTTTCCCGGTGTTGATTACTATTGTAGTTGATGCTTATGAGTGGAACCATTGAATTATTGTTTATGTTCAGATTGTTATCCATCATTATATCATCTCTGATCTTGATCCATATGATGTCTCGTGAGTAGTTCGTTTAGTTCGAGGACATGGGAGAAGTCATGTTGTTAGTAGTGGAAGTGTGTTGAGGTATTATTCAATGGTTTAATATTTAAGTTGTGGTGCTATTCTTCTAGTGGTGTCATGTGAACGTCGACTACATGATACTTCACCATTTATGGGCCTAGGGGAATGCATTGTGTATTTGGCTACTAATTGTGGGGTTGTCGGAGTGACAAAAACCTGAACCCCTATGTGGCGCCCCGCAAAAACCACTACTAGAAAATCGCGTTGTTTTTGTGCATTGCATCATCATGACCGCATGCTCATGTCATCATGCCACATTGCATTTGAGCATCGTCATGTCATCATGCATTTGTTTTTCTAAAACTATTTTCTAAAATCCTAGTTTTGTTTTCTAAATATTCCCCGTCTTAATTTGAAATCAAAACTCCAGACTTTTCCGGGTCTTTTATTTGTCTAAAAACTATTTACAAAAGTCTATTTTTAAATTAAAAATAAAAGTTTATATTATTTTTGGGAGGCAGCCAGCCAGGCCCGAAAACCCGGCTGGCCACCTCCAGTTAAAATCCTAGCTACCTAAACCCTTTTCCTACCCAACCTAATCTACCCACCCTTCCTCCACCTCATCCCACCCAATCGGTGCTCGCCACCTCAGCTATCCTCCCTCCATCCACCCAACCACCACCTGCCACCTCACCAACCCCCTCCCTTTTCCCTCCACCTTTTCCCTCCTGCCCTGCCGCCTCTCTCTCTCTTCCTCTCTCTCTCTCTCTCTCTCTCTCTCTCTCCCCACCTCCCCACCACTGGCCGCCTCACACACACACCACTCACACCACACAACCGAACCCACCCCTGTTCCATCGCGATTCCCGGCCCCACCGCCTCCCCACGACGACCCGCCGCCCGCACCTATCCTTCCTCTTGCTCGATTTCTCCCTGCCGCCATCTCCTCCTCGAGCTTCTTGTGCGCCATGAGACCCGTGCCACGCCTGTAGCCACCAACGGCCTACCTCGCCTTCCTCCGCAGCCACCGCCTTGCGTGCCATGGCTCTCCTCCGCCCGAGCCTCCCCGAGGCCGCCTGTCCTCTCCTCCGCCCGCCGCCATCAAGCCTCGCGCCCGCCGCCGTCCTCTACACTCGCCCGCGGCCGCGCTCCAGCGCCGGACGTCGCTTGCCTCAGCCGGCAGTGTGCGCCGCTCGATGCCGTGCCACCGCCGCATACGGCCTATCCCGCGCCTTCCGGTGGCCTCCGTCCGTATCCTGCGCGCCACGCCGTCCTCCGTCTGCCCGTTTTCCCCAACGCTGGCCGCCTCGTCTCTGTTGTCTCCAGTGCGTGCCTGATGCAGATGCTTCCACTAAAGCACATGTGAGTGCTGAGCGCTGCCACTACATGTGTGTTCTTCCTTCGACACTTGTGGTGTTTGATGCTGCTTGTGTGTTTGTGTGTTTAGGATGCTCACAGTCTGTGAGACCGCCCTGAATTTCATCGACCCGGTCCTGTCCCCAGCAAGAACAACTTCCCAAAGGACACCAATAAAACAAGATCTCTCGTCGACGGATGGCTTGATGCCAAAGATCGACATCGGTCCAAGATCGTCGTCGGATCTTCATGGACACCAAGTTCGCCTTCCCGGGATCCGACGCCTCGGAACGAGCCCCAAGACCTAGAATCGAAGATCCCAAGACCAAGACTGAACCTCGCCGAACCCCAAGAACCAAGTGCGCCGAAACTCTAATGTGTGACCCTTTCCGAGCCCCATATTTTTATAATATGATATATATGTTGCATATATTTGTACATGCTTGCATTCATCTCATCTTGTGTGGTTTGGGGGCCTTATGCCAATTCACCTCATAATTAAATATGGAGGCCATATGCGGGCTTTTCTAGTCTTATATTGGCCCCATTTAAATTTGCGTAGAGAACCGGTAACTTATCTTGCCCTGTTAATACCACATTTAAATTGTGGGGTATCTAAACAACTTGAACTATTAAATAATTGTCGGGACCCCAGTTCCGCTTAATATGGCCTAATTGCATCGCACCTTTGCCATGTCAAACATCATACATGCATCATGCTCGATCTTCTGTCGTAGTATTAAATAGTCCATCCGTTGTTTCTTCTAGTGCTTTGCTTCTTCACGGATTAGGCCGATGAGTTGATGCGAGTGTCGAACCGATCTTCGGATGAACCTTCGGCAATGTTTTCAGGCGAGCATCTCCCCCTTTCTACCTATCTTACTTTTATAGTATTTATTCCCTCCTGTTGATCTATTGCTATCTGTGATGCGTTGCTCTAGTTTTCGTACCCGTGATATCCCTTGCAGCCTTATATTGCCTTGGACACATCCTATTACTGTTGTTTGGTAGATAGTTGGACTTGCGTCGTAGTCGCTTGCTCAAGTCTTTGCGTGTCGCCCAAGATTACGCTTGTTGAAGTATTGCCGCATGTTTAATGTTGGAGATGATCATGGCTTTAAATACTGTTTAATAACTAAAATTGAAGTAGGTAAATGCAGAGGCACAAGTGGGCAATAGATGTTATTTGGTTGTTAACCGTCCACTTGTGTCCGTGGGACCCGAGTTCTTGACACTGCTTAGAGATCGAGCGCTAACCACATGTGGGGTGGGGCACCCCATCGATCTAGTACCGATTCCAAGTCTTGTCTTTGGGGGCCACAAAGTAGTTTGGAGCTTTATTACTATCCTGTACTTATGCCATGCTTACCGCTTAATTTAAAATTGTGCGAGGAATGCACCTGTACTGTTTAGGGAAGCGGAGTGTTTTCGCGGTATCGACAAGCCCAGTCACACTTTCGAGTTCCCAGTCGTTTACAGCCACTGACGCAAACCCTAGGTTCGTTTCGGAGCCAGCCAACTTCGTTGCGGGTAGCTTAGTGGGGTGGCCCCCCGTGCTTGCTTTGGGTCTGGGAAACGTCGTGTCCGAAACCCCGTCGACATACCGTTGGGTGTATGTTTTGTGATCTTGTACCTACCTGATCTGACAACAAGGGTGTAGGTGCGTGTGGAAACTTTGGTGCACCCCTGCAGGGTTAAATCTTTTCGAGAAGCCGTGTCCGCGGTTATGGACGACTTGGAGCACAGTTCTCGATCATAGACAATTATAACTAAAGTTTACTATTATAATTTGACTTCTATCCTATATGACTAGTAATCAGCTTCACTGCAACGGAATGGCTAAATAAAAGTACCAACAACTGCTGGGTTTGGGGATATCACATGCTAATTGTATCTGACTAGTAAGTGTTGCAACTACAACGGAATGGTTAACTAAAAGTGCCCACTGCATATTACATCAGGATAACTATCTATACCTGACTAGTAATTGCTACAACGATAACCGAATAAATAAAACTGCCAACGGTGTGAGTTCCTCGGTTGACTTCCTCGCTTGGTCTCGAGGGGGAAATACCAGGATGGGTATGTTTGGTGGTAGCATCAGGTTGGTTCCAAATAGGTCTCATCTTATCCCTCTCGATGGCCAAGCGGTTATCTCGAGTCTCTATAGGTTGTTTAGTGCATGCGCGCTCGTCCACCATACCTATGTAGGCGAGGATCGCCAATTCTAGCCTCACCGTGTCTTGGCCTCGATCTTGACCGCTCTCTCTTTTCCTTTGCCCTTTGTCGGCACCCTTTTGTTTAAGCAGGTTTTGAGATCGGCGTCGTTAGCGGTGGTTACCCTTCCGCTTGGCCTCGGGGTTATGGGCGCCATTGGTTATTCTTGAGCTCTTAGCCCCATTTGCATCTTGTCCGTAGTCGGACGCTGTATCATTTTCAAGGTGATTTGGATCTTTGTCTTGTATATGCATTCTTGACTCCTTGAGTCGTTGTTGTATATATTACGTGGGTTCCATCGTGGACTATTGTGTAATGGTATTACTTCGCTTTCCACCCGCGAAAGTGCTGGTGGCACCTTTGAATCGTTTCTATGCGGGTTTGGCGGGAATCGCTGAAACTTGCATAGGGCCGATTCTCGAGGGTGTTCTGAGTGGTATCGAGCTCGGCGGGCGATACCCCACAAGTCCACTGTAGAATAACCTAGCTAACGGCGAAGTAGGGTGTCAAAACTATTTTGCAAAATCGGTTGGATAGTTCGATTAGGTCTGATTTTACTCCTTACCCTCTGCTGCTCTCCTCTCACCTGCGTGTTTTGAATCCGCTCTCTTCTCTCTCTTGAGTCCGAGATTTCGTGGTTGGGTTCCATCGTACCTTCGTGGTTTCGCTTCCTCCTTTGGTAACGGTTGCTACATCCGGTCTTCATGCTATCCGGGAATCCTTCGTCTCGAGGACTTCTCTTTGTTCCTTCTTGTGCCTTCCGTGCTTTACGACGACGACATCATCTCACGGATCCGATCTAGATCGCATCACTCCTTTGTTCTGAACCTCGATTGTCGAGATCTTTAGTCGATTCGAGAATGGTTGCACGCTTTTCTACCGATTGTGCGAGTAATAGTTTGGGTGCGTGATGGATTGGCCCCCATGCCGACTACTCACTCTATTCGCTTGTGTACATTGAAGTGGATGAGAATGCATCGGTTCCCTCTTTCCATCGAAGTTAGAGGTGGCTTGATTGGTTGATACCTCTACCTTCGCCTTTGTTTCCCGGAGTGTTCTATTGACGATTACGGACAACGACCTCTTGTTAGTGGTGTCGCGAGGATCTACACGATGCGAGAAGATTCAGATCGCCGCCCTTCTTCCCGGTACCATGAGGCGGATCTCGAGGGCGAGATCCATTGTTAGTGGTGTCGAATTGTGGCGCCCCGCAAAAACCACTACTAGAAAATCGCGTTGTTTTTGTGCATTGCATCATCATGACCGCATGCTCATGTCATCATGCCACATTGCATTTGAGCATCGTCATGTCATCATGCATTTGTTTTTCTAAAACTATTTTCTAAAAGCCTAGTTTTGTTTTCTAAATATTCCCCGTATTAATTTCAAATCAAAACTCCGGACTTTTCCGGGTATTTTATTTGTATAAAAACTATTTACAAAAGTTTATTTTTAAATTAAAAATAAAAGTTTATATTATTTTTGGGAGGCAGCCAGCCAGGCCCGAAAACCCGGCTGGCCACCTGCAGTTAAAATCCTAGCTACCTAAACCCTTTTCCTACCCCAACCTAATCTACCCACCCTTCCTCCACCTCATCCCACCCAATCGGTGCTCGCCACCTCAGCTATCCTCCCTCCATCCACCCAACCACCACCTGCCACCTCACCAACCCCCTCCCTTTTCCCTCCACCTTTTCCCTCCTTCCCTGCCGCCTCTCTCTCTTCCTCTCTCTCTCTCCCTCTCTCTCTCTCTCACCGCCTGCCACCTCCCCACCTGGCCCACCACCTGGGCCGCTCCGCACACACACACCACTCACACCACACAACCGAACCCACCCCTGTTCCATCGCGATTCCCGGCCCCACCGCCTCCCCACGCATGCGACCCGCTCGCCCCACACCTCTCCTTCCTCTTGCTCGATTTCTCCCTGCCGCCGCCATCTCCTCCCTCGGAGCTTCTTCTTACCCACAGACCCGTACACGCCTCAGTAGCCACACCAACGGCCTACCTCGCCTTCCCCTCTCCACAGCCACCGCCTTGCGCGCCATGGCTCTCCTCCGCCTGAGCTCTCCCGAGGCCGCCCTGCCGTCTTCCTCCGCCCGCCATCAAGCCCTGCGCCAGCGGCCGCCGTCCTCTACACTCGCCCGCGGCCGCGCTCCAGCGCCGGACGTCGCTCGCCTCAGCCGGCAGTGTGCGCCGCTTGATGCTGCCGTCTACAGAGCACCTCCTGGTGCCACCGCCAGACACGGCCTATCCCGCGCCTTCCGGTGCCGTCCGTATCTCTGCCACGCCCCTCCGCCCGCCTGCCGTTTTCCCCAACGCTGGCCGCCTCGTCTCTGTTGTCTCCAGTGCGTGCCTGATGCAGATGCTTCCACTAAAGCACATGTGAGTGCTGAGCACTGCCACTACATGTGTGTTCTTCCTTCGGCACTTGTGGTGTTTGATGATGCTTGTGTGTTTGTGTGTTTAGGATGCTCACAGTCCGTGAGACCGCCCAATTCAGACCTGCATCACCGGTCCCTGTTCTAACAAAAACAACTGCCCAAAGGACACCAATAAAACAAGTTCTCCTCCTCGACGGACCGGCTTGATGCCAAAGATCCTGACATCGGTCCAAGATCATCGTCGCGGATCTTCATGGACACCAAGTTCGCCTTCTCGGGATCCGACGCCTCGGAACGAGCCCCAAGACCTAGAATCGAAGGTCCGAAGACCAAGATTGAACCTCGCCGAACCCCAAGAACCAAGTGCGCCGAAACTCTAATGTGTGACCCTTTCCGAGCCCCATATTTTTATAATATGATATATATATGTTGCATATATTTGTACATGCTTGCATTCATCTCATCTTGTGTGGTTTGGGGGCCTTATGCCAATTCACCTCATAATTAAATATGGAGGCCATATGCGGGCTTTTCTAGTCTTATATTGGCCCCATTTAAATTTGCGTAGAGAACCGGTAACTTATCTTGCCCTGTTAATACCACATTTAAATTGTGGGGTATCTAAACAACTTGAACTATTAAATAATTGTCAGGACCCCGGTTCCGCTTAATATGGCCTAATTGCATCGCACCTTTGCCATGTCAAACATCATACATGCATCATGATCGATCTTCTGTCGTAGTATTAAATAGTCCATCTAGTGTTTCTTCTAGTGATTTGCTTCTTCACGGATTAGGCCGATGAGTTGATGCGAGTGTCGACCCGATCTTCGGATGAACCTTCGGCAATGTTTTCAGGCAAGCATCTCCCCCTTTCTAACTATCTTACTTTTATAGTATTTATTCCCTCCTGTTGATCTATTGCTATCTGTGATGCGTTGCTCTAGTTTTCGTACCCGTGATATCCCTTGCAGCCTTATATTGCCTTGGACACATCCTATTACCTGTTGTTTGGTAGATAGTTGGACTTGCGCGTCGTAGTCGCTTGCTCAAGTGTCGCTATGGTCGTCAGACCACAATTGTTGAAGTATTGCCGCATGTTTAATGTTGGAGATGATCATGGCTTTAAATACTGTTTAATAACTAAAATTGAAGTAGGTAAATGCAGAGGCACAGGTGGGCACTAGATGTTATTTGGTTGTTAACCGTCCACTTGTGTCCCGTAGGACCCCGAGTTCTTGACACCTGTTCCGAGATCGAGCGCGCTAACCACAGGTGGGGTGTATGGGCACCCCATCGATCTAGTACCTGATTCCAAGTACTGTACTGGGGGCCACAAAGTAGTTTGGAGCTTTATTACTATCCTGTACTTATGCCATGCTTTACTACTTAATTTAAAATTGTGCGAGGAATGCACCTGTACTGTTTAGGGAAGCGGAGTGTTTTCGCGGTATCGACAAGCCCAATCACACTTTCGGGTTCCCAGTCGTTTACAGCCACTGACGTAAACCCTGGGTCCGTTTCGGAGCCGGACAACTTCATTGCGGGTAGCTTAGTGGGGTGGCCCCCCGTGCTTGCTTTGGGTCTGGGAAACGTCGTGTCCGAAACCCCGTCGACATACCATTGGGTGTATGTTTTGTGATCTTGTACCTACCTGATCCGACAACAAGGGTGTAGGTGTGTGTGGAAACTTTGGTGCACCCCTGCAGGGTTAAATATTTTCGAGAAGCCGTGTCCGCAGTTATGGACGACTTGGAGCACAGTTCTTGATCATATACAACTATAACTAAAGTTTATTGTTATAATTTGACTTGTATTCGATATGACTAGTAATCAGCTTCACTGCAACGGAATGGCTAAATAAAAGTACCAACAACTGCTGGGTTTTGGGATATCTCATGCTAATTGTATCTGACTAGTAAGTGTTGCAACTACAACGGACTGGTTAACTAAAACTGCTCAATGCATATTACATCGGATAACTATCTATACCGACTAGTAATTGCTACAACGATAACGAATAAATAAAACTGCCAACGGTGTGAGTTCCTCGGTTGACTTCCTCGCTTGATCTCGAGGGGGAAATACCAGGATGGGTATGTTTGGTGGTAGCATCAGGTTGGTTCCGAATAGGTCTGTCTTATCCCTCTCTGATAGCCGACAGTTATCTCGAATCTCTATAGGTTGTTTAGTGCATGCTACCGCCGCCATCCACCATATCTATGTAGGCGAGGACGCCAATTCTAGCCTCGCCGTGTCGGCCTCGATCTTGACCGCTCTCTTTTTCCTTTGCCCTTTGTCGGCACCCTTTGTTTAAGCAGGTTTTGAGATCGACGTCGTTAGCGTGGTTACCCTTCCGCTGGGCAGGGTTATGGACGCCATTGGTTATTCTTCAGGGCTCTTAGCCCCATTTGCATCTTGTCCGTATTCGGACGCTGTATCATTTTCAAGGTGATTTGGATCTTTGTACTGTATATCTGCATTCTTGACTCCTTGAGTCGCTGTTGTATATATATGTTCTGTGGGTTCCATCGTGGACTATTGTGTAATGGTATTACTTCGTTTTCCACCCGCACGAAAGTGCCTGGTGGGCACCTTTGAATCGTTTCTATGCGGGTTTGGCGGGAATCGCTGAAACTTGCATAGGGCCGATTCTGAGGGTGTTACACCCTGTTAGGAAACCATTACACAAGGGAGTGTAGGATCTCAGAGTTTAAGGTTGTGGTTAGATTTATATCTTAATTGATTTCTTGTAGTTGCGGATGCTTGCAAGGGGTTTAATCACAAGTATGTATTAATCCAAGTAAGGTCGGTACATTAGCACAGGTTCACCCACACAACACTTATAAAACCAAAGAAGACTACTCAGCTATATGAAACGAAAGCACTTGACAATATTCCCATGTGTCCTCGAGAACGTTTGGTCCTTATAAGTATTTCCACCGGCTTGTCCTTTGCTAATAAATGATTGGGCCACTTGCTGCAATTGTTTGCTGTCTTTATTTACTTGCACTTTATTTCCTTGCTTTATCAGAAAACCCCTAAAAATCCGTTTGCTAAGTATTTACAGAGATTTCCTGCTCCATGCCACTAGTCAACACCTTCTGCTCCTCGTTGGGATCGACACTCCTATTTATCAAAAGTACTATGATACACCCCCTATACTTGTGGGTAATCAAGACTATTTGCTGGCGCCGTTGCCGGGGAGCGAAGCACTATTGAAGAGTGGAACTGGTAAAGGAAGCTTCTACTGTGAGTATTGCTTTTTATTTATGTTTGTTACTTTGTTTCGAACGTGGATAACCCACTTGGTTTTCTGTTTGGGAAAACTACTACCACTGTTAGGGTAGTAGATGAACCACCACCTTGTTGAAAATATAAGCAAATTACCATAATATTTAATCTGAAATAAGCAATAATAAAACATGACTATAAGTGCAGGAATTAACCTAATCAGGTATACTAGAAGAATAGACAAACATATCACATTCAACCAGAATAAGCAGATCATATCTATTCCAAAAGCTAGTATAAGAAACTGCAATAGAAACTGAACGAGATAGGAACAAATCACGTATGGTGCTGGAGGAGGAATCGGGTTTGCGTTCAGGTTGGTCGCGTGGACACCAGTGTCGTCAGCCATGGCATCGATGTAGAGGCTGCTGATGTCCAGGAAGAAGTCCTCATAGGGGAAGGAGTGATCGGTCGACGTGATGCCATCAGTAGTCACGCAGACGCGCTCCCCAAAAACCTGATTGCCCCTCACCCGTACAGGTTCACGAGAGGCGGTGGTTCCGGAGGCCTACTGTCCCGTCGTCCAGTGCACGCCAAAAGAGGGGATGGAGAAGGTGTAGAGGCAGCACAAGTATCTGGAGGCAGAGAGATGTGTGTAACTCTTATTAGGGTTTTTGCTTGAGGCCGTTTATATATAGCGCCGGTCGGGTAAGACGTGGGGTGCAACCCACGTCCGAGTAGTAGCATCCCACGTTTCCGGAAAAACCGGAAACGGTTGACAGAAAATAACTCGCACAATAATTTTCCCGAGCAGCAAAAAGATAAGATCGGCACCGAGGAAAAAATCCACAAACTGCGGCGCGCGCGTCGTGACGAGGCGAGGCGAGGCGTGGCGAGGCGGGCGGTGAAGGAGGAGGAGCGCGCGTGTATGCCACTCCCTCTCACTCTCTTTAGGAGGTAGTGAAACACTCCACTATATATATTGGTCCAACTCCCTCCAAACTAGCAAGGTGGGACTAAACTTTGGTGCCAACCCTTGCTAGGCATGAATGGGCCATGAGAATTTCAGAATTTGTATTAGGCTATGGGCCACCCAAATTCCAACAATCCCCCACAAATTCTCATAGGCACATATCATCACATCACATCAATCAGTTCCAGAACATTGTTTATATACCGATGCGAGGTGGAGACTGTTATGTTGAACTTCCACTTAGAACTTCATGCTACACTAGATTGCACCTTGAATAGTGGACTATGCCTTGAACTACAAGTTTGGTGCGCACTAGTTTCACACAAAGTCTAGACCGATACAGGGCTGCCGCGAGGCTTTCCCGCGGTTTGGAGCTTATGCGTCATACTTCATGGCCTTTCATGCTTTTCTTAGAGAGCACCCAACTCCCACAGACTGTGACATTTGACAGTCAGACTCATATAGGCATGTTCTTTAGAAGATGTTCTGCAAAACAACATCTTTTCTTTATACAAGCCACTCAGAACACATTAAGGTGAATACCAGCCTGCCATGCAGAATAGGAGAGTATTGCATCTATACGGAGTGGTAGTATACTGTAAGGGTACTCTCCTCCCAGTTGACCAACAGCTTATCTCCCAACTCTACTTCACGGGATCTCCAATCACATAGAGCGGGTTGCCACTGTGAGCAACTCAAAATGTGGGTCTCAAACCCATCTCCCTCGATGCACTATCTATCACATTACGTGATAAACCCTTTGTGAAGAGATCTGCCAGATTTTTAGATGTTTGGATATAGTCCAATGCAATAACTCCAGAGTTTCTCATTTTCCTAATAGATTTCAATCTCCTCTTCACATGTCTTGATGACTTCATATTGTCCTTAGAACTATTTATTTTGATGATCACAGTTTGATTATCACAGTTCATAAGGATTGTGGGTATTGGTTTTTCAACCATAGGTAACTTCATCAAGAGTTCACGAAGCCACTCTACTTCAACAGTGGTTGTGTCTAATGTTGTGAGTTCTGCTTCCATAGTTGACCTTGTTAAGATGGTCTGCTTGCCAGACTTCTAAGAAACAACGCCACCACCAAGTGTAAACACATAACCAATCGTGGCCTTAGTCTCATCAGCATCAGAAATCCAGTTTGAGTCACTATACCCTTCAAGTACCCTTGGATACCCAGAGTAGTGAATCCCATAGCTCGCAGTGCCTTTCAAATAATGCAAAACCCTTTCAAGGGCCTGCCAATGAACATCTCCAGGATTTGAGACAAATTGACTTAACTTGCTTACAACATAGGAGATGCCAGGCCTCATACCGCTGGCTAAATACATAAGCGAGCCAATAATCTAAGAATATCTCAGTTGATCTTTAGCATCCTTAGGATCTCCCTGATTCTTTCGAACCAACATGCTAGGATCATATGGTGTAGGAGAGGATATGCATTCGCTATACCCAAAACGACTCAAGATCTTTTCCACATAGTGAGACTGAAGCAGTGTTATCCCACCATCATAATCTTTCAGCAGCTTGATGCTCAATATCACATCAGACCCTCATAGATCTTTCATCTCAAAACAACGAGATAGAAAATCTTTGCCCTCCTTGATAACATTATGATTGGTCCTGAATATCGAGATATCATCAACATACATATAAGATGACTCCCTCGCCCCCACCATGGCGATAGTACACACACTTGTCAGCTTCGTTTACAATAAAGCCTTCATCAGTTAAAGTTCTTTAAAACTTCTCATGTCACTGCTTAGGTGCTTGCTTAAGACCATACAGAGACTTCAGTAACTTGCGCACATTGCCTTGTTGACCATCTATCACGAATCCATCCGGCTGATCCATATAAATTTCCTCATCTAATTCTCCATTTAGGAAATCCGTCTTAACGTCCATTTGATGAACGAGAAGACCATGTGAGGCAGCCAAGGATAGCAGTACTCGAATGGTGGTCAATCTAGCCACAGGTGAATAAGTATCAAAGAAGTCTTCGCCTTCTTTCTAGGTATAACCCTTGGCAACAAGGCGTGCCTTATGCTTCTCAATATTACATCAGGTCTAAGCTTCTTCTTGAACACCCACTTACATCCTACAGGTTTGCACCGATAAGGACGATCAGTAATTTCCCAAGTTCCGTTTGCTATGATGGAATCCATCTCACTGCGAATGACTTCTTTCTAGTAGTCAGCATCTTGAGATGCATAATCTTCTGAAATAGAAGTGGGAGTATCATCCACGAGGTATACAATGAAATCATCACCAAAGGACTTAGCAGTCCTCTGTCTCTTACTTCTGGTAGGAGCTTCATTGTTATCCTCCACAGGATTATCAGGGTGTTCTATCGAAATGGTGGGTTCATGAATTGTAATTAATTCTTGACTAGATAAACTAGGCATCTCCTGATTTGATGAACTAGACGAATCTTTCATGGGAAAGATGTCTTCAAAGAAAGTCGCATCATTCAACTCCATGATTGTACCAACATGCATGTCGGATACCTAAGATTTCACTATCAAAAATCTATAGCCAATGCTATGAAATGCATATCCCAGAAAGACACAATTGTAACACCCTCAGAATCGGCCCTATGCAAGTTTTAGCGAAATTCGCCAAACCCGCATAGAAACGATTCGAAGGTGCCCACCAGGCACTTTCGTGCGGGTGGAAAAACAAAGTAATAACATTACACAACAGTCCTCGCTGGGACCCACATGTAGATATACAACAAATACTCAAAGAGTCAAGAATACAAATATAATATACAAAGATCCAAATCACCTTGAAAACGAAGGGGCGTCCGACTACGGACAAGATGCAAATGGGGATAAGAGCCCTGAAGAATAACCAATGGCGTCCATAACCCCCACCGAGCCAAGCGGAAGGGTAACCCCTAACGCGTCGATCTCAACACCGCTTAAACAAAGGTGCCGACAAAGGGCAAAGGAAAAGAAGGAGCGTCGATCGAGGCCGAGACACGGCGAGGCTAGATCAGGTCCTCGCCTACATAGGTATGGTGGATCAAGCGGCAGCGGCACTAAACAACCTATAGAGACTCGATACAATCAAGCGGATTTCAGAGGGATAAGAATGACCTAACGGATCCAACTGAAGCTATCACCAACCAAACCCATCCTGGCGTTTCCTCGAGACCAAACGAGGAAGTCAACCGAGGAACTCACACGTTGGCGCTTTATTTATTCGATTATAGTTGCACTTTACTAGTCGTTTAAATAATCGCCCCGATAAAGTAAACAAGGCACTTTTAGTTGACCATTCCGTTATAGTTATGCAATTACTAATCAAATACGATAGCATGATATAATCCCAAAACCCAGCAGTTGTTGGTACTTTTATTCAGCCATTCCATTGTAGTTGCAATACTTACTAGTCGATACAATTGTCGCAAGCGACAACCAAACAAGCAATTGTGGGCGATTAATTAGCCATTCCATTATAGTGAAGCTGATTACTAGTCATTATAAGTCAAATTTATAGCAAGAACTTTAGTTATGCTTGTCTATGATCGAGATATCAGTCCAAGTCGTCCATATCCGCGGACACGGCTTTGAGAAAGTTTTACCGGCCGGGTGCACCAATAGCAACACACCGATCAACCTCGAAAACCAAATCAAAACCCAACGAGGCTTTCACGATCGAACAATCACAGATTCAGAAATATTTCAGGCCACCTTAAGTAGATCCCGAACGGCCACCGACTCAGACGGGCTCAAGGTTTGGGTAATACGGCTGTGAACGATCGGGAACCCGAAAGTGTGGCTGGGCTTGTCGACACGCTGAATCGTGTCCCGATCCTAAAAAGATCAAAGGTGCTCCGCACAATTTAAATACGAAAGTAGCATGGCATAAGTACAGATCGTAAATAAAACCTCAAACTAGTTTGTGGCCCCAAGAAATAAGGCTGAATCAAGCTCGCCTGGGGGGTCCCATATACCTCCGGATGTGGATAGCGCGATAAATCAAGGAATGTATCAAGTACTGGGTCTTACGGGACACAAGTGGGCGCTCGAAACCAAATATTATCTATCACCCACCGATGCCTCTCGCTTATTTCAATTTTAGTTGTTAAACAGAAATTAAAGTGACGATAAGTAAAACTAGAATCATCTCCAACATCAACATGCGGCAATACATCAAGAATCGTGGCATATGATCACACACATCAAGACTTGAGCAAGCAACTACGACGCATAAGTCCAACTATCTACCAAACAACCGGAAATAGGGTGTGTCCAAGGCAATATATGGCTGCAAGGGATATCAAGGGTACGGAAACTAAAGCATCGCAAATACGTAGCAAGAGATCAAGGAAGGAGTAAAACACTACAAAAGTAAGATAGGTAGAAAGGGGAGATGCTCGCTTTGAAAACATTGCCGAAGGGTTCAACCAAGATCGCGAAGCTCACATCAACTCAACGGCCTTATCCGCAAGAAGCAAAACACTAGAATAAACACCGGATGCAATATTTAATACAACGGGAAGATCGGCATGATGCATGTATGATGCATGGCATGGCGAAGTGCGATGCAATTTAGGTCATATTAAGCGGAACCGGGTCCCGACAATTAGTTAGATGGTTCATGTTGTTTAGAACCCCATAATTTAAATGTTGTTTTAGCATGGCGTAAGATAGCACCGTTCACATACACAAATTTAAATGAGGCCAATATGAGACTAGATTTGCCCGCATATGGGCCCCATATTTAATTATTAGGTGAATCGGCAAAGGCCCCAAACCACGTATATGCATGCGCGATGACAATTTAATATGCGACAAGTTATATTATGTTATAAAATAGGGTTTCGGAAAATGGGTTCACACATTAGGGGTTTCGACGATCTTGGGGTTCCGGGGTTCGGGGTCCAGGGTCCTGACGGGGTCGTTCTCGAACTCCGGAAAGGATTGGTTGGGTGTCGGGGGCGCGTCGGATTCTTCCGGGTCGGTGCCGTTCTTATCGCAAGCGGATCTTGTCGCATCTGGGGTCTTCGGGTCATGTCGACGGTCGTGGCGTTCGGGGTGAAGCACTAGTCGTATCCGTGTAGGCGTCCTCGGTGTCGGGGGAAGAGCTTGGGGTTCCAACTTGTTCATCATTGACGGGCTTGGTTCGTCGTCGGGTCTCGCTGGTCGGACTTCGGGGATTTGTGGTAGATGGCCCCATGTAGCCGGTCATGGCGAGCTTGGCGCGACACCGGGTTCCGGGCGGACGTGCTTGGTGCTCCACGGTCTCCGGATCCGTGTCGATGATCATGTTGTTCCGTGATGTAGTTCTTGCCGGGCTTCTCGGAATCACTTGGGTCCATCCTCACGTGTCGTTCCTCGAATAGGAAACGGTCTTGGATGTGGTACCGGAAACCTCCTAGAGTCCCCGTCTCGGTACAATCTTCACGCATCGGTTCTCGTCAACGGAGTGCTTGGTAGAGAGCATGGCGTTCTAGGGTCTTCGGAAGATCTTGTGGGGATTCTCGTCAAACACGAGGGTCCGAACATACTCGCGAGCTTCACCACACTTGTAGCCAAAACTTCGACACATCGGAGGGGTCGGTTGCAGGGACGGGGTACACGCAGGCAGAAGCTTGGCGACGAGCAGCGGGGAGGCCGTGGTGGCAGAGTCTGACGAGGAGCGGCGAGGACAGGGCGACGCTGGGCAGGTGATCACGGTGGCGAGGGCGGCTCGGGCGATCTGCGAGGTAGAGGAGGGCGCGGGCCGGGCGAGGGGACGCGAGGGGGAAAAGCTCATGAGGGCGCCGGCCGTCGAGGAGGGTGAGGGCAGCCCCATGACGCTGTCAGCCGGGCGCGACGCAGAGGGAAGGAGAGGCGGTGGCAAGCAGTGATTGGAGGGGGTGAGGTGGAGGGATGGATTGGGTAGGATAGTGGGTAGCTGTAGTATTTAGAGGGCCGGTTTGGGGTGGACCGTTTTAAAATCTGGGGCGGTCGTTCGGGTCGGGCTGGCCCGTTCGACTGCCCCTACTAAAATAATTATAAATTTTATTTGTGTTAATTGGATCATTTGCAAACCGATAGCGACAAAACAAAATACTCCGGAGCCCCGGGGTTTGGCGTTTGAATAAAGATGGGGCGTTTGGGAAAATAAATCGGGCTTTGCAAAATAGTTTTGGCAAACAATGCATGATGATGACGATGCAATGCACAAATTCAACGCGATTTTCTAGTAGTGTTTTGCGGGATGCCACAATTCAACACCACTAACAATGGATCTCGCCCTCGAGATCCGCCTCATGGTACCGGAAGGAAAGGTCGGCGATCTGCGTCTTCTCGCCTCGTGTAGATCTTCGCGACACCACTAACAAGAGGTCGTTGTCCCTGCTCGTCAAGAGAACACTCCGGATAAACAACGGGCGAAGTTAAAGGTAAGGTCACCTCTAACTTCCATGGAGGGAGTAATTGCATCGATCCACCATTCAATGTACACAAGCGAATGATAAGAGTAGTGGTATGGTCGCGACTCCATCCCGCACTCAAACCATTACCTGCATACCTAACAGATAGATTATGCAACCAACCCTGATTCAGATCAAGATCTCGACAAGCGAGGTTCGATCAAAGGAGTGATGCGCACTCATCGGATCCGCAAAGAGGATGTCGTCGCGTCGGAAAACACCGGAAGGCACAAACAAGGAACACAGAATGGTAACACCGTAGACGGATTCATCAGGTAGCTTGAACACCGGGCGGTAGAACACCGTTATCAAGGAGGAAGCGAAACCCTGAAGGTACGACGGAAACCCAACCACGAGAAATCCTGGACTCGAAGAAAAGATAAGAGAGCAGATTTAAAACATGTCGAGGTAAGAGGAGAACAGCAGAGGGGTAAGGAGTAAAATCAGACCTAATCAGAACTACCCAACCGATTTTCAAAAATAATTTTGACACTCTACTTCGGCCATTAGCTAGGTTATCCTACAGGCTGGACTTGTAGGGTATCGAATCACTGAGCTCGATACCACTCAGAACACCCTCGAATCGGCCCTATGCAAGTTTTAGCGAAATTCGCCAAACCGCATAGAAACGATTCAAGGTGCCCACCAGCACTTTCGTGCGGGTGGAAAAACAAAGTAATAACATTACACAACAGTCCTCGATGGGACCCACGTAGCAGAATATATACAATGACTCAAAGAGTCAAGAATACAAATATAATATACAAAGATCCAAATCACCTTGAAAGCGAAGGCGTCGACTACGGACAAGATGCAAATGGGGCTAAGAGCCCGAAGAATAACCAATGGCGTCCATAACCACCGAGGCCAAGCGGAAGGGTAACCACTTGGCGTCGATCTCAACACCGCTTAAACAAAGGGGTGCCGACAAAGGGCAAAGGAAAAAGAAGAGCGTCGATCGAGGCCAAGCACGGCGAGGCTAGAATTCGGCGGTCCTCGCCTACATAGGTATGGTGGACTGAAGCGGCAGCGGCAGCGTGCACTAAACAACCTATAGAGACTCGATACAACTGGCGGATTTCAGAGAGGGATAAGAATGACCTAACCGGATCCAACCTGAAGCTATCACCAACCAAACCCATCCTGGCATTTCCCCCTCGAGACCAAACGAGGAAGTCAACCGAGGAACTCACACAGTTGGCAGTTTTATTTATTCAGTTATAGTTGCGGCACTTTACTAGTCAGGTTTAAATAATCGTCCTGATAAAGTAAACAGTGGGCACTTTTAGTTGACCATTCCGTTATAGTTATGCAATTACTAATCAAATACGTATAGCATGATATAATCCCAAAACCCAGCAGTTGTTGGTACTGTTATTCAGCCATTCCGATGTAGTTGCAATACTTACTAGTCGATACAATTGTCGCAAGTTTACAACCAAACAAGCAATTGTGGGCGTATTAATTAGCCATTCCATTATAGTGAAGCTGATTACTAGTCATTATAAGTCAAATTTATAGCAGAAACTTTAGTTATGCTTGTCTATGATCGAGATATCGTGCTCCAAGTCGTCCATATCCGCTGACACGGCTTTGAGAAAGTTTTACCCGCCGGGTGCACCAATAGCAACACACGCTCGATCAACCTCGAAAACCAAATCAAACCCAACGAGGCTTTCACGATCGAACAATCACAGATTCAAATATTTGGGGCCACTTAAGTAGATCCCGAACGGCCACCGACCGACGGCTCAAGGTTTGGGTAATACGTCAGAACGATCGAACCCGAAGTGTGGTGGGCTTGTCGACACCGCGAATCGTGTCCCGATCCTAAATAGACAAAGTGTGCTCCTCGCACAATTTAAATACAGAAAGTAGCATGGCATAAGTACAGATCGTAAATAAACCTCAAACTAGTTTGTGGCCCCAAGAAATAAGATGTAATCAAGCTCGCTCGTGGGGTCCCATATACCTCCGGATGTGGATAGCGCGATAAATCAAGGAACAAGTATCAAGTACTCGGGGTCTTACGGGACACAAGTGGGCTCGAAACCAAATATTATCTATCACCCACCGATGCCTCTCGCTTATTTCAATTTTAGTTGTTAAACAGAAATTAAAGTGACGATAAGTAAAACTAGAATCATCTCCAACATCAACATGCGGCAATACATCAGCAACTGTGGCATATGACGACACACATCAGCACTTGAGCAAGCAACTACGACGCGCAAGTCCAACTATCTACCAAACAACCGGAAATAGGGTGTGTCCAAGGCAATATATGGCTGCAAGGGATATCAAGGGTACGGAAACTAAAGCATCGCAACACAGATAGCAGTAGATCAACAGGAAGGAGTAAAACACTACAAAAGTAAGATAGGTAGAAAGGGGGAGATGCTCGCCTGAAAACATTGCCGAAGGGTTCAACCGAAGATCGGGGCGAAGCTCACATCAACTCAACGGCCTTATCCGCGAAGAAGCAAAACACTAGAATAAACACCGGATGCAATATTTAATACAACGGCAGAAGATCGGCATGATGCATGTATGATGCATGGCATGGCGAAGGTGCGATGCAATTTAGGTCATATTAAGCGGAACCGGGGTCCCGACAATTAGTTAGATGGTTCATGTTGTTTAGAACCCCCGCAATTTAAATGTTGTTTTAGCATGGCAGAAGATAGCACCGGTTCGCTACACAAATTTAAATGAGGCCAATATGAGACTAGATTTGCCCGCATATGGGCCCCATATTTAATTATTAGGTGAATCGGCAAAAGGCCCCCAAACCACAGATATGCATGCGCGATGACAATTTAATATGCGACAAGTTATATTATGTTATAAAATAGGGTTTCGGAAAATGGGTTCACACATTAGGGGTTTCGACGATCTTGGGGTTCCGGGGTTCGGGGTCCAGGGTCCTGACGGGGTCGTTCTCGAACTCCGGAAAGGATTGGTTGGGTGTCGGGGGCGCGTCGGATTCTTCCGGGTCGGTGCCGTTCTTATCGCAAGCGGATCTTGTCGCATCCGGGGTCTTCGGTCATGTCGACCGTATGCTCGGGTGAAGCACTAGTCGTATCCGTGTAGGCGTCCTCGGTGTCGGGGGAAGAGCTTGGGGTTCCAACTTGTTCATCATTGACGGGCTTGGTTCGTCGTCGGGTCTCGTCGGGGTCGGACTTCGGGGATTTGTGGTAGATGGCCCCATGTAGCCGGTCATGGCGAGCTTGGCGCGACACCGGGTTCCGGGAGGACGTGCTTGGTGCTCCACGGTCTCCGGATCCGTGTCGATGATCATGTTGTTCCGTGATGTAGTTCTTGCCGGGCTTCTCGGAATCACTTGGGTCCATCCTCACGTGTCGTTCCTCGAATAGGAAACGGTCTTGGATGTGGTACCGGAAACCTCCTAGAGTCCCCGTCTCGGTACAATCTTCACGCATCGGTTCTCGTCAACGGAGTGCTTGGTAGAGAGCATGGCGTTCTAGGGTCTTCGGAAGATCTTGTGGGGATTCTCGTCAAACACGAGGGTCTGAACATCCTCGCGAGCTTCACCACACTTGTAGCCAAAACTTCGACACATCGGAGGGTCAAGGTTGCGGACGGGTACACGCAGTAAGCTTGGCGAGCAGCGGGAGGCCGAGGTGGCGCAGAGCCCGGAGGGAGCGGCAGCAGGAGGGCGATGGGCGGAGCAGACGGGCCGGTGGCGAGGGCGGCTTCGGCGGCGAGCTGCTGCGGGGTAGAGGAGGGGCTCGGGCCGGCGAGGGACGCGGGTGGGGAAAAGCTCATGAGAGGCGCCAGGCGGCCATCGAGGAGGGTGAGGGCAGCCCTCCATGACGCTGCCGCCGGGCGCAGAGGGAAGGAGAGGCGGTGGCAAGTGATTGGAGGTGAGGTGGAGGGATGGATTGGGTAGGATAGTGGGTAGTCAGTAGTATTTAGAGGGCCGGTTTGGGGTGGACTGCTTAAAATCTGGGCGGTCGCTCGGGCTGGCCTGCTCGACCGCCCTACTAAAATAATTATAAATTTTATTTGTGTTAATTGGATCATTTGCAAACCGATAGCGACAAAACAAAATACTCCGGAGCCCCGGGGTTTGGCGTTTGAATAAAGATGGGGCGTTTGGGAAAATAAATCGGGCTTTGCAAAATAGTTTTGGCAAACAATGCATGATGATGACGATGCAATGCACAAATTCAACGCGATTTTCTAGTAGTGTTTTGCGGGATGCCACAACAATCCACGGTTTTTGGTCCAAGCTTGCGCTTCTTGGGTATCGGCACATTCACTTTTGCCAAACAACCCCAAGTCCGTAAGTAGGAGAGTTTCAGCCTTTTCCTTTCCCATTCCTCAAATGGAGTAATGGTTTTGTTCTTTTTGGGAACACGGTTTAGGACATGACATGCAGTCTTTATCGCCTCCCCCCACCATTCCTTGGATAGACCCGATGTATCTAACATGGCGTTAACCAAATCAGTTAGAGAACGGTTCTTTCTTTCTACCACCCCATTTGACTGAGGTGAGTAGGGAGGCGTCCTCTCATGGATAATACCATGCTCCACACAAAAAGAATCAAATTCGTTGGAAAAAAACTCTCCACCACGATCAGACCAAAGTCGCTTAATATTTCGATCAAGTTGGTTTTCTGATTAGCTTTATAGATTTTGAAGTGATTAAAAGCTTCATTTTTATATTTCAGAAGGTACACATAATAATATCGAGTGGAATCATCAATTAAAGTCATGAAATATCGCTTTCCACCTTTTGTCAACTCACCATTCATTTCACAAAGATTTGAATGTATTAGTTCCAGTGGTGCCAGATCTCATACCTTAGCAGTCTTGTGATACTTATGCGTTGCTTAGCTTGCACACACACACTTGACACTTCAACTCTTGATGAGTAAATTTCGAATTAAATTCATATCGGCAAGCCGCCATGCACCCAAAATTAATATGACAAAGTCGTGAATGCCAAATATTGGATTCACTATCATTGCAAACATGATTAATAACTTGAGTACATAAGTCTGACAAAGATAAGCAGAACAAGCCTCCACACTCATAACCCTTTCCAACAAATTGTCCACACTTAGAAATTACAACTTTATTGGACTCAAAGACTAACTTAAAACCATCTCGACACCGAAGAGATCCGCTAACGAGATTCTTATTGATGAAGGGAACGTGCTGCACATTCTTCAGCCGTACGATCTTCCCCGAAGTAAACTTCAGATCCACGGTACCAACACCTTGAATAGAAGCATGTGAGCCGTTTCCCATCAGCATGGAGCCAGCCCGTTCGACCTGATAAGAAGAGAACATGGGAATATCAGCACATACATGTATATTTGCACCAGTGTCTATCCACCAATCAGGTGAATTATAAACCGAAAGAATAGTAGGAAATATACCGTACCCAGCATCCTTCATCTCAGTATCACCAAGAACAACATTAGCGGACTTGTCACTGTTTCCATGTGAATGCTTGTCAAAGCGATTGGGACAGCTAGGAGCCCAATGATTAGGATCACCACAGACACGGAAGGATCCTTTCTTCTTATACCCAGTCTTCTTCTTGAAGTTGGTAGTCTGTGCGGCCTTGTTTTTGCCATCAAACTTTCCTTTGACATCAGACTTGTTCTTATTCTTGAACTTGTGGGACTGGAAGTTATTTTTCTGCAATACATGTGCGCTAGAACTTCCATCAAAGCCTCGAGGACGTGTATATTTTGCTCTCGCCTTTTCTTCAACATGAAGAGATCTGATGAGATCCGAAACGGAAAACTCCTATCTCTTATGTTTCAGAGAGGTAGCAAAGTTCCTCCAAGAAGGAGGAAGCTTGGCAATGATGCCTCCGGCCACGAACTTGTCCGGTAAGGTACACTTGAACTGATCGAGTTCTTTGGCAAGAGACTATATCTCATGAGCCTGATCCACGATGGGACGGTCATCAGTCATCTTGTAGTCATATAATTGCTCCATGATATACGCTCTGCAAGATCAAAACACCAAACTTGGCGTCGAGTGCATCCCACGCATCCTTGCCATTATCAAATGACATATATGTGTCAACAATGTTGTCACCAAGAATATTGAACAAATCCCCCATAAACATGGTGTCGACTTTCTAAAACGCTTCCTCCTGCACAGGAGAAAGGTCTCCCTCAGGTTTACCAAGAGTGGCGCTATAGCAAGCTAGGTTTTTCAACCATAGAACTGCTCTCGTGCGCCATCTCTTATAGTTGACACCATCAAAGGGAGGCGGCCTTGTAGCCATGGCTAAACCAGTTGAATTCAGTTGCCTATCATCAGGTTTTTGGATTGTTGAAAATATAAGCAAATTACTATAATATTTAATCCGAAATAAGCAATAATAAAACATGACTATAAGTGCAGGAATTAACCTAATCAGGTATACTAGCAGAATAGACGAACAGATCACATTCAACCAGAATAAGCAGATCACATCTATTTCAAAAGCTAGTACAAGAAATTCCAACAGAAACTGAACTAGATAGGAACATATTACGTACGGTGCTAGAGGAGGAATCGGGTTCGCGTTCAGGTTGGTTGTGTTGACACAAGTGTCGTCAGCCATGGCGTCGATGTAGAGGCTGCTGATGTTCGGGAAGAAGTCCTCGTCGAGGAAGGAGTGATCGGTCGACGTGATGCCGCCAAGAGTCGCTACAGACGCCCAAAAACCTGATCGCCCCTCACCCGTACAGGTTCACGAGAGGCGGTGGTTCCGGAGGCCTACTGTCCCATCGTCCGGTGCACTTCGAAGAGGGGATGGAGAAGGTGTAGATGCGGCGCAAGTTTCTGGAGGCAGAGAGATGTGTGTAACTTGTATTAGGGTTTTCGGATGAGGCTGTTTATATATAGTGCCGGTAGGGTAAGATGTGGGCGTAGCCCATGTTTCCGGAAAACCGGAACGGCCGACAAACTGGCCAAGGCCGTGACGAGGCGAGGCGAGGAGGGCGGCGGAGGAGGAGGATAGCGCGTGTATGCCACTCCCTCTCACTCTCTTTAGGAGGTAGTGAAACACTCCACTATATATATTGGTCCAACTCCCTCCAAACTAGCAAGGTGGGACTAAACTTTGGTGCCAACCCTTGCTAGGCATGAATAGGCCATGAGAATTTCAGAATTTGTATTAGCTATGGGACAAGGCCCATACCCAAATTCCAACACACCTATTGAGATAGATCCTTTTAAGATACTTAAAAGTATTGTTGATCGTGTTATGGATAATTATTATTTAGGGGATGGAACTGTCCACCCTGGTGATCACTTACTTTTTATCCATAAATTATGCGGGTTGTTTAAGTATGAATGTATCACAACTAACAGTGAAGAAGAAGTTACTCTATATCATTGAAAGGAAGAGATGAAGAATGGTATAAGTCAGTCAAGAATGGAAAATCCATGGAATGGAAGGAAATAGTACCTCTCTTTTATTCTAAATTCTATCCTCCCAGTGAGATTCATAAGGATAGGAATATAATATATAACTTTTGGCCTCGTGATGGAGAGAGTACAACTCAAGCTTGGGGGAGATTGAAGTTACTAATGCTTAAATGTCCTATTCATAAACTCCCTAACAATATTATTATCAATAACTTTTATGCAAGGCTTTCTCTTCATGATAAAGATTTACTGGATGCTTCTTGTGCTAGATCATTCACACGTATGAAGGAAGAAGCTCAATGGTATCTCCTAGACCGTATTTAAGAGAACACTAAAGCATGGGAGAATGACAAAGGAAGAAAGTCAAGTATAAATTATGATTATGAATGTATTAAATCCTTTATGGGAACTGATGATTTCCGTAATATTAGTACTAAGTATGGTCTTGATTCTCAAGTTCTTGCAAAATGTTTTAAGGCCTTTGCCTCTTATATTGAAATTCCCAAAAGGAGGACAAGTACCATGCTCCTTATAAAGATATTGTTACCCATGTTCCTGCTAGCATTGAAGTTTGTACTGTTGATCCTATTTTGCCTGAACCTTATGTTGAGAAAATCCCTTTTCCTACTAAGGTAAAGGAACATTCTATCATAGCTAATGTGGTTAGCAAAAGTGCAAAGAAAATTGTGGAACCTAATGAGCAAATAAACATTGAACCTGTGGTAGCTATTGTGAAAGATATTTTCACTAAAAATATAGAGGATGAGCAATTGTTTTCTGTGAAGACGCCTCTAATATTGTCTCTCATCCTAGAAAAGCTACAAAATCTAGTGTCCCTGTTCTTTCTGTTAGAATTGGTGATCATTGCTATTATGGCTTATGTGACATTGGTGCTAATTCTAGTGCTATTCCTTATGAGCTTTACAGGGAAATTATGCATGAAATTGGTCCTTGTAAACTTGAGGACATTGATGTGGTTATTCACCTTGCTAATAGAGAGACAGTCTGTCCAATTGGCATTGTAAGATATGTGGAGGTTCTTTGTGGTAAGATTAAATATCCTGCTGATTTTCTAGTGCTTGGTTCTGAAGCTAGTAAAACCTGTCCTATTATATTTGGTAGACCTTTCATGAATACTTGTGGGGCTATTATAGATTGTAGGAAGGAGAAAGTTTTAACTAAGTTTGATGGAGAATCGTATGAGTTTAATATTTCCAAATTTGCTAAAACTCCTTATGAAAACGAATTGCCTAATGTGGATTTCAGGGTTGAACAACTTTGTGCTATTTCTCTTGCTCCTAACAATGCCCTGCAGCAGTTTATGGAAGATCATGAAAGCGAGGTCTTCATGAAGGAAAGAAATGATATTGACGAGGTTTTCCTTCGTCAACCTGAGTTACTTAAGCATAATCTACCTGGGGAAGATTTGGGTACCACACTACCACCTAAAGGGGACCCTGTTTTCGAATTAAAACCTCTACCTGATGATCTTAAATATGCTTATCTAGATGATAAGAAAATATATCCTGTTATTATTAGTTCTAAACCTTCAGGAAAGGAAGAGGAAAGGTTATTGTAAATATTGAAGAAACACCGAGGAGCTATGGGGTATACTCTTGATGATTTAAAAGGGATTTCTCCTACTACATGTCAGCATGCTATTAATATAGAACCTGATGCAAAACTAGTTGAATGATGTGGTAAGAAATGAGGTATTAAAACTCCTAGATATTGGTATTATTTACCCTATTGCTGATAGTCAATGGATTAGCCCTGTTCATTGTGTCCCAAAGAAAGGGGGAATCACTATTGGTCCTAATGAAAATAATGAGCTTATACCTCAAAGAATAGTGGTTGGTTATAGGATGTGCATTGATTTTAGAAAGGTTAATAAAGTTACTTAGAAAGATCATTATCCTCTGCCTTTTATTGATAAAATGCTAGAAAGATTGTCTAAAAAGACCCACTTTTGTTTTCTTGATGGTTATTCTGGGTTCTCTCAAATTGCTGTGAGAGCACAAGACCAAGAGAAAACCACCTTCACTTGTCCTTATGGAACTTATGCTTATAGGCATATGCCTTTTGGTTTATGTAATGCTCCTGCTACCTTTCAGATATGTATGTCTGCTATGTTTCATGGTTTTTGTGAAGAAATTGTGGAGGTTTTCATGGACAATTTCTCCTTCTATGAAACTTCTTTTGATAATTGTTTGCACAACCTTGATAAAGTTTTGCAGAGATGTGAAGAAACTAACCTTGTTCTTAATTGGGAGAAATGCCACTTCATGGTGAATGAAGGTATTGTTCTTGGACACAAAATTTCTGAAAGAGGTATTGAAGTAGACTGAGCCAAAATTGAAGCAATTGAGAAGATGCCTTGCCCCAGGGATATAAAAGGTATTCGTGGTATCCTTGGTAATGCTGGTTTCTATAGGAGGTTTATTAAAGATTTCTCCAAAATTTCAAAGCCCCTTACTTATCTTCTTCAAAAAGATGTACATTTTGTTTTTGATGATGATTGTAAGGAAGCTTTTGAAACTTTAAATAAAGCTTTGAATACTTCTTCTATTGTTCAACCACCTGATTGGAATTTACCTTTTGAAATTATGTGTAATGCTAGTGATTTTGCTGTGGGCACTGTCCTTGCGCAACGTGTTGATAAAAAGTTGAATGTTATTCATTATGTTAGCAAGACTCTAGATGCTGCTCAAAAGAATTATGCTACTACTGAAAAGGAGTTCTTAGCTGTAATCATTGCTTGTGATAAGTTTAGACCCTATATTGTTGATTCAAAGGTTACTATTCATACTGATCATGTTGCGTAGCACCCTGGATAAATCCACTACTAGAAAATCGTGGTTGTTTATATGTTGCATATCATCATGACTTCATCATGCATATTTTGTCTCATAAAATATTTTTGTCTAAACCAATTTCATCTCTACACTTTATCCGCACTCATATTTGTCTCAAAATATTTTAAAAGTTTAAAAACTCAAGCTAAAAATAAAATGTTTTAAACCGGGGAAGGCAGCCCAGCCCGTAGGCCAGACCCAGTCCAGACCAATCACCCCAAACCCTAAATCTACCTCAACCTGAAACCCTAAATCCTATCTACCCAGACCTCACGGCGGCACACATGCACCACAAGCACTAAGCATGCAACACACACACGTCTGTCCTCGTACCTACCTAACACACACCACTCAACGCACTAAACGCATGCACAGCTGTGCCCCACCCACTCGTGGCCCCACCCCGGCGCCCGCTCGCTCGCTCGCGACTTACGTGGCCGCAATCCCCATCCCTGATGCCTGTCCCGCTCCCTCCCTCTTGCTCCACCCCGTCGCCAAGAAACCCTACCTCCTCTGCCTCGTGACCCTTCCCCGCCGCCGTCCTCCTCATCTGCTGCCTACGGACGCCGCAGCCCCTCTCCATCGACCACCTCAGCCTCGCCTCAACCACCAGTAGGATCCGACCGCGCCAACCTCGCCCTCGGGCCACCCCTGACAACCGCCGACGCCGCTGCTTCCCCGCCGTATTTCCACCTGATCCGCGTTTTCGCCAAAAAACGCCGCCGCCGCCTCGTCGACCTAGTCGCTGGCCTGCGACCTCTGCCGCCGCCTCTCTCATGCAAGCCTGGCCAGCAGCTCTCCAGAAGCCGCGAAGCGCCGCTTAGATCCTCCGCCCTTCACCGTTTCCCTCTATAGCGAGCGCGGCCATGCTTGCACCTCCAGTGAAGTTGGTTTTCCCTTTGGTTTGTGACCATATTGTCGCGTCGATGCTACTGTTTGTAAACGGTTGTCGCGCTGTTGCTACTATTTGTACACGGCTGTGACCTCAGGGTAATGATATGGAATGGCGAAGTAACACATCCTCGACCACAACCTTCCGATAGATGAGGACAAGAAGTTGGACTATGTCATCGGGAGTCGCCGAGAGAATCTCCGATGCCCTTTGAGAGATCGAGTCCGGTACGAGATGGGGCCTGTAGAACCACACAAGACCACGAGTCCCTGAACCCCTCGAGTTTCTTCATCGACGCCAAGATCACCCACACGGATCCGAAGATCGAAACCCGAAGACCGACCTTGTCGAACCCTCTGAACCCAAGATCGTCGAACCTGCAGTGACCCCTTTTCCAATCCCCATATTTTTATAATATATGATATCCATCTTGTGCATATTAAATCATTCATGATTGCATTCTTAACATGTGGTTTTGGGGTCATTATGCCGATTCACCTCATAATTAAATATGGAGACCCTATGTGGGCTTTTCTAGACTTATCTTGACTCCATTTAAATTTGTGTAGTGAACCGGTGCCATATTTTGACATGTTAATAGAATATTTAAATTGCGGGGTATCTAAACGACATGAACCATCTAAATAAATGTCGGGACCCCGGTTCCGTTTAATATTGCCTAATCGCATCGCATCTTTGCCATGTCATACATCATACATGCATCATGCCCGATCTTCTGCCTTAGTATTAAATAGTGCATCCGTTGTTTCTTCTAGTGCTTTGCTTCTTCACGGATTAGGCCGATGAGTTGATGCGAGTGTCGACCCGATATTAGGATGAACCTTTGGCAATGTTTTTCAGGCGAGCATTCTCCCCCTTTCTACCTATTTTACTTTATAGTCTTTATTTTCTCATGTTGATCTATTGCTATCTGTGTTGCGATGATCTAGTTTTCGTACCGTGATATCCCTTGCAGCCTTATATTTCCTTGAACACATCCTATTACCTATTGTTTGGTAGATAGTTGGACTTGCGTGTCGTAGTCGCTTGCTCAAGTGTTGTTGCGTGTCATCACGTACCACAGTTGTTGGAGTAATGCCGCATGTTTAATGTTGGAGATGATCATGGATTTAATTACCGTTTAATAACTAAAATTGAAGTAGGTAAATAATGCAGAGGCACAGGTGGTCAATAGTTGTTATTTGGTTTTTAATCGTCCACTTGTGTCCCCTAGACCCCGAGTACTGATACCTGTTCTTTGAATATTCGCACTATCCGCATGTGGGACCATGAATCCCCCTAACCCTAGCTTGAGTCATATTTAATTCCTTGGGGCCACAAAGTAGTTTGGGGCTTTATTACTATCCTGTACTTATGCCATGCTTTACTGCTTTATTTACGTTTGTGCGTGAAGCACCTGTACTATTTTGGAACCAACATGGAATGTTTTCGCGGTATCGACAAGCCCACTCACACTTTCGGGTTCCCAGCTTACGTACCGTTGTCACAAACCTCTGGGTTCGTCTGGGAGCCGTCCAACTTCGTCGCGGGTAGCTTAGTGGGATGCCCCCCTGAAATCAAATATGAATCTTGCGAATGTTCTGTCATGATGCCTCGTTGGGTTTTCATTTGGTTTTTCCCGAGGTTGATCGTGCGTGTGTTGCTATTTGTGCCCCCCTGCAGGGTAAAACTTTCAGAAAGTCGTGTCCGCGGTTATGGACGACTTGGAGCACAGTATCCTGATCATAGACAACTATAACTAAAGTAGTGCTATAAATTTGACTTTATAATGACTAGTAATCAGCTTCACTACAACGGAATGGCTAAATAAAAGTGCCAACAACTGGTGGGTTCTTGTATGTCTCATGTTATATTTATCTGACTAGTAAGTATCGCAACTACAAAGGAATGGTTAATTAAAAGTGCCCACTCCTTATTATATCAGGATGACTCATACTATCTATATATGACTAGTAAGTGCTGCAACTGTAATGGAATGGATAAAACTGCCAATCGTGTGAGTTTCCTCGGCTTGACTTCCTCATTTGGTCTCGAGGGGGAAATACCAGGATGGGTTTGTTCAGTGGTAGTATCAGTTTGGATCCGAATAGGTCTTTCTCAAGGATGGGTTTGTTCAGTGGTAGTATCAGTTTGGATCCGAATAGTTCAGTGGTAGCATCTTTGCCATGTCATACATCATACATGCATCATGCCCGATTTTTTGCCGTAGTATTAAATAGTGCATCCGTTGTTTCTTCTAGTGCTTTGCTTCTTCACGGATTAGGCCGATGAGTTGATGAGAGTGTCGACCCGCGGATGAACCATCGGCAACGTTTTTCAGATGAGCATTCTCCCCTTTCTACCTATTTTACTTTATAGTCTTTATTTCCTCCTGTTGATCTATTGCTATCTGTGTTGCGATGCTCTAGTTTTCGTACCGTGATATCCCTTGCAGCCTTATATTGCTTTGGACACATCCTATTACCTGTTGTTTGGTAGATAGTTGGACTTGCGTGTCGTAGTCGCTTGCTCACGTGATGTTGCGTGTCGTCAAGTACCACAGTTGTTGGAGTAATGCCGCATGTTTAATGTTGGAGATGATCATGGATTTAATTACCGTTTAATAACTAAAATTGAAGTAGGTAAATAATGCAGAGGCACAGGTGGGCAATAGATGTTATTTGGTTTCTAACCGTCCACTTGTGTACCGTAGGACCCCGAGTACTTGGTACATGTTCTTTGAATATTCGCATTATCCGCATGTGGGACCATGAATCCCCCTAACCCTAGCTTGAGTCATATTTAATTCCTTGGGGCCAAAGAGTAGTTTGAGGCTTTATTACTATCCTGTACTTATGCCATGCTTTACTGCTTTATTTACAATTGCGCGTGGAGTGCTTGTACTATTTTGGAACCAACGTGGAATGTTTTCGCGGAATCGACAAGCCCAATCACACTTTCGGGTTCCCAGTCGTTTACAGCCATTGTCACAAACCTCTGGGTCCGTCTCGGAGCCAGCCAACTTTGTCGCGGGTAGCTTAGTGGGGTGGCTCCCTAAAATCAAATATGAATCTTGCGAATGTTCTGTCGTGATGCCTCGTTGGGTTTTCATTTGGTTTTTCCCGAGGTTGATCGTGCGTATGCTCCCTATTTGAGCCCCCTGCAGGGTAAAACTTTCTGAAAGCCGTGTCTGCGGTTATGGACGACTTGGAGCATAGTATCTCGATCATAGGAAACTATAACTAAAGTAGTGCTATAAATTTGACTTTATAATGACTAGTAATCAGCTTCACTACAACGGAATGGCTAAATAAAAGTGCCAACAACTGCTGGGTTCTTGTATGTCTCATGTTATATGTATCTGACTAGTAAGTATCGCAACTACAACGGAATGGTTAATTAAAAGTGGCCACTGCTTATTATATTAGGATGACTCATACTATCTATATATGACTAGTAAGTGCTTGAATCGTAATGTAATGGATAAAACTGCTAACCGTGTGAGTTTCCTCGGCTTGACTTCCTCATTTGGTCTCGAGGGGGAAATACCAGGATGGGTTTGTTCAGTGGTAGTATCAGTTTGGATCCGAATAGGTCTTTCTCAACTCTCTCCAATAGCCGACAAATGTATTGAGTCTCTATAGGTTTTTTAGCTCATGCTCCGCTGCCGCTTCATTCCACCATACCTAAGTAGGAGAGGACCGCAGAATTCTAGTCTCGCCGTGTACTGGCCTCAGTACTAACCGCTCTCTTTTTCCTTTGCCCTTTGTCGGCACCCCTTTTGTTTAAGCAGGTTTTGAGATCGACGTCATTAGCAGGGTTACCCTTCCAGCTTGGCCTGGGCAGGGTTATGGACGCCATTGGTTATTCTTCAGGGCTCTTATCTCAATTTGCATCTTGTCCGCATTTCGGACGCTGTATTATTTCCAAGGTGATTTGGATCTTTCAACTGTATATCTGTACTCTTGAGTCATGGAGTCATTGTTGGATATGTCGGTTCTGTGCGTTCCATCGTGGACTATTGTGTAATGATATTACTTCGTTTTCCACCCGCACGCAAGTGCCTGGCGGGCACCTCTGAATCATTTCTATGCAGGTTTGGCGGGAATCGCTAAAACTTGTATAGGACCGATCTGAGGGTGTTACAAAGTGGTATCAGAGCTCAGCAGTTACGATACTCCACTGGTCCAGCCTATAGGATAACCTAGCTAACGGACGTTGTAGAGTATCAAAACTATTTTGCAAAATCAGTTGGATAGATCTGATTAGGTCTGCTTTTATTCCTTACCCCTCTGTTATTCTCCTCTTATCTCGACGTGTTTTGAATCTGCTCTCTTATCTTTTTCTTCGAGTCCAGGAATTCTCATGGTTGGGTTTCCGTCGTACCTTTAGGGTTTCACTTCCTCCTCTTGTAACGGTGCTTCGACATCTAGTCTTCATGCTATCTAAGGAATCATCCTGTGTTGTACCTTTCAGTGGACCGAAAATTTACTAAATTTTTTCTTTGTATCTTCCGGTGTTTTCCTTCGCGACGACATCATCTGCATCAGATCCAATGAAGAGTCTGCATCACTCCTTATTTCTGAACTTCGCTTGTCGAGATCTTCAGTCTGATTCCAAGAGTTGGTTGCATAATTCTCCTATTCATTTGCAGAGTAATGCTTTGGGTGCGCGATGGACTGATCACCATCCAACTACTCTTATCATTCGCTCTTGTGCATTGAATCAGTGGATCAAGCAATTTTACTCCTTCTATCGAAGTTAGGGGTGGCTTTATCTGTTGAAGCCCTTACCTTCGTTTTTGTTTTTCCGGAGTGTTCTGTCGACGATCATGGACAACGACCTCTTGTTGGTGGTGTCACCATTTTCCAAGATGAAGAAAGAACCCCTGTTAGTGGTGTGTAACACCCTCAGAATCGGACCTATGCAAGTTTGAGCAAAATTCGCCAAAACCCGCATAGAAACGATTCAAAGGTGCCCACCAGGCACTTTCGTGCGGGTGGAAAACGAAGTAATAACATTACACAACAGTCCTCGATGGGACCCATGAGATATATATACAACACTCAAAGAGTCAAGAATACAGATATAATATACAAAGATCCAAATCACCTTGAAAACGATAGAGCGTCCAGCTATGAACAAGATGCAAATGGGGCTAAGAGCCCTGAAGAATAACCAATGGCGTCCATAACCCTGCCTAGGCCAAGCCGGAAGGGTAACCCTGCTAACGGCGTCGATCTCAAAACCTGCTTAAACAAAAAGGGTGCCGACAAAGGGCAAAGGAAAAGAGGAGCGCCAAGATCGAGGCCAAGACACGGCGAGGCTAGAATTCGCGTCCTCGCCTACATAGGTATGGTGGATCAAGCAGCGCGCATGCACTATACAACCTATAGAGACTCGATACAACCGGCGGTTATCGAAGAGGGATAAGAATGACCTAACCGGATCCAACTGAAGCTATCACTAAACAAACCCATCCCGGTGTTTCCCTCGAGACCAAACGAGCAAGTCAACCGAGGAACTCACAGCTTGGCGCTTTTACTTATTCCGTTATAGTTGCGGCACTTTACTAGTCGTTTAGACAATCGTCCGATAAAGTAAGCAATGGGCACTTTTATTTAATCATTCCGCTAGAAGTTGCAACAATTACTAATCGACATGATAGCATGAGATAAACCCAAAACCCAGAATTGTTGGTACTTTTATTCAGCCATTTCGCTAGAAGGTAATACTTACTAGTCGATACAATTGTCGCGACAACCAAACAAGCAATTGTGGGCAGTATTAATTAGCCATTCCATTATAGTAAGGCTGATTACTAGTCATTATAAGTCAAATTTATAGCAAGAACTTTAGTTATGCTTGTCTATGATCGAGATATCGCTCCAAGTCGTCCATATCCGCGACACGGCTTTCGAAAGTTTTACCCGCCGGGTGCACCAATAGCAACACACACTGATCAACCTCGAAAACCAAATCAAAACCCAACGAGGCTTTCACGATCGAACAATCACAGATTCAGAATATTTCAGGGCCACCCTTAGAGTAGAATCCGCAACGGAGTAAGCAAGCTCGAGACGGCCTCAAGGTTTGGCTAGACGGTCGGAACGATCGGGAACCCCAAACGGGCTTGTCGACACCGCGGAATCGTGGTCCGATCCTAAACAAGACAAAGGTGCAAGACGCACAATCGTAAATAAAGCGGTAAAGCATGGCATAAGTACAGATCATAAATAAAACCTCAAACTAGTTTGTGGCCCCAAGAAATAAGAATGAATCAAGCTCGCCTGTGGGGTCCCATATACCTCCGGATGTGGATAGCGCGAAAATCAAGGAACAGTATCAAGTACTGGGTCTTACGGGACACAAGTGGCTCGAAACCAAATATTATCTATCACCCACCGATGCCTCTGCTTATTCAATTTTAGTTGTTAAACAGAAAGTAGAGTGACGATAAGTAAAACTAGAAACATCTCCAACATCAACATGCGGCAATACATCAACAACTGTGGCATTGACAACACGCGACAACACTTGAGCAAGCGACTACGACACGCAAGTCCAACTAGCTACCAAACAACAGGTAATAGGATGTGTCCAAGGCAATATACGGCTGCAGGGGATATCAAAGGGTACGAAAACTAGAGCATCGCAACACAGATAGCAATAGATCAACAGGAGGGAATAAAGACTATAAAATTAAGATAGGTAGAAAGGGGGAGATGCTCGCCTGAAAACATTGTCGAACGGTTCATCCGAAGATCGGGGCGAAGCTCACATCAACTCAACGGTCCAATCCGCGAAGAAGCAAAACACTAGAAGAAACACCGGATGCGCTATTTAATAAAACGACAGAAGATCGGCATGATGCATGTATGATGGATGACATGGCAAAGGTGCGATGCAATTAGGTCATATTAAGCGGAACCGGGGTCCCGGCAATTAATTAGGTGGTTCAAGTTGTTTAGAAAACCCCGCATTTCAATGTTGTTAAAACAAGGCAAGATAAGATACCGGTTCGCTACACAAGTTTAAATGAGGCCGATATAAGGCTAGATTTGCCCGCATATGGGCCCCATATTTAATTATTAGGTGAACCGGCATAAGGCCCCCAACCCAAAGATATGCATGTGGGAATGACAATTCAATATGCAACAATTGTATTATATTGTGAAATTAGGGTTCCGGGAAGGGTTCACACATTAGGGTTCTCGACGATCTTGGGGTTCCGGGGTTCGGGGTTGGTCTCGGGTCCGTGGTTCGACGGGTCGTTTCGGATAGCAGAGTAGATCTTGGCGCCCGAGGAAGCACTTGGTCTGGCGTCGGGGCATCGGACTCGCCCGGGTCGGTGTCGTGCTTGTCGTCACGAAGATCTCTTCGGGTCCTCGTATCGGTTCGGTCTTGGCGTTCAGGGTGACGAACTTGGTGTTCTCGAGGAAGTACTTGGCGTGTCCGAGAAGAAGAACTCGTCGCCCCAGGAGAAGATCTTGGGGTTCCGCGTCAGTGGCTCACGGGTACGGGGTCTAGGCGAACTTGGCGTGTCAAGGTGCGGTTTTCAGGTCCGGCGCTGGTTCCCTGTGGGTGATCTTGGCGTCGGGGAACCTTCAGGCTCGGCCATCAAATCCCGGTAGATGACCTTGGCGTCATGGTGGTCGATGACGAACTTGTCGGATGGCATGTTCTTCGGAAGATCTTGGCATGGGGTCCCGAGCAGCATCGTTATCCTTGCCCAAACTTGGTACTTGTTCACCCCGAGGTCTTGATCAACAACACCAACATCTCCATGCCATCATCACCAAGTATTTAGAATTCCCACTGATATATCACTCGCGCCATCCCTACTCCCTAGGGTTCCCATACCAACTTGCTCATCGGAGACGCTCCTAGGAGGTGGGATCCGAACCGAGGACAGCAATCCTCGAGCCGCACACATACACGCAGACATCTAGACGCACGCACGTACAGCGACGGAGAGGGAGAAAGGGAGAAGGGGTATCAAAATGAATCCCGGTAGGAAACGAGGTGGACAAAACCATGAGGGGGCGGCACAGGAGGGCGCGCACGAGGGGAGGTGGGGCGATGGCCGGACTTGGCGCTGGGAGGGGAAGGAAGGAGGAAGCGGGGGCCGCACGGCCCGACGGGGCGAGGCCAGAGGACAACGGAAGGGCGGCGGCGCGGGCACCGGGCGGAGGCGGGACCGGGCGAAGGGCGGGGCGGGCGCCGGGGCGCGACGGAGGAAGGTAGAGGCCGGGCGGCTCGATCTCGCCAGCGAAGAGGGGTCGCCGGCGGTGGCACGCGCCGCTGCCGGTGGCGAGGAGGAGGGAACGCCCGGCTCGCGGGAGGTGGGGAGGTGAGCTGGGAGGCGACGGAGGAGGAGGCTGCCGCTGTCGCGAGGAGAGGGGCAGCCGGGAGGCGGACGGGCGGAGGCGGCGTCCATGGGAGGCGCCGGGTGGTGGAGGGCGCTGCAGGTGCGCGAGGAAGGGCGACGATCGTGGCGAGGTGCAGGGTCAAAAGCAGAGGAGTACGGCGGCGGCGGGAGGCGAGAGCAGCCGAGGCGCCGGAGGCGCCAAGGCGGACGGGCTGGAGGAGGGTTCAGAGGGAGGCGTGGGAGGAAGGAGCCGGGTGGGTCAGCAAGGAGAGGCGGGAGGTCGCGTCCTGGGAGAGAGAGGAGCGGTTCAGGGGAACGTGGGGAGAGGCGCGGCTGGCAGGTGGCCAGGTCGGTGGGAGGCGAGGTGTGAACGCCAAAGGGAAAAGGGTGGTGGGGCCCAAAGGCGGTGCAAGTGTAGGTGGTGGAAATCGGGCGTGAGCAAGGCAGGTGTGAGAGAGAGGTTTGAGAGAGGAAAAGGAGAGAGGCTGGGTGGTTATGGTGATGTGGCATGGTGGGATTGGGTAGAGGGGAGGTGAGCCGAGGTGGCGCGCCTAATAGGAGGGTGAGGTGGCCGGAGAGAGGGGTAGATTGCAGGTAGCTATGATTAGTGGTGGTTAGGTGGACCGATTTTTAACTGGGGTGGTCGCTCGGGTCGGACGCCGCTCGACGCCCCGCTAAAAATAAAATAAATTTTTATTTGTTTAATTGGACTGGTTCAAAACCGCCATGCCAAAAACAAAATAATCCGGCCCGGTTTTGCTTGAATTAGGATGGGGCCTTAGAAAATAAAACAGGTTTTTTGAAATAGTTTTAGACAAACAACATGATGATGACGATGCAATGCACAAATTCAACGCGATTTTCTAGTAGTGGTTTTATGGATGCCACAATTCGACACCACTAACAAGGGATCTCGCCCTCGAGATCCGCCTCATGGTACCGGAAGGAAGGTCGGCGGTCTGATCCTTCGCGCTTCTTGTAGATCCTCGCGACACCACTAACGAGGGTTCCTTCTTCATCTTGAAAACGGCGACACCGCCAACAAAGGTTCGTTGCTCCTGATCGTCGAGAGAACACTCCGGGAACAAAAGGTCGAAGGTAAAGGTATCGCAATAAAGCCACCCCTAACTTCCGTGGACGGAGTAAAATTGCTGGATCCACTGATTCGACGTACAAGAGCGAATGATAAGAGCAGTGGTAGGGTAGCTACTCCATCCCACACTCAAACCATTACACTGCACACGAATAGGCGGATTAAGCAACCAACTCTCGGAATTAGACTGAAGATATCGAGGTTCGAAACAAGGAGTATTGCCAGAAATCGTATGAAAGACACACTGATTAGGTTTCGCGGTGGTTCCATTGGCATGAACAACACGTGCTCAAGGTCGACTCCAACTTCACCAAAGCTCGTCCTTCTCATATGTTTTTCAACGACACTGACATCCGGCAAGGAACACATATGGATAGAGAGCTCAAGAACAAAAGATCGGATGAAGGTTCAATGCATGTTGCATTGATGATCGCAGCACCTCCGTTCTGAAGGAAGAAAGCGAAGCCCTAAAGGTACGACGGAAACCCAACCACGAGAATTCTCGGACTCAAGAGAGAGAAGAGAGATCCAAAACACGAGGTAAGAGGAGAACAGCAGAGGGGTAAGGAGTAAAATCAGACCTATTCGTAACTATCCAACCGATTTTGCAAAATAGTTTTGACACTCTTACGGCCGTTAGCTAGGTTATCCTAGTTGGACTTGTGGGGTATCGCAACTGAGCTCGATACCACTGAACACCCTCGATCGGACCTATGCAAGTTTGAGCAAAATTCGCCAAACCCGCATAGAAACGATTCAAAGGTGCACCAGCACTTTCGCCGGGTGGAAAACGGCAAGTAATAACATTACACAACAGTCCTCGATGGGACCCACGTAACAGATATATATAACAATGACTCAAAGAGTCAAGAATACGATATAATATACAAAGATCCAAATCACCTTGAAAACGATAGAGTCCAGCCACGGACAAGATGAAATGGGGCTAAGAGCCTCAAGAATAACCAATGGCGCCCATAACTGCCCTGTGCCAAGCCGAAGGGTAACCCCGCTAACGGCCGATCTCAAAACCTGCTTAAACAAAAGGGTGCCGACAAAGGGCAAAGGAAAAAGAGGAGCGCCAAGATCGAGGCCAAGACACCGAGGCTAGAATTCGCGGTCCTCGCCTACATAGGTATGGTGGATCAAGCGGCGCGCATGCACTATACAACCTATAGAGACTCGATACAACCGGCGGTTATCGAAGAGGGATAAGAATGACCTAACCGGATCCAACTCGGCTATCACCAAACAAACCCATCCCGTGTTTCTCGAGACCAAACGAGCAAGTCAACCGAGGAACTCACACGGTTGGCGCTTTACTTATTCGTTATAGTTGCACTTTACTAGTCGTTTAGACAATCGTCCCGATAAAGTAAGCAGGGCACTTTTATTTAATCATTCCGCTAGAAGTTGCAACAATTACTAATCGATACAGATAGCATGAGATAAACCCAAAACCCAGAATTGTTGGTACTTTTATTCAGCCATTTCGCTAGAAGGTAATACTTACTAGTCGATACAATTGTCGCAAGCGACAACCAAACAAGCAATTGTGGGCAGTATTAATTAGCCATTCCATTATAGTAAGGCTGATTACTAGTCATTATAAGTCAAATTTATAGCAAGAACTTTAGTTATGCTTGTCTATGATCGAGATATCGTGCTCCAAGTCGCCCATATCCGCGACACGGCTTTGTAAAGTTTTACCGGGTGCACCAATAGCAACACACACCGATCAACCTCGAAAACCAAATCAAAACCCAACGAGGCTTTCACGATCGAACAATCACAGATTCAGAATATTTGGGGCCACCCTTAGAGTAGAATCCGCGAACGGAGTAAGCAAGCTCCGAGACGGCCTCAAGGTTTGGCTAGACGGTCGTGAACGATCGGGAACCCCAAACGGGCTTGTCGACACCAGAATCGTGGTCCGATCCTAACAAGACAAGTGCGTGACTCGCACAATCATAAATAAAGCGGTAAAGCATGGCATAAGTACAGATCGTAAATAAAACCTCAAACTAGTTTGTGGCCCCAAGAAATAAGAATGAATCAAGCTCGCCTGGGGGTCCCATATACCTCCGGATGTGGATAGCGCAAAATCAAGGAACAGTATCAAGTACTCGGGGTCTTACGGGACACAAGTGGGCTCGAAACCAAATATTATCTATCACCCACCGATGCCTCGCTTATTCAATTTTAGTTGTTAAACGTAAAGTAGAGTGACGATAAGTAAAACTAGAAACATCTCCAACATCAACATGCGGCAATACATCAACAACTGTGGCATTGACAACACGCGACAACACTTGAGCAAGCGACTACAACACGCAAGTCCAACTAGCTACCAAACAACAGGTAATAGGATGTGTCCAAGGCAATATACTGCAGTAGGGATATCAAAGGGTAAAACTAGAGCATCGCAACACGATAGCAATAGATCAACAGAGGGAATAAAGACTATAAAATTAAGATAGGTAGAAAGGGGAGATGCTCACGAAAACATTGTCGAACGGTTCATCCAAGATCGGGCTAAGCTCACATCAACTCAACGGTCCAATCCAAGAAGCAAAACACTAGAAGAAACACCGGATGCGCTTATTTAATAAAACGATGAAGATCGGCATGATGCATGTATGATGGATGACATGGCAAAGCAGCGATGCAATTAGGTCATATTAAGCGAACCGGGTCCCGCAATTAATTAGGTGGTTCAAGTTGTTTAGAAAACCCCGCATTTCAATGTTGTTAAAACAAGGCAAGATAAGATACCGGTTCGCTACACAAGTTTAAATGAGGCCGATATAAGGCTAGATTTGCCCGCATATGGGCCCCATATTTAATTATTAGGTGAACCGGCATAAGGCCCCCAACCCAAAGATATGCATGTGGGAATGACAATTCAATATGCAACAATTGTATTATATTGTGAAATTAGGGTTCGGAAGGGTTCACACATTAGGGTTCTCGACGATCTTGGGGTTCCGGGTTCGGGTTGGTCTCGGGTCCGTGGTTCGACGGGTCGTTCGGATAGCGTAGTAGATCTTGCCCGGAGGAAGCACTTGTCCGCGTCGGGCATCGGACTCGCCGTCGGTGTCGTGCTTGTCGTCACGAAGATCTCTTCGGTCCTCGACGTTCGGTCTTGGCGTGGTGACGAACTTGGTGTTCTCGAGGAAGTACTTGGCATGTCCGAGAAGAAGAACTCGTCGCCCGGTGAGAAGATCTTGGGGTTCCGCTGCTGGCTCACGCACGGGTCTAGGCGAACTTGGCGTCAAGGTGCGGTTTTTGGTCCGCGCTGGTTCCCCGTGGGTGATCTTGGCGTCGGGAACCTTCAGCTCGCCATCAACCTTGTAGACGACCTTGGCGCCATGGTGGTCGGCGACTTAACTTGGATGGCATGTTCTTCTAAGATCTTGGCATGGGGTCCCGAGCAGCATCGTTATCCTTGCCCAAACTTGGTACTTGTTCACCCCGAGGTCTTGATCAACAACACCAACATCTCCATGCCATCATCACCAAGTATTTAGAATTCCCACTGATATATCACTCGCGCCATCCCTACTCCCTAGGGTTCCCAGCGCCCAACTTGCTCATCGGAGACGGCTCCCTAGGAGGTGGGATCTGGAACCGGAGGACAGCAATCCCTGGAGCTGGCACACATACACGTGCACATCTAGACGCACGCACGTACAGCGAGCGAGCGACGGAGAGGGAGAAAGGGAGAAGGGGTACCAAAAAGAATCCCGGCAGGAAACGAGGTGGACAAAACCATGAGGGGGCGGCACAGGAGGGGAGATGGGGCGATGGCCGGACTTGGCGCTGGGAGGGGAAGGAAGGAGGTTGGCCGCACGCCACGGGCGAGGCAGAGGACAACGGGCGGGCGGCGCTGGGCACCGCGGAGGCGGACCGGGCGGGCGAGCAGGGCGGGCGGCGCGGCGGTCCGGCGCGACGAGGAAGGTAGAGCGGGCGGCTCGAGCCGGCCGGGCGCGAGGGTCGCCGGGCGGGCACGCGCGCGCCGTGGCGAGGAGGAGGGGAACGGCCCGGGGCTCGCGGGAGGTGGGGAGGTGAGCCAGGGCGGCGCACGAAGGAGGAGGCCGCCAAGGCCGCGAGGAGAGGGGCGGGCCGTGAGGCGGAGGCGGAGGCGGCGCCCCGGGGGAGGCGCTGGTGGTGGAGGGGCGCTGGCGAGGTGGCGAGGCGAAGGGCGACGACCGTGGCAAAGTAGCAGGCAGGTCGACGAGCAGAGAGTACGAAGCGGTGGGAGGCAGAGCGGCCGAGGCGCCGGCCGGGAGGTGCGGCGGGGACGGGCTGGAGGAGAGGGTTCCAGCGGGGAGGCGGCGGGAGGAAGGAGCCGGGTGGGTCACAAGGTGAGAGGCGGGAGGACGCGTCTGGGGGAGAGAGGAGTTCTGGGGAACATGGGGCCACGGGGAGAGGGCGCCTGGCAGTGGCAGGTCGGTGGGAGGCGCGGAGGTGAACGCCGCGGGAAAAGGGTGGTGGGGCCCAGCGGTTTGCAGCAAGGCGGTAGGGGTGGAAATGGGCGTGAGCGTGCGTGTGTGAGAGAGGTTTGAGAGAGAGGAAAGGGAGAGAGGCTGGGGTGGTTATGGTGATGTGGCATGGTGGGATTGGGTAGAGGGGAGGTGAGCTGAGGTGGCGGCCTAATAGGAGGGGTGAGGTGGGAGAGAGGGGTAGATTGGGTAGCTATAGGATTAGGTGGTGGTTAGGTGGACCGATTTTTAAACTGGGTGGTCGCTCGCCTGGACGGCCTGCTCGACTGCCCCGCTAAAAATAAAATAAATTTTTATTTGTTTAATTGGACTGTCTGCAAACCGCATGCCAAAACAAAAATAATCCGGCACCGGGTTTTGCGTTTGAATTAGGATGGGGCGTCTTAGAAAATAAAACAGGTTTTTGCGAAATAGTTTTAGACAAACAACATGATGATGACGATGCAATGCACAAATTCAACGCGATTTTCTAGTAGTGGTTTTGCGGGATGCCACATGGTGTCGCGATGATCTACATGAAGCGAGGAGACTCCGATCGTCGGCCTTCTTTTCCGCACCATGAGGCGGATCTCGAGGGCGAGATCCATGGTTAGTGGTGTCTAATTGTAGCACCCAGGATAAATCCACTACTAGAAAATCACGGTTGTTTATATGTTGCACATCATCATGACTTAATCATGCATATTTTGTCTCACAAAATATTTTTGTCTAAACCTATTTCATCTCTACACTTTATGCAATCTCGTATTTGTCTAAAAATATTCACACAAGTTTAAAAACTAAAACTAAAAATAAAATGTTTGAAACTGGGAGGCAGCCATTGTAGGCCGTGCCACCTACCACCGGGCCGACTCACCCGCACCAATCACCCCAAACCCTAAATCTACCTCAACCTGAAACCCTAAATCCTATCTACCCACTGCACTGGCCAGCGCCCGGCGTGCATCACGCACCTGCCAAGGCAGCAAGCACGCAACATACACGCGTCTGTCCTCGTACCTACCTAACACACACCACTCAACGCACTACACGCACGCACAGCTGCGCCCCACCCGCTCGTGGCCCCACACAGGCGCCCGCTCGCTTGCTCGCGACTTGCGTGGCCGCAATCCCCATCCCCGATGCATGTCTCGCTCTCTCCCTCTTGCTCCACCCCGCCGCCAAGCAACCCCACCTCCTCTACCTCGTGACCCTTCCCCGCCGCTGTCCTCCTCTGCCGTCACGGACGCCAGCCCCCTCTCCATCGCAGCTCCCGCCTCGCCTCAACCAGCAGCAGGACCTGGCCGCGCCAACCTCGCCTGAGCCACCTCGACAACCGCCGATGCCGCCTGCCGCTTCCCCTACTCGTCTCCACCTCGACCACGTGCCTTACCCAGAACCACGGCCGCCGCCTCTCCTTGTCGGCCTGGCTGGCTCATGACCGCCGCCGCTACTCCTCTCTCCACGAGTCACGCCGCAAGCTCTCCAAGCAGGCCGCGAAGACGTTTAGATCCTCTCGCCCTTCACCGTTTCCCTCTATCGCGAGCGCGGCCATGCCTACACCTCCAGTGAAGTTGGTTTTCCCTTTGGTTTGTGACCATATTGTCGCGCCGATGCTACTGTTTGTAAACGATTGTCGCGATGATGCTACTGTTTGTACACGGCTGTGACCTCTGGGTAATCAGATGGAACGCCACAACCTTCCGGTAGATGAGGACGAGAAGTTGGACTATGTCATCGGGAGTCGCCGATAGAATCTCCGATGCCCTTCGAGAGATCGAGTCCGGTACAAGATGGGGCCTGCAGAACCACACAAGACCATGAGTCCCTGAACCCCCCGAGTTTCGCCATCGACGCCAATATCACCCACACGGATCCGAAGATTGAAACCCGAAGACCGACCTTGTCGAACCCTCCAAACCCAAGATCATCAAACCCGTGTGTGACCCCCTTTTCCAAGCCCCATATTTTTATAATATATGATATCCATCTTGTGCATATTAAATCATTCATGATTGCATTCTTAACATGTGGTTTTGGGGGCATTATGCCGATTCACCTCATAATTAAATATGGAGACCCTATGCGGGGTTTTCTAGACTTATCTTGACTCCATTTAAATTTGTGTAGTGAACCGGTGCCATATTTTTCCATGTTAATACAATATTTAAATTGCGGGGTATCTAAACAACATGAACCATCCAAATAAATGCCGGGACGCCAGTTCCGTTTAATATTGCCTAATCTCATCGCATCTTTGCCATGTCATACATCATACATGCATCATGCCCGATTTTCTGCCGTAGTATTAAATAGTGCATCCGTTGTTTCTTCTAGTGCTTTGCTTCTTCATGGATTAGGCCGATGAGTTGATGAGAGTGCCGACCCGTGGATGAACCTTCGGCAACGTTTTTTAGGTGAGCATTCTCCCCTTTCTACCTATTTTACTTTATAGTCTTTATTTCCTCCTGTTGATCTATTGCTATCTGTGTTGCGATGCTCTAGTTTTCGTACCGTGATATCCCTTGCAGCCTTATATTGCTTTGGACACATCCTATTACCTTTTGTTTGGTAGATAGTTGGACTTGCATGTCGTAGTCGCTTGCTCAAGTGCTGTTGCGTGTCGTCAAGTACCACAGTTGTTGGAGTAATGCCGCATGTTTAATGTTGGAGATGATCATGGATTTAATTACCGTTTAATAACTAACATTGAAGTAGGTAAATAATGCAGAGGCACGGTGGGCAATAGATGTTATTTGGTTTTAATCCACTTGTGTCCTGTGAGGACCCCGAGTATTTTGTACCTGTTCTTTGAATATTCGCATTATCCGCATGTGGGACCATGAATCCCCCTAACCCTAGCTTGAGTCATATTTAATTCCTTGGGGCCAAAGAGTAGTTTGAGGATTTATTACTATCCTGTACTTATGCCATGCTTTATCTTTATTTACAATCACATGCGGAGCGCTTATATTTTGGAACCAACGGAATGTTTTGCGTCGACAAGCCCAGTCACACTTTCGGGTTCCCGATCGTTTCGTACCATTGTCACAAACCTCTAGGTCCGTCTCGAGCAGCGGAACTTTGTCGCGGTAGCTTAGTGCGGTGGCCCTAAAATCAAATATGAATCTTGCGAATGTTCGTCGTGATGCCTCTGGGTTTTCATTTGGTTTTTCCCGAGGTTGATCGTATCGTGTGCTATTTGTGCCCCTGCAGGTAAAACTTTCAAGCCGTCCGTTATGGACAACTTGGAGCATAGTATCTCGATCATAGACAACTATAACTAAAGTAGTGCTATAAATTTGACTTTATAATGACTAGTAATCAGCTTCACTACAACGCAATGGCTAAATAAAAGTGCCAACAACTGCTGGGTACTTGTATGTCTCATGTTATATGTATCTGACTAGTAAGTATCGCAACTACAATTAAATGGTTAATTAAAAGTGCCCACAGCTTATTATATTAGGATGACTCATACTATCTATATATGACTAGTAAGTGCTGCAACTGTAACAGAATGGATAAAACTGCTAACCGTGTGAGTTTCCTCGGCTTGACTTCCTCATTTGGTCTCGAGGGGGAAATACCAGGATGTGTTTGTTTAGTGGTAGTATCAGGTTGGATCCGAATAGGTCTTTCTCAAGGATGGGTTTGTTGGTGGTAGTATCGGTTTGGATCCAGATAGTTCAGTGGTAGCATCTTTGCCATGTCATACATCATACATGCATCATGCCATTTTTGCTTGGTAGTATTAAATAGTGCATCGAACTTGTTTCTTCTAGTGCTTTGCTTCTTCACGGATTATACGTCGAGTGGAGTTGATGAGAGTGTCGACCAGCGGATGAACCATGACAACGCGTTTTCAGATAGAGCATTCTCCCGCTACTACCTATTTTACTTTATAGTCTTTATTTCCTCCTGTTGATCTATTGCTATCTCGTTTGCGATGCTCTAGTTTTCGCATCTGTAGTGATATCCTTGCAGACCTTATATTGCTTTGGACATCCTATTACCTGTTGTTTGACGTAGATAGTTGGACTTGCGTGTCGTATGATGTCGCTTGCTCACGTGATGTTGCGTGTGCGCTCGATACCATAGTTGTTGGAGTAATGCATGCATGTTTTGGCCAATGTTGGAGATGATCATGGATTTAATTATCGTTAATAACTAAAATTGAAGTAGGTAAATAATGCGGCGTACAGATGGGCAATAGATGTTATTTGGTTTCTATTGCAGTCCACTTATTGTCTTAGTAGGACCCCTGAGTACTTGCACTGTTCTTTGAATATTCGCATTATCATGCATGTGGGACCATGAATCCCTAACCCTAGCTTGAGTCATATTTAATTCCTTGGGGCCAAAGAGTAGTTTTGAGGCTTTATTACTATCCTGCTTATTTATGCTTTACTGCACTTTATTTACAATTAACGCGCGTGTAGAGTGCTTGTAACTATTTTGGAACCAACGTGGAGATGTTTTCGTGAATCGACAAGCCCAATCACACTTCGGGTTCCCGAATTAGTTTACGCCCATTGTCACAAACCTGCAGGGGTCAGTCTCAGACCAGCTAAAATAACTTTAGTCAGCGGAGTAGCTTAGTGGGGTGGCTCCTAAAATCAATGTAACATGAATCTTGCGAATGTTGCAGCCATTGTGATGCCTCGTTGGGTTTTCATTTGCTTTTTTTCTGAGGTTGCATCGATGCGTATGCGCCCTATTTGAGCCCTGTAATGCAAAACTTTCCTCGAAAGCCAGTGTGCTGCGGTTATGGACGACTTGGAGCACGAGATCTCGATCATAGAAACTATAACTAAAGTAGTGCTATAAATTTGACTTTTATAATGACTAGTAATCGGCTTCTAGCGGAATGGCTAAATAAAAAGTGCCAAACAAGCTGCTGAGTTCTTGTATGTCTCATGTTATATGTATCCGACTAGTAAGTATTTCATAACTACAAATTCGAATGGTTAATTAAAGTGGCCCACTTTCGCTTATTATATTAGGATGACTCATACTATCTATATATGACTAGTAAGTGCTGCAATTGTATGAGAATGGATAAAAGCGCTAACAAGTGGTAGTTTCTCAAACTTGACTTCCTCATTTGGTCTCAAGGGAAATACCTGTGATGAGTTTGTTCGGTGGTAATGTCGTCGATTTTGGATCCGAATAGGTCTTTCTCAACTCTCGATAATAGCGAGCAAATGTATTGAGTCTCTATAGGTTTTAGCTCATGCTCATTTGCGCTTCATTCTATCGCATACTCTAAGTAGGAAGGATGCCTTGAATTCTAGTCTCGCCGTGCATCTTTGGTCACCCTCTGATGTAACACTCTCTTTTTCCTTTGCCCTTTGTCGGCACCCCTTTTTGTTTAAGCGGGTTTTTGAGATCGGCGTCGTTAGCGGGGTTACCCCTTCCAGCTTGGCACAGGCGGTTATGGGATTTCATCGTGGTTATTCTTTCAGGAGAAACTCTTATCTCAATTTGCATCTTGTTCCGTGTACTCGAGACTGTCAGATTATTTCAAGGTGATTTGGATCTTTTCAACCGTATATACTGTGCTCTTGAGTCATGGAGTCATTGTTGGATATGTCTGCCTACGGGCGCTCCATCGTGGTAATTTGTTGTGTAATGATATTACTTAGTTTTTCACCACCCTTGCATAGCAAGTGCTACTGCGGGCACCTCTGAATCATTTCTATGCACGCGAGGTTTAAGGGAATCGCTAAGAAACTTGTATAGGACCGATCTGAGGTGTTACAAAGTGGTATGGAAACGAGCTCAGCTATGATACTCCAAATTTATAGGATAACCTAGCTAACGGACGTTGTAGAGTATCAAAAACTATTTTGCAAAAATCGAGTTGGATAGATCGATTAGGTCCGCTTATTCCTTACCCTCCGTTATTCTCCTCTTATCTCGACGCGTTTTGAATGCAGCTCTCTTATCTTTTCTTCGAGTCCAGGAATTCTCATGGTTGTTTCCGTCGTGCCTTCTGCTTTCACTTCCTCCTCTTGTAACGGTGCTCGACATCTAGTCTTCATGCTATCTAAGGAATCATCCGTGTTGTACCTTCGGTGGACCAAAATTTACTAAATTTTTTCTTTGTATCTTCCTGGGTGTTTTCCTTCAAGGATTTACATCATCAGACATCGGATCCGATGAAGAGTCGCATCACCTTATTTCAACTTCGCAGTCGAGATCTTGATCGATTCAAGAGTTGGTTGCATAATTCTCCTATTCATTTGCGAGTAATGCTTTGGGGTGATGGAGTGATCACTGTCAAATTCTCTTATCATTCGGCTCTTGTGCATTGAATCGATGGATCAAGCAATTTTACTCCTTCTATCGAAGTTAGGGGTGGCTTTTTGTTGAATCCCTTACCTTCGTTTTGTTTTACGGAGTGTTACCGCCGACGATCATGGACAGCGACCTCTTGTTGGTGGTGTCACCATTTTCCAAGATGAAGAAGAACCTGTTAGTGGTGTGCGATGATCTACATGAAGCGAGGAGACTCCGATAAATCGACCTTCTTTCCCGCACCATGAGGCGGATCTCGGCGAGATCCATGGTTAGTGGTGTCTAATTGTAGCACCAGGATAAATCACTACTAGAAAATCACGGTTGTTTATATGTTGCACATCATCATGACTTAATCATGCATATTTTGTCTCACAAAATATTTTTGTCTAAACCTATTTCATCTCTACACTTTATGCAATCTATTTGTCTAAAAAATATTCACACAAGTTTAAAACTAAAACTAAAAATAAAATGTTTGAAACTGGGAGGCAGCCCGCAGTAGGCCGGGCCACCTACCCGTGAGCTGACCCAGTCACCAATCACCCCAAACCCTAAATCTACCTCAACACGAAACCCTAAATCCTATCTACCCAGCGTCGTATGCACACACGCACCCAGCGCGACAAGCACGCAACATACAGCGTCTACCTATCGTACCTACCTAACACACACCACTCCACTACACGCACTGCATACACCCCACCGTGGCCCACACAGCCCCGCTCGCTTGCTCGCGACTTGCGTGGCCGCAATCCCCATCCCCGATGCATGTCTCGCTCTCTCCCTCTTGCTCCACCCCGCCGCCAAGCAACCCCACCTCCTCTACCTCGTGACCCTTCCCGGTCCTCCTCGCCTAATGCACGCGGGCGCCCGCCCTCTCCATCAGACCCGGCTCCCTCGCCTCAACCAACCGGCCGGGGACCTGGCGCCAACCTCGCCCTGGAGCCACCCCTGACAACTGCCGATGCCGGCCCTGCTCGCTTCCCCTACTCGTCGTCTCCACCCCGATTCGCGCGTGCCTTACCCAGCAACCACGGCCGCCGCTCAGCCTCTCCTTGTCGGCCTAGTCGCTGGCCTGCGACCTCGCCGTCGTCACTCCTCTCTCCTACGAGCCTGCACCGGCAGCTCTCCAGCAGTCCCTTGACGGCCGCTTAGATCCCTCTGCTCTTCACCGTTTCCCTCTATCGCGAGCGCGGCCATGCCTACACCTCCAGTGAAGTTGGTTTTCCCTTTGGTTTGTGACCATATTATCGCTACCGATGCTCTTTGTAAGCGATTGTCGCGATGATGCTATCGTTTGTACCACGCTGTGACCTCTGGGTAATCGATGGAACGCCACAACCTTCCTAGATGACGAGAAGTTGGACTATGTCATCGGGAGTCGCCGATAGAATCTCCGATGCCCTTCGAGAGATCGAGTCCGGTACAAGATGGGGCCTGCAGAACCACACAAGACCATGAGTCCCTGAACCCCCCGAGTTTCGCCATCGACGCCAATATCACCCACACGGATCCGAAGATTGAAACCCGAAGACCGAGCTTGTCGAACCCTCCAAACCCAAGATCGTCAAACCCGTGTGTGACCCCCTTTTCCAAGCCCCATATTTTTATAATATATGATATCCATCTTGTGCATATTAAATCATTCATGATTGCATTCTTAACATGTGGTTTTGGGGGCATTATGCCGATTCACCTCATAATTAAATATGGAGACCCTATGCGGGGTTTTCTAGAATTATCTTGACTCCATTTAAATTTGTGTAGTGAACCGGTGCCATATTTTTCCATGTTAATACAATATTTAAATTGCGGGGTATCTAAACAACATGAACCATCCAAATAAATGCCGGGACGCCAGTTCCGTTTAATATTGCCTAATCTCATCGCATCTTTGCCATGTCATACATCATACATGCATCATGCCCGATTTTCTGCCGTAGTATTAAATAGTGCATCCGTTGTTTCTTCTAGTGCTTTGCTTCTTCATGGATTAGGCCGATGAGTTGATGAGAGTGCCGACCCGTGGATGAACCTTCAATGTTTTTAGGTGAGCATTCTCCCTTTCTACCTATTTTACTTTATAGTCTTTATTTCCTCATGTTGATCTATTGCTATACGTTGCGATGCTCTAGTTTTTGGTGATATCCCTTGCAGCCTTATATTGCTTTGGACACATCCTATTACCTTTTGTTTGGTAGATAGTTGGACTTGCATGTCGAGTCGCTTGCTCAAGTGTTGCGATGTAGTCGTCAAGTACCACAGTTGTTGGAGTAATGCCGCATGTTTAATGTTGGAGATGATCATGGATTTAATTACCGTTTAATAACTAACATTGAAGTAGGTAAATAATGCAGAGGCACAGGTGGGCAATAGATGTTATTTGGTTTTTAACCGTCCACTTGTGTCCCGTAGGACCCCGAGTATTTTGTACCTGTTCTTTGAATATTCGCATTATCCGCATGTGGGACCATGAATCCCCCTAACCCTAGCTTGAGTCATATTTAATTCCTTGGGGCCAAAGAGTAGTTTGAGGATTTATTACTATCCTGTACTTATGCCATGCTTTACTGCTTTATTTACAATTGCGCGTGGCGCTTATATTTGGAACCAACGTGGAATGTTTGCGGTATCGACAAGCCCATTCACACTTCGGGTTCCCGATCGTTCGACCATTGTCACAAACCTCTAGGTCCGTCTCGAGCCGCGAACTTTATCGGGTAGCTTAGTCTGGTGGCCCCTAAAATCAAATATGAATCTTGCGAATGTTACTCGTGATGCCTCGTTGGGTTTTCATTTGGTTTTCCCGAGGTTGATCGATGCGTGTGCTATTTGTGCCCCTAGGTAAAACTTTCTGAAAGCCGTGTCCGCGGTTATGGACAACTTGGAGCATAGTATCTCGATCATAGACAACTATAACTAAAGTAGTGCTATAAATTTGACTTTATAATGACTAGTAATCAGCTTCACTACAACGGAATGGCTAAATAAAAGTGCCAACAACTGCTGGGTTCTTGTATGTCTCATGTTATATGTATCTGACTAGTAAGTATCGCAACTACAATTAAATGGTTAATTAAAAGTGCCCACTGCTTATTATATTAGGATGACTCATACTATCTATATATGACTAGTAAGTGCTTGTATGTAATGGTAAAAGCTGCTAACCGTGTGAGTTTCTCGCTTGACTTCCTCATTTGGTCTCGAGGAAATACCGGGATGTGTTTGTTTAGTAGTATCAGTTTGGATCCGAATAGGTCTTTCTCAACTCTCCAATAGCCGACAAATGTATTGAGTCTCTATAGGTTTTTAGCTCATGCTCATTTGCGCTTGATCCACCATACCTATGTAGGCGAGGACCGTCAATTCTAGTCTCGCTGTCACAGCCTTAGTACTAACGCTCTCTTTTCCTTTGCCCTTTGTCGGCACCCCTTTTGTTTAAGCAGGTTTTGAGATCGACGTCATTAGCAGGGTTACCCTTCCAGCTTGGCCTGGGCAGGGTTATGGACGCCATTGGTTATTCTTCAGGGCTCTTATCTCAATTTGCATCTTGTCCGTACTCGGACGCTGTGTTATTTCCAAGGTGATTTGGATCTTTACATCAGATATATGTATTCTTGAGTCATGGAGTCGTTGTTGGATATGTATGTTCTATGCGTTCCATAGTGGACTATTGTGTAATGATATTACTTCGTTTTCCACCGACGCAGTGCTGGTGCACCTCTCGAATCATTTCTATGCGGGTTTGGCGGAATCGCTAAAACTTGTATAGGACCGATCTGAGGGTGTTACAGAGTGGTATCAGAGCTCAACAGTTACGATACTCCACTGGTCCAGCCTATAGGATAACCTAGCTAACGGACGTTGTATAGTGTCAAAACTATTTTGCAAAATCAGTTGGATAGATCTGATTAGGTATGCTTTTATTCCTTACCCCTCTGCTATTCTCCTCTTATCTCGACGTGTTTAGAATTTGCTCTCTTATCTTTTTCTTCGAGTCCAGGAATTCTCATGGTTGGGTTTCCATCATACCTTCAGGGTTTCACTTCCTCCTCTTGTAACGGTGCTTCGACATCTGGTCTTTGCTATCTAAGGAATCATCCTGTGTTGTACCTTTCAGTGGACCAAAAATTTACTATTTTTTTCTTTGTATGTTCCGGTGTTTTCCTTCGCGACGACATCATCTGCATCAGATCCGATGAAGATTCTGCATCACTCCTTATTTCCGAACTTCGCTTGTCGAGATCTTCAGTCTGATTCCAAGAGTTGGTTGCACAATTCTCCTATTCATTTGTAGAGTAATGCTTTGGGTGCGCGATGGACTGATCACCATCCGACTACTCTTATCATTCGCTCTTGTGCATTGAATCAGTGGATCAAGCAATTTTACTCCTTCTATCGAAGTTAGGGGTGGTTTTATCTATTGAAGCGCTTACCTTCATTTTTGTTTTTCCGGAGTGTTCTCTCGACGATCATGGACAACGACCTCTTGTTGGTGGTGTCACCGTTTTCCAAGATGAAGAAAGAACCCCTGTTAGTGGTGTCGTGAGGATCTACATGAAGCGAGGAGACTCCGATCGTCGGCCTTCTTTCCCGCACCATGAGGCGGATCTCGAGGGCGAGATCCATTGTTAGTGGTATCAAATTGTAGCACCCTGGATAAATCCACTACTAGAAAATCACGGTTGTTTATATGTTGCACATCATCATGACTTCATCATGCATATTTTGTCTCATAAAATATTTTTGTCTAAACCTATTTCATCCCTACACTTTATCCACTCTTGTATTTGTCTAAAAATATTCACAAAAGTTTAAAAACTAAAACTAAAAATAAAATGTTTTAAACCGGGGGAGGTAGCCCAGCCCGTAGGCCAGGCCACCTACCACCCCGGCAGGCCTGACCCAGTCCAGACCAATCACCCCAAACCCTAAATCTACCTCAACCTGAAACCCTAAATCCTATCTACCCAGACCCGCCGTCGCCGTGCGAGCACACACGCACCCGCGCGCAGCAAGCACGCAACACACGTGTCTGTCCTCGTACCTACCTAACACACACCACTCAACGCACAACACGCACGCACAGCTGCGCCCCACCCGCTCGTGGCCCCACACCGGCGCCCGCTCGCTTGCTCGTGACTTGCGTGGCCGCAATCCCGATGCCTGTCCCGCTCCCTCCCTCTTGCTCTACCGCGCCACCAAACAACCCCACCTCCTCTGCCTCGTGACCCTTACCGCCGCTGTCCTCCTCGTCGCTGCCAGGTCTTGACGCCTGTAGCCCTCTCCATCGACCACTCCCGCCTTGCCTCAACCAATAGCAGGACCCGGCCGCGCCAACCTCGCCCTGGAGCCACCCCTGACAACTGCCGATGCTGGCCCTGCTCTCTTCCCCTGCTCGTCCTCTCCACCCCGATCCGCGCGTGCCTTACCCAGCAACCGCGGCCGCCGCTCAGCCTCTCCTTGTCGGCCTAGTCGCTGGCCTGCGACCTCGCCGTCGTCGCTCCTCTCTCCTGTGAGCCCTGCCACCGGCAGCAGCTCTCCAGTGCGCTGCCGCGAGCATCTCCTGGATCCACTCTGCGCCCCTTCGTCGTTTCCCTCTGTCGCGAGTGCAGCCACGCCCGCACCTCCAGTGAAGTTAGTTTGCCCTTTGGTTTGTGACCATGTTGTCGCGCCGATGCTACTGTTTGTAAACGGTTGTCGCGCTATTGCTACTGTTTGTACACGGCTGTGACCTCAGGGTAATGAGATGGAATGGCGAAGTAACACATCCTCGACCACAACCTTCCGATAGATGAGGACAAGAAGTTGGACTATGTCATCGGGAGTCGCCGAGAGAATCTCCGATGCCCTTTGAGAGATCGAGTCCGATACGAGATGGGGCCTGTAGAACCACACAAGACCACGAGTCCCTGAACCCCTCGAGTTTCTTCATCGACGCCAAGATCACCCACACGGATCCGAAGATCGAAACCCGAAGACCGACCTTGTCGAACCCTCTGAACCCAAGATCGTCGAACCCGTGTGACCCCCTTTTCCAATCCCCATATTTTTATAATATATGATATCCATCTTGTGCATATTAAATCATTCATGATTGCATTCTTAACATGTGGTTTTGGGGTCATTATGCCGATTCACCTCATAATTAAATATGGAGACCCTATGTGGGCTTTTCTAGACTTATCTTGACTCCATTTAAATTTGTGTAGTGAACCGGTGCCATATTTTGACATGTTAATAGAATATTTAAATTGCGGGGTATCTAAACGACATGAACCATCTAAATAAATGTCGGGACCCCGGTTCCGTTTAATATTGCCTAATCGCATCACATCTTTGCCATGTCATACATCATACATGCATCATGCCCGATCTTCTGCCGTAGTATTAAATAGTGCATCCGTTATTTCTTCTAGTGCTTTGCTTCTTCACGGATTAGGCCGATGAGTTGATGCGAGTGTCGACCCGATATTAGGATGAACCTTTGTCAATGTTTTTCAGGCGAGCATTCTCCCCCTTTCTACCTATTTTACTTTATAGTCTTTATTTTCTCATGTTGATCTATTGCTATCTGTGTTGCGATGCTCTAGTTTTCGTACCGTGATATCCCTTGCAGCCTTATATTGCCTTGAACACATCCTATTACATGTTGTTTGGTAGATAGTTGGACTTGCGTGTCGTAGTCGCTTGCTCAAGTGTTGTTGCGTGTCGTCACGTACCACAGTTGTTGGAGTAATGCCGCATGTTTAATGTTGGAGATGATCATGGATTTAATTACCGTTTAATAACTAAAATTGAAGTAGGTAAATAATGCAGAGGCATAGGTGGTCAATAGTTGTTATTTGGTTTTTAATCGTCCACTTGTGTCCCCTAGGACCCGAGTATCGATACTGTTCTTTGAATATTCGCACTATGCGCATGTGGGACCATGAATACCCCTAACCCTAGCTTGAGTCATATTTAATTCCTTGGGGCCACAAAGTAGTTTGGGGCTTTATTACTATCCTGTACTTATGCCATGCTTTACTGCTTTATTTACGTTTGTGCGTGAAGCACCTGTACTATTTTGGAACCAACATGGAATGTTTTCGTATCGACAAGCCCACTCACTTTCGGGTTCCCATTTACTGACCGTTGTCACAAACCTCTGGGTTCGTCTGGGAGCCGTCCAACTTCGTCGCGGGTAGCTTAGTGGGATGCCCCCCTGAAATCAAATATGAATCTTGCGAATGTTCTGTCGTGATGCCTCGTTGGGTTTTCATTTGGTTTTTCCCGAGGTTGATCGTGCGTGTGTTGCTATTTGTGCCCTGCAGGTAAAACTTTCGAGAAAGTCGTGTCCATGTTATGGACGACTTGGAGCACGATATCTGATCATAGACAACTATAACTAAAGTAGTGCTATAAATTTGACTTTATAATGACTAGTAATCAGCTTTACTACAACGGAATGGCTAAATAAAAGTGCCAACAACTGGTGGGTTCTTGTATGTCTCATGTTATATTTATCTGACTAGTAAGTATCGCAACTACAAAGGAATGGTTAATTAAAAGTGCCCACTCCTTATTATATCAGGATGACTCATACTATCTATATATGACTAGTAAGTGCTGCAACTGTAATGGAATGGATAAAACTGCCAACCGTGTGAGTTTCCTCGGCTTGACTTCCTCATTTGGCCTCGAGGGGGAAATACCAGGATGGGTTTGTTTAGTGGTAGTATCAGTTTGGATCCGAATAGGTCTTTCTCAACTCTCCACAATAGCCGACAAATGTATTGAGTCTCTATAGGTTGTTTTGCGCATGCTCCGCTGCCGCTTCATTCCACCATACCTATGTAGGCGAGGACCGCCGAATTCTAGTCTCGCCGTGTACTGGCCTCAGTACTAACCGCTCTCTTTTTTCCTTTGCCCTTTGTCGGCACCCCTTTTGTTTAAGAAGATTTTGAGATCGACGTCATTAGCAGGGTTACCCTTCCGGCTTGGCCTGGGCAGGGTTATGGATGCCATTGGTTATTCTTCAGGGCTCTTATCTCAATTTGCATCTTGTTCGTACTCGGACGCTGTATTATTTCCAAGGTGATTTGGATCTTTACACTGTATATCTGTATTCTTGAGTCATGGAGTCATTGTTGGATATGTCTGTTCTGTGGGTTCCATCGTGGACTATTGTGTAATGATATTACTTCGTTTTCCACCCGCACGCAAGTTCCTGGTGGGCACCTCTGAATCGTTTCTATGCGGGTCTGGCGTGAATCGCTAATACTTGCATAGGACCGATCTAAGGGTGTTACATGTTGCTATTAAGTACCTTATGACAAAGAAAGACGCTAAGCCTAGGCTTATTAGATGGGTGTTGCTTTTACAAGAGTTTGATCTGTATATTGTAGATAGGAAAGGTGCTGAAAATTACCTTTGATAATTTATCTCGTTTGGAAAACATTTCTTTTGACACTATGCCTGTTAATGATAGTTTTCCAAATGAACAATTGGCTGCAATAAGGGTAAGCTCGCATGAGAGTCCTTGGTATGCTGATTATGCTAACTTTATTGTTTCCAAGTATTTGCCTCCAACATTTACGTCCTAGCAAAGAAGAAAATTCTTTTATGATCTAAGGCATTACTTTTGGGATGACCCACATTTATATAAAGAAGGAGTAGATGGTATTATGCGAAGATGTGTTCCAGAGTATGAACAACAAGAGATATTGAGAAAATTTCATGGCAGTGCTTATGGAGGACATCATCTTTGAGGATAGAACTGCACAAAAAGTTTTACAATCTGGATTTTATTGGCCTACTTTTGTCAAGGATGCAAGGAAGTTTATTTTATCATGTGATGAATGTCAAAGAGTTGGTAACATTTCTAGACGCAATGAAATGCCTATGAATTATTCTCTTGTTATTGAACCTTTTAATTGTTGGGGATTTTAATTTATGGGCCCTTTTCCTCCTTCAAAAGAGTATACTCATATTCTTGTTGCTGTTGATTGTGTTACAAAGTGGGTAGAAGCCATACCTACAAACAACGCTGATGGTAAGACCTCTTTAAAGATGCTTAAATATGTTATTTTTCCTAGGTTTTGTGTGCCTAGATATCTCATGACTGATGGAGGTTCTCATTTCATCCATGGTGGTTTTAGTAAGACCCTTGCTAAATATGATGTTAACCATAGAATTGCTTCAGCTTATCACCCCCAAACCAGTGGGCAAGTAGAACTTTCTAATAGAGAAATTAAATTTATCTTGTAGAAGACTGTTAATAGATCTAGGAAAAATTGAGCTAAAAAGTTGAATGACGCTTTATGGGCTTATAGAACTGCTTATAAAAATCCTATGGGAATGTCTCCTTACAAAATGGTTTATGGGAAAGCTTGTCACTTGCCTCTAGAATTAGAACACAAAGCTTATTGGGCAGTGAAAGAACTGAATAGAGATTTTACACTTGCCGGTGAGAAAATATTTCTTGACTTAAGTACCTTAGATGAGTGGAGAAGTGAAGCTTATGAAAATGCTAGACTCTTTAAGGAAAAGGTAAAAAGATGGCATGATAGGATAATTATCAAAAGGGAGTTCCATGTTGGTGAGAAATTTCTTTTGTATAGGTCTCGTCTCAGATTTTTTGCAGGGAAACTACTCTCAAAATGGGAAGGACCTTTTGTTATTGAGGAGGTGTATCGTTCAGGGGCTATTAAAATATCCTACTTGAGGGACAACACTACACAGGTGGTGAATGGTCAAAGGCTCAAATATTATATTTCTAGAGATTCTTACAATGAAGAAGTTGATATTATTCAAATGGTAACTTCGGAAGAATTTATTAGAAACCAAACTCTAGAATCTGCGGAGTCCGTCTTTGAATAGGTAAAAAGTGGTGAAAACAGAAGGTTCGTGAAAACCTTATCTTTTTATATTTTTGATGCTTTTATCACATACGGAAGGTTACGAGACGAAACTGAGGAGGAAACGGAGGCTAGGTGGGCCACACCCACCAGTGGCGCGGGCCCCAGCTGGCCGCGCCACCATGGGGTGTGTGCCCCCTGGATTCATCTCCGCCGTTTCGCCTGATACCTTCCTTATGCATTGGAACTTCATAATATATAACCCCCTGGATACCCCGAGGTTTGTATATCGTGTTCTCGTCGTGTTTTCATTTCGATCTGTTTCTTTCATGAAATACTCTCAAGTTTAGAGCACCATGGTCTTCGCCAATGACAAGGGCAGGGGGCTCGTGGAAGAAGAAAGGATCCTGCTATGCGCGAAGACATGGATTGGAGTATCGAGGAGGAAGTAAAGAACATGTCAACAAGCATGGAGGAACAAACCGTCCCAGGGTCAAGGGAAAGGAAACCTACTTTTTTAGGAGAAATTAACACTGGACTTGTTTTTTCTCATAATATGCAGGGGATTATGACCTCTGTTCCAGACTTCAGATCCTGCCCTGAGGCAGCGGCAGCCCTTCGAACCACTAATGAGTTTTGTGATAAGTACCGTGCTCTAAGGATGAAAGTGGATATACTTCAATAGGAGAATAACAGGCTTCGTAAGATGCTGGAGGGTTTTCTCACCGTAAATAAGGGAACACCACCACCACCGAAGGATTAATTCGTCATCAGGTTTGGCATCCCCTTGGCTTGTTCCAAGCTTGGGGGAGTGCCGCAGTATCACATCATTATCTTTTATCTTTTACCTTTTTAGTAGATTCATATCTTGGGTAGAGAAGTTATCTTATAGGTTGGTTTGCATTGTGGAAGTATCTCTCCTTTAGTTGGTTATCTATGTATCCCTTGGTGTGAGTGCCTTTATGGAATATTAATGAGAAGTCTCATCTTTTACTTTTTGCACTTCTTATTTTAGTTTGCAATCTCTATTATATGATTGATCTTGTTGATCAGTATTGGTATCACTTTGGGAGCATCAAGTAGATCTAAATTGGTTTTCGCAAACCGTGCTCTGGTTAGTAGCAACACTTTTTGAGGTTTGAAAGGAAAATAGAAAAAGCTTAAAGGTATTTTGTACCTTTTATTTTATTTCTTGATTGGCTCATAAGCTTAGTATTCTTTATTTAGATCTTTTGTGTCTTCAAGGAAGATTGCATGTTTGGCTTTATCACTTGTATGTTTGCTTGTTTCCTTCAACTCTTTTGCTTGCTACCCAGCCTTGCTAGACAAAAACCTATATTGAGAGGGCATACTTCTCATGCATCTAATCCCTTAAACCAAAACCTGTGCCATTTGTGTCCACATATCTACCTATTAGCATTATTTCTATTCCAAGTAAATTCTGAAGCTTCATCAATCTTTCGAATTAAATATTATTTTGTTATGTGAAAACTAGTTAGTAAAGCTCTCACGAACTTGATGGCACACCTTATTTTCTTGCCCCTGATAAACTTGAACCATTGTGTCATCGAAGTTGTATATGCTTGCATCTATACGTTGGGATTAGCAGAACTGTGATGTCACGAGGAACGCTTTCAACACCTGTAAATACATACCCAGTTGATATCATGCTCTTTTGTTTGCGGATGTCGTCGGTGTGAAGTAAAAGGGGAGATTGTAAGTCCATGGAGTTAGGTATATGTGTTAGAGAAACGCCTGGGCCGCTAGCCTAAGCCATGCTTAATCATGGTGGAAACTTGCAGCATCACCATAATGAGCAATCTAAAGCTTTCTTCTTATATAAAAAAAGAGACATATTGAAAAAAGGAAAGAGAGAAAAAAAAAGAACCATTTTCCCATGGTAAATAAGAGATTGCTAAGATGCTCATTGTCTGCTTTCCTTGTTATTTTGATTATGGGATAGCTCCTGTATGATGTGCAAGGGGTACCCCGTTGGAAGTTCTCTATGATACGCATGTAATTACTATGACAAGAACTTACCGGTAACTAAAGTTGAGTAGCATGAGGAGCGGCCCTATGATGACCCACAAGCATCGGGGGTGTATCGTAGTACTTTCGATAAATAGGAGTGTCGATCCCAACGAGGAGAAGAAGGTGTTGACTAGTGGTATGGAGCAGGAAATTTCTGTAAATACTCAGCAAACAATTTTTTAGGGGTTTTCTGATAAAGCAAAGAAATAAAGTGCAAGTAATAAAGACAACGAACAAACACAGCAAGTGTCCCAATCCTTTCTTAGCAAAGGACAAGCCGGTGGAAATACTTATAAGGACCAAACGTTCTCGAGGACACATGGGAATTCTGTCAAGTGCTTTTGCTTCAAATAGCTGAGTAGTCTTCTTTGGTGTTGTAAGTGCTGTGTGGGTGAACCTGTGCTAATGTACCGAACTTACTTGGACTAATACATACTTGTGATTAAACCCCCTGCAAGCATCCGCAACTACAAGAAGGCAATTAAGATATAAATCTAACCACAGCCTTAAACTCTGAGATCCTACGCTCCCTTGTGCAATGGTGTCCTAATGGGTGTTCAGGTTTCTGTCAATCCGGCAACTCCACAATTAGTAGGAAAATACACATGCATTCCCCTAGGCCCATAAATGGTGAAGTATCATGTAGTCGATGTTCACATGACACCACTAGAAGAATAGCACCACAACTTAAATACTAAACCATTGAATAGTATCTCAACACAAATCCACTACAAATAACATGACTTCTCCCATGTCCTCAAGAACTAAACGAACTACTCACAAGACATCATATGGATCAAGATCAAAGATGATATGGTGATGGATACCAATCTGAACATAAAAAATAATCCAATGGTTCCACTCACAAGCATCAACTACAGTAGTAATCAACACTGGGAAAGTTTCCCCTAAGAACAATGCAAGTATTCAACACAATTGTTATAGCGGGATGGAGTGGTGATGATGGTGATGGTGGAGATTATGGTGTGTGTAACACCCTCAGAAACGGACCTATGCAAGTTTGAGCAAAATTCGCCAAACCCGCATAGAAACGATTCAAAGGTGCCCACCAGGCACTTTCGTGTGGGTGGAAAACGAAGTAATAACATTACACAACAGTCCTCGATGGGACCCACAGAACAGATATATATAACAGCGACTCAAAGAGTCAAGAATACAGATATAATATACAAGATCCAAATCACCTCGAAAACGGTAGAGCGTCCGACTACGGACAAGAAGCAAATGGGGCTAAGAGCCCTGAAGAATAACCAATGGCGTCCATAACCTGCCTGGCCAAGCGGAAGGGTAACCCCGATAACGGCGTCGATCTCAAAACCTGCTTAAACAAAGGGTGCCGACAAAGGGCAAAGGAAAAAGAAGGAGCGTCGATCTTGAGGCCGATTGCAGCGAGGCTAGAATTCGGTCCTCGCCTACATAGGTATGGTGGTGAAGCGGCGTGGCATGCACTAAACAACCTATAGAGACTCGATACAAGCGGATATCGAGAGGGATAAGATAGACCTAGCCGGATCCAACTGAGGCTAACACCAAACAAACCCGTCTGGCGTTTCCTCGAGACCAACGAGGAAGTCAACCGAGGAACTCACACGGTTGGCGGTTTTATAATCGATTATTGTTGCAGCAATTACTAGTCAAATTGAGATAATCGACACGATAAAGTAAGCGGTGGGCACTTTTAATTAACCATTCCGTGATAGTGGCAACACTTACTAGTCGATACATTTATCATGAGATAACCCAAAACCCAGCGTTGTTGGTACTTTTATTCAGCCATTCCGTTATAGTTGCAAGATTTACTAGTCGGTACCATTATGTGGCGACAACCAAACAAGCAATTGTGGGAAGTATTAATTAGCCATTCCATTATAGTGAAGCTGATTACTAGTCATTATAAGTCAAATTTATAGCGATAAACTTTAGTTATGCTTGTCTATGATCGAGATCTTGTGCTCCAAGTCGTCCATATCCGCGGACACGGCTTTGAGAAAGTTTTACCCGGCGGGGTGCACCAATAGCAACACACTCGATCAACCTCGGAAAACCAAAACAAAACCCAACGAGGCTTTCACGATTGAACAATCACAGGATTCGAAATATTTGAGGCCACCCTTAAGTAGATCCATAGCAACGGTGACTCGAGACGGGCTCAAGGTTTGGGTATCTGGTGAGCACTGGGAACCCGAAGTGTGGCTGGGCTTATCGACACCATGAATCGTGTCCCGATCCTAAACGATCTGATGTGCTCCTCGCACAATTTAAATACAAAGTAGCATGGCATAAGTACAGGATCGTAAATAAAACCTCAAACTAGTTTGTGGCCCCAAGAAATAAGAATGAATCAAGCTACGCTCGGGGTCCCATATACCTCCCGGATGTGGATAGCGCGATAAATCAAGGAACAGGTATCAAGTACTCGGGGTCTTACGTGACACAAGTGGGCGTTCGGAAACCAAATATTATCTATCACCCACCGATGCCTCTGCTTATTTCAATTTTAGTTGTTATACAGAAATTAAAGTGAATGATAAGTAAAACTAGAATCGTCTCCAACATCAACATGCGGCAATACATCAGCAACTGTGGCATATGACAACACGCAACCGCACTTGAGCAAGCGACTACGACGCGCAAGTCCAACTATCTACCAAACAACAGGGAATAGGGTGTGTCCAAGGCAATATACGGCTGCAAGGGATATCACGGGTACGAAAACTAGAGCATCGCAACACAGATAGCAATAGATCAACATGAGGGAATAAAGACTATAAAAGTAAGATAGGTAGAAAGAGGGAGATGCTCGCCTGAAAACATTGTCAAAGGTTCAACCGGAGATCGGGGCGAAGCTCACATCAACTCAACGGCCTTATCCGCGAAGAAGCAAAACACTAGAAGAAACACCGGATGCACTATTTAATATAACGGCAGAAGATCGGCATGATGCATGTATGATGTATGGCATGGCGAAGGTGCAATGCAGTTAGGTCAGATTAAGTAGAACCGGGGTCCCGACAATTTAATTAGGTGGTTCAAGTTGTCTATCTACCCCGCAATTAAATGTTGTTTAACATGGCCAAAAATATAGCACCGGTTCGCTACATCAATTTAAATGAGGCCAATATAAGGCTAGATTTGCCCGCATATGGGCCCCATATTTAATTATGAGGTGAATCGGCATAAGGCCCCCAACCCATATGACATGCATGCGGAAATGACAACTTATATGCAACAGTTATATAGGTGACATTATAAATTAGGGTTCTCGGGTAAGGGTTCACACATTTAGGGTCTCTCGACGAACTTGGGGTTCGGGGTCGGGCCTCGGGTCCAGGGTTCGACGAACTTGGTTAACAGAGGTAGGTCTCGTCGCATCTGGGGTCTTCGGGTCACGTTGTCGGTCATGGTGTTCGGGACGAAGCACTTGTCGCATCGGGGTTCTCGGCGGACTCGGTGTCCGGGGTGAAACACTTGGCGTTCCTTGTCTTGTCGGAGGCCTTGTTGCTCTACGGCGTAGAGCTTAGCGTCAACGAGGTCCGAGAAGGCGATCTTGACGCGGCACCGGGTACGGGATCGGCCTTCGGGTTCGGGGGTCTCGGCGTCCGTAGATCTTGGTGTCCAAGGCACGGCATCAACCAGCGGGGTCTTGTCGTTCCATGTCGATGATCTTGGCGTCCGGGAAGAGGATACTCGTCGTGTCGGAGTTAGGTCTTCGGGTCCGCTGGGTTGGTCTTGAGGTTCCCTGTCGAAGTTTTCGGTTTTCCGATGTTGGTGGCCTTCGAGTGGCTCCATGTACAACCTCCATGTCGAAGATCTCGGCATCAAGCCGGTCTTGTACGCGGACATCCTTGTTGGGCCGGGGTCGGGGTGTGGCTCGCGGGCTCGCGGACAGCAAGACGATGCGGAGCAGGCCGCTGGCGGCGAGTCTTGGCAGCCCAGGCGGTTGGCGAGGCGGCCAGCGTGGCGCGGCTCGAGAAAGCAGGCGGGCCTTGGCAGAGCCCTGCAGCGGCGACCATATGGCTCTGCAGTGGGGCGAGGCGAGCAGGCCAGGCGAGGGCAGTCGGTGGCGGGGCTCGGCGCGGCGCAGTGGGTCGCGAGCTCATGAGGGGCAGTGGTCGGGGAAGGCGGGAAAGGCGAGCTGGGAGCCTTGCTTGAGCGAGCCGGGCGGAGTCTTGGCCAGAGCGTGGTGAGAGGCGAGCAGCTTGGAGGCGGGAAGAAGCCAGCAGACGGCGAGGCCGGCGGCGTCCTTGGCGCGGGCGGAGAGGAGGTGTGTCGGAGGTGCGGGCTGCGCGAGGAGGAGGTCGAGGCGGCTCATCGTGAGGCGGAAGGAGGCGACCAGGCGGGCGGTCGCGTGGCCCGGCGGGAGGTGGTGGCCAGGCGGAGGGGAAGGTGGCCAGGGATGGGGAGCAAGCAGTGGGGAGGGAGGGGTGGTGGGTAGGTGGTCAGGCGTGGGGAGAGGATGGGGGCCAGGACGCGTGGGTGGGAGGCTGGTCGTGTGGGTCCGAAGGTGGGGCCGCGGGGAGGTCCCAGGCGGTCGGGTGGTCGGCCCATGCCAGGGTGGCAGTAGCGTGGGTGGCGTGTAGCCGGGTGTCTTCTGGACAGGGGGCTGGGAGGTTGACCAGGGGCCAGGGTGGGTCCAGAGGGTGGGTAAGAGTGGCCTGGGTGAGAAAGAGGGGGAGAGGGGCTGGATTGCTGAGGTGGCAGGTGGGTAGGTTTTAGGTGAGAGGGGGGAGGTGGCATGATTTGATTGGTGGGTAGACTAGGATTGGGTGGGGATAGGTTTTAGAGGGAGCTGTTTTAGTTTTGTGTTTGTTTGGCTCTCTTTAATTTAAAACAGAACCACTTTGCAAATAGTTTTTAGGTGAAACAAAATATCCGATACATTCGTGGTTTTGCCTTTTAGAATAAAGAGGGGTATTTGTATAATCAAAATTGGGTTTTTCAAAATAGTGCAGACAACCATGCATGATGATGACGATGCAATGCACAAAACCAACGCGATTTTCTAGTAGTGGTTTTGCGGGATGCCACAGTGTGGATGATGATGATCCCCATGAAGTCTAGATTGATGATGGTGTTCATGGCGACGATCTCCCCCCTCTGGGAAGGAATTTCCCCGACAAAAATCTGTTTGCTGAAGAGCTCTTTCTCGGTGTTTTACGCTTGAGCGGCGAAATCTTTCTATGGTTGCTCCCCGTGTTTTAGGGTTTCGAGGGGAAGATATAGGCGAGAGGGCGGAGCCAGAGGCCGGCCAGGTGGGACACACCCCTGTAGGCGCGACCCAGGGGTGTCCGACGCTTAGGGCGGGGGGTGTGGGCCCCCTGTGGCCCATCTCCGCCTCCCCTTCTGGCTTCCTTTGTCTTCTGGGAAAATATGATTTTCCATAATTTTTCTGATCTTCATGAAATTGCATCAAAACACCTCTTTTTCCAGCAGAATCCTGAATCCGGCAGTTCATCCTCCAAGAATCATCCAACATGCAAAAACAAATGAAAATACATAAGTAACACCTCTTAATATGAAATATATCAATGAATAGAGGCAAATTATGATACATAATGGTGATGCAAATTGGACGTATCAACTCCCCCAAGCTTAGACCTTCGCTTGTCCTCAAGCAAAAACTGAGCTCAGTAAACATGTCCACAAGTTTATGGAGTGAAGTGTCGATAACAGAATATGGAAAAGAAGCATCACACTTACCATTACACAACTCATAGAAGAAAGCAACTCACCATTATATAACTTAGATTTCAACAAGTATAGGAGTCACAATAGAGATGCATAAAGATAAATCATAATTGTAATTGGCAAACTTTTGTTCTTGGTCAGAGAACATCTGAGTAATAGTTTCACAAATTTTTTTGTAGAAGTTTTCACAACAAGAGTACTCTTTTCTCAAACATAAAAGGTTTTTCACAATGCTGGCTTTCAAAGTAATACTCAATAGATTAGAGTCTTGTGCAAACAAGGAAGATAGAGAACATGATGGAATAAATCATCATATGAATGCTTGAAACACAACAACTCAAATGCTTGCTGGAGATAGAGAGGAAAAAGGTTTACTGACTCAACTTAGAAATAGGAGAAAGGCCCTTCATAGAGGGAAGCAGGGATTTCAAGTTCATAAAGAGCTTCCAAAAGATTATGGTGCTTACTAGCTTTGAGCCCTCATTGCCCCTATCATACGCATCTTGAGGTGATTAAGGTTAAAGTGAACAAAGATGGAGTATATGTTTGACAAAATATAAGTTGGCAATCTCATGTCCCTTGAGTACGAGGGCCGCTCCTCATGCTACTCAACTTTAGTTACCGGTAAGTTCTTGTCATTGGAAGTACATGTGTATCATAAAGAACCGCCAACAGGGTACCCCTTGCACATGATACAGGAGCTATCCCATAATAAAATTGACAAGGAAAGCAGACAGTGAGCATCTCAGCGATCTTTTTATTTGCTATTTGCATAGGTTTTTATTGAGGATGCTTCACAGATTGCTCATTATGGTTATGATGCAAGTTTCGACCATGATTAGGCATGGCTTAGGCTAGCGGCACATGCGTTTCTCTAACACACATACATAACTCCATGGACTTACAAGCTCCCCTTTTATTTCACACCGACGACATCCGCAAACAAAAGAGCATGATATCAACTGGATGAGTATCCATAGGTGTTGAAAGTATTCCCCGTGACAACACGGTTCTTCTAATCCCAACGTATAGATGCAAGCATATAAAACTTCGATGACACAATGGTTCAAGTTTATTAGGGGCAAGAAAATAAGGTGTGCCATCAAGTTCGTGAGAGCTTTACTAACTAGTTTTCACATTACAAAATAATTTTTAATTCAAAAGGTAGATGAAGCTTGAGAATTTGCTTGGAATAGCAATAATGCTAATAGGTAGATATGGTGGACACAAATGGCATAGGTCTAGTTCAAAGGGGTTGGAAGCATGAGAAGTATGCCTTCTCAAAACATGTTTTTGGCTAGCAAGGCTGGGTAGCAAGAAAAAGAGTTGAAGGAAACAAGCAAACCTACAAGTGATAAAGTCAAACATGCAATCTTCCTTGAAGACACAAAAGATCTTAAATAAAGAATAGTAAGATTATGAGCCAATCCAGAAAGAAAATAAATGATACAAAATACCTATAAGCTTTTTCTCTTTTCCTTTCAAACCTCAAAAAGTGTTGCTACTGAACAGAGCTTGGTTTGCCAAAACCAATTTAGATCTACTTGATGCTCCCAAAGTGATACCAATACTGATCAACAAGACCAATCATATAATAGATATTGCAAACTAAAATAAGAAGTGCAAAAAGTAAAAGATGAAACCTCTCATTAATATTCCATAAAGGCACTCACCCCAAGGGATACATAGATAATCAACTAGAGGAGAGATACTTCCACATGCAAACCAAACTATAAGATAACTTCTCTACCAAAGATATAAATCCACTAAAAAGGAAAAAGATAAAAGATAATGATGTGATACCGAGGCACTCCCCCAAGCTTGGAACAATCCAAGGGGATGCCAAACCTGATGACGAATTACTCATTCGGTGTTAATGGTGTTCTCTTGTTTAGGGTAAGGAAACCCTCCAGCATATTACGAAGCCTGTCATTCACCTCTTGAAGTATATCCACATTCATTCTCAAAGAACGATACTTATCACAAAACTCATCAGTGGTTCGAAGGGCTTCCACTGCATCAAGGCAGGATCTGAAGTCTGGAACAGAGGCTATAATCCCCTGCATGTTACGAGAAAAAGCATGTCAAGTGTTAATTTCTCCTACAAAAGTAGGTTTCCTTGCCCTTGACCATGCGGTGGTTTGTTCCTCCATCTTCACTTCCTCCTCGATGCTCCAATCCATGTCTTCACGCCTAGCAGTGATCCTTTCTTCTTCCATGGGCTTCTTGCCTTTGTCGTTGGCAGAGACCATGGTGCTCTAAACTTTGAGAAGATTTCCTGACAGAAATAGATCAGAACAAAAACACGACGAGAACCCGATATACAAACCTAGGGGGACCCGGGGGGTTATATATTACGAGTTTTCAAAGCATAAGGAAGGTACTGGTGCGAAAACGAGGTGGAGACGAAGCTCAGGGGGCTCACACCCCTCTAGGTGCAGCCAGCTGGAGCCCGCACCTAGGGTGGGTGTGGACACTCTGGCCTCCGTTTCCTCCTCTATTTCGTTTCGTAACCTTCCGTATGTAATAAAAACATCAAAAATATAAAAAAGATTATGCTTTTACGAACCTTCTATTTTCACCACTTTTACCTATTCAAAGGAGAACTCTGCAGATTCCTTTTCTCCTTCTCCAGGAAATTCCTTTCCTCACAAGGCATTACACAAACCTCAATGGCAACATTAGTGTAAGCAAAAACACTAAACCTTTAGGTTCACACTTCAACTGAAATCCATCAAAACAAAAGCTACTGTAGCAACTCCTTTCCAAAAACCCAAAAGAATCTAGAAGGGAATCAATATAATAGGCAAATGCAAATGATGGCAGAAATCTGTCAAACCAGACCAGCAGGTGAAGATTGATTTTTCCGAAAACCTTCTGTTGCTTAAATAAAAAAGTGCGAAACTAATGAAAGTTGGGTAACAACTTGGAGAACAAGAAAATAAAAATACAGCTCCATCCGAAGTACTGATCTCCTTCACGAATATTTTCAATGCAGCACAAAAAATCTGTCCCAGGACATCCACTTTGCACAACTCCTCTACTTCTCAAAAGTAGTTGAACTTGACACAAAAACCAAAACAAAAATGATAAGTAGTGGTTATCACTGAGGTAATAACTTCCAAGACTCGACAAAACTATTGGGTTATCTCCCAAGAAGTACGTTTCTTTAATGCCTTTAAGTTAGGCTTGATAGTTTCAAAGATGCTCACACAGGAGATAAATATCTGAAGTGAAAGAGAGCATCAAGAAGAAAATAACCAACACATTTGAGTCTAACCCACTTCCTATGCATGGGAGTATCATGATAAAACAAATTGTTGAAACAAAAAGCCACTAGCATAGGAAGACGAAACAAACGCAACTTCAAAGCTTTCAACATAAAACAGGGAAACTTGACATTTTTGAGATGCATAAAACCATGTTTCCCTCTCTCATAATAACTTTCAGTAGCACTTTGAGTAAAATTGACAATATAACTGTCACTATCAACAACTTTATCATCAGAATGAGCATACTTATAGTCACCAAAAGAGGTCTCAGGTCATAAAATGGATTAATAGAAGCAAGTTGTTCCATCCTGAAATCTTTATTAGGCAAGCTATTTTTCACAAGGAGCTTTAGAAAATTTGGAAAAGTTAAACTCATAAGAATATCCATCAAACTTAGTTAAAACTTTCTCCTTCTTACAATCTACAATAGCTCCACAAGTGTTCAAGAAGTGTCTACCAAAAATGATAGGACAAGTTTTATTAGATACCGAATTAAGCACTAGAAAATCAACAGGATACTTAACCTTACCTCAAAGGACTTCCACATCTCTTACAATACCAATAGGGCAAATGGTTTCCTTATTAGCAAGGTGAATAACCACATCAATGTCCTCAAGTTCACAAGGACCAATTTCATGCATAATTTCCCTGTAAAGCTCATAAGGAATAGCACTAGAACTAGCACAAATATCACATAAACCATAATAGCAATGATCACCAATTCTCACAGAAAGCACATGGACACTAGATTTTCTAGATTTACTAGGATGAGAGATAATATTAGAAGCGTCTTCACAGAATACAATGTGCTCATCCTCTATATTTCTAGTGATAAGATCTTTCACAATAGCTACCACAGGTTCAGTATTCATTTGCTTATCAGGTTCCACAGTTTTCTTTGTACCTTTGTTATTCGCACTAATTAGCATAGAGTACTCCTTTACCTTAGTTGGGAAAGGTGTTTTCTCAACATAAGGTCCAGGCACAATATGATTAGTAGTACAAACTTTGGTGCTTCTAACAGGAACATGACTAACAACATCTTTATAAGGTGCATGGTACTTATTCCACTTCTTTTTGGGAATCTCTATGTAAGAGGCAAAGGCTTTAAAACAATTGGCAATACTTTGGGAGTCACGACCAAACTCATTACTAATATCACGGAAGTCATCAGTTCCCATAAAAGATTTTATGCATTCATAATCATAATTTATACCTGACTTTCTTCCTTTGTCATTCTCCCAAGCTTCAGTGTTCTCTTGAATAAGGTCTAGTAGATCCTATATAGCTTCTTCCTTCATATGTGTGAATGATCCAACACAAGAAGCATTAGTAAATCTTCATCATGAAGAGAAAGCCAAGCATAAAAGTTATTGATAATGATATTGTTAGGGAGTTCATGAATAGGACATTTAAGCATTAGTAACTTCAATCTCCCACAAGCTTGAGCTGTACTCTCTCCATAACGAGGCCAAAAGTTATATATCAGATTTCTATCCTTATGAGTCTCACTGGGAGGATAGAATTTAGAATAAAAGAGAGGTACTATTTCCTCCCATTCCATGGATTGTCCATTCTTCAGCAGCTTATACCATTCTTCAGCTCTCCCTTTCAAGGATATAGAGAGTAACTTCTTCTTCACCTGTTTAGTTGTGATACCTGCACACTTAAACAACCCACATAATTCATGGATAAAAAGCAAGTGATCGCCGGGATGGACAGTTCCATCCCCTAAACAATAATTATCCATAACATGATCAACAATACTTGTAGGTATCTTAAAAGGATCTATCTCAACAGGCGGTGGTTCATCTACTACCCTAATAGTGGTAGTAGTTTTCCCAAACAGAAAACCAAGTGGGTTATCCATATTGGAAACAAAGTAACAAACATAAATAAAAAATAATACTCACAGTAGAAGTTTCCTTTACCAGTTCTACTCTTCAATATCGCTTCACTTCTCGGCAATGATGCCAAAAAATAGTCTTGATGACCCACAAGTATAGGGGGTGTATTGTAGCACTTTCGATAAATAGGAGTGTCGATCCCAACGAGGAGCAGAAGGTGTTGACTAGTGGTATGGAGCAGGAAATATCTGTAAATACTTAGCAAACGGATTTTTAGTGGTTTTCTGATAAAGCAAAGAAATAAAGTGCAAGTAATAAAGACAACGAACAAATGCAGCAAGTGACCCAATCCTTTCTTAGAAAAGGACAAGCCGGTGGAAATACTTATAAGGACCAACGTTCTCGAGGACACATGGGAATTCTGTCAAGTGCTTTCGCTTCAAATAACTGAGTAGTCTTCTTTGGTGTTGTAAGTGTTGTGTGGGTGAACCTGTGCTAATGTATCGACCTTACTTTGACTAATACATACTTGTGATTAACCTCCTGCAAGCATCCGCAACTACAAGAAAGCAATTAAGGTATAAACCTAACCACAACCTTAAACTCTGAGATCCTACACTCCCTTGTGCAATGGTGTCCTAACGGGGGTTCAGGTTTCTATCACTGATACGTCCAAAACGTATCTACTTTCCCGAACACTTTTGCTATTATTTCTCCTCTAAACTTGTGTGATTTGGATACAACTAACACGGACTGACGCTGTTTTCAGCAGAATTATCTTGGTGTCTTGTTTTTGTATAGAAAATCAACTATCAGGAAAAATCCCGGAAAATATGCCAAAAATTATATTTCACCAGAAGACCCACGGAGCCAGAAGACTAGACGGAGAAGGGGCCTGGGGGGCCCACACCGCTGCCAGGTGCGGGCCCACCACTCCCGCGCGTAGGGGGGGTGCAGCCACCCCAGGCACCCCCTCGGCCTCCCTCTGCGCCTATAAGTTTCCTTTTGACATAAAAACCGAGGGGGGGGGGTCGATAGTTTTATAGAAAGAGTTCCGTTCCGCCGCCGCCACCAGAAACAAATATTCGGATCCAGAAACTCCGTTCTGGCACCCTGCCAGGACGGGGGATTTGGAGAGGATCATCGCCATCGTCATCACCAACGCATCTCCATAGATCACCGATGTTTCCCTCATCCATGAGTGAGTGATCCCCCGCTGTAGGCTTGGGGATGGTAGGGATTTGATGAGTCCTATCATGTAATCAAATAAGATCTATTGGGCATAGTGCCTAGTATCTCTATTAGTGCTTTTTGACTTTGTGGCAACTTGTTGTGCTTAATGCTTGTCACTAGGGCCCGAGTGCCATGATCTCAGATCTGAACTTATTATTGAATCATTATGATAGTATTGTTTGTGATATTATTTGCATATTGTGTACACATATCATTGTCCCGATCCAAAGGCCCCAAAGTGACAATAATTGGGACAACCGGAGGGGATGGCTGTGGTGTGAGGATCACATGTGTTCACGGAGTGTTAATGCTTTTCTTCGGTGCTCTATTAAAAGGAGCACCTTAATTGCCAGTAGTTCCCTAGAGGCCCCGCTTCCACGGGCTGGCTGGACAGAAGATGTTGTGCAAGTTCTCATTGTGAGCATGTATGGCTATATTTGGAGCACATGCCTAGGATTGTTTAGTACTTGGATGCTTGTTATTATTTATCTGCAATGCCCTAGATCTTGAAGTTACATGTTTAGACTCGTCCATGCAACGCCCATCCATCCATCCCTATGCCTGCCTCACTCGAATCCTACTATTACTGTTACTGTTACTATTGCTCATGTTTCACTGTTGCTATTGCTTTGCTCTTGCTACTACCAAACTGTTGATACTGATAAACTTCTGTGAGCAAGAACTATTTCCAGGTGCAGATGAATAGACAACTCAGTTGTTAAGGCTTGCAAGTATTCTTTGGCTCCCCTTGTGTCGAATCAATAAATTGGGTAATACTATCCGAGAAGACTGTTGCGATCCCCTATACTTGTGGGTCATCAAGACTATTTTCTAGCGCTGTTGCCGGGGAGCATAGCTTTACTTGTAAGTTCACTTGGATCTATTATTGTTCACTGCTACTCCTTTCATCATGGGGAAGTCTCGTGATGGAAAGTTCCCTATTTTACCATCCACTACAAGAAGAGGTACATTCCTAAACACCTCTGCTGCTCTTGATTCACCGTCTGTTACAAGTAAGCTTGTCACACCACCACCACATACACATGCTACACACACTGCTACTACAGCTGAGTCTGAAACTTCTTTTGATACTCATGATGTTACTTCTACTGTGCTTGATGCAAGTGGTTCATTAGGTCCTTTTCTAGATGCTACTATGGCTAGTCTAGGAAATACCAAAACTCCTAGTGAAGAAACTGTTACACTTGTTAGATCACCTGAGGCTAGTGAGAGTTATGATATTAATGATGGGTACATTGAGTTCACTGATGATTTTTTTGAAGAGTGCCAAAACACACATGGTATTAGTGCTATTAAGAGTCTCCTTGCTAGACGTACTATTATGCCTAAGTTGTCCTCTGATCCTAAGTTTGCCACTTCTCCCATAGATATTAAAGATGAAGATTATGATTTCTCTCTTGATTTATCTTATTTAGATATTGTTGAGAAAGAACCTTTTTGTGGGACTGAAAATGAGAGTGTTGTGGCTCATATGAATGAGCTTTCTACTATGAGTGCTTTGTTCTCTGACGATTATAAGATGCACAAATACTTTGTTACTAAGATCTTCCCTTTTTCACTAAAAGGAGAAGCTAGGGCTTGGTTTAATAGATTACCTCCTGGTTCCGTTGATAGCCCTGATTACTTGATTGCTTCTTTCTTCCAGAAATATTTCCATCCCAGTGCTATACATGCTGCTTTGCAGAGACTTTTTGATTTTAAACAGGGAGAAGAAGAGAAATTGCCTGAGTCATGGACAAGGTTCTGTGCCTTGATTCATGCACATCCTGGATGTCCATTACCTAAGAATGAGCTTCTTGATATTTATTATAATGGACTAACTGATGATTATAGGACCTACCTAGATAACTTTGCTGATTGTGTTTTCAGGAAAAGGACTCCTACAAATGCTGAAGAATTAATGACTAAAATAAGCAAGAATTATAATGATTGGACTTCAACTGAGCTAAATACACCTGAGCCTATTACTCCTGAACCAGTTGTTCCTGAACCAATTACAGCACCAACAACAAAGAAGAGTGGAGTTATTGCATTAAATTATGAAGTGATGAAGGAAGCTAAGAAGTGTCTAAAGGAGAAAGGTATTAGAGATGAAGATGTGAAGAATGTACCTCCTATAGAAGAATTATGTAAGACAATTCCCCACTCATCTACTATTGAGGTACACTCTCTCCAACACTTTGATGAACGCGATATTTGTTATGGTAAGCCTCCTGATCAATGTTTAGAGGAACTTGAAACATTTATTGTTAAACAAGGGTATTTTAATAAACAAGTTCAGAATCATTTGTTGGAAAACTCTAGTGCTATCCATGAGTTGAAAGATATTGTGGAAAGAACTTCTAATGATATTAAAATGCTTTGTAAACACTTTCAAATGGTTCAAACTCAATTTGATCAACTTGCTAAGATACAAAAGGATATGCTAGTAAATGCTTCAGGAGATAAACATGCTTATGGAATTAGAACTAGGAGTGGTATAGCTACTCAAGATCCTTTATATCCTGAAGGACACCCTAAAAGAATAGAGCAGGATTCCCAACAAGGTGAAGATAGTGGTAGTCCTCGTAAGAGGAAGAAAAAGAAACATAAGATAGTTGAGGAACCACTTGAACCTGTTGTAGATCCTAATAGTATATCTGTTTCTGATGCTGAAACTGAGAGTTCTAATGATAAAAATGAGTCCCCTAATAAGGAGGAAGGTGAGGAAGAACCTGAGAAGCACACTAAGAACACTAGGTACACAGAGGAGGATTTTATTGCTAATAAGCATGGTAAAGAGAGAGAACCTTGGGTGCAGAAACCTATGCCTTTTCCAGGTAAGAAACACAAGTCAGAGGAGGAACACTACAACAAGTTTTGTGAGTGGATGAAACCTTTATTCTTGCAAATTCCTTTGACTGATGCTATTAAATTGCCACCTTATTCGAAGTATATGAAGGATATTGTCTCTAATAAAAGGAAGATTCCTAATGAGGAGATTTCTACTTTGCTTGCTAATTATTCCTTCAATGGTAAGGTTCCAAAGAAACTTAGTGATCCAGGTATACCAACTATTCCTTGCTCCACTAATAATAATTATGCTAGAACTGATTTATGTGATTTGGGAGCTGGAGTCAGTGTTATGCCTTTTTCTCTCTACAAGAGACTCAAGCTAGAAAAGTTGAGACCAACCGATACATCTTTGCAAATGGCTGATAAGTCTACTACTATTCCTATTGGTATACGTGAGGATGTCCCTGTTCAAGTTGCTCATAATTGCATGTTTTTAACTGAAGATGATAATATGTCTATTATTCTTGGGAGACCTTTTTTTAATACTGCAAGTGTTGTCATCAATTGCAATCAAGGAAAAGTAACATTCAATATTAATGACAAAAAGCACACTTTCTATTTCCCCAAGAAGGTTCTTAAGAGCTATTGCCTGAATTCCATTGAAAGTATTGAGAGCATCAAGGTTGGAGTAATATATTGTCCCATTCCACAAGAAAATTGTGAAACTATTATGATTGGGACCATTTCTATCAAGTATGAGGTAACATAATCACCTTGTGGAATGCAAAGTTTTGCTTCATATAAGATAGTTTTGGTAACAAGACTTGATCAACCTTGTTAACAAAAGGATTTTAATGAACAAAATAATGTTTCTACTATGGTTATACTTGCTTTCTTTTACTTTTCTCCTTCCTAGTCTTTGCTTTAGCTTTAGTTTTGCTAGTTGTTTGCTTGTTTGAGTTTCTTAGAGCTCCTGTAGTTTGGCTTTTGGTTTGCTTTTTCTTCTTCTGAAAAAACTGTTTCTGCGAGAAAATCAATTTTCATACCCTGAAAATTGGCCAAAAATAAAGTTTCCCAAAAAATCCTAGAAAATTCAAAATAAATTTTTCCTTGAAAAAGGGGCAGAGAAGCACCTGAAGTGACCTAGGGGGCCACCCCAGACCACCACACCTATGGTAGGCGCGGCCAACCAGGTGGCGGCGCCTAGGGGAGGGGGGGGGGTCTGGCCCACCTAGGCCCCTCCAGGCTGCCTCCTCAAAGACACCTTCTTTCTCTCTCCCGAAAAACACCGGAAAACTTTCTCAAGCTCGAGTTCTTGCTGTTCTTGCTCGCGATTTTCGATCTCCTTGTTCATCCCATCTCAAGTGCTGATTTTTGGAGGGATTGCTCCTTGGTATGTGCCTCCTCCACTTGTCCAATTAGATTTGTGATTGGTAGATTGTATCTTGAGTATTTTGCTGCTATAGGTGACAGGTTTTTTGAGCTTGCATGCTTGTTATATGCTTAGAAACTTTATTTTGATGCATGTGTAGTCCTCTAGCAAGTTCCTATAGTAGTTGCTCATCATTTATCAACTTAGAAATCACTTGGTTTGATGGTTGTTTAAAATTTCAGAAAAGTGAAGTCATGGACCATCACACATTTGGTGATATATTTGAGAGTGATGCTCCTAGAAGGGCAAGGCTTCCCAGGTCATCTACCAGTACTAGACCCTCATATAATGAGGATCTCATCACTCCGTGATTTGGTGACGAGGGAGATGAAGGGGAGGCGCACCCCTCCACCTTTCCTTGCCAAACTTTCTTGCAAGCTGCTAGGATTCTTAACGACTTTATGACTTTCATTCAGAGGGCTGGACTAACAAGTTTCATGCAGGATGAGAGTGCACCATATGCTTTGCTTACTAAAACATTTGTGGAGAGTTTCTCCTTTACTAATAGTGTTTTCAAGCATGCTGTGTCTTTCAAAATTTATGGCAGGGCTTATTCTATGACTTTGAAGCAATTTTGCAAGGCCCTGGGACTTGGTACAACTGGGTCATCATATAAGATTCCAACTCTTCCCACTGATTTGTTGGAGCTTTACCGAGGAATAACCAATGATGATGACTGCAGAGCTCAGCGAGGGAAGATAAAGAATATTCAACTTCCAGCCATCAGGTACTTTGCCTACTATCTTGCCACCAGTGTTCTTGGTAGGGAGAACACTAGTAATATTTCCAACTATCAATTGGCCTTCTTAGCTGCTGCGCTCAACAATGATGATAAGTATAATCTTGGTTCTCTCATTGCTTGTCGTTTAGCTGCTAAGGGACCCATTTATGGGGGAATTATTGCTACTCGTGTTGTTGCTGCCTTGAACATTGCTGTTGATCCACATGATACAGTTTTGGCTCCTCAGAGGCTTGATCTTGTTGCCATGAAGGCGCACCACTTTGTCACCACCAGCTCTACTCTTGAGAACTTGGTTTATAGAATGCTGTTTATTGACGGGGAAGAGAGAGAGAGAGATCCCTCTACCCCAAACCACTTTGTTTAGTATTTCTCAGGGTCCTTGGTCACACTCGAAGGCAGAGATGGATTACAAGCTACGCTCTCTTAACTTCCATGGGCGCTATCAGGAGGAAGCGCCCTCATATGACCCCGCGGTACACTACACAGGGGAATCCTCAAGCTCGTACCAGGACGAGGGAGCCTCCTTGTCATACTACGGAGGTGCATCTACTTGGGCACCATGGGATTGAGCCCCACTTAGGCCAAAAGCCTAAGCTTGGGGGGAGGTACACCGATATCACACTCATATATATATATCATGTTTGGTCGGTTCTTTGTACATCCATTATTTTCGCTATCTTTATGGTTTTTGTTGCTTTTTCTAAAAACCCAAAAATACCAAAAAAAATTTCGTTGTTTCTCTTGGTTTGTTTCTTTGTTTCTTTGCTTTGGTTTGCCTTAAAAGAAAAATCCAAAAAGATTTTGCTTTGTTTGGTTTGCTTTGTAGGGGTTCGTAGCATGGAAAACAAAAAATTTCTACCGCATACAAACAAACAAGCCAAGATCTATCTACTAGATTGTAGCAATGAGTTGATAGAATAACTCACCCTCGAAGATTCCAAAGTGTTTAATGAGAGCGGATTCTCGTGGGTGATGTAGTCGTACTCTTGCCGATCTCAAGATCATGTAGATGATCCTTCCGGCGCTGCGTTCTGGCAGTGCTCCCGCAGTTGGTCACACGTTCGGTACTCGATTAAGACCTTCCTCTCCCTTGTTCCAGCAGGCAGCGGAGGTTGTAGCACTCTCCTCGCGATTCTGGCAGCACGACGGCATGGTACCGGAAGTACAGGGGAGATCTCGCAGGGCTTCGCCTTAAGCCGGAGCGAGTATGGTGAACTATGAGAGAGGCCTTGGCGATCTAGGGTTTAGACACACCAAGGAGAGAGGGCTAGGCTGGCGGCTAGGGCAAGGGGAGAGCCCCAAGTCGGCGGCTAGGGTTTGCCCCTCCTTTTATAGGTGGGAGGGCGCAGCCAAGGGGGAGGGAGTCCTCCCCCAACTCGGCCTCCAAGGCCGGCGGTGGAGGGAGAGGAACTCCTCCCCAAGTAGGTTTCCTACTCTCCCTCCACCAAGCAAAACTTGCCGTTTGACTTTTCAAATTGGCATTTGACTTTTCAAACTAGGATTTGATTTATCCCTTTATTTTGCTCAGCGATGACACCTAGTACATGATGCAACCATTCCAACTTGTTATGACACATTCATGTATCCTTCCCTTCTAGAGTGTCGGACCTTCCGGAACCTTCTAGAACATTCTCGATGAAAACACCGGAACCATTCTCCAACCCCGAAACAGGACTTTCCTTATATGAATATTATTCTCCGGACCATTCCGGATCTCCTCGTGATATCCTGGATCCCATCCAAGACTCCGAACAACATTCGGTCTCTTACTCATCATTCCATAACTACTCAACAACATCGAATCCTTAAGTGTGTCTCCCTACGGTTCGTGAATTATGCGGACATGATCAGGACACTTCTCCGAACAATAACCAATAGAGGAATCTGGAAATTCATATGGCTCCCACATATTTCTACGATTACTTTGCGATCGAATGAACCACTTACATACGATACCAATTTCCCTTTGTCTCACGATAGTTTACTTATTCGAGGTTTTGATCGTCGGTATCTCTGCATACCTGGTTCAACCTTGTTACTGATAAGTACTCTTTTCTCGTTCCTGTGATATGTGATCCCTTGTGAGCCAGTCACATGCTTGCAAGCCAATTGTATGACATTCCACCGAGAGGGCCAGAGTATATCTATCCGTCATATGGATGGACAAATCCCACTCTTGATCCATGTGTCTCAACCCATACTTTCCGAACACTCAATGCCACCTTTATAACCACCCATTTACGGTGTGGTGTTTGATGTCATCAAAGCATCCTTCCGGTAATGGTGATATGCATGACCTCATGGTCGAAGGAATTAGGTTACTATGTATCAGAAAGCATATAGCAATTGAACTATTAAAATGACTTGATCTTTATGCTACGCTTATCTATAGGAGTATGTCCATCATATCATTCTCCTAACGATATGATATTGTTGTTAATAACATCTCAATGTTCATGATAGGGAAACCACAATCATTTATTAACCAACAAGCTAGTATTATAAAGAGGCTTTACGAGGGACTCTAATTTAGTTTACAAATCACACAAGTATTAATGTTTCCTTATTAATACTGTTATAGCATGAATGTAAACATTTATCATAAACACAAAGATATAATAATAACTACACTTATTATTGCCTCTAGGGCATATCTCCAACAGTCTCCCACTTGCACTAGAGTCAACTAATCTAGATTACATGGTAATATACCGAACACCCATGGAAGTTTGGTGTTGGTCATGTTTTGCCCTCGGGAGAGGTTTAGTCAATGGATCCGCCACATTCAGATCTGTGTGTACTTTGCAAATATTTATGTGACCATCTTGGACATGTTCTCGAATAGCGTGAAACCATAGCTTGATGTGCTTCAGCTTCTTGTGTGACCTTGGTTCTTGCGCATTGGCTATGGCGCCCATGTTATCACAGTAGATAGACATTTGGTCCAACGCACTTGGAACCACACCGAGCTCTGTAATGAACTCCTTCATCCATATCGCTTCTTGTGAAGCCTCTGAAGTAGCTATGTATTCCGATTCAGTTGAAGATCTCGCCACAACACTTTGCTTTGCACTCCTCCAGCTAACTGCTGCACTATTCAAAGTAAATACGTTTCCAGATTGAGATTTAGAATCATCCGGATCGGTGTTCCAACTAGCATCGGTGTAACCATTAACAACGAGTTGTTCATCACCTCCATAAGAAAGAACCATATCCTTAGTTTTTCTCAAGTACTTAAGGATGTTTTTGACCGCTGTCCAATGATCCACTCCTGGATCACTTTGATATCTGCTAGTTAAACTAACAACATATGCAATGTCGGGTCTAGTACATAGCATGGCATACATTAGAGATCCTATGGCTGAGGCATAGGGAGTCTTACTCATTCTTTCTCTATCTTCTACCGTTGCTGGACTTTGAGTTTTACTCAAGGTCGTATTGGGAAACATGGGCAAGAACCCTTTCTTGCTATCTTCCATTCCAGACCTCTTTAGAACTTTGTCCAAATATGTTCTTTGTGACAATGATATTAGGCGTCTCGATCTATCTCTATAAATCTTTATGCCTAATATGTAAGCTGCTTCGCCAAGATCTTTCATTGAAAAACTATTATTCAAATATTCCTTGACACTATTAAGAAGGTCTACATCATTCCCAATCAACAATATGTCATCTACATATAGTATTCAGAATGCTACAGAGCTCCCACTCACTTTCTTGTAAATACAAGCTTCTCCATAAGTTTGTATAAAACCAAAACTTTTGATTACCTTATCAAAACATTGATTCCAACTTCAGGATGCTTGCTTCAATCCATAAATGGACCGTTGAAGTTTGCATACCTTGTTAGCATCTTTAGGATCGACAAAACCTTTGGGTTGCATCATATACAACTCTTCATCAATGTCTCCATTGAGGAACGCTGTTTTGACATCCATCTGCCATATCTCATAATCATAATATGCAGCGATTGCTAACAAAATCCTCACAGACTTTAGCTTCGCTACTGGTGAGAAAGTCTCATCGTAGTCAACTCCTTGAATTTGTCGAAACCCTTTTGCGACAAGTCGAGCTTTATAGACAGTAACATTACCATCAGCATCTGTTTTCTTTTTGAAAATCCATTTGTTCTCGACAGCCTTCCGGCCATCCGGTAAGTCCACCAAAGTCCATACTTGGTTTTCGTACATGGATCCAATCTCGGATTTCATGGCTTCTTGCCATTTATTGGAATCTGGGCTCATCATCGCTTCCTCATATGTCGCGGGGTCATCGGCGTTGTCCACCAACATGACACTCATAACGGGATCATACCAATCAGGAGTGGTACGAGTTCTCGTTGACCTGCGAGGTTCTGTAGCAACTACAACCAAAGTTTCATGATCATCATCAAGAGCTTCCTCTCTTATTGGTGCAGGCACCATAGGAACTTCTTCCGGTGCTGTGCTACTCGCAAGTTCGAGATAAGGTTTGACAACCTCGTCGAGTTCTACTTTCCTTCCAGTCACTTCTTTCGAGAGAAATTCCTTCTCTAGAAAGGATCCATTCTTGGCAACGAAGATCTTGCCTTCGGATCTATGATAGAAGGTATACCCAATAGTTTCCTTTGGGTATCCTATGAAGACGCATTTTTCCGCTTTGGGTTCAAGCTTGTCCGGCTGTAACTTCTTTACATAGGCTTCACACGCCCAAACTTTAAGGAACGACAATTTAGGTTTCTTCCCAAACCATAATTCATACGGTGTCGTTTCAACGGATTTAGATGGTGCCCTATTTAAAGTGAATGCGGCTATTTCTAATGCATAACCCCAAAATGATAGCGGTAAATCTGTAAATGACATCATAGAACGAACCATATCTAAGAGAGTTCGATTACGATGTTCGGACAAACCATTACGTTGTCGTGTTCCCGACGGTGTCAATTGTGAAAGTATTCCGCATTTCTTCAAATGCTCGCCAAACTCGTAACTTAGATATTCACCTCCACGATCAGAACATAGAAATTTAATCTTCTTGTTACGTTGATTCTCCACCTCACTTTGAAGTTCCTTAAACTTCTCGAAAGTTTTGGACATATGTTTCATGAAATAGATATACCCATATCTACTCAAGTCATCTGTGAAGGTAAGAACATAACGATAACCACTGCGCGATGCTACACTCATTGGACCATGCACATCGGTATGTATGATTTTCAATAAGTCCGTAGCTCGCTCCATCATACCAGAAAATGGAGTCTTAGTCATTTTACCCATCAGACATGCTTCACATCTTTCAAGTGATTCGAAATCAAGTGATTCAAGAAGTCCATCAGAATGGAGTTTCTTCATACGCTTCACTCCAATGTGACCAAGACGACAATGCCACATATAGGTCGAGTTATCGCTCAATTTCAAACGTTTAGCTTCAATGTTATTAATATGTGTATTTCCACTATCGAGATTCAATAAGAATAAACCATCTATCAAAGGTGCATGTGCATAAAACATATTACTCATATAAATCGAACAACCATTATTCTGGGACTTAAACAAGTAATCGTCTCGCAATAAACAATATCCCGATATAATGTTCATGTTTAACGCAGGCACCAAATAACAATTATTTAAGTATAAAACTAATCCCGATGGTATATGAAGAGGTAGCGTGCCGACCGCGATCACATCAACCTTTGATCCATTTCCTACGCGCATCGTCACCTTGTTCTTCGCTAGCTTCCGTTTATTCTGCAGCACCTGTTTCGAGTTACAAATATGAGCAACCCAACCAGTATCAAATACCCAGGCACTACTACGAGTACTAGTGAGATACACATCAAGAACATGTATATCGGATATACCTTTCTTCTTGATGTTCCCGTTCTTCAAATCCGCCAAGTACTTTGGGCAATTCCGCTTCCAGTGACCTTCTCCCTTGCAGTAAAAGCACTCGATGTCGGGCTTAGGTCCAGCCTTGGTCTTCTTCATCGGTCTTGGTAACTTTCTTACCACCCTTCTTGAAGTGTCCCTTTTGCTTAGACTTGCCTTTCTTGAATTTGGTGGTCTTATTGACCATCAACACTTGGTGCTCTTTCTTGATCTCCACTTCTGCATATTTTAACATGGAGAAGAGTTCTGGAAACTGCTTTGTCATGCTTTGCATATTGTAGTTCATCACAAAGTTCTTGTAAATTGGTGGTAGTGATTGGAGGACACGGTAAATCCCCAAAGCATTAGGAATCACTATACCCAAGCTTTGGAGTTTGTTTGCGTGCCCAGACATCTTAAGCACATGCTCACTGACGGAGCTGCCCTCTTCCATCTTGCAGTTAAAGAACTTTCAGAAGCCTCATAGCTCTCAACTGCCGCGTGACTCTCACATATAAATTTGAGTTCACGGACAATATCATGTGGGTCTGAATTCTCAAACCTTTTATGAAGCTCCGATTCCAAACCATACAAGATAGCACACTGAACTGTGGAGTACTGAGTCTTCCGAGCGAGGTAAACATTCTTTACTTCATCGGTAGCAGTAGCTGCAGGCGGGTCACCCAGTGGTGCATCCAGCACATAGGTCAAATTACCCGCATCGAGGACAATCCTCAAATTGCGGAACCAATCCGCGAAGTTGCTTCCATTGTTTTTCAACTTTTCTTTCTCTAGGAACGCATTAAAATTAATGGTAGGGGCCGCCATTGATCTACAACATATTTGCAATAGTTTAGACTAAGTTTATGACAAATTGAGTTCTAATTAATAGTTAAATAAATCTAGGTGAACTCCCACTCAAAACAATATCCCTCACATTGTTTTAGTGATCACACGAACCAAATCCACCACATCAAAAACCGATCATCAGGAGAGTTGATGTAGCTTCAATGGCGAACAATCGACATGTTCATCATATCTACTATATGATTCATGCTTTACCTTTCGTTGATCCGTGTCCCGAGACCATGTATGTACATGCTAGGCTCGTCAATATCAAACCTTAGCTTCCGCATGAGCAAATCTGGCTTGCTCATGTTGTATACACTTGCAGAATCTAACACACCCGATCATCACGTGGTGCTTTGAAACAACAAGCTTTAGCAACGGTGCTTACTAAGGATGAAAACTTTAGAACTTGAAATTCATGTGCATGAGGGATCATCTTATAATGCTACCGTCGTTAACTAAGCAATACAAGATGCATAAATGATTAACATCACATGCAATTCATAATATGTGATATGATATGGCCTTTCTTCTTTGTGCTTCCAATCTCCATCTTCAAGCATGAACATGATCTCCATCATCACAGGCATTTCATCAAGGTCAATGACGCTGCTCCATGATTGTCGCCCACTAGATTCAACTATTACAACCACTTTGAATAGACACGCGGGTCTTAACAGAAATTAAAGACAACCATATGGCTCCTGCCGGTTGCCAACTTACAATAAGGAACATTGCATACATCAAATATAACCACAATCATGGCCATATCACATCACAACACACCCCCTGCAAAACAAAGTTAGACGCCTCTAATTTCTTTGCATATTTTACGTGGTTTGGGGCTTTCAATAAGTGTCGATCTAACTTACGAACAAGAACCACAACGTTGATGTTTGAACTATCAAGTGCCTGTTGTAAATTGGATCTATACTATAATGGGAGAGAGACACCATAAAAGCCACTTATGCAATACAAGTTGCATGTTGAGCGTGGAGCAAGTCTCATGAACGATGTCATGTAAGGTTAGCCCGGGCCGCTTCATCCCATCATACCGCAAGATGCAAAGTACACAAGAAGCAATTGATAATAAAAGCACCACCACCCATAATGACCATTGTGTTCTATCGTGCAACAGATCTACATATAGACACGGCTCTGATACCAGTGTAGGGGTTCGTAGCATGGAAAACATAAATTTTCTACCGCATACAAACAAACAAGCCAAGATCTATCTACTATATTGTAGCAACGAGTCAATAGAATAACTCACCCTCGAAGATTCCAAAGTGTTTAGCGAGAGCGGATTCTCGTGGGTGATGTAGTCGTACTCTTGCCGATCTCAAGATCGTGTAGACGATCCTTCCGGTGCTATGTTCCGGCAGCTCTCCCGCTGTCGGTCAATGTGCGGTACTCGATGAAGATGTTCCTCTCCCTTGTTCCAGCAGGCAGCAAAGGTTGTAGCACTCTCCTCGTGTTTCCGGCAGCACGACGGCGTGGTACCGGAAGTAGAGGGGAGATCTCGCAGGGCTTCGCCTTAAGCCGGAGCGAGTATGGTGAACTATGAGGGAGGCCTTGGCGATCTAGGATTTAGACACACCAAGGAGAGAGGGCTAGGCTGGCGGCTAGGGCAAGGGGTGAGCCCCAAGTCGGCGGCTAGGGTTTGCCCTAGGGCGGCGGCGGCTGCAAGAGGGTCGGCGGCTTAGGGCTAGGGTTTTAGTGGGGCAAGGTGTAGGTCTAGAGGGGCAGCCCTGCCCCTCCTTTTATAGGTGGGAGGGCACGGCAAAGGGGGAGGGAGTCCTCCCCCAACTCGGCCTCCAAGGCCGACGGTGGAGGGAGAGGAACTCCTCCCCAAGTAGGTTTCCTACTCTCCCTCCACGAAGCAAAATTTGCCGTTTGACTTTTCAAATTGGCGTTTGACTTTTCAAAGATTTATCCCTTTATTTTGCTCAGCAATGACACCTAGTACATGATGCAACCATTCCAACTTGTTATGACACATTCATGTATCCTTCCCTTCTGGAGTGTCGCACCTTCCGGAACCTTCTAGAACATTCCCGATGAAAACACTGGAACCATTCTCCAACCCCGAAACAGGACTTTCCTTATATGAATCTTATTCTCCGGACCATTCCGGATCTCATCGTGATATCCCGGATCCCATCCGAGACTCCGAACAACATTCGGTCTCTTACTCATCATTCCATAACTACTCAACAACATTGAATCCTTAAGTGTGTCTCCCTACGGTTCGTGAATTATGCGGACATGATCGAGACACTTCTCCGAACAATAACCAATAGAGGAATCTGTAAATTCATATAGCGCCCACATATTTCTACGATTACTTTGCGATCGAATGAACCACTTACATACGATACCAATTTACCTTTGTCTCACGATAGTTTACTTATCCGAGGTTTTGATCGTCAGTATCTCTGCATACCTAGTTCAACCTCGTTACTGATAAGTACTATTTTCTCGTTCCCGTGATATGTGATCCCTTGTGAGCCAGTCACATGCTTGCAAGCCAAATGGATGACATTCCACCGAGAGGGCCAGAGTATATCTATCCGTCATATGGATGGACAAATCCCACTCTTGATCCATGTGTCTCAACCCATACTTTCCGAACACTCAATGCCACCTTTGTAACCACCCAGTTACGGTGTGGTGTTTGATGTCATCAAAGCATCCTTCCGGTGATGGTGATATGCATGATCTCATGGTCGAAGGAATTAGGTTACTATGTATCAGAAAGCATATAGCAATTGAACTATTAAAATGACTTGATCTTTATGCTACTCTTATCTATAGGAGTATGTCCATCATATCATTCTCCTAACGATATGATATTCTTGTTAATAACATCTCAATGTTCATGATAGGGAAACCACAATCATTTATTAACCAACAAGCTAGTATTATAAAGAGTCTTTACGAGGGAGTCTAATTTAGTTTACAAATCACACAAGTATTAATGTTTCCTTGTTAATACTGTTATAGCATGAATGTAAACATTTATCATAAACACAAAGATATAATAATAACTACCTTTATTATTGCCTCTAGGGAATATCTCCAACAGTCTCCCACTTGTACTAGAGTCAACTAATCTAGATTACATGGTAATATACCGAACACCCATGGCAGTTTGGTGTTGGTCATGTTTTGCCCTCGGGAGAGGTTTAGTCAATGGATCCGCCACATTCAGATCTATGTGTACTTTGCAAATCTTTATGTCACCATCTTGGATATGTTCTCGAATAGCGTGAAAATGTAGCTTGATGTGCTTTAGCTTCTTGTGTGACCTTGGTTCTTGCGCATTTGCTATGGCGCCCATGTTATCACAGTAGATAGACATTGGGTCCAGCGCTCTTGGAACCACACCGAGCTCTGTAATGAACTCCTTCATCCATATCGCTTCTTGTGAAGCCTCCGAAGCATCTATGTATTCCGATTCTGTTGAAGATCTCGCCACAACGCTTTGCTTTGCACTCCTCCAGCTAACTGCTGCACCATTCAAAGTAAATACGTATCCAGATTGAGATTTAGAATCATCCGGATCGGTGTTCCAACTAGCATCGGTGTAACCATTAACAACGAGATGTTCATCACCTCCATAAGAAAGAACCATATCCTTAGTTCTTCTCAAGTACTTAAGGATGTTTTTGACCGCTGTGCAATGATACACTTCTGGATCACTTTGATATCTGCTAGTCAAACTAACAGCATATGCAATGTCGGGTCTAGTACATAGCATGGCATACATTAGAGATCCTATGGCTGAGGCATAGGGAGTCTTAATCATTCTTTGTCTATCTTCTGTCGTTGCTCGACTTTGAGTTTTACTCAAGGTCGTATTGGGCAACATGGGCAAGAACCCTTTCTTGCTATATTCCATTCCAAACCTCTTTAGAACTTTGTCCAAATATGTACTTTGTGACAATGATATTAGGCATCTCGATCTATATCTATAAATCTTTATGCCTAATATGTAAGCTGCTTCGCCAAGATCTTTCATTGAAAAACTATTATTCAAATATTCCTTGACTCTATTAAGAAGGTCTACATCATTCCCAATCAACAATATGTCATCTACATATAGTATTAAGAATGCTACAGAGCTCCCACTTACTTTCTTGTAAATACAAGATTCTCCATAAGTTTGTATAAAACCAAAACTTTTGATTACCTTATCAAAACGTTGATTCCAACTTCGGGGTGCTTGCTCAATCCATAAATGGACCATTGAAGTTTGCATACCTTGTTACCATCTTTAGGATCGACAAAACCTTTGGGTTGCATCATATACAACTCTTCATCAATGTCTCCAATGAGGAATGCTGTTTTGACATCCATCTTCCATATCTCATAATCATAATATGCAACGATTGCTAACAAAATCCTCGCAGACTTTAGCTTCGCTACTGGTGAGAAAGTCTCATCATAGTCAAATCCTTGAATTTGTCAAAACCCTTTTGCGACAAGTCAAGCTTTATAGACAGTAACATTACCATCAGCATCTGTATTCTTTTTGAAAATCCATTTGTTCTCGACAGCCTTCCGGCCATCCGGTAAGTCCACCAAAGTCCATACATGGTTTTTATACATGGATCCAATCTCGGATTTCATGGTTTCTTCCCATTTATTGGAATCTGGGCTCATCATCGCTTCCTCATATGTCGCAGGGTCATCGGTGTTGTCCACCAACATGACACTCAGAACGGGATCATACCAATCAGGAGTGGTACAAGTTCTCGTTGACCTGCGAGGTTCTGTAGCAACTACAACCGAAGTTTCATGATCATCATCATTAGCTTCCTCTCTTATTGGTGCAGGCACCACAGGAACTTCTTTCGGTGTTGCGCTACTCGCAAGTTCGAGAGAAGGTTCAACAACCTCGTCGAGTTCTACTTTCCTTCCAGTCACTTCTTTCGATAGAAATTCCTTCTCTAGAAAGGATCCATTCTTGGCAACGAAGATCTTGCCTTCGGATCTATGATAGAAGGTATACACAATAGTTTCCTTTGGGTATCCTATGAAGACTCATTTTTCCGCTTTGGGTTCAAGCTTGTCCGGCTGTAACTTCTTTACATAGGCTTCACACCCCCAAACTTTAAGGAACGACAATTTAGGTTTCTTCCCAAACCATAATTCATACGGCGTCGTTTCAACGGATTTAGATGGTGCCCTATTTAAAGTGAATGCGACTATTTCTAATGCATAACCCCAAAATGATAGCGGTAAATCTGTAAGTGACATCATAGAACGAACCATATCTAAGAGAGTTCGATTACGACGTTCGGACACACCATTACGCTGTGGTGTTCCCGGTGGTGTCAATTGTGAAAGTATTCCGCATTTCTTCAAATGATCGCCAAACTCGTAACTTAGATATTCACCTCCACGATCAGAACGTAGAAATTTAATCTTCTTGTTACGTTGATTCTCCACCTCACTTTGAAATTCCTTAAACTTCTCGAAAGTTTCGGACTTATGTTTCATGAAATAGATATACCCATATCTACTCAAGTCATCCGTGAAGGTAAGAACATAACGATAACCACCGCGTGATGCTACACTCATTGGACCACACACATCGATATGTAGTGATTTCCAATAAGTCCGCAGCTCGCTCCATCATACCAGAAAATGGAGTCTTAGACATTTTACCCATCAGACATGCTTCGCATCTTTCAAGTGATTCGAAATCAAGTGATTCAAGAAGTCCATCGGAATGGAGTTTCTTCATACGCTTCACTCCAATGTGACCAAGACGAAAGTTCCACATATAGGTCGAGTTATCGCTCAATTTCAAACGTTTAGCTTCAATGTTATTAATATGTGTATTTCCACTATCGAGATTCAATAAGAATAGACCATCTATCAAAGGTGCATGTGCATAAAACATATTACTCATATAAATCGAACAACCATTATTCTCGGACTTAAACAAGTAAGTCTACTTAATAAACAAGATCCCGATATAATGTTCATGCTTAACGCAGGCACCAAATAACAATTATTTAAGAATAAAACTAATCCCGATGGTAGATGAAGAGGTAGACCGCGATCACATCAACCTTTGATCAATTTCCTACGCGCATCGTCACCTCGTTCTTCGCTAGCTTCCGTTTATTCTGCAGCACCTGTTTAGAGTTACAAATATGAGCAACCCAACCAGTATCAAATACCTAGGCACTACTACGAGTACTAGTGAGATACACATCAAGAACATGTATATCAGACATACCTTTCTTCTTGATGTTGCCGTTCTTCAAATCCGCCAAGTACTTTGGGCAATTCCGCTTCCAGTGACCTTCTCCCTTGCAGTAAAAGCACTCAGTATCAGGCTTAGGTCTAGACTTGGTCTTCTTCGTCGGTGCGGTAACTTTCTTACCACCCTTCTTGAAGTGTCCCTTTTGCTTAGACTTGCCTTTCTTTAATTTGGTGGTATTATTGACCATCAACACTTGGTGCTCTTTCTTGATCTCCACTTCTGAAGATTTTAACATGGAGAAGAGTTCTGGCAACTTCTTGTTCATGCTTTGCATATTGTAGTTCATCACAAAGTTCTTGTAACTTGGTGGTAGTGATTGGAGGACACGGTAAATCCCCAAAGCATTAGGAATCACTATACCCAAGCTTTGGAGTTTGTTTGCGTGCCCAGACATCTTAAGCACATGCTCACTGACGGAGCTGCCCTCTTCCATCTTGCAGTTAAAGAACTTTTCAGAAGCCTCATATCTCTCAACTGCCGCGTGAGTCTCAAATATCAATTTGAGTTCACGGACAATATCATGTGGGTCTGAATTCTCAAACCTTTTCTGAAGCTCCGATTCCAAACCATACAAGATAGCACACTGAACTGTGGAGTACTAAGTCTTCCGAGCGAGGTAAACATTCTTTACTTCATCGGTAGCAGTAGCTGCAGGCGGGTCACCCAGCGGTGCATCCAGCACATAGGTCAAATTACCAGCATTGAGGACAATACTCAAATTGCGGAACCAATCCGCGAAGTTGCTTCCATTGTTTTTCAACTTTTCTTTCTCTAGGAACGCATTAAAATTAATGGTAGGGGCCGCCATTGATCTACAACATATTTGCAATAGTTTAGACTAAGTTTATGAAAAATTGATCTAGGTGAACTCCCACTCAAAACAATATCCCTCACATTATTTTAGTGATCACACGAACCAAATCCACCACATCAAAAACCGATCATCACGAGAGTTGATGTAGCTTCAATGGCGAACAATCTACATGTTCATCATATCTACTATATGATTCATGCTTTACCTTTCGATGATCCATGTTCCGAGACCATGTCTGTACATGCTAGGCTCGTCAAGATCAAACCTTAGCTTCCGCATGAGAAAATCTGGCTTGCTCACATTGTATACACTTGCAGAATCTAACACACCCGATCATCACGTGGTGCTTCGAAACAACAAGCTTTAGCAATGGTTCTTACTAAGGATGAACAGTTTAGAACTTGAAATTCTTGTGCATGAGGGATCATCTTATAATGCTACCGTCGTTAATTAAGCAATACAAGATGCATAAAGGATTAACATCACATGCAATTAATAATATGTGATATGATATGGCCTTTCTTCTTTGTTCTTCCGATCTCCATCTTCAAGCACGAACATGATCTGCATCATCACCGGCATTGCATCAAGGTTAATGACGCTGCTCCATGATTGTCGTCCACCAGCTTCAACTATTACAACTACTTTGAATAGACACGCGGGTCTAAACAGAAATTAAAGACAACCATATGGCTCCTGCCGGTTGCCAACTTACAATAAGGAACATTGCATACATCAAATATAATCCAATCATGGCCATATCACATCACAGCACACCCCCTGCAAAACAAAGTTAGACGCCTCTAATTTCTTTGCATATTTTACGTGGTTTGGGGCTTTCAATAAGTGTCGATCTAACTTACGAACAAGAACCACAACGTTGATGTTTGAACTATCAAGTGCCTGTTGTAAATTGGATCTATACTATAATGGGAGAGACAGACACCCGCAAAGCCACTTATGCAATACAAGTTGCATGTTGAGCGTGGAGCAAGTCTCATGAACGATGTCATGTAAGGTTATCCCCGGCCGCTTCATACCATCATACCTCAAGATGCAAAGTACACAAGAAGAAATTGATAATAAAAGCACCACCTCCCACAATGACCATTGCGTTCTACTCGTGCAACAGATCTACATATAGACACGGCTCTGATACCACTGTAGGGGTTCGTAGCATGGAAAACAAAAATTTTCTACCGCATACAAACAAACAAGCCAAGATCTATCTACTAGATTGTAGCAACGAGTCGATAGAATAACTCACCCTCGAATATTCCAAAGTGTTTAACGAGAGCGGATTCTCGTGGGTGATGTAGTCGTACTCTTGCCGATCTCAAGATCGTGTAGACGATCCGTCCGTACTGCGTTCGCAGCGCTCCGCGTCAGTCACACGTTCGGTACTCGATGAAGACCTTCCTCTCCCTTGTTCCAGCAGGCAGCGGAGGTTGTAGCACTCTCCTCGCTATTCCGGCAGCACGACGACGTGGTACCGGAAGTAGAGGGGAGATCTCGCAGGGCTTCGCCTTAAGCCGGAGCGAGTATGGTGAACTATGAGAGAGGCCTTGGCGATCTAGGGTTTAGACACACCAAGGAGAGAGGGCTAGGCCGACGGCTAGGGAAAGGGGAGAGCCCCAAGTCGGCGGCTAGGGTTTGCCCTAGGGCGGCGGCGGCTGCAAGAGGGCCGGCGGCTTAGGGCTAGGGTATTAGTGGGGCAAGGTCTAGGTCTAGAGGGGCAGCCCTGCCCCTCCTTTTATAGGTGGGAGGGCGCGGCCAAGGGGGAGGGAGTCCTCCCCCAACTCGGCCTCCAAGGCCGGCGGTGGAGGGAGAGGAACTCCTCCCCAAGTAGGTTTCCTACTCTCCCTCCACCAAGCAAAACTTGCCGTTTGACTTTTCAAATTGGCGTTTGACTTTTCAAACTAGGATTTGATTTATCCCTTTATTTTGCTCAGCGATGTCACCTAGTACATGATGCAACCATTCCAACTTGTTATGACACATTCATGTATCCTTCCCTTCTGGAGTGCCGGACCTTCCGGAACCTTCTAGAACATTCCTGATGAAAACACCGGAACCATTCTCCAACCCCGAAACAGGACTTTCCTTATATGAATCTTATTCTCCGGACCATTCCGGATCTCCTCGTGATATCCCGGATCCCATCCGAGACTCCGAACAACATTCGGTCTCTTACTCATCATTCCATAACTACTCAACAACATCGAATCCTTAAGTGTGTCTCCCTACGGTTCGTGAATTATGCAGACATGATCAGGACACTTCTCTGAACAATAACCAATAGAGGAATCTGGAAATTCATATGGCTCCCACATATTTCTACGATTACTTTGCGATCGAATGAACCACTGACATACGATACCAATTTCCCTTTGTCTCAGGATAGTTTACTTATCCGAGGTTTTGATCGTCGGTATCTCTGCATACCTAGTTCAACCTCATTACTGATAAGTACTCTTTTCTCGTTCCCGTGATATGTGATCCCTTGTGAGCCAGTCACATGCTTGCAAGCCAATTGGATTACATTCCACCAAGAGGGCCCAGAGTATATCTATCCGTCATATGGATGGACAAATCCCACTCTTGATCCATGTGTCTCAACCCATACTTTCCGAAAACTCAATGCCACCTTTATAACCACCCAGTTACGGTGTGGTGTTTGATGTCATCAAAGCATCCTTCTGGTGATGGTGATATGCATGATCTCATGGTTGAAGGAATTAGGTTACTATGTATCAGAAAGCATATAGCAATTGAACTATTAAAATGACTTAATCTTTATGCTACGCTTATCTATAGGAGTATGTCCATCATATCATTCTCCTAACGATATGATCTTGTTGTTAATAACATCTCAATGTTCATGATAGGGAAACCATAATCATTTATTAACCAACAAGCTAGTATTATAAAGAGGCTTTACGAGGGACTCTAATTTAGTTTACAAATCACACAAGTATTAATGTTTCCTTGTTAATACTGTTATAGCATGAATGTAAACATTTATCATAAACACAAAGATATAATAATAACTACATTTATTATTGCCTCTAGGGCATATCTCCTACAGCATCTACTTGGGCACCATGGGATTGAGCCCCACTTAGGCCAAAAGCCTAAGCTTGGGGGGAGGTACACCGACATCACACTCATATATATATATCATGTTTGGTTGGTTCTTTGTACATCCATTATTTTCGCTTTCTTTTTGGTTTTTTTTGCTTTTTCTAAAAACCCAAAAATACCAAAAAAAAAATTCGTTGTTTCTCTTGGTTTGTTTCTTTGCTTTGGTTTGCCTTAAAAGAAAAATCCAGAAAGATTTTTCTTTGTTTGGTTTTCTTTGTTTTTGTTTGGTTCTTCTTTGTTTGCTTGTTTCTAAAAAAATCGAAAACACCAAAAATATTTGTTCTTCTTCTTTGGTTTTGTGAGTTCTTTGCATGGTTCAGCCGTCTTTAGTGGATTTTGGTTTCATGTTAATTATTCAAGTCACACAAGTGAAGGGCAATAATGAAGATTAAGACAACTCGAGGTGTGGTAAGAGGCTGGTAAGAAACTCTATTTGTTTTCATTTTTGTACATATACTCATCATTGTGAGCATGCTTTGCCTGTTTGTGTAAGGTATATGTCATTATGGATGCTTAGTAGTTCTTGCTTGTCTATGATTAGCTCCAGCTTGCTAATAGTTTGTAGCATGTCATATGAATATTTGCTTGCATTGTTTTATTCATACTTTGGTATGATATTGTGGTATCCTCCTCTGACTGTTCATGTGAATCGACTTGGCACATGCTCACGCATGCATATGACTAATAAATAGTTAGTAAGCCTCGATGATTTATTTTGCCTCAGAGTTCTTGTATCACTTCCATGCCATAATTAGTCCTATTTTGTTGCAAGCAGTGGCAAAGCTAGAATCGACCCAAGCCCAGGGCCAAATAGTGCAAATTAGTGTAAAAATTATCAAACAATACCAAACACTCTTGCAGAATGCTACAATTAACAAAGGGATTAATCCTCACACCCTGGGCCATGGCCCCTATTGCCAGGGGTGTGGCTCCGCCCCTGGTTGCAAGCAGGATTATGACAGTTATTGCTCTCTCGTTTGTCGCTCCCTCTCTATTGCTAGCCTTCACTTGCACTGAGTATGTGCTCTACCTGTGCTTCCAACTCCCCAAAACCAATATTGCCATCTGTGTCCATCATACCTACCTATTAGCATCATTTTCTACTTCAGCGCATATTCTATATGCCATGTTTGTTAGTTAGTAAAGCTCTCACGAACTTGATGGCACACTTTATTCCTTGAGCTTAATAATATTGAACCATTGTGACTAGTCCATGAAATTTATATGATTGCTAATTATATGTTGGGAGTCAGCAGAACCATGCTGTCACGGGGAACGCTTTCAACACCTTTTGGATATCCTATCCAGTTGATACTTTGCTCTTTTGTCTACGGATGTCGATGATATGAAATAAAAGGGGAGCTTGTGAGTTCATGGAGTCTATACGTTGTGTTAGAGAAACGCCTAGGCCGCTAGCCTAATCCATGCCTAATCATGGTGGAAACTTGCAGCATTACCATAATGAGCATCTATGAAGCATCCTCAATAAAAATCTATGTATATGGTAAATAAAAAGATTGCTGAGATGCTCATTGTCTACTTGCCTTGTCATTTTGGTTATGGGAAAGCTCCTGTACCATGTGCAAGGGGCACCCCGTTGGCGGTTCTCGATGATATGCATGTATTTACAATGACAAGAACTTTCAGGTAACCAAAGTTGAGTAGCATGCGGAGCAACCCTCGTACTCAAGGGACTTGGGATTTCCAGCCTATGGTCTGTCAAGCATATGATTTAGAGTGGACCTCACTTTCACCTTAAGCACATGAAGATGCATATGATAGGGGCAATGAGAGCTCAAATCTAATGAGTACCTTCCTTTAAACATTTGGAAGCCTTTCAAACCTTCACAAAACCGTTTTAACGACCTTGTTGAGTCACCACTTATTCTATGAGACCTTCTTGAGAGCATAGTTGTCATTCTTGTGTTTGTTCCAAAACTTGGTTAATTATGCCATGACTTTGATGCTTGTATCTCTGATATCTTTACCTCTAGTCTTCACTTGAACTTCAGAGGTGCCTTGGCATTTATATTGTGCTCTACAAACAAAGGAAAATGAGATACCACTCTATCATACCTTATTATGAGCATTGTAATGTTGCTTATGTTTATGTTTCATGCCACTTACTATTATTGAGTTGGTTTCTCTTCATAGCTTGCAATGACTATTGAGTAGACTTAGTTGCATACTTATTATTATGAATTTGCTAAGCATCTACTCCTGTGCTGAGAATATTTACATCATTTGAAGCTAAGTGCTCCGCTCCGCCGCCTCCATGAGAAACCAAGATTTGGATCCAGAAACTTCGTTCTGGAACCCTGCCGGGATGGGGGATTTGGAGAGGATCATCACCATTGTCATCACCAACGCATCTCCATCAACCACTGATGTTTCCCTCATCCATGAGTGAGTAATCCTCCGCTGTAGGCTTGGGGATGGTAGGGATTGGATGAGTTCTATCATGTAATCGAATAAGATCTGTTAGGGCATAGTGCCTCGTATCTCTATTAGTGCTATTTGACTTTGTTGCAACTTGTTATGCTTAATTCTTGTCACTAGGGCCCGAGTGCCATGATCTCAGATCTGAACTTATTATTGAATCATTATGATAGTATTGTTTGTGATCTTACCTGCAAGTTGTGTACACATATCATTGTCTGGATCCAAAGGCCCCAAAGTGACAATAATTGGGACAACCGGAGGGGATGGCTGTGGTGTGAGGATCACATGTGTTCATGGAGTGTTAATTCTTTGCTCCGGTGCTCTATTAAAAGGAGCACCTTAATTGCCAGTAGTTCCCTAGAGGCCCCGCTGCCACGGACTGGCTGGATAGAAGATGTTGTACAAGTTCTCATTGCGAGCACGTAATATTATATTTGGAGCACATGCCTAGGATTGTTTAGTACTTGGATGCTTGTTATTATTTATCTGCAATGCCCTAGATCTTGAAGTTACATGTTTAGACTCGTCCATGCAACTCCCGTCCATACATCCCTATGCCTACCGCACTCGAATCCAACTGTTACCGTTACTACTACTATTGCTCCTGCTTCACTGTTGCTGTTGCTACTACCAAACTATTGCTACTAATAAAATTCTGTGAGCAAGAACTATTTCCAGGTGCAGCTGAACTGACAACTCAGTTGTTAAGGCTTGCAAGTATTCTTTGGCTCCCCTTGTGTCGAATCAATAAATTAGGTAATATTACCCGCGAAGACTGTTGCGATCCCGTATACTTGTGGGTCATCACCACTCGGCCTCCCTCTACGCCTATAAGTTGCCTTTTGACCTAAAACCCGGGGGGGGGGGTTCGATAGTTTTCTAGAAAGATTTCCGCTCCGCCGCTGCCACCGGAAACCAAGATTCGGATCCAGAAACTCCGTTCTGGCACCCTGCCGGGACGGGGAATTTCGAGAGGATCATCACCAACGCATCTCCATCAACCACCGATGTTTCCCTCATCCATGAGTGAGTAATCCTCCGCTGTAGGCTTGGGTATGGTAGGGATTGGATAAGTTCTATCATGTAATCGAATAAGATCTGTTAGGGCATAATGCCTAGTATCTCTATTAGTGATATTTGACTTTGTTGCAACTTTTTGTGCTTAATGCTTGTCACTAGGGCCCGAGTGCCACGATCTCAGATCTGAACTTATTATTGAATCATTATGATAGTATTGTTTATGATCTTATCTGCAAGTTGTGTACACATATCATTGTCCGGATCCAAAGGACCCAAAGTAACAATAATTGGGACAACCGGTGGGGATGGCTATGGTGTGAGGATCACATTTGTTCATGGAGTGTTAATGCTTTGATCCAGTTCTCTATTAAAAGGAGCACCTTAATTCCAGTAGTTCCCTAGAGGCCCCGCTGCCATGGGCTGGCTGGATAGAAGATGTTGTGCAAGTTCTCATTGCGAGCACGTATGACTATATTTGGAGCACATGCTTAGGATTGTTTAGTACTTGGATGCTTTTTATTATTTATCTGCAATGCCCTAGATCTTGAAGTTACATGTTTAGACTCGTACATGCAACACCCGTCCATCCATCCCTATGCCTACCGTACTCAAAACCCACTGTTACCGTTATTGTTACTATAGCTCCTGCTTTGCTGTTGCTACTACAAACTGTTTCTACTGATAAACTTCTGTGAGCAAGAACTATTTTCAGGTGCATCTAAATTGAGAACTCAGTTGTTAAGGCTTGCAAGTATTCTTTGGCTCCCCTTGTGTCGAATCAATAAATTGGATAATACTACCCGTGGAGACTGTTGCGATCCCCTACACTTGTGGGTCATCAGTCACTCCGGCAACCCCACAATTAGTAGCCAAATACACAATTCATTCCTCTAGGCCCATAAATGGTGAAGTATCATGTAGTCGACGTTCACATGACACCACTAGAAGAATAGCACCACAACTTAAATACTAAACCATTGAATAATATCTCAACACAAATCCACTACTAACAACATGAATTCTCCCATGTCCTCAAGGACTAAACGAACTACTCACAAGACATCATATGGATCAAATCAAAGATGATATGGTGATGGATAACAATCTGAACATAAACAATAATCCAATGGTTCCACTCAGTGGAACCATTGAATTATTGTTTATGTTTAATTGTTATCCATAATTATATCATCTCTGATCTTGATCCATATGATGTCTCGTGAGTATTTTGTTTTAGTTGGAGACATGGGAGAAGAAGTCATGTTGTGTGTAGAAATTGTCAAGTATTATTCATTGTTTTAATTTTTTCTTTGGGGTCCTATTCTCTTCTTGTGGTGCTGTCTCGAAATGATGATACTACATTTATGGGCCTAGGAATGCATTGTGTAACCGTTAGGAAATCATTGCACAAGGGAGTGTAGGATCTCAGAGTTTAAGGCTGTGGTTAGGTTTATATCTGAATTGCTTTATTGTAGTTGCGGATGCTTGCAAGGGGTTTAATCACACGTATGTATTAGTCCAAGTAAGGTCGGTACATTAGCACAGGTTCACCCACACAACACTTATAAAACCAAAGAAGACTACTCAGCTATATGAAACGAAAGCACTTGACAGTATTCCCATGTGTCCTCGAGAATGTTTAGTCCTCATTAGTATTTCCACCGGCTTGTCCTTTGCTAAGAAAGGATTGGGCCACTTGCTGCAATTGTTTGCTGTCTTTATTTACTTGCACTTTATTTCCTTGCTTTATTAGAAAACCCCTAAAAATCCATTTGTTAAGTATTTACAGAGATTTCCTGCTCCATACCACTAGACAACACCTTCTACTCCTCGTTGGGATCGACACTCCTATTTATCTAAAGTACTACGATACACCCCCTATACTGGTGGGTCATCAGTATTCTCATGCTGCAAGCCCTATGGTGATGGAGGCCCTTGCTATTCGTGATGCTGTCAAGATGGCAATATATAGGGGTTACCAGAGGGTAGATTTTGAATCTGATGCTCAAGAGGTTGTTAAGTTGATGAAGGAGCCTAGGATTGGAAAATCTGAAATTTCCAATATAACCGAGGAGGTAAAGATCTTAGCACCTTTTTCACTAGCTTTAGCATTAATTTTGTCCATAGAACTTCTAATGAAGCAGCTCATAAATGCGCCAAAAGGGCTAGTGCCGAAAGGAGGAGATGCTTGTGGGTCAATTATAAACCACATTTTCTAGTAGACGTTCTTGAGAACGATTGTATCAATTTTGATTAATATATAAAGCTCTTTGTTTCCAAAAAAGAAATATAAGACACTTTAGTTTTGTAAAATGAATGTATCTAGACGTTATAGTGTATAGGTTCACTCCGAACCACTATAGTCCTATATACTAAAAGACATTTAGATACATTCGATTCACAAAGCTAAAATATCTTATATTTGTGAATGGAGGGAGTAGTACTCCATAGGGACCTCATCTGGAAAGTCCACGCACTGAGATGGACTCGGTCGCGGTTTTGGAACGACTATTTCATCTGCAAGTTCCTTTTTTTAAACATAATATTTTAGCAAGCACGTCACCTCATTAAAAACCTTCTAGTCCTTTTAGATACCCTGGTAAGGAAAAGAGTGCGTAAATAACCTGGTGCTCACAAATCCGATAATATTATTACATCATTGATGAGCTCAGATCACTGTAGAGCTTCGTTGGGAAACCCCAAGAGGAAGGTGTGATGAGCAAAACAATAAGTTCTCCTCAGTTATGAAACCAAGGTTATCGAACCAGTATAAGGAAGGAAACAACTTCCGAGGTGTTGCCAGCAACTTGGAATCCTGCACAACACAAACTCAAGACTTCGCCCCAACTTACAATGAGGTTGCCAATCTTACTGATTTGCTAAAAACAAAGGATTAAACGTATAGTGTGGAAGGTAATGGTTGATTGTAGAGAGTAAACGGTAATAGTAGATGATGTATCAATGGTAAAGATTGGAACGGGGTCCACAGTTCACTAGAGGTGTTCTCCTTAAGAAAGATAACATAACATGCTGGGTGAACAAATTACCACGAGGCAATTGAGAGGAACTGAGCAAGGCATAACAATGCAAATACTATACAATCATGATTCCTATGAGATTTGATTGTGCATTACAACAATATACATAGACCGCCATCCAACTGCATCTATGACTAGCAATCCACCTTCAGGTTATCATCCGAACCCCCTCCAGTATTAAGTTGTAAGCAATGGATAACTGCATTAAGCAATGTGTGTAAAGTAAACAATACAATTGTTCCATGAACAAAAGATTGTTGTTTTCTCCCTAGTGCCAACAACACATCTACAACCTTAGAGATTTCTGTCACTTCCCCATATTCAATAGAGGCATGAACCCACTATCGAGCATAAATACTCCCTCTTGGAGTCACTAGCATCTACTTGGCCAACTACTAGAAACGGAGAGCATGCAAGATCTCAAACAACACAGACATGATAGAATCAATAATCAATCTGACATAGTATCTCAATATCCATCAGATCCCTGTAAACACAACATGTATGATTACAAATAGATGATCTTGATCATGAACAGAGCTCACAAGATCTAAACATGATAGCACAAAGGAGGAGAAACAACCATATAGGTACTGTATGGACCCATAGTCCAAGGATGAACTACTCACGCATCATACCGGAGGCTGCCATGGTGATGAAGAAGGCCTCCTGGATGATCTCTCCCCTCCGGAAGGGTGCCAGGAAGAGCTTTAGATCCCCCTGATCAAGGGACGATGGTGGCGGCGGCTACAGACTGTTTCATGGAGATCTGATCGGGTGCTTAGGGTTTTGGCATCAGGGGGCTTATATATGCGAAGAGGCGAGGCAGGAGGGCGGCCAGGGGGCCCACACCTTGCCTTGGTGCGGCCTAGGGTGGGCCCACGCCTGGGGGGTGCGGCCGCCTTGTGGCTCCCCTCCGTATCTCCTCAGGACTCCATGTTCTTCTCGGTGAAATATTGACTTTGGCTTTTGTTCCATCCAATTCCGAGAATATTTCCTTACTAGATTTCCTGAAACCAAAAACAGCAGAAAATAGGAAACTGGCACTACGGCATCTTGTTAATAGGTTAGTCCCAGAAAATGTATAAAAATACCTCAAAGTGTAGACAAAGCATAGCAAAGTGGATACTAAACAAGCATGGAACATCAAAAATTATAGATACGTTAATGACATATCAAGCATCCCCAATCTTAACTCCTGCTCGTCCTCAAGTAGGTAAATGATAAAAAGAATAATTTTAATTTGAGGCGACATGCACCATCACAATCTTGATCAAACTATTTGCAAGCATTGAAAGCTGGGATCAAAGTACTCTAAACATGAGCATGCAAGATGAAGTTCTAACAATAAGACATAGCAACTATGTTGCAACATGAAAGGATACAAACAAAGATCATGAATAACAATGCATTGAAAGACGTTTGTTTGTTTCACATATAGAAAACATAGCATAGTGGCATTCAGCTTGTCCCTCATGGAATAGCAAAACATAAATGCATAGGACACCTTCAAAGTTCATAAGGGTGACTAGATACAAATAGTTCAAGAATAAGCAATAACAACATTATGAATCAATCAATAAGTTTTGGGACAATGCACATAGAACTAAGAATGACAACTATGCTCTCCTAATTGGTGCATAAAGATAGAAGGTGGAGACCCAATATAAAAGTGGAAGCAAGGCCCTTCAAAGGGAAGCAAGGATTTCAAGTTTCATAAAGAGCTTCCAAAAATTATGGTACTTGTTAGCTTTCAGCTCTCATTGCCCCTATCATAAGCATCTTGAAGTGATTAATGTTAAAGTGAAAAAAGTATGGAGTATATGCTTGACAAAGTATAAGTTGGCAATCTCATGTCCCTTGAGTACGAGGGCCGTTCCTCATGCTACTCAACTTTAGTTACCGGTAAGTTCTTGTCATTGTAAGTATATGTGTATCATAGAGAACCGCCAACCGGGTACCCCTTGACCCATGATACATGAGCTATCCCATATCAAAATAACAAGGCAACAGACAATGAGCATATCAGCAATCTTCTTACTTACCATGGGAAAATGGTGCTTTTTTCTCTTCTTTCCTCTTTTTTTTCCTTTTTCTCTTCTCTTTTTTTCTATCTCTCTTTTTTTATAAGAAGAATGCTTGATAGATTGCTCACTATGGTGATGCTACAAGTTTCCACCATGATTAGGCATGACTTAGGCTAGCGGTCCATGCGTTTCTCTAACACATATACATAACGCCATGGACTTACAAGCTCCCCTTTTATTTCACACCACTGACATCCATAAACAAAAGAACATGATATCTGTTGGGCCACGCAGAGATAAAACAAAAACTTTTCCTCTAACGTGGTGATCCCAAGACCTAGCTGAGGTAGAAGGCCACGAGGTTTACCACTAGACGCAGCGGATTCTTGATGAAGCGCGTCGGTTGATGCGGTCACATCATCACGATCCGATCGTCTGGTGCTGATCGCACATCACCTCTGTTGGTATCCACGCATTACAAGGAGGGCGCCGCTAGGTTAGATTCTGGTAATTTGGGCTCTAATGGAGCTAGGGTTTCCAACACATGGAATGACCTAACCGAACAACGATTAACCTTTCTGGGTTACTGTGCTCCACTATATATAGGGAGTGAACGTGGGCTCTGCTCGCGCGACCCATTCACTGAAGCCCATATAACACTAGTCACCGTGAGTCCAACTCACTAACTCAGTCCTAATCTGGTTTAGGTCCAACCCAACCAGATTACAGATTCGGATCCAATCCGAGCTTGCTCCCGCTCTTAAGTGTGTGACCCCACAGGCTCATGGTTACTTGGACACGATTGGAGTCCGACTCTCAATCGATCAGTCGGTAGCGGCTCCTAGCAGAACGTGCCGACTCCCAAGTACCAAAGAGTCATGACGACTTGCCTTTCCAATGCGACTTACGTCCGAGTCCCTTTTGCCTCACGATATACCTTGTCAGACTATAGGCGAATATATGTCATCCCTTAAATAGTTCGACTCTCTTCTCGATCCGAGATAAGTGATTCACCCGACTAACTCTTAGTCGATCGCCTCGGTTAACACTTAACCGAGTCGTGCATGGCCATGCTTTCCGAATCATACCTCACGAGAGGCCCCAGAGAATATCTCTCCGAGTGGAGGGGCAAAATCCCATCTTGGTTATTCACATCACGCAGCTTGATTCTCAGTCGACCCGAACCCTGCCTTTATAAGCGCGATTCGGATCAGCGTTGTGTAACCTAAGTCGGTGATCCTCAACTCGGACTATGCAACAACCTCAGGTCTAAGGATTACATTGATTGAGATATACAAATGACAGCTTAGTTCGTTGTACCTCAATATGGGTCAATCCGACTCGCTAAACTCTTTAGCCTAGTCTGTGTAAGTTGGAATAGCATCTCCATGCCCATGACAAGTGGAACCGAGTCATCAAGCCAACTTTAACATTGGTCTAAGTTGTGTGTCCATCACAACCTCAATGACCAAGGATATTTAGTACAAACAACATGAATGCATAGTTCCACAACTGAATCACATATTCAATGATACACATCAGATGATTATACAAGGACTACTTAATAACTTTATGAATACAATGGGAAATCTCATCATACATGATTGCCTCTAGGGCATATTCCCAACAGTCTCCCACTTGCACTAGAGTCAATCTTCCGACATCATATGTCTAAGCATCTAATGCCCATGGCTCTCAGGTGCGCCTCATGCTTCGGGTGGGGTAACGGCTTTGTCAGCGGATCCATAATATTTGCATCCGTGTGTACCTTGCATAACTTGATATCACCTGATCCACAGGGGCGAATTAGGTGGTACCGCATGAGTATGTGCTTGTTCTTCCGGTGTTGTCTAGGTTCCTTGGCTTGTGCAATAGCACCATTGTTGTCACAATACCGTCCAGCGGATTGGACGAGCCGAACCACCAAGATCCATGAGGAAATTCCTCATCCAAACAGCTTCCTTTGCTGCCTCCGAGGCGACAATATACTCGACCTCATTGTGAAGCCTTGGACCAGTCTCTTGCTTGGAACTTTTCCAGCTCACAGCACCTCCGTTTATAATAAACACGTATCCGGATTGCGAGCGAGAATCATCAGAGTCGGTGAGATAACTCGCATCCGTGTAACCCTTTACACTAAGTTCATCTTCACCACCATAAACCAAGAACATATCCTTAGTCCTGCTCAAGTACTTTAGGATATTTTTAGCCGCTGTCCAGTGGATCTCTCCAGGATCATCCCGGTATCTGCTCACAACACTTAGAGCATAGGAAACATCCGGCCTAGTACAAATCATGGCGTACATGATGGATCCAGCTACAGAAGCATATGGAATCGCACTCATCCGACTTCGCTCATCAGTTGTCGAAGGACACTGAGTCTTGCTAAGTTTTACACCATGGGACATCGGTAAGAACCCCTTCTTAGATGATTCCATGTTGAACTTTTTCAACACTTTGTCCAAATAAGTACTCTGACTCAATCCAATGAGCCTCCTTGATCTATCTCTATAGATCCGGATTCTGAGGATGTATGTTGCCTCAACCAAGTCTTTCATTGAGAAACTCCTTTCCAATGAATCCTTGGTTTCTTGCAACATCTGGACATCATTTCCAATCAGTAATATGTCATCCACATATAAGATTAGAAAATTTACTTTGTTCCCACTAAATTTCTTGTACAAACAAGAATCATGATCACTCTTGATGAAGCCAAACGATTTGACTACCTCATCAAAGCGAATATTCCAACTCCGAGATGCTTGCTTCAACCCATAAATGGATTTCTGAAGTTTGCATACCTTGTCGGCGTAGCGGATCGACAAAACCCTCGGGCTGTATCATATACACGTCCTCGGTTAAATTTCCGTTAAGGAAAGCCGTTTTGACATCCATCTGCCATATCTCATAGTCGAAATAGGCCGCTATAGCTAACATGATCCGAACTGATTTAAGCATCGCTACGGGCGAAAGTCTGTCGTAATCAACTCCTTGAACTTGTGGAACCCCTTCGCGACAAGGCGTGCTTTATAGATTGAAACATTTCCATCCATATCAGTTTTCTTCTTAAAGACCCATTTGCACTCGACGGGTCTTGCACCGTCTGGCAGATCAACCAAGTTCCAAACTTGATTTTCATCCATGGACTTTATCTCGGATCTCATGGCTCCAAGCCATGACTCGGAATCAGATCCCACCATCGCTTCCAAATAATTTGCGGCTCATCAGCATCTACAGAACACATCACGAACACTTCGTAATCTTGCCGATCTTCGTAGTACAGGTGCTGCTGCCGGCTCAGCTGCCATGACCGGCTCAACCTCCAAGGTTTTTGCCGACTCGCTACTAGCCGGTTCCTCTCGAATTTCTTCGAGTTGCACCGTGCTCCCACTTACTCCCCGATTGAGAAACTCTTTCTCAAGGAAGACACCGTTTCGAGCGACAAACACTTTGCCGTCTTCTCGGTTGTAGAAGTAGTAACCCAAGGTTTCCCTCGGATACCCCACGAAAATACACTTATCCGACTTGGCTGTAAGCTTGTCCGACTAGAGTCGCTTGACAAAAGCTTCACAACCCCAAATCTTAAGAAAAGACAAACTCGGCTTTTTGCCTGTTCCATGTAACTACCTCGGTGAACTACGCTCCTAGATACAAGCCTGGATGAGTGATAGTGGTTGAAATAGTACGGTGGGGCCCCAAAAGCCACTCACTGGTAGTCCTTTCAGACGTCCCAACCACTACCCTCTCAGCGGGACTGTCTGCAGGCGGCGTGGTCGGCGAAGGGATCAACTACGTACACAAGTGGGTATGTACAAGCCACCATACAAGAGTACATCAGAGCCACAACATCTAGAAAGAAAGGAAATATATCAACGCCATACGGCAAGATTCAAATGCCCTAGATAAATCTATAATTTAGGATAACTCCTCATACAACACACATCAGAGTATCATGCGGAAGCGGCAAACAAGATCCGAGTGCGGATAAGCAAATCGGCATAAGATGCCATAGAAAAGCACATCCCAACTACAGGTCTTACGGATCCCGTTCCGGAATCTCTACACCGAGCGATCGTTGCCCACATCATGGCTTCTTCCACCCGTATCCGTCACGAGAAGGTACTGTTCATCTGAATCAAGAATTTATCGTGAGACCCTAAGGGTTTTCGGCAAGTCTTAATGCCTCTAAAGGGGACACAACAGGGTGGCGCAATTGCAGCGAAAGATAAACCCTAACAATTCTACGAGATAACGCTAACCATCCGCCTAACCAATGATGAGCGGATGTCCGTGAATTAAGAACAACAATTATAATGGTAATCTCATCCGATCCATCCTCCTCCACCTTACCAACAAGGAAGCGGACGAACAACCCCATCCGTTGGCAATTTTATTAACCATTCCATGAGTATTGCACTATTTACTAGTCAAGTTACTTTAGTAGATTAAAAGCGGTACTTTAGTTTTGCTTGTCTATGATCAAGCTGTGCTCCAAGTCGTCCATATCCATGGACACGGCTTTGAGAAAGTTTTACCGGCCGGGTGCACCAATAGCAACACACGCTCGATCAACCTCGGAAAAACCAAATCAAAACCCAGCGAGGCTTTCACGATTGAACAATCACAGAATTCAGAAATATTTCAGGGCCACCCTTAAGTAGATCCATAGCGAAGCGGTGACTCGAGACGGGCTCAAGGTTTGGGTAGGCAGTGTGAGCATTTGGGAACCCGAAAGTGGCTGGGCTTGTCGACACAGCGGAATCGTGTCCGATCCTAACAGATGCAGTGTGCTCCTCGCACAAATTAAATACAGAAAGTAGCATGGCATAAGTACAGGATAGTAAATAACACCTCAAACTAGTTTGTGGCCCCAAGAAATAAGACGGAATCAAGCTCTGGCTCAGGGGGGATCCCATACTCCCCGAATGTGGATAGCGCGATAAATCAAGGAACAGGTATCAAGTACTCGGGGTCTTACGGGACACAAGTGGGCGTTCGGAAACCAAATATTATCTATCACCCACCGATGCCTCTGCTTATTTCAATTTTAGTTGTTAAACAGAAATTAAAGTGATGATAAGTAAAACTAGAATCACTTCCAACATCAACATCATGCGGCAATACATCAGCAACTGTGGCATATGACGACACACATCAGCACTTGAGCAAGCAACTACGACGCGCAAGTCCAACTATCTACCAAACAACAGGTAATAGGGTGTGTCCAAGGCAATATAGGGCACGGTATATCACAGTGCGGAAACTAAAGCATCGCAACACGAGATAGCAATAGATCAACAGGAGGGAATAAAGACTATAAAAGTAAGATAGGTAGAAAGGGGAGATGCTGCTTTGAAAACATTGTCGAAGGTTCAACCAAGATCGGTGACTCACATCAACTCAACGGCCTTATCCGCGAAGAAGCAAAAGCTAGAAGAAACACGGATGCAATATTTAATACCACGGCGGAAGATCGGCATGATGCATGTATGATGCATGGCATGGCAAGTGCGATGCAATCAGGTCATAAAGCGGAACCGGGGCCCCGACAATTAATTAGATGGTTCCAGTTATTTAGAAGGCCCGCAATTTAAATGTTGTTGAACAAGACGGAATATATCACCGGTTCGCTACACAAGTTTAAATGAGGCCAATATAAGGCTAGATTTGCCCGCATATGGGCCCCATATTTAATTATTAGGTGAATCGGCATAAGGCTCCCAAACCCCATGATTATGCATGCAAGACGACAATTCAATATGCAACAAGTTGTTATTATGTTATAAAATAGGGTTTCGAGGAAAGGGTCACACATTAGGGTCTCGGCGATCTTGGGGTTTCGGGTTGGTCAGGTCCGGGGTTCACGGAGGCGCGTTAAGCGCAAGGCGCGTCGAACAGAGAACGCCGGTCTGGCTGGCGCGTCGGCGGGGCAGATCGTCGTGAGGTCACTAATCTTGGCGCTAGGCAAGCGGAGGGGGCAAGCGGTAGGGGCTTGGGTGAGAACTTACCGGTTGATTCCACCGAATCGAGGCAGGAGGTGGCAGGCGGAGAAGCAATGCGGCGGCTCGGGTAGAGGGACGGAGCAGAGAGGCTCCAGGGACCGCCGGTAAGAAGACGTGGTCGTCGCTCCTAGCGGCTCGGCCTTCACTGCGGACACGGCTCGTCAGACGAGGCTGGCGATCGGAGCACTGCGCGGTGGCGGTCGAAGCGGCAGCCTTCCTGAGCAGCGAGCAGTGAGCAAGCGAGGCTCAAGGTCGAGTTGGACTCACCGGAGGTGGAGGCACTCCCGGTGGCGTCGGCTTGCTCGGGCGGCTCGGGCGGCAGGGCCTGGCGGAACAGCGGCGCGCAGGGAAAGCGGAGGACAGGGGAAACTGCGGCGCATGGGAACAGCTAGGGTTGGGGCCTCGATGGGGATAAGAAGAGGAGGGGAGGGTGACGAGGATGGCGGAAGGACGGCCACCTGCTCGCTGCCTCTGCTTTCCGTTTGCTGCCGGCGATCGAGCAGCGTCGGAAGAAGAAGAAACAGGCCTGTGACGGCTGGAGAATCTTGGGCGGGAAAAGCGAGATGGTAGGAAGGCTGGGTATGGCTGCTTGCTGCTGGGCTCTTTGCTGCTTCTCTTTCCCCTTTTTTTTATTCCTTTCTCTTTTATTTTTGTTTGATTTGCTTGTTTTCAATCTAATACAAATTCAAACTATCTACTGATTTCAAAACTTGAACCTTGTCACCAGGAGGTTTGAGGGGGAGGATTGACTAAGAGGAGAGAAAGAGGGGCAAACTTGGGTTGTGGTAGACTAGGTGGGGTTTAGAGTTTTAGCTAGGAAGGTTATAGGCATGGGGGTATGGGTCCATGTTAGATGGGTTTAGGGTTGACAGCTAGAGAGAGGGAGAGGGTAGATGGTAGCTAGGGTTTGGAAGCATAACAAGAGGTGGCCAAAAGGAAGAGGGAGAGGGGTTTAGATATAGGGTAAGGTTAGATCTGGCTTAGGGTTATAGAGAGAGGGATATTAGGGTTTGGGTTTAGCCAAACAAGGTGGTAGTTTTTAAAATATGGTCCAAGAGATCCAAAACAAGGAGCACCTAGTTGCTCTTAAAACCAAGCTCCTACTAAGATAACAAAACAAACCAAAGAAGAAGGCCAAGGGTTATGGTTGCATGGCCCATGCATAACTAATAATGCTAGGTTCTATTTTGTGAAAACAAAATAGATGTCCATGGCATTTATTCATATGCATTCCAAAATGTGGACAAGGCCAAGCAAATATTAGGGGTGGTTTCCAAACAACCAGTCATGAGCTAGAGATAAAACAACAAAATGCCAAGCTCAGAATAATAGGATGGTGGAATATAAGGTGGTGAAAGATAAGGTGGTGGATTCAAAAAGAGAGATGCCCCCAACTCAACTTGGGCATTTAACAATATATCAAGAGCCAAATACAATATCAAGAGGCAACTACAAATAACCATGCACATGAGATAAGAACCAAACAAGAAAGGGTTTTATATGATGCTCAAATGCAAGGCGGTATGATGGTATGAGCATGATATGATGATGATGCAACAATTATATGTTGGAAGTGGCCCATTTTATTATTTTGACATGTAGCATTACAGGGTTTAGACAACTGGGATGCTACAACTCTCCCCCACTAAACAGGAATCTCGCCCCGAGATTCTAGGAAGAAGAAGAAGACACAAAGAGAGAAGGATGGTTGGCACGTAGATCATCTTCACGCTCCCATGTTGCTTCATCAACAGAATGGTGTGACCACTGCACCTTGCAAAACTTGATGGACTTGTTGCGCGTCCTTCGTTCTGCGGTCTCAAAGATTTTGGTGGGGTGCTCTTGATAAGACAGATCTTCTTGGAGGTCTATTAGCTCATGATCCACGGTCTTGCCGGGGTCTTTGAAGCACTTCTTGAGCTGAGAGATGTGGAAAACATCATGGACTTTGAGTTTTTCCGGAAGCTCAAGTGCATAAGCAACTTCTCCTCTTCTACCACGTATCTTGAAAGGACCGATGTATCTAGGAGCCAACTTTCCTTTGATCTGAGCGGTGTGTTCCTCTCATGGGAGTGACACGAAGGTAGACTAGATCACCGGGGCATATACCATATCTGTGTGCTTCTGTCATAGTTGCTCTTCGGCGACTCTGAGCAATCTTGAGTTCTCGAATGATATGCACCTTCTCCTGCTGAGTCACAATGTCGAGGCCAAACCAGATTCTTTCTCCGCACCTGACCAACCAATGGGAGTTACGCACTTGCGTCCATATAGAGCCTCGAATGGTGCCATCTTGAGACTCTTCCGAAGGCTGTTGTTGTAGGAGAATTCAGCATATGGAAGGCATTCTTCCCACTTCATGCCAAAGCGAGATGACGAAGCTCTAAGCATGTCCTCGAGAATCTGATTGATCCTCTCCACTTGTCCTTGAGGGCGAGGGTGGTAGCAGTCTGAAGTTCAACTTTGTTCCCAAAGCTTTTGGAAACTCTCCCGAACTTTGAGGTGAAGATGCTCCCACAGTCAGAACTGATTTCAAGTGGAACCCCATACAAAGAGACAATCCTGTTGATATAGAGCTCACCAATGAAGTCCAGAAATTGTTTCTTTGGGGGAAGAAATGAGCCACTTTAGAAAGCACATCGATGACAACAAAAATTGCATTGTTGCCCTTCTGCGACCTTGGAAAGCCAGTGATGAAGTCCATCTCAACTTTCTCCCATTTCCATTCCGGAGGTTTCAATGGCTGTAGAAGACCGAATGGTTTCTGATGGACAGCCTTGACTCTGCGACAGACATCACATTCTGAGACATACTTGGCACAATACCGTTTCAACCCAGGCCACCAGTATTGTGTTTTCAGGTCCATGTACATCTTTGTGCTGCCAGGATGGATAGAAAGAACCGACTCATGTGCCTCCTTGAGAACTTGGTCTCTCAGACCCGGGTAGTTTGGAACAAACATCCGGTGTTCAAAGAAGAGCGAGCCTTGATCATCAACATGGAAGGATTCATACTTCGGAAGGCCAAGCTTAGAGATGAGCTTTCTGGTGTGTGGATCACCAAGCTGACGAGAACGAATCTGTTCTTCCAAGAGAGGAGCGGAAGGTTCGGAGATGCCCTTGTTCCACAATTTCGAGGTTGGTGACGAATTCCTCGCACAAGAGAGGCTGCTGCTCTTCCACCATGAGGTTGTTGACATAAGCTTTACGGCTAAGCGCATCTGCCATGACATTTGCTTTTCCTGGAGTGTAGTTGATGGTCACATCAAAGTCATTGATTGCCTCAATCCATCTCCTCTGCCGAAGGTTGAGATCCGGTTGAGTGAAGATATACTTCAAACTCTTGTGATCCGAGAAGATCTCACAACGGTTACCAAGCAAGTAGTGCCTCCATAGCTTCAAAGCAAAGACCACTGCTGCTAGCTCAAGGTCATGTGTGGGATAGTTGACCTCATGCGTCTTCAGCTGACGAGAAGCATAAGCAACCACCTGTCTCTCTTGCATAAGGACCGCACCCAATCCTTGCAAAGAGGCGTCGCAGAATATCTGGAAAGGCTTAGATGTATCCGGAGGAACCAAGACTGGTGTGGAAGTGAGCTTCTCTTTGAGTGTCTCAAAACTTTCTTGACAAGCAGGAGTCCACAGGTACTTCTTGCCTTTCTTGAGGAGATCGGTAAGAGGCTTTGCTATCTTTGAGAAGTTCTGCACAAAGCGACGACAATAGCTAGCCAAGCCGAGAAAACTCCGCACTTCCTTGACATTAGCAGGAGGAAGCCATTCAACTATTGTCTTCACGGTTTCCGGGTTGACTGCAATGCCCTTGGCAGAGATGACATGGCCCAGATATGTTACTTCAGGCAGCCAAAACTCACACTTAGAGAACTTTGCATACAAGCGGTTCTCACGAAGCTTGTTCAGGACACACCGCAGGTGCTCTTCATGCTCCTCCTTGGACTTGGAATAGACCAGAATGTCATCCAGATATACCACAACAAACTTGTCCAGGTACTCCATGAAAACGGAGTTCATCAGCCTCGAGAAGGTAGCAGGTGCGTTGGTGAGGCCGAAAGACATGACCGTGTACTCATACAGGCCATAGCGAGTGGTGAAAGCTGTTTTGGGCACATCCTCTTTGCGAATTTTGATTTGGTGATAACCACTTCTCAAGTCCAGCTTAGAGAACACCACAGCTCCTGCCAGCTGATCAAATAGATCATTTATCCGAGGAAGGGATATTTGTTCTTGATGGTTTTAGCATTGAGAGCCGGTAGTCAACACATAGCCTATCGGTTACATCACGCTTCTTCACAAAGATTGTTGGGCTACCCCAAGAAGAAGTCTTGTGTTGAATGAAACCCAACTTCTCTTGTTCATCAAGTTGTCGTTTGAGTTCACCAACTCGGAAGGACCCATTTTGTATGGCCTCTTGGAGATAGGAGCCGTTCAGTTCAAGCTCAATCACGAATTCAACTTCGCGATCCGGAGGCATACCCGGCAACTCTTCAGGAAAGACATCTGGGAACTCACAGACCACCGGTACACCCTGAATAGCTTCCATAGCATCATTATTCAGAGCAGCCAAGGAATAGAGCTGGACAGCAGGAGTCAGACTTGGAGAAAAGACTACATGGCCTTCAGGAATCTTCAGAGACACTGAGCGTTCAGCACAATCGATCACAGCTGCATTTGCTGTCAACCAATCCATGCCCAAGATGACATCAATGTCAGAGTTGCCCAGAACAATCAAAGAAGCCAAGAATGAAGAACCACCAATCTCAATCTTGTTGCCATGACTGATATGAACAGCTCTCATGTTTGCCCCAGGAGAAAGAACCATTAACCGCTTTTGGAGAGGAACCATGACTAACTCATTCTCATTTGCAAACTTGTGAGACACAAATGAATGCGATGCACCAGAATCAAAGAGAACTCGTGCGAGGCGAGTTAACCAAAGCATACCCATTACAACTCCAGTGCGAGCTTGAGAGGCGTTGGCGATTAGCGCGAACAACGCGGACCCGGGCTTAGTGTTGATGTTGAGAGCCCGGCGGTGGTGCACGAACCAAGGAGAGCTTGTTGCGGATCTTGGCGGGGTTGAGGAGAGCTTTGTTCTTCATTGGGCAGTTCTAGCTTGGATGTCCATGATCTCCACATGTGTAACAAGCACCGTGAGGCGTGGGCGAGTAGCCGAGGACTCGCCAGCGCTCGAGGTAAGGTTGTTGTAGCCCCTGGGAGCCGCAGTGGTGAAGTTTGGTGGCCTTGACGTGAAACTCGCAGGTCTTGGTGGAGCCGGGGGCGGCGGTGGGGTGTTAGGAACCCAGACACGCCGCTTAGAAGGAGCTGCCATAAGCTGCGAGCTTGATGCATCCCTGTTATGTTTCTTGGACTCTTCAAACATTTGCACCTTGCCTCCTCTTGCGGTCTTGTGTCTTGTAGTTCAGAAGGTTGCGGTCTTGCATGCGTGATTGCATACTTGATCGACGCATTGAGCCCTTGCCTGAATCTTTTCTGCTTCTTCTTGTCATCAGATACCTCATCACCACCATAGCGAGACAGGTTCATGAAATTCCTGATGTAGGTGTTGACGTTATCATTTCCCTGCTTCAGGTTGAGGAAGGCCTCCTTCATCCTTTCCATCACAATCTCTGAGAGAAACTGTTCTTTGAAAGCTGCAGTGAACCTCTCCCAAGTTGGCTGGAACCCGGTCGCTTGCCTTCAAGTAGTTTTCCCACCAAAGAGCCGCATCTCCCTTGAGAAGGTGGGTAGCACACTTGACCCACTCACATTGGAACATCGGCAGTCTCGAGCAACCTTGAGATCTCGCGCAGCCAATCATCCGCGTCAAGAGGTCGGTCAGAAACATCAAACTGACGGGGGTTGAACTTGAGGAAGCTCTTGATGTCACCACGCTTGGGAGGTGTAGGAAGTGGAGCGAACTCATTCCTTCTGACGCTCTCCTCAAAGCGCTGTTGGTTCTCTTGCATTGCCGCCAAAGCATTAGCTATGCTTGTGGCGAGCCCGATTCGGAGGAATGTCCTCCTCGATCCGTGTGGGGAGCCATCCTGTCATTGATATAAAACTCAAGTCAGTACTATAATGGAGAATGATAATAATCCAAAATAGTACCAAGATGGAATTAACCAAGATTAAAGGATACAATTTACTGAGATGATATAAAAATATCAACAAAGTTCATAGCACCTCAAAGATATTAAGCATATCGCACACGACTGAAAAGGAGTGTGGTACACAAACATATCAAAGAAAAATTTTCCACAAATTTCGGCATTAGAATACCAATAGATGCGAAAAATTACTTAACGAATCAAGATTAGTGACTCTACCAATTCAATATACAAAAGCGAATGATACAAGTAGTGGTATGGTCGCGACTCCATCCCGCACTCAAATCATTACTCCGCACATGAACAAGTGGAACACATATCCTAACCCCTTCTTCTCACGAAACCTAAAGATTGGTAACTACTGAAGCGAACACCCCAAACAAGATAGCGTCGGATACAAGAGGAAGATAGATTGCGTCGGTTTACAAAAGCCTGTCGGTATGGAATGTACCAACAGTTGATAACCAAAGGCAGATAAGATAACAACTTGGATGCAACAGATAGACAAGGGATTACACACACACACACACAACCTATGGTACTACGGAAACCCAGAACACGTGAATCCTAGTTTGAACTTTGAGAAGAGGATTGAAAACGTTGCACTTCCTTACCAGAAAAGGGTGGGTGGGAGGGGAAGAAGAAAAGTGGAAGCAGTCCTACTCTCGCGTTTTGTTTTTCCCTAATATACATAACTACCAAAATATTTGCTAGACTGACAACGACCGTTTGGCTGAAACCCTGAAGGTCGGGATGGCTCTGATACCAATTGTAACTACCTCGGTGAACTACGCTCCTAGATACAAGCCTGGATGAGTGATAGTGGTTGAAATAGTACGGTGGGGCCCCAAAAGCCACTCACTGGTAGTCCTTTCAGACGTCCCAACCACTACCCTCTCAACGGGACTGTCTGGCGTGGTCGGCGAAGGATCAACTCAAGTGGGTATGTAGCCACCATACAAGAGTACATCGAGCCACCATCTAGAAAGAAATATACCAACATACGGCAAGATTCAAATGACCTAGATAAATCTATAATTTAGGATAACTCCTCATACAACACACATCGAGTATCATGCGGGCGGCAAACAAGATCCGAAGTACGGATAAGAAGAAATCGGCATAAGATGCCATAGAAAGAAGCACATCCCAACTACAGGTCTTACGGATCCCGTTCCGGAATCTCTACACCGAACAATCGTTGCCCACATCATGGCTTCTTCCACCCGATGTCGTCACGAGAAGGTACATTCATCTGAATCAAGAATTTATCGTGTGAGACCCTAAAGGGTACTCAGCAAGTCTTAATGCCTCTAAAGGGGACACAACACAGGGTGGCGCAATTGCAGCGAAAGATAAACCCTAACAATTCTAGATAAGCGCTAACCATCCGCCTAACCAATGATGAGCGGATGTCCGTGAATTTAAGAACAACAATTATAATGGTAATCTCATCCGATCCATCCTCCTCCCTGCTTACCAACAAGGAAGCGGACGAACAACCCCCCATCCGTTGGCAATTTTATTAACCATTCCATGAGTATTGCACTATTTACTAGTCAAGTTACTTTAGTCAGATTAAAAGCGGTACTTTAGTTTTGCTTGTCTATGATCAAGAAACTGTGCTCCAAGTCGTCCATATCCGCGGACACGGCTTTCAGAAAGTTTTACCCGGCCGGGGTGCACCAATAGCAACACACGCTCGATCAACCTCGGAAAAACCAAATCAAAACCCAACGAGGCTTTCACGACTGAACAATCACAGAATTCAGAAATATTTCAGGGGGCCACCCCTTAAGTAGATCCATAGCGAAGCCGGTGACTCGAGGCGGGCTCAAGGTTTGGGTGAGCGGTTGTGAGCACTAGGAACCCGAAGTGTGGCTGGGCTTGTCGACAGCGGAATCGTGTCCCGATCCTAAGCAGTGCAGTGTGCTCCTCGCAAATTAAATCTGAGTAGCATGGCATAAGTACAGGATAGTAAATAACACCTCAAACTAGTTTGTGGCCCCAAGAAATAAGACGGAATCAAGCTCTGGCTCAGGGGGGATCCCATACTCCCCGAATGTGGATAGCGCGATAAATCAAGGAACAGGTATCAAGTACTCGGGGTCTTACGGGACACAAGTGGGCGTTCGGAAACCAAATATTATCTATCACCCACCGATGCCTCTGCTTATTTCAATTTTAGTTGTTAAACATAAATTAAAGTGACGATAAGTAAAACTAGAATCACTTCCAACATCAACATAATGCGGCAATACATCAGCAACTGTGGCATATGATGACACACATCAGCACTTGAGCAAGCAACTACGACGCGCAAGTCCAACTATCTACCAAACAACAGGTAATAGGGTGTGTCCAAGGCAATATAGGGCTGCACGGTATATCACAGGTACGGAAACTAAAGCATCGCAACACAGATAGCAATAGATCAACAGGAGGGAATAAAGACTATAAAAGTAAGATAGGTAGAAAGGGGAGATGCTGCTTTGAAAACATTGTCGAAGGGTTCAACCGAAGATCGGGGCGAAGCTCACATCAACTCAACGGCCTTATCCGCGAAGAAGCAAAACGCTAGAAGAAACACCGGATGCAATATTTAATACCACGGCAGAAGATCGGCATGATGCATGTATGATGCATGGCATGGCAAGGTGCGATGCAATCAGGTCATATTAAGCGGAACCGGGGCCCCGACAATTAATTAGATGGTTCCAGTTATTTAGAAGGCCCGCAATTTAAATGTTGTTGAACAAGACGGAATATATCACCGGTTCGCTACACAAGTTTAAATGAGGCCAATATAAGGCTAGATTTGCCCGCATATGGGCCCCATATTTAATTATTAGGTGAATCGGCATAAGGCTCCCAAACCCCATGATTATGCATGCAAGACGACAATTCAATATGCAACAAGTTGTTATTATGTTATAAAATAGGGTTTCGAGGAAAGGGTCACACATTAGGGGTCTCGACGATCTTGGGGTTTCCGGGTTGAGGTCGAGGTCCGGGTTCGACGGAGGCGTTAAGCGGGCAAGGCGTGTCGGGAACAAAGAAGCCGGTCTGGCTGGCGTCGTGAAGCAGATCGTCGGGGGGGGTCACTAACTGGCGGCGCTAGGCAAGCGGAGGGGGGGCAAACGGTAGGGGCTTGGGTGAGGAACTTACCTCGGTTGATTCCCACCGGAATCGAGGAAGGAGGTGGCAGGCGGAGGAAGCAACGGCGTGGCTCGGAGTAGAGGGAGGAGGCGAAGAGGCTCCAGGAACCGCCGGGAAGTAGACGTGGGCGTCGCTCCTAGCGGCTCGGCCTTCACTGCGGACACGGCTCGTCGGACGGGGCTGCTGACGCGGAGCACCTGCGGCGGTGGTGGTCAGACGGGCGGCGCGCACACAGACGAGCGGACAGGTGAGCGAGGCGAGGCTCAAGGTCGAATTGGACTCACCCGGAGGTGGAGGCACTCCCGCCGGTGGCGTCGGCTTGCTCGGGCGGCTCGAACAGCAGGGCCTGGCGGAACAGCGGCGCCTGGGGAAAAGCGGAGGAGCAGGAAACCTGCGGCGCATGGGGAAAGACAGCTAGGGTTCGGGGCCTCGATCTGGGGATAAGAAGAGGAGGGGAGGGTGACGAGGATGACGGCGGAAGGACGGCCACCTGCTCGCTGCCTCTGCTTTCCGTTTGCTGCCGGGCGAGCGATCGACGGCGTCAGGAAGAAGAAGAACAGGGCGCGCGCGACGGCTGGAGGGGTACTGGGCCGGGAAAAGCGAGATGGGCCGGGGGAAGCTGGGTATGACGGGCTGCTGCCTGCTCTGGGCTGCTGCGGCTGCTTCTCTTTCCCCTTTTTTTTTATTCCTTTCTCTTTTATTTTTGTTTGATTTGCTTGTTTTCAATCTAATACAAATTCAAACTATCTACTGATTTCAAAACTTGAACCTTGTCACCAGGAGGTTTGAGGGGGAGGCTTGACTAAGAGGAGAGAAAGAGGGGCAAACTTGGGTTGTGGTAGACTAGGTGGGGTTTAGAGTTTTAGCTAGGAAGGTTATAGGCATGGGGGTATGGGTCCATGTTAGATGGGTTTAGGGTTGACAGCTAGAGAGGAGAGGGAGAGGGGTAGATGGTAGCTAGGGTTTGGAAGCATAACAAGAGGTGGCCAAAAGGAAGAGGAGAGGGAGAGGGGTTTAGATATAGGGTAAGGTTAGATCTGGCTTAGGGTTATAGAGAGAGGGATATTAGGGTTTGGGTTTAGCCAAACAAGGTGGTAGTTTTTAAAATATGGTCCAAGAGATCCAAAACAAGGAGCACCTAGTTGCTCTTAAAACCAAGCTCCTACTAAGCTAACAAAACAAACCAAAGAAGAAGGCCAAGGGTTATGGTTGCATGGCCCATGCATAACTAATAATGCTAGGTTCTATTTTGTGAAAACAAAATAGATGTCCATGGCATTTATTCATATGCATTCCAAAATGTGGACAAGGCCAAGCAAAGATTAGGGCTGGATTCCAAAGAACCAGTCATGAGCTAGAGATAAAACAACAAAATGCCAAGCTCAGAATAATAGGATGGTGGAATATAAGGTGGTGAAAGATAAGGTGGTGGAGTCAAAAAGAGAGATGCCCCCAACTCAACTTGGGCATTTAACAATATATCAAGAGCCAAATACAATATCAAGAGGCAACTACAAATAACCATGCACATGAGATAAGAACCAAACAAGAAAGGGTTTTATATGATGCTCAAATGCAAGGTGGTATGATGGTATGAGCATGATATGATGATGATGCAACAATTATATGTTGGAAGTGGCCCATTTTATTATTATGACATGTAGCATTACAGGGGTTAGACAACTGGGATGCTACATTCCACATCTCATGCGGTGTCTTCTCTACCGATTTTGATGGTACTTTGTTTAGTGTGAACGCCGCTGTTTCTAGACAATAACCCCAAAATGATAAAGGCAGATCTGTCCGACTCATCATTGATCGTACCATGTCCAACAAGGTCCGATTCCGCCTTTCCGAAACACCATTCCTTTGTGGCGTTCCTGGCGGAGTAAGTTGAGGAACTATTCCACAACTTTTCAGATGGTCATCAAACTCATGGCTCATGTACTCGCCTCCTCGGTCCGACCGAAGAAACTTTATTTTCTTGCCGAGTTGATTTTGTGCTTCATTCTGGAATTCTTTGAACTTTTCAAAGGCTTCCGACTTATGTTTCATTAAGTAGATATATCCATACCTACTCAAATCATCAGTGAAGGTAATGAAGTACTCATAACCACCCCTGGCTGTCGTGCTCATTGGTCCACATACATCACTATGTACTAGTCCCAACAAGTCGGACGCCCTTTCGCAACTCTTTGCAAAATGTGTCTTGGTCATTTTGCCGAGTAGGCAAGATTCGCATGTCTCGAACGACTCCAAGTCGAACGAAGTTAGGAGTCCATCATCATGGAGCTTCTTCATGCGTTTCCAACTTATATGACCAAGCCGACAGTGCCAAAAGTAAGTCATATTCAGATCATTTGGTTTCAACCTTTTAACATTTATGTTATAAACCGACTCACCATCAAGATTCAAAATAAATAACCCGTCCTGAACGGGTGCAAAGCCGTGAAACATATCATTCAAATACAAAGAACAACCATTATTCTTGATATTCGACTCATAGCCTTGCCTCATCAAACATGAAGCGAAATAATGTTTCGTGAGCAACCTTTGGAACATAATAACAATTATTTAGTTCCATAATGAATCCGGAAGGTAAATGAAGTTGCATCGTGCCGACTTCCAACGCAGCAACTCTTGCTTTGTTCGACTCGAATATCAACCTCGCCTCTTGCTACGCTCCTAGTTCTTACGGTCCACCTGCGAGTTGCGGATGTGAATCGATCGGTATCATATACCCAAGAACTATTAGGTGCATCAGCAAGATATATCTATAACATTGCAAACAAGTGTACTGAGTCGGAGTCATACCTCCACTCTTGGCTTTGTCGGCCAAGTACTTGCTGCAGTTCCTCTTCCGGTGGCCATCCGCCTTGCGGTAAAGCAAGTGGATCCGGTGAAGGAGATGGTTTAGTCCACGAGGCGCTTGGGACAGGGTCCGAGCACCTTTCCTCTGACTTAGCCTTCTTCTTAGTCCAAGAACTCTTCTTGAACTTAGCCTTATTCTGCACCATCAACACTTGACTGGTGCCCTTCTTGAGATCCGCCTCTGCCTGCTTGAGCATCCCATGCAATTCAGTGAGCTTCTTATCCATACCATGCATGTGGTAGTTCAAAATGAACTGCCCATATGCACTAGGAAGAGAGTTCAGAATTATATCCGTAGCGAACTCTTCGCTTATGGGGTAGCCAAGCCTCTCCATCTTGGTTATTCACATCACGCAGCTTGATTCTCAGTCGACCCGAACCCTGCCTTTATAACTGCCCAGTTACGGATCAGCGTTTGACAGAACCTAAGTCGGTGATCCTCAACTCGGACTATGCAACAACCTCAGGTCTAAGGATTACATTGATTGAGATATACAAATGACAGCTTAGTTCGTTGTACCTCAATATGGGTCAATCCGACTCGCTAAACTCTTTAGCCTAGTCTGTGTAAGTTGGAATAGCATCTCCATGCCCATGACAAGTGGAACCGAGTCATCAAGCCAACTTTCACATTGGTCTAAGTTGTGTGTCCAGCACAACCTCAATGACCAAGGATATTTAGTACAAACAACATGAATGCATAGTTCCACAACTGAATCACATATTCAATGATACACATCAGATGTTTATACAAGGACTACTTAATAACTTTATGAATACAATGGGAAATATCATCATACATGATTGCCTCTAGGGCATATTCCCAACAATATCAAATGGGTAGATATTTATGGATGTTGAAAGTGTTCCCCATGACAGCACGGTTCTGCTAATTTCCAACTTATAAGTGCAAGCATATACAACATAGACACAATGGTTCAAGTTTATTAGGGGCAAGAAAAATAAAGTGTGCCATCAAGTTTGTGTGAGATTTAATCACTAATTTTCACATAACAAGTTTAATTTGGAAGATAGATAAAACAAGAATATACTTGGAATGGTGTAACACACTATGCATATGAATTTATAGTGGACACTTTAGAATAACTTGGTTTCTTGGGAGTTGGATGTATGAGTAGAGCTTACTCAATACAAGTGGAGGCTAGCGAAAGACTGGGAGCGACCAACTAAGAGAGCAATAATGGTCATAATCATGCAGAGAGAAAAAACATTATCAACCAAAGTATAAAGTGGTACCACAAGTCAAAAACTAAATGATCATAGAGGCTAAGGTGGCTAGTTCATAGTCATAACATGGTGTGATCATGTGCCAAGTCAACCCAAACAAAGCATCAAAGGAGAATACCACAATACTATGATTTTGTATGCTAAAACAACGCATGATTATTGCAAGGCACATTAAGCAATCTCAATTGTTTGAAACAAATCATGGTACAACAATAATCACTAAGCATAAGGTCAAACAACATCTAGCATGACATGATAAAGTGGATGAAACCTTTCTACTCCTTTCCAACACCAATCAACTTATTTCAAACAATACAGTGAAAGCGGGGGTCCAAATAATTTATTCAAGCAAACTAAGAAAACGAAAACAAAAAACGAAAACTAAGACGCTCCAAGAACAATACAACTGTGCATGAAACAATAAAAACAAAGTGTCTAGAAAGAGACCCGAGATTTTTATTGATGAACAAGGGGATGCCTTGGACATCCCTAAGCTTTGACGCTTGTATCTCTTGAATGTTTCTTGGGGTTACACGGGGTGGCATCCCCAAGGTTGAGCTTTTGTCCATTCTTCATCTCATTACATCATTTTTCCCCTACACATGGAAATTTCCTTTATACAAAACTTTGCACAATCTTCATTAGCAACATTAGTGCATTCAAAAGTAATAAACTTTTGGGTTTAGTTTAAAAACATCAAAACTTTTATTAAAAACATAAGATACTGTAGCAATTCCTTCAAAAATCTCAATTTACCAAAGAGAACCCAAAAAGAAATCTATCAAGAGGCAAATACAAATAATGACAAAAATCTGTCAAAACAGACCATCATGTAAAAACCGATTTTTCCGGAGACCTTCTGTTTCTCAAATAGAAAAGTGTTGAAATAACAAAGGTTACATAACAACCTGTGGGATTTACTTAGAAAATGACAGCTCAATCCGACATACAAAGATTTTGCAAGAATTTTTACAGTGAAGCATAAAAATCTGTTTCGGGACATCAACTTCCCCAAATCTTACTTCTCTCTCATTAGAGGTTACTAGTTATTGACCCGTGCATCTGCATGGGCTATCACGTTTCAAAATCCAAATGAATTAAATTCTTATAATGAGTCTCCATTTGTTATGTTTTTTAATTCTAGTTCATGCATCACCATTCTTATACATAGGGTCCTCAATCCTGATGTTTGGATCCTCAAGTGTATGATTTCATACTTCACGCCCATCTCAGAAAAAAAGTCAATACATGATACTTCACCAAAAAATTAAACTATGCAATCGATTATAAAAACAACAAATCACATATTATTGCACACTTAGATGTCCAGAGGTTCAAACGAATAAAACTAAATTTATGGCAGATAGCTTTTTGTCTTTTTGGGTCGTTGTAATTGTCTTAGTCATGTGGGTTTACTGGGTTGTGAGATTTTTTTCATGCCTTAGTATATACATGCAATGCTCCTTCTTTTTCGGGGAAAAAAGAACTCAACTTATAATCATAATTAGTGATTCAAAAATTACATAAACCTATAGAGTAATTAGTAGAAAAATAATATTATTTCCTACAAAATGTAGCCATGTACATGACTCATATATGCATATGAAGCTCTGACATGCATGTATCATTTTTTCTCTTACATGAAGTAAAAGTAGAAAATATAATGGACTACACAAAAAACAAATGAAGAATTGCAACCATTGAATCCTAAGACGAACTGCCTTTTAGATGCTCAGTTCTAAGTTTATAAAAAATGCATGATCTAACCATGCAGAGTGGAACATGTAAACTGACCTTAGATCTTTCCATCTATACAGTATCCTATGTTAAATAACCACAAGATAGATTTTATTCCTCATAACTTAAATTGTCAAATCAGCGTAGGGAACTGTAGCAGACTCTATGTAAAAAGACAAATTATTTTCCCCTTTTGGAAGGCCTGTTATTCTGGTCTTTTTATTTTCAGTAGGCCGCAAGCATACTATGTCTAATATATCCAAATTGAAGGATATTTTTTTTCGCTTGATTAAGGCCATCATACAAATAGGATGTATGGCATTTCCTTGCTGATATATTGGGGGACCCATATAACCTACTATTAGTTCTTTTACCTAAGTAATATGCAAATGAATATAGCAATAAGATAATAATTTTATTTAACCGTTCAAGAGTGCTAAAGAAAAAACTGAGGTTTGTGATTTGGAGCTGCAGCTATATGGACCGACAAACATAATTTTTGTTGGGGGGTGCCGTAGTAATTGATTACTATCTTACAAACATACCTGAATTGGACGGGAAATTGCCTTCAATATTATCGCTTGGCATAGAAACAGAAAATAATTTATATGTTGAGCCTTATAGAACCTTGAACTCAACTGCACCAAGCTAAGCACGGTAAAAATCTAGAAATTAAAGCTTTATACATTAACTGTGTACATCATCTCTAGGCTCTCTTGTTCCTTGTAGATAAAGGCTTTCATATTATGAGACTCCATATATTGCAACCGCTTAGTGCATTTCACTTGAGCAAATCAAGCACCAAATATCATGAGCCACTTATGGAATAAACAGACGTATCCATTAAAGAAGAGCAGTACAAGATTAAAATTTCATCAGAATGAAATATCCCATAATTAGGTTATTTTTTTCTTTTGAAATTTGTAGGAATAAAATATATGAATGGATTTATTATATTTTGTAAACACCAACAATTATACGAGTGTGTGGCATGTAACAACCTCCACTTTTTTTCTAGATCAAAGAAAAGAAAGGTTAGTCATCAATGTGAGAACGAATAGACAAAGATGAACTAATCTTCAATAGTGCATGTCTTATTTGCTTCACCCAGCTATGCACTTGCCAATCATGGCAAAAACCTAAGTGGCTGCATGTCTGATTTGACCATCTTTTTCTCGCATGAGATCAGAGGCGAGTAATTTTCACTGTACAATTCAATACAGTACGTGGCAAAGAAAGAAAACATACCCGTTCAGTATCAAACTATTGTATGTGTTGGACAGTGTGGCCTCAGCGAGAATGTCCTTTGTCTCAACTTTGAACTGCAGCTTTGATGTGATTTCCACCATGAATTATGAGAAATAGAAATCCAAAGAGAGAAAAATACGCCAGCAATTGGAATCAATCTGCCATCGTTGTGCTCCAATGGATAGACACTGCAAGCTGCCGTCATCTGGTTTGTCTAAGTGACCTCCATTTGCTGGCATGAATACCATCTGCATGAATCCATCTGCTCGCAGCCATCGACAGTATAAACTGACACATGTAGGAGTTCCATGCCCTATAAGATCCGTTAATCCCTAGATCACGTCATCCTGGTATAAAAAGGGCAGGGACTTGCTCATCTGCACGGCAATAACTAAAGACGTCCTAGACGCATGAACCAAGGAATTTAGTTAGGTCATTTGTACTTTGATTAGGCGATAGAAACAGCCAGGGTTGTGACTTGTGAGGGAGAAAAGAGAGGGCGCTGATGAGAGGAGGAGGCGGCGACAATGGGGTAAACTTCTTCGGAAGGAGATCGAGTAGCCTGTCTAGGAGGCGTGTTCGGCTTGGACGGCGTGGTCTGGAAAGTAAAAAAGAAGCAGACTCTGAATAACGGGACGATCCAACGTATTAAAACACGAGGAATAAAAGATCGGACGGGTAAGACCTTACTAATTGTTGTTGTACCTCTAGGATTAACGTGGAGGCTCATATGGTACCTTTAATAATTAGTAAATATGAGATTCTTGGCATAAAAATCAAATAAAAAGGATAATGAGAGTTTATTATAGAAGTACTCCCTCCGTTTGGAAATATAAGATGTTTTAGGTTTGTGAAGGAGATGTATCTAGACAGTCTTATATTTCTAAACAGAGGGAGTAATAACTTTTAAGACTCAAGAAAACTATTGGGTTATCTTCCAAAAAGTACTTTTCTTTAACACTTTTAAGTTAGACACAAGAAGCAAGAATCAAGTATTTTCAAATGAAAAAGCATTAACATCTAATTTTGCTTTAAAAGGAGGAGCAAAAGGTAACTTCTCTCTCCTCATGGGGAAGTGTTCAATACCTTTTTTGAATAAGAATTGATATTTAATGGTGTCTTCTTTCATATCAACGATGGCACCAATAATTCTAAAAAAAAGGTCTTTCCAAAGTGATAGGACAAGAAGCATTGCATTCAACATCCAAAACATAGAAATCAACAGGGACATTGTGGCATCCCGCAAAACCACTACTAGAAAATCGCGTTGAATTTGTGCATTGCATCGTCATCATCATGCATTGTTTGCCAAAACTATTTGCGCAAAGCCGGTTTTTGTTTCTAAAACGCCTCACCTTCATTCAAACACGCAAACCCGGTCTCCGGATTATTTTGTTTGAATGCTAACGGTTTGCCAAAGGTGCTTTTAAATTAAATAAAAAGTTTATATTATTTTAGTGGGGGCAGTCGAACGGGCCGACCGACCCGAACGACCACCCCCAGAAAACTAAACGGTCCACCCCAAACCAGCCCCAGACAAATCCTACATCTACCCAACTTCCTACCCACCCCTATCTCCACCTCACTCCCCCCAATCAACACTTGCCACCTCAACCTCTCTCTCCCCTCAGCCAACCCCCTTCTGCCACCTAGACCCACCCCTGGACCCCACTGTCCCAGCCCATCCACTCTCCCTCACAGCTAAACCCACCCCACCACTCAAACCCACTCCCTTCCACGCCTTACCCAACGCCCACCCACGCCACTGCCCGTGGCCCCAGCCAGCGGACCCCACCTGTCCCCCGCACCACGACCGGCGCTCCTGGCCCCCCTGCGCACACACGCCCGCACGCCCGTCTCTCCCTCTCTTCTTCCTCGCTTCGCCGCTCGCTCTCCCGCCGCGGCCTTGCAGCTCCTCCCAGCCGCCAGCCCCTCCCTCTTGAGCCTCTCCCAGCGCCCGCCCCTCAGCTCCTCTCTCTCTCCCTGGCGCTCCCGCCGCCCTCTCCCGTCGCCTCCCGCGCGCTCCTCTCGCGGCCTTGCGCCCGCTCTCCGGCGCTCGCCAACCTCCCGCCATCCGCGCCCGCCCGCCACTCGCTCGCCGCCCCGTCACCCGCTGCGGTGCTCCCGCCGTCCGCCGCGCCCGACCTGCGCCCGCCGAGCCCGCCGCCGCTCCCCTGTCGGCCACCACGCCCAGCCTCCGCCTCGCCTCCTGCCGTCCCGCCGTCCCTGCGCCGCCCTCGCCTCCAAGCCCGCCCGCCTGCGTCCGGCAGCAGCGCCGCCGCCCTCCACCGGCCTCCGCATCCCGAGAAGCGGCCGACCTCAGCTCGCCGCCTCGGCACGAGTCCCCTCGGCGCCCGGCCTCGAGCTCCGCCCGCGGCGTGTACCGCGAGCCCTCTCCGCCCGTCCGCCGCCCGCGGCTTCCCCAGCAGCGCGCCGCCAGCGACCCGGCCCCGACCCGCTCCGGCCGAGCCTCCCGTCCGCCTCGCTCGCCCTCCGCGCGCGCCGCCAGCGTCCTCCGACCTCCAGCGGTCGCCTCCTCCGCCTGCATCTCCGCCCGCGGCTGCCCAGCGCCGTCTCTGCGCGCCCTCCGTCGCCAGACGCCTTCCCGCCCGCTGCTCGGCGCGAGCCCGTGGCCCTGCCGTTGCCGAGACCCCGAACCCGTCTGGGTGCCTCGCCTAGATCTCCATCCCGGACTTCAAGTACCCCCTCGCACGCGACAAGTACCACCCCGAGGAACGAACCCCGGACTCCAAGTTCCCCCGAAGACCGTGTAGGGGCAGATTCCGAGATCGGCGCCGACTCGATCGAACCCGATGAACCACCAGAGCCGGAACCTCATGATCTCCTTCCCGGAAGCATTGACACCGCGCGACAAGATCTTCGTCGGAAACCCGGCGCCAAGATCTCCCTCTCGGACCAAGCCGTCAAGACCCGGAGACCCTATGATCTTCGCCTCGACAACAAGGCCGTTGGAATGGAATCGACAAGTTACGCTTCATGGGCGCGGGCAGCAAGACCGCTCCACAGAATCCAGCGCGGACCCGACAAGATCGTCGCGACGGCGAGGCAGCACCGACCGGAAGAATCCGATGCAACCCGGCACGAACCGAGTACTCCTTTCCGGACACCGAGTCGCCGAGACCCGATGCGACGAGTGCTTCAACCCGAGCGAGAGGACCGACAAAATGGCCGACCATCGCGAATGCGCAGCTCTACCCGATGTCCGAGGCGATCCGTCAAGTTAAACCGAACCGAACCCGAGATCTGATCCCGTCGAACCACGGACCACGACCCGAACCGGAACCCCAAGATCGTCGAGACCCCTAATGTGTGAACCCCTTCTCGAAACCCTATTTTTATAACATAATACAACTTGTCGCATCATAACTGTCTTGCATGCATACATTCATGTGGTTTGGGTGCCTTTTGCCGATTCACCGATAAATAAATGTGGGGTCCATATGCGGGCAAATCTAGTCTCATATTGGCCTCATTTAAACTTGAGTAGCGGACCGGTGATACATTCTGCCTTGTTAAACAACATTTAAATTGCGGGGTAGCTAAACAACATGAACCACCTAAATATTGTCGGGACCCCGGTTCCACTTAATATGACCTAATTGCATCGCACCTTTGCCATGCCATGCATCATACATGCATCATGCCGATCTTCTGCCGTGTATTAAATAGTGCATCCGGTGTTTGTTCTAGTGTTTTGGTTCTTCGCGGATAAGGCCGTTGAGTTGATGTGAGCTTCGCCCCGATCTTCGGTTGAACCTTCGTCAATGTTTTCAGGCGAGCATCTCCCCCTTTCTACCCATCTTACTTTTATAGTCTTTATTCCCTCCTGTTGATCTATTGCTATCTGTGTTGCGATGCTTTAGTTCCGTACCTGTGATATACCGTGCAGCCCTATATTGCCTTGGACACACCCTATTGCCTGTTGTTTGGTAGATAGTTGGACTTGCGCGTCGTAGTTGCTTGCTCAAGTGCCGATGTGTGTCGTCATATGCCACAGTTGCTGATGTATTGCCGCATGATGTTGATGTTGGAAGTGATTCTAGTTTTACTTATCGTCACTTTAATTTATGTTTAACAACTAAAATTGAATAAGCAGAGGCATCGGTGGGTGATAGAAAATATTTGGTTTTCGAACGCCCACTTGTGTCCCGTAAGACCCCGAGTACTTGATACCTGTTCCTTGATTTATCGCGCTATCCACATCTGGGAGGTATATGGGACCCCACAGGCGAGCTTGATTCATCTTATTTCTTGGGGCCACAAACTAGTTTGAGGTTTTATTTACGATCCTGTACTTATGCCATGCTACTTTACGTATTTCAATTGTGCGAGGAGCACTGCTTTATTTAGGATCATGGCATGATTCCATGTGTCGACAAGCCCAGCCACACTTCGGGTTCCCGATCGTTCACCGTCCCCATAACCTTGAGGCCGTCTCGAGCTTGCCTCCGTTGCGGATTCTACTTAAGGGTGGCCCCTGAAATATTTCTGAATCTGTGATTGTTCGATCGTGAAAGCCTCGTTGGGTTTTATTTGGTTTTCGAGGTTGATCGGCGTGTGTTGCTATTGGTGCACCCGGCGGGTAAAACTTTCGAAAGCCGTGTCGCGGATATGGACGACTTGGAGCACGATATCTCGATCATAGACAAGCATAACTAAAGTTTCTTGCTATAAATTTGACTTATAATGACTAGTAATCAACTTCACTATAACGGAATGGCTAATTAATACTGCCCACAATTGCTTGTTTGGTTGTAAACGCGACAATTGTATCGACTAGTAAATCTTGCAACTTCTAGCGGAATGGCTGAATAAAAGTACCAACAAGCTGCTGGGTTTATGGGTTATCTCATGTTAAGCATGTCGACTAGTAAGTGCTGCCACTATAACGGAATGGTTAACTAAAAGTGCCTTGCTTACTTTATCGGGACGATTATCTAAATCGACTAGTAAAGTGCCACAACTATAAGCGAATAAATAAAAGCGCCAGCTGTGAGTTCCTCGGTTGACTTCCTCGTTTGGTCTCGAGGGGGAAATACCAGGATGGGTTTGTTTTGGTGTTAGCTCCAGGTTGGATCTGGATAGGTCATTCTTACCCCTCTCTGATAACCGCCAGTTGTATCGAGTCTCTATAGGTTGTTTAGTGCATCTTTGCCGCTGCCTTGATCCACCATACCTATGTGGCGAGGACGCCAATTCTAGCCTCGCGTGTCTTGGCCTCGATCTTGGCGCTCCTCTTTTCCTTTGCCCTTTGTCGGCACCTTTTGTTTAAGCAGGTTTTGAGATCGGCGTCGTTAGCGAGGTTACCCTTCCGGCTTGGCACAGGCAGGTTATGGGCCATTGGTTATTCTTGGGGCTCTTAGCCCCATTTGCATCTTGTCCGTAGCTGGGCGCTATATCGTTCTTAAGGTGATTTGGATCTTTGTATATTATACGTATTCTTGACTCATGGAGTCATTATATATATATCTCTATGGGTCCCATCGAGGACTGTTGTGTAATGTTATTACTTCGTTTTCCACCATGCGAAAGTGCTGGTGAGCACCTTTGAATCGTTTCTATGCGGGTTTGGCGGGTTTCGCTAAAACTTGCATAGGTCCGATCTGAGGTGTTCTGAGTGGTATCAGAGCTCAGCAGTTGCGATACCCCACAAGTCCAGCCTGTAGGATAACCTAGCTAACGGCCGAAGTAGAGTGTCAAAACTATTTTTGCAAAATCGGTTGGATAGTTCTGATTAGGTCTGATTTTATTCCTTACCCCTCTGCTGTTCTCCTCTTACCTCTACGTGTTTTGAATCCGCTCTCGTCTCTTTCTTCGAGTCCAGGAATTCTCGTGGTTGGGTTTATCGTACCTTGAGTTTCGCTTCCCCCTCGGATAACGGTGATGCTACATATGGTCTTCATGCTATCCGAGGAATCCTTCGTCTGTGGTACCATTCTTTGTTCCTTGTGTGTTCCTTCGGAGTTCTCGGCGTGGCGACATCATCTATGCGAGATCCGATGCGATGCATCACTCCTTTGTTTCCGAACCTCGCTTGTCGAGATCTTCAGTCCGTTTCCGAGAATGGTTGCACGCTTTTCCACTGATTGTGCAGAGTAATAGTTTGGGTGCGTGATGGATTGGCCCCCATGCCGACTACCCTTTATATTCGCTTTTGTACATTGAAGTGGACGAGAATGCATCGGTTCCCTCTTTCCATCGAAGCTAGAGGTGGCTTTATTTGTTGATACCTCTGCCTTCGACCTTTTCGTTACCGGAGTGTTCTCTCGACGATCACGGACAACGACCTCTTGTTAGTGGTGTCGCGAGGATCTACATGAAGCGAGAAGACGCAGATCGCCGACCCTTCCTTCCGGTACCATGAGGCGGATCTCGAGGGCGAGATCCATTGTTAGTGGTGTCGAATTGTGGCATCCCGCAAAACCACTACTAGAAAATCGCGTTGAATTTGTGCATTGCATCGTCATCATCATGCATTGTTTGCCAAAACTATTTGCGCAAAGCCGGTTTTTGTTTCTAAAACGCCTCACCTTCATTCAAACACGCAAACCCGGTCTCCGGATTATTTTGTTTGAATGCTAACGGTTTGCCAAAGGTGCTTTTAAATTAAATAAAAAGTTTATATTATTTTAGTGGGGGCAGTCGAACGGGCGGGCCGACCCGAACGACCACCCCCAGAAAACTAAACGGTCCACCCCAAACCAGCCCCAGACAAATCCTACATCTACCCAACTTCCTACCCACCCCTATCTCCACCTCACTCCCCCCAATCAACACTTGCCACCTCAACCTCTCTCTCCCCTCAGCCCACCCCCCTCTGCCCCCTAGACCCACCCACACTGTCCCAGCCCATCCACTCTCCCTCACAGCTAAACCCACCCCACCACTCAAACCCACTCCCTTCCACGCACGCCACAGCCACCCAACGCCCACCCACGCGCCCTGCCCCGTGGCCCCGCCAGCCAGCGGACCCCACCTGTCCCCCGCACCCGCCCTGACCGACGCTCCCTGGCCCCACTACCCCGCGCGCACCCCAGGCACGCACGCCCGCACACGCCCCGTCTCTCCCTCTCTTCTTCCTCGCTTCGCCGCTCGCTCTCCCCGCCCGCAGCTCCTCCCAGCCGCCCCGCCCTCCTCTCATGAGCCTCTCCCAGCGCCGCCCTTCCTCTCTCTCTCCCTGGCGCTCCCGCAGCCGCCCCCTCCCCGTCGCCTCCCGCGCTCCTCTACGCCCGGCCCGTGCGCCGCTCTCAGCGCCCGCTCGCCACCTCCCCGCCACGCGCTCCGCGCCCGCCACCTCCGCTCGCCGCCCCCGTCACCCTGCGGTGCTCCCGCCGTCCGCTTGCGACCCCTGCGCCGGCGAGCCGCCGCCGCTCCCACCGCCGGCCTGCCCGCCTCGCCTCCGCCTCCCTGCCGTCCCCGCCGTCCCGCTCGCCGCCCTCGCCTCAAGCCCGCCGCCTCGTCCGGCCGCAGCGCGCCGCCTCCACCGCATCCCCGAGCAGCGCCCGGCCGACCTCCGCTGCGCCGCCTCGGCACGTCCCCTCCGCGCCCGGCCCTCGAGCTCCGCCCGCCACGGCGTGTACGCATGAGCCCTCTCCGGCCCGTCCGCGCCCGCGGCTTCCCCAGCAGCCGCGCCGCGACCAGCCCCCGACCGCTCCGCCGGCCGAGCCTCCCGTCCGCCTCGCGCTCGCCCTCCGCCGCCAGCGCGTCCTCCGACCTCCCCGCGGTCGCCTCCTCCGCCCTGCATCTCTGCCGCCCCGCAGGTGCCGGCCCGACGCCGCCTCTGCGCGCCCTCCGTCGGCCGACCTCGCCAGCGCCTTCCATCGCTGCTCCGGCGCGAGCCCGTGACGCCCTCGCCGTTCGCCGAGACCCCCGAACCCGTACCGGTGCCTCGCCAAGATCTCCATCCCGGACTTCAAGTACCCCCTCGAACGCGACAAGTACCACCCCGAGGAACGAACCCCGGACTCCAAGTTCCCCGAAGACCGTGTAGGGGCAGATCCCGAGATCGACGCCGACTCGATCGAACCCGATGAACCACCAGAGCCGGAACCTCATGATCTCCTTCCCGGAAGCATTGACACCGCGCGACAAGATCTTCGTCACGGAAACCCCGACGCCAAGATCTCCCTCTCGGACCCGAAGCCGTCAAGACCCCGGAGACCCTATGATCTTCGCCTCAGACAACAAGGCCGTTGGAATGGAATCGACAAGTTCTGCTTCATGGGCACGGAACGGCAAGACCGCTCCACAGAATCCGAAGCGCGGACCCGACAAGATCGTCGCGACGACAGGAACGGCACCGACCCGGAAGAATCCGATGCAACCCCCGGCACCGAACCGAGTACTCCTTTCCGGACACCGAGTCCGCCGAGACCCCGATGCGACGAGTGCTTCAACCCGAACGAGAGGACCGACAAAATGGCCGACCATCGCGAATGCGCCAAGCTCTACCCCCGATGTCGAGGCGATCCGTCAAGTTAAATCGAACCACGAACCCGAGATCTGATCCCCGTCGAACCCTGGACCCTGACCCCGAACCCCGGAACCCCAAGATCGTCGAGACCCCTAATGTGTGAACCCCTTCTCGAAACCCTATTTTTATAACATAATACAACTTGTCGCATCATAACTGTCTTGCATGCATACATTCATGTGGTTTGGGGGCCTTTTGCCGATTCACCGATAAATAAATGTGGGGTCCATATGCGGGCAAATCTAGTCTCATATTGGCCTCATTTAAACTTGAGTAGCGGACCGGTGATACATTCTGCCTTGCTAAACAACATTTAAATTGCGGGGTAGCTAAACAACATGAACCACCTAAATATTTTCGGGACCCCGGTTCCACTTAATATGACCTAATTGCATCGCACCTTTGCCATGCCATGCATCATACATGCATCATGCCGATCTTCTGCCGTGTATTAAATAGTGCATCCGGTGTTTGTTCTAGTGTTTTGGTTCTTCGTGGATAAGGCCGTTGAGTTGATGTGAGCTTCGCCCCGATCTTCGATTGAACCTTCGTCAATGTTTTCAGGCGAGCATCTCCCCCTTTCTACCCATCTTACTTTTATAGTCTTTATTCCCTCCTGTTGATCTATTGCTATCTGTGTTGCGATGCTTTAGTTCCGTACCTGTGATATACCGTGCAGCCCTATATTGCCTTGGACACACCCTATTGCCTGTTGTTTGGTAGATAGTTGGACTTGCGCGTCGTAGTTGCTTGCTCAAGTGCTGATGTGTGTCGTCATATGCCACAGTTGCTGATGTATTGCCGCATGATGTTGATGTTGGAAGTGATTCTAGTTTTACTTATCGTCACTTTAATTTCTGTTTAACAACTAAAATTGAATAAGCAGAGGCATCGGTGGGTGATAGAAAATATTTGGTTTCGAGCCACTTGTGTCCCGTAAGACCCCAGTACTTGATACCTGTTCCTTGATTTATCGGCGCTATCCACATCCGGAGGTATATGGGACCCCCGAGGCGAGCTTGATTCAGTCTTATTTCTTGGGGCCACAAACTAGTTTGAGGTTTTATTTACGATCCTGTACTTATGCCATGCTACTTTACGTATTTAAATTGTGCGAGGAGCACACCTTTGTCTGTTAGGATCATGGCACGATTCCATGATGTCGACAAGCCCAGCCACACTTCGGGTTCCCGATCGTTCTGAGTCCCCATAACCTTGAGGCCGTCTCGAGCTTGCTTACTCCGTTCGGATTCTACTTAAGGGTGGCCCCTGAAATATTTCTGAATCTGTGATTGTTCATCGTGAAAGCCTCGTTGGGTTTTGTTTTGGTTTTTCGAGGTTGATCGGCGTGTGTTGCTATTGGTGCACCCGGCGGGTAAAACTTTCAAAGCCGTGTCGCGGATATGGACGACTTGGAGCACCTGATCTCGATCATAGACAAGCATAACTAAAGTTTACTGCTATAAATTTGACTTATAATGACTAGTAATCAGCTTCACTATAACGGAATGGCTAATTAATACTGCCCACAATTGCTTGTTTGGTTGTCGCTTGCGACAATTGTATCTGACTAGTAAATCTTGCAACTACAACGGAATGGCTGAATAAAAGTACCAACAACTGCTGGGTTTATGGGTTATCTCATGTTAGCATGTCGACTAGTAAGTGCTGCCACTATAACGGAATGGTTAACTAAAAGTGCCCACTGCTTACTTTATCAGGACGATTATCTAAATCTGACTAGTAAAGTGCCACAACTATAACTGAATAAATAAAACTGCCAACTGTGTGAGTTCCTCGGTTGACTTCCTCGTTTGGTCTCGAGGGGGAAACACCAGGATGGGTTTGTTTTGGTGTTAGCTCCAGGTTGGATCCGGATAGGTCATTCTTACCCCTCTCTGATAACCGCCAGTTGTATCGAGTCTCTATAGGTTGTTTAGTGCATGCTGCCGCTTGATCCACCATACCTATGTAGGCAAGGACCGCCGAATTCTAGCCTTGCCGTGTCTTGGCCTCGATCTTGGCGCTCCTCTTTTCCTTTGCCCTTTGTCGGCACCCTTTTGTTTAAGCAGGTTTTGAGATCGGCGTCGTTAGCGGGGTTACCCTTCCGGCTTGGCACAGGCAGGGTTATGGACGCCATTGGTTATTCTTCAGGGCTCTTAGCCCCATTTGCATCTTGTCCGTAGCTGGACGCTATATCGTTCTTAAGGTGATTTGGATCTTTGTATATTATACCTGTATTCTTGACTCATGGAGTCGCTGTTATATATATCTGTTCTGTGGGTCCCATCGAGGACTGTTGTGTAATGTTATTACCGTTTCCACCATACGAAAGTGCCTGGTGGGCACCTTTGAATCGTTTCTATGCGGGTTTGGCGGGTTTCGCTAAAACTTGCAGAGGTCCGATTCTGAGGGTGTTACAGACATAGGCATTGTTAACCGTAATAAGAGCATCATTAACACTCCCCATAAGTTTCTTCTTAGCATTATCAGCAAGTGAGACATCTAAATAGCAATCTTCCAAAGATGGCAAATCAAGCATTTCATAAATCTTTCTAGGCATAATAGAGACACTAGAACCAAGGTCACATGAAGCTTTGAGATTAAACTCATTCACTTGCATATTAATGATGGGTTCCCAACTATCTTCTACTTTCCTAAGAATAGAGGCTTTATGTTTTAATTTTCCTTCCTTAATTTTAATAAGAGCATCTGTAATGTGTTTTATAAAAGCCATATTCATAGCACTAGTATTAGAACTTTTAGCAATCTTTTGTAAAAACATAATCACTTCAGAAATATTGCAACCATTGTTTGACAAGAAAAATAACAAAAATATATTGCGGGCGTGCCAGCATACAAAGTATACAAAAAATACAAGTAACATAGGAAAACACATGTTTATTGAGTCTTTGCGAATTACAAAGTATAGTTTTCCACAATTACAAATATTGCGCTTTGATAAGCATCTGACTTGAATCAACGACTGTGTGTTCCAAATTGCCGGGGCCTCGCAAGACACCCAGTTAATTACATCCACAGGATCAAGCCCGCGGAATACCTCCGATTAAGCTGTGCTGATGATCATCGTTTAGATAATCTTGTAAATAAGGAGATTAGCTTTATTCCGCTAAAGCACAATCATATATGCTATCTCGACGTGCGTAATAATGAGAGTCTATTTAAAAAGAAGGGTGGCTTTTGCCTCGTCGGTGCCCAGCCATATGGCCCTCACTTTATCAAAGTAGTGTTGATTTTGCCTCGTTGGTGCCCAGCAACGGTATGACTATCTCATCAAAATTATGACGTGTTGATGGCATAACGATTAAGCTTCGTCATCACTTGACCATAGTGTAATCTAGCCTCGTCGACACTAGTCATAGGATAATGTATGGGGATTGACCTTCATCTCATAGAGATTAGATCATGAATCCGAGATTGGCAATTGATGAAGTGTTGCCTTACTCTTTTTATCAACCAAACTCCTTCATAAGAGTCGAGTTTGAGCACCGCTGATATAGATAAAACAATCGGATGATGACTTTGATATAACCCATATGAATGACCATGATGAGACGGTCGCTACTATGGTTGTGGCATAATTATTTTACGCGCTTTACATAAACGACTTCGATGAGGCGGTCGTTACCATGGGTTATGATAATCTTCATGGCTGACCCTGACAAAGTGGTCATACCATGATTTTGGCCACACCGCCGCCGAGCTTGATAAAATAATCTGGCCATGGTTGTAAATATTAACGTCTACATCTAGTATCCTAAACAGATGATTTAGAGTAGCCATGTCGAGACAAAACCAATGATACAAATAGATCTTATATCATCACACCTTGCAAATAGGACTTCATGGATGGCGGGAGTAGTAGCGGCAACTTGATGCAGCTAATCGCCTTCGGCGTGGTGTTGAAATTAAGAACTTTGTGGTCTAAACGGTGTTCTCATGTGGCCCAGAGAAGGGATTCGCAAATGCGCCGCCTGTGCTATGCATGTGAATTTTCCTGAAGCAGGGATTCTCTATTGTGTTACCGATGCGGTAGTGTGCAGAGCAGCGCGTCGACCAGCTCTTTCTGTCTGCCTCCTCTTTTCTATTAAACCAAATCAATGATGCGATCCAATCTAAAAAAATATTTTACCTTTAAAGACACGGAGGGCTGATACAACATGTCGAGAAAGGTGTGACCTCACATGGTTATCACGGCTCCGGTAACCTACATCTGATGCAGGCTGCCGGCCGGCCAGCGGCCAGCTTGACCTAGACTTTGTATCTTGGCTTGGTGGTATATATCTATGTGGAAGGGAGGATTAACATGGGAGTAAACGGAATTTTCATCGTTGCTCCGCTCCTCACCATGGAGCATCGCAGCCTGGCGGCCGTGCGGCGTGTTCCTCTCCCAGTCCACCCGTGTGTAATGCCTTTATATAGGCAGCTGGTGGCGACCATCTTGTTTCACACGATAATCTGTTTAAAACGGAAGAGAGATTATCTTCAGGCCTGCGCGTTTCATCCGTGACAAAGCGAGTTTGTTTTGATTACGCCTGTGCTTATCCGGTGCGTACGTGCGAGACTTTCAAAAGCTGGATAAGAAGTTTTGACGTTGATTATTAATTAAAGGACTTTGCTACCTATCGACTGGTCTACAAGTTTAAAAACCTGACGGAACATTCCGATAGAAATTGGTCCATCAATTGCATGCACACTATCTTTCTATACGCTAAACGACAACATTTTTAACTAGCCAGCTCAATTCAAATATGAAAATTTAAAATGTTTTCTAGGTCAAACCGTTTATCCGAATTAAAATCCGTTTTTACCGTTAGGCTAGTCGTGACGAGATCTTCGAAACTAAATCCCATATTGCTATGTTCTGACAAATTTTTTTTTACCAAAAGTTATCCACCCATGACACATGAGTTATCCAGACTTCAATATGTATGTTATCCATCCAATAACATGTAGGTTATCCATCACTACAAATTATCGATAGACCATGTATTAAGAATGAGTAACCTTTTCTATTTATCCACTAGTTATCCATCATTAACACGAAAGTTATTCATACTTTAGCATATAATTTATCCATCCAATAACATATAAGTTATCCATCGCTATAAAAATTTATCCATAAATAGAATATAAAAAGTTATCCTAACGGCTCGGCCACGTCGTCCGTCGCCGTTCTCGTAGCGTACGGACTACTCAACCTCGAAAGGCTACCGAGTCAAACATCAAACATAATTTTTCTTAAAGAACTAAATCTAAGATTTTTAGCATACGATGTAAATAAATGGGGTCTTATAACCCAACCACCCATCACACTAAGTCGTAGTGAACAACATGAAGCACAATCAGTAGTATGGTGGATCGACTTCGTCGTCCGCCGTTGCTACCATGGCGTATGGGTAACGAAGCCTCGACGGTTTTAAGGTACCGAGTCTTCATCGCTCGTCGACGTTAACACATTAATGGCAATGAAATCTCAGTACCCTAACAACTAGGTTACCATATTCTCATTAAATTTACTCAACATGTATTAAGAACGTCTCTATCCAACATATTATTTGATGGGTAACTTATATATTATTGGGTGGATAACTTACATATTATGGCATGGATAACTCACGTGTTTGGGGCGGATAACTTTTGGGTTCAATTTTTTTTTCATCGAAACATATCAACATGAGATCTAGTTTTGAAGATCTCGTCGCGGCTAGTTCAACGGTAAAAACGGACTTTAAATCGGACAAACGGTTTGATCTAAAAGACATTTTGAATTTTTGATATGATTCTAAGCTGACTTGACAACACGTATTCACACTTCCTGCCAGTTTTTGCAAACCACCGACCGGTCTGAAAGTAGAATTTCCCTAAATAAAAATATACTCAGGCAGCTATTACCCTATGCATCGTGGGCCTTAGGTTTGCTACATGTAACACCCTCCGAATCGGCCCTATGCAAGTTTTAGCGAAACCCGCCAAACCCGCATAGAAACGATTCAAAGGTGCCCACCAGGCACTTTCGTGCGGGTGGAAAACGAAGTAATAACATTACACAACAGTCCTTGATGGGACCCACAGAACAGATATATATAACAGCGTCTCCATGAGTCAAGAATACACATATAATATACAAGATCCAAATCACCTTGAAGACGGTAGAGCGTCCGACTACGGACAAGAAGCAAATGGGGCTAAGAGCCCTGAAGAATAACCAATGGCGTCCATAACCCTGCCCAGGCCAAGCCGGAAGGGTAACCCTGCTAACGACGTCGATCTCAAAACCTGCTTAAACAAAAGGGGTGCCGACAAAGGGCAAAGGAAAAAGAAGGAGCGTCAGTACTGAGGCCAGTACACGGCGAGGCTAGAATTCGGCGGTCCTCGCCTACATAGGTATGGTGGACTGAGCGGCAGCGACAGCATGCACTGAACAACCTATAGAGACTCGATACAACTGGCGGTTATCAGAGAGGGGTAAGAAAGACCTATACGGAACCAACCTGATACCAACACCAAACAATCCCATCCTGGTATTCCCCCTCGAGACCAAACGAGGAAGTCAACCGAGGAACTCACACAGTTGGCAGTTTTTATTTATTCAGTTTTCGTTGCAGCAATTACTAGTCAGGTATAAATAATCATCCTGATAAAGTAAGCAGTGGGCACTTTTAGTTAATCATTCCGTTGTAGTTGCAACAATTACTAATCAGATACAGATAGCATGAGATAGACCCAAAACCCAGCAGTTGTTGGTACTCTCATTTAGCCATTCCGTTGTAGTTGCAATACTTACTAGTCAGGTACAATGGTCGCAAGCGACACTCCAAACAAGCAGTTGTGGGCAGTATTAATTAGCCATTCCATTATAGTGAAGCTGATTACTAGTCATTACAAGTCAAACTAATAGCAATAAACTTTAGTTATGCTTGTCTATGGTCGAGATACTGTGCTCCAAGTCGTCCATATCCGCGGACACGGCTTTCAGAAAGTTTTACCCGGCCGGGGTGCACCAATAGCAACACACGCTCGATCAACCTCGGAAAAACCAAATCAAAACCCAACGAGGCTTTCACGACTGAACAATCACAGGATTCAGAAATATTTCAGGGGGCCACCCCTTGGAGTACACCCGCAACGAAGTAAGCAAGCTTCGAGACGGACTCAAGGTTTGCGTCAATGGCTGTAAGCGACTGGGAACCCGAAAACTCGGGGTGTCGATACCGCGTAATCACTCCGCTTACCTAAACAGTACAGTGTGCTCCTCGCACAATTTAAATACAGAAGTAGCATGGCATAAGTACAGGATCGTAAAGAAAACCTCAAACTAGTTTGTGGCCCCAAGAAATAAGACTGAATCAAGCTCTGGCTCAGGGGGGTCCCATATACCTCCCGGATGTGGATAGCGCGATAAATCAAGGAACATGTATCAAGTACTCGGGGTCCTACGGGACACAAGTGGGCGTTCGGAAACCAAATATTTTCTATCACCCACCGATGCCTCTACTTACTTCAATTTTAGTTGTTAAACAGAAATTAAAGTGAACGATAAGTAAAACTATGATCATCTCCAACATCAACATGCGGCAAATACATCAACAACCGTGGCACTGGACGACACACAACAGCACTTGAGCAAGCGACTACGACGCGCAAGTCCAACTATCTACCAAACAACAGGTAATAGGATGTGTCCAAGGCAATATAGGGCTGCACGGTATATCACAGGTACGGAAACTAAAGCATCGCAACACAGATAGCAATAGATCAACAGGAGGGAAGTAAATACTATAAAAGTAAGATAGGTAGAAAGGGGGAGATGCTCGCCTGAAAAGCATTGCCGAGGGTTCAACCGAAGATCGGGGTGAAGCTCACATCAACTCAACGGCCTTATCCGCGAAGAAGCAAAACACTAGAAGAAACACCGGATGCAATATTTAACACAACGGCAGAAGATCGGCATGATGCATGTATGATGGATGACATGGAAAGGTGCGATGCAATTAAGTCATATTAATTGGAACCGGGGTCCCGACAATTAATTAAATGGTTCAAGTTATTTATCTACCCCGCAAATTAAATGTTGCATTAACAAGGCAAAAGATGGCACCGGTTCGCTACACAAATTTAAATGAGGCCAATATGAGACTAGATTTGCCCGCATATGGGCCCCATATTTAATTACGAGGTGAATCGGCATAAGGCTCCCAAACCACATGATAATATGCATGCGAGTATGCCAATTAATATGCGACAATGTTATATTTCATTTATAAAATAGGGTTGGCGGAAAAGGGGTTCACACATTAGGGGGTCTCGACGAACTTGGGGTTCCGGGGTTCGGGGTCGGTCTCAGGGTCAGGGTTCGACGGAAACGTTCTCGGATGACAGAGGTAGGTCTTGGCGCATCCGTGGTCTTCGGGTCATGTTGTCGGTCTTGTCGTCTCTCGCGGGGACCTTGGCGTTCCGGGAGGCGTACTTGGTCTGGCGTCGGGGCATCGGACTCGCCCTGGCCGATGTCGAACTTGTCGGGTCCTCGTGTCGGTTCGGTCTTGGCATTCAGGGTGAAGTTCTTTGCGTTCCTTGTCTTGTCGAAGGCTTTGTTGCTCTACGGCGAAGAACTTAGCGTCATCGGGGTCCGAGAAGGAGATCTTGGCGCGGCACCGGGTACGGGATCGGCCTTCAGGTTCGGGGGTCGCGGCGTCCGTGACGAAGATCAAGGCATCCGTGAGGGAGATCATGGCATGTCGAGTGTTGATCTTGTCGTTAGCCGAACTTGGCATCGTGGCGGTTCCTTCTTGTGGCGTCGGTAGGTCTTGAGCGCGACACGGGTCGTCGGGATCGTGCTTGTCACATGGCACATGCTGTGGCTGATCTTGCCGATGGGAAGAACATGTCCGCCGCTGGTCAACACGCACACACACGGAGGGTTCGAACTCCGAGGTGGCTTCGGGTCGGCGAGGCGGCCTTGGGATGGGGAGGCGCAGAGGCGACCCGCAGCGAGGCCATCGGCGCCAGGGCAGGTCGAAGGAGGACCCACGGCGAGGCGGAGGGTCAAGGCGGCAGGCTCGCGAGGGCGACGACACGACTACGAGGAGACGGCAGAGGCATCGACCTCACTGAGCGGTGGGGCCGGCGGGACGCGGCCAGAGGTGGGGCTGGAGGCACGCTGGGGCGAGGTTGTTGGCGGCGTCTGGCCTGGCGGCGGGCGAGGGAGGCGGGCGGCAGGACGGCTGACGAGCCCGAGCAGGCGCGGAAGGGCGGGCCGGAGCTCGGAGGGGCGGCGAGGCGACGGAGCTCAGGCGGGCGTCGGCGCGCAGCGCTTGGCCAGCGGAGCGCTGAGACGGGAGTCGGCCCGTTGCAGGACCTGGGAAGAGAGGCGAGGCGCGAGAGAGGTGGTGGCCGGCAGCCTGGGACCGCGCGGGAGGCGGCAGCAGCCTTGGCCGAGGAGGATAACGGCGGGCTGGGCTGGCTGGCTGAAGGAGCAGCGGCGAGGGGAGGGGCGCGAGGGCGGGCGCCGGCGAGAGCGAGGGCGGGGGCGCTCGCAGCGGGAGCAGGCGCCAGGGGGCGAGAGGCGACTGGGAGAGGAGGGGCGAGCGGAGGGTGGCGGTGGAGCGGCGGCGCTAGGGAGGGGAGACGGGGCGCAGAGAACGCTAGCGGCGCCGGCGGGGTAGGGGGCCGGCGACGGCTGGGGAGAGGGGAGGAGGGAGAGAGAGGGAGGGGTCGCGTGCGGGGGAAGAAGATGAGTGGAGGAGAGGGAGGTTGGGGGACAGGCGGGGCCACGGGGTGGGTCCCGCGTGGGGATCCCGAGGGGCTGCGTGCGGGCCGCGTGTGTGCATGCGTGTGTGTGCCCAGGGGGGCTGCTGGGAGTGTGGGGGTGGTTTAGGAGAGAGAGAGAGGCCAAGTGGCGGCGTCTGGTTGGTTGAGGGATAGGGAGAGGGTGAGGTGGCAGCGGTCTATTGGGTGGGGTGAGGTGGAGGCTGGGTTGGGGTAGATTAGTTGGTAGCCTTAGGATTTTGGGTGGACTGATTGGTTGGTCCGATTTAAATCCTGGGGGTGGTCGTTCGGGTCGGGTCGGCCCGTTCGACTGCCCCCACTAAAAATAATTAATATTTTATATGTTTCAAACCGGGATTTTGCAAACCGATATCATACAAAACAAAATATTCCGGCGACCCGGATTTTGCGTTTGAATAAGGACGGGGCGTTTAGAAAACACGGACCGGTTTTTCCGCAAATAATTTTATGCAAGCAAAAACAAGATGATGATGATGCTCAAATGCAATGTGGCATGATGACATGAGCATGCGGTCATGATGATGCAATGCACAAAAACAACGCGATTTTCTAGTAGTGGTTTTGCGGGATGCCACAATTCGACACCACTAACAATGGATCTCGCCCTCGAGATCCGCCTCATGGTACCGGAAGGAAGGGTCGGCGATCTGCGTCTTCTCGAGTCGTGTAGATCCTCGCGACACCGCTAACAAGAGGTCGTTGTCCGTGATCGTCGGGAGAACACTCCGGAAACAAAAGGGTCGAAGGTAGAGGTATCAACAAATTAAGCCACCTCTAGCTTCCGTGGAAGGAGTAAAATTGCATCGATCCACCATTCAATGTACATAAGCGAATGATAAGAGTAGTGGTATTGGTCGCGACTCCATCCCGCACTCAAAGCATTACTCTGTATACGAACAGATAGGTTATGCATCCAACCCTCGGAATCAGACTGAAGATCTCGACAAACGAGGTTCGGAAACAGAGGAGGGATGCAGACTCTGCATCGGATCTGGCGTAGAGGATGTCGTCGAGCCGGGAAAACACCGGAAAGCACAAACAAGGAACAAAGGATGGTAACACCGTAGACGGATTCATCAGGCAGCTTGAACAACAGATGGTAGAACACCGTTATCAAAGGAGGAAGCGAAACCCTGAAGGTACGACGGAACGCAACCACGAGAAATCCTGGACTCGAAGAGAGAGAAGAGAGCGGACTCAAAACGCGTAGAGATAAGAGGAGAATAGCAGAGGGGTAAGGAGTAAAATCAGACCTAACCAGAACTATCCAACCAATTTCCCAAAAATAGTTTTGACACTCTACTTCGGCCGTTAGCTAGGTTATCCTACAGGCTGGACTTGTGGGGTATCGTAACTTGTGGCATCCCGCAAAACCACTACTAGAAAATCGCGTTGAATTTGTGCATTGCATCGTCATCATCATGCATTGTTTGCTAAAACTATTTTCGCAACGCCCGTTTTGTTTTCTAGAACGCCCCATCTTTATTCAAACGCCAAAATCCGGGTCGCCAGAATATTTTGTTTTGCCTGATATTGGTTTGCAAAAGCCTTGTTTAAAATAAATAAAAATATTAATTATTTTAGCGGGCGTCGAGCGGGCGTGTCGACCGAGCGACCACCCCATATTTTTGAGCAGTCCACCTCCTAAATTCCTAAAGCCACCCACTAACCTACCCACACCCCTGGCCACCTCACCCCCTCCAATCAGCTCTCGCCACCTCAGCACCCCCCAAACCCCCCCCCCAACCCCCCCCGCCACTTGTCCCAGCCCCCTCCCTCTCTCTCCCTGGACAACCTCCTCTCTTCCCTGGGACCCACACGTCACCCACCCAGGCACACACGCACTACACGCACCCAGTCCTAGCCTCCCCCGGTCCATCCCGTTCCCCTGTGCCCGCCAGGACCCACCCGACCCCCTCCTGTCGTTCTCCTCCCCATGAACCGCCCCCGCCCGTCTCAGGCCCGTCCTCCCCTCCCCTACCTCGGTCCACCTGCTCCCTCTCCTGGCGCCCTCGCCTCCCCTTCCCAGCAGCCTTGGCCAGCACCCGTCGACCCAGCGGCGTGGTTCGAGCGCCGCCCCTCTCGCCCTGCTCGGCCCGAGCCCCTCGCTGCGGCCAACCTCGGCGTGCCGTCGCCCGCCTCCATCTCCTCCGCCTGCGTCTGCGGACCGCCTCACACCTCGCGCGACCCCGGGCGCCCGGCCGCCTCTCGCTGCTCCCTCCTCCTTCCAGAGCGCCGCCCCACAGCGCCGTCTCGGCGCCCCGGTCCTCGTCGAGCCCGCTGGTCAGCCGCCGTGCTCCCTCCGCCTCCTCCATCGGCCCCGCCTCCCTCCACCCATGCACAGCAGGGCCGCGCCATGGTCGCCCGCGGCGGTCCGTCCCTTTGCCCTGGCGCTTCCGTCCGCCGCCCACCAGCCTCCCGTCCGCGCCTCTTCCTCCCTGGCGCCTGCTTGAGCCCCGAGGCCCGGCGCATCCTCTTGCCTGCGCCGCCATCAGCCGAGCCCGGCCGGCTGCCTTCCTTCATCGTCGTTCGCGTCCCCAAGACCAAGCGACCAGCGCGTCCCGTCCGCCAAATCGCCGCTCGACTCCATCGGCGTCCTGCGTGGCCGGTGTCCATGTCGCCTTCTCTCTCCGCTGAGTCCATCATAAATGCATTTTGGCCGCGCATGTACCTCGCTACCTCACAGCCAAGAGGAGCCCGATGAGCGACTGCGGCTAACCTGAGACCATCCTCAACACCCGAGGTGGGGTCCCTACGCACGCCGAGACGGGACGACAAGATCGACACCGCCCGGATGTACCCGATGGACCACTAGCGTTGAACCCGAGCCCGACACCGGCAAACCAAGATGGTCTCGCAAGACCTTTCCCCGGGCCGAAGAACGATCCCGGAACCCGACCCGAAGACCAATCCCGTACCCGGTACCGCGCCATGAACTCCGGAAAAACCCCGGTACCGGACAAGTTCGCCACCGACCTCGAGTTCTCCTACCCGGATACGCTGAGTTCTCCATCGAGGACACCAAGGCCGTCGACATGGAACCGAGGAGCGTCGAGCGCGCTTCCCGAGCGCCATGACCATCAGCCCGACCCGGCGACCGCGGATGCGGCAGGATCATCCCGGGGCGCCAAGATTGCCGAACGCCCGGCGTTAACATCGACTCGATGGCGCGAGCCCGACAAGACCTTCGCGACAACAAACGGCGTCGACCGGAAGGAACCGATGCCGACACCGAGACCACGCGACAAGTTCTCTTTCGACGCCGAGCTTCGCCGAGAAACCGGATGCGACAAGACCCTAACCCGGTCAGAAGCGTTCCGAGGCCGTCAAACCCTAGACCCTGGACCCCGAGACCGACCCCGAACCCCGGAACCCCAAGTCCGTCGAGATCCCCCAATGTGTGACCTTTTCCTCGATACCCTATTTTTATAAATGATATCAACTTGTTGCATTAAATGTCATACTCGCATGCATATTATCATGTGGTTTGGGGGCTTTATGCCGATTCACCTAGTAACTAAATATGGGGCCCATATGCGGGCAAATCTAGCCTTATATTGTCCTCATTTAAATTTGTGTAGCGAACCCGTTGCTAACTTCTACCATGTAAAACAACATTTAAATTGCGGGGTAGATAAACAACTTGAACCACTTGATTAATTGTCGGGACCCCGGTTCCGCTTAATATGACCTAATTGCATCGCACCTTTGCCATGTCATACATCATGCATGCATCATGCCGATCTTCTGCCGTGTATTAAATATTGCATCCGGTGTTTCTTCTAGAGTTTTGCTTCTTCGCGGTTAAGGCCGTTGAGTTGATGTGAGCTTCGTCCCGATCTTCGGATGAACCCTTCGACCATGTTTTCAGGCGAGCATCTCCCCCTTTTCTACCTATCTTACTTTTATAGTCTTTATTCCCTCCTGTTGATCTATTGCTATCTGAGTTGCGATGCTTTAGATTCCGTACCTGTGATATCCCTTGCAGCCATATATTGCCTTGGACACCTCCTATTACTTGTTGATTGGTAGATAGTTGGACTTGCGCGTCGTAGTTGCTTGCTCAAGTGCTGATGTGTGTCGTCATATGCCACAGTTGCTGATGTATTGCCGCATGTTGATGTTGGAGATGATCCTAGTTTTACTTATCGTCACTTTAATTTCTGTTTAACAACTACAATTGAAATAAGCAGAGGCATCGGTGGGTGATAGAAAATATTTGGTTTCCGAACGCCCACTTGTGTCCCGTAAGACCCCGAGTACTTGATACCTGTTCCTTGTTTTATCGCGCTATCCACATCCGGGAGGTATATGGGACCCCACGAGCGAGCTTGATTCAGTCTTATTTCTTGGGGCCACAACTAGTTTGAGGTTTTATTACGATCCTGTACTTATGCCATGCTACTTTCTGTATTTAAATTGTGCGAGGAGCACACTGTACTGTTTAGGTATGCGGAGTGATTATGCGGTATCGACAAGCCCAGCCACACTTTGGGTTCCCGATCGCTTCTGACCATTGGCGCAATCTTGAGGCCGTCTCGGAGCTTGCTTACTCCGTTGCGGGATCTACTCAAAGGGGTGGCCCCCTGAAATATTTCTGAATCTTGTGATTGTTCAGTCGTGAAAGCCTCGTTGGGTTTTGATTTGGTTTTCGAGGTTGATCGGCGTGTGTTGCTATTGGTGCACCCGGACGGGTAAAACTTTCGAAAGCCGTGTCCGCGGATATGGACGACTTGGAGCACAGTATCTCGATCATAGACAAGCATAACTAAAGTTTACCGCTATAAATTTGACTTATAATGACTATTAATCAGCTTCACTATAATGGAATGGCTAATTAATACTGCCACAATTGCTTGTTTGGTTGTAAACGCGACAATTGTACTGATTAGTAAATCTTGCAACTTCTAGCGGAATGGCTAAATAAAAGTACCAACAAGCTGCTGGGTTTTGGGTTATCTCATGATAAATGTATCGACTAGTAAGTGTTGCAACTATCACGGAATGGTTAACTAAAAGTGCCTTTGCTTACTTTATCGGGATGATTATTTGAACGACTAGTAATTGCTGCAATGATAAGCGAATAAATAAAACTGCCAGCGTGAGTTCCTCGGTTGACTTCCTCGGCGGTCTCGAGGGAAAGCGCCGAGATGGGTTTGTTTGATGATAGTATCGAGTTGGATCCGAATAGGTCTTTCTTAACCCTCTCGATAGCCGCGGTTGTATCGAGTCTCTATAGGTGGTTTAGTGCATCTTGCCGCTACGCTTGATCCACCATACCTATGTAGGCGAGGACCGGAATTCTAGCCTCGCCGTGTCTTGGCCTCGATCTTGGCGCTCCTCGTTTTCCTTTGCCTTTGTCGGCACCTTTTGTTTAAGCAGGTTTTGAGATCGACGCCGTTAGCAGGGTTACCCTTCCGGCTTGGCCTGGGCAGGGTTATGGACGCCATTGGTTATTCTTCAGGGCTCTTAGCCCCATTTGCTTCTTGTCCGTAGTCGGACGCTCTACCGTTTTCAAGGTGATTTGGATCTTGTATATTACCTCTGTATTCTTGACTCATGGAGTCGCCGTTATATATATCTGTTCTGTGGGTCCCATCGAGGACTGTTGTGTAATGTTATTACTTCGTTTTCCACCCGCACGAAAGTGCCTGGTGGGCACCTTTGAATCGTTTCTATGCGGGTTTGGCGAATTTTGCTCAAACTTGCATAGGTCCGATCGAGGTGTTCTGAGTGGTATCGAGCTCAGCGTTGCGATACCCCACAAGTCCGACTGTGGGATAACCTAGCTAACGGCCGAGTAGAGTGTCAAAACTATTTTGAAAAATCGGTTGGATAGTTCTGGTTAGGTCTGATTTTACTCCTTACCCTCTGCTATTCTCCTCTTACCTCTCTGGCGTTTTGAATCCGCTCTTTTCTCTCTCTTGAGTCCAGATTTCGTGGTTGGGTTTCGTCGTACCTTGAGGGTTTCGCTTTCTCCCTTTGGTAGCGGAGGTGCTACGATCATCAATCGCAACTTGTGCATTGTACCCTTCCTCCAATCTTTTGTTCTTGAGCTCCTTATCCATATGTGTTCCATGCTTTGGATATCGTGTCGTTGAAAAACATATGAGAAGGGCGAGCTTTGGTGAAGTTGGGTTAACCTTGAGCATGTGTTGTTCATGCCAATGGAACCACCATGAAACCTAATCGATGTGTCTTTCATACGATTTCTGCTGGCAACACTCCCTTGTTTCCGAACCTCGCTTGTCGAGATCTTCAGTCTAATTCCGAGAGTTGGATGCTTAATCCGCTTATTCGTGTGCAGAGTAATGGTTTGAGTGCGGGATGGAGTAGCTACCCTACCACTGCTCTTATCATTCGCTCTTGTGCATCGAATCAGTGGATCCAGCGATTTTACTCCGTCCATGGAAGTTAGAGGTGGCCTTACCTTCAACTTTGTCCTTTGTTTCCCCGGAGTGTTCTCTCGACGATCCGGAGCTACGACCCTTTGTTGGTGGTGTCGCCGTTTTCAAGATGAAGAAGGAACCATCGTTGGTGGTGTCGCGAGGATCTACACGAAGCGAGAAGACGCAGACCGCCGACCTTCCCTCCGGTACCATGAGGCGGATCTCGAGGGCGAGATCCATTGTTAGTGGTGTCGAATTGTGGCATCCCGCAAAACCACTACTAGAAAATCGCGTTGAATTTGTGCATTGCATCGTCATCATCATGCATTGTTTGCTAAAACTATTTTCGCAACGCCCGTTTTGTTTTCTAGAACGCCCCATCTTTATTCAAACGCCAAAATCCGGGTCGCCGGAATATTTTGTTTTGCCCGATATTGGTTTGCAAAAGCCTTGTTTAAAATAAATAAAAATATTAATTATTTTAGCGGGGGCAGTCGAACGGGCCGTATCGACCCGAACGACCACCCCCATATTTTCAGAACGGTCCACCTCCTAAATTCCTAAAGCCACCCACTAACCTACCCACACCCCTGGCCACCTCACCCCCTCCAATCAGCTCTCGCCACCTCAGCACACCCCAAACCCCCCACCAATCCCACCCTGCCACTTGTCCCAGCCCACTCCCTCTCTCTCCCTGGACAACCTCCTCTTTTCCCTGGGACCCACACGTCACCCACCCAGGCACACACGCACTACACGCACCCAGTCCTAGCCTCCCCCGGTCCACCCCGTTCCCCTGTGCCCGCCGGGACCCACCTGACCCCCTCCTGTCGTTCTCCTCCCCCGCGAACCGCCCCACCGCCCGTCTCCCCCAGGCCCCGTCCTCCACCCCTCCCCCTACCTCGGTCCACCTGCTCCCTCTCCCTGGCGCCGCTCCGCCTCCCCTTCCCCAGCCGGTGCCCCACCGTCGACCCGCCGCGTGGTTCCGGCCGGCGCCCTCTCTGCTCTGCTCGGCCCGAGCCCCCTCCTGCCGGCCAACCTCGGCGCACCCGTCAGCCCCCTCCATCTCCTCCGCTGCGTCGGCGGACCGCCTCACCTCGCGCGACCCCCAGCCCGCCCGGTGGCCGCCTCACACCCTCGAATCGGCCCTATGCAAGTTTTAGCGAAACCGCCAAACCAGCATAAAGCGATTCAAAGGTGCCCAGCACTTTTTGCGGGTGGAAAAGCGTAATAACATTACACAACAGTCCTCGATGGGACCCATGAGCAGATATATATAACAGGCGTCTCCATGAGTCAAGAATACAGATATAATATACAAGATCCAAATCACCTTGAAGACGGTAGCGTCCACTACGGACAAGAAGCAAATGGGGCTAAGAGCCGAAGAATAACCAATGGCGTCCATAACCCTGCCAGGCCAAGCGGAAGGGTAACCACCCTAACGACGTCGATCTCAAAACCTGCTTAAATAAAGGGGTGCCGACAAAGGGCAAAGGAAAAAGAAGGGCGTCGATCGAGGCGGTGCAGCGAGGCTAGAATTGGCGGTCCTCGCCTACATAGGTATGGTGGATCGATGAAGCGGCATGCACCGAACAACCTATAGAGACTCGATACAATGGCGGTTATCGAGAGAGGTAAGAAAGACCTATACGGAACCAACCTGATACCAACACCAAACAATCCCATCCTGGTATTCCCCCTCGAGACCAAACGAGGAAGTCAACCGAGGAACTCACACAGTTGGCAGTTTTTATTTATTCAGTTTTCGTTGCAGCAATTACTAGTCAGGTATAAATAATCATCCTGATAAAGTAAGCAGTGGGCACTTTTAGTTAATCATTCCGTTGTAGTTGCAACAATTACTAATCGGAATCTGAGATAGCATGAGATAGACCCAAAACCCAGCAGTTGTTGGTACTCTCATTTAGCCATTCCGTTGTAGTTGCAATACTTACTAGTCAGGTACAATGGTCGCAAGCGACACTCCAAACAAGCAGTTGTGGGCAGTATTAATTAGCCAATCCATTATAGTGAAGCTGATTACTAGTCATTATAAGTCAAATTAATAGCAATAAACTTTAGTTATGCTTGTCTATGGTCGAGATACTGTGCTCCAAGTCGTCCATATCCGCGGACACGGCTTTCAGAAAGTTTTACCCGGCCGGGGTGCACCAATAGCAACACACGCTCGATCAACCTCGGAAAAACCAAATCAAAACCCAACGAGGCTTTCACGAACAATCACAGGATTGAAATATTTGGGGCCACCCTTGGAGTACACCATAGCGTAAGCAAGCTTGAGAGACGGACTCAAGGTTTGCGTCAATGGTACATGGCGGGAACCGAAACTCGGGGTGTCGATACCGTAATCACTCGCTTACCTAAGCAGTGTGCTCCTCGCACAATTTAAATCTGAGTAGCATGGCATAAGTACAGGATCGTAAAAACCTCAAACTAGTTTGTGGCCCCAAGAAATAAGACTGAATCAAGCTCTGGCTCAGGGGGGTCCCATATACCTCCCGGATGTGGATAGAGCGATAAATCAAGGAACAAGTATCAAGTACTCGGGGTCCTACGGGACACAAGTGGGCGTTCGGAAACCAAATATTTTCTATCACCCACCGATGCCTCTACTTACTTCAATTTTAGTTGTTAAACAGAAATTAAAGTGAACGATAAGTAAAACTATGATCATCTCCAACATCAACATGCGGCAAATACATCAACAACCGTGGCCTGGCGACGCAACAACGCACTTGAGCAAGCGACTACGGCGCATAAGTCCAACTATCTACCAAACAACAGGTAATAGGATGTGTCCAAGGCAATATAGGGCTGCACGGTATATCACAGGTACGGAAACTAAAGCATCGCAACACAAATAGCAATAGATTAACAGGAGGGAAGTAAATACTATAAAAGTAAGATAGGTAGAAAGGGGGAGATGCTCGCCTGAAAAGCATTGCCGAGGGTTCAACCGAAGATCGGGGTGAAGCTCACATCAACTCAACGGCCTTATCCGCGAAGAAGCAAAACACTAGAAGAAACACCGGATGCAATATTTAACACAACGGCAGAAGATCGGCATGATGCATGTATGATGAATGACATGGCAAGGTGCGATGCAATTAGGTCATATTAATTGGAACCGGGGTCCTGACAATTAATTAAATGGTTCAAGTTATTTATCTACCCCGCAAATTAAATGTTGCATTAACAAGGCAAAAGATGGCACCGGTTCTCTACACAAATTTAAATGAGGCCAATATGGGACTAGATTTGCCCGCATATGGGCCCCATATTTAATTACGAGGTGAATCGGCATAAGGCCCCCAAACCACATAATAATATGCATGCGAGTATGACAATTAATATGCGACAATGTTATATTTCATTTATAAAATGGGGTTGGCGGAAAAGGGGTTCACACATTAGGGGGTCTCGACGAACTTGGGGTTCCGGGGTTCGGGGTCGGTCTCAGGGTCAGGGTTCGACGGAAACGTTCTCGGATGACAGAGGTAGGTCTTGGCGCATCCGTGGTCTTCGGGTCATGTTGTCGGTCTTGTCGTCTCTCGCGGGGACCTTGGCGTTCCGGGTGGCGTACTTGGTCTGGCGTCGGGGCATCGGACTCGCCCTGGCCGATGTTGAACTTGTCGGGTCCTCGTGTCGGTTCGGTCTTGGCATTCGGGGTGAAGTTCTTGGCGTTCCTTGTCTTGTCGAAGGCCTTGTTGCTCTACGGCGAAGTAGCGTCATCGGGGTCCGAGATGGAGATCTTGGCGCGGCACCGGGTACGGGATCGGCCTTCAGGTTCGGGGGTCGCGGCGTCCGTGACGAAGATCAAGGCATCCGTGAGGGAGATCATGGCATGTCGAGTGTTGATCTTGTCGTTAGCCGAACTTGGCATCGTGGCGGTTCCTTCTTGTGGCGTCGGTAGGTCTTGAGCGCGACACGGGTCGTCGGGATCGTGCTTGTCACATGGCACATGTTGTGGCTGATCTTGCTGATGGGAAGAACATGTCCGCCGCTGGTCAACACGCACACACGGAGGGTTCGAACTCCGAGGTGGCTTCGGGTGAGGCGGCCTTGGGATGGGGGCCTTGAGGCGACCGCAGCGAGGCCATCGGCGCCGGCAGGTCGAAGGAGGACCCACGGCGGAGGGTCAAGGCGGCAGGCTCGCGAGGCGGCAGCGGCTACTGAGGCAGAGGCAGCGATCTCACTAAGCGGTGGGGGCGCGGCAGGTGGGCTGGAGGCCTGCTGGGCGAGGTTGTCGGCGGTGTCTGCGGCTGGCGGGCGGGAGGCGAAGGCGAGGCGAGCTGGACGAGCAACGGCAGGAAGGCGGAGGCGGCCGGAGCTAGGCAGGGCGTCAGGGTCATGTGGCCTTCGCCAGCCTTGAGCCTTGAAGCAGAGTCGGCAGCGTTGGGACTGGGAAGAGAGGCGCGCAGAGAGGTGGCCGGCAGCGGGAGCCTTGAGGCGGCTTCAGCCAGCCCGCGCCGAGAGGATAACGGCGGCGGAGCTGGGGCTTAAGCGGCCAAGGCGAGCGGGAGAAAGCAGGCGGGCGGGCAGCCAGGCAGAGGCAGCTCAGCGACGCAGGAGCCAGGCGCCAAAGGGCGAGAGGCGACCAGGAGAGGAGGCAGCGGAGGTGGCGGTGGAGCGGCCTAGGGAGAGGCAGAGAACGGCAGCCGTGAGGTAGGGCAGCGGCACTGGGAGAGGGAGGAGAGAGAGAGGGAGGGTCGCGTCTTGAGGAAGAAGATGAGTGGAGGAGAGGGAGGTTGGGGGGACAGGCGGGGCCACGGGGTGGGTCCCGCGTGGGGATCCCGAGGGGCTGCGTGCGGGCCGCGTGTGTGCATGCGTGTGTGTGCCCAGGGGGGCTGCTGGGAGTGTGGGGATGGTTTAGGAGAGAGAGAGAGGCCAAGTGGCGGCGTCTGGTTGGTTGAGGGATAGGGAGAGGGTGAGGTGGCAGCGGTCTATTGGGTGGGGTGAGGTGGAGGCTGGGTTGGGGTAGATTAGTTGGTAGCCTTAGGATTTTGGGTGGACTGATTGGTTGGTCCGATTTAAACCCTGGGGGTGGTCGTTCGGGTCGGGTCGGCCCGTTCGACTGCCCCCACTAAAAATAATTAATATTTTATATGTTTCAAACCGGGATTTTGCAAACCGATATCATACAAAACAAAATATTCCGGCGACCCGGATTTTGCGTTTGAATAAGGACGGGGCGTTTAGAAAACACGGACCGGTTTTTCCGCAAATAATTTTATGCAAGCAAAAACAAGATGATGACGATGCTCAAATGCAATGTGGCATGATGACATGAGCATGCGGTCATGATGATGCAATGCACAAAAACAACGCGATTTTCTAGTAGTGGTTTTGCGGGATGCCACACTACATTACCAAATCGGTAAGCAGGGACCGTGTATTTAAGTATACTAGATGATACCCCGCGCGTTGCTGCGGAAAACAATGGCCAAATCAACAGCCATAGATCTTTTCGAAATGAACACGTTGTATTGCGCTTATGGCTATCAATGACAGACGAAAAAATGGATTAAAATTGCATAGAAACCCTAAAAGTGCAAAAATAGATTAAAAATGCATAGTAAAACGCAAGCATAATGTGGATCAATTGTTGTTTTATTCACACGCTAAGTGTAGAACCCATAAGCACCACTACGGTCTTACAAAGAGCTGTGTCATCCTTTTCTTTTGGAAAGAAAAGAGCTATTCATCTTTGTTTTTCATGGTAATAGTCATCATAAGTCTAACTTCAACAAAGCAAATATGTATTGATGTCAATCCAACCGTAGAAGCTCCCCAAAAGGGAGAAATGGTGCATTATACATATAGTCATCAATCCCAGGCCAAAAATATAGAAAAACACACAGTGATAGAAATATGGACTATGTATAACTTAATGTTCCTTTCCATCCAATAGATTTTTTAATGGGAATATTTCTTATTCCCTTCCAAGTTCATTTACGAAGTGCATGGAGTTAGTAGCATATTACCTTCATATCTGTTAAACTATGAAGAACATAAATTTGACTCGTGTTAGTATTTCTGCACTCGATATGTTTTTTTACAAAAAATGTTATGATTCCTCACATTTCATTTAACTTGTAAGTGGTAACTATAATCAGTATGCCCGTGTTTGGCCAATTTATTCATCTGCTTTCCATGCTCCGTATTACACATGAACAATAACTCAAAGCAACATCTGGTTGTAATGGGATGATATATTCTAGATGAAACATAAACTGACGTTTATATATGGCAGCCAATGTTTAATCAGCAAATGACATAATATCGTAAGGTGAACATCAAGAATTACACTAAAGTCGGCATTTAACCACTTCTAATACAGTCAGAATACAGACATGCTTAAAAACTGGAGTTCTTTAAGGCGGAGGTGATCAGGAAAATAGAAAAGAGATTACCTGGACAGTCATATGCATCTAGCACGACGGTGATTCAGCTCAATCAAAATATCAGAGAGAAGAAAGACGAACAGGGCGCCAAGGCGCCAACACATCCAACCCTGATTAACCAAGAGACTCATCATAAATCAGTTTGCCCAAACTGAACCAACGGAGTACTCTCGCCGCAAGAGTTTACTAAGATCTTGTGAAAACAACAGGTGCGTGTGGGCTCAAGCTGCGCCAACTTCCAGCCTGATGAGCTATCCCTCACATATGTCATATATGTCCCGGATGGACAGATGGATCTTGACACGAACCGTTCTTTCTCCTTGATCTTCGTCGACAGGATCCTAAATAAAACAAATCTTGTAGTCAAATCAACCAATCACATGGACCCAAGAGCAAAAAGGCACACCTAAAACGTGGTCATCTCTAATCTCTCTCTAGCTTGGCCAAGATGAATCTGTCAAATATAAAAGAGCTATAGTACTTCCATGTGATAGCAGGAAAAATTTACAAAACTCATTAGTCTAAAAGATGTGGTGAATCTGAGAGCAGATAACTCACCAGGTGAAGGTACGACGATGTTTAGCAGGGGCGCATACTTGTGAAATCTGCCAAGGTCTTTAAAGGCGAAGACCGCTGCTCGATGGCCTTTCTTCGGTTTCTTGCAGTTTAATGCCCATGAAAGTGGATGACCTTCGAGATTTTCGCGCATTTATGCTGGGGTGATCAAGGGTTGCACTGCATGCATAGTTGAAGAAACGACGCATCATAGTTGCAGACAATGATGCAATACATGCATGCATGGAAGATATGGGCTATCAACATGTGGGCTGGGCTACCTTTTACACCCATGTACAATGAAGGGTTGGAAGGGAAGGAAAGAAATTCGTGAGTCGAAGGGAATCAACTCGGAGCGTGTCGGTAGACTTGTTCACGGTATGAATTGACTGTGCAAACTGAGGGGGTGACGTGGACGCACGGAAAGGCAGGAACATCATGTAGTGGGGGATTGCTATTTAGATATAGAAGATTTGCTCTTTTGCCACTGAATATTGAAAGACTCCATGCATACATCTGATCGATGTGGTGCTCCAAAGCTCTAGCTAGCTAGCTCACTTTATGTAAAAATCTTTGGAAAACCATGTCCCTTAAACAGTTAGTCAAAATTATAATATGTTTATACCATTGTAATGCAGACGATGAACTCTATAAAATAAGTCTAATATCGAATATATATTCTTTCACAAATACTGCACCTTATGGGACCCATGTGGCATACACAAGGGATGCGTTAATATTTGTTTATATTATGATTTTTTGGTACAGAAAAATCATCAAACAAATGCCCCTACCGAGTGTAGTGCGTGTGGCAAAGCAAACGGACTATACTTGGGGAAAAACGAGCTAAGGTATAAAACCCTTAGTCCGATTAAGAACTAAACTTGAATTGACGTCGAGAGAGAGTCATACATAGCTATAGATGTTTAGTCCAGAATCCTCCCTGATGTATACTCCACGTACATGTCTTATGGATTGAAGACGTTATTTGCTACTCGTTGTATAGCTTAACTAGACATTTAATATTCTCGTTTAGAGTTCCTTGTAGAAGAATCGGAGAATTCAGGCTTCAAGCAACAAGCGAGAAGAGAGTATATCGAATCAGTGTGTCCACGCATATTACGCTGGTAGCAACTTATATTGCCAAACTAGATAGAGTCTTGGGCTAAACAAGTGCTAAACTGTAGTGTATGTTCATACTACAATATGAAGGGATTGGTGGATTGATTACAACAATCTATGGTGAAATACTCATACCATAAATGATAAAGAAATATGTGAATTCAATAGGTGATGACCCACAAGTATAGGGGATCGGAACAGTTTTCGCGGGTAGTATTACCCAATTTATTGATTCGATACAAGGGGAGCCAAAGAATACTTGCAAGCCTTAACAATTGAGTTGTCAGTTCAGCTGCACCTGAAAATAGTTCTTGCTCACAGAAGTTTATCAGTAGCAATAGTTTGTAATAGCAACAGCAAAGCAACACTAACAGTGAAACAGGAGCAGTAGTAACACTAACTGTAACAGTAGGATTCAAGTACGGTAGGCATAGGGATGGATGGACGGGCGTTGCATGGACGAGTCTAAACATGTAACTTCAAGATCTAGGGCATTATAGATAAATAATAACAAGCATCCAAGTATTAAACAATCCTAGGCATATGCTCTAAATATAGTCATACGTGCTCGCAATGAGAACTTGCACAACATCTTCTGTCCAGCCAGCCCGTGGCAGCGGGGCCTTTAGGGAACTACTGGCAATTAAGGTGCTCCTTTTAATAGAGCACCAGAGCAAAACATTAACACTCTGTGAACACATGTGATCCTTACACCATAGCCATCCCCTCCGGTTGTCCCAATTATTATCACTTTGGGGCCTTTGGATCTAGACAATGATATGTGTACACAACTTGCAGATAATATCACAAACAATACTATCATAATGATTCAATAATAAGTTCAGATCTGAGATCATGGCACTCGGGCCCTAGTGACAAGCATTAAGCACAACAAGTTGCAACAAAGTCAAATAGCACTAATAGACATACTAGCCACTATGCCCTAACAGATCTTATTCGATTACATGATAGAACTCATCCAATACCTACCATCCCCAAGCCTACAGTGGGGGATTACTCACTCATGGATGAGGGGAACATCGGTGGTTGATGGAGATGCGTTGGTGATGATGATGGCGATGATCCTCTCCAAATTCCCCGTCCCGGCGGGGTGCCAGAACGGATTTTCTGGATCTGAATCTTGGTTTCTCGTGGCGGCGGCGGAGCGGAACTATTTTTGGAAAACTATTGAACCCCCCTCGGTTTTTAGGTCGAAAGGAAACTTATAGGCGCAGAGGAAGGACAAGGAGATGCCTGGGGTGGCTAAACCCCCTCCAAGCACGGGTGTGGGTGGCGCTGGGGTGGTCTGGGCCCCAGGCCCCTCTCTGTCTCCCTTAAACTCCGTGGATCTTCTGGTGAAAAATAGTTTTTGGCATATTTTCCGGGATTTTTCCTGATAGTTGATTTTCTGCACAAAACAAGACACCAAGGTAATTCTGCTGAAAACAGCGTCAGTCCGTTTTAGTTGTATCCAAATCACATAAGTATAGAGGAAAAACAATATCAAAGTGTTCGAGAAAGTAGATACGTTTTGGACGTATCAACTCCCCCAAGCTCAGCTTATTTGTTGTCTTCAGGCAATTCAGTTGAAAACTGAATGCGATAAAAGAACTTTCACGAACACTTTGCTTCATATGATGTAAATATTCTTAGCACAAGAGTAGATGCTTAGACAATTCATAATAAGGAGTATGCAACTAAGTCTACTCAATAGTCATTGCAAGCTATGAAGAGGAACCAAGTCAATAATAATAAGTAGCATGAAACATAAACATAAGCAACATTGCAATGCTCATAATAAGGTATGATAGAGTGGTATCTCTCTTGCCTTTCTTTGAAGAGCACAATATAAATGCCAAGGCACCTCTGAAGTTCACATGTAGACTAGATATAAAGATATCAGAGATACAAGCATCAAAGTCATGACATAATTAACCAAGTTTTGGAACAAACACAAGAATGACAACTATGCTCTCAAGAAGGTGCTCATAGAATAAGTGGTGACTCAATAGAGTTGTGAAAACGGTTTTGTAAAGGTTTGAAAGGCTTCATAATGCTAAAAGGAAGGTACTCATTAGCTTTGAGCTCTCATTGCCCCTATCATAGGCATCTTCATGTGGTTAAGGTGAAAGTGAGGTTCACTCTGAATCATATGCTTGACAAACCATAGACTGGAAATCCCAAGTCCCTTTAGTACGAGGGTCACTCCGCATGCTACTCAACTTTGGTCACCTAAATGTTCTTGTCATTGTAAATACATGCATATCATCGAGAACCGCCAACGGGGTACCCCTTACACATGGTACAAGAGCTTTCCCATAACCAAAATGACAAGACAAGCAGACAATGAGCATCTCAGCAATATTTTTATTTACCATATGCATAGCTTTTTATTGAGGACGCTTCATATATGATCATTATAGTTATGCTGCAAGTTTCCACCATGATTAAGCATGGCTTAGGCTAGCGGCTCAGGCGTTTCTCTAACACAATGTATAAACTCCATGAACTCACAACCTCCCCTTTTATTTCACATCGTCGACATCCGTAAACAAAAGAGCAAAGAATCAACTAGATGAGATATCCAACAAGTGTTGAAAGCGTTCCCCGTGACAACACGGTTCTGCTGACTCCTAGTATATAATAAACAAGCATATAACTTTCATGGACTAGTCACAATGGTTCAGAATTATTAAGCGCAAGGAATAAAGTGTGCTATCAAGTTCGTGAGAGCTTTACTGAAATAGAAAATATGGAATATGCACTGAAATAGAAAATGATGCTAATAGGTAGGTATGGTGAACACATCTGGCAATATTGGTTTTAGGGAGTTGGAAGCACAGGTAGAGCACATACTCAGTGCAAGTGAAGAGCGACAAACGAGGGAGCAATAACTGTCATAATCATGCTTGCAACAAAACAAGACTAACTATGGCATGAAAGTGATACAAGAACTCTAAGGCAAAATAAATCATCGAGGCTTACTGACTATTGATTAGTCATATGCATGAGTGAGAATGTGCCAAGTCGATGCACATGAACAGTCAGAGGAGGATACCACAATATCATACCAAAGTATGAATAAAACAATGAAAGCAAACATTCATATGACATGCTACAAACTATTAGCAAGCTGGAGCTAATCATAGACAAGCAATAACTACTAAGCATCCAAAATGACATACACCTTACACAACCTGGCTAAGCATGCTCACAATGATGAGTATATGTACAAAAATGAAACAAATAGAGTTCGTTAACAGTCTCTTACTACACCTCGAGTTGTCTTAATCTTCATTATTGCCCTTCACTTGTGTGACTTGAATAATTAACATGAAACCAAAATCCACTAAGGACGGCTGAACCCTGCAAAGAACTCACAAAACAAAAGAACACAAACAAATATTTTTGGTGTTTTTGATTTTTTAGAAACAAGCAAACAAAGAAAAACCAAACAAAAGCAAAGCAAACCAAACAAAGCAAAATCTTTTTGGATTTTTCTTTTAAGGCAAACCAAAGCAAAGAAACAAACCAATAGAAACAACGAAAATATTTTTGGTATTTTTGAGTTTTTAGAAAGAAGCAACGAAAACCAAAAAGAAAGCGAATGGATATACAAAGAAACGACCAAACATGATATATATATATATGAGTGTGACGTCGGTATACCTCCCCCAAGCTTAGGATTTTGGCCTAAGTGGGGATGGATAGCGCGGATAGTACCCCCATGCTGGTGGGTCATCATAGGAATGATCATAGTCTGTCACATCCCAAGATTTTCCAAATCTTGTTATGAGAAAATAAATGAATAAAATAAAACTTTGTTTAATTTTCAGAGCCAGAAGAAACTTTTTGAATTCAATTGGAACTTCAAACCCATTTGAATTAAATAAAATCCTAAAGGGATTCATAAAGATGAACATTTAATAAAGGAAATTAAAATGTTTTGGAATTACTATTTTGGATCCTTTAATAAAAGATTTGGTTTTCAAAAGAAAAGGTGGATTTATAAATAAAGATTATTTTATAAAGCCAAATTAAACCTTGACCAAACTTTGGGAATTAAAACATTTTATTTTAAATAAAATTAGCAAAGGTTATTTAAATAAATTAATAAGGATTTAATATCCAACTTTATTTAAATAAAAGGTTTTACCAATTTAAATTGAAACATCAAAACATATTAAATTATTTAAAATAAGTTTTCCCAAATATTTGATATTCACAAATAATACCTACTAAAGTGTTTTGGCTTTATTTTTAGATTTCAAAATAAATATCTCAATAAAACAAATCCTATTTGATTTAATAAGGAAAGTCTATTGTATTTAATTAATAATGGACTCTAAAATAAAAAGGTTATTTTGTTTTAAACAAATCTCCAAGTATTCTTTATTAAACCTACTGATTTGGTTTTGAAAATATTTAGGGCTCAAATAAAGATTTTATTAATAAAAATCAAACTCTATTTGATTTAATAACTAAGGCCCATTTTATTTAAATTATTAATGGACCCTATATAACAAAATGTTATTTTTATTTTAAAACAAGCTTTCCAAATATTCCTTAATTTCAAATACAACCTACTGATTGGTTTAAAATTATTTAGTTCTCAAGTGGAGCTTTGAGTTAAATCAAACCTATGAATTTAATAATTGGTACATCCATTTAATTAAATAGTAATAGCCCTATTATTAAAATTATTAATTTGAATTTGGATTTTGGTTCATTTACTGAACAGAACCAATTTCAATATTACAAAGTTTGGGTGTTGTTTGATTTGATTTGGACATTGTTTGTTTGTTTGGAAATTCAAAACAGAAAAATAGAAATAGAAAAGGAAAAAGAATTCAGAAGGAAAAAAAATAGGAAATGGACCTGACCCAACCCAGCAGCCCAAACAGGCCCAGAAACAGCCCAGCTCCCTTCCAGAAAGAAAACGTTTCGCACTTCTTTTTGAACCCGCGGAGCAACTGACTAGTGGACCTCCTCCTTGTTTCTTTTCCCACTGACCAGCGGACCCCACTCCTCCTGTTCTTCCTCCCCACCCGCACGACTCCTTCTTCCCCCCTCGTCGCCGTTTCCTGTAGTAATCCCGCGGCTTCAATTCGTCTTAATTCCGCGTCTTCACCTCGCCTTGAACATGCAGGATAAATCGCCAGCGTCCCTTCTTCCGTTTCCCCCAGACGCCCCTCCTCGACACGCCCCCAGGCCGCCATAATCTCTCCCTGAGCGGCTCTGTTCCGACGACACTCCGGTGCCGATTCCGGCAACTCAAGACCGCCCCGAGCCTCCCTGAGCACACTGACAACTCCCCCACAACCAGACGCATCTCCCAACAACCTCCTCTCAACCGCGGGCGCCCCATAGCATCGGCTACATCAAGCTTTCGAACGCCGCCGTGTCTGCCATTCTCCGACAACGTCCCCAGGTAGAACCTGACCTCTCCCCCTTTCCCCGTGGACACGATGATGATCTCCAGGCTCATGCGAACCTAACCGCATCCTCCGTTTGTCCCAGGACGCCTCCTACCCTCGCCCTCGACGACCTCCTGAACCGCTGGCGCAGGCTCCACTCCGCGAGCAATTGCGGTATGCAGGCGCCCTTACGCGACAAGCACACGTTGAGCATCACCTCTTCCTCACGATTCTGGTGAGCACCTTTTCCCCCCTCCCCGCTTCCTGTAATCTCCGTAGCATCGCTGCCTTGCTGTGCGTCGCCGCAAGCCACCGCCAGCGCCGCCGATCCTTGGCAAGCGTACTAGCAGCCGTAGGATTCAGATCCGGCGCTCACGATTAGTTCACTTAGCCGCGAAGAGTTACGCACTCTGGACCGCACGATCTGCCTCAATCCAACGCCGCGATCCACGAACGGTACCTTCCAGTTAAAACGCGACGCGTGTCACTGGATCTGTTTAAAAGAAATTTGAAAACAGATTTATTTGCAAACTTCAAACCCTTGTAACTTTGGATCCACACGTCCAAAAATTACAAATTTTATGTCGTTGGATTCAGGAGAACAAGACCTAGCCAACCATGCCCTTAGTTTAGCAAATAGTATCTGTTAGCTTGTTTGAATTTGCAGAAACATTTGTGTGCTTATTTGGAATAGAAAAATTGTTTAAAAATGATTTTTGGATTAAAACTTTTGCAAAATGGTTTGTTGTGATCTTACTGACCCTAGGAACCAACCCTTGGTGTTAAAAATGATTTTGGTAAAATTTAGGTTAAATTATTTGACTTAGCCATTTTCTAGCCAAATAAAATTATTGATTTTATTATGGAAATGTTTTTGCAAAGAAAACTTTGGGAAAATGTTTTGGACCAAACCTACTGACCCAAAACACCAAGCTTTGCAAATGGCAACTCACTTGGTGAAAAACATAAAGTTTTGCTTTGATAAGAATATTTTTCACCACATGAAATGATGGTTGGATTTTAAAAATGGTTTATGGACTAAAGCCTTTGCAAATGACTTTGCCATTTTGGTAAATGACCAATGTGGAACTTACAAGGTTATAAGCCTAGTGGAGACCTCCCTTGTGAATAAAACCATCTTAAGCATGTTCCCATGCATGACTTAGAATCCATTGCCTTGTGTGTGTGAAATGTTGTTTGAATATTGGTTTGGAATGCTACTTGATACTATGCTTGTTTGATTGATTGTAGTGAAATTAGCAAAGTGTGAGACTAGCAAGATCAAGGAGTAAACCCTCATTCCCTACCAAAAAGGCAAGTTACACTATCATATAAATGCCCTACTATTTTCATTATACTTAGTGGATTATGATAACATGCATGAAAAAGATTTCTTTATACTTATGCTATGCTAAATCCTAATAGGATTCCCTATACACTCCTTAGTGAAAATATTGTAGTTGTACATGCTTAGCCATACTTTATTTTGAAAAGAGATACATGTTGAGATTTTACAAAGGTTGAGAAAAGGACTTATGTTTTACATAATAAAACAAGGACTCAATGAACCACCTAGGTGGTGGACACTTTAAGTTTTGGAGAAGGTGGCAACAAAAGGAACCATGTCTATGGGATTCACTTTGTGTTGTGCTCCAAAAGAAAACCACCTAGGAAACTTGGAGATTGAACATGCTTCTCCAATTGTGGCTTTCGTGTGCAACCACATGCTATTATGGCTCTGGCTTAGTCAACTACATTAGGAAGACCCATACATTGTCTTTAGTTACTGGACATGGGGATCTGGAATGCTTCATGGGGGCTGAAGACAAGCTAGCAATGATGTATGGGAGGACCTTTTGGAAAGACTTCGTCACACTCTCAGTCTGCCGGTACTCCATCTTGGTGAGCACTAACCCAGTAGGCCACTGGTGGCAACAAGATGGGATTGTGACATGTGGGTAAAGTGTACTCCTTCTGCAGAAGTTAATAAAATCTAAGTACTTAGCCGTGTCCTCGATTATGGACAATACTGAGCAACTAAAGTTTGAACTATGGGAGATCTCGACATTCCAACTTCTAAAGTAAAATAAAACTTGATGCCCTTGTGAGTCTACCAAGGAATTCAAAGAGATTTTGTTAAGCTTGTTGCACTTAGGGTTACCAAGGTGCTCAAGGGATTTTGTTTAAACACGTGATGTACTTGGGGTTACCAAGGACTCATGAGATTTTAAAGCTTGTTGCACTTGGGGTTACCAAGTGGCTCAAGAGATTTTGACAAGGACTTGAACACTTGAGTTTCTACCAAGGGGTTCAAGGAACTTGGAAAAGGGATTTGACAAAGGACCAAAACCATTTTGAAAAGATAGGATAAATATTGCTTTATGCAAATAAGCCTTAAACTCTACTTAGCCAAATATGCATGTATTAATAGGATCCACTCTCATTATACATAGAAGTGAAGCTTGCCAATACAATTCAAAATGTATTGACCCTTGTGGCTGTAACTTGTAATGTTGCAGGTTTGATTGATTTGAATGAAGGTCGTTTGATTAGGATTACAAAGTCTACAACCAACATCTGCCTATGGCATTTTGAAGATGAAGGACCCATACTTATAGTTACTCCGCTGCAATGTAATGTAATAGCCAAATGAGCTATGTATGATGTAATAAAACTATGTTATTCCTGGTTATAAATTTATATTATGACCTTTATATCTTGATATTTCATCTTAAACTGTGGATGCTAGCTATTGTTCCAGGGACTAGCATTGTAAACACAGGAGGAATCTACCTTATTAGGTTGAGACCTCTACAGATGGTATCAGAGCATTGTGTTTCCTGTAGGATTTGTAAACCCTAGGATTGGACAAAAACCCTTAGAAAAATAGGAGATGATCTTGTTCCAAAACTTATTTACAAAAACACTTGTAAACTCTTTCCTCAACCATTTTGGTTTCAACTCTACATCTCTTCTATTTCAACTTGATGGAAAAACCTACCCATGGCTAAAGACTACACCATGTGCAAAGGACTTCTTCAACTTCTTCAAATCTAATGACTTCAACATCTTCAGCATTTTCACCAAGGACTTCCAACTTGGGAACTAGTAAGGACCACAAATGAGACAAGGATGTCTTACTCAAAAATTTAGAGACTGAGGGAATGCAAAATAAGAAGAAACCATCAACAACTTTGAAGTATTGTGACCAAAAGTTTTTCCAAGGAAACCATGATCTCATGCAAGAAGGATCAACCAAGAAGGATGGAAAGATCACAAGTGAACCCTATAGATGGACCACCATATTTTAGCTAAGTCAAAAACACACCAACTTATGTGGTGTAACAAAAATATTTTGTTGCCTAAGTATGTGCTTGAACATTGTTTGAGTGAAATGTTTGGTTTGTGATTGCATGCACATTTATTGTGTGAATTGTGATGTGTGATTAGAAATATTTCCTTAGAAATGTCTTGCCTATTCTAATTTTCCTTCAACCCAAACAGATGACTACTCCCAAAGACTCCAAGGTTGATGACACCAACACCAACCAAGCTGATAGCATGAAGGAGCTCATAGCAACTCAACACCAGTTAAACCAACTGACAGCTCAGTTCATAGCCAACAATAGTGATAAAGATCCAGCACTGCAAAAGTTTTTGGAGGAACAATCCCAACTGATGCTTAAGGTGACTAATCAAATGATCAGCATGGAAGAAAGCTATCCCAAAGGAGTTTATGATAACAAGGATGACAAGAATGTTATTCTAGATGGAGCCCCAGCTTGCATTATTTGTGGAGACAAAGACCATACTTCCAAGGAGCATGAAGGTTAATGCCCTAACTGTGAAGAAAATCACCCTGTTGGAAAATGTCCCACCTCTCAAGCTACTTGTTACCTTTGTGAAGGAAATGACCATGTTCCTATCCAATGCCCTATCTACTACATGGTGGAACAAAGGAAACAAGAAGGATCCAAGTCTACCAAAGGAAAAGGACCACTCATACCCCCAAATAAGACAACCCAATTCAAAGGATCAAAGAAACCCAAGAAACCAAGACAGGACATGCACCTTGTGCAATGCCGTAAATGTAAGGAAATGGGACACTACTCCAGTGAGTGCCCAGAGAACAAGAAAAATAAGGGAATTGACCAAGTGGTGTGTAACAACTGCAAAGAGCTAGGCCATTATGTAGCAACATGTCCACAAGAGCAACGTAAAGAACTCCAAGATATCCATTGTTTCAACTGCAAGAATCCAGGACACTATGCAAGCAATTGTCCAGAAAAGATGAAGAACAAGTTGAACAAGCCTATGGAGAAGCTCAACCTAGGCCCATGAGTCAAGTATGGAAACCAAGGAAACCATGCAGATGTTTGCTTAGAGAAATTTTCCCCAGGATCCCAAGAAGGACAATATGTAATTTTTGTTTGAAAATTTTTAAGGGTGGTAGTACCCTAGCTGTTTTGAACTTGCTTGTAACCCTAGCCTCCCCAAATCTCGGGACGAGATTTATTTTAAGGGTGGTAGCCTGTCACATCCCAAGATTTTCCAAATCTTGTTATGAGAAAATATATGAATAAAATAAAACTTTGTTTAATTTTCAGAGCCAGAAGAAACTTTTTGAATTCAATTGGAACTTCAAACACATTTGAATTAAATAAAATCCTAAAGGGATTCATAAAGATGAACATTTAATAAAGGAAATTAAAATGTTTTGGAATTACTATTTTGGATCCTTTAATAAAAGATTTGGTTTTCAAAAGAAAAGGTGGATTTATAAATAAAGATTATTTTATAAAGCCAAATTAAACCTTGACCAAAATTCAGCAAAAGGTGGATTTATAAATAAATATTATTTTACAAATCAACAAGTGACTTGGGCCTCTCCTTGATCTTCTCACAAGATCCCTACTGAGGTACTCTAATTGCTGCATAGAATTCAGCAAAAGGCAGGTCAACAGGTATATTATATATTTTGTAATGGACCATGGGATTAGAAGTAGACCAAGTGAACCAAAAGTCCTGCACAAAAGCCATGGTTAGCTTAACATATTGGATCGGTTCACCTTCAACAAAGTGATCTAACCCTGCATTTGTAACCAAAGTTTGGAAATCTTGGAGGATCCCCGTAGCTCTCATAAATTTATGGCATGGATATATGGAAGGAAAAACTCCCCGTAGCTCTCATAAATTCATGGCATGGATATATGGAAGGAAAAACCTCCTCCTCACGATGAACCTTCATTGGCTCATGCACCATCAAGTCATATTGATTCAGTGGATAAGAACTCATCTTCCTTGCTGAAATTTTTAGACAACCATCAAACCAAGTGATTTCTAAGTTGATAAATGATGAGAAACTACTATAGGAACTTGCTAGAGGACTACACATGCATCAAAATGAAATTTCTAAGCATAGAACAAGCATGCAAGCTCAAAAAACCTGTCACCTATAGCAGCAAAATACTCAAGATACAATCTACCAATCACAAATCTAATTGGACAAGTGGAGGAGGCACATACCAAGGAGCAATCCCTCCAAAAATCAGCAGTTGAGATGGGCTGAACAAGAAGATAGAAAATCGCAAGCAAGAACAGTAAGAACTCGAGCTTGAGCAAGTTTTCCAGTGTTTTTTCGGAGAGAGAAAGAATGTGGCTTTGAGGAGGCAGCCTGTAGGGGCCCAGGTGGGCCAGTCCCCCCTAGGCGCCACTAGTGGGGACAAGTGGTACCTATCTGCCCCTTTTTTCGATGAAAAATTTATTTTGAATTTTCTGGGATTTTTCGGTAAACTTTATTTTTGGCCAATTTTCAGGGTATGAAAATTGATTTTCTCGCAGAAACAGTTTTTTTAGAAGAAGCAAAAGCAAACCAAAAGCCAAACTACAGGAGCTCTAAGAAACTCAAACAAGCAAACAACTAGAAAAACTAAAGCTAAAGCAAAGAATAGGAAGGAGAAAGGAAAAAGAAAGCAAGTATAACCAAAGTGGAAACATTATTTTGTTCATTAAAATCCTTTTGTTAATAAGGTTGATCAAGTCTTGTTACCAAAACAATCTTATATGAAAAAAAACTTTGCATTCCAGAAGGTGATTATGTTACCTCATACTTGATAGCAATGGTACCAATCATAATAGTTTCAAAATTTCCTCGTGGAATGGGACAATATATTTCTCCAACCTTGATGCTCTCAATATTTTCGATAGAATTCAGGCAATAGCTCTTAACAACCTTCTTGGGGAAATAGACAATGTGCTCTTTGTCATTAATATTGAATGTTACTTTTCCTTGATTACAATTGATGACATCACCTGCAGTATTAAGAAAAGGTCTCCTAAGAATAATAGCCATATTATCATCTTCAGGCATTCCAAGCACAACAAAATCAGTTAAGACCATGCAATTATGAGCAACTTGAACAGGAACATCCTCACATAGACCAACATGAATAGTAGTTGACTTATCAGCCATTTGCAAAGATATATCAGTTGGTATCAACGTTTCTAGCTAGAGTCTCTTATAGAGAGAAAAATGCATAACACTAACTCCACCTCCCAAATCACAAAAAGCAGTTCTAACATAATTATTCTTAATGGAGCAAGGAATAGTTGGTATACATGGATCACCAAGTTTCTTTGGAACCTTACCATTGAAGGAATAATTAGCAAGTAGAGTAGAAATCTCCTCATTAGGAATCTTCCTTTTATTAGAGACAATATCCTTCATATACTTTGAATAAGGAGGCAATTTAACAGCTTAAGTCAAAGGAATTTGCAAAAACTTGTTGTAGTGTTCTTCCTCCTTTGATTTGTGTTTCTTACCTAGAAAAGGAATAGGTTTCTGCACCCAAGGTTCTCTCTCTTTACCATGTTTATTAGCAATAAAATATTCCTTTGTGTACCTAGTGTTCTTAATGTGCTTCTCAGGTTATTGCTCAACTTCCTCCTTATCACGAGCATCATTATTATTACCACTCCCAGTTTCAGCATCAGAGACAAATATACTATTAGGATCTACAGCAGGTTCAAGTGGTTCCTCAACTTTCTTCAGTTTCTTTTTCTCTCTCTTATGGGGACTACCACTGTCTTCACCTTTTTGAGAATCCTGCTCAATTCTTTTAGGGTGTCCTTCAGGATATAAAGGATCTTGAGTAGCTGCACCACTCCTAGTTCTAATTCCATAAGCACGTTTATTTCCTGAAGCATTAACTAGCATATCCTTTTGTACCTTAGCAAGTTGATCAAGTTGGGTTTGAACCATTTGAAAGTGTTTACAAAGCATTTTAATATCATTAGAAGTTCCTTCCATAATATCTTTCAACTCATGGATAGCTCTAGAGTTTTCCAATAAATGATTCTGAACTTGTTTATTAAAATGACCTTGTTTAACAATAAAAATGTCAAGTTCCTCTAAGCATTGATCAGGAGGCTTACCATAGGGAATATCACCTTCATCAAAGTATTGGAGAGAGTGTACCTCAATAGTATATGAGTGGGGAATTGGCTTACATAATTCTTCCATAGGAGGTAGATTCTTCACATCTTCAGTTCTAATACCTTTCTCCTTTAGACACTTCTTAGCTTCCTTCATCACTTCATCATTTAATGTAATAACTCCTCTTTTCTTTGTTGTTGGTGTTATAACTGGTTCAGGAACAACTCTGGAGTAATAGGCTTAGGTGTATTCAACTTAGTTGAAGTCCAATCATCATAATTCTTGCTTATATTGGTCATTAATTCTCCAGCATCTGTAGGAGTCCTTTTCCTGAAAACACAATCAGCAAAGCTATCTAGGTAGATCCAAGAATCATCAGTTAGTCCATTATAATAAATACCAAGAAGCTCATTCTTAGGTAATGGACATCCATGATGTGCATGAATCAAGGAACAGAACCTTGTCCATGACTCAGGCAATTTCTCTTCTTCTCCCTGTTTAAAATCAAAAAGTCTCTGCAAAGCAGCATGTCTAGCATTGGGAGGAAAATATTTATGGAAGAAAGAAGCAATCAAGCAATTAGGGCTATCAATGGAACCGGTAGGTAATCTATTAAACCAGGCCCTAGCTTCTCCTTTTAGTGAAAAAGGAAAGATCTTAGTAACAAAGTATTTGTGAATTTTAAAATCATCAGAGAACAAAGCACTCATAGTAGAAAGCTCATTCATATGAGCCACAACACTCTCATTTTCAGTCCCACAAAAAGGTTCTTTCTCAACAATATGTAAATAAGACAAATCAAGAGAGAAATAATAATCTTCATCTTTAATATCTATGGGAGAGGTGGAAAACTTAGGATTAGAGGACAACTTAGGAATAATAGTACGTCTAGCAAGGAGACTCTTCATAGCACTAGTGTCAACACCCGGATTTTTAATCCCAGATGCCTGTTATGCCATACATCGCAATCCCAGGATTACCATTTTTGCAAGACATAACAGATTTGGATATCACAGTACATCATCCATTACAAACCATACATAAGGTCTTACACAAATAAGTATCTCATGATCCAGTTCTTAATATAACTCAAGCAGCGGAATAACGTAAAGGTAACGATAGCGTAGGCGAAGCTCCATCTTCGGGGTCACAGGCAATGCTGACGATGGGAGATGATCCTAGTTGTCATAACCTTCCTGCGGTCCGTCATCCGGATACTCCTCTTCATAGTCTGGCCACGGGAATAGCCAGGGACAAAGCCATGAGTACTCTTTAAGTACTCTCAAACTAATACTAACAAGTTAAGGTTTTTTTGGTAGTAGGATACTAAGCTCTAGGGTTGTTTTGCAGAAAGCCAGATTTACCTCTACCAAGTTCGGAAGCAAAAAAAACTAGTTGAAAGTTTTATAACACCTATAAGTGGGAACTTGAATTTCATATAACAACTCTGTTGTGGTCAAGTCAAAGTGACAAATCATTTCACAAGTTGTTTTGAAAACATTTGACGGGGAACAATATGGCCACTCAAACTATCCATCACCGCAGGCGTGGCTATTCGAATAGTTTGACACTCTGGAGAGATTGTACACTTTCACCACAACATTCGATACATCCGTCAGGAACAATCCTGAATTCACCATACTCAGTATGCGGATAATCAATCTTAACCTTTCAATTACACACCCTAGTATAGGTACCTCTCTGTGGCATCCCGCAAAACCACTACTAGAAAATCGCGTTGAATTTGTGCTTTGCATCGTCATCATCATGCATTGTTTGCATAAAACTATTTTTTCGCAAGCCCGTTTTGTTTTCCAAACGCCCCATCTTTATTCAAGCATAAACCCGGTCATGGGATTATTTTGTTTTGGCCGCGAGCGGTTTGCAAACGGTCCAATTAAACAAATAAAATTATATTATTTTTTAGTGGGGGCAGTCGAACGGGCCAACCCGACCCGAACGACCACCCCCGTATTAAACAGATCGGTCCACCAGACAATCCTAAAGCTACCCGAAAACCCACCCACACTCCCTGGCCACCTCACCCTCCAATCCTGTTTGACACCTCACCTCTCCCTCCTCTACCCTATCCCAGCGACACCTCAGCCTACCCTCCCTCTCTCTCTCTCTCTCCCCTCTCACCTGCCCCACACAACTCTCAAGCCTTGACGCTGCACGGTGTCACACACGCATCGCGGTGACCCACCAACCACGACCCTCGGGTCCCACAGACCACGCACGCACAGCCTCCACCGGCTGGCCCGTCCCCTCCCCACCACGCCCTCATCCCGTCTTCTTCCCCAGGCGCTGCAGCCTCGCCCGGCCGCCGTTCCACCCGCCTCGGCGCCGTCCCCGCTCGAGCCTCGCCTTCCCGCCTCGGCCGCGCCCCAAAGCTCCCCACCGCCGTGCTCTCGCTCGTCCTCCCCTGGCAGAGCTACGTCGCCGTCGCCAACCGTCCATGTGACCGCCCCTCGCCTCCGCTCCCCCTGCCGGCTCTGCCTCGCCCGCCCGACTTCCTCCTCCATCTCGCCCCTCCTGCGGACCTTCCCTCCTCGCCCAGGCGTCCGGCGCCCAGCTGCCCTCCTCCACCTGCTCTTCGCCCGGCCCGCCGTCCGTCTCCGGCCAGCCGCGCTGCCAGCTGGCCTCCCGCCAGCGACCTCGCGCCCGCCTGCAAACCCTCGCCTCAGGCCACCTTCGCCTAGCTGGCCAGCGCGCCGCCTCTCGCCCGCCTCGAGCTCCCACCGCCTCCTCCTCGCCCCTCCGCTCCCCTCGGGCCGTCCGCCCGCCAGCCGCCTCTGCTCCGGCAGGTCCCGTGAGCCCGTCCGCCCAGGCCACCCCGAGCCGGCGTCGCCCTCGCCCTCTTCCGCTCAGTCCTCCGGCCCGGCCCAGCCCGACCGCGACGCCCCTGGAACCCCGAGCTCGACCGTGCTCCTGCTCGCCGCCGTCGCGTCACGGAGCCTTCCCGCCGGCCTCCGCAGACGACCGCCAAGCTCCGCCGCCGTCTGCTTGGCCCAGGCTGCTACCTCCCCGTCTGCTGCGTCGTGTGTGTGTGCTTGGGTAGCAACAGCAGCACTACGCGTCCTCGGTGCAAGTAGTGTGTTCCCTTTAGCCGTGTCGTTCAAATCGCAAGCCCATCGTCAAGTCGGGTATATTCCAAGGAGGACAACATGGAACCCGACAAGATCTCCATCACGGACTTGTTGGCCGAGTCTCGGGCCTTCGACATGGAATCGCCAAGACCCACCGGCGCCAAAATCCAAGACCGACATCGTCATCCGGGTTCTCCATCAAGTACGCCAAGACCGTCGACATGGATACCGAAGGACGCCGAGCGCCAAGCACTTCAACCCGGCTGCCAGAACCGACCCGATACGCGAACCCCGGAGACCAAGCCTCGACGCCCCGTACCCGGTGTCGCGCCAAGATCTACGGACGCCGAGACCCCCGAACCCGAAGGCCGATCCCGTACCCGGTGCCGCGTCAAGATCGCCTTCTCAGACCCCGTTGATGCTAAGCTCTTCGCCGTAGAGCAACAAGGCCTTCAACAAGACAAGGAACGCCAAGTGTTTCACCCCGGACACCGAGTCCGCCGAGAACCCCGTTGCGACAAGTGCTTCGTCGACGCCATGACCGACAACGTGACCGAACCCGGATGCGCCAGACCTACCCAGTCCGAGAACGACCTCGCCAACCACCTGAACCACGAGACCGAACCGGAACCCAAGATCGTCGAGCCCCCCTCTGATGTGTGACCCCTTTTCCTCGAACCCTATTTTATAACATAACAACTGGTTGCATATTTAATTGTCATCTCGCATGCATATCTGTGGTTTGGGGGCCTTATGCCGATTCACCTAATAATTAATATGGGGCCCATATGCGGGCAAATCTAGTCTCATATCGGCCTCATTTAAATTTGTGTAGCGAACCCGGTGCTATCTTTTTCCATGCTAAAACAACATTTAAATTGCGGGGGTTCTAAATAACTCGAACCATCTAATTAATTGTCGGGACCCCGGTTCCACTTAATATGACCTAATTGCATCACACCCTTTGCCATGTCATACATCATGCATGCATCATGCCGATCTTCTGTCGTTGTATTAAATCTTGCATCCGGTGTTTATTCTAGTGTTTTGCTTCTTCGCGGATAAGGCCGTTGAGTTGATGTGAGCTTCGCCCCGATCTTCGGATGAACCCTTCGGCAATGTTTTCAGGCGAGCATCTCCCCCTTTCTACCTATCTTACTTTTATAGTTTTATTCCCTCCTGTTGATCTATTGCTATCTGTGTTGCGATGCTCTAGATTCCGTACCCGTGCTATCCCTTGCAGCCATTTATAGTCCTGGACACATCCTATCACCTGTTGTTTGGTAGATAGTTGGACCCGCGTAATGTGATCGCTCAAGTGTTGAGTGTGTCGTCAAGTACTACAATTGTTGGAGAATTGCCGCATGTTGACGTTGAAGATGATCATGGTTTACTTATTGTTCACTTTAATTCCTGTTTAACAACTAAAATTGAATTAAGCAGAGGCATCGGTGGGTGATAGGTAAGATTGTTTTCCGAACGCCCACTTGTGTCCCGTAGGACCCGAGTTCTTGACACCTGTTCCGAGATCGAGCGCGCTAACCACATGTGGGGAGATATGGGACCCCCATCGATTATTACCTGATTTCAAAGTATTGTACTGGGGGCCACAACTAGTTTGAGGATTTATTTACTATTCTGTACCTATGCCATGTTTACTGCTTTATTTACGTTTGTGTGAGGAGCACTTTGTCTTTATTTAAAGCGGAATGTTTTGTATCGTCGGCATCCCGTTTGGGGCATACTGTGCTTACAGCCATTGTCGCAAACCCTAAGTCCGTCTCGGATACCCGCCGACTTCGCTTGGTGTACTTAGTGGGTGGCCCCGTGCTTGCTTTTGGGTGCAGGAACGTCGTGACTTAGGCCCCGATATACCGATGGGTGTATGTTAGCGATCGGAAAAAAGGGTCAAGTGCTGTGGATACTTTGGTGCACCCTGCGGTTAAATCTTTTCGAGAAGCCGTGTCCGCGGTTATGGACGACTTGGAGCACAGTGCTTGATCATAGACAACTATAACTAAAGTTTACTGTTTTCAATTGACTTGTATCCGATATGATTAGTAATCAGCTCCACTACAACAGAATGGCTAAGTAAAAGTACCAACAATTGCTGGGTTTTGGGTTCACCTCATGCTAAATGTATCTGACTAGTAAGTGCTGCAACTGTAACGGGATGACTAACTAAAAGTGCCCACTGCTTATTTTTTTTTATCAGGATGATTATCTAAACCTGACTAGTAAAGTGTCGCAACTATAACTGAATAAGTAAAACTGCCAACGGTGTGAGTTCCTCGGTTGACTTCCTCGTTTGGTCTCGAGGGGGAAACGCCAGGATGGGTTTGTTTGATGATAGTATCAGGTTGGATCCGAATAGGTCTTTCTTACCCCTCTCTGATAGCCGCCAGTTGTACCGAGTCTCTATAGGTTGTTTAGTGCATCTTTGCCGCTCGATCCACCATACCTATGTAGGCGAGGGCGCCAATTTAGCCTCGCTGTACGGCCTCGATCTTGACGCTCCTTCTTTTCTTTTGCCCTTTGTCGGCACCCCTTTTGTTTAAGCAGGTTTTGAGGTGGACGCCGTTAGCAGGGTTACCCTTCCGGCTTGGCCTGGGCAGGGTTATGGACGCCATTGGTTATTCTTCAGTGCTCTTAGCCCCATTTGCATCTTGTCCGTAGTCGGACGCTCCATCGTTTTCAAGGTGATTTGGATCTTTGTACAGTATATTTGTATTCTTGACTCCTTGAGTCGCTGTTGTATATATATCTGTTCTGTGGGTCCCATCGAGGACTGTTGTGTAATGCTATTACTTTGTTTTTCCACCCGCACGAAAGTGCCTGGTGGGCACCTTCGAATTGTTTCTATGCGGGTTTGGCGAGTTTCGCTAAAACTTGCATAGGGCCGATTCTGAGGGTGTTATAGAGTGGTATCAGAGCTCAGCAGTTGCGATACCCCACAAGTCCAGCCTGTAGGATAACCTAGCTAACGGCCGAAGTAGAGTGTCAAAACTATTTTGCAAAATCGGTTGGATAGCTCTGATTAGGTCTGATTTTACTCCTTACCCCTCTGCTGCTCCCCTCTCATCTCCGCGTGTTTTGAATCTGCTCCCTTATCTTTTCTTCGAGTCCAGGAATTCTCGTGGTTGGGTTCTGTCGTACCTTCAGGTTTTCGCTTCCTTCTATGATAACGGTGTTCTACCATCCGGGGATCAAGCTGCCTGATGAATCCGTCTACGGTGTCACCATTCTTTGTTCCTTGCTTGTGCCTTCCGGTGTTTTCCGACGCGACGACATCATCTACGTCAGATCCGATGCAGAGTCTGCATCACTCCTTTGTTTCCGAACCTCGCTTGTCGAGATCTTCAGTCTGAATCCTGAGGGTTGGTTGCATAGTCTGTCTATTCGGTACATAGTAATGCTTTGAGTGCGGGATGGAGTCGCGACCATACCACTACTCTTATCATTCGCTTATGTACATTGAATGGTGGATCGATGCAATTTTACTCCGTCCATGGAAGCTAGAGATGGCCTATTTGTTGATACCTCTACCTTCGACCTTTTTGTTCCGGAGTGCTCTCTCGACGATCAGGGACAACGACCTCTTGTTAGTGGTGTCGCGAGGATCTACACGAAGCGAGAAGATGCAGATCGCCGACCTTCCTTCCGGTACCATGAGGCGGATCTCGAGGGCGAGATCCATTGTTAGTGGTGTCGAATTGTGTCATCCCGCAAAACCACTACTAGAAAATCGCGTTGAATTTGTGCTTTGCATCGTCATCATCATGCATTGTTTGCATAAAACTATTTTTTCGCAAGCCCGTTTTGTTTTCCAAACGCCCCATCTTTATTCAAACGCCAAACCCCGGGTCGCCGGATTATTTTGTTTTGGCCGCGAGCGGTTTGCAAACGGTCCAATTAAACAAATAAAATTATATTATTTTTTAGTGGGGGCAGTCGAACGGGCCAACCCGACCCGAACGACCACCCCCGTATTAAACAGATCGGTCCACCAGACAATCCTAAAGCTACCCGAAAACCCACCCACACTCCCTGGCCACCTCACCCCCTCCAATCCCTGTTTGACACCTCACCTCTCCCCTCCCTCTACCCTATCCCACGCTGACACCTCAGCCTACCCTCCCTCTCTCTCTCCTCTCTCTCCCCCTCTCACCCTGCCCCACACAACTCTCAGCACGCACGCACCCACGCGGTGACCCACCAACCACCCGACCCCCGGGTCCCACAGGACCCACGCACACAGCCTCCACGCGGCCTGGACCGCGTCCCTCCCACCCGCCCTCATCCCGTCTTCTTCCTCACTGCCTGCGCCATGGCCGGCGCCTACCCGCCTCGGCTCGTCCCCGCTGAGCCTCGCCTTCCGCCTCCGGCCCGCCCCATAAGCTCCCCCGCCGCCGTGCTCTCGCTCCGTCCCTCCTGGCGCAGCTTCGTCGCCGCGTCGCCAACCGTCCAGGCGACCCGCCCTCCGCCCTCGCTCCCGCCGCCTTGCCCTCGCCCGCTTCCTCCCTCCATCCTCGTCGCCCCTCCTGCGGACCTTCCCCTCCTCCGCCAGGCGTCCGGCGCCGCGCGGCCCTCCTCCCGCCTCTGCTCTTCGCCCCGACGCCGTCCGTCTCCGACGCGCCCGCAAGCTCCGGCCGCCCCGCCAGCGACCTCGCGCCCCGCCGCCTGCACCGACCCTCGCCTCCGACCCCACGCTGCTCGCCCTAGCGCCAGCCGCCACCTCGCCCGCCTCGAGCTCCCACTGCTCGCCTCGCCCCTCCGCTCCCCTCGGGCGCCCGTCCGCCCGCCAAGCCGCCTCTGCTCCGGCAGTCCCGCCGCCGCCGTCCGCCCAGGCCACCCAGGCGTCGCCCTCGCCCTCTTCCTCAGTCCTCGGCCCGGCCCCAGCGGCGCCCCTGGAACCCCCAGAGCTCGACCGTGCTCCTGCCGCCGTCGCGTCACGGAGCCTTCCGCCCGGCCTCCAGACGACCGCCAAGCTCCGCCGCTTGGCCCAGGCTGCTACCTCCCGTCTGCTGCGTCGTGTGTGTGTGCTTGGTAGCAACAGCAGCACTCTGCGTCCTCGGTGCAAGTAGTGTGTTCCTTTAGCCGTGTCGTTCAAATCACAAGCCATCGTCAAGTCGGGTATATTCAAGGAGGACAACATGGAACCCGACAAGATCTCCATCACGGACTTGTTGGCGAGTCTCGGCCTTCGACATGGAATCTCCAAGACCCACGGCGCCAAAATCCAAGACCGACATCGTCATCCGGTTCTCCATCAATGCACGCCAAGACCGCCGACATGGATACCGAAGGGCGCGGCGCCAAGCACTTCAACCCGGCTGCGAACCGACCCGATCGCGAACCCGGAGACCAAGCCTCGGCGCCGTGCAGGTGTCGCGCCAAGATCTCTGGACGCCGAGACCCCGAACAGGCGATCCGTGCCGGTGCGCGTCAAGATCGCCTTCTCAGACCCCGTTGATGCTAAGCTCTTCGCCGTAGAGCAACAAGGCCTTCAACAAGACAAGGAACGCCAAGTGTTTCACCCCGGACACCGAGTCCGCCGAGAACCCCGTTGCGACAAGTGCTTCGTCCCGCACGCCATGACCGACAACGTGACCCGAAGACCCCGGATGCGCCAAGACCTACCCCTGAGTCCGAGAACGACCTCGAACCACTGAACCCACGAGACCGACCCGGAACCCAAGATCGTGGAGCACCCTCTGATGTGTGACCCCTTTTCCTCGAACCCTATTTTATAACATAACAACTGGTTGCATATTTAATTGTCATCTCGCATGCATATCTGTGGTTTGGGGGCCTTATGCCGATTCACCTAATAATTAATATGGGGCCCATATGCGGGCAAATCTAGTCTCATATCGGCCTCATTTAAATTTGTGTAGCGAACCCGGTGCTATCTTTTGCCATGCTAAAACAACATTTAAATTGCGGGGGTTCTAAATAACTCGAACCATCTAATTAATTGTCGGGACCCCGGTTCCACTTAATATGACCTAATTGCATCACACCCTTTGCCATGTCATACATCATGCATGCATCATGCCGATCTTCTGTCGTTGTATTAAATCTTGCATCCGGTGTTTATTCTAGTGTTTTGCTTCTTCGCGGATAAGGCCGTTGAGTTGATGTGAGCTTCGCCCCGATCTTCGGATGAACCTTTCGGCAATGTTTTTCAGGCGAGCATCTCCCCCCTTTCTACCTATCTTACTTTTATAGTTTTATTCCCTCCTGTTGATCTATTGCTATCTGTGTTGCGATGCTCTAGATTCCGTACCCGTGATATCCCTTGCAGCCATATATAGCCCTGGACACATCCTATCACCTGTTGTTTGGTAGACAGTTGGACCCGCGTGTCGTAGTCGCTTGCTCAAGTGTTGTGTGTGTCGTCAAGTACCACAATTGTTGGAGAATTGCCGCATGTTGACGTTGAAGATGATCATGGTTTACTTATTGTTCACTTTAATTCCTGTTTAACAACTAAAATTGAATTAAGCAGAGGCATCGGTGGGTGATAGGTAAGATTGTTTTCCGAACGCCCACTTGTGTCCCGTAGGACCCGAGTTCTTGACACCTGTTCCGAGATCGAGCGCGCTAACCACAGGTGGGGAGATATGGGCCCCCCATCGATTATTACCTGATTTCAAAGTATTGTACTGGGGGCCACAACTAGTTTGAGGATTTATTTACTATTCTGTACCTATGCCATGTTTACTGCTTTATTTACGTTTGTGTGAGGAGCACGCTGTACTGTTTAGGAAGCGGAATGTTTTCGCGGTATCGACAGTCCCCGTTTGGGGGCATACTGTCGTTTACAGCCATTGTCGCAAACCCTAAGTCCGTCTCGGAGACCGGCCGACTTCGTTGCGGGTGTACTTAGTGGGGTGGCCCCCCGTGCTTGCTTTGGGTCTGGGAACGTCGTGACTTAGGCCCCGCCGATATACCGATGGGTGTATGTTAACTGATCTGGCAAAAAGGGTCGAAGTGCCTGTGGATACTTTGGTGCACCCTGCGTTAAATCTTTTCGAGAAGTCGTGTCATGGTTATGGACGACTTGGAGCACGCGATGTGATCATAGACAACTATAACTAAAGTTTATTGTTTTCAATTGACTTGTATCCGATATGATTAGTAATCAGCTCCACTACAACGGAATGGCTAAGTAAAAGTACCAACAATTGCTGGGTTTTGGGTTCATCTCATGCTAAATGTATCTGACTAGTAAGTGCTGCAACTGTAACGGGATGACTAAATAAAAGTGCCCACTGCTTATTTTTTTTTATCAGGATGATTATCTAAACCTGACTAGTAAAGTGCCGCAACTATAACTGAATAAGTAAAACTGCCAACGGTGTGAGTTCCTCGGTTGACTTCCTCATTTGGTCTCGAGGGGGAAACGCCAGGATGGGTTTGTTTGATGATAGTATCAGGTTGGATCCGAATAGGTCTTTCTTACCCCTCTCTGATAGCCTTGATTGTCTGAGAGTCTCTATAGGTTGTTTAGTGCATCTTGCTGCCGATCCACCATACCTATGTAGGCGAGGACCTTGAATTCTAGCCTCGCTGTGTCGCCTCGATCGACGCTCCTTCTTTTTCTTTTGCCCTTTGTCGGCACCCCTTTTGTTTAAGCAGGTTTTGAGGTGGATGCCGTTAGCAGGGTTACCCTTCCGGCTTGGCCTGGGCAGGGTTATGGACGCCATTGGTTATTCTTCAGGGCTCTTAGCCCCATTTGCATCTTGTCCGTAGTCGGACGCTCCAGCGTTTTCAAGGTGATGTTTATCTTTGTACCGTATATTTGTATTCTTGACTCCTTGAGTCAGTTGTATATATATCTGTGGGTCCCATCGAGGACTGTTGTGTAATGCTATTACTTTGTTTTTCCACCCGCACGAAAGTGCGTGGTGGGCACCTTCGAATCGTTTCTATGCGGGTTTGGCGAGTTTCGCTAAAACTTGCATAGGGCCGATTCTGAGGGTGTTACACTCTCCTGTGAGTTTGGCCTCCCAACCATGACCAACTGTCATCTTGGGTACTAGACAGGTGGACAATCTTCACAAGGTAGCCTCATCTCAGACCTTGGCCACAAGGGAACCCATACTAAGTTATATAAATTTACAGTCAAGCCCTACCCAATTTTCGGGTATTGTGGTTGTACGGTAAAATTGGAATTGTATCGCATCCAGACAACCATCAGTTTTATAAAGGGCTAAGGATCATTCCTCAACATTTTCATCATCAAAATCATCTGGTGTTGAAGAACATATGTCAAAACATTTCAGTAGAATGACTCATCATTCTATGGTTTTCATAACCATTTTCACCAACTATTCCCATCTAAAGTTGATCAAGTTTTATGCTTAGCACTAGCATCTACAAGTGGGGGTAAATACTAACGAGGGGTAATAAATAAGTGGGGATTAGCTAAGTTCAATCTCATGCCCTAGGATGAGATCAATATTATCTAACTTAGGCCAAATTTTATGCTCTTTATGCTACCTTCAATTATATTTCTAGCATCTACAAGTCACTATGTAAACTCTAAGAGAAATCTTTGATAAATAAAATAAAGTATTAATCTTGCAAGTAAAACTAGGATTGGGTATCAAGTGGTGTAAGCTTGCTAAGTTAATAGCTTGCTCATTCAACTAGTAGTATTATGCTTGCATTAGTGGGTATCTTGCAAGTGTTAGCTTGCCTTGTGCAGAGCAGTGGTTGAAGTTCTCTTCGGCTTCTTCCTCGTATTATCCTCCTTCCTCCTGTATCCTTGGTCGGTACTAGCGTCTATAAATAAATACGTGGTACACAATCACCAAACAATACTTAACTATTTCTAATCATCACACAAAGGTTCACACTAGATGATCTATCATCATCACTATTATTACAAGATTAAAGCACTTGTCTTATTTATTTTATTTTTAGAAAAGTAATTTCTACTCATTGAAAAACTACTTAATATTTAATATTCTCCAACTCAAACATGGGATCATGCTGACACTTGTCATCACCACATATTTCAGTACATGGGAATGTGACTTAAAGTGGTGACACAATTTAATAAGGTTTAACCTTTTTATTTTAATTAAATAAAGTGACTAGAAATGCCTTTGTGGCATTCTTTTATTACTTGAACATTATCTATGCAAGTAAACCCATATGTTTTTATATATTCTGAAAGGTATGATCAAGTGTCATTTTTGAGAGTTGGAATCAACTCAAAAGCTCTTATGGTTGAATTTTGAAAAATGTTTGAATGCAGAAAAGCTTCTGCCTTGTTATTTTTACCATGGTTGATCTATAAATCCAAATGGTTTGAATCCAACGGGCTTGGATTAAGAATTTCAGTACATTTCTAACAAAATTGGTTTCATGCATTTTGGTTAAGTGAACAAGCTGGGTTGATTTTTGAATATAGGTACATAACTGGGTTTGAAATTAAATGAATAAAACTAAATTTGAATTGTTGGGTCACGCGGGAGGTTTAATTGGGCCGGCCCACTACGCACAGCGCACGCGCGAGATGGTTAAGTGGTTATCCCCACATGTCAGTGAGACGGTGAAGGGCAAAGCAGTACGGGGTAATGTGGACCGTGGGATCTAATTCTAATCGAACGGCTCTGGTTGATCGTTCATGTCGGGCAGCGCCGGTGAGAAAGAACCCTAGCGCGGAAGGTGGGGGTCGTGGGAGGCTCACCGGGGCTCAGGCGAGGGTCGGCGACGGGGGCAAATGATGAAGTCGACGACGGCAGTTCTCCTGGTACCGACAGCTTCTCCTGGGGCGTCTCCAATCGACGACTCCCTTTTTCTCCACCAGCGGCAGGCTCCAGCCAAATTCCAGCGAGAGAGAGAGACCTCGCCTTGCTCCGGGAAGAAGTGGGAAGTATCAGTGAGAGGTGGGGAGTGATATGGTGTGGAGGAATCGAGCTGGGGAGGCCTCCTTTTATAGGCGAGCAAGAGGGGCAGCACGGCGTCGGCTGAGGTCGTCGGAGGCGATGGTACATGCGGCTATTGGCATAGCTGAGGCTAGGGGACGGTGCGCGGTCTCCTGGCGATCGTTGATAGTTTAAAGGCGAGGCGTAGGGTGGTGGGATTTGGTCTGGAGCGTGCGGTGCTCTGCGCGGTACCGACGGCGAACTTCGCGGCGTGCGGCGGCTACGGGGTATGGTCGAGGAAACGGGCATGTCTAGTGGTCTCCTGGGACGGTAGGGTTCATGTTGGCGGGCGGCAAGGGCTCAAGGTGGTCGGGTTGAGTGGGAAAGGCGCGTGCACGGTGGTGCGCATCGGCATGGTCGACAGCGGCATGGGCACGGCGTGTCCGGCGGTTCCTGTCTCTGTCTTCGAGCTAGGGCTGGTCTAGAGGGGGCGGTGAGGCATGGGCAGCATGCCAGACAAGGTTGGCGCAGCTAGTTCTTCCTCTAGCTTGCTGTCCACATTGGAGTGGCAAGGTGAGGCTCGGCCTGCTCACCATTTATGGAAATGGCAAGCTCACAGTGGTGCTAGAGGTTAATAACTAAGCTCGATGATCTACTAAATGCTTATTGCAACTAGAGAGGGAACAAGGTTGGCCAAATTTACTACTACAAATAGTGTTATATGTTTGTTTGATTTGTATCTGCAAGGTGTTTGATGAAATGGCCGCAAGAATTTTGAATTTGAATTTTGGATTCAAACTTGGTGGGTTTGCTAGGCACATACTAGGGAGTGTCTGGTTAGTTGGATTAGTCAAGGGGCACTGGTTTGGTTGAGTTTTGAAAATGGGTGATCTTCACATATGATAAAGATTCAATTTTGAATTGTAAGTTTGAAAGGTGCGCTTTGATTCACTTTTACTTGTTCTAGCAAGAGGTGAAAAGAATTGGGAAAGTTTCTATTTGAAATCTTGAACTAGAAACACTCAAAGTGACCTAGTGAGCAAGATTGGCAAAAATGACCATTTGCTTTATTTGATTTGTTTTTGATTTTCTCTTGATTTTTTTCTGCATCGAAATGTTTTATATGATGTTATTTTCCTCTTTAAACCATTTCTTGCTATTTAGGTTAATCACACAAGTTCATTCATGCATTTATCAAATCATCTCATTCACACATGTACTCATATGCTTTTAATTAATCAAAGTTTTTGTTAATCCTAATTTTTAGTGATTAGAGTTTGATGACCATTGTTTTATATTTTTGGGATGTTACAACTAGTACCATGTGTGTTTCAGCACTCTTCAACAAATTCATCAGTGAACTCAAGGTAACCATCATTAATATCATAACTCTCACTAGACTCAGGTGAGCTAACATGTGTAACAGTGGCTTCACTAGGAGTTTCGATATTTCCTAGACTAGCCATAGTAGCATCTAGAAAAGGACCTAATGAACCACTCGCATCAAGCACAGTAGTAGTAACATCATGAGCATCAAAAGCAGTTTAAGACTCAGCAGTAGTAGCAGTGTGTGTACCATGAGTATGTGGTGGTGGTGTAACAAGCTTACTTATAACAGACGGTGAATCAAGAGCAACAAAGGTGTTTAGGACTGTACCTATTCTTGTAGTGGATGGTAAAATAGGAAACTTTCCATCACGATACTTCCCCATGATGAAAGGAGTAGCAATGAACAATAATAGATCCAAGTGAACTTACAAAAAAAAGCTCTGCTCCCCGGCAATGGAGCCAGAAAATAGTCTTGATGACCCACAAGTATAGAGGATCGCAACAGTCTTTGCGGGTAGTATTACCCAATTTATTGATTTGACACAAGGGGAGCCAAACAATACTTGCAAGCCTTAACAACTGAGTTGTCAGTTTAGCTGCACCTGGAAATAGTTCTTACTCACATAAGTTTATCAGTAGCAACAGTTTGTAGTAGCAACAGCAAAGCAATAGTAACAGTGAAACATGAGCAATAGTAACAGTAATGGTAATAGTAGGATTCGAGTGCGGTAGGCATAGGGATGGATGGACGGGAGTTGCATGGACGTGTCTAAACATGTAACTTCAAGATCTAGGGCATTGTAGATAAATAATAACAAGCATCCAAGTACTAAACAATCCTAGGCATGCGCTCCAAATATAGTCATACGTGCTCTAAATGAGAACTTACACAACATCTTCTGTCCAGCCAGCCCGTGGCAGCGGGGCTTCTAGGGAACTACTGGAAATTAAGGTGCTCCTTTTAATAGAGCACCGGAGGAAAGCATTAACACTCCGTGAACACATGTGATCCTCAAACCACAGCCACCCCCTCCGGTTGTCCCAGTTATTGTCAATTTGGGGCCTTTGGATCTGGACCATGATATGTGTACAGAACTTGCAAATAAGATCACAAACAATACTATCATAATGATTCAATAATAAGTTCAGATCTGATATCATGGCACTCGGGCCTTAGTGAAAAGCATTAAGCACAACAAGTTGCAACAAAGTCAAATAGCACTAATAGAGATACTAGGCACTATGTCCTAACAGATCTTATTCGATTACATGATAGAACTCATCCAATCCCTACCATTCCCAAGCCTACAGCGGGGGGTTACTCACTGATGGATGAGGGAAACATTGGTGGTTGATGGAGATGCGTTGGTGATGACGATGGCGATGCTCCTCTCCAAATTCCCCATCCCGGCAGGGTGCCAGAACAGAGTTTCTCGATCCGAATCTTGGTTTCTCGTGGCGGAGGTAGAGCGGAACTCTTTCTGGAAAACTATCGAACCCTCCTCGGTTTTTAGGTCGAAAGGCAAGTTATGGGCGCAAAGGAAGGCCGAGGAGCTGCCTGGGGTGGCCAAACCCCTCCAGGCGCGGGGTCAGGTGGGCCCGTGCCTAGGGTGGGACTGGGCCCCTTAGGCCCCCTCTCTGTCTCCCCTTCTAGCTCCGTGGATCTTCTGGTGAAAAATAGTTTTTGGCATATTTCCAGGATTTTTCTTGATAGTTGATTTTCTGCACAAAAACAGGACACCAAGGTAATTCTGCTAAAAACAGCGTCAGTCCATGTTAGTTGTATCCAAATCATGCAAGTATAGAGGAAAAACAATAGCAAAGTGTTCGAGAAATTAGATACGTTTTGGACGTATCAATAGCGAATGACCATGCTATTATCTTATAAACACCCATAAGGGCGAGTACAATTACAATAAAATACGGCGAAATACTCATGCCATGTTTTAAGTGAATTTTTTCTCATTTTATATGTTCTCATCACAACCATATGCAACATGGTGCCAGCCGATGAGGTAGTTCTTCGATTTGCCAGGGATTTGGCTCACGCATAGAACTAATTTATCAAGTTAGATGGGACCATAAAATGACGTATGTTGCCAGCCATCAAACTTAAAGGGTTTCACAGAACGACGTTGGCCACACTGGCGCGCCTTCCTGCTCCCATAAATTGTCCCGAGTTTGATGCGATCATAGGCGATGCCATCCATCAGACTCGAAGTGTTTCATATCTTGATGTTGACCGCACTGGTGCATCTTGCTACTCCCAATATTTAATGCGTCGAAATACCGTCGACGTTGTAGATGAACTAGGAAAGGATAGTGCCCCCATTTTTGTTGTCTCGGTAACTAAGGGATAATGCCCCCAGTGTTGTTGTCATGGCCACCAAGGGACCATGCCCCCAGTGTTGTTGTCATGGTCACCAAGGGATGAGACCCGCGGTGTTGTTGTCATGGTCACCAAGGGATGATGCCCCCATTAGCGACAAATAGGTTGACGTAGAATGCTAGTCGTTGGACAAGAGTCAATGGCGTCACGTATAACGAATGATGCTGTTGAGTAGAAATGCCTTATCATGGCTACACAACAAATAATTAGGGAATTTATCATTCTCCCTTAAGACCACGAGAAGAAATAAGAATCATGGCAAGAGAAAAACAGGAAAAAGAGAAAAAAGAATATTTTTATATAGATTTAGGATGTTGGCTTTCCCATGAAACACCAGCTATGCACGTGACGCCGAAAAAAGGTAACCCAACAACTAATCATCAGGAACTGTCGAAGGACCATGACAGTTGTGGCTAGATAACTTAAGTTCCGTGAGTGTATGTGAAAAAGAACATGATTTCATGATACCTTCAAAGGGATGGGAATTCATACTCTAGACTTCATGCATCTTGATGATCCCATGAAATTCATCATGCCCCCTGCACATGCCTCAAGAACACATAGACATAGGCAAGGATGATTAAAGTAATATGGTTATAGGATAATTGGATTGGTGATTTTTCATGTCCATGTTGAGGGTTGGTACATGACTACTCCCGTCCTTCATTCAAATGAGTCCCCTACTTCTTGACTTGCTTGATGTAGACTTGCTTCTTTGGTTGACTCTTTTTTTGTATTGAAGTGTTTCTTGAATTTCATGACATTTGATGGGATTTCCTCATTTGTAGGAGAGGATTTTGTTTAACTTCTTGGAGGATATTCCTTCGCGGTTGCTAGGGGACTCACCTTTAGAATTTGAAGAGCAGCCACACACCTTTGTGGACTACATAGACCCTCATAGGTCATTTTGGCTATGAGAGAATAACACCCCAGGGGTGTCAAGAGGCTCACACTGAACTCAACTTTTGTTGACCAGGCATTCCTTTCTTGCTCTTTTCCTATAGGTTACCCCAGGGCATCGTGCCTCTGTGAGCCTAAAACATGGCAAGAAACATGAGAAGTATGGAACCTCAGAACATAAGTATCCCAAGTATTTTCACCACCCTTGTTGAAAGCATACACTTCATCATGTGCCGTGTGTAGTGGGTATAGGTACCTCTCCACTTTATTTATGACATATGCGTCACCTTTAGACTAGCTCGAGGGTGCCCAAGTCTTCAATCACTAGCATGGTGTGTGCAGGAAAAGCCATTATTGTAGGACATTGATGTCCATGGTTTTTTTAAACTTTATTTTTAGGTAAAAAAATAAAGAATGAAAGAAGAAAAAAAGAAACAAAGAGAAATAGAGAAAGAAGCAAATTAGCGTGCGGAGATGATCACGCGTAGTATTTCTTTAGGTACCTCCCGTTAATAGGAGGCATTGGTCATTATCCATGTTGATTGATGAGCTCATACACACCGCCATCATACACTTGCTCAATAACAAATGGTCCTTCCCATTGAGGCTCAAGTTTTCCTTTAGCTTTTCCTTTTACCACAATGGAGCGCCTAAGTACGAGAACAAGTTCTCCGTTCCGAAAACTCATGTCTTAACAAGTTTATCATACATACACACGCACCATGTTGCGACGATACATTTAGCCGATCTTCTTCCAAGGAATGTAACTTCTGGAAGCGCAACCGGATTTGCTCATCTTAGGTAATATCATCATGAATGGCCACTCTTAGGGATAGAAGCTACACCTCTAGAGGAAGAACAATCTCACTCCCATATACTAGGGAGTAGGGTGTAGCTTGAGTTGGCGTATGAACCGTAACACGGTATGCCCATAAGGCTTCATAGAGACGATCATGCTAGTCAAGGTGATGCTTATGATATATCTTTTTAAAAATCTGGCCAAGGGTCTAATTAAATGCTTCAATTAACCCATTGGCTTGTGGATAATATATCGTGGAATAATTCCATTGGATTATATATTTGGCCATGAACTTGACCATTTTACGGGACTTAAAAGCCTTGGCATTATCCGAAGTAATGCGATGCAGAATTCCAAAGCGATAAATGATATTACACTCTAGAAAGTTTATAACATTGTCACTGTTCACTTCTCTTAGTGGTACTGCTTCCTCCCACCTAGAGAAGTAGTCTATTGCTGCAAGTATGAACTTGTTCCCCTAGAAGATGGCGGGTCAAATGAACCAATGACATATATTCCCCATGCATCAAAAGGCCATGTAGGTACAGTCGGATGTAGTGGAACTGATGGTTGGTGCTTTATAACACCATGAATTTGGCAGCTATGACATGACCTTGCTACTGCAAGACAAACTGTCACAATCCCAGACCAATAGTAATGTAATACCCCACCTTTATAAAGGTAAGGGTCCCTGTGATTGCAATGCTAGTCCCTGGATCAATTGCTAGAATCCACAGTTTAAGATGAAGTACACAGAAACAAAGGTCATTATTATATCGTCATTCCAGAGATAGCATAGTCTTTTAAAACTCCATAGCCATAGGCTAGTACAAGAGTTCAACATAACAAAATAAAGTAAAGTCTTCAACTTCATGTGCCACTGGCAAACATGTTGAGTGTAGATTCATAACCCTAATCCTCATCAGAGTAACCTGCAACATCACAAGTTACAGCCACAATGGGTCAATATATTGGAATAGTATTGGTAAGAGATACCCTAGTAGAATAATAGTTTCTAGCTTCTACATGAAATTGGCTAAGTGTAGCTTAGGCTTGCTTTGCTCAAAATAATTTTTACCTATCAGTTGAAATCACTAAGTCTTTGTTTGAACAAAAATCCCGAGGAACCACCAATAAACATTGGTGAACCTTTACCCTTTTTCAACCACAAGTTTTTAACTTAGAAATTGGGATGAGGAGATTATTGATAGCTTCCATGTCTTGATGCTCAAATTGTCCATTGCCGGGGACACGACTAAGTACTTAGATTCTTCCTTCTCGAGAGGCGGTGCACTTTACCCACAAGACTCGACATGCATCGAGACAAGATCTTTCAGAAGCCTTCCTTTAGACCAAAATGGACGCTCTCCAAACCTATCACCCCTACCACCAACTGTCCATTTGGCTAAGTTATTGCAACCTATATGATCTAGGCAGAGCCCATATTGCCAAGTGGCTGCACTAGAAGCTTCTTAACATATGGCATCTCAAATCCCTTTGTTCCTGGGTGTCATTCCACAAGTGAGATACACATGGTAGGCCATTGAAAAATGGGCCCTCGTAACCACTCAACAAAAATCCATCCAAGCAATTACCATTCCACCCAGGTGTTTCATTCACTTAGTTGTTTTATTAAGCAAAAACATAAGTCAAAGACTTAGCAGCATTTCTCCATAGCATGTATATAATCCACCCTTGTTTGCTACTAGCTAGGCTAAGCATGGCAATATAGCAAGTATCTTAACTTAGATAAAATTCTAACAAGTCTACAACTACTTGGATTTCCCAAGCATAGCATATAGATACTTAGCAAAACATCATGCAAGCCTTATACAAAATATCACTAATGCATAGTCAAAATATTGGGACAAAAATATGAAGCACCACTTGCCTTGGTAGTTGGGGGACTAGCAACAATCTTCACAATCACAATCACCACTAGCACCAAAATCTACACATAAAATGATAGCACCAAATTTATATTCCAAACAAATCAAGCAAAAATATATGAATGCATCCAAATGCCATGTGATGATTTTTCCAAACTAAACAAGACAAGTAAAACAGTACTGAATCACTAAATAAACATTTAGAGTCTAAATAAACTTAATTTGGCTTTAAAAACATTTTATAAACAATTTTTAGACATAAAATAAGCCTAGAAATGTCTCTGCATAAAATTCTATTTTAAGAGAGGCAAAATATAAAACCAAGCCTACAAATGTGTAGGATTTATTTTTATGATTCCATTGATATATTATTTGTATTTTTTGGATAAACAGAACAAAAGTTATTGAATTTACAAGTTTAATCATCTAATTAAATCAAATTTGGATTTTAAAAGAAAATCCCTGACACGCGGCGCTTCCGGATTGGTTAGTACCGCTTCGGGGAGGATTGCGCTTCCGCACCGTTGGATCTAATTTACATCCAACGCACCAGATCGAATCTTACCCTTTCAAATCTAATCTAATCTACACCGTCAGATATAAGATCTACGGGTCAAAACCCTCCGTAACCCTTCGCTAGATGATCTAAGCGCGACCGCTGGATCCAGATCCAGCGGATCTTGTTGCTCTGACTACTCGCGGGCGGCGCAAATGTCCACCGCGGCGGCTGCACGTCTGCCGGTGATGTTTCGGCGAGACCAGAGGGCAAGGGTGAGGGTTCTGGCACTTACCGAGGTCGTGGAGACACGACGAAGCTCAACGTGCTGGTGGACGCGGCTGGGGCGCATGGACACGGCGTTGATTCCTCGTCGGAGTTGGCGTCGGTGTCGGGCTCGCTCGGAAGTGGATGTTGGCGATTCTACAAGGCACGAGATGCGCATGGTCACAGTGAGTGCACGCGTAACAACCAGAGAGAAAGGGGGGAGGCTAGGTTTACCGTGATCCTTCGTCGGAGTGGTTCGGCACAGCGGCGCGCAAGCTCGAATGTGGGCAGCCTAGCGGCGCTCTGAGGTTGGCGAGTGAGGGGAAAAGAGCGGAGTGTGGAGGGGGTTAAGTAGAGGGGGTCTGGGCGCAGGATTACTGTATTGATTCACGAATCGAATGACCAGAAATGGGCGACGACGACGTTGCTGTGGCGTTGATTGAGGAAGACGATGTCGTGGCTGCGGGCCCAGTGCGTCGGTGAGAGGGGGGTGCGAGAGTGGGTGAGAAACAGAGAGGGGGTGGGGGTTTCCCGGGTGGGCTTGCTGGGCTGGCTGTTGGGCCGCGGGTGGGTTGGGTTAGTTAGGTCGATGGGTTTATTTTTTTCTCTTTTTCTCCTTTTCTTTTTCTGTTTTGATTTTCTGAACTCATTTTCAAATGATATTCAAATGAGTTTGAATTCAAACCATTTCTGGGTTTTTGTAAAGTGATCCATGCACATATTTGTGTATAAAACACTGCTGTTTACTCAAAAATACTTTGGCCCATTGGAAATAAAATAAAACATGCCCTATTTAAATATATATAATAGGCATATAAATGGTTTTAATTTAGATTCTTGTTTTGAAAAATTGTGCAAGCTTTGAATTCATCCTTTAAACTTTTCTGGTTAAATCAAAGTATTCTCTTATTTTGGAAGTAGAAATATAGCCATTGCCTTTCTTACATGAAATAATAGGCAAAACAAATGGCTTTTTATTTGAAACTTGTTTGAAAATAACCCAAATGCATAAGGATGCATGAATGATATGCAAATTTATAAACCATGATTTTTGCGATGTTACAAATAACCACTTAGCATGATAGTATGATACATTTTTGTTCCACTTTGATGCCCATCGCATACACCATGATGGACTTCTTGCAGAATTTGTTCTGCTTCATTTCTAGGCACACACCATAGTAGCATCATTTGCCCCAAAAACGTCGATACAAAGTTCTTCCTTTAACCACATAGGAAGGAAGACGTCGCTACAACCCATTCATTTCCATATATCATCTGGGAGTGCCCCATGATTAAAGTAATCAAGGAATGTCTTGTATATCTTGTATATATTATTGACTTGGCGAATAATGAGTTGAGATTCGCCATTATGCATGTCCATGGAAAGTGCTAGTCGAGAAGGCTGAAAATAAAAGCCTCGTATTCTTATACATTATTGGAAGACTCTTCTTTAGGTAGGGACAAAAATTGTTGTATGGTACCCCTCAAGGTGAGGAATACCAACCGAGAGTCAACTCCTCGTTTTGTTTCTCCGTTGGCATACAAGTTTGTACAAGAGACTCAAATTAAATATAGTCTACATTGGACTCAATGTGAATGATAAACTTATCGGGCAACTCGACAATGAATGAGGAGTCATTGGGTATATGATGTGTTTATGGGGTCGGTGCGAGCACTAGGGGTGTGTCTGTGACACAATACACACATGCTTGAAGACTACATGTGGTATTCACAATTTGTTTAGGTCACACCAGAATTAATGTGGATGTTGAGTCATATAAAAAACATGACAGAGCTGCCGGAACTCAAGGATGTGCCCCTTGTAGAATTTAGACCAAATGAATGCAAGGTATCGTAACTCAGTGTCTCCTTATTTTCTTTTTACAGCATATGTACCCTGCTTATTTTGAGGAGGGAGACTGCACTTTATACTTGTATATAGCACTCTAACCCAAGAGACGCCCAAAGAGTCGATCAAATGGAGAAGTTCAACTCTTGCATGAGATCTTCAATATTTTTATGACATTGAGCAAGACACGTTCATGCCCAAGGATGGGATTTTATTTAAAGATGACACACATGACTTAATGACTCAAGTAGATGAGTGCTTGCATCTCGGACGAGACCAACACATTATCAATGAATTAGAGCATGAGTTTTGTTGCAAGGTTACATGATAAACAACACCCCCTCGAGAACCATTGTGCTGACACCACCGACAAGATTGACCAAGTTCAAATGATCTTTTATTTGTCTACTCACAATAGGTGGGAACACATCACAGAGATATATTGTCTGTTAAGAACAAAACTTTGGCACCAGTAATGTTTGAATGTACGAGGATATCAGAAGACAAGATGTTGAGTCGTATATCTATGCTGTCTCAAAAATGTTATTGAGTCACCTTGCACACGATGGAGTGATGACAATCTTCCTCATCTTCGCATGGAAATTTTGGCATGCAAGAAGATTCTTATATTAGCGGTGTGATGCTCTCAGACAAAAAGATTGGGACATAATGGATTCTCCTCTACTTTACATGCCGATAAGCAAAGCCAAAGCTATGCTTCATGAAATTTAATAGAAACCGGTGTAGCCGCAAGACAGAAAACTCTGCCGAAAAGATAAAATATAACACAAATAATTATGGTGGTGTTCCATTCTTTCATCCATACATGTCAAGGTTCATCAATGACATTGTTGGTGCAAAGCACATTTTTTCTAGGACCCATGAGTGGATCATGTCCTTTTTATTCCGATGCTACATGTATGAATCATGTACCATATTTTGTATCTGAACATTCCCCCAAGCAAGTGTTGGATAGGTCAAAGAGTGTGACATGAAGTAGTTTTGGAACCTTGCACTTGGTAATCGGCTCAAGTTTACCTTGGAATATGCATATGCTTGCATGTATGAACTTGCCGAGGTGATTGGCATTTATTCTTGTGAATATGCATATACTCTCATGAGACTAGTCCAAGTTGCACATGGAATTCGATGCCCATACGAATATTTCAGCTGCTCTTTTAATTAGCAATCTGATTATGAAAGAAAATGTGGCAAAAGTAATGCCACAATTCAGAAAGAACTTAGATTATCATGACATCCATTCTTTTTTTCAAAAAGGAACAACCTGGGTAGGTGAAGGGAATATGCCCTGAGAGGCAATAATAAAGTGTTTATTATGTGTATTCCAAGTATATGATAGATGTTTATTTTGCATGCTATAATTGTATTAATACGGAAACGTTAATACATGTGTGTTTAATAAACAAACAGAAAGTTCCTAGTTATGCCTCTCTCATAAACTAGCTCGTTGATTAACAAGATGATCAAGGTTTCCTGATCATGGACATTGGATGTTGTTAATAACGGGATCACAAAATTAGTGTAATGGTGTGATGAATATTCATCCGAAGTATAGCATTACGATCAAAGTCATTGAGTTTATATTGCTATAACAACTTACGAAGTGATCCTAATCCTTAGACCATGACATCATGTCAATCACTAACACCGGAAGAGTTTCTTGATAACATCAAACGTCACACCGTAACAGGGTGATTATAAAGATGGATTCAGAACTAATAAAGTGTTATGTTGAGGCTCATGGATCGAGAGTGGAATTTGTTCATCCCGATGACGGATAGATATACTCTGGGCCTTCTCGGTGATATCACATTGATTAGCTTGCAAGCAAGTGATTTGATCACTAGAATGTTATATCACGGGAACGAGAAAAGAGTGCATGTCGGTAACGATATCAAACTAGGTATGGAGATACCGATGATCGAATCTCGGACATGTAATATATTGTGAAACAAAGGGATTAAGATACTAGCGTAAAAGGTTCTGACGATCACAAGAAAGTCATCGTTGAATGTGTGGGAGTCAAGATGGGTCTCTAGACCGCTTCGATTATTGATCGAGAGGGTCTCGATCATGTCCGCATTATTCACGAACCGTAGGGTTACACACTTAAGAGACACCGACATCCAATTGGAGCAAATGTTTCATGCCGAAAGAATGAACAAGCGCAGGGATTTATTTCACTAGATACCGAAACAGGTTTTCGGGTGAAATTGCATAAAGTGGTTATGCATGTGAAAAAGAATTCTAGCAAGGGGTTATTTGTGAATGTTTGTCATTAAAGTAATTGACAAAATTCTGAATATAATAAAAGAGTTTTATTTAATGAGAGTTTGCATTAAATTTGGTGGAAATTTAATGGGAATTTGAGTGGACTTTTGAGTGGAGGGATTTTAAAGGGCATTTTGTGAGTGGAGTGTCCACCCACATGAATGAAGGAGGGTAGGGGGCATCCCCCATGGCCGGCGGCCACCCCCTTGGGTGCCCCCCTCCTCCTATAAAAGGAGCCCCCCTCCTCACTTGTCTCACACACCTCCTCGTGAAGGATCTCTCCCCCCTCTAGAATTTATCCCCCATGGTCTCGGACTAGCGAGATACATGTTCCCGGTGGCTATTCGTCAAGAAAGAGTTGTGCTTCGGCTGCATCGCTGGAGCGAGGAGGCGGAGGTTGCTTGGTGCCTCGAACGTGTGTGCGAGCACGGATGCGCTGCTGATTTGTGGCGCCAGGACTTCCTCTCGATCTTGAGATCGGCAAGAGATCGTCTACATCAACCACGAGTTGAACTCGTTAAGCTTTGTCGATATTCAAGGGTATGTTCTCTACGGATATACATCCGCCCATTGTTTGTATCTAGTAGATAGATCTTGGTATATAGTTCACATCGTAGGAAATTTTTTGTTTTCTATGCTGCGAACCCTACAGTGGTATCAGAGCCGGATCTATGCGTAGATACTTTACACGGGTAGTACACATATGAGTATGTGGGCGATGATGATCATGTTGTTGCTCCTTTGCTGTAATTTTGGATATTGGTGGCATAGTGGGATGAAGCGGCCCGGACAAACTTTACATGTCCTCGCACATGAGACCTGTTCCACGCTTGACATGCAACTAGTTTGCATAAGTGGCTAGCGGGTGTCTCTCCTACTATAGTCAATATCTATTTTCCAAGCGAGTTGTCAACAATTTGATTATCCTCGTTGTGGTTCATGTTCGTAGGTAAGAACGGTTCTATCTCGAAAGCCCTAAGCCACGTAAAACTTGCAATGGATAAATTAGAGGCGTCTAGTTTAGATTGTTGGGCTAGTGTTATGATATGGTAGTGTTGTAAGTAGAAGTATGAGATGATACTCTTACAACACACATAGCGTGTAAAATCCATAGACCTTGGATTTACACATATAGGTATGATAGTGATCATACCACGATGCACATGATAGAGATTATCTGCGGGAACCATATCATTTCACTAATAAACATATGATGTTTGATAGCATCTTATATTGCTTGTTTAGCGCTTTGTTAGCATAATAAGATGATTCCTCATTTAAATATCAAGATAAGAATGTGTTCTTCCTTTAGTATGCACCGATTATGTTTTCGCTCCAAGACATCACGTGATGATCGGGTGTTCTTGGATCCACGACCATATTTCGGTGTAAAAACAGTTACACGCGAATACTAAGGTTCTAACTTGGCGAGCCTAGCATGTACGACATGGCCTCGAACACGGACCGAAAGGTTAAGCATGAGTCATATAGTTGATATGATGCCCATTTGATTCTCGCCTTTGAAGCTATACCGACTCACGTGATGATCGGACTTGGTATAGTGGATTTGGTTCATGTAATCACCAAAAAGGCACGAGGATGTCGTTTTTTGGTGGGAGTTCATTCATAATATGGATTATTTGAACTCAATCTATCATACACTTAGTCTAAACTTTACAAATTCTGTAGATGGAACCACCTGCTTTTAATTTCAATGTGTTCATGGAAAGAGAAACTAGAAACGAGCGGTAGCAACTTTACCGAATGGGCCATGAATTTGAGGATTCTCCTCTCATTGCACAAAAGCAATATGTGCTAGAAGCGCCGTTAGGCCCCACCTTTGATGATGCCCTGATGAGGAGAAGAATGTCTATCGGACTCGTCGGAGGACCACAACTTAGTTCATTGCGGCATATTGTATGGGCTAGAGCCGAACTTGAGCGTTTCAAAACAACAATGCATTTGATACAATGGGTGAGTTGAAAATGATTTTCGACACACATGCTTTTGAGAGCTACAACGCCTGAAAAGTTCTTTAGCTGCATGATGGAAGAGCACACTCCATTAGTGAGCATGTACTCAAGATGTCGGATTACGCCGATAAGCTTGTGTCCTTGGGAATATCGATTCCCATTGACTTAGGTATCCATCGTGTTCTGGGTCTACGCCACCTAGCTATAAGAGCTTCGTGATGAACTATAATATGCAAGGCATGAAGAAGTCTCTCCCGAACTTCACAATGCTTAAAACTGCAGAAGTGGAGATAAAAAGGAACATCAAGTGTTGATGATCAATAGGAACACTGGTTTCAAGAAAGACAAGAAGGAAAAGCGGAAGGAAGTAAAGGGCGGCAAGCGGTTGCAGCGCTGAAAAAACCCGAGTTGGACCTAAGTCCGATTCCGGTGCTACTATTGTAAGGGGATCCTTTGGGCATAGCGCCCCAAGTATCTGGCGACAAGAAGGCCGGCAAGGCAAACAAAGGTATATATGATATACATGTTATTGATGTGTACTTGACTAGTGCTCACATTAGCACTGGTATTTGATACCGTTCAGTTACTAATATTTGTAACTTTCGAATCGGGGCTACGGAACAAGCGACCGCTAGCAAGGGTGAGGTCAAGATGCGTATCGGCAATGGATCAAGCGTTGATGTGATCGCCGTCGAACTGCCTCTCCACTTCGTCGGGATTAGTTATAAACTTGAATAAATGTTATCTGGTTCCTGCACTGAGCATGAACATTGTATCTGGATCGTGTTTGATGCGAAGTGGTTATTCATTTAAATCCGAGAACAATGGTTGTTCCATTTATATGAATGAAATCTTTTATGGTCATGCACCGATGATGAATGGTTTATTTCTATTAGATCTCGATGATAATGTTACACATATTCATAATGTTGATGCTAAAAGGATTAAACTTAATGATGATATATCCGCATATATGTGGCACTGCCGTCTAGGTCATATTGGCGTTAAACGCATGAAGAAGATCCATTCGGATGGACTTTTGGAATCACTTGATTATGAATCATTTGATACATGTGAGCCATGCCTTATGGGCAAGATGACTAGAACGTCGTTTTCTGGTTCAATGGAACAGGCGACAGATTTATTGGAAATCATACATTCTGATGTATGTGGTCCAATGAGTGTGTCCGCGCGAGGTGGATATCGTTAATTTGTTACTTTCACGGATGATTTGAGTAGATACGGTTATATCTACTTGATGAAACACAAGTCTGAAACCTTTGAAAAGTTCAAGGAATTTCAGAATGAAGTGGAAAATCATCGTAATAGAAAGATCAAATTTCTACGGTCCGACCGTGGAGGTGAGTATCTAAGTTACGAGTTTAGCACTCACATGAAAGAGTGTGGAATTGTTTCACAACTCACTGCGAACACCACAATGAAATGGTGTGTCAACGTCGTAATCGTACTTTATTAGATATGGTTCGATCTATGATGTCTCTGACGGATTTGTCGTTGTCATTTGGGGTTTATGCAGTAGAAACTGCTTCATTCACTTTAGATCGGGCACCATCTAAATCCGTTGAAAAGACACAGTATGAATTGTGGTTTGGAAACAAACCTAAGGTCATTTCTTAAATTTTGGGGATGCGATGTTTATGTGAAGAAACTTCAACCGGATAAACTCGAACCCAAAGCGGAAAATGCGTCTTCATAGGATACCCTAAAGAAACTATTGGGTATTCCTTCTATCACAGATCCGAGGGCAAGGTTTTTGTTGCCAAGAATGGATCCTTTCTAGAGAAAGAGTTTCATGAAAGGTGTGAGTAGTCGGAAGGTAGAACTCGAAGAGGTTGTGGAACCTTCTCTTCAAAGTATGGCGAGTAGCCTTGCGCGGAAGTTGTTCGGAGTTAGATCCACTGTTGAAGATGGAACTAATGATAATGATCATGAAACTCCGAAGAGAGTACTACCGAACCTCGCAGGTCAAACAAGACGCGTGCAGCCTCGAAGCGATCGGAAATCTGTCATGAATTTCATGGTTGATGAAAATGATGACCTGCGACGTATGAAGAAGCGAGGATGAGCCGGATTCCAACAAATGGTTAGAAGCCATGAAATCGAGATGGAATCCATGTATGAAAATCAAGTTTGGAACTTGGTGGAATTACCTCACGGCCAGAAAGGTCGTGGAGAACAAATGGATTTTCAAAAGGAAAAGCGTCTTGATGGTAATGTGACCGTCTATAAAGCTCGACTTGTCACAAAGGGGTTTCGACAAATTCAAGGAGTTGACTACGATGAGACTTTCTCTCCCGTAGCGATGCTAAAGTCAGTTAGGATTATGTTAGCAATTGCTGCATATTTCGATTATGAGATATGGCAGATGGATGTCAAAACCGCGTTTCTCAATGGTAATATTGAAGAAGAGTTGTATATGATACAACCAAAGGGTTTTGTCAATCCTAAGGATGCTAACAGGGTGTGCAAGCTTCAGCGATCCATCTATGGATTGAAGCAAGCATCACGAAGTTGGAATCTCTGCTTTGATGAGGTGATCAAAGAGTTTCGATTTGTCCAAACTTATGGAGAAGCTTGTATTTACAAGAAAGTGAGTGGGAGCAATGTGGCATTTCTGATATTATATGTGGATGACATATTATTGATCGGAAATGATATAGATCTTTTAAACAGTGTTAAAAGTTATCTAAACAGCAAATTTTCAATGAAGGACCTAGGTGAAGTGTCATACATATTAGGCATAAAGATATATAGAGATAGATCTAGGCGCCTAATAGGGCTATCGCAAAGTACATACCTTGATAAGATTTTAAAGAAGTTTAAAATGGACGGAAGTAAGAAGGGTTCTTACCTATGTTGCAAGGCAAGACATTGAGTAAGACTCAAAGTCCGCTTGGCGGAAGAAAGAGATATAATGGAAAAAGTCCCTATGCTTCAGCCATAGGCTCTATAATGTCGCCATGCTATGTACAAGACCGGATGTGGCACATGCTATTAGTTTGACTAGTAGGTACCAATCGGATCCAGTTGAACCTTTGGATAGCGGTCAAGAATATCCTTAAGTACTTACGAAGAACTAAGGATATGTTTCTTGTATCTGAGGTGAAGAAGAGCTCGTCGCTAAGTGTTATGTCAACGCTAGCTTTGACACCGATCCGGATGACTCTAAGTCTCAATCCGGATCGTATTTCTCATGAATGGCGGAGCGGTTAGTTGGAGGAGCTCCAAACAACTGTGTAGCGGGATCAACAATGGAGGCGAATATGTCTTTGCTTGAAGCGGCTGAGGAAGCAGTTTGGATGAAGGAGTTCATATCCTAACTAGGAGTAGTGGAAAACGCGTTGGACCCAATGGTGATCTATTGTGACAACAATGGTGCCATTGCCAATGCCAAAGAGCCAAGGTCTCACAAGCATTCCAAGCATATTAAGCGCCGGTTTCACTCCATCCGCGAGCATGTCAAGGATGGAGATATAAAGATTTGTAAAGTACATACGGATCTCAATGTAGCAGATCCATTGACTAAAACTCTCCCTAGAGCAAAACATGATCAACACGAGAACTCAATGGGTATTAGATTTATCACTATGTAACTAGATTATTGTCTCTAGTGCAAGTGGGAGGCCAAGGAATATGCCCGAGAGGCAATAATAAAGTGTTTATTATGTGTATTCCAAGTATATGATAGATGTTTATTTTGCATGCTATAATTGTATTAATACGGAAAGCGTTAATACATGTGTGTTTAATAAACAAACAGAAAGTTCTAGTTATGCCTCTCATAAACTAGCTCGTTGATTAACAAGATGATCAAGGTTTCTGATCATGGACATTGGATGTTGTTAATAACGGGATCACAACATTAGTGTAATGGTGTGATGAACATTCATCCAGTATAGCATTACGATCAAAGTCATTGAGTTTATATTGCTATAACAACTTACGAAGTGATCCTAATCCTTAGACCATGAGATCATGTCAATCACTAACACCGGAAGAGTTTCTTGATAACATCAAACGTCACACCGTAACAGGGTGATTATAAAGATGGATTCAGAACTAATAAAGTGTTATGTTGAGGCTCATGGATCGAGAGTGGAATTTGTTCATCCCAATGACGGATAGATATACTCTGGGCCCTCTCGGTGATATCACATTGACTAGCTTGCAAGCAAGTGATTTGATCACTAGAATGTTATATCACAGGAACGAGAAAAGAGTGCATGTCGGTAAAGAGATCAAACTAGGTATGGAGATACCGATGATCGAATCTCGGACATGTAATATATCGTGAAACAAAGGGATTAAGATACTAGCGTAAAAGGTTCCGACGATCACAAGAAAGTCATCGTTGAATGTGTGGGAGTCGTGATGGGTCTCGGATCCCGCTCGATTATTGATCCGAGAGGGGTCTCGATCATGTCCGCATTATTCACGAACCGTAGGGTGACACACTTAAGAGACACCGACATCCAATTGGAGCAAATGTTTCATGCCGAAAGAATGAACAAGCGCAGGAATTTATTTCACTAGATACAGAAACAGGTTTTCGGGTGAAATTGCATAAAGTGGTTATGCATGTGAAACAGAATTCTAGCAAGGGGTTATTTGTGAATGTTTGTCATTAAAGTAATTGACAAAATTCTGAATATAATAAAAGAGTTTTATTTAATGAGAGTTTGCATTAAATTTGGTGGAGATTTAATGGGAATTTGTGTGGACTTTTGAGTGGAGGGATTTTAAAGGGCATTTTGTGAGTGGAGTGTCCACCCACATGAATGAAGGAGGGGAGGGGCCAGCCCCCATGGCCGGCGGCCACCCCCTTGGGTGCCCCCCTCCTCCTATAAAAGGATCCCCCTCCTCACTTGTCTCACACACCTCCTCGTGAAGGATCTCTCTCCCCCTCTAGAATTTATCCCCCATGGTCTCGGACTAGCGAGATACATGTTCCCGGTGGCTATTCGGCAAGAAAGAGTTGTGCTTCCACTGCATCGCTGGAGCGAGGAGGCGGAGGTTGCTCAGTGCCTCGAACGTGTGTGCGAGCACGGATGCGCTGCTGATTTGCGGCGCTAGGACTTCCTCTCGATCTTGAGATCGGCAAGAGATCGTCTACATCAACCACGAGTTGAACTCGTTAAGCTTTGTCGATCTTCATGGGTATGTTCTCTACGGATATACATCCGCCCGTTGTTTGTATCTAGTAGATAGATCTTGGTATATAGTTCACATCGTAGGAAATTTTTTGTTTTCTATGCAGCGAACCCTACAGTAGGTAGCTTATATCCATTTAGGAAAATGAAACATATGTTGGTAAGAAATACTTGCCATAAAGAACATATGTATTTTTTCCATAAGAAATGTGAAAAGATGGCGAGATTCCACATCTCATAACAGAATAGTGTATATTGCAGCCAAAGTTTGGCGCAAGAGAAATGATATGTATTGTGGAAAAAGTTCATGCCACAAAATAGATATTTTGGTTGTAGCACAATTTGATGTGCCACAAGATGAATCAATGTAGATTCATGTATATTCCCAGGAAGGTGCACACAAGTACAAGGCCGAATGTTACAGCATACAATAGGTTGCGCTAAGAAAGGGGATACAATATGTTGTAGTGACATGTCATGCCCCATGATAATTAAATGTATGTAGTGGTGCAAACCTCAAAGAGAGTAGATTGAAGTAAAATACTTGCCCTGACGAAAATGTGGTAGCGAATGACCATGCTACATATGATGATTCAGGGTAGTGAATGTTGTCACTCCACCTGTAGCTTTGTATGTAGGTTGAAAGTCAGCACCTCCCTGCATGACTTCATCAATTCTATTACGACCGTCTAGCTTCGACGGTGCAATTCAGTAATAAAATTAAGGGATTTCACGGTTACACCTGAAACATGATGATCTTCTTTATTTTGATCATGCGACATGTTAAACTATAAAATGCCAATGACTGAACTCAAAGGGGTTCACATTGGTGGACCACTTAAGTTCCACATAAATATGTATATGTGTGGGAAAAGGATTGTACCACTTAGTAAATTTATCAACTACACTTCGACCGTCTAACTGTTATGGTGTCAGCAGGTGGAGTTGAAAGGTTTCACATTTCCACAACGACCTATGATTTGGTTAACGCCTCCCAGTGATGACTTCAGAATAATGTAATGAGAACCCTTTTGTGTCCTTCAGTAACCATTTGTATAGGTTAAACATGGTTACCCGACCAAGGACAATTGTACATGTACTTCTCAATTATACATACGCAGCAATGCACATATGCTATGATTAATGTTGGAGGGATGACCCCAGGTAGGGTCAAGGTAGGTAAGAAAAGAAAGGAGCCTTCATGTTCAGGGCCTGATCATGGCATGATTCGGCCGAGTCATGTAGGGGTCAGCTGAATAAGGTCCGACCTGTTCCAAGTCAGGTAGTTAAGACCTGACTCGACCGACATATAAGGTATGTCGGTGTATCGCTGTTACGTAACTTAAGTGCAGGTCAAGGTCAAGCCGAGTCATGCGAGGTGAGGCCGAGTCAAGGGAAGCTTGCCTAAGTAGGAGAACGCAAGTCCCAAAGTCAACTCCAGCCACTGTCTCTTCTTAGGAATCTGCATAGTGCCAAGCGCTACAGACAAGAAGCAGAGTGGCAGAGGAGTAGAAGGAGGTCACGGAGGTGACAGTCCTCAGGCCCGAGGCTCACATGTGGTGGACTTTGTGTCTTTGCCATCGATAGGAGAGGGACACAGAAAGAGGCCCGCCGAGTTACCACTTTGGGACAAGCATATTCCATGAATATGCTTTTCCACATCAGCCCTAGGAGGAACCAAGCCTCTCCTTTATAAAGAGGGGCTGGGCGTCCTGAAGAGGGGATCGATTCATTTTTCTTTACCAGGCCCTAGTTGTAGTTTCTTCTTCCTCTCGCTGATACAGCTCAAGGAGCAAGTGTAACTCCATTAGTGTTGAATAAAGATTGAGTTCTAGCATTCTGTGTGTAGAAACTACTACATCTTCCCTCCCTATATCCCTCTAGCATCCATTGGCCCCCAACTTAAGCCTACCCATGGCATCTGCCGTGCCACCACCATGATAGTTGGCGCCCACCATGGGGCCAGCAGCGGTGCTAGGTGGAGTCAAGATCCGGATGGGAAACTTCATCGACACAGGCGAGGGCATCGTCTCCGGCTTAGTCTAGATATTCGACATCTGGGACTACGTTAGCAACAACGCTGGCAGCTTGGGAGCAAGGACGCCCCCATGCAACAGCGTCTTCATCAACTTGGGCGCTCAGAAGATCTACGTCGGTGTCGACACGTCTTGCATCTACCCGCGCCGAGTCTTCCTCGCATGAGACCCTCCCCTCAGTGCTGCTAGCGGTCAGCGTAACACTTGCCCCGCATGCAGTGTTGAGGTGATGATGACGGCACCAGCGCCTGCAGCAGGAGCAGGCGCCGGACCAAGCAAGAACCCGACGACAGTAGACGAGGCAGCGGTTAAGCCGGTAGCCGCAAAGCCCACAGCAGGAGATCCCTTAGTGGCTAAATCACCCGAGGTTCAAGAGGTAACCCCCAAGGCACCAAGGTTAAGGTGGACACCTCTGGAGAGGCCGGAGAATATCTTTCAGGCAGCCATAGACAACCTAACAACACCGGTAGCACCAATAGTTAATTCGGTAAACGCACATGGAGAACTAGAAGAGAATAGGTTAAAAATGTCAGAAGAGGCTAGGAAGGTGTCTGCACTACACGAGTCCTTTAATAGGACATTGTGATTGTATGCTAGTGTAAACAAACTAGATACGGCTCCTACGCGGATAGATGACCTGAGAATGAAAGGAAAGAATATCCTTAGTTATATTAACAAGGAACACAAGTCTCAGATGGGTAATTTGGCTGACCCAGGGCTGCCGAGGTATAGTACCCTCACAAAGAACCTCAGGGCAACAAATGCAGCAGCCTCCGAGTTGGAGGGATTAACCGGGGAAGCCCGACAAAGGTAGCAAGAAAGAGTAAATGAGCTAGTACGCATCGCGAACCAACAAAATGAGGAGATACTCAGAGCTAACCCGACAAAGCCAGGAGCTTCGCACATGGTTCATTTGGCTGAGGTTGCGCCGACATTATCAGCTACCACGACATCCTCACCCGGAAATGGTGGAAGGAAAGATAAAGCAGTGACTTCGGGAAAAAGAAACAAACAGATTGTCCCATATGACCCGGTGGTGCCGGAAAAATTAATGAGAATAAAGGCAACGGGAGCCAAAGTAACAGCGGTGAAAGAAACCCCGCCCGCGACAATAGAGAGCATGGGAATCACGAAAGGGGAAAACCCGAGAATAATAACCCAGCTGAAGGGAGATGGTACCACCCGCAAGATCATCAGACGAGGCATGAACCTCGGCAGGAAAGAGAGGCAGGACATGTTCCACATAACCAGACACATCACAGGTATAATGATGGTTATTCGGAAATGGAAAATGCCGGATACGTTGGGCAAATGGGTGCAAGAAATAGCTATGTACAAAAACTTATCGTCGAATGACGCAAGATTAAAACTTGATAGGCTATATCGGTCCGAGTTATTGGAAGAGCAAGGCCCACCTGGTCCGACGTGTTTTGGACCTCGGATTATGGGTGAGCCACCTGTCCCAAACTTCCAATTGGCAAGAGGCACAAAAACATATAATGGAAGTACTAAGCCACAAGATTGGATGATTGAGTATGCCACTGGAGTGAAGATAGCAGGGGGAAATTTGAGATGGGTTGTGAGATATGTGCCCTAGATGTTGGAAGGGCCGGCCATGGTCTGGCTGAATAACTTACGAGCCGGCAGTATCAACTTTTGTTTGGAATTCGAGGATATGTTCGTCAGTAACTTCACCAGTACTTCCAAGAGGCCGAACAAGCCCTAGCTGCTGGCCATGTGCAAACAGAAACCAAATGAGACTGGGAGAGAATTCTTAAATTGATGGTGTAATCTCAGAAACTCCTGCGAAGGAGTAATTGAATCACAAGCGATTGCTTGGTTTGCACAAGGGTGCATATACAGAAGTGTGTTGTGGCAAAGGTTACAAAAATATATGACGACTACGTTGGTAGAGACTATCAGAATAGCAGATTCATATGCATTGGGTGATCCGACTCAACCCAAGCTTATGTCGGCAGAACACCTGGAGCAGCACGACCATTACGCTCGTGATGGTGAAGGTTCATCCCGGCGGAATGAGTTCCGAGGTAGGAGAAGAGATGACAGGCCGGATTATAGATACAATTCGAATCAGGTTGCTGTAGTTGTACATGATCAGCTGGGTGTAGGAAGCAATCAGCGCCAGAAGAACGGTCCTCAACAATGGACACCGAGGAATGATGGGAAGAAACAATGGAATCCAGAACAGAAGAAACAATGGCAGGAGAGGCCTAAGTACACGTTTGAGTCAATGCTGGATCAATCGTGTAAGTTTCACATGCCTAATCCGTCGAAACCAGCCAATCACACAACTCGTCAATGCGCTTTGATGAAGAGTGCAATGGAAACCCGACAGCAATGCAAGCGTCACAACAGCAAACACACCACCCAGAGCAGCCACAACTTACTGGGGGAAATGCGCAACAATTGATGCTACCACCACCACCTCCGAGGTATGAAAATTAGGACCGGAGGGATGCAGTTCACCATGTGGTAAATCGGAGCTAGGATGGCAGAGGGAAATCTAGAAATAATGGACGCAATGATTATAGGGAGCACCACCAGTCATATTATGTATTCAGCACGGAACAACAAGACAGGCAGAGCGTACAGTGCCGACACATGGAAGTAAATGCAGTTATGCCAGCAGTTCCAAGGTATATGCCATATTCCGATCAAGAGATAACTTGGAGCATTAGAGATCATCCCAAGATCATGCCGAGCCCCGGATCATATGCCCTGGTGCTAGACCCAACATTTTTTGGACCCAATATCAACGTGAAATTCTCAAAGGTGCTGATAGATAATGGAAGCAGCATTAACATTATGTACAAGGATACAATGCATAAGCTCGTCATATCTTCGAATATGCTGCAGTCGACCAAAACAACCTTTCATGGAATAGTGCCAGGACTGTCCTGCGATCCTATCGGGAAGTTCCGAGTAGATGTCTTATTCGGCACAAGGGATAATTGCAGAGCAGATAATTTGGAATTTGGAATTTGAGGTGGTGGATCTGGAAAGTTGTTATCACGCATTACTCGGATGGCCAACATTGGCCAAGTTTATGAGCAGATGTCACATTGGTTATTTGAAAATGAAGATGCCTGGACCACAGGGGGTGATATTGATAGCAGGAGACTACAGGAAATCAATGGAATGTTCTTAAGCCTGATCAAATCTGGCCGAAACTTTGGTAATTGCAAGGGAGAAAAGGAGAATTCAGGAGGTCACGGCTTTAGCTCAGTCGGCACAGCTTAACATGGCGGCACTTGCTAACCCGGATGGAAGTGTGTCCTTCCAGCCGATTAAGGAGACAAAGAAAATTTAGATTGATGATCAGTTCCCAGAGCGCACCATCACCATTGGTGCCGACCTGAACGATAAATAGGAAAGCGAGCTCACCAACTTCCTCTGTGAGAATCGGGATATATTTGCATGGTCTACGCAAGACCTGCAAGGAGTACCGAGGGAGTTGGCTAAGCACTCTTTGCATGTAAGCCCTGGAGCAAGGCCGGTGAAGCAACCTCTCCGCCGCTTTGCCGAAGACAGGAGAAAAATCATAGGGGATGAGATAGCTCGGATCCTTGCGGCCGGGTTTATTATGGAAGTACTTCATCCGGATTGGATGTCTAACCCGGTGTTGGTAGAAAGGAAAAAGGATGACCCGAATGTAGCTGTCATTTGGCGTATGTGCATCGATTACACGAACCTTAAGAAAGCATGTACTAAGGATCCTTTTCCTTTACCTAGGATAGAACAGGTTACTGATTCAACCGTAGGTTGTGAACTGTTATCATTTGTAGGCGCGTATTCTGGCTTCCACCAGATACCATTCGGCCTGTATGGGGCTTATTGCTATCGCACCATGCCATTCGGCCTACGCAATGCAGGAGCCACGTACCAAAGGTTTATGCAAAAATGTTTGCATGATCAGATTGGAAAAAATGTTCAAGTATATGTTGATGATGTGGTTATAAAGTCCAAGGAGAGCCATACACTCTTGGATGATATCCGGCAAACATTCGCGAATCTGAGAAGATTCCGAATGAAACTTAACCCGAAAAAATGCACCTTCTGTGTACGAGCCGGAAAATTACTCGGTTTCCTCGTATCTACCCAAGGTATAGAGGCGAATCTGACTAAAATTCATGCAGTTGAAAGGATGGAACTGCCTAAATGCCTCAATGATGTTCAGAAATTTACAGGATGCCTTGCATCCTTAAGTTGGTTCGTGAGTTGGGTAGGTGAAAAAATATTGCCTCTATATCAGTTGATCAAAAAATCCGATAAGTTCACCTGGACTTCTCAGGCTGATAGCGCTTTTCATGAGCTAAAAAAGATTCTAGCCACATCGCCAATTTTAGCTTCGCTTCTATCAAAAGAGTCTATGCTGCTCTATATAGCAGCAACAAACCGAGTCGTGAGCATTGTGATAGTTGTGGAGCATAATGAAGAAGGTAAATCGGTACAAAGGCTGGTTTATTACCTAAGCGAGGTATTATCGGCATCAAAACAAAACTATCCACACTACCAAAAAATGGCTTATGGAGTGTATATGTCGGCAAAAAAGCTCAAGCATTATTTTGAGGAACACCCCATAAAGGTGATTTGCAAGGAACCAATAGCCGAGATAATGAGCAACAAATATGCGAGCGGCCGAATAGCAAAATGGAAAATTGAGTTATCCCCTTATGCCCCACAATTTGATAGACAAGATGCAATCAAGTCTCAGGTAGTGGCAGACTTTTTTGGCGATTGGGCCAAGATACAGTATGAACCCCCATTACCTGATCCGAACTATTGGACGATGCATTTTGATGGATCCAAATTAAGGAATGGGTTAGGAGCAGGAATAGTGTTAACCTCTCCAAAGAAGGATCAACTGAAATATGTACTACAGATACACTTCGCTGCATCAAACAATGTAGCCGAATATGAGGAACTTGTCCATGGCCTAAAGATGGCGAAAGAGATCGGATTTTATGTTTTGGAGATTCAGACCTTGTAGTGCAACAAGTATCAGGAAATTGGGACGCATTGGATGCAAACATGGCCTTATATCGGTTTCATGTACAAAAAATTAGTGTCTATTTTGCCGGGTGTGAATTTCATCACATACCTCGGGCGGAAAACAACGCTGCTGATACCCTGTCAAATCTCGGATCAACAAGACAGTCAATTCCACCTAGTATCGCCTTAGAACACCTGAGAAATCCATAAATCATACCTTCACCAGAGTCCAAATCAATTCGCCTCTCGTCAGATTATAAATCTGAGTGTGTCCCAATGGAAATTGATAAGGGACATCAGGCGAATAACCCGGGGACTGATTTAGATAAACACAGAGATGATTTGGAAAGTTCGGCAAACATTACGTCGGAAGAAGTAATGGAAATTGATAAAACAGTTAATCTGGAGTAGGACATACCGGAATGGGCACATCCCATATTCTTATTCCTTAAAAATGACACCCTGCCGAATAATTAAGTCCTTGTTAGGCAGACAATGAGAAGGGCGAAAGCTTACACAATAATAAATAATGAGCTTTATAAGAGAAGCGTAACAAACATGCTGCAACAATGTGTTGACCCGACAAAAGGACAAGAGATCCTCTTGGACATACATCAAGGAGAACGTGGGCACCATCAGAGCCCTTGTGGCCAAAGCATTCTGACACGGATTTTATTGGCCAAGTGCACTAAAGGAAGCAAAAGAATTGGTAGCAAGGTGCAACGGCTGCTAGAGATATGCCAGCAAAATACATATGCCTTCAACCGAGTTAAAAACAATACCAATCACTTGGCCATTCTCAGTATGGTGGCTGGACATGGTAGGATCATTTAAGCCGGCTCGCGGAGGCATGACTCACATTTTGGTCATGGTGGACAAATTCACAAAATGGATAGAGGTAAAGCCAATAAGAAAATGTGACGGGCCCATAGCAGTGAAATTTCTCAAGGATATCATTCTGAGATATGGTTACCCACACAGTATCATTACGGACAATGGCACAAATTTTGCTGAAGGAGCCTTTGCTCGATTTTGCCACAAATGGGCAAGTGGAAAGATAGAATGGACTCGTGTTATCCGGAATAAAACCTTGGCTAATAGAACCACTCTAGAGGTCGGCAAGTTGTTGGATTGAGGAACTTCCATCGGTGCTATGGAGTTTAAGAATTACCCCAAATAGATCGACGGGGTACACTCCATTCTTTCTCGTATATGGGGCAGAAGCTGTGCTCCTAGCCGATATAGTGCATGACTCGCCCATAGTCACCGAATACTCGAACGCCGAAGTAAATGAAATATCTCGGCAAGACGGTGTGGATCTACTAGAGGAAGCAAGAGAATTAGCATTGTTCAGATCAGCTGTTTATCAATAAGACCTCAGACGCTACAATAGAAACAAGGTAAATCCCAGAGTCTTCAAGGAAGGAGATCTGATCCTTCGGCTAGTGCAACGCACGTTCGGCATGCATAAGCTATCTCCTCCATGGGAAGGCCAATTTATCGTGACAAAAACACTACACAACGATGCATATTACCTCATAGACGCTCAAGCACCAGAAAGGAACAAGGCGGATAAATCCGGAGACGAGTCAAAAATACCATGGAATGTAGCATTACTTCGTCAATTTTACACTTAGAGGAAGTGCACTATATCCAGTATTATTATGTATCGGTTTATTGTGTTAGGAATGAATTAATGAAATCTCGGCAACTCAAGTAGTGACTCGGGGACTACCCCATATTATTTATCACTATGATTATGTATTTGATATGAATGAAACCTCGGCAACTCGAGAAGTGACTCGGGGACTGCCCCATATTATTTATCACTATGATTATGTGTTTAATATGAGTGAGGCCTCGGCAACTTAAGCAGTGACTCGGGGACTGCCCCATATTATTTATCACTATGATTATGTATGAAACCTCGGCGACTCGAGCGGTGACTCGGGGACTACCCCGTATTATCTATCTTACCCGTACATATTCAATATGTCGGGCGACTCGTATATCCATCCGACTGAGTAACATGTGGATGTCGGAAGAAACATCCCTGACCTTTCACGGTCTAAAGAGAGAACTTATGGTAAATAAAATAAGAGCCAACGGAGAATCAAACACACAAAAATTTGATTCAAACCCATGAACTAAAATTTGCGAACAATGATACATGTCCAATAACTCAACCAGAACGATAATAACTTAACGATTCCCATAGCGTATGAAAGATTCCAAACTAATACAGATGAAACAGCACAAAAAGAGGCAGATTATCTTAAAACAACATATGCCCGTCATACCAGGGACTTAGCGAATAAAAGTTTTTCAGCTCAGGCATTAACAGCAGCCGAGTCATCGGCAGGAGGAGTAACGGAAGTGGCAGGAGTTTCCAAAGTAGGTACCTCAGGTACGACCGAAGGTACCTCGGTCTCTGTAGAAAGAATAGTTTTGGGAGAAGGAATCTCCGAAGTTGCCTGAACCTCTGCGGAAGTTACCTCGGCATCGACCGAAGTTGCCAGGGCATCTTGAGCATTGGCCGTTTGACGTGAAGCTCCACCTTGGGCTTGGGAAGCTTCAGTCCCCTTGGAGGAAGACCGAGCTTCAAATTTCTTCCCAAACTACCACTAGACTCATCAGAATTTCCACATTTTTCATCCGAGTCATGTTCATCACCAGAATCTCTGTCAAACTCATCATCATCAGCAATGTCAACATTCTCTTCGGCCTCTTCGGGGAGGAAACTCGGCTCCCTCATTCCATTGATGCACATTTGCATACTGGGTAAGTTGATAGGCACGGGCTTGGCGGCGAACAACATAATCTGGATTCTCGACCCAAGGAGAGCCGGTATACAAATTTATCAATGTGTTGAGGGAGATATCCTCGTACCATGATAGAACGGCAGTAAGCGCCATGTCAGATCTGGCTCGCCCGACGGATTCTCTCTAGTGGTTCAACTGAGTTTGAGAATCCATTAGCTTCGCCACGAGTACTTCCACCTTGCTATTTTTTGGTTTATTCGGCCAGAGCACATTGAAATCCCGAATTTCCGCTTTCACCAAATCTCTTCCCATGATTTTCATTGGCTCAATGGCAGCAGCAAAAGCAACCAAGAGGTCCTGAATAGAATATTCTTGATCCGAGAGATTGGGGACACCTCGGCGGGCACGAGCAGCAACCATGGCTTCAGTACTCACGGGCTCGGCTTCTGGAAAGTGATCTGTAAAGCAAAAGATGACATAAGTTAAGAGGTGCAATGAGCAAAGAATGACTAGGCCAGGGACAAAGAGGAAAAACATGGCAAATAAGCTTATGATAGATATATCGCAGCATCTTCAGAAGATCCACAGCCCAGCCAACCCGTTTATTCTCAAACCGAGTAATCTCCTCAGACATCGTCTGATTTTTTAGCTCGGCCGCATCAAGGAGTTCTTTGTCCTTCTGAAGCTGGAGACTTCATGGTCAATTTTCTCCATCTTGGACTTGTAAGATGATTTTAAGGACTCAACCTCGGCACGAAGCCGAGCTATGTCATCATCCTTCTCCTTCAGCTACGCCGAGTGAGTCCCTGCTTGCTCTGAAAAATGCAGCATCATATCAGGCATGGGTACGTAATCTTGATGCGACGCTGAAAATCTTTGTAATTTGGCTGAGCCAAAGATGGAGCATTACAAGATACTCAGAATTTGTTTAGAAGAGAAATAGGAGAGCACAAAGAGGATGGACGACTAACCTTCGAGGCTGGCAACCATTTTCATCAGCCGATTATTTTGATTATTAATGTTTGGTGAGTAAGGATAAATCGCAAATTAATTAGGAAGTAAAGACTTGTAAAGAGGACTTGAAGGCAAACACCGAATAATTTACCTATCTTTTGCAGAATGGGAACCATCTTCTCATACTTTACCTGAAGCTTCCTATGCGAAAAGAGCACCTTTTGGAATTCGACCGTACGTCGATTATGAGCAACCTAAAATGACATCGAATTATAAAGAGAAATATACGCAAACGATCTGAATCAAGTAAAACTTGAATCAAATCTAGGTGGCTGGATATTCAAAGCTAATACTTAAAAATATCCAAATCAAGTAAAACTTGACTCAGATATAGGTGGCTGGATACTCAAAGCTCAAACTTAAAAAGATCCGAATCAAGTAAAACTTGACTCGGATCTAGGTGGCTGGATATTCAAAGCTCAAACTTAAAAAGATCCGAATCAAGTAAAACTTAACTCGGAGCTAGGTGGCTGGATATTCAAAGCTCAAAATTAATAAGATCCGAATCAAGTAAAACTTGACTCTCTCTAGGTGTGTGATATATTTCACTTAACTCTAGTGGGTGGATGGGATATCAAAAGCTCAAATTTAAAATTTAAGCTCAAAATCTTGGAATCAAGTAAATCTTGACTCGGATCTAGGTGGCTGGATATTCAAAGCTCAAACTTAATAAGTTCGGAATCAAGTAAAACTTGACTCGAATCTAGGTGGATGGATATTCAAAGCTAAAACTTAAAAATATCCGAATCAAGTAAAACTTGACTCGAATCTAGGTGGCTGGATATTCAAAGCTAAAACTTAATAATATCCGAATCATGTAAAACTTGACTCGGATCTAAGTAGCTGGATATTTAGAGCTAAGACTTAAAAATATCCAAATCAAGTAAAGCTTGACTCAGATCTAGGTAGCTGGATATGTTTTAAGCCAAAACATGCATGTCAAATATTATCTGCTAGACACACATGTACATATTCTAAACAATTGAAGCTTCCAAACGAATAACAAGTTATTTGGTCGCAAGCTCGTGGACTAGTGGGCATATAGTACACTGTGCGCAAAAGATAAAGTATAGAGAAAAGAACATACCTCGTTCATCTTGTCACTCTTAAGCACAACTTTTGCAGCCAAATGCAAACGGCTGCTAATGTCGGAAAGCTGGAAGGGTTGGTTACTTGGTTGCCCTTAATTTGATCAGCAGGATTCCAATTATTGGCATACTCTACCAATGACCCGAGGATTCCTCCGCTCTCCGTGTGCGTCAAAACCTTGCCCTTGGCCTCTCGCGCCTATTGTGTAGCTGTCTCGGCCGTCTGGCTCTTGTGAAGAACGAGTTGTGTGTTGGCGGCAGAGGAAGACCCAGGCTTAGCCACAGAAGCCCCTTTGTGGATGTAAAGGTCCCAACCTGATAAGTTAGAGATCCCTGTGTTTACAATGCTAGTCCCTGGATCAATAGCTAGCATCCACAATTTAAGATGTAATATCAAGAAACAATGGTCATAATACAACTTTATAACCAAGAATAAAATAATTCATTACAACTTACATAACTCATTTGGCTATCTCATTACAATGCAGCAGAAATAACTATATTGCATGGAGTCCATCATCTTCAAAGTGCCACAGGAAATCATGTTTGTTGTAGACTTGTAATCCTATTTAACATACTTCACTAACATCAAACAAACCTGCAACATAATAAGTTACAGCCACAAGAGTCAATACATTTGAATTATATTGGAAAATTTCACTACTATGTGAAAATAAGTTGGAACCTACCAATATATGCATATTTGGCTAAGTAGGGTTTAGGCTCATTTGTAGAAAGCAATATGGTTTTATCCTATCTTTTCAAAATAGTTTTGATCTTTTAACAATCTTTCTGAAATCCTTGGCAAACTCCAAGTGCTTCTAATCCCTTGTTGACACCATCAATTTTTACTTTGAGAAATTGGAATGTCGAGATCTTCCATAGCTTCGGGCCTTAGTTGCTCAGAATTGTCCATAACTAGGGACACGTCTAAGTACTTAGAATTTGATCTTCTGAAGAAGTTGTATACTTTACCCACATGACACAATCTTGTCTTGATACCACCAGTGGCCGCTGGATAAGTACACACCAAATGGAGTACTGGTAGATCGAGAATGTGACAAAGTCTTTCCATAGAAGTCCTCCCAATACATAATGCTAGCATGTCTACCAGGCACCAATGTAAGGATATATTTCCAATACATGAATCTAGTTAACCTGAATAGGTGCCAATGCAAGGGTCTTCCACTATGTAATTGACTAAGCCAGTGCCCATTTAGCATGTGGTACGTACACGGAAATATGTACGAGAAACATGTTCCATCTCTAAGTCCCTGGGTGGTTTTCTTCTAGTGCACATACGAAAAAGATAGCCATATAAACATGATTCCCTACGTTGCCACCTTATTCACAATTGAGTATCCACATTCCACCCAGGTGATTCATTGAGTACTTGTTTTATTATACAAAACATATATTTTTCCAACACTTCATATAATCATAACATGTATTCCACCCCAAGTCTATAGCAGGGCTAAGCATACTACAACTATGATGTTTTCACTAAGGAAGATGTAAAGGATATCCTAATAGGACATAGCATAACATAGTAATATAGTAGCCCTATCATGCATACTACAAAAATTCCACTAAGTGTAATGAAAATAGGAAGACATGGATGATAGTGTCACTTGCCTTTTTAGTAGAGAATATTGGTTCACTCCTTGATCTTGCAATAATCACATTCTTCAAATTTCACTACGATTCAATCAAGCAAGCACATATTCAAACAAACATTCAAACAATTCACCACATAAAACAATAAAAATAAAGCAATGCATGTAAGCATGCAAAAGATTGCTTTATTTGGAAAGGTGGTTTCTAATAGGATATAAACATTTTTAAAACTCTTATTGGTAATTTACAAAAGTGGTAAAACCATTTAAGTTCAAGTTTAGTGAAAATGGCCATTTAAATCATTTTTGTTTTGCTAGAAATGATTTAAATCAAAGTAATGATTTCTAGTGTTTGCCAAATATATTTTTGAACACATATGTTAATGTTTTAAGGTCAAAGTGTTTTAGACTAATCCATTTGCAAAAGTTTTCATCCAAATTCCATTTTTAAAGAAATATTTTTATTTTGCTAGAAATGCATTTAAACAAAGTAATAATTTACTAGGGTTCATCAAATATATTTTTAAATCCTAAAACTTGGTGTTTAAGGTCAGAGAGTTTAAATCAAACCATTTTCAAAAGGTTTTACTCAAAAAGCATTTTTAAACCATAATCAGTATTTTTATTTAACTAGAAATGCTTTTATTCAAGGATTAATTCCTTAGTGTCACAAAATATACTTTTAAATCCAAAAGCTGGTTTTTATGGTCAGTAGGTTCAAAACAAAACATTTACAAAATATTTTACCCAAAAATCATTTTTAGAATAAATTTTATACACAAAATAAGCAAATTACCCAAATTTACAAAATGTTTCTGCAAAAACACCCAACTTTACAGAAGCAAAATACTAAGATAATGACATGGTTGAAAAGTTTGTATTTTTGTGATTCCAATGATATAAAATTTGTTAAATTTGGCCAAGCAGAACAATAGTTATGATTTTTGCAAGTTTAAACAAATAAAATCATTCTCTGGATTTTAACAAACAGACTCAGGCCACGAGTCTTAATCTTATTCGCTGGTACCGGTTCAGGAGGATCGATCAACGTGGTGCGTTGGATTAAAAGTATATCGTACGGAACAGATCAAACATATCTGTTTGTTTTAAGTTATCTATCCTAGCCATGCGATAAGGAACTAACGGCTCCTAGCGGTTCGACCAAGGATGCGCGGCGCTGCGATGGTGGCGAGCGGCATAGCGCTCTGGCGGTGGCATTGCCGATGAATTAGGAAGCGCGGGAGAGGAGAAGGGGTTTACCAGACTCGCCCGAGTGTGGCGATGCTCAACGTCGTCGTGGTTGGCGAAGGGGCGTTCGGAGCTGCTGGCAATTCTTTGTCGGAGTCGTCGTTGGCGTCGGGCACCCGGCAACGACGCTCAGGTGTTGTCCTTGCCGAGAGAGAGAGGGGAGGATGGAGCTTACGGGGAAAGGTCGCCCGAGAGGGGGCAGCCGGCAACGACGCTCCGGTGTTGTCCTTGCCGACGCTCCGAAGCACGCGCGGTCTAGCTGGGACCACTAGTAGATGCGCAAGGTACGGGGGAGTGAGCTCACGTGCACAAGGAGGTAGGGTACGGTCAGGCGTTGCCGGAATTGGACGAAAATCTCGCCGGAGTCAGTGGCGTTGCCGCGAGCAATTCGGGCAGCCTAGGGGCAGATAGGGAGTGGTGTCTGGGGGGAAAGGGAGAGGTAGCATGGTCACCGACGAGGATCGATCACGCATTCATGCGAATTTAAGAATTAATCGCGGCAGAAACGGTGAGGTGTGAGGGGGGGAACGGTCGTGCGAGGTTGATGACGATGAGGTGGCCGTGGGTCTCATTCGTTAGTGAGGTGAGCGTTCTCTTGTGGCGTCGCAGCATCGGCGAGTGTGCGGGTTAGCTCGCGAGTAAGAAAACGCTTCTCCAGGGGGAGTAAGGTTAGCTGCTGGGCCGAGTTGGGCTGGACTGGCTGGGCTGGCTTCGTTTTCTATTTTTTTCCTGATTTCTTTTTTCCTTTTCTATTTTCATTTTCTGTTTTCATTTTATTCAAATGGTTTCAAACTCTAATTTGTTTTCAAACTTTTATCAACTTTCAGTATGCTTTATTCTGTTTATAAATGTTTTGAAGTCTATTTTAAAATATTTATTTTTATTCTATTATGGTTTATTATTATTTTAAAATAAACATTTTGTCTTTATTTTAAATAAGATTTAAATATGGTTTCAAACTTCTTTTGAATTCTAATTTTTGCCAAACCTTTTTCAGTAATTTTTATTTATTCATTAGTGTGTTAAATATTTCACTTTGAATTTATTTAAAATATTTTAATATGATTTACTATCCATTTAATTTGGGCATTTGTCTTTATTCAAATAAAATCAAATATGGTTCAAGTCCATATTAATTTTATCCCAATAATATTTATTCCTTTATTTTGTTTGGATTATCTTTATTCCATTTGCTTATGAATTTGGCCAATATTTAATTTGGCTTTTTAAATATTCCTTATTTATTTATTTCTTTCTTTGCCTTATAAAATCCATATCTTTTTATTTAAAGATCCAAAATTGGTGATTCCAATTTGTTTAATTTTCTTTATTATTTGTTTATCTTTTCAAATCATTTTAGGATTACTTTGCTCAAGATTTGGGATAGATTTAGATAGGAGCTTTATTAGCCTTGAAAAATATTTCCTTTTAACTTATTAAATTCATAAGTTTTTATCTATGGCTCCAAATTGAGTGAAACCAATTTCTATGGTTTTATAATATTTATATTTATCATTCTTGATTATTTATAAATGTTTGTTGACACATTTTTATATGGATCAAATCCATAGTCTTAGAGAGATTTTGGAAATGAATTATTCCATTAGGGTTTTGATGTTTCCTTTTAGAAACAAAAAGTTTCTTTTCACCCTAAATTTCAACAAATATTTATTTTGTTTATTTATTTTTCACATTTCAAAATTTTTAAATTTTTGGGATGTGACAGTGGAGCATGTCGGCGACGCTCGGCTGAGAGGAACCAGGTTTTCCTTTCTGAGCTGGTGTGGATTTGGCAGTGCCATCTTTCTTGATCTTGGCAGGAACCTCAGTAATAGGCAAGGACTTTGGCGGTGAACCATACTCGGAGCAATAACCTTTGCGGCAGAAGGGGAGGTGGCCTCCAAAGGAGCCGAGGTAGCGGCGACTTTGGCAATAACCGAAGCAGCAGGAACTTCAGTGGAGGAAGGCTCGGCGGGAGCAACTTCGGGGACCTTGGAAGAAGTTACTAGATCAATTGAGTGATCTGGCATAATGACATCAACGCCAACACCAGCGAGAACTCTGGCCTCGTCACAATAAGACGGGCTATTAGTCGGCATGATAGGCGAGTTATCTCGAGGAGGGCTCGAAACTCTAACATCCCCTAGAGGAGGTGGCGAGGGTGTCCGAGTAATATGCGAGGTCATGCTCGGACCGCTGGGCTTAGCAGAAAGGGGAGCATTGCCAGGATAAAGGTAAAGACCAATTCAGAAATAGAAAGAGAAAAACAAGAAATACAAATTAAAAGAAGCAAGGAAACTTACCCAGAGACTCCGGGCATGGTTTTGCGCTTCGGAACTTGCTAGGAGGATCTCTTAGTTCGCTTCTTGGGACCCGCATCTGAAGGATCGGCCGAAGCAGCATGCTTCTTCGACGGAGCGGGAGCTTCGAAAGCGAGGGGTTCGACCTCGTGCACCTTCCTAGCCGGATTAGATGGGAAAGAAGGAGCCGGAAATGCGTAAAAGATAGGCACCGTGGCAACTACCTCGAGAATTTGTACGTCGTCCGAATCACCTTCATCAGCATGGGCAGAGGTTTTACCCCGGGTATGAGCGGGGGCAGCCTCAGGTTTAGGAATAAACTCCTCCGGGTCTGGTTCTCCATTATCTGGGGTACTGCGGTCATTTGTCCATGGAAGATCCAAATCCTCGGCATCTTCTGAAACTTGCTCGTCAAATTTCTGTAGAAAGAGTAGAGAAGAGTTAGCTGAATAATCAATGAAAAATAACTCGGATGGGGCAAATCAAGTTTGAATTACCTGGGGAGGGGGATTATTGCGGGAAAAGGGCTTCATTCCGCACACCCATTCCTTGAGCATCTCAGTTTTGAAGATAGCTCAGACGCATTTTTGAATATGATTGTCGTCAAGCTCAACCATAGAGACTCGGTTGGTGTCGTGGGAATGACCACGGCAGATGCTGCAATCGGCAGCGAGTAGTAGAACGAAGGGCAAGGGCGGCCAGCCATCTGCGGTGCGAGATGAGGGCGGAGACTCAGGGTTTTACCCAGGTTCGGCCCCCCGGAGGGTAAAGACCTACTCCTGCTAGATTGTATTATGGAGGTGTTTACAATGGGCGAACTCGGCGGCTAGGCGGCGAGTTGCTTGGGTGTATGAGGGAACGTATCTCTACTCATCCCTTAGGGAGGTTTATATAGGCTTACCTCCCCTAGGGTTTACATATCTCAACCGATTCGGTTACAACTTTGTCAATCGTTTAACTCAGACCGACTGGGCCTATCTACTCGCCTGGGCCTTCGACCTCGATGCTGGTACCCTGATGGGCCTTGATCCACTCGCCGTTCTGCAGGCCCACTCGCCAGCCTTTGGGCCAGTCGGAAACGTCCCGCTGAGGATACCCCAGTAGGCATATCCCCATCAGTAGTCCCCGAGGCCGTCGTTGATTAGGCGCGGGTGGCTACTGGCAGTCGGAGTATACGGCTTCAAGTTGGCATCCAGTCGAATCGTCGGCGGGCTCCTGTACAAAGGAAAAATCCGGCGAACCGCGTCTCGGCGACTCGAACCAACGGTCGCAACCTTGGCGAGTAACTTAGCGAGCCGAGTGCCGTGGGCAGACCGTCGGGTGTGGTCAAACTAGCCGTTAAGGTAACTTAACGGTAACTTTCGGCGTAATCATCGCGCAGTAACGGTCCCCTAATTTGGCGGGCAGCTCCCGCTATATAAGAGGGATGGTAGACTATCGGAAATCCAACCGCCCACCATTTCCTCCGAGTACGCACATCCTTCGTCCGCTGATCCCGCGATCTGATCGACCCGCAAACTTCCGACCTCCAAGCAAATCCTCAGCCATGGCCCTCTCCTCCGAACCTTGGGGCAGATCCAAATGCACCAGGGCGCAACTGGCCTCCTTCGAGGAGGAATCTCGGGCAGTCTTTGGCGAATCCCATGGCAGAAAGCGACCCGAACCCGCGTGCGAGAGAGTTCATCTGCTTCACTAGCCACCTCGAGCGGGGCTTAGGGTTTCCCACTTCTCTATTCTTCCGGCGCTTCTGCGCCTACTACGGGATCCAGCCCTCGGATCTGGGTCCCCATAGCATCGAGCAGCTCGCCATCTTTGTGGCGTTCTGCGAGTGTTATTGGGCTGCCGCCCTACTTTCCTTGTGGCAAGATCATTCCATGGACGGATCAGCCGCGAGGCCATGACAATGCTAACTTAGCCGGCTTAACCTTCCAGCTGAAATCCAAAGCCTCCTTCTTGACCTTATCTGCCGGCCAAAGCAGCGGCGGGAAAAAGTCTTGGTTTTACGTGACCGGCGACCCCGGAAGGCGGCGATCCACGATACTCGGCCGACCGCTCCGAGCGTAATCTCAGTCGCCAAGCTACCCGACGACCAGCGGATGGTCGTTGACGAGATGCTCCGAGCCATTCGCGTGCGAAGAAGAAGGGGCTCAGACGGTGAACTGTACAAGCTGGCTTGGGCGGCGTCTTGTTCCACTACCATGCCTTGAGGCATTATATGTACCAAGCATGCGGGCGAGAAGACTCGGCGAAGGCCTGCCTCGCCAGTGGAAGCGGAGGACTACCTCTGGCGTGAAGAGGATCACCCGAGCGGCATACACGGATGCGCAGCCGGGCTCCTCCATACACCACGGCGTCCGGCTCCAACGGTAATAATCTGATCCCATTCGCGATCGCAGCATATGCGATCGCGGTAATTCTAACTTTCTTCCATGTTTAACGCAGTTATTTCAAGTGGTGGAAGGTGGCTCCACCGCCCGATGACGAGTTCGGGCCATCCGCCCGGGACAAGCGAATCGCCTCCGCCAAGGCAATGAGGACGACGAGGGCGAATCCGAAGAAGAGATCGCCCACTGATCCGAAGACCCGTGGGCAACGTCAACGCGAGCTCGAGGCGAGCAAGAGCCTCGGCGTCATGATGACGAAGAACTCCGGAGACCACCTCGCTCCGTCAAGCCACTCCCGCAAAGAAGAAGAAGAAGGAGGCGAGGGCCCCCGAGGAGGAGGGCGAAGCCGAGGATGGTCTCACCGCCCCGCTCGGCAGCGGCTCGATGCCCATAGCTCGGCCGACGACGGGTGGCTCGGCAACCCGCGCTGGATGCGCCATCCATGGAGGCGCTGGCTTCACTACCTCCGCCCTTGGCGCGGTCTCCGGGCTAGGGGCGGCTCGAGGCGGCCCGCCTCAAGGAGGTCCCGGCGTGGCGGTTTCGCCTGTGAGGCTCCTAGCATGGCGGTCTCGCCTGCAAGGAGGCTCGGCCGCGGCTCCACTTCACGAGGGGCCTCCGTCGAAGGTGTTCGAGGCACCAACCGCTACCTCAACGTCAAAGAAGCCCTCCGTATCTTGGGCCTGGCGTCCTGGGCCCTGGGGCTTAGTCGCCACCGGGCCTGTGGAGAAACCGCCGGCCTCCGTCTTGGGCTGCTTCATTCCGATCGCCAAGTAAGTGCACTCGTCCTTCATCTTCCTCTCTTAGTATTTAAATTGTTTTGACTGAGTTGTCTCGATACATAGGACCGGAGTGAAGAAGATGGGCCACCCGACGGTGGCCAAGGTGCCCTCCCGCTAGCGAGGAGGACCCTTCTCGTAAGAGGAAGGGCGAAGTCGCCGCCACGCCGGAGGCAGCAAGAAGGCCAAGGCGGCGACATTGTCGCCGTCTCGATGACACAGCGACCGCTGCGGCTGGGCCCATTGTGGAAGCAACCGCATCCACGAAGGGGCATTTCGTTGCCGAGGCCGGGAGGCGAGCTCCCTTGGGCGGGCGTCGTCGCTACCTTCCCCGCTTCATGACCAAAGGCGGCCACGGCGAAAGTGCGGGCTGCGAGCCCTCCGAGAGATCGCCGGCGAGATTGACCAACGTCGCGGACACACCGCCGCTTGCGTGCGTGGACCTTGCGCGCAACTAACATGCTTGGCGGCCATCCGGTACCTCCGGTCCCGAGGATCAGGTCGGTGTTCTGCGGCCTGATTCTTTTAGTTTCTGTTTTGGCGCGTTGAGTCCGGTCCCGAAAGTGCGTTTCGCTAAATTTTAGCGGGTGGGCACTTAGGAATTTTCAACCGTCGGTCCCGAGTGCACACTCGCTAAATTTTAGCGGGTGGGCACTTAGGAAATTTTTCAACCGCCAGTCCCAGTGCGCTTTTCGCTAAATTTTTAGCGGGTGGGCACTTTAGGAATTTTTCAACCGCGGTCCCAGTGCGCTCGCTAAATTTTAGCGGGTGGGCACTTAAGAATTCATGTGTGACTTTGAAGATGTCAGGTCTGCAGGTGGAGTCGGCGAGCGATTGGCTGCGACGGCGTCTTTGAGAAGGAACCTGCTCTCCGAAGCGAACAAGGAACTTCAGTTGTGGCTGCAGCGGAGGTGGCTCGCCAAGGGCTTGTCCTCTTTGGAGAGCTGGGCAGTGCGGTGCATTGGGCACCGCCCGAACAAAAGATCGCCGACCTCGGCCTTGAGCTTAAGGAGGCGAAAAGAAGAAGCGAGTTCGTGAGCAGGCGGCGAGGCTGCCGTTGCCGCGGAGGACGATCGAAGCGTCTGAAGCCATCATTGTTGGGCTTGAGCGACCATACATCGCTTCAAGGTTTCATCACGGGGCTCGCCCGCCCTTTTATTGGTGAGTGCGTCTTCCTTGCCTTTACAATTATACTGTTTGTGGTTTCCATTGTACTCATAGTTGTCTCCTTCTCGCAGGCCGTATGATTGATAGCCATGAAGAGGCGAGTTCTCTTGATGCGAGGAGTGCGTGAGCATGCTCGTCGACTCGGCGGCCATCGGCGACTTGCATCGCGCCTACCTTCAAGAGATGTCGCCCGGAGGTTATTCCCAATGACCTCATTGAGGTGTGGGAGTACTTGGAGAAGGCGCCCTGTCGTGGAGTTCATGACGCGGTCGGCTTTTCGACGTGGGCGTCGGCGGCTCTGAGCAGGACTCGCCCACTTCCCGAAGATTTCGACCTCGACGCGTGACAGTGGTTATCCTTCATCGTGCGCTGTGGATCTGTCTGAAGTTCTTAAGCTGCGGAGCGTCTTTGCCGCGTACTCGGGCGTGTTTGGGCGATGGGCGACCTTCTTCCGTACCGAAGCGGTCGTCGCGAACCGGCCGCCACATCGCGACTTCAAGGTCGAGCAGCCCTTCCATGGCGATGGCGGGCCAGTGACGACTTATCCATCGAACCCGTATCTTGTATTCATCCGGAGCGCCGGGCTGGTGCATCATCGTCGAAGCACTGGAGTAGTGTTAGTAACACTTCTGGCGAGTAGGCATATTTTGTAATGTAAGACAATGCGATATGCGATTGAATGGAACGTTGTGTTCATTTTGCTATTTGTTTGCGTGTTTTGGATTGATTTTGGGTGAGTCCCCGAGCGCGTCCGCCCTTTTGCGGGTTTCACCTTAAATATGATGTTTTGTTGTTTATCATGTGTGTTGTTGGTTGAGTCGACTACGAGCTCGGAGAGCCGATCAAGGCGACTCCCTCGAGTGCTCTGCTTTACCGTTTTCCCGTCTGTGACGGTGCGGGTGGCCGAGTCCCGGCGTGGTACTTGGTAGTTCAAGGCGCGACTCGAGGGTGGTTGAGGGGCCCGCGTTTGTGTTAGCGCGTCGCTCTGCCTGGCCGGTGGGTCGATCGCGTGGCGAGTCTGGGCGCTCTCTTACTTGGCGTTTTCCTGTCCGATCGAGACTGGTATACAGTCCCGGCGTGGTACTTAGCCGTTCGAGTCGCTGCCAAGGATGCGGAGGACCGTGGTCGGCTGGGAAGCGAGGCAGATGTCTTGGTTCGTAAAACCAGTCGAGCAGCGACTCGATGGGCTCCGGATTGGCGTTTTGTGGGCGATGCAAGACCTGAAATGACTCGGTGCTCTTACATCGCACTACTTTCTGCCGTGCAGTCGCTGTACCAAGGGTTGACTTCTGTATTTTAGCATGACGCTGTTAATTACGAGTGCGAGTGGCACAAGGAATGGAGAGTAGACGAATTTTTGCGGTAACCGTTTCTTTTATTCATAGCGACTGGAGAGTACACATGTGGGGTTCTAGGTATAGAACTTCCGGAGGAGATTTACATTCCACGGCCGCGTCGAGTTCACCGTCCCCGCGGACGTCGACGAGGTAGTAGGCGTCGTTGCCGAGTACGCGCCCGATAGCGAACGGGCCTTCCCATGGAGGGGAGAGCTTGTGCATGCCCTTCTTGTCCTGGATGAGGCGTAGCACCAAGTCGCCTTCCTGGAAGGTGCGGGTTTTCACCGTCGGCTGTGGTAGCGACGAGCCTTGCGATAGATAGCGGTCTTGCGCGATCGGGCGGTCGCGCTTCGTCGAGTTGGTCGAGCCCATCTTGGCGGGCCAGTTCGTTTGCGGCCTCCGTATAATGGACGATCCGCGGCGAATCGTGTTCGAGGTCGGTTGGCATGACGGCTTCCGCGCCGTAGACCATGAAGAAGGGGGTGAATCCCGTCGACCTGTTGACCGAGGTGCGTATTCCCCGGATAGCGGAGGAAGCTCTTGACCCACCGGGTGCGCTCGAGTGGTACTTGAGTCGCGGCTTCAGCCGTGGAGGATGCTTTGGTTGGCTCGTTCCGCTGGCCGTTGGATTCGGGTGTCTGCGGCGAGGTCGAGCGGATGTGGTGCTCCTCGCAGAACTCGGCCATTGCTCCCTTGGCGAAGTTTGTGCCGTTGTCCGTGATGATCTGTTGGGAAACCGTGGCGGTATATGAGCTCGCGTAGGAACTTAGTGGCGATCTTCCGTCGCATTTCGGACTGGCTTGGCCTCTATCCACTTTGTGAATTTGTCGGCGACCAGCAGGTGGGTGTAGCGGAGGGGCCTTCTTGAAGGGACCGACCATGTCCATGCCCCACACGGCGAATGGCGGTGATGGGTATTGTTTTGGCGCGAACTTGGAGCGTGCGTCGGTTGGCGTGCCGGCACCGGCGCGCTGGGCGATATCGACAGCGTCGGCATGTGCGGTGGGCGATGAAGCCGTGTCGCATGGCTTTGGCGACCGAGGCCTTGGCAGCGTGGTGGCGATCGCTGAGTGGATGTCGTGTAGGATTTTGCGTCCTTCACTGGTTGGACGCAGCGTTGGCTACGCCGGTGACGCTGCGCTTGTGTAGCTCGCCGTCGACGATGGTGTAGGACTTGCATCGGCGAACAATCATTCGCGCTTGTCTCATCTGCGGGCAGGTTGCCGTCTCGGTAGGCGATGTAGGGCTTGGTCGATCGTCGGTTCGGTGACGAAGTCGACCAAGGTTGCCTCTGGTTGGGCGGGACTCAATGTCGATCTCCTTCGGAGGAGGCGGCGGCGTGAAGATGGTGTCGAGGAACACGCCGGGTGGTGCGGATCGTCGACCCGATCAGAGAGGCGTCGGCCTCCTCGTTTTCCTCCTGTCGATCCACTCGACCCGGTGGCGGTGAAGTGGCCGCCCTTGTCCACCTCTTGGCGGTGCCGCCATGGTAGGGAGGCAGCGTCGCGGTGCGGCGACTTGACCCGCAACGAGGTCGGAGTCTCCGTAGCATCGGGCGATTGGCGCTCATCTCCTTTGCGGCTCGCATGCCGTGGAGTAGGGCCTCGTATTCAGCCATGTTGTTGGTGCAGGCGTGAATTGAGGCGGAGTATGTAGCGGAGCTTGTCACCTTTGGTGAGGTCGGCACTATCCGCTCCTGCGCCGTCCAGCGTTCTTGGACCCGTCGAAAGGCTCCGATGTGGAGGTCTGGCGGCTTCTCGCTCTGGGCCTCCTCCCGGTCGGCGAAATCGGCGATGCTGACTTGATCGCCTCCGTGGCTCGTACTTAATGTTGTGGGCCCGATCTCGACGGCCCTTGGCAACCCGCCCGTCGCCTCGCGATTGCGGATAATGTCTTGTAGTGGGCGGAGGAGACGACCGTGATGGGGTGCTCCACGGAAGTAGTCTGGGCGCGGCTGAGCTCTGAAGACCGCGTATACCAGCTTTTGGTACTGTGGGTACCGCTGGCGCGACTCGGTGAGGACCTCGCTGATGTAGTACACCGGCCGCTGTACTGGGCGCTCCTTTCCTTCCTCAGTGGTTCGACGACCATTAGAGCTGACGGCAGCTCGGACGCCTTGACGTAAACCAGCATGGGCTCCTTGTCGACGGGTGCGGTAGTGGTGCGGCGAGTAGCACCTTTTTGAGGTCGCGGGCGTCGTCGCCTCCTTGTCCCCTTTGGAAGGTGGGATTCTTCTTGTCAGGTGGTATAGGGGCATCGCCTTTTCGCCCGACGGGGATGAAGCGATCGAGAGCCGCTACCCGCCCGGCCACGGGCGTCCGCGAGCACTCGGGTTTGCCGAGCCGGGCGATCGTGTCGATCTTCGTTGGGTTTGCCTCGATCCCACGTTTGGAGACAGCGTACCTAGTAATTGCCGGGGTACACGAAGGTGCACTTGCTGGGTTGAGCTTTATCTTGTACTTCCGCAGGTTGGCGAAGGTCTCTGCGAGGTCGGCGGTAGGTCGCCTTGGCGGCGGATTTTACGACCACGTCGTCGATGTAGCGTGGATGTTGCGGCCGATTTGGCTCGCGAGGCATTCTTGCATGCCGTTGATGCGTTGCTCGGCGTTCTTGAGGCCGAAGGTCATGGCGGTGTAGCGAAGGCTCGAATGGCGTGATGAACGCCGTCTTCTCCGTCCTCGACAGCCATTTTGATCTGGTTATACCCGAGTAGGCGTCGAAACACAGCGACTCGAGCCAGCGGTGGAGTCGATGATCTGATAGATCCGGAAGGACGAACTGCTCCTTTGGGCAGGCGCTGTTCAGGTTTGTGTAGTCGATACACATTCTCCAGGTCCCGTTTTTCTTTTCGACCAGGACTGGGTTTGCCAGCCACTTGGAGTATTTGATTGGCCGAATGAAGCCGGCAGCGAGTAGACGCTGCACTTCCTCGGCGATTGCCCGACGGCGTTCTTCGTTGAATGGCCGTAGCGACTGTTTGACCGGTCGCACTTTGGGGTCGGCGTTTAATTTGTGCTCAGCGAGCTCCCTAGGGACACCAGGCATGTCGGAGGGTTTCCATGCGAAGATGTCCCTGTTCTCACGGAGGAACTCGATGAGCGCGCCTTCCTATGCTGGGCTCATGCCTGTCCCGATCGTCACCGTCTGGCTGGGGTGCACAGGACCAGCTCGGCCAGCGGTGTGCGTCATGGCCTCAAAGGTTGAGGTGTTTGTGCCTCTCGAGTTGGGCTTCTTGAGTATTGTGGGGTCGTCGTTGTTGACCCGCTCATTTGGCGAGCTCATCGGCGTGAGCTTCCGCGCGATCACGCGGCGTCGGCGAGTTCGGCTCCTTTGGCCTCGCATTCGGCGGCCATGTCGAGTCGCCGTTGATGGTGATAACGCCGCACGGCCGGGAGCTTCATCGCGTTATGCGCATAGTGGTGCCGCCATGAATTTGGCGACGCTGGCGCCCGGACGCAATGGTAAGGGCTGTCGAAGGGCACCAGCTCGAAGACGATCCGCTCGGTGCGGAAGTTCGGAGTGCGAAGGTGACGGTGGCGTGACCTTGCCGATCGATGCGCCTTCCGACCGGGGGCGATGCGTGGAACGTGGTGTGGGTTGTCTCGATCATCGATTGCGGGAGCATCGCTGAAGGTGTCGAGGTAGAGGATGTTGATGGAGCTGCCGTCCATCGAGTCTTGGGGAGCCAGTGATCGCCGACCTTGGGCTTGACCACCAGGCGACTCGCACGGGTACTCGATGCGTGGCGAGTGGTCTTGCGGCTCGGTGATAGGCTGCTCCGACCAGTTCGAGGCGGGGGCGTCTGTCTGGGCCACGCGTTGGCGGCGGCAGCGCGGGCGATGACCTTCTTCTCGCGCTTCGTGTTGAAGCCGGTGAAGGTGTGGAGCGAACCGGCCACTTTGCCGAATTTTCCGCCATTTTGCGGGTCGTTGTCGGTGTCCTCCCGCGCGTGCCGTGCCTTCTCGATCTCCCTGAGGGTGTGGCAGTCGGCGGTGGTGTGCGTGGCGGGCTTTCCTTCCCTGCTGTGAAACGCACATGGTTGGTTAAGGAGGGCCGCGGGATCGAACCTTGGCTTGTTCTTGTAGTTCCCGCCGTCGCGTCGTTGCCCTCCGTCGCGGCGGTAGCTCTTGGGGTCGCGTTGTGCATGCCCAGCATTGGCGACGAAGTCGACTCGCCCATCGTTGCGGCGCTTGCTGTGAGGTGCGGCTGTATATGGTCTGCTCGGCGGCCGCCGTCGTTTGCCGCCCGTCGTCGTTGTCCGGACTCGTCGTCGGCGTCTTGATTGGGATCTTCCTCGTGTCGTTTGGCGATCTCGAGGAGGTCGGGGATGTTGTCGAGTGTGCGGGCGTGTCGCGAGCTTGGCGACTAGGGGCTCGTGGCGGCGAGGTCTTGAAGCAATGGATGGCGGTGTCCGGGTGGATGCCGACCGCGCTGTACCAGAGCTCTTGCCACCGTTGGACCCAGTTGCGGGTCGACTCGCGGGGTCCCTGGACGCATCGTTCCAGGTCCTCGATGGTGGTGGCGCGGGTGTAGGAGCACTCGAAGTGCCTGACGAAGGCGTCTCGCATTTCCTCCCAGGAGTCGATACTGTCCTGGGGGAGCGTGTTGATCCATTGCCTGCACGTCCCCTCCATCATCAGTGGGAGGTAACGGGCGGCGAGTAGGTCGGTGTGACCCGCGATCCCCATTGCCATGAGGTATGTGTCAAGCCAGACCGCGGGGTCGTACGAGGAGTCGTATTTTTCGATCTCCTTCGGCGCCTTGAAGTTGGGTGGGTACTTTTCGCCTCGGATCATTGGTCCGAAGCACTTGGGCCCTAGTCGACTGAGCGACCCCATAGGCTCGCCATCGCGGCGAGTGGTTAGGGTGTGCCGCAAGTCGTCGGGCTGGCGTCTGCCAGTTTGGTTGGCGATGATGATATGAGTCGGCGTCGATTGGCTCTCCATTGGCGGCGGCGAGGTTGGTCGCCCGGGGATCGTTGTGGAGAGTGCGCATTCGCGTCGTCGTTGGAGCTGCGTGGCTCGGCGGCGGGCAATTGAGGGTGTTGCCACCGCTGGCGGCAGGCTTGAGCCGCTTCCGAGGAGCGCGAGTACACTCGCCCTGCGTCGGCGCGCTTTCTGCTGTTCCACGGCCTTGAGTAGGGCCACGGCGTCTTGGATCTGTAAGGCACCGTCGCGGTCGCCCGTGATCTTTGTCGGCAGCGGCTCGGCCTGCGAGGTTGTCCATCGGGGTGGAGAACGGTGGAAGGCCGTTCGCGTCGCGCTCCGTGAGAGAGCGACTATCGCGGCTGGTCCACAGGAGGTGCGGTTGGGTGGTGGTGGGGCACCCGCCGCGTTGATCTGGCGGAGGCGGTTGCTTCCTCCTGGTGGCGCGTTCTCGCGATCGCGCCGGCTATCTGCGAGCCGTTCTCGTCGTCGAAGTTCAGGGCGCCCTGAGCGGTGGGGTTCAGCGTGACTGATCCGCTGGTGGTAGCGACAGTTCTGTTGTCACCTGCTCGGCGAAATTTTCGGCGCTCGGCCTGCTCGCTGCGTCTTGCCGCCAGCGGAGTTCCTCGACCTCGTCGCCGTGGCGTTAGGAGGGATCGAGGTGGAGAAAGGTCCTCCGGCGGATCGGTGCGGTAGCCATGTAGGCCGCGGCGTGGCGGCCGCACCGTCGTGGAGGTCGGAGTTCTCCGACCGGTCGGTCGAAGATCCGAGGATGGAGGGTCCTCGAAATCTCCGCGTTGGAGACCTGGCGATGGAGCCCGCGGACGAGGCAGCGGTGATGGATCCGGCGGTGGCCGGGTCGCCGAGTCGGCGTCGTCGGTGAGGGCGTCTTCCGCGGCCGCTGAATTCTCGGCCACGTTCGTGGGCGAGTCGTACTCGAGGCGGGCGGTGGATCGTGCGGATCTGGCTCTCGGAAAGCCGATCGCGTGGTGGCGACTTCGCGGATGCGAGCGAATCCTCCGGTGATGACGTCGGTGAAGCCGAAAGAGGCTGATCGTGCCGGTGGCGGGATCACGCTGTCGCGTGGCGGTCGCGCCGGCGGGGCGTAGCTGCTCGGCAAGATCTGGAGCATCTCGCCGATCGCTATCATGCGGCGGTGGCGGCGTCGTTGATGGGCAGATTGGATCTCGCCGCGAACCGGCCGACCGGCCAGGCCCCACGGTGGGCGCCAGCGTGGGAATGACCACGGCGGATCTGCAATCGGCGGTAGTAGAAACGAAGGGCAAGGCGGCCAGCCATCTGCGGTGCGAGATGAGGCGGAGACTCATGGTTTTACCTGGTTCGGCCCGGAGGCAAGACCTACTCTGCTAGATTGTATTATGGAGGTGTTTACAATGGGCGAACTTCGGCGGCTAGGCGGCGAAGTTGCTTGGGTGTATGAGGGCGTATCTCTACTCATCCCTTAGGGAGGTTTATATAGGCTTACCTCCCTAGGGTTTACATATCTCAACCGATTCGTTACAACTTTGTCAATCGTTTAACTTTGCACGACTGGCCTATCTACTCGCTGGGCCTTGACCTCCGATGCTGGTACCTGATGGGCCTTGATCCACTCGCCGTTCTGCAGGCCCACTCGCCAGCCTTTGGGCCAGTCGGAAACGTCCCGCTGAGGATACCCCAGTAGGCATACCCCCATCAGTTGGGATCCAAAGGACCGCTCATGTAGCAAAGCTTATGAGAGCGGAGTTGGAAAGGGAATATTCGGCTACTAATGAATACGACCATCAAGTCTTCGCCATGAAGCCCTGCCCGAATCAACTCCTTCAGCCAAAGGTCGAACGCTTCGGCAAGAGCATTAGTCTTCTTCAGATTGTAAATCCAATTCTGCTTGGAAGGAGGACCCATAGAGAAGGCAGGGAGTCGAATCTTGTCATCCTTGCCAGTGTTCTTGAAATAGAAAAACGACCTATGCCACTTCTTGCAGGACTCTAGGCCTGTGACTCGGGGGAACAAAGAATTCTTCTAGGGTGTAATAGAAGCGGCCCACACTGAGTAAGAGATTTCTCGGAGGGATGGAGAGACTTATCCAGCACAACATTAGCTCGGATCTGGAAAAACTTTGACCAGACATCTACAGAAGGCTAGAGGACGAAGTATCCTTCTAAGGCCGAGATAAAAGCTGAAAGAGAAACTATGGCATTAGCCGACAGGTGATGAGGCTGAAGGCCTAAGCATTCAAGGAAGCTCTTGGCAAAGTCGCTAAGAGGGAGGCCGAATCCTCAGGAAAAATGCGACATGAAAACTACGTACTCGCCATGCTCAACTATGGGGGCAGACTCCTTGGCGAGTAAGCGACACTTTACCTCGGCAGGAACACATCGAGTCTTGCGGATCCACTCGATTTATCGAAGAGTGATAGTGGACCCTTGCCATGAGCCACGCTCCTGACCCACCATGAGATATTCTTCTCTCACGACGGCGCCACTATGCGAGCTCGACATGGGATCGTCAGAGGAGCCAACAGAGGAGGAATCGCAGGCGACAGGGAGCGGCCTCAAAATCCAAGGCCCCGTCACAATGATGATGAGCACTAGAGCGGCGGAAGAGGAGAACCACCGTAGAAGCCTGATGCAGAGGCGAAGCGCGGTGAGGAAGGAACAAACAGCGGTGACGCGTCACGTGAGGAGGAGTGCAGCAGCATGGTCGCAGGAACAGAGGCACAGCATCGGCGGCACAGGAAGGAGGATGAGGATAGTGGGAATGGGAAAGTAAACCAACCACTTTCCCACTCCCCCTATTTATAACCGCGCATGGTGAGGGTTAATGGCATCACAAGTGCGTCGCGGTAACCGCAACAAGGCATGTATCACACGTTCTCGATCGGTGAATGGAGCCATAGCTAGGATCACACGACGCAGGAGGAGATCGGGCCGCCGTGACCGTTGTGGTGATCGAAGGGTCACTGCACCGATAAGAGTGTCGCAGTAACTGCTATAGTAATGTCAGGAAACACTGTAGCAGTACAAATAATGAGACAAAAGGTAATGATTGTACACGTAGGATGAAGCTTACTAGAGAAGCTAAAAGGATACAATAGACAATGAAGAATGACTCAAAAAACAAGTCACACTTCGGAAAAGGGAGGTGAGCAAAGAGGAGAAAAAAATGAGAGAGGCGCCAACCAAATAAAAGGAGGAGAGAAAAGTACAAAAACCGAGTATCTGGAAACTGATGTGGTCCGGCCGAGGTATTTGGCAAGACCGCACCAGCTTCAGGGACTAATGTTGGGGGGATGACCCCAGGTAGGGTCACGATAGGTAAAAAACAAAGGAGACTTCATGTTCAGGGCCTGATCATGGCATAATTTGGATGAGTCATGTAGGGGTCGGACGAATAAGGTCTGACCTGTTCCGAGTCAGGTAGTTAAGACCTGACTCGACCGACATATAAGGTTGATGACCCACAAGTATAGGGGATCGCAACAGTCTTCGAGGGTAGTATTACCCAATTTATTGATTCGACACAAGGAGAGCCAAAGAATACTTGAAAGACTTAACAACTGAGTTGTCAATTCAGCTGCACCTGGAAATAGTTCTTGCTCATAGAAGTTTATCAAGAGCAATAGTTTTGTAGTAGCAATAGCAAAGTAACAGCAGCAGTAAAACAAGGGCAATAGTAACAGTAGTAGCAAACAGTAGGATATGAACGCGGTAGGCATAGAGATGGATGGATGGGCGTTGCGTGGACAAGTCTAAACATGTAACCTCAAGATCTAGGGCAATTGCAGATAAATAAGAATAAGCATCCAAGTACTAAACAATCATATGCATGAGCTCCATATATAGTCATGCATGCTCGCAATGAGAACTTGCACAACATCTTTTGTCCTGCCAGCCCGTTGCAACGGGGCCTCAAGGGAACTACTGGTAATTAAGGTGCTCCTTTTAATAGAGCACCGGAGTAAAGCATTAACACTTCATGAACACATGTGATCCTCACATCACAGCCATCCCCTCAGGTTGTCCCATTTTCTGTCACTTCGGGGCCTTTGGATCCAGACAATGATATGTGTACACAACTTGCAGATAAGATCACAAACAATACTATCATAATGAATCAATAATAAGTTCAGATATGAGATCATGGCACTCGGACCCTAGTGACAAGCATTAAGAACAACAAGTTGCAACAAAGTCAAATAGACTAATAGGGATACTAGGCACCATGCCTTAACAATCCTATTCGATTACATGATAGAACTCATCCAATCCCTACCATCCCCATAGCCTACAGTGGGGGATTACTCACTCATGGATGAGGGAAGCATGGATGGTTTATGGAGAGGCATTGGTGATGACGATGGCGATGATCCTATCCAAAATCCCCGTCCCGGCAGGGTGCCAGAACGGAGTTTCTGGTTCCGAATCGCGGTTTCTGGTGGTGGTGGTGAAGCGGAACTCTTTCTGGAAAAACATCGAACCCCCTCAGTTTTTAGGTCAAGAGGAATCTTATAGGCGAAGAGGGAGGCCGAGGTGGTGCCTTGGGTGGCCACACCCCCTCCAGGCGCGGCCAAGCCTGTCCCACGTAGCTAGGGGGGCCACTCCGTCTCGTCTTCTGGCTCCGTGAGTCCTCTGGTGAAATAGAATTTTTGGCATATTTTCTAGGATTTTTCCTGATAGTTGATTTTCTGCATAAAAACTAGACACCAAGGTAATTCTGCTAAAAACAGCGTCAGTCCGTGTTAGTTGTATCCAAATCACACAAGTTTAGAGGAGAAACAATAGCAAAAGTATTCGGGAAAGTAGATACGTTTTGGACGTATCAACTCCCCCAAGCTTAGCTTATTGCTTGTCCTCAAGCAATTCAGTTGAAAACTGAGTGCGATAAAAGAACTTTTCACGAACGCATTTGCTTCATATGATGTAAATATTCTTAGCACAAGAGTAGACACTTAGACAATTCATAATAAGAAGTATGCAACTAAGTCTACTCAATAGTCATTGCAAGCTATGAAGAGATTCCAACTCAATAATAATAAGCATCATGAAACATAAACATAAGCAACATTGCAATGCTCATAAGAAGGTATGATAGAGTGGTATCTCGCCTGCCTTTGTTTGTAGAGCACAAAATAAATGCCAAGGCTCCTCTGGAGTTCTAGTGAAGACTAGAAGTAAAGATATCAGAGATACAAGCATTAAAGACATGACATAATTAACCAAGTTTTGAGACCAGCACATTACACTAAGAATGACAACTATGCTCTCCAGAAGGTGCTCATAGAATAAGTGGTGACTCAACAAGGATGTGAAAAGGTTTTGAAAAGTTTGAAAGGCTTCCAAATGATGAAAGTAAGGTACTCATTAGCTTTGAGCTCTCATTGCCCCTATCATAGGCATCTTTATATGGTTAAGGTGAAATTAAGGTCCAATATGAGTTATATGCTTGATAGACCATAAACTGGAAATCTCATGTCCCTTGAGTACGAGGGCTGCTCCTCATGCTACTCAACTTTAGTTACCTATAAGTTCTTGTCATCGTAAATACATGCTTATCATAGATAACCGCCAACAGGGTACCCCTTGCACATGATACATGAGATATCCCATAATCAAAATGATAAGAAAAGCAAACAATGAGCATCTCAGCGATCTTTTTATTTGCTATTTGCATAGGTTTTTATTGAGGATGCTTCACAGATTTCTCATTATGGTTATGCTGCAAGTTTCCACCATGATTACGCATGGCTTAGGCTAGCGGCCCAGGCGTTTCTCTAACACACACACACACACACATATATATATATATATATATATATATATATATAACTCCATGAATTTACAGGCTCCCCTTTTATTTCACACCGACGACATCCGCAAACAAAAGAGCATTATATCAACTGGATATGCCATAAGTGTTGAAAGCGTTCCCCATGACATCACGGTTCTGCTAACTCCCAGCCTATAATTTGCAAGCATATAACTTTCATGTAGAGTCACAATGGTTCAGGTTTATTAAGTGCAAGAAATAAAGTGTGCCATCAAGTTCGTGAGAGCTTTACTAACTAACTGCGGTGACCCAGCATACCACTGCATGATGTAGTACACTATAGTCGTTGACATAACACCAATGGAACACCGTTCCATCTGCATTATATCCCTCAGAGTGGTAGAACAGAAACATCGCGGGTCCAAGACATTACTTTAAATTACATATAACATATTACAAAAGATCCAGAGAACTTCCTCTAACAGTGAGGAATATTATATAGAAAGAACCAGAAAGATCCACCCGGAGTTTACTTTAGAAGTACTATTATTAGTATATGGATAAGGCTTGAAAGTACTACTATAGTATTGTTCTACAGAAGTAGGTTTTAGATTCTAGGAGTTTTATTTATACTCTATGCTTCAGCTTGTCTTCGATAGCTTCCGGTAAGGTCTTCGACTCCGTTGATCTCCTTTAGATATCTTCAACTCTTCAAGTAACTTATTTCCTGGGAACTCCATTGGTTTCTCCGAGATCTAGCAAGGGTTAAGAAGATACGTTGAGTACGAGTGTGCTCAGCAAGTTCACTAAAGAGAAGTGTTTGATGCACTATCTATAGCCACAGACCATAGGTCTTTGGCAATGCAAGTTTCCGTAAATATTTCTTCAAAGGTTCCTTTTATTCTTAAAATCTATGTCCATCAGCCTTCACGGGTTTACCAGAACTTCCATGGAGTTCCTTTCCCGCAGCGTTCGCAGCTCCTTCCCAGAACAGGGAGTAACAAGTTACAATTCTTACACTCTGCAAAGGTGCATTGCTTTACCCATGAGAGATCTTAGCTTTGTTGCACATCCGAGTTATAGGCTCGTTCACACTTCCTTGGTATGAGGCCTAGACTAAGATCCAAGCCAATCACTATCCTTCTCTGTGACCCCGCATACCCGACGGATTGCACATCAGGCCTAGGACAAAACTTGTTTCCATTATCAGCCTAAGTTGTACAACCCTCATAGATACCAAAAGCCGTGGGATGTTGAGGGATCCCACCCATAACCTGCTAACCCTCTACAAGAAAAGTTGCAACAACGGCCCGGTCATCCGTTGGCATGCGAGAGAGAGCCGATCCAGCTGACTTCTCCGTCCCATTCCAAATCTCATGGTTAACGCGTAATATACGGCGCAAGAATCACTAGCAACATTGGTTGTTAAGTCCTAGTTAATATGTTCATTAACCACCGGAACTTTCATAATAGGTTCTTACCTCATGGTAAATAACCTATAATCATATTATTATGAAAATAGTGTTCTCTGACCTTTTTGAAATGCAGGTGATGAAAACACTGGATTTGCAAATTACTTTACAGAAAAATAATCAAAGGACATGAGAAAGTGTGAAGTTGCCTTTTGTGATTGCAAGACTATGCACTCTCGGTCTTCGAGACGATATAAGATCCAATATCTGAAATCAGCATCATTGGTCCGGTAAGGACTAATGTTTAAAGAAGCAATATGGAGTTATGCATAAGTAATGCCATGCATTTTGTAAAACTCCCAAAGTGAATCCCAAATACTTTGAGTGAAGTGAGTTTACATAATTCTTATAAGAGTTGGCTTATCTTCAAATTTTACTTTATAAGTAATGACCTTTATAAAGGAGCTTAAGTGTTAACAATTCCAAATATACAAGTAAAGTATAAAATAATGTGATTTATGTTTAATTGTTATCTGGTGACTATGATAAAAGTCCTTGGGTTGAGTTGTTAAGAGTTGAAGGAACTATCATAGACTTGTTGTTTGAAGTTGCAAAAAGAATAACATTTGAAGAAACTAGTATTTAGTTAAGGTTAATTAGTCTTAAGGGTTACTAGGTTTTACATTAGGGTTGGTGATGGTTACGAATGATGTTGAGTTATCATATTTCAATTTATGTTACAAGTGACCAAAGTTAACTTAAAAAACAGGAATTAACTTCAAATGAAATGTTTATGATTGTTTAGACCAAAGTTAACTATAAAAATAGAAGTGAATTTTAAGATATAATGAGTTTTAGAATATCATCTAGTTTTAGGGTTTTAACAAATATGATTATGAATTATCCTTTTTAATGTAAGTGAAAGATGAATTTTCAACATGCATCTTATTCATGGGAGCATAATTAGATGATCTTATAAATTTGTAAGACTTTAGAATCATTTTAAGAGTGATTAAGAGATGAAGATTATTCACCATCTTATACAAGAGTGATATATAATATTTATTTAAAATGAGTTTAATTTGAATTTAAGATTTAAAAATATTTAAAGGTTAATAGTTATTTTTAAGTTTTATTATGGTTATGGATTTAGAATTAGTAATTAAATTTAAAGGATTTAGTGTTTTATTAAGGAATGTGATTATTTCTTTCTTAGTAAATAAATTTAAAGAATTAACAAAGTGGTTATTTTATTTTAGTAAAATAAGTAAATAAATTTTATTATTTTAGGTTATTAAAATGTTTTTGAATAATATACATAATATTTTTCTACTAAAATATACTTATTAAATATCTTAAAAATGAATTTTATTTATTTTTAGGTATTATTTTTATTTTTATAAAATTCTTCAAAGAATTAAATTTCTTTAAATATTTGCTTTATGTTTTATTTTTAAAACATCAAGTTAGTATTTTTTTATAAAATAGTAGATTCATTTTTATACATAAAAATTATTTTTATTAATTTTTAGGATTTTTCCTTATTCTATGAAATTTCACTAAGGTTTAGTGGTGTTAATATTTATTTGCATTCTTTTTAAATTAAATAAGTAAAGTTATATTTTTCTTAGGTTGATATTATTTTTATGATGATTTTTATATATGATAATTTTTTTAAGGTTTTTCTATATTTTTTTAGAGCTTTAAATATCTCCAGAGTCATTTTTATAAACTTGCATTTTTTTTCTTAAATTATTTTATTTTATTTTAAGATGGGCCTATCACCCAACAATGGGCTAAATTAGCCCACCAAGGGGGTACTAGATCGGTCAAACCGACCCAGCCCGTAGCTCACCTCATCCCCTCGAAGCTTATCTCCTCCTCTCGTTCTCTCTTCTCGCGCTCCTGGGCGCTGCCACCGCTGCCAGCGCCACCATTTGGCTCCGGCTGCTCCCGCCCTCTCCGGTGCCGGCGAGATGGGGTTTTGGTCTGCCCTTCTATGAGCTAAAACCTCCTCTCATTTGATTTGTCCCTCTCTACCTCTTGTGTACGACCCCTCTAAGAATATCCTAGGCTTGCCGTCCCGGTCCGGCCATCGCCGACGAACTCAGGTATCCGCACTTTTTCGGCATGGCTCCGCCTCCTCCGTCTCTATTGAACCCCCAGTGCTGTTACATTCTCCCTACCTACACGCGTACTTCTACGCTGTCTCCAAGTACTGCTGCTAGCAGTTGCTCTTGGTCGATGTCGACCACTATCCAAGCTTCTCTGATGGTTTTATTATAGTGGTGGTGTACTAGTGGTGGTTCTATGTGTGGCGATGGTGGTGTTATGGATGCTGCAAGGCTGTTGTGGTGATGGTTATGACATATACTCTAGGCTCGACACCGGTGGGATGGCGCTACCAATGCAACCCCGACGTCGGCTGTGACAACTACGACTTTGCCATGCCTCCGCTCTAGGTGCTCGGCACCCGCAGTGAGTCATGTCTCTTTTGTGACCATCTTTTGTGCTGATGATGTGCTGATGATAGAACCTAGTGGTATTTTATTTAGATTCAAGGAACTGAAGCTTGATGTGCTTCCCTTGTAGTTATAGATAACACAGATGTGGCTATTTCAAGATAAATCGGTGATGATTTAACATATATGCTTGACAGTTTAGTATAAAAAAAACTAAATGATTCCTAGGTATTCATACCAGTAAAATGAGTTGTTCTATACTGGTTATTGTTTATGGATGAAATGGTATATCATCTATGGCTGGTTCATATGGAAGTGATTCTTTTAGAATGATTCCTAATGTTTATACTTAGGAAAATGATTTAATTAGAATCCTTTGTCTTCAATTGTTGGTGGTTGCTAAGAAGTACCTTGGTCTTGGTCACTCCAGACCTGGTAGCTCTTTTGGCTTGGTTGTTACAGAGATCATATTATCTGCTTAGGCTTGATAATCTATTTAATGTTTTCTAGTCTCTGGACTAGATAAGTTGCACAGACTGGATGCTTATGAACCAGAGTTGAAACAGTGATTCTTCTTTGTGGTTAGTTAAATTTTGATGTAACTCATCAGTAATTTATGACTTGTATAAATGTTTCCTGAAATTATTAGGAAGATGATTTGAATTCATTACTAAATGAGATTCTGGACATATATATACTTGATTCTTAGGGTTAATTCCTAAGAAAATGATATGAATTAATTCCTTTCAATTTTTGGTTGGCTTCTTTGACAAAAGGTGTGGATCATTGATTCAGGTGCATACTTGATACTTGATTCAGTTTCTATACTGGTGGCTTATAGAATGATGGTGGTGATTTGGTTTACTGTCTTTGTTGATAGTAAAGTAAAGTATACAATTGATTCCTAGAGTCTTATACTAGGAAAATGATAGGTTTATTTAGCTAAGATAACTCAATGATTATTTTGGGCGATGATACATTCTAATAGCTATTGTGTATCAGACTGTCACTATGGTGCCTCCATTTTGGAGTGTGCAAGGTGACATATCCTGTTTGCATGATCAGTTGTGAGCTTGGTTGACTAAAACTTGATAAGATCATATACTTGGCCAATGATGCAAAGGCTGAGGCAAAACTCTCAATAAGAACAGATACTAAAGTGGCGCTACCAGATTCTCTAGGATGAACTTGCATAGCATCACTATGCAAACTGAGAGAAATCTCTCCTTCTAATCCTCCTAGACAATCTCTAGTTGCAGGTTAGCTGGATTTGGATGAGTTTGTAACAAATCCAGTATTATATTTGAACCAGATGGTGCAAACTATGAAAACATATGCTATATGATCTGGTGGTACTTTCATTTACCTTGCTTCCTGATGTAGATAATAATTTCTGGATTTGGTTGGATCACACTAATGTATGTGATCTGATGTTGATGATCTGATTCAATTAATGCTTCTTGTTCCTGTCCTTCTCCACCTAGCTGCTATACTTCACTTGTTCTTGATCTACTCCTGATGCAACTGTGGCCTGGCCTTCTTCTCCTGAGACTAATTCTTGGATGGCTCTAATGAACAACCAGAGTTGGTTGATGGGGCTGGTCTAGATTGGGTGATCTTGTGGTTGTTTATGTGTGGGCTTGGGAGTTCTAGTGCTAAGAAATGAGATGGGGTGGAAGGAATAGCTAGCAGTAGTGACTGCCACAGTCGGTTCCTTATTATCCTCCCCTGGTGTGCTCCTGTGTTGACAGCAGATACCTGCATGTTGATGTGCAAGATGCTTTCAAGTGGGACCTGCTGGTGTGGATGAGACCAAGTGAAAACTTGATATTTGTGGACTATTTATCTTATTACTTTTACTGCCATGGTGAAACTTGCCTCTTCCCAAGCTTATGATGTTGTACTGAGGCCTGCACTAGATAAGAACAGATGCTCAATTTGGTGAAACTTGCCCCTTACAGATTAGCTCAATGATGAATTAAACATAGCATTTCTATGTCAAATCTGAGAGCAAAACACTAACCAACTAACATTCTTTTATTTTATTTTTGTTTTGTTTTCTTTTTATTTTTGTTGTGTTTGCAGGAAATGAAAAGAAGAAAGAATATGCGAGATGATGAAGGGATAGGAGAACAGTAGCTAATGAATTTCTTAATATCAAATATTGTAATTTATATTCAGTTTTAATATTATAAAAACATTGTACTGTTGTATTTTATTCAATAAAGTTTACTTATTTCATTTTTTTCTTTTACAATTCTTTTGTAAAGACAATGTCATATATATTCTCTAGTACTCCCTCCGTTCAGAAATATAAGACATTTTAGCTCTGTGAAATGAATGTATCTAGACGTCTTTTAGTGTATAGGTTCACTCCAAACCTCTACGAACCCATACACTAAAAGACGTCTAGATACACTCGATTCACAAAGCTAAACGGAGGGAGTAATAAGGAATTCTTTTATTTATTTCAGTATTGTCTTTCCTTTTTCTACATATTTGTTTCCTGATACTTTTTCCTTTATTTATTTATTGTAAAAGATCAATGTAATCCTATATGTATATATATTTATATTAATAAAAAATCCTTTTTATATCATTTATGTAATCATTTTATTTCAAGTTATTAAATATTTCCCAAATCCTATTTGTGAATTTTATAAATTCATTTGAATTTCATATTTGAAATTCAAATACATGTTTGAACAAATTTTCCCCGAAACAAAGAATTCTACAAAGGTCATGTCGAAATCTATCGCACTTGCTCCGAAGTTTCCTTTAGTACAAGAGAGATTCCGATCCCTCTATAGCTCTTTTAGTTTTGCACGAAAATTTCCCGGATTTTCTTATGAATGAATGCAATGCACACACATGTATTCTCTCTATTTCCACGTGCTAATCCTAGGATGTTACAGTAACTTTCTCAAAACAGTCAAATATTTTATTTGGAAGAAAACAAGGCATAATGAATATGCACTGAACATCTACTGATGCTAATAGGTAGGTAAGGTGGACACTGTTGGCAATATTGGTTTTGGGGAGTTGGATGCACAAGTAGATCTCATACTCGGTGCAAACGAAGGCTGGCAATAGAGAGGGAGCAACAAACGAGAGAGCAATAACTGTCATAATCATGCTTACAACAAAACATGACTAATTATGTCATGAAAGTGATACAAGAACTCTGAGGGAAAATAAATCATCGAAGCTTACTTAATATTGTTTAATCATATGCATGCGTGAGCATGTGCCAAGTCGATTCACATGAAACATTCAGAGGAGGATACCACGATATCATACCAAGTTATGAATAAAAACAATGCAAGAAAATATTCATATAACATGCTACAAACTATTAGCAAGCCGGAGCTAATCATAAGAGAGCAAGAACTACTAAGCATCCATAAATAACATACACCTTACATGAACTGACTAAGCATGCTCACAATGATGAGTATATGTACAAAAATAAAAACAAATAGAGTTCGTTACCAACGTGTAGCATCCCGCAAAACCACTACTAGAAAATCGCGTTGTTTTTGTGCATTGCATCATCATGACCGCATGCTCATGTCATCATGCCACATTGCATTTGAGCATCGTTATGTCATCTTGCATTTGCTTGCATAAAACTATTTGCGGAAAAACCTATCTTTGTTTTCTAAACGCCCCGTCCTTGTTCAAACACAAAACCCGGGTCTCCGGATTATTTTGTTTTGTCTGCTATCGGTTTGCAAAAGCCCGGTTTTAATTGAATAAAATATATATTATTTTTAGGGGGCAGCCGAACCGGGCCGATCCGACCCAGTCGGCCACCGCCAGTTCAAATCGGTCCACCCAAAATCCCTAACCTACCCGGTCCTATTCTACCCACCCTTCCTCCACCTCACCCCCACCAATTACCACCCGCCACCTCACCTCCCTCTCTCCTCCCTCCACTCCCTTTCCGCCACATCAGCCAGCCTAGGCCCCACCACCTGACTCCCTCCCTCACCCACCTGCCACGCACACACACACGCGGTGCGCACCCCCGGCTCACCCCCCTGGCCCACCCGCGGGTCCCGCCAGCTCCCCACCAACCCACGCATCCTCTCTCTCCCGCCCCACGCGAGCAACCCCGACCCACCGTCCTCCCCACGCGAGACACGCCGCCCGCTCCTCCCCTCTCGGCTCAATCCGCCGCCGCCGAGCGCCTCCCACCGGCCCGCGCCTCTCCCGGCCTCCCCCTCCTGCGTGTCGCCGAGCCGACCCGCCGCCGACTCGACCGCCTCGCCTCCGGCGAGCCCCGCCCCGCCGAGCCCGGTCCTCTGCTCCAACCACCGCGGCCACCGCCATGCCCCTCCTCCTCTGCGACCGCCCCCCCTTCGGTCGTCACCGCCACCGCCGGCGGGACTCTGCACCGCGAGCGCCGCCGACCCTCTCCGCGTCCAGCGCCACCGCCGACCCATCTCTGCCCCGCGAGCAGGCCGCTGCCCGCCCGCCTATCCTCCTACCCTGCCTCGCTGGGTCCCCGCGGGCGCCTCCTCCTCGCCTCGTCGGGCTCGGCAACCGCCGCCACCGGCCGTTCGTCACCGCCCCTGCACGTCCTCCTCCCGGCCGTCCGAGCCCAGCGCCTGGCGCTCCACCACCAGCGTCGCCCGGCCGCCCGCGTCCAGGCTCCGACGCCGACCTCGCCGGCCTCCCGCGCGTCCTCGGACCCCGAGCACTTCCCCGTCGTCTTGCGTCCTCTCGCCGGTGGCCGCGTCGCCGAGCCCGCCACCAGCCGCTCGTCGCCAAGGGCCTCCTCCCCGCCGTGTGAACTCCTCCTATTTTCCCTTCCTCACTGAACTCCTGTTTATGTGGGCCTTGTTGTATCACAACGCGTGTACGCTGTAGTGGGATTATGAAGTTGGAGTTTGAAGATTTGGGGATGTTTATGATGCGACACTTGTGAAAAGAAGTGGGGAAAGGACCGCCAAGATCGCCTTCTTGGGCCCTCGAGGATCGAACCCTAGGCACGCCAAGTTTGCCTTCACGGACATCATGACCTTCTTCTCAGAACCCGAAGACCGCAGATGCGACAAGTACTCCTTCTCGGACGCCTAGTTAGCCGAGAACCCGGATGCCGAGGTCACCGACACAAAACAACAAGATCTACTTCGCGGGCACCGTGTGACAAGATCTACTCAGATCCGAAGACCCCCCGGTACCCGATCTACTCAAGTTCGTCGTCAGCGGAAAGATCGACCGTTGGAAACCAAGCTCTTCATCTTGTGTCCGACCTTCGAAGACCGATCCCATCGAACCCAGAACCCTGAGACCGACCCCGAACCCCTCGGAGCCCAAGTTCGTCGAACCCTAACAAGATCGCCGATACCCCCTAATGTGTGACCCTTATCCGAGAACCCTATTTTATAAATTGTCATCTATATAAATTGATGGATATTAAATTGATCATGCATGCACATTTGTCATGTGGTTTGGGGGCATTATGCCGATTCACCTCATAATTAAATATGGGGCCCATATGCGGGCAAATCTAGTCTTATATTGGCCTCATTTAAATTTGTGTAGCGAACCGGTAACTTATCTTGCGTTGTTATTACAACATTTAATTTGCGGGGTAGATAAATAACTTGAACCATTTAATTAATTGTCGGGACCCCCGGTTCCGCTTAATATGACCTAATTGCATCGCATCTTTGCCATGTCATACATCATACATGCATCATGCCCGGTCTTCTGCCGTAACCTTAAATAGTGCATCCGGTGTTTCTTCTAGTGTTTTGCTTCTTCACGGATAAGGCCGATGAGTTGATGTGAGCTTCGCCCCGATCTTCGGTTGAACCTTCGGCAATGTTTTCAGGCGAGCATCTCCCCCTTTCTACCTATCTTACTTTTATAGTATTTATTCCCTCCTGTTGATCTATTGCTATCTGTGTTGCGATGCTCTAGCTTTCGTACTCGTGATATCCCTTGCAACCTTATATTGCCTTGGACACCTCCTATTACCTGTTGTTTGGTGGACAGTTGGACCTGCGCGTCGTAGTCGCTTGCTCAAGTGCTGTTGCGTGTCATCAAGTACCACAGTTGTTGGAGTATTGCCGCATGTTTAATGTTGGAGATGTTCATGGCTTTAAGTATCATAACTTTAATTACTGTTTAACAACTAAAATTGAAGTAGGTAAGCAGAGGCACAGGTGGGCAATAGATGTTATTTGGTTGCTAACCGTCCACTTGTGTCCCGTAGGACCCCGAGTACTTGATACCTGTTCCTTGAATTTTCGCGCTATCCACATCCGGAAGGATTATGGGACCCCCCTGAGCCAGAGCTTGATTCATTCTTATTTCTTGGGGCCACAAACTAGTTTGAGGTTTTATTTACTATCCTGTACTTATGCCATGCTTTACTGCTTTATTACGATTGTGCGAGCACTGTCTTGTTAGGGAAGCGGAGTGTTTTCAGATATCGAGAAGCCCAGTTTGGGTTCCCAGTCGTTTCTGACCAGCGCAAACCTTGAGTCCGTCTCGAGTCAGCTAGCTTCTATGGTGTACTCAACGGGGTGGCCCCGGAAATATTTCTGAATCCTGTGATTGCTTTGTCGTGAAGGCCTCGTTGGGTTTTGATTTGGTTTTTCCGAGGTTGATCGAGTGTGTGTTGCTATTTGTGCACCCCTGCAGGGTAAAACTTTCTGAAAGCCGTGTCCGCGGTTATGGACGACTTGGAGCACAGTATCTCGATCATAGACAACTATAACTAAAGTAGTGCTATAAATTTGACTTTATAATGACTAGTAATCAGCTTCACTATAATGGAATGGCTAAATAAAACTGCCAACAATTGCTTGTTTGGGTTGTCGCTTGTGACCATTGTATCTGACTAGTAAGTATTGCAACTACAACGGAATGGCTAAATAAAAGTACCAACAACTGCTGGGTTTTGGGATATCTCATGCTAATTGTATCTGACTAGTAAGTGTTGCAACTACAACGGAATGGATAATAAAAGTGCCCACTGCTTATTTTACCAGGATGATTATCTACACCTGACTAGTAATCACCGCAACGATAACTGAATAAATAAAACTGCCAACTGTGTGAGTTCCTCGGTTGACTTCCTCGTTTGGTCTCGAGGGGGAATACCAGGAAGGGTTTGTTTGGTGTTAGAATCAGGTTGGTTCCGAATAGGTCTTTCTTACCCCTCACCGACAGCCGCCAGTTGTATCGAGTCTCTATAGGTTGTTTAGTGCATGCTGCCGCTGCCGCTTCAGTCCACCATACCTATGTAGGCGAGGACCGCCGAATTCTAGCCTCGCCGTGTACTGGCCTCGATCGACGCTCCTCTTTTCCTTTGCCCTTTGTCGGCACCCCTTTTGTTTGAGCAGGTTTTGAGATCGACGTCGTTAGCAGGGTTACCCTTCCGGCTTGGCCTGGGCAGGGTTATGGACGCCATTGATTATTCTTCAGGGCTCTTAGCCCCATTTGCATCTTGTTCGTAGCTGGACGCTCTATCGTTTTCAATGTGATTTGGATCTTTGTTCTGTAAATTTGTATTCTTGACTCATGGAGTCGTGTTGTATATATATTTGTTCTGTGGATCCCATCGAGGACTGTTGTGTAATGTTATTACTTCGTTTTCCACCCGCACGAAAGTGCCTGGTGGGCACCTTTGAATCGTTTCTATGCGGGTTTGGCGGGAATCACTAAAACGTGCATAGGGCCGATTCTGAGGGTGTTACACAACGTCTTACCACACCTAAAGTTGTCTTAATCTTCATTATTGCCCTTCACTTGTGTGACTTGAATAATAACATGAAAACAAACTCCACTGAGGACTACTGAACCCTTCAAAGAACTTCCCAAAACCAAAGAAGAACAACAAATATTTTTGGTGTTTTCGATTTTTTAAAGAAAGAACACAAAGCAAAACCAAATAAAACAAAATATTTTTGGATTTTTCTTTAAGGCAAACCAAAGCTAAAAAGAAAAGAAACAAACCAACATAAACAACCAAAATATTTTTGGTCTTTTGTGATTTTAGGAAAGCAGAAACAAAAACCAAAAAGAAAGCAAAACATGGATATACAAAGAACCGATGAAACATGATATATAGATGAGTGTGATGTCGGTGTACCTCCCCCAAGCTTAGGTTTTTGGCCTAAGTGGGACTAAACTCCATGGTGACCAAGAAGGTGCACCTCTGTAATATGATGAAGAGGCTCCTTTGTCCTGGTACGAGCTTGAGGACTCCCCCATGTAGTGGACAGAGGGGTCATATGAGGGCGCGTACCCCTGGTAGTGTCCATGGAAACCATGAATGCGTAGCTTCTCGTCCATCTCCTCCTTGGAGCTTGACCAAGGTCCCTGGGAAATACAGAACAAAGTGGTTTGGGGCAGAGGAATCTCTCTCTCTTCCCCATCAGTAAACAACATTCTATAAACTAGACTCTCAACGGTAGAGCCAGCACTGACAAAGTGATGCGCTTTCATGGCAGCTAAATCAAGCCTCTGAGGAGCCAAAACTATATCATTTGGATCAACAGAAATGTCTAAGGTAGAAACAACACGTGCAACAATAATTCCCCCATAAATGGGTCCCTTAGCAGCTAGGCGACAAGCAAAGAGAGAACCAAGATTGTACCTGGTTTCATTGTGGAGTGCAGCAGCTAGGAAGGCCAAATTATAGTTGGAAATATTGCTAGTGTTCTCGCTGCCAAGAACACTAGTGGCAAGATAATAAGAAAAATACCTGATAGCTGAAAGTTGAATATTTCTTATCTTCCTGCACTAGGCTCTATGGTCATCATCATAAGTTATCCCGCAGTAGAGCTCCAACAAATCAGCGGGTTGAGCTGGAATCTTATTCACCGTCCCAGCCGTTCCATTACCCAAGTTTTCACAAAATTTCTTCCATGTCATGGAGAAAGACATGTTATAGATTTTGAAAGACATATCTGGCTTGAAAGGGCTGTTAGAAATAGAGAAACTCTCCATAAAGGTTTTAGTGAGCATATCATACTACACACTCTCATCCTGTATATAACTCGTTAATCCAACCCTCCAAACCAAGGTTAGGAAATCATTGAGAATCCCTGTAGCCCTTAAAAAGGTAGGACAGGGAAAGGTGGAAGGGTGCGCATCCCCCTCATCTCCCTCATCGCTAAACCGTGGTGTAATGAGACCCTCATTGTATGAGGGCCTAGGTCGGGAGGATGATCTTGAAGGCCTTGTCCTCCTAGGTGAATCACTCTCAAATACTTCACCAAAGGTGTGGTTGTCCATGACCCCTTTTTTCTGAAATTTTTAGACAAACATGAAACCAAGTGATTTCCAAGTTGATAAATGATGAGGAACTACTATAGGAACTTGCTAGAGGGCTAAACATGCATCAAAATGAAATATCTAAGCATAGAACAAGCATGGAAGCTCACACAACCTGACACCTATAGCAACAAAATACTCAAGATACAGTCTACCAATCACAAATCTAATTGGACAAGCGGAGGATGCACATACCAAGGAGCAATCCCTCCAAAAATCAGCAGCAAAGATGGGTTGAGCAAGGATATCGAAAATCGGGAGCAAGAACAGCAGGAATTCAAGCTTGAGAAAATTTTTGGGTGTTTTTCAGGAGATATAAAGAAGTGTCTGGAAGGAGACAACTTGGAGGGCCATAGGTGGGTCCCACCCAGGCCAAGCGCGCCCTGGGGGCTGGCCGCGCCACCAGAGGGTGTGCTGGCCTGGTGGGTCCCCCTGGGCCATTCCAGGTGTCCCTCTGCCCCTTTTACTGGGATTTTTTGGGAAATTTTATTTTTGGCCAATTTTCAGGGTATAAAAATTGATTTTCTCGCAGAAAATAATTTTTTAGAAGAAGCAAAAGCAAACAAAAACCAAAACTACAGAAGTTCTAAGACACTCTAACAAGCAAACAACTAGCAAAACTAAAGCTAACAAGAGAAAGAGCAAAGACTAGGAAGGAGAAAAGTAAAAGTGAGCAAGTATAATCACTGTGAAAACATTGTTTTGTTCATTAAAATGCTTTTGTTAACAAGGTTTATCAAGTCTTGTTAGCAAAACAATCTTATGTGAAACAAAACTTTGCATTCCACAAAGTGACAATGTTACCTCAAACTTGATAGCAATGGTCCCAATCATAATAGTTTCAAAACTTTCTTGTGGAATGGGACAATATATTTCTCCAACCTTGATGCTCTCAATATTTTTATGGAATTCAGGCAACAGCTCTTATAAATATTCTTGGGGAAATAGACAGTATGCTATTTTTCATTAATATTAAAAGTTACTTTTCCTTGATTACAATTGATGACAACACCTGCAGTATTAATAAAAGGTCTCCCAAGAATAATGGACATATTATCGTCTTCAGGCATTTCAAGCACAACAAAATCAGTTAAAACAAAGCAATTATGAGCTACTTGAACAGGAACATCCTCACATATACCAACAGGAATAGTAGTTGACTTATCAGCCATTTGCAAAGATATATCAGTTGGTATCAACTTTTGTAGCTGGAGTCTCTTGTAGAGAGAAAAAGGCATAACACTAACTCTAGCTCCCAAATCACATAAAGGAGTTCTAACATAATTATTCTTAATAGAGCAAGGAATAGTTGGTATACCTGGATCACCAAGTTTCTTTGGAAGCTTACCATTGAAGGAATAATTAGCAAGAAAAGTAGAAATTTCCTCATTAGGAATCTTCCTTTTATTAGAGACAATATCCTTCATATACTTTGAATAAGGAGGCAACTTAATAGCATCAGTCAAAGGAATTTGCAAAAATAAAGGTTTCATCCACTCACAAAACTTGTTATAGTGTTATTCCTCCTTTGACTTGTGTTTCTTATTGGGAAAAGGCACAGGTTTCTACACCCAAGTATCTCTCTCACTACCATGTTTTTTAGCAATAAAATCTTCCTTAGTGTACCTAGTATTCTTAGTGTGCTTTTAAGTTTCTTCCTCCACTTCCTACTTATTAGGAGCATCATTTTTATCATTACCACTCTCAATTTCAGCATGAGAGACAAATATACTATTAGGATCTACAACAGGTTCAGAGGGTTCCTCAACTATTTTAAATTTCTTTTTCTTTCTCTTACGAGGACTACAACTACTTTCACACCTTGCTGAGAGTCCTGCTCAATCCTTTTAGGGTGTCCTTTAGGATATAAAGGATCTTGAGTAGCTATACCACTCCTAGTTCTAATTCCGTAAGCATGCTTATCTCCCGAGGCATTAACTAGCATATCTTTTTGTACCTTAGCAAGTTGATAAATTTGGGTTTGTACCATTTGAAAGTTTTTACAAAGCATTTTAATATAATTATCAGTTCTTTCCACAATATCTTTAAACTCATTAATAGCTCTAGAGTTTTCCAATAAATGATTCTGATCTTGTTTATTAAAATTAGCTTGTTTAACAATAAATGAGTCAAGTTCATCTAAGCATTGATCAGGAGGCTTACCATAGGGAATATCACCTTTATCAAAGTGGAGAGAGTGTACCTCAATAGTAGATGAGTGGGGAATTGGCTTGCATAATTCTTCTATAGGAGGTAGATTCTTCACATATTCATCTCTAATACCTTTCTCGTTTAGACATTTCTTAGCTTCTTTCATCACTTCATTATTTAATGCAATTACTCCCGTCTTCTTTGGTGTTGGTGTTGGAACTGGTTACGGCACAACTGGTTCAGGAGTAATAGGCTCAGGTGTATTTAGCTCAGTTGAAGTCCAATCATCATAATTCTTGCTTATTTTAGCCATTAATTCTTCAGCATCTGTAGGAGTTCTTTTCCTGAAAACACAATCAGCAAAACTATCTAGGTATGTCCTAGAATCATCAGTTAGTCCATTATAATAAATATCAAGAAGATCATTTTTAGGCAATGGACATCCAGGATGTGCATGAATCAAGGCACATAACCTTGTCTATGACTTACGCAATTTCTCTTCTTCTCCCTGTTTAAAATCAAAAAGTCTCTGCAAAGCATCATGTCTAGCACTAGGAGGAAAATATTTCTGCAAGAAAGATGTCACATCCCAAAATTTTCCAAATTTTGAAATGTGAAAAATAAATAAACAAAATAAATAATTAATGAAATTTAGGGTGAAAAGAAACTTTTTGATTACAAATGGAAACATCAAAACCTATTTTGATCAAATAGAATCCTAAAGGGATTTTAAAAAAAGATAAACAAATAATAAACAAAGTTATAAAAGTTGGAATCACCATTTTTGGATCTTTAAATAAAAAGATATGGATTTTATAAATAGAGGAAGAAATAAATAAATAAATAAGGACTATTTTAAAAACCCAAATTAAATCTTGGCCAAACAAATAAAATGAAATATTTTTGTTTAATAAAAAGAGTAAAGGATTATTTAAATAAAATCATAAGGATTTATTAATATCCAATTTTATTTAAGTAAAGACATTTCCTATTTTGAATGAACATTAAAACTTAATAGAGTATTTTAAATAATAATTCAAAGTGTTTTATTTTTCAATTAAAACCTACTAAAAAGATTTGGTAAAATTTAGAATTCCAATAGAGTTTGGAAACATTAATAAAATCTTATTTGAATTAAAACAAGGGCCTATTTTAAATAATTAATATACCCCAAAAGAATAAAAGAAATATTCTAATATGGGTTTTAGATTATGTTAAATAAAAGTATTAAAATCTAAACAAAGTTTGGTAGAGGTTTGAATTCAAATAGTGTTTGAATTGTTTGAATAAAAATCAAAACAGAAATTCAAAATAGAAAAATAAAAACATTCTGAATAAAAAAAGGGGAAACGAACCTAACCTACTAACAGGCCCAGTCCAGCCCAATAGCACAGCCCACTCCTGCCCCTCTCGCGAATCGTTTTCCACTCAGAAACACACCCGCAAAGTCATTGAGCTGCGAGCCCCTCTCTCTCTCTCTCTCGCAGACAACTAGGACCCACCAGCCTGTTCATCGTTTCCACCCTACGACCAGCTTCCCCCATTCCTCGCTGCCATCCCCAGACGTTAACTCTAGCGATGAATTCGTGTAAATGACAACGTTGAATTCGCCAGTAACCACGCGTACTTAAACGCCTTGCCCTCCTCTCTCTTTTCCCCCAGGCGCCATCTTCTCTCGGCCACCAGGCTGCCCCAATCGCAAGCTCGAAACCCCCTGCCCCGACGAGCTACTCTGGCAAAATCCGGCATCGTCCGACCTTCCCTTGCCTCCTAGTACCCATGAGACTACTCCCCAGACCATTGCACATATACCAGTGGTTCTAGCTTGACCGCGCTTGTCCCAGAGCATCGGCAAGGACGACCTCTGCACGCCACCGTCGCCTGCCACTTCTCCGGCGACCTTTTCCCGGTAATTCCGACCGCGCCTCTCCCTCTCGATGACACTCGTGTATCCGCCTCTCTCGCCCGCGTCTGATGCACCCTTCAACTTGTGTTCCCATGCCGTACAGCCTCACCAACAACGACGACCAGAGGAACCCGACGCAGACAAGAACTCCGGCGAGCAATCCACTCCGTTCCCGTGCGTCCCCTGCCCAATGGTGACCACCTTGAGCACCACCGCGCCACTGCGAGTCTGGTGAGTATCCTCTCTCTCTCATGCGACCTGGTTCGCCGCAACCTCATCGCTGGCGCTCGACCGTCGGCCGTCGGCGCCGCCAATTCCGCAAGTCTTGCGCGATGGCGTAGGATGCTTATCGTCTGGCTAGGATTAGATTTAGACGAAGGGGTAAGTTTTGATCAGTGCCGCACGATCTAATTTAAATCCAACGACCCACAGAGATCAATCCGCACGAACCGTTACCGACCAGTAAGAAAGCGCCACGTGGTCAGTGCTTTGATTTAAAAACAGAAATGTGTCTATTAGATATTCAAACTTGTAAAATTCATAACTTTTGATCCACACGTCCAAATTTTGCAAATTTTATGTCAATGGAATCAGCAGAACAATTAATTTCCAACCATGCACTTTGTTTAATGAATTGCTTCTGGAAACTTAGTTGTTTTTTCAGAAACTTGTGTAGGCATAATTTGAATATAAAAATTATTCTAGAAATATTTTTATGGTAAAATCTTTGGCAAATGGATTGTTTTGAACCTACTGACCATAGAAACCAACTTATGGATTTAAAAGTGTATTTTGTGAAGCCAAAGAATAAATCTTTGAATTAGAACTTTTCTAGTCAAATAAAAATATTGTTTATGTGTTAAAAATACTTTTTGAGTAAAATCTTTGGAAAATGATTTGAGTTAAACTCTCTGACCCTAAACACAAAGTTTTGAGATTTAAAAGTATATTTGATGAACCCTATAAAGTTATTACTTTGCTAAAAGGAATTTCCAATAACATAAAATATCACTTTGGTATAAAATTGGTTTATGGGGTAAAACCTTTTGCAAATGGTTTTAATATTAAACACTTGACCTTAAAACACTAACATGTTGTGTTTAAAAATATTTTAAAAACACTAGGGATTATTATTCTGATTTAAATCATTCCTAGCAAAACAAAAATGACTTAAAGTGGCCATTTTCACCAACTTGAATTTAAATGGTTTTACCACTTTTGTAAATGACCAATATGAGCTTTAAAATGTTTAGAGCCTAGAAGAAACCACTTTTCCAAATAAAACCATCTTTTGCATGCCTGCATGCATTGCCATGTTTTTGTTATTTCATGTGGTGAATTGTTTGAATACTAGTGGAATATATGTTTTCTTGATTGAATTGTAGTGAATTTAGAAGAGTGTGATATTTGCAAGATCAAGGAGTGAACCAATATTCCCTACTAAAAAGGCAAGTGACACTATCATCCATGTCCTACTATTTTCATTACACTTAGTGGATTTTTGTAACATGCATGATAGGACTACTATATTTCTATGTTATGCTATATCCTATTAGGATATCCTTATATCTTCCTTAGTGAAAACAATGTAGTTGTAGTATGCTTAGCCCTGCTATATATTTGGGATGGGATACATGATATGATTATATGAAGTGTTGGAAAAATATATGTTTTATATAATAAAACAAGTACTCAATGAACCACCTGGGTGGAAAGAGGATACTCAAGTTTTGGACAAGGTGGCAACAAAGGGAACCATGTTTATATGGCTATCTTTTTGTATGTGCACTAGAAGAAAACCACCTAGGGACTTAGATATTGAACATGTTTCTCGTACAGTGGCTTCCGTGTAGAGCCACATGCTAAATGGGCTCTGGCTTAGTCAATTACATAGTGGAAGACCCATGCATTGGCATCTTCAGGTTAACTAGAATTATGTATGGAAATATATCCCTACATTGGTGCCTGGTAGACAAGATAGCATTGTGTATTGGGAGGACTTCTATGGAAAGATTTTGTCACATTCTCGATCTGCTGGTACTCCATTTGGTGTGTACTTATCCAGCGGCCACTGGTGGCATCAAGACGAGATTGTGTCATGTGGGTAAAGTGTACAACTTCTGCAGAAGATCAAATTCTAAGTACTTAGCCGTGTCCCCGGTTACGGACAACTCTGAGCAACTAAGGCCTGAAGCTATGGAAGATCTCGACATTCCAATTTCTCAAATTAAAACTTGATGGTGATAACAAGGGATTAGAAGCACTTGGAGTTTTTCAAGGAGTTCAGAAAGATTTTATAAAAGATCAAAACTATTTTGAAAAGATAGGATAAAACTATATTGCTTTCTGCAAATGAGCCTAAACCCTACTTAGCCAAATATGCATGTAATGATAGGATCCACTTATTTCTTCATAGTAGTGAAACTTGCCAATACAATTCAAATGTATTGACCCTTGTGGCTGAAACTTATTATGTTGCAGGTTTGTTTGATGTTAGTGAAGTGTGTTGATTAGGATTACAAGTCTACAACCAACATGATTGCCTGTGGCACTTTGAAGATGAAGGACTCCATGCTATAGTTATTTACCTTTGCATTGTAATGAGATAGCCAAATGAGCTATGTAAGATGTAATGAATTATTTTATTCCTGGTTATAAAGTTGTATTATGACCTTTGTTTCTTGATATTACATCTTAACTATGGATGCTAGCTATTGATCCAGGGACTAGCATTGCAAACATAGGGATCTCTACCTTATTAAAGGTGGGGACCTCTACAAAAGAAGCAATCAAACAATCAGGGCTATCAATAGAACTAGGCGGTAATTTATTAAACCAAGCTTTGGCTTCTCCTTTTAGTGAAAAAGGGAAGATCTTTGTAACAAAGTACTTGCGCATCTTAAAATCATCAGAGAATAAAGCACTCATAGTGGAAGGCTCATTCATATGAGCTACATCAATCTCATTTTCAGTCCCACAAAAAGGTTCTTTCTCAACAATGTCTAAATAGGATAAATCTAGAGAGAAATCATAATCTTCATCTTTAATTTCTATGGGAGAGGTGGCAAACTTAGGATCAGAGGACATTTTAGGAATAATGGTACGTCTCTCAAGGAGACTGATAGCGCTGCGTCAACGTGGAGCGCTTCGTCGGGAAACCCCAAGAGGAAGGTATGATGCAACACAGCAGCAAGTCTCCCCTCAGTAAGAAACCGAGGTTATCGAACTAGTAGCAGGAAGGAAACGTCTCAAAGGTGTTGCAAGCAACATGGAAACCTGCACAACACAAACTCAAGACTTTGCCCCAACTAACAATGAGGTTGTCAATCTCACTGGTTCCTATAATAAAGGATTTACTGTATGGTGTGGAGGTGATGATGGTTTGCAGAAAGTAAACAATAATAGTGGAAAATGTATCAATGGTAAAGATTCGACCGGGGTCCATAGTTCACTAGATGTGTTCTCCTTAGATAAACAAAACATGACATGCTGGGTAAACAAATTATAGCAGGGCAATTGACAGGACTGAGTAAGGCATAACAATGTAATACTAGACATCATGATCCTATGAGATTCGATTGGGCAATACAACAAGATACATAGACCGCCATCCAACTGCATCTATGACTAGAAGTCCACCTTTGGGTTATCATCCGAACCCCCTCTAGTATTAAGTTGCAAGCAACGGACAACTGCTTTAAGCAAAGTGTGTAAGGTAAACAATCCACTTGTTCCATGAACAAGAGACCGTTGTTTTCTCCCTAGTGGCAACAACACATCTACAACCTTAGAGATTTTTGTCACTTCCCTTGATTAAATAGAGGCATGAACCCACTATCGAGCATAAATACCCCCTCTTGGAGTCACTAGCAACTACTTGGCAAAGATAGCTACTAACAACGGAGAGCATGCAAGATCACAAACAACACAAACATGATATAATCAATAAGACAAAACCACTAATCAATCTAACATACTAATCTCATTATCCATCGTATCCCCGCAAACATAACATGCATGATTACAAATATATGAGATCTTGATCATGAACGGAGCTCACAAAATCTAGACATGAAATCACAAAGGAGGAGATACAACCATTTAGCTACTACATGGACCCATAGTTCAAGGTGGAACTACTCACGCTTCATATCGGAGGATGGCATGATGAAGAACAAGGCCTCCGGGATGATCTCCCCTCCGGCAGGGTGCCAGGAAGAGCTTCAGATCCCCCTGTTGTCGGACTATCGACAAGTACACCATAGGGGGTCCTAGTGGCGTTGGAAGGATGGGGTGTGAGACGTCAGATGTTCCAGGAGTGGTGAGCACAAGTTTACCTAGGTTCAGATCCGACTATGGTGATCGGATCCTACTCCTGCTAGTAACCTAGTAATATATCGGCGTAAGCCGGATGTTACAGCGGATTACAAGAGAGGTTCACCTGTGCCAATTGGTTGTGGTTGTGTGTATTGATTTGTGCCCTAAAGGCTCCCATAGGGCCGGTTTATATAGTCATCGGGGCCTAGGGTTATTGGAGAGACCTATCTAGCTACGTTACAGAGTCGGTAACTATTTACATCTTGGACTACAAGTAATACTACAGGTCTAAGTCGGTAACTCTTCTGGGCCTTGTCGTAGCCGGAACTGGCTCCTCTTTCTCTGACTGGGCCGCTCGTGAAGAAAAGCTCTAACCCATTGGTGGGCCACCCTGGTCAGCGAGTCCTATGGGTCTACCCGGAAAGTATATCCCCAATAGTAGCCCCCGGAAGTCTCCAAGATCCAAAGTCGGATAAATCGTCTAGCTTGATGGTTTTTTCGTCTTGAGAATCTTGAAGGGTTCCCGAAAACTTCTTAATCAATGTAGGATTCTGAGTCTATCGAGTCAGATATATCTTGCTCTGACCTTAGTCTTTTCCCTACTTGGTTTGAATCATAAGCCGGATTTTTCAGCTGCATGCGGATTGACAATTTTTTAGACCAGGTCCTGTCACTGACAGGATTTCCATCAGCACGACCATTGGTGGGTCCGTTTCTTACGGAACAGAAGGCCGTTTCAATGCCTGTGCGAAAATCGAGCAGGCAGAAGAGTCGCGAGGAAGCTAACTCCCCCTATCGTATACGCGTGGCGCTAATCGCGTGTGTCATCGCACGAATATTGACGTAGAGGTAAATAAAGAGTGGAGAAAACCCTTTCTCTTAGATTTACCTCTCCATCGATTCATTCATTACTTCCTTGTACTCCTCGAGCGCTCCGCACCAGTTCCCACCTACGCACCGTTGAGAAAAAATCTCTCCTTCCCCAACTAGCCCTTTTTCCTCCAAGATCCATGGCTTCTGCCTCAACCTCAGGAGCGGCGACGGCGGGTTCGTCGGCGGCAGAAGAAAAGAAGATGCGGGGTCTTTGGACCCCAGTGCTATGGAGAACGTGGAGCTCCAATTCATAGAGGATGAAGGGTTCATCGTTTCTGGTGCGTGGCGGAGCGCCTCAGGGCATGCTTTTCCCGCCCCGCTCAACAGCGAGAGGGTGCTGTTCGGCACTCACGTCGACGAACTACTTATGTCTCACCCTTTTCCGGTACTACTATGGTACTCGGAAGAATTCTTTCAGTGCCGGTGTGGCTTATGTCACCGGCACTCTTAGCTTAGTCCTTAGGAGGAATCTGATCTATCCTAGGATTAACGCTAGTGAGTCCGTCAAATGCTGGGCCAGAACTTTCTTATATCATAAGGATATTCCAGCTCCTGGAAAGGCGGAAGGTATTTCGGCGTTTGTCAACGGCGCCGCTCCCCACCAAGATTCATGGGATGCGGAGGCGCCGGAGCTGTCAGATATCTTGATCCTCGCCAAGAGGCGGAATGAGTATTTGATGAAGCATGAGGGCCTCCGTGGATCCGACTTGATCCACTGCTGGCTGGAGCGCCGGATTCAGCCTCTCCAGCACCACGGAGATCGCCTCATGCACCAGATCACGAGCGACAAGAAGGACAAGATGCTGGCCAGTTCTTGCCGGCTTGCATCGAAGAACTACAAGACCTTCATGCAATATTTGATCAAGGAAAGAGTGGAACAAAAAGTTCCAGAAGTTTCCATGAAGATGTATACAACCAATCGTCCTCTGACGCCGGTAAATATTTCGACTCTACTCTTGCGTTTCATCGTTCGATTCTGTTCTTTCTCTGACTCTATTTTCATCCATGCTTTTTGAATTTGTCAGCTCGATAAACTCTCCGAGTCTGATCTAGATCCACTAGAGGGTTATGCCTCAGACGATGTGTTGGGGATATGCTATATGGGTATCCTCATAGCATATCTCTTATCCGACTAACCCAGGTGGCCCATAGTCGGTAGCATGGCCTGTGGCCTGCTGGGCGGCCCAGTTAGGTGGATCCAGAAGGGAGGCCCATGCCGGATAAAGGAAGGCTACGGTGGAGTCACCAACGTACCCGGAGACTTGGAGAGCAAGCTACACAAGACTAGTAATAGATGGTGTAGAACTCTGTAACCTGTCTGGCTAGGACTTTTACCTGTAACCCTAGGACCTAGCGACTATATAAGTCGGGCCTATGGGAGCCTTTAGGGAACAACCTAGTATCGTTTTACACACACCTCGCACAGCGAACCTATCTCTGTAACTCGGCGTATTGACATTATAGTGATTTATAGCAGGAGTAGGATTCCGCCACCGTTGTGGGATCTGAACCTGGGTAAGTTGTGTTACCTCGTACCCGTCAACCGTCTAACTTACCCCACGTCTCTAAACACGCACTATGAGGACCCCTCCATGGCGTACTCGTCGGCAATACCACGACATTTGGCGCCCATCGTGGGGCAAGACGCTTCAGGCTCTTCAGCGGGCATGGACCAAGATCTTCGTGGGAATCGGCGAAACCGTATCCATCGGTCCCGTTCTCTTCTCCGGCAAACATTCTGATCGTCCCCCCCCCCGACAAATTCCGGATCCCGGCGAAGACGAACCCTACGCGGTGTTCAATCGTTCCTATCGGAGACATCCACCTCTTCATCGGCGAAACCGACTCGGGCACTAGTCCCCTGGGAGTCGGAGGAGCGTCAAGACCCGCACGGCCGCCTACGGGCAGGATACGTTCGCGGAAGGATCGATGTCGGATCTCTCCTCGGAGTTTGCCGGCAAAGATCAGAAAAAGTCAAGACCCGGACGGGCCGCCTACGGGCAGGATACGTTCGCGGAAGGATCGATGTCGTATCTCTCCTCGGAGTTTGCCGGCAAAGATCGGAAAAATTCAAGACCCGCACGGACCGCCTACGGGCAGGATACGTTCGCGGAAGGATCGATGTCGAATCTCTCCTCGGAGTTTGCCGTCAAAGATCGGAAAAATTCAAGACCCACCCAAAACGCCCCTGTGCAGGATATAAAGGTGGAAGATCACTGCAAATCCGCCGGCTTTGTCCGTGCGTCTGGACAGCAGAGATCCAAGTTCGTCAGCGTGGTTACCATCTTCGATCTGGCGCGCTGCGTTCAGAGAGAGGGCGAAAACCCCCGCGATTACTTGGCTAGGTGGCTCTGTATACGAGCTGAGCTGGCCCACTACCCCAATGATGATGCTATGTATCACTTTGTGCAAGGACTGAAACATGGCACGCTCCTCCGACATTCTCTAAGACGACAACAGGCGTCAGGATGCCTTCCTTTGAAGGCATGGTGAACACCGTCAACAACTACGCGGAGGCTGAAGCGGCAGCTCAGACAGCGCTTACGCTCATTGACGGAGCCCCTCCAATTCAGCCACCACCACCACCGCCTCCAGCCGCCATCGTCATAGCAGCACCACCACCTCCAGTCATCGTCGAGGCCGTTGCACCTCCACCGCCCGTCATCAAGGAAGTCCTGGCACCCTCCGACTCTGTCATTGACGCGCTTTATGCTGATTTCAGTGCAGATTCAGAGGAAATAGACTTCAGTCCAGAAGATCTAGACTCCGCTATGCAGGAGATGGAGGAGGAGTACTCGCGCGACGAGCAAGCTAATAATACCGTCATGTCCCGAGGGGTGTTCGTCACCATTGGGACATCGATGGATGAAGACCAGCCTGGGCAACCTCCGCCTACAGCGCTGGATAAGGGGAAGGGGCCACTTATTGCTGCTGACGATGATCGCGAAAAAGTCATGCCTCCTCCGCTTAACCCAGTGCAGCAGCCGCAGGAACTCGGCACCGGCCCGAGTAACAATAACACCGCAAACTTGCCGCCTCCAGCATCTACGTCGGCAGCAGCCCATGTCACTCCAGCTGATAGAGTGATGTACGGCAATCTCCTCGTTGAGCCACTAACCGTTGATCATATCCGGAACGTGACTCGACGAGCGAAGCGCCAAAGGCCGGAGGAGGCACAATCCATCGCGGATCAAGGCGCTAAACTAGATCGAGATCTGGTAAACGCGCAGAAATCCATAGAGAAAGCTAGAGCAATGGAGTCCGAGTACAAGACTCTGCTGCAACAGCAGAAGGCTAAGAAGGCTCCGGCTCGCGTCATCAACGATCCTGGTGTACGGCGCAACCTAGGATGGGCTCCCTCGAAGCCGCCACAGGCCAAGCCATACATTGATAGTGAAGGAAAGCAGGTGATGCCCACCCCACTCCTTAACCTCGCCATCGCCAAGACCCTTCTGGAGCAGGATAGATCGCCTGAGGCAGTAGAACAGGTCTATGACCTAGTGGCCAAGGCGGTAAAGCAGCAGGAAAAGGCCACCTCTCAGAGGCTTGAGTCTGACCCAGCGCTCTACCGATCTAGCCAGTACAAACCGCCAAGGGACAGATCTCCTCAGGATGTCGGATCACAGATGGGTTCATCGGAACGAAGACGGAGGGATGCACGCAACAGGAAGGATGCTATCCCCATATCCTCTGACCATGGAGAAAGAGCCCAACCTCGCCGCCCATCACCACCGCCCGATCCCCCCGACGTCATGAAGATTACAAGGCTCACCATCGTACACATAGACCCCCACCAAAGCAGTGCGGCATCGTCATCCGCGAAAACGCGGCACAGACCCGTCATGATGAAGAGCGCCACCAAGGACACAAGAGAAGGTCACACCACGACCCTCCGCGTCCGACAAGCAACCATGACAAGAGTGGGGTGTCGCAGGAGGGTAACAGCAAGAAGGCTAACCCACCGCCACCTCCACCTCCGTCACCGCCAAGCAGTCACCATGGCGGAAGAGGCCCGCGTCATTCATGCAGCCCGTCCCCTGTTGACAACAAGAAGAAGAACCCGAAGCCGTACGATGCACGTTCACGGATCGATAAGATCTACGAGGCCCGGGAAGGACCATACCTGGGACCACGTTGCTTTGGACCTGCAATACGGTCCGCAACTTACCCCAAAGGTTTCCGGATTGACAAGACCATCAAGCCCTAAGACGACACTGCCAAACCTGCCACATGGTTGTAGGACTACGGCAACACGGTGGAGATCGCCGGAGGCAACCCCAACGTCACCGTCAAGTACCTCCCGTTAATGTTGGCGGGCACGGCCCGTCAATGGATCGATGACTTGCCGGAGAGATCTATCTAAAACTGGCTGAACATGCAAGAAGCATTCACCAAGAACTTTGAGGGTACATATAAGTGTCCCTGCACTGTGGGCGATCTACAACGGTGCATGCAAGAGAAAGACGAGACATCTCGCGCCTACCTCTCCCGCGAGCTGGATATGAAGAATTCCTGCGCAGGAGTACACGCTCAGACCGCTATGGCCGCCTTCATCGATGGGTTGGAAAGGTGCACGTTGCTCCGACATAAGCTGAAGCGCTTGCAGGACAATCATCAGCTAGACTTGAATCAGATGATTTAGTTAGCTAGTGAGTTCGCAGCTGCCGATGACGATGCTCGTGGCTCTTTGCTGGCAACGGCCATTCCAACTCAAGCTCAGAGGAACAGCAGTACAAAGCGGAAACCGCTCTAGAAGAAAAGCAATCTACCGGCATGGTCGCCATGACTTTTGCAGGACGAGGAGAAGGCGGACAACATGGCCGAGGAAGGGTAGCAGGCCGCGGGCAGCAGCAAGGAAGTGAAGGCCCTAGTCTACCACACTTTCCTTGGCACCCCCACCGTCCGACAACATAAGACCTCTCTAAGGATCCTGATGGCCACTCTCCCCCCAGTTCCACAATACCTGCGCTGGTCGGAGGTTCCAATAACTTGGGACAGGACGGACCACTCAGACCTTGTGCCTATGGAGAACCAGTACGCCATGGTCATCAACCCATTGATTGACGACGTGGAGTTCACCAAGTGCATGGTGGACAATGGAAGCAACATCAACATCATGTACCTGGATACACTGCAGAAGATGAACTTGTCGGAGGCAAACCTAAGGCGGACCAACACCATGTTCCATGGCGTAGTTCCTGGCCGGGAAGCTCGGTCCCTTGGGTGCATCAGACTTCAGGTAGCCTTTGGCGATGTCAATAATTACCGCCAAGAGCGCATGACCTTTGAGGTGGTTCCCTTCAAGAGCGTGTACCACGTCATATTCGGTCGCGACATATTCCACACGTTCATGGCCAAGCCCTGCTTCGTCTACAACAAACTCAAGATACCCGAACCAAAAGGTATCATCACCGTATCCGGAAACTTTACCAAGGCAAGGGACTGCGAGATCAATGAAGCAGCCGTTGCGGAAGCTTTCCTCTATAGCGAAGAATTCAAGGAGATCCAGATCAAGGTCAATGACTCAGAGATGCCTGCGTCGAAGAAGCAGATCTTTGACTCCGGTCCTGTGTTCAAGGTCGCCATCGAGACCAAGCCGGTGGAACTTGTGGTAGGCGATGCCTCCAAGACCATCGCCATTGGGACGAACCTGGATCCCAAATAGGAAAGAACGCTCGTCGATTTCCTCCGTGAGAATAGGGACATCTTTGCCTGGCAACCTGTCGACATGAAAGGTGTACCTAGGGAACTTGCCGAGCACAGCTTAAAAATAGATCCAAAATGTAAACCAGTGAAACAACCTCTACGACGCTTCGGAGATGAGAAGAGTCGCGCCATTGGCAAAGAGATAGCTAGGTTACTTAAGGCTGGTTTTATCCGAGAAGTCCTTCACACCCGATGGGCGGACAATCCTGTACTTGTCCTCAAAAAGGGAACTACTAAATTAAGAATGTGCGTTGATTACACCGGCTTGAACAAAGCATGTCCCAAAGATCCGTTTGCTTTGCCTCGCATTGACGAAGTCATTGACTCGACGGCTGGCTCGGAACTTTTGTGTTTTCTCGATGCATACTCAGGATACCACCTGATCAAGATGAGGAAGTCGGACCAATTGGCCACTTCGTTCACTACCCCATACGGCACGTTTTGCTATGTCACAATGCCCTTTGGGCTAAAAAACACAGGTGCTACCTACCAGCGGACAATGCAACGTTCCCTTCACGACCAAATTGGTCGGAACGTCCACGCCTATGTGGACGATATCGCGGTGATGTCTAAAAAGTCAAACGACTTAATCTCCGACTTAAAAGAAACCTTTGATAATCTCCAGAAATACAACATGATGCTCAAACCTAAGAAGTGCGTCTTTGGGGTTCCAGCCGGCAAACTGTTGGGCTTCATCGTTTCCCAGCGCGGAATCGAGGTCAACCCGGAGAAAATCAAGGCCATCTTACACATAAACCGTCCGACATGCCTAAAGGACATCCAACGACTAACATGTTGTGTTGCAGCAGTTAGTCGGTTCGTCATCCGACTTGGAGAGAAGGCTCTGCCGCTGTACAAGTTGCTAAAGAAGGCGGACAAATTCACATGGACAGACGAAGCAGATGCAGCATTGAAGCAGCTCAAGGAGATTCTTTCCTCAGCGCCTATCCTTGCAGCACCCGAGCCTGTGGAGCCCCTGTTAATTTACATGGCGTCAACCAACCGGGTTATTAGCATCGTCGTCGTGGTAGAGCGGAAGGAACCAGGCGACGATCACGGAGTTTAACGACCAGTTTACTATGTAAGAGAGGTCTTGACGGAGTCCAAGAAGCGTTACCCACACTACCAAAAATTACTTATGGAGTATTCCTTTCTTCTCGGAAGCTGAGGCATTACTTTCAGGAGCACCCAATCACAGTAGTGTGCAAGACTCCACTGTCCGACATTATCAACAACAGCGACGCTACAGGAAGGGTCGCGAAGTGGGGCATTGAACTTGCCGCCTTCGAGATCACCTACAAGAGATGTGACGCTATCAAGTCACAAGCCTTGGCGGATTTTATTGCAGATTGGACGGAGATGCTGGATGCCACTCCATTGCCAGAACCAGAGTACTGGGTGATGCACTTTGACGGATCAAAGCTGCTCAACGGCTGGTGTATTGCTACAGTCACCAAAAGGAGACAAGCTACACTATGTTCTGCAGATCCACTTCGAGGCTACAAACAACATGGCGGAGTATGAAGCACTCATTCACGGACTGCGTGTAGCCAAGGATATTGGCATCAAGCGCATAGTTTGCTGTGGAGATTCCGACTTGGTTGCCCAGCAGGTGGCTGGCACCTGGAATGCGCGGAACCCTATGATGGCGGCATATCGCGACGAAGTGGACGAGATAGCCAAGAGCTTCTTGGGCTACGAAGTCAAGTATGTGCCTAGGGAGCAAAACGAGGCGGTTGATCTACTGTATAAACTTGGATCAGGGCGCAAGAGAATTCCGCCAGGAGTTTTCCTAGAGCATCTACGCACACCATCCGTGAAGGGCGCCGACATCGACAACCCGGATAGATCTGACTCTTTCGTCAACATGGTGACAAAGATCCCTCCGGCTTGGACAAAACCGTTCATGGAATATCTCGAACACGGAACTTTGCCTGACGACGAGGTCGAAAGACGGCAAATAGTACGACGAGCAAAGGGTTATACCATAATCAATGGGCAACTCTACAAGAGGAGCACTACTAGTGTATACCTAAAGTGTGTTTCCCAGCTAGAAGGTATGGAAATCCTGCGCGAGATCCATCTCGGAGATTGCGGGCATCACGCCACTCTTCGATCGTTGGTCACGAAAGCCTTCTAGCAAGGATTCTACTGGCTGACCGCGAAGGCGGACGCCGACAAGCTGGTTGAGACATGCACAGGATGCCAGTATTATGCCCGAAAACCACATGTTCCTGCTGAAGAATTGCGAACAATACCAATAACTTGGCCGTTTGCAGTCTAGGGGCTAGACATGGTGGGGCCCTTACAAACGGCACCATGTGGGTTTACGCATCTGCTTGTAGCAGTCGACAAATTCACCAAATGGATAGAAGCTAAACCCATTAGAAAGCTTGATGGGGCAACTGCCCTCAGGTTTGTCTGGGATCTAGTGGTGAGATTTGGTCTCCCACATAGCATCATCACCGACAATGGAAGTAACTTGTAACTCGGAGAAGTGGAGGCCTATTGCTGGGACAAAGGCATCCGACTTGACCTTGCATCTGTGGCACACCCACAATCCAATGGTCAGGTTGAGCGAGCCAATGGATTAATTCTGCAGGGGATCAAGCCACGTCTTGAGGCACCGCTACATAGAGCAGCTAGAGCCTGGGCGGAAGAATTGCCATATGTGTTGTGGAGTTTACGAACTACACCCAGCAGATCCACCGGCTACACCCCTTATTTCATGGTATATGGAGCAGAAGCCATCCTACCGTCCGACATCCTCCATGATGCACCAAGAGTTGTCGCCTACGACGAAGATGACGCTGAAGAATCCAGACACTTAGATGCGGACCTTCTCGAGGAGGAGCACGTTTTGGCATGCCAAAGATCCGCCATCTACCAGCAGAAGCTACGCAGATACCATAGTCGCCGCGTTCGGCATCGCTCGTTTAAAGAGGGGGATTTAGTGCTCCGACTTAAGCAGAAGAAGTCACACAAATTATCCCCACCATGGGAAGTACCGTTCATCATAAGCAAGGCGCTGCTCAATGGGTCTTACTACCTTGTCGACAATCGTGAACTCAAGGATAGACCCAATGAGGATCATAAGTGTAAGCGACGTGACCCGGACGATGACTACCCGGAGCTTGATCGTCCATGGAACATAGCACAGCTACGTCCTTTCTACACTTAGCATTTTTTTATCTAATCGTGTACCTCTTATATGATCAATGAAATAAAGCTCTTTGGTTCACTCATATTGCTGAGTCTTTTACCTCCTTTAGTGTTCATTTTTGGATCATATAAACCTTTATGCACAAGCCTTGCTATTGCACTTGTGAAAATTCCGCCTACGGGCATTAGCTTAAGTTTTCTGGTCTACACGTTCTTTGTTGTTTCTATGTGGATTCTAGAGTAGTGACTTTTGGTACTTATTGTCGGTGATTTTGTGCTCAGGTTACTGATGGTGCCATTGGGAATCATCACCTAAGCGCATGGTTCCGACAACGAGTCTTCCGACTCACGAAAAGTCAAGCATAAAAACCAAAGTAATGGATAAGCCAGCACTTGCTTAGTTTGCTTGGAGCTTCTAGTCGGAATAATTTCTTCCAGCTAGATGCTCGGGGGCTACAGCGAGAGTTTTTAAACTTATCAATATGCTTAGCTTTTCTTTAAGCATCTAGTCGGAGCTCATTCAGTTCTAGATTAGAGGCTTGGGGGCTACAGTATAAAGTTTTTTTCTCGGAAAATGCTTAGCTTTTCTTTAAGCATCTAGTCGGAACTAATCCAGTTACAACTAGAGGCTTGGGGGGGCTACAGAATTGAAAATTATGAACATTGTATATGCAACTCTTAAAAGCATCTAGTTGGAATATTTCATTCCATCTAAATTCTTGGGGGCCACAGTGAGAGTTATTTCTAACTTAGTCACTCTTAGAGCATATAGATGCAAAACCTATGGTTTTCCGTCTACATCCTCGGGTGCTACAGTCGGATACTCCTGCGAAATGCAAAAGGTAAAGTAAAACTTACAAGTGCGATGATCTTGAGGTTTGTAGCACTCTCGGCCAGCATCTTGCCAAAGGCAACACTGTTTCCTCGCAAGATGTCTGCTTGTCGGAGTAGCTCCTCAAGACCGCACGTCGGAGATGACGGCACTCCTCCAGGAACCATAGATGTGTTACTCGGCATGAGCGCCGGGTAAACAATCTTTGGAAATTCGAAGGGTTTCTGGGGAGCAGAGGCACCGCCTTCGGCAGAAGTACCAGCTCCCACCACCGCCTTGCCACTACCGATGGCACCCTTAGACAGAGCTTCAGCCATTTGTAGAGAAGCACTCTCCTGCGTCGCCTGCTCGCCGACAACAGCTAGTTCGGTAGAGGCACCAGAGTCCACTTCCATGGCGGAAGGGCCTGGTGCCTCCTAGGCTTGGGAGATTGTCGGAGCAGAGGAGGGCTTGACGACAGGAGTGGCAGGGGCGATGGCGGGAGAGGAGTCGCGATGCAGCATATCTTTGATATTTCTAGAAGCCCCAAGAGTCTTGGAGGACTTCTTGAGGCTGGTTGTGGCTTTCTTCCAGAAATGTGCAAAATGCATAAGTACAGGAATAAGACAGATAAAATAAGACAATTTCGGAGAATAAGAAGCTTACACTAGGGGGGCGCTTTGGCAAACATCCCGGTGGCTTTCTTCTTTTCCGCCTCCGTGACAAGATACTCTTTTGGAGGCTCCACCCTCCGTCTTCTTTTTCTTGCCTCCATCGGCAGCGTCAGAGGTGGAGCTCTTCCGCTTTCGCGCCAACGGGGCATCATCGTCGGACACGACCGTGACTTCCTTCCTCTTGGGATCATAGATTTGGGCAGCCAGGTTGCCCTCCTCTAGATCGCTAAGCTGTTAAGTGAGAAATCATCGTGTTAGACAAGATGGTATTGGCAAGATGGAAAAACTAGAGCAATGTCATACACGGAAAATAAATACTACCTTTGGGCACTTTCCGTCTACGAACATGTCGTAGGTGAGGGTGAAGCCACGCTTCTTATCCTTCACCTTGACGATTTCCTTAAGGCGTAACTTGACGGAGTCGCTCGAGAAGTTGTCCTCGGAGATCCGGAGGGTATCCCTTCGGTCGCCGGTGTACTCATGCATATACTTCGTGCGGTGCTGCAGAGGTTGGATCCGCCTGATGAACCGGCACATGGCTAGGTCCAAGCCGGTTAGACCCGTCTCTACGAACCATTCGATCCACCTTATTGCAGGAGAAGCGTCGAGGTTGGAGGGAAGGGAGGCATGGGACCGCCATGTGGAGACTTCAGCGGCGGCTCCATCCACGAAGTCCAGGTACGTTACTTCTCGGCCCGCCAAAGGAATGTCGGGGCCGTAGAAGTACGTCCGCTGCCAATTTTTGCACGACTCGTGGCCGACAATGTCGGGGAACCGCCGGCCAGGACGGATCTTGAAGCTTATGGTGCCACAGTTCCTAAGCTCCACCCTACTGTGTCCGGCTTCACGTTTGACGGTGAAGAAGTACACAAACAAGTCTAACCTAGGCCTAATCCCTAGGTAACCCTCACAAAGTGCCACGAAGTTTCTAAGCACTAAGATACTATTGGGGGAGAGGTTATGTGGTTGGACCTTGAAGTGATTCAAGACGGACAGAAAGAAGTGAGAGATGGGCAGAGAAATGCCGCGTACCAATTGCGCCTTGAGGTATACCTTCTCTCCGGCTTGTGGAGAATGGGTCACCTCGCCGGCTGGCGTCGCCCGCCAGGCAAGCCCCTCCATCGCGGGGAGGTAACCCTAAGTGACCATCTCTTGGATGTCGTGGCCGGTGATGTCCGAGCCGCGCTAGTCGCCTTTGTGCGAGTCTGGCTCCTCTTCCAGGGGCACCAGCGCCGCCACATTCTGGTCACCGCCGGTGGTTGCAATCACCGCCGATGCGGGGATGACCAGACCCTCTGGGGGCAGGATGACGGAGCTCGCCGGCTTCGCCGTGGCTTCGCTCGACGCCGCCATTGACGGGGATGAGCTGCTGCTAGCCATGGAGGAGGGAGAGAACGCAACTGGTGCAGAGAGAGAGGCTAGGGTTTCTCGAGGTTTTCCGCAGAGAGCTCGAGGAGCCGTGCGGCTGGAGGAAGAAGACGATGACGCGAGATAATGGGATGAAAATGTGGCAAGTGTCCCACAGTTACTATTTATCTTACTCTGCGTCAAGATTCATGCAGCTAATCAGACAGTTGCCGCGTAGACGACGTGTTCGTGAGCGTGCGCGGTAATTTCGCCATGTCTCCAACCGCCGCCACCAACGGTTCGTATCGCTCGCGCAGGAAAATCGGATATGATTATGTTATCTGCATGTGTGAGTTACGAGGCGTCGCTGACCTACTGCCTACATCGTCATAACTGACATGGTAGATGAGTCATCCCATCGAAAATTATGGCATGGACGGATTTAATCCGACAATGGAAGCATACGATGGAAGATTCAGCATTTCTCCAACTTATTCATAGAAGACGGAGAAACCTTTGCAGGGTTCTTTGGGAGGACTACAAGATGTTGCTTGACGATTTGCCGATATCCACCTAGACGGAGCATTCCATGAGAAGAGGCAAGACGGCGCAAGATCTCGGAGTTCTCCGGGGGCTACTGTTGGGGATATGCTATATGGGTATCCTCATAACATGTATCTTATCCGACTAACCCGAGTGGACCATAGTCGGTAGCATGGCCTGTGGCCTGCTGGGCGGCCCAGTTAGGTGGATCCAGAAGGAGGCCCATGCTCGATAAAGGAAGGCTACGGTGGAGTCACCAACGTACCCGGAGCCTTGGAGAGCAAGCTACACAAGACTAGTAATAGACGGTGTAGAACTCTGTAACCTGTCCGGCTGGACTTTTCCCTGTAACCCTAGGACCTGGCGACTATATAAGTCGGGCCTATGGGAGCCTTTAGGGCACAACCTAGTATCGTTTTACACACACCTCGCACAGCGAACCTATCTTTATAACTCCGCGTATTGCCATTATAGTGATTTATAGCAGGAGTAGGATTCCGCCACCGTTGTGGGATCTGAACCTGGGTAAGCTGTGTTACCTCGTACCCGTCAACCGTCCGCCTTACCCCCACGTCTCTAAACATGCACTGTGAGGACCCCTCCATGGCGTACTCGTCGGCAATACCACGACACGATGCGGAGGCGAGGAGGATGATGAGGTGCAAGAAGTTGCCTTCCCTGCCTCCAAGAAGCATAAGGCGAAGGAAGTTGTTGCTACTGGTAGCCAAGTGTTGCCAGTAGTTTAAAAGTAAGCACCCTACATTTCATTTTTAGTACTTTTGTATCTTTATTTCTTTCTAGAGCACACCTAATATTTAGGATTTTCGTGTTCTACAGTTAAATCATTGTTGAAGAGAAAGATAAATCCGGCTGATACGTTGGAAACATATCTTAATTTTTGATGCTCCATGCTTATTTTTTTTTGAGGGTAAAACAGTAGGGTAAAGAACCCCACTGCAATTTTTATAAATCATAAAGAGTTACAAAGAAGTATTTACAAGTTCAGGCCACCTCAAAAGAGGGATAACATTCTAAGCAGCTATCTCCTGTGTAAATTATTCTTAATCCAATCTTTGAGGCCCTGGTAACTCTTTTCCTTAATTCTAAACAGGACCCATTTTAGTTCCCGGGCGACAATATCCCTCCATTCCTCAATCGAAGCATGCTTGTTGTTGAAGATTTCATTGTTTCTGCATATCCAGATGCCCCAAGCTCCTAAGATAATAATTTCCATTGCAAAAGGGACTTTAAGATCTTTTTTAATACTGGCTAAAGCTTCAAAAATATTTTGATCAGCCACTTGGATATGGGAAATTTCAGCCCAGCAAGCTTTTGCAAAAGGACAGTCCCAAAATAAGTGTAGAATGGTTTCCTCACTGATGCAGCCATGAAACACACATTCATAAGAAGCCAGAGTAAAACATTTCCTTTTCATAAGGTTTTGTGTGTTTAGCCTATCAAGGAGCAGGAGCCAGAAGAAGAATTTATGCTTTTGTTGACAGGAGGATTTCCACAACCAGGAGAAATGTGGCTGTACAAGATGGTAACCAGATAAAGAATAGTAAGCCTTTTGGACTAAAAAATTTCTGCCCCAAATGTAACTCCAATTGTCAGCTTCCCCCTGCATGCCAACTCTGAGTATTTGCTCAAGGTTTTGATATTCTTGGTAAGCTTGCTGTGAAAGAGGGAGAAAAAATGATCTTGAATATTAGCTGTCTGCTGAAACTCATTGACAGAGATGTGTGGGTTTTTTGCATAGAAAGGAGATGATGAAGCTTATGCTACAGACATCCATCATTCCACATATCAGACCAGAGAAGGGTGGACTTTCCATCACCCACCGAGCACTTTGCAATTCCTGGAAAGATGTCAACCAATTTCAGATGAGCTTTCCACCAAAAGGATCCCTCCAGACTTCTTCCAAGTAGTTTACCATTATAGTAATAAGTGTTCCAGATAAGGTGAACCCATGGGATATCCTTGTGATTGTAAAATTTATCCAAATTCTTCAAAAGAAGTGCGGAGTTTTGAACATTAAGGTCAAGCACCACCAATCCCCCATGGTTCTTAGGTCGACAAACTTTCTTCCATGCAACAAGAGCTTGACCTCTATCTTGAACATCAGATGTTTTCTTTCTCCACAGGCATTATCTCATATACTTAATCAGCTGATCTTTAATAGTGACAGGAAGATCAAAACAAATCATGTAATATATGGTAAGGGAAGATAACACAGATTTAACTAACTGTAATTTCCCCCCATAATTAAGAAAATCAGCAATCCCACACAATCTTTTCTCAACTCTCTGAACAATAGGCAAAAAATGTTCCACTGCGGGCTTATTAATGCTTAAAGGCAGTCCAAGGTAGGTGAATGGCAATGAGCCAGGGAGGCAAGATAGTGTATTGGCAAAGTGCTCAAGCCTCACAGTGTCCATGTTAATTGGCATCATACTAGATTTAGAATAATTGACTTTGAGTCCAGTGGAGAGTGCAAAAGTATGAAGAAGATCCTTGAGGCACAATAATTGCTCAGAGTCAGCCTTAAGGATTAATAAAGTGTCATTGGCATACTGCACAATAGGGAAATCAGGACAGAACACACCTTCAATGGGAAGGGAAAGGAGACCAGAATTCATTGCTTTATTGAGGATGCTTTGGAGAAGATCAGCAGCCAAGACAAACAGGAGAGGAGATAAAGGATCACCTTGTCTTACACCTCTTCTACAATAAAATTTCTTTCCAGAAACTCCATTTAACAGAACAGAGGAGGAAGCTGAACCAAAGATTAACTGAATCCAAGAAATCCATTTATCACCAAAACCTTTGGCTTTGAGGATATTGATAATTGCAGAATGCTCAATTCTATCAAAAGCCTTTTCAAAGTCAAGCTTAAGAATTAAAATTTCTTCTTTGGATTTGTGGCATTGGTCAAGGAATTCAAATGTCCAACCTAAACAATCTTGAATAGACCTTTGTTTGAGGAAACCATATTGATTCTTGTGGACAAGTTTAAGGATGAACTTCCGCAATCTATTAGCCAGAATTTTGGTTATAATCTTGAGGACACTGTTTAGCAGAGAAATAGGCCTAAAATCAGCAGGTGTAAGAGGAGCTTCAATTTTTGTAATTAGGGTGATAAAAGAGGCATTAATGCTTTCCAAGGAATTTTGTCCCTCATAAAAATCCATAAGGATTTGTTTCACATCATCCTTAATAATAGGCCAACATTGTTTCATGAATTCATTGTTAAAACCATCTGGGCCAGGGGATTTATTATTTGGAAGTTCTTTAATTACATCTTCAATCTCCTCATCAGAGAAAGGTTTTTCCAAAGCATCCTTTTCCTCTTGCCTTAAGCATCCTTTTCCTCCATGCTTATTTTGTATCTACTTTGCTTTACTTGTCTACACTTTGAGGTGCTTTTTACATGTTTTATGGTACTAACCTATTAACAAGTTGCAATAGTGCCAGATGCCTGTTTTCTGCTGTTTTTGGTTTTAGAAAATTTAGTAAAGAAATATTCTCACAATTGGACGGGACAAAGGACAAAGTCAATTACTTTCCGTGGGGAACAAGTAGTCCGGAGGAGAGCCAGAGGGGCCGTCCAGAGGGGCCAGACCCACCCTAGGCGTGGGTGGGCCCAACCCCGCGCCTAGCTAGGGTTTGGCGCCCCTGGCCGCCACCTCAGTCTCCCCCTTCGCCTATAAGAAGCCCCCGATGCAGAAATCCTGAGTACCCGATCATAAATCCATGAAACTGTCTGTAGCCGCCGCCACCATCGTCCCTAGATCGGGGGGGATCTGAAGTTCTTCCCGGCACCCTGCCGGAGGGGAGATCATCCCGGAGGCCTTCTTTCCGGTATGATGCGTGAGTAGTTCCACCTTGGACTATGGGTCCATGTAGTAGCTAGATGGTTGTATCTCCTCATTTGTGCTTTCATGTATAGATCTTGTGAGCTCTGTTCATGATCAAGATCTAATCTATTTGTAATTATGCATGTTGTGTTTGCGGGATCCGATGGATATTGAGATTATTATGTTGGTTTGATTAATGGTTTTATCTTTATGATTCTATCATGTCTGTGTTGTTTGTGATCTTGCATGCTCTCCGTTGCTAGTAGCTATCTTGGCCAAGTAGTTGCTAGTGACTCCAAGAGGGGGTATTTATGCTCGATAGTGGGTTCATGCTTCTAGTTTCCAAGGGAAGTGACAATAATATCTTCGGTTGTAGATGTGCTGTTTCTACTAGGGAGAAAACAACGGTCTCTTGTTCATGGAACATGTGGACTGTTTACCTTACACACTTTGCTTAAAGTAGTTGTCTGTTGCTTGCAACTTAATACTGGAGGGGGTTCGGATGATAACCTGAAGGTGGACTACTAGTCATAGATGCAGTTGGATGGCGGTCTATGTATATTGTTGTATTGCCTAGTCAGCCTCATAGGATCTTTCTAACTAGTAATTGCATTGTTATGCCTTGCTCAGTTCCTATCAATTGCCTCGCTATAATTTGTTTACCCTTCATGCCATGTTGTTTATCTAAGGAGAGCACCTCTAGTGAACTATGGACCCCGGTCCAATCTTTACGATTGATACATCTTCCACTATTACTGTTTACTTGCTGCAAACCATTACCTTCCACACCATACGTTTAATCCTTTGTTATAGCAAACCGGTGAGCTTGACAACCTCACTAATTCGTTGGGGCAAAGTCTTGAGTTTGTGTTGTGCAGGTCTCCGCGTTGCTTGCAACACCTGTGTGACGTTTCCTTCCTCCTACTGGTTCGATAACCTCGGTTTCTTACTGAGGGAAAACTCGCTGATGTGCTGCTTCACACCTTACTCTTGGGGTTCCCAACGAAGCACTCCTACATAAAATCAGTGTTGCATCACCGGAGAGCAAGCCGGGCAAAGCAGATGCGCCAGCAAAAGCTTGTCATCTCCCCTGTTGTGCCGCCATCGACTCCATCCAGTACTCCATCAGCACAGGGAGCTTCTGCATCCCCTGATGTTGGCAAAATCTCAAAAGCCCTGGTCACCGTTGATGACCAGGCAACTAAAAAGGGTGAACCCGTCAAGGGTAATGATCCCATGGTAGTATCTACAGGAACAATGGATAAAATGGCCGGCTCTACTGTCCCTGGCCGCCTTAAGAGGAAAGAAAAGGAAGAGATCTTCAGGCTGGCTCAATTCAGTCCTGAGATTCAAACCTTGACTCCAGAGGCAGCGAGCCAAGAGGAGGAGGACGTCAAGATGGTTAGCCTCCTGGACCAAATTTTGGTCCGGGACGCTAAAGTCGCATCTGGCGAACTTCCAGCAACGGATGTTCCTTCCCTCACCCTTACCGAGAAGGTGTTTCACAGCACCAAACTCGGATTTGAAAAGATGTACCTGGAACACATCGTAAGTTTCCGATTCTTATTTGCATTTATTATCATATCCTCTAGCTCCCAAGCATAAAGTCGGATAAACATCGCTGGTTTAGAGTTGATGCTTTTAGGTTGCAAAAGAATGATGTAGTGTAGCCCCCAAGGCTCGTGCTGTAATTTTACTTAGTTAAATTTGCAGCCTGAGTCTTAGTAGTCGTCTGACGGTATTCTGTTTCTAAACTTACATAAAATTTCATCTTCTAACCAGGAATTGCTCAAGAACATTAGCAATAAGCGCAAAGAAATCAAGGCTTTGCATTTTCAGAATTCCAAGTTGAAAGTTGAGAAAGATGAAGCAAAAGATATACTTTTCCGACTTCTTCTTTGTCAATTATCTCTTTTATCATAGTCAAACTTTTTGTTTTGTTCGACTGATATTTTGTCTTTGCAGAACTGTTGTGTTAGTCCAGCAAGATGGTTGAGCAAGCCAAAAACTTCAAGGTCTTGGAGATAGAGAATGCTGAACTCCGGGAAAAGCTTGAGAAACTAACTGTGGAATCGGAGAAATCCGTAGCCGCATTCCTGGAGTCAAGCAATCACGAGACCGTGAGGCTCGAGAAGCTCCTAGCCCTCTGAGATAAAGAATTATTTGATCTCAAGAAGGACTTTGATATTCAGAGGGATCTTGACCAGGCCTCAGCTAGTGAACTGAATAGTGTCCGCAAGGAGAATGCGCAATGGAATCACTCTGTGCTAGGTAAGATTTCCGAATTGTTTCTTTTGTTGTTTGATTTTTTGACTTTATTGTCAGCTGAATTTTGAGTTTTTGGTTCTTTCCCAGCCACCATGAATCTTTCCTACTCTCCTACCTCCGAACCTCGCCTCGAGCGCATTAAGCTTGTCAGAGATGTCTTGTATGACTTCCGCCAAATTCTAGATGAGGCTAGCGAAGCTGTCAAGCTTTTCGACTTGCACACAATGTCAGTGCACGAGGTGACGGAGAAGGTTAAGGAGATTGTGAAATTGATCGAGGACTGGAAGATCTCCTATGCTCGGAATGCTGCGCAAATAGCTCTGACCATGGTGATGAGCCACCATAGCGAGATGGAAATATGGCACGTCACCAAGGGCATTGCCGAGGAGGATGATGAGGGTAATCTGCAAGACATCAAGGCCATCCAAGAGTCTTGTGCAGGTTATGCTTGTCAGGTGGCGGAGATGACCAATACACGACGCCATTCTTTGAATCCATCACTGCTCCTCCCTCGCCCCAAGAGCCAGAAGCCAGCAATGCTTCCGGGTCTGAGATCGAGGACGACACTGCTGTTGATTCCAGTGCTCCACCTGCTTCCTCACCACCACCTGCAGCATGAACAATATATATGCATTATCTTGAACTTATGGCAATGTAATGATGGATACAATGTTTACTTTTTATGCTGGTCCTGTAAAAACTAATGATTTTACTATCTTAGCACTTTTGCTTATATATTTTTATGCCTGTGCTTGAACAAATTTCTGAAGCACTTTGCGTTTTTTATGCCTATACTGATCGGTTTATCTGGCTCTCTCCCTTGTTCCTTGCATGGGTCGGCCAACCTTTAGCATGAAACTTTGCCGATCAACGGAGCGTAATTTCTAAACCAGTTTAAACTCGGAAACAAAGCCGGCTTCCAGTACCAACAACTCATTACTTGGAAAATACCCGTGTCTAAGCAATCAGATAAAGAATCAAAGTATAGACAGTAAATTAAATTTTGTATCCTGAGGTAACAATTTTTTAGAATATTCAAAAATCGTAACCAGAACGAACATGAGCATAAAGTACTTTCAAGCATTCTAGGATTTTTGAAAAAATGACATGCTCTTTTGGAAATAAGATGGCAAAAACGTCTCAAAGATAATAATATGAGGAAACCAATACTTTATTTCACTTTGGACATGTACATATATGATTACAAGGAAATATAACTAAGAATAGAAGGGACGTAGTTGTGCAGTATTCTATGGACGGTCTATCTCATCCGGGTCAGTGCTGCCACCAGCTCTCTTTCTCTTCCGAGTATCAGGTCTTTCCTTGACTGGTCTCATGTCGGTTAAATAATATGACCTATTATGCAGAACTCTGCTAACAATAAAAGGTCCTTCCCAAATTGGGGAAAGTTTGTGCTTTCTCTTTTGCACAAGTCGGAGAACCAAATCGTCTTTTCTAAAAGAACAATTTTGCACCCTCTGACTATGATACTTGCATAAGTTCTGCTGATAGGCTGTAGATCTATGCTCGACAACGACGCGTACTTCTTTGATTATATCGAGATCATCTTGTCGAGAAACTTCTGCATCTTCCTCGTACGCCTTGACTCGTGGAGCTTGATAAATTAGATCGATTGGAAGAACTGCTTCTACACCGTAGATCAAGAAGAAAGGAGTATAGCTAGTTGACTTGTTAGGAGTTGTAGGTAATCTACATATCATAGATGGTAATTCTTCCGTCCAAACCCCCGCAGCCCGACGAAGTGGTGCCTCGAGGAGAGGTTGGATTCCTTGTAAAATAAGGCATTCGTTCTTTCGACTTGTCCATGGGCTTGTGGATGTGCGACTGATGCAATATCAAGTCGGATCCCTTGTTCTTTGCAGAATTAGGCAAGTTCACCCATGGAAAAGTTGCTCCCGTTGTTAGTAATTATACTGTGCGGATATCCGAATCTGATGATTACGTCCTCGACGAATTTTCTGGCTGTGGCTCCATCGCAACTTGTTACGGCTTTGGCCTCAATCCATTTTGTAAATTTATCCACCATCACTAGTACGTGAGTAAATAAATATTTTGCCGTGCGAAACGGCCCTACCATATCAAGCCCCTAGACCGCAAACGGCCATGTAATAGGGATTGTTCATAGCTATTCAGCCAGAACATGTGACTGATGAGCGTACTTTTGGCAGCCTTTGCACGTCTTGACCAATTTATCGGCATCCTCCTTAGCTGTAAGCCAAAAGAATCCGTGTCGAAAAGCTTTTTCCACTAAGGATCTGGCTGCAGCGTGGTGGCCACACTCGCCTTCATGGATTTCTCTTAAGATTTCCACTCCTTCTTTCGAACAAATACATCCCTGAAACACGCCAGAAACACTTCGTTTATAGAGCTCACCATTTATTATAGTGTAGGCTTTTGCTCGTCGAACAATCCGCCGGCTCAAGACTTCGTCTTCGGGTAGTTTTCCATCTATCAGGAAATCCAAATAGGGTTTTCTCCAGCTGGGAAGTACGGCCAGAACTACTATTAAAGGCGAGTCGGATTTCGTCGGATAGTCCTCATCAACTCCGACTATGGAGGGGACCCTTAAATGCTCTAGAAAAGCTCCATCCGTTACTTGTTTCCGCGCAGAGCCTATCCTTGATAGAGCGTCTGCTTCCTCATTTTCTGCTCAAGGGATGTGTTAAACCTCAAAACCCTCGACCGATTTAGATAATTCATCCACGAGAGCTTTGTATGCTGCCATGTACTTGTTTGCATTGCAGACATCGGATACTTGCTGAGCAACCAAATCCGAATCTCCGTAACACATTGTGACACCCCCGGGATCAGGGCTAAACAAATCCTAGACATCCGTCTGAAATAAGCTTAACCTTGATCTCGAGAATATCCAGTAAAGAATCGGTAACACAACAGTGACCCTACGACACAAAATTTATTACAGCAAGCTCAGAACTGAGCGAAGAATCAAAATATTACAAGAAGAGGTCACTGACCACAAACATCAAACAACGGAAGGCAAATTATGCTATTAAGTATAGCAAACTTAACAAATGGCCTAAGAGGCCCGAAGAATAATGATGACGTCCAATCCATAGATCCTAGACTGCCGACTAGGAACTCCAAACTACTCGTCGATGTCGATGCTGTGCAGAACTCATCTTTTATGGTAACACTTACTCTGCTGCAAAAGTATCAACGAAGCAAGGGTGAGTATAAGGTGTACTCCGCAAGACTTATGGATGGTGGAGTTATTTTGCATAAAGCCATCTTTGTTTTGTAAAACAAGAGACAGAATAATATTGACTAATCATAATATTTTAAAAGGGGATAAGAGAGCGATATCTATAATTTTGATTATCTCTTGATATCCACTGAGTCATCATCAACTAAACCTATCTAGGATCACCCCCTCGATCCCTGAGGAAGCATCCTTAAGCACACATTACTTAACTTGCCAAGTTTTACAATTAGGTTCAAGTTCTCTATGATCTTCATGTCCGTTCCCATGTCGTCCATAACCGCGGACGCAACTTTTCGAAAAGATTAATAACCCTGAAGGGGTGTACAACTTTACCCACACGTACTAACCTTCTCTTAATGCCACTAGTAATAGCCCTCTTCCTTGGAAGGCTGGCAGAGGGTGGTTAGACACGACCTTTACCTTGCTTTCGCCGAGACCATGAGTCACGCACTAGGGAGATGCCGCCATAACGGTTCGAGTCCCAAAGCCTGTCCCTAATGATGTGCGCAGGGTTCAAGATTACGGATGCCGGGAATCTCTTCTTCCCGACCACGCTTACCTACCTGTTATGAATTTACCTCCTTCACCTCCATTCAAGAACATCCAAGATGCGTATGTCGAATGGAAAGCTCGAACTATGTGACTCATGGAATCTACTCAGCAAGTTAGTTGGTCGAGGGGGTTTCTAGGCCCCCCTATGGTTGTACGCTTGTCTTGGTTCAAGAGGCAAGAACATCGGGTCCTAGTAGTGGAAAGTATGGGACTGCAAAAACCACAACCCACCATGGACTCCCATACAAGCCTTAGCATGTTTAACTTTCATCTCTGATCTTACCACGTCATCCTTTCATACTAGGTTCATTCGCAGATCTAATTCATCAACCGTATGGACCAGTGGTAACAACTAAGCATGGCTAAGCGCAACAGATGTAACAGCTCTAGCAACGCTTCACAAGCCAAATCATAGTTATGCTAGGAGCAGTGGATCAGGGAATATAGGTTTCAAAGGTAACATGCATTAGATAGGATTACTCTATCTATCAATAAAAGACTTCAGAATCGTATGCACATGGCAAGAATGTAAATACTTTGAAATCATAGGATTATATCATGTGTGGGGCTTCGCTTGCCTTTGCCAATTGATAACCAATAAGCAGATCTTCGGACACCTAGTACTTGACTTGATTATAGTTGGTCAAGTATTGTTCTCCGATCTTTGATGGTGTTGATCTTCGTCTTCAGTCTTGATCTCGATATCGTATTCTACCAGAGAAGAACCAAAAACCAGAAAGGAAGGGAAACAATCAACACATGGCATCGATGCAATGCTCAAGCAAGGATGATGATATGACAAGTTAAATTGCAATGAAATAAACCCCTAAGGCATGCTTGACAATTTAATCGGGGTTCCGAGGGGTGAAAACCCTAACTCGGGAAACCTCGGAGGCATATGAAAGGGGTTTATTTAGTTCTTCTAACTAACTTGTCATGAAAGTTGATTAACAATGCATGCTTATAGATTATATAGTTTCTGAATATTTTGATATATTATTTGTATTTTTCTGACTTATAAATAATTAGTTATGAATTTCTCCATTTTTAATTCATTTTAAATCATTTTTCGAATATTATAAAATAATTTGTATTTTGGAATTACTTTAATAATTTTATTAAACAGAAAACATTTCTGAAAAAGTTTATTTGACTTATAGGATGGACCCACGTGTCAGGTATTTATCAATTGCACAAAAGAATATAAAACATTTAAAGAAATAAAAAGGAAATGGGGATTACTACGTCATGCTAACTTCAGCAATGGCGAGCTCCCATTTCAAGCGCGGGGCTGGCGATTGCAAGCGCGCGAGACTGCGAGAGGTGGCGCGCTGGAAAGAGGGGAGCAAGGCGAGTTGAATAGAGGTGGCGCCGCCCTCGAATGGTCGTCAGAGCTTGGAGAACGGCGGTGGCTGCAGGTGGTTGATGGGGAGGAAAGCCAGAGGAAGAGGAAGGAAGAAGGAGGGTGCCTGAGCACGGGAGGCTCACCACGGTTGCACGGAAGAGGTCAGTGAGGCTGGGGAAGCTCCAGAACGGCCGGGATCGATGGCAGACACAGCGACCGGAGTCGGGAAAGATGCGGACGGCCTGTTCGATTGCGGGCTCCCGAGGACGATTCCTTCCAGGGGGTGGACGAGGGGAGCACGACGGTTCTCCCGGTCGTCTCGTCGGGGCTCGGGGAGGCTTCAAACGGCGGCGGCGCGAAGCTCTTGCCGGACTAGGGTTTGGCCAGAGGGGGAATTCGGCGAGAGAGGGAGAGAGGAAGCAAAATTGGTATGGGGCAGGAAAGGAGGAGACGGCCATTCATATCCTTGGCTCCAGGGGCGGCGGCGGGCATCGCGGCGCGACGATGATTGACGGACGGCGGAAAGCCACGCAGCAGCTTCCCGTCGTCAACGAAGACGACGAGCAACAGAAGACTGAAGAGGTATGGGACGGTGATGGGCTGCACATGGGCTGGGATGGCCCACGGGAAAGGAAGGAGGAAGGGAGTTGCGGTTGTGCATGGGCGGCAGGATGAGGAAGAGAGAAGATGAGCTCGGCCCAAGTAGAGTTAGGAAAAAGTTTTTATTCCTAAAACCATTTCTTTTTCTGTTTTTGTACTTTCTCTTTTGTATTTTCATTTGTAAATCTGTTTTAATATATTTTCAAAATACAAAACTTTTATAAACATTTTAAAATATTGCAGGGACCCTTTATAACCATTTGGGCTCCATAAGTTTTGTTATTTTTCGAAATATTTCAAAACCATTTGAAAGGTTATAAATAAGGAAGGGAGGAAAGCTAGTGTTTAGGATTTTGAGAATATATTTGTTGTATGCATTTTTATTGATGATGCTCATGGATGCACAATCAAATCCTAGTTATTATTTAATAAAACTAGGGTTGTTACAATTCTATCCCCCTTAAAAGAATCATGACCCGAGATTCCCAGGTAGGAAGATAGAAAGAACAGGGTTATACTAGACTTCAACGATCTTCTAGAAGAGGTTGATCCATGCCACCATGACGAGTGGACGTAGCGCTTCGTAATCTTCGAGGTGGATGCTCACACTAAGGAAGAGAGGGAATGACACGAAACCATAAACTGAGTATCTCATGGTCAACTCATGGATAGATGTTTCGTGAACATCTCTATAGCCAACAAACATGAAACACATCAAGATAACGGAGTAAACAAAAGGATAAGGTTTTCAAGTTGTTAGATAGATGGTCTTCATAAGGATTGAGACCATGGAACTTACAAAAGAGTTTTGACATCTGAGGGAAGTAAACTTCCAACAGATGAAACATAACCACAGACTTCAAAAAGTGAACGTCTACTAAACATCTTAGATAGAGCTTCACATTTGGAAGAGATAGATATCAACAAAACAAAGCTATTGAACTATTTTTGATACAGAATGGTCATTCTTTGATTCAACAGAAGGCTAAGACAGAAAGGTGTTTTGGTGGAGAGGACTCGTAAGAGCCACAAGGAACATGTAACAAGAGAAACTATTAATTACCAGAATCATGGTCGCTCTTCGAACATGTTTAAAAGAACAAGAAGGAAACTCTTTAATTCATCCAGGACTATTAAAATCCTTGCCAAAGATCATGATATCACTTTACACCACCAAGATGAATAGTTGAAAAGATTCCTGATGACACGAGAAAAAAGAAACTTCATTCTCAGACTCTAAGTACTTGGCATAACAAGACGCTTGCCATCATAAAAGGGTCTGGTGGATCGACCGAGAGACATTTAGCAACTCTACTTTAAATGTTCTCCTTGATGTTCGAAACACTGATAGCAAACTTTTAACAAGCCTTCAATCAGTCATCAAGTAAAGGTCAGACTTCGGATCCAAAGAAAACCATAAGAACAACTCCTTCAATAAGTCATAGAAGCAGCCTTATGAAGAGTGGTTGTGATTGCTGATTCAAGAGAGTATGGAAATAGGTCTTCCGACTGATTGTGACAACCATTACATCAATCTTGCCAGAGTTACAATAGACCTACGTCATAACCTTGAGGAACACCAATCATTATTGCTGCATGAGATTTAGCTTTGATTAAGTGGAGAGATACTTCAGACTCAGCTTGTCCGAATAGAAAGGGTGAAACATTTACACAGAGGTAAAGTCACTAGATTCTCAAGACATGGACTTCAATGTCAAGCTCCAAAAGATGAGCTGAATTGCGGAACCCATGTGATAGCAAGTTATCAAAAGATAATTGCATCTACACGAATTGTTTGCAACGAAACACAACTGAATCATGTGTAGGAAACATTTAGGAGGATATAGAATTTTTTTGGACTTCTTATCTTCCATGACAAATCAGTTAGTGGCTTAAGACACTTCGAGAATATTCTCGAGATGTGAAGGTATCAACCTACCATAGAAAGAATGCTTTGCACATGCGTGATTTATTTGAAATGATTCCCGAGGAAACAAAGGTAAGGCTACTCGAATTCACGATGACTTCTTTCAACATTTTGCGCGTGAACTAGAGAAGGTTACTTCTAACATCTAGAAAACATACCTCAAGATAACACGAGGATGCTTCTCAAAAGTTTCCAACATCAATGCCAAATGTTCTGTATGAATCTGGTATAACAAGGAGAGGATAAGGATGTCATTGATGGGCTCAATAACAAACTTATCTATAAACTCCAAGATGACGGAGTCACATGTTGTATGAACAAGGAATAGACATTGGTTAGACCAAAGAACATGAGGATGTACTTAAGTGAAACACCACAAGTGGATATACCATCAGAATAGTCCTTGGATCTGAGTTTGATTTGACGATAACCCAAATCAACCCAAAGGCGGTAATGATAACATATCCACAAAGGAGATACTATCTTGCTTCAACACGAACACAACTAGACATCCCTTGAAGGAGGAACGGAGTTGGATAGAAATTTTGTCTTATAACTCTCCAAGTTGTTGTTTAAGCTCAACCAACTAGTTCAGGGTTATCCAGTACGGATCCTTGGATAAAGGAGCGGTTTAAATAAACAAATTACTCACGAACCTGACAACACGGCATGTGTCAACATGGCGATACTTCTAGTAAGACATCTAGAATGTCACGAACCACCGATATGTCACTTAGCTCGAGAGGAAACTTGCTTTGTATGGCAAGAAGTCGTAGTCTCAAAGGCACAAGCCTAACCTTTTGACCGAAGAGGGTGCACCAGAATAGCGGACTTGATAGCACAATCATCCTTTGCTTAGTGATAGAGTTAATCAATCACAATAAGAATGACACAAATGTCCTTAGAGTTCAAAGAAATAACAATTGCTAATAATCTCAGATGACCACATTATTACGCACAACGCATCATTCACGAGCGCGAGAGCTCAAGGAAGGGTGGGTAAATATGTGTAAGAGCATCACTTCATTAAGAGGGTCATGAAACTTAGCATGACCTCTTAGTATAAAAGAGTGTGACACTTTAAGGTGGAACAGAACATAAACTAATCAATGCTTATTGATCTGCGGATTACAACACTTTGACCTAGTCTCAGAAATGACGTGATACTGGAGTTTGTTTCTCCTGACATCCTGAACTGGTTTGTCATGATGGACCATAAGAGTATCTTGCATCATAAGAAACCAATGTAAGTGTACTACTTGGCTACCAACTGGTAGACAAAGGTCAGAAAACAATAAGGGAAAGGAACATGCTCAGAACAAAATCCTGAGATGTGGATGCATAAGTCAACAACCTTCCGAAAACCAAGGCATGGAAGGGAAAGGTGTGGCAGAATCACGAATATAGATGTGAGACTCTCGAGGAGTACCCTTGTCTCACTACTAGGGAAATGGCCATTCGTGGCGCACCTGAAAAGATCATATGTGGCGCACTAGCAGTGCGCCACGGGCCTTGCGCTACGGCTATCTCCTAGCCGTGGCGCACTGCCTAATGCGCCACGGTTGTGTCGAGATAGGCGTAGCGCACCTGCTAGTGCGCCACGGCTATGTGGGCAGGTGCGCTACGCGTAGGATCTTCTGTGGCGCACTTCCCAATGCACCACTAAGCTTCTAAAGTGCGCTTTAGGTGTAGTGCTCCACAAAAGATAGGTCATGTGAGCCACAGGTGTTTTTTTTAATTTCCGAGCCAGATTATATACAATACAAATTATATACAATATTACAGGCAGATATACACCCACAGATACAAGATATACAATTATATACATAAATACACAATTTGAAAAACAAGATTGAAACAAATACATATAGATAAGTCTCATACATGAATACATAGTATAAGTTACATTGTTTCGATCAAATTACAAAGTAGTTGGTGACATGCGAATACATGTGTCGATCGAACAAGTTAGAGCTCGGAAGCTCGCCTAGACATCTAAACTAGCTAGACACAAACGCGGGATAAACAACCAAAGAAGATAAGCATGATCACCGCCGCGACGAAGGTGTAGGTCTTCTTCCAGTTCCTTGTCCTAACTCCCGCTAGATAGCGCGTGTATCTTGCTTCCGCCTCCGCCATAGTGTTGTACCCTTTGTAGCTATTGCCGCTGAAACGGTGCACCTGTCTCCGTCAGTCTTCCCAATCATCGTAGACTCCGGGAACCCGTCCCTTTTACACGATGTACCACGTCATCTATAAGTTGACAATAATAATTAACTGGTGATTGAAAAAAAACATATATAATTAAAGTCGCATCTGAAGATACACTTATAGAAAGTACTCCTAAATCAAAAAGACCAAACTCAAAAATCATGCCTCATATATAACTAGGTTGTTCGACACAGGAATATGCTACGATGGAACCGTCCACCAAGTAGGATGCACAACACCTGGACATGTGCATAGCACAAGGCGGACAATCCCATCGCAGCACATTCACATATATAGTGTGCCACGACATTTCAATCATCGGCATTATTCTCGAAAAAGACCAAAGTAACTCGAAAAGAATGCCTCATATATATATACATAGGTTGTTGGACACAGGAATATGCTACGATGGAACTGTAAGCCAAGTAGGATGCACAACATCTAGACTTGTGCATAACAGAAGGTTTACAGTCCCGTGGTAGCACATTCACATATATATAGTGCCAAGACATTTCAATCATCAGCATTATTCTCTAAAAAGACCAAAGTAACTCGAAAAGAATGCCTCATATATAACTAGCTAGGTCGTTGGACACAGGAATATGCTACGACGGAACGTTTAGCCAAGTAGGATGCACAATTCCTGGACTTGTGCATATCACAAGGCTAACTATCCCGTCGTAGCACATTCACATATATATTGTGCCACGACATTTCAATCATCGGCATATTCTCGAAAAAGACTAACTCGAAAAGAATGCCTCATATATAACTAGCTAGGTCGTTGGACACAGGAATATGCTACAACGAAACAGTGAGCCAAGTAGGATGCACAATTCCCGGACTTGTTCATATCACAAGGCTCAATATCCCGTCGTAGCACATTCACATATATAGTGTGCCACGACATTTCAATCATCGGCATTATTCTCGAAAAAGACAAAAATAACTCGAAAAGAATGCCTCATATATATACATAGGTCGTTGGACACAGGAATATGCTACGATGGAACCATGAGCCAAGTAGGATGCACAAGACCTGGACTTGAGCATATCACAAGGCTCAGAATCCCATCGTAGCACATTCACATATATAGTGTGCCACGACATTTCAATCATCGGCATTATTCTCGAAAAAAGAGTAAGGAAAAAAAGAACCAAAGTGAGCAAAGGACCAAAGAGTAAGCAAAAAAACCAAGAATTGATTGATATATAATAATAATAAGCAAAAGAAGTAAGCGATGATTCATAAACCTAATAAGATAAGTATAGTAGCATGTACACTTGTCCACACACACAAAGGTCATCTATAGTTTGTAACTACAACTAGGCCAACATCAAGCCTTCTGGCTCGGCTTAGGGAACGGGAGGACGCCTTGTCTCGTCATGAACTTCCTATAGTCACCCTGCATCTCTAGGCGATCTTCTATGTCACGGTTATTCGGGATATTTCCTCCGTAGAACATTCCCCCGAAGTCATGACATCACGAAAGATGATTGCCCCAAACTGCTGCTGGATGCGATACATATCTTGTCTAATATCTGAATCATTGATCTTGGCCTTTGCTTCGGCCCACTGTTTGAGATGATCTGGCAGCGTAGAATTACTGGTCAAGTAGGAACGCCCTCATGTGATGGAGTGCGTAGTAGGCTTCCTTCTTACTATTTTCCGGCTGCTTCACGCAGGGGAACTCCGTTACGTGGTTGAAGACGTGCCTGCCGAACTTGACCTTCGTACGCACGAAGGTGGTGCCTTCCGTCGAGGCAAAGCCAGTGAGAGCATCATCCAGAACTTCCTTGATCTTGTCATAGTTTTTCTTCTTTTCTAGACTCCCCGAGTCAAAATACGTGGCGTGGGAATGCTTCGGCGATAAGGAGATCAGCGTTCAGTGTTCATCTCTGCGCAAAAAATTCAAATGGAATGTGTTGGAAAAAGAATGATGATGATCTAATAAAGCCAATCGACGGTGGCGAGTGAATAACGACTTACTCGGGAAAGTAAGGAACGAGAATGTATTACTTTGTCTTGTTCGCCACGAGGATTCTTTTTAGGTACGAGGCCACGATACGTCGTTCGGCGGGGGAACCCAAGCAGCCGTCACGCATATAGTAGGGGTCCACTATAGCGATGCCCGGTGTGTTCTCTCTAATGATCTGCATGGACAGGCTGAGAGAAAAGAGACGGACCATGGTATAGTGCAGCGGGTATAGGTGGAACATATTGAAAATGTCGTCGAACCGCAAGAAGAACAGATCCGCAGGGGCATTGTCGACGAAGCCCAAGCCTGGTGGCACCTTAACCACGAATACTGGGTGCGAGGGATCTTTCTCCGATAGAAGGCGTCTCTCTATCGCCAGCACGCTGTAACACCCTCGGAATCGGACCTATGCAAGTTTTAGCGAAAACCCGCCAAACCCGCATAGAAACGATTCAAAGGTGCCCACCAGGCACTTTCGTGCGGGTGGAAAACGAAGTAATAACGTTACACAACAGTCCTCGATGGGACCCACAGAACAGATATATATAACAGCGACTCCATGAGTCAAGAATACAGATATACGGTACAAAGATCCAAATCACCTTAAAAAGATGGAGCGTCCGTCTACGGACAAGATGCAAATGGGGCTAAGAGCCCTGAAGAATAACCAATGGCGTCCATAACCTGCAGGCCAAGCCGGAAGGGTAACCACGCTAACGACGCCGATCTCAAAACCTGCTTAAACAAAAGGTGCCGACAAAGGGCAAAGGAAAAGAGGAGCGTCGATCGAGGCCAAGATGCAGCGAGACTAGAATTCGGTCCTCGCCTACAAAGGTATGGTGGATCAAGCGGCGGTGGGCATGCGCTAAACAACCTATAGAGACTCGATACAACGCGCCAATCGAGAGGGTAAGAAGGACCTATCCGGAACCAACCTAATTCTACCAGCAAACAAACCCATCCTGGCGTTTCCCCCTCGAGACCAATCGAGGAAGTCAACCGAGGAACTCACACCGTTGGCAGTTTTATTTATTCAGTTATCGTTGCAGTAATTACTAGTCAGGTTTAGATAATTGTCCTGATGAAAGAAGCAGTGGTCCCTTTTAGTTATTCATTCCGTTGTAGTTGCATCAATTACTAATCAGATACAGATAGCATGAGATAAACCCAAAACCCAGCAGCTGTTGGTACTTTTATTTAGCCATTCCGTTGTAGTTGCAATACTTACTAGTCAGGTACAATGGTCGCAAGCGACACTCCAAACAAGCAATTGTGGGCAGTATTAATTAGCCATTCCATTATAGTGAAGCTGATTACTAGTCATTATAAAGTCAAATTTATAGAGATAAACTTTAGTTATGCTTGTCTATGGTCGAGATACTGTGCTCCAAGTCGTCCATATCCGCGGACACGGCTTTCAGAAAGTTTTACCCGGCCGGGGTGCACCAATAGCAACACACGCTCGATCAACCTCGGAAAAACCAAATCAACACCCAACGAGGCTTTCACGACTGAACAATCACAGGATTCAGAAATATTTCAGGGGGCCACCCCTTAAGTAGATCCCGCAACGAAGAAAGCTAGCTCGAGACGGACTCAAGGTTGGGTGAGCGACTGGGAACCCAAAGTGTGGCTGGGCTTGTCGACACCGCGTAAACGTGTCCGATCCTAACAAGATAAAGTGTGCTCCTCGCACAATTTAAATACGTAGTAGCATGGCATAAGTACGGATCGTAAATAAAACCTCAAACTAGTTTGTGGCCCCAAGAAATAAGACTGAATCAAGCTCGCTCGGGGTCCCATATACCTCCCGGATGTGGATAGCGATAAATCAAGGAACAGTATCAAGTACTCGGGGTCCTCACGGGACACAAGTGGGCGTCGAAACCAAATGTTATCTATCACCCACCGATGCCTCGCTTACTTCAATTTTAGTTGTTAAACAGGAATTAAAGTGAACTAAGTAAAACCGAATCATCTCCAACAACAACATGCGACAATACATCAACAATCAGGTAATCGACGTCACGCAAGACTTGAGCAAGCGACTACGACGCATGCCCAACTATCTACCAAACAACAGGTAATAGGATGTGTCCAAGGCAATATAGGGCTGCACGGTATATCACAGGTACGGAAACTAAAGCATCGCAACACAGATAGCAATAGATCAACGGGAGGGAAATAAAGACTATGAAAGTAAGATAGGTAGAAAGGGGAAGATGCTCGCCTGAATACATTGCCGAGGGTTCAACTGAAGATCGGGGCGAAGCTCACACCAACTCAACGGCCTTATCCGTGAAGAAGCAAAACACTAGAATAAACACCGGATGCGCTATTTAATACAACGGCAGAAGATCGGCATGATGCATGTATGATGTGTGACATGGAAAAGGTGCGATGCAATTAGGTCAATATTAAGTGGAACGGGGGTCCCGACAATTAATTAGATGGTTCAAGTTGTTTAGCTACCCCGCAATTTAAATGTTGTTTAACATGGCAAGATATGGTACCGGTTCGATGCACAAATTTAAATGAGGCCAATATAAGGCTAGATTTGCCCGCATATGGCCCCATATTTATTATAAGGTGAATCAGCATAAGGCCCCCAAACAACAGACAAGGATGCATGCATGAACAATTAATATGCAACAATTTATATAGTTGGCAAATTATAAAATAGGGTTCTCGGGTAAGGGTCACACATTGAGGGGTCTCGACGGTCTTGGGGTTCCGGGGGTTCGGGTGATCGGTCTCAGGGTCCAGGGTTCGACGGGTCGGTCTCGGCGGGAACGTTCTCGGACTCCGGGATCGTTCTCGGATAACGGGGGTAGTTCTTGTCGTTCCGGGAAACCGGACTTGGTTCGGTGTCGGGGCGCATCGGATCTTCCGGGTCGGTGTCGTTCTTATTGTCGCGAAGATCTTGTCGGGTCCGCGGGTCGGGTCGGACTTGGCGTCCGGGGTGAAGCACTTGGCGTTCTGCGTCGGTGCCCTTACCGTCCGGGTTCTCGAGCATCGCATCCGGAAGGAGTACTTGTCGCAAATATGGTCTTCGGATCCCGCTCCGGGTTCGGCCTTCGGGGTTCCGACCATCGGATCCGTGAAGAAGAACTCAGGGCCTTCGGTCCGAGAACGAGGTCTTCGCATTCTATGATGAAGTTCTTGCGGGTTCGCGGCCTCGGACAATGCTCCGTGTAGTAGATCTTGGCGCTTCGAGGGTGTCGAGTCCAAGGGTCTTGTGCAACTTGTCGGGGGCGTCCTTGTAAGAAGATCTTGCGATTCCGAGAGACACCAAACTTGTACATGGCGGACGACGTAGCTGGGGTTCATGGTCACTGCAGGAGGAACACCCGCGGTTTGGCCTGCAAGGACGTCGGGGCCAGGCGCGGGCGCACGGAGGCTGGCTTGGCGTCGAGGTAGCGCATGGATCGGGAGCGTGGCGGAACGCGCAGAGGGGGCACGCTGCATCGGGCTTGAGCGGGACGGCAGCTGCAGGGAAACGGGCCGACGCTGGGAGAGGGGCGGCCTCGCGACGAGCCTGGCCGTGGAGGCTCGGGCGAGGAAGGCGAGGGCGAGACGGGGTCGGGAGCGCCGAGGCGGGCTCAAAGGTGGCGGGAAGGGCGACGGGCGGCGGCCAAGTGGAGGGCTGCAGGCCGGGCGGGAGGCTCTCAAGAGGAGGATGGGGCGAAAGCGAGGCAGTGGCGACGGGTGGAGAAGGGCGCCGGCGCAGAGGCGAGGTCGGGGAGGCGTCTGGCGGGCGGTCTCATGGTGGGGGGCAAGCGCTGGATAAGGAGGAGCACGGCGGCCTTGCAGTAGCCGGAGGCGGCTCGGCGGAGAGCAGAGAGGAGAGGCGCAAGGCCTGCCAGGAGGAGGAGAGGAACACGGGGAGGAGGAGAGAGGTTGGGGAGGGTGCAGGGGCGGAGGGAGCGCTTGGGGGTGGGTGGGTCCCAGTGGGGCCGGGGCCGTCCGCGTGGGGGGACGCGGGCTGGTGGGATCGGCGTGTGGGGCCCGCGTGGCAGTGGGTGGACCGGGTCCAGGGGTGGGCTGTAGAGAGAGAAGGAAGTGGCTGTGGGGCCAGTGTAAGAGAGAGAGGGTAGGGGTGGTGAGAGAAAGAGAGAGGGGGAAGTGGAGGATTGGTGAGGTGTGTGGGTAGGTTTTGGGTGAGAGGGTGAGGTGCACGATTTGGTTGGTGGGTAGATTAGGATTGGTGGGGATAGGTTTTAGAGGGGCTGTTTTAGTTTTTGTGTTTGTTTGGTTGTTCAAATTAAAACAAAGCCACTTTGCAAAATAGTTTTTAGGGAAACAAAATATCCGATACGCTCGGGGTTTTGCCTTTTAAAATAAAGAGGGGGTATTTGTATAATCAAAACTAGGCTTTTCAAAATAATGCAGACAACAATGCATGATGATGACGATGCAATGCACAAAAACAACGCGATTTTCTAGTAGTGGTTTTATGGATGCCACACCGACATTAACCACCACTGACAATGGATCTCGCCCTCGAGATCCGCCTCATGGTACCGGAAGGAAGGCCAGCGATCTGCATCTTCTCTCTTCGTGTAGATACTCGCGACACCACTAACAAGAGGTCATTGTCCGCGATCGTCGAGAGCACACTCCGGGGACAAAGGTCGAAGGTAGGGGTATCAACAAATAAAACCACCTCTAGCTTCCGTGGACGGAGTAAAATTGCTGGATCCACCGATTCGATGTACAAGAGCGAATGATAAGAGTAGTGGTATGGTAGCTACTCCATCCCGCACTCAAACCATTACTCTGCACACGAATAGGCGGATTATGCAACCAACTCTCGGAATCAGACTGAAGATCTCGACAAGCGAGGTTCGGAACAAAGGAGTGATGCAGACTCTGCATCGGATCTGGCGTAGACGATGTCGTCGCGTCGGGAAACACCGGAAGATACAACAGAAATCGTATGAAAGACACAATGATTAGGTTCCGCGATGGTTCCATTGGCATGAACAACACATGCTCAAGGTATACTCCAACTTCACCAATGCTCGTCCTTCTCATATGTTTTTCAACGACACGGATATCCAGCAAGGAACACATATGGATAAAGAGCTCAAGAACAAAAGATTGGATGAAGGGTACAACAGACAAGTTGCAGATTGACGATCGTAGCACCTCCGTTACAAAAGGAAGAAAGCGAAACCCTGAAGGTACGACGGAAACCCAACCACGAGAAATCCTGGACTCGAAGAGAGAGAAGAGAGCGGATTCAAAACACGTAGAGGTAAGAGGAGAATAGCAGAGGGGTAAGGAGTAAAATCAGACCTAATCAGAACTATCCAACCGATTTTGCAAAAATAGTTTTGACACTCTACTTCGGCCGTTAGCTAGGTTATCCTACAGGCTGGACTTGTGGGGTATCGCAATCGGCTGGGCTCGATACCACTCAGAACACCCTCGAATCGGACCTATGCAAGTTTTAGCGAAAACCCGCCAAACCCGTGCATAGAAACGATTCAAAGGTGCCCACCAGCACTTTCGCGGGTGGAAAACGAAGTAATAACGTTACACAACAGTCCTCGATGGGACCCACGTAGCGAGATATATATAATGACTCCATGAGTCAAGAATACGATATACGGTACAAAGATCCAAATCACCTTGAAAGATGGAGCGTCCGCTCACGACAAGATGCAAATGGGGCTAAGAGCCTCGAAGAATAACCAATGGCGCCCATAACCCCTGTGCCAAGCCGAAAGGGTAACCGCTAACGACGCCGATCTCAAAACCTGCTTAAACAAAAGGGTGCCGACAAAGGGCAAAGGAAAAGAGGAGCGTCGATCGAGGCCAAGACACCGAGACTAGAATTCGGCGGTCCTCGCCTACAAAGGTATGGTGGACTGAAGCGGCAGCGGCAGCATGCGCTAAACAACCTATAGAGACTCGATACAACTGGCGTCAATCAGAGAGGGGTAAGAAGGACCTATCCGGAACCAACCTGATTCTACCAGCAAACAAACCCATACTGGCGTTTCCCCCTCGAGACCAATTGAGGAAGTCAACCGAGGAACTCACACCGTTGGCAGTTTTATTTATTCAGTTATCGTTGCAGTAATTACTAGTCAGGTTTAGATAATTGTCCTGATGAAAGAAGCAGTGGGCCCTTTTAGTTATTCATTCCGTTGTAGTTGCATCAATTACTAATCAGATACAGATAGCATGAGATAAACCCAAAACCCAGCAGTTGTTGGAACTTTTATTCAGCCATTCCGTTGTAGTTGCAATACTTACTAGTCAGGTACAATGGTCGCAAGCGACACTCCAAACAAGCAATTGTGGGCAGTATTAATTAGCCATTCCATTATAGTGAAGCTGATTACTAGTCATTATAAAGTCAAATTTATAGAGATAAACTTTAGTTATGCTTGTCTATGGTCGAGATACTGTGCTCCAAGTCGTCCATATCCGCGGACACGGCTTTCAGAAAGTTTTACCCGTCCGGGGTGCACCAATAGCAACACACGCTCGATCAACCTCGAAAACCAAATCAACACCCAACGAGGCTTTCACGATCGAACAATCACAGATTCAGAAATATTTGGGGCCACCTTAAGTAGATCCCAACGGAAAGCTAGCTCCAGACGGACTCAAGGTTTGGGTGGACGCGTGAGCGATCGGGAACCCGAAGTGTGGCTGGCTTGTCGACACAGCGTAAACGTGTCCCGATCCTAAAGAGTCAGTGTGCTCCTCGCAATTTAAATACTGAAGTAGCATGGCATAAGTACAGGATCGTAAATAAAACCTCAAACTAGTTTGTGGCCCCAAGAAATAAGACGAATCAAGCTCGCTCGGGGTCCCATACCTCCGGATGTGGATAGCGCGATAAATCAAGGAACAGGTATCAAGTACTCGGGGTCCTACGGGACACAAGTGGGCGTTCGGAAACCAAATGTTATCTATCACCCACCGATGCCTCTGCTTACTTCAATTTTAGTTGTTAAACAGGAATTAAAGTGAACGGTAAGTAAAACCAGAATCATCTCCAACAACAACATGCGACAATACATCAACAACTGTGGCACTGGACGTCACGCAACAGCACTTGAGCAAGCGACTACGACGCGCAAGCCCAACTATCTACCAAACAACAGGTAATAGGATGTGTCCAAGGCAATATAGGGCTGCACGGTATATCACAGGTACGGAAACTAAAGCATCGCAACACAGATAGCAATAGATCAACAGGAGGGAAATAAAGACTATGAAAGTAAGATAGGTAGAAAGGGGAAGATGCTCGCCTGAATACATTGCCGAGGGTTCAACCGTAGATCGGGGCGAAGCTCACACCAACTCAACGGCCTTATCCGCGAAGAAGCAAAACACTAGAATAAACACCGGATGCGCTATTTAATACAACGGCAGAAGATCGGCATGATGCATGTATGATGTGTGACATGGCAAAGGTGCGATGCAATTAGGTCAATATTAAGTGGAACGGGGGTCCCGACAATTAATTAGATGGTTCAAGTTGTTTAGCTACCCCGCAATTTAAATGTTGTTTAACATGGCAAGATATGGTACCGGTTCGATGCACAAATTTAAATGAGGCCAATATAAGGCTAGATTTTCCCGCATATGGCCCCATATTTATTATAAGGTGAATCGGCATAAGGCCCCCAAACCACAGACAAGGATGCATGCATGAACAATTAATATGCAACAATTTATATAGTTGGCAAATTATAAAATAGGGTTCTCGGGTAAGGGTCACACATTGAGGGGTCTCGACGGTCTTGGGGTTCCGGGGGTTCGGGTGATCGGTCTCAGGGTCCAGGGTTCGACGGGTCGGTCTCGGCGGGAACGTTCTCGGACTCCGGGATCGTTCTCGGATAACGGGGTAGTTCTTGTCGCCCGGAAACCGATTTGGTTCGTGTCGGGCGCATCGGATCTTCCGGTCGGTGTCGTTCTTATTGTCGCGAAGATCTTGTCGGGTCCGCTGGTCGGGTCGGACTTGGCGTCCGGTGAAGCACTTGGCGTTCTGCGGTGCCTTACCGTCCGGGTTCTCGAGCATCGCATCCGGAAGGAGTACTTGTCGCAAATATGGTCTTCGGATCCCGCTCCGGGTTCGGCCTTCGGGGTTCCGACCATCGGATCCGTGAAGAAGAACTCAGGGCCTTCGGTCCGAGAACGAGTTCTTCGCATTCTATGATGAAGGTCTTGCGGGTTCGCGGCCTCGGACAATGCTCCGTGTAGTAGATCTTGGCGCTTCGAGGGTGTCGAGTCCAAGTGTCTTGTGCAACTTGTCGGGGGCGTCCTTGTAAGAAGATCTTGCGATTCCGAGAGACACCAAACTTGTACATGGCGGACGACATAGCTAGGGTTCATGGTCACTGCAGGAGGAACACCCGCGGTTTGGCCTGCAAGGACGTCGGGGCCAGGCGCGGGCGCACGGAGGCTGGCTTGGCGTCGAGGTAGCGCGATGGGAGGTGGCGGCGAACGCGAGGAGGGGGCGCTGCATCGGGCTTGAGCGGACGGCTGCGGGAAACGGGCCGACGCGGAGAGGGGGCGCGCCTGAGACGAGCCCTGCCGCGGAGGTGGCTCGGGCGAGGAAGGCGACGCGAGACGGGCGGGTCGGGGAGCAGCGCGGAGGCGGGCTCAGCGGTGGCGGGAAGGGGCGGCGGCGGCGCCGGGAGGAGGCTGGCTGGCAGCCTCGGAGGAGGCTACCGAGGGAGACGGGGCGAAGCGAGCTGCAGGCGACGGCGGAGAAGGCGCCAGTGCAGGCGAGTCGGGAGGGCGTCTGGCGGGCGGTCTCGCGAGGTGGGCGGCGAGCTGGATAAGGGAGGAGCACGGCGGCCAGTAGTCGGAGGGGAGGCGGCTCGAGCAGAGGAGAGGCGCCAGCCTCAGCCGGAGCGGAGGGAGAGGAACATGCGGGGAGGAGGAGAGAGGTTGGGGGAGGGTGCGGGGCAGGGGCGCGGGAGGGTGAGCGCGTCGGTGGGGGTGGGTCCCGCGGTGGGGCCGGGGCCGTCCGCGTGGGGGGACGCGGGCTGGTGGGATCGGCGCGTGGGTCCCGCGTGGCAGTGGGTGGACCGGGTCCAGGGGGTGGGGCCAGGTAGAGAGAGAAGGGAAGTGGCTGTGGGGGCCAGCTGTAAGAGAGAGAGGGTAGGGGTGGCTGGGTGAGAAAGAGAGAGAGGGGGGGAAGTGGAGGATTGGTGAGGTGGCAGGTGGGTAGGTTTTGGGTGAGAGGGTGAGGTGGCACGATTTGGTTGGTGGGTAGATTAGGATTGGGTGGGGATAGGTTTTAGAGGGGGCTGTTTTAGTTTTTGTGTTTGTTTGGTTCTGTTCAAATTAAAACAAAGCCACTTTGCAAAATAGTTTTTAGGGAAACAAAATATCCGATACGCTCGGGGTTTTGCCTTTTAAAATAAAGAGGGGGTATTTGTATAATCAAAACTAGGCTTTTCAAAATAATGCAGACAACAATGCATGATGATGACGATGCAATGCACAAAAACAACGTGATTTTCTAGTAGTGGTTTTGCGGGATGCCACACACGCCGTCATGCACACTCTGCAGTTCCGATCTGGCACGCTTCCGCAAATTCTTAGGTAGCATGGGCTCACCCGCCACATGAATCCTCCACATAATACCCTCGGGTCTTGGTGGCCCGTCCCGAAACCTGATCGGATTCGCAGTTGTTGACGCCACCGGCTGGCTCGAGCTGCTAGATTTTCTTTTCCTGCCCTTTTTTCCTTTTGGAGAGCGGGAAGGCACCGCAATCTGAGCACCGGCCGCCCTATGTAGTGTGTTAGGGCTTTGAATAAAGGGCCAGTTGGTTGTATCAGCTGGCTTTGTAAAGGCGCAAGCTGGAGGCGTCTCCTGAGAACCAAACAGACGCTTGGTGATAGTGGCTTTCTCTGTGGGGCCACCAGCTAGGTCTTCATTGCTAAACTAAGTGTTGAAGAAGTGATCATTCTAGTCTTCGTTGTCCTCGGCCGGATCCTGCGCCATGTGCATATCATCAACATGATCATCCGACCCCCCGCGTGGAGGTGACGGCGAGGGCGGTAAGGGGGCCTTGCCGCCGCTTGTCGCTGGCATGATAGGCGGTGTTCTGTGGCGTGATGGCCCCCGCCGTCCCCAAACGGATCATGCTCTTTGGCCTTAACAAGAATAAGCCGAAGCAAGTTCTGAGGACAAACGACTCTTCTTCATCCGCTCCTGGGGGTTGAATGGGAGGTTCCAGGTCGTCGCAGCCTCTTAGCACCCGACTAATTTTAACCCTGTGCACGCTATCTGACATCGGCCTTGAGTGGAACGTGCGCTGCAAGGGTTGAACGATGGTACCCTTGGCAACATCCCTCAGCTCGTTCACGTAGCATAAGAGAGTGCAAGGAACATCCGTCTGCGGAAAACATGTACGGCGTTGTCAGAGATGCCATAAGAGTAATAGATGGCATGAAAGGCGGTAATTAAAGCAATTTGTTTACCGTGATGGCGTCGAGATTGGCTAATGTCGACGCACCGCATACGACGACGGGCGTGCAAGAGACATAAGGGCTTCTTGATGGCGCGGTGCTGGCCGCCGGTGTATTCTCCCTACCGACGGGTGCTTGGAGCTCCGGTGCCGCCGCGACGATGGTAGGGGGGCACCAACATGTACTCCGGCGCCAGGTGATGGCATGGGGAGTCACCAACACCTGCGGGGCCGCGGTGCTAGCAGGCGGAGTCACGAACATGTAGTTCGCCTGATTCGTCGGCGCCGCGTTGTTCGAGTGGCTGCTGACCATGCTTGGAATCGGGCACGGCCCTACTCGACCACCCGCACTCCAGTTTGCTATTGACTCCACCAAGGTAGGCAGGAAGGACGTGAGGGTGATTGCCAGGTTGTCTTGGAAGATCTGCGGGATCCGCGCCACTTGTGCCTTAAGTTCTTGAACCTCGCGGTTTTCCTCCTCGCTCCTTCCCGACGGCGCCACATGCATCCTCGGCGGTGGGCCAAAATGATCCACCCAATTCTTACCCTCGAGGCCGGCCAGACGGCCAGCCGACGACGGCTTCTTCGTAACCGGCTCTATTTTCTTGGCCCGGTTCATCGCCCTGTTAAAAGGGTTATCCCAGCGGGTGGCCGCCGTCGACCCCTGGGATGAGGAATCCTGGGATCAATGACTAGCAACAATTTCCTCCTCCTGCATAAGAAGTAACAGTGAATCGTTTAGATCATCGATTAGATTGCAATCGAGTTGATCCACGGTAATTAGATTATACTTACCACAATTTCCTCGAATTCCTTCACCGCAGGATCTGCGGTGAGTTGTTTGGTTTTTGGGTCCACATGGTAATGGGCCCTGATAAAGTTTCGAACCTGCTCGGGTTCGAATTTAGCAAAGGGGTTTTCTATCCCCTTGGATCTATACTCTTCGTCCTCCTTATTCCATTTGGCCTCCGCGGTTCTGTATCCACCAGATCCGAGATGGTGATGACCTATATTCATCGCCTGCAGCACCTTTCCCTGATTACTATTGGCCAGGGCTCTTTCGGATTCACACCTCTCCTTGAACTCCCGCAACTGATCTGCGGTGATCTACGGGTCAATCTTCTGGATCTCCTCGAGACTTTTGCCTTCTTTATAGATCTTCTTCTTTATCCAGGTTCTCCAGCTGGCCAGGGCGGTGCTCATCTTTGTGAGGGCGGATTTTTTTACTTCGTTCCCATGATAATTTGTGTTCTGGTACTTAGCGGGGAACATGTATCTTGCGTGCAGCTTCTCGAAGAGGCGTGTGCGCAAGTGGCCATTATCTTTATGCCAGAGATTCTCGGTGTTGATCGAGATGGTTGTCCGGGTGATCGCCGCCACTTTCCCACCGTACCCTTTGACGACAAGGGCGGGCTCCAAAGGAACCCCTGATGGGCTCACTTCGGTAATTTCCTCCCTGACCGTGCTGACCGTGTTCGGGCACCGGTCCTTCGGCTTCTTCTTCTTCTTCTTCTTCTTCTTGTTCTTACGAGGATTGCTACCACTCCCTGTTCCCTCGCCGCCAACAGTGGTTTCATCGTCCGCCGTTCCTTCGGCTTCTTCCTCTGCGTCTTCCATCTCATCATCCTTGCTCTTCGAAGGATGGTATTCTTCATTGTCTTCTAGCCGTTGGGCCGCCTCCCAGAATGTCAATTGTTTATTTGGAGGTCTGAGTTCTCCTTCAGCGCTAATGCGCTTAGAACATCCAACCTCGTCGTTGTCACACATCTTTGCACTAATAAAAAACAAATAATTGGTTAAAGGCACGGAAAAATCCGGCATGACCTGTGCTAATTTTCTTAAACTAGGAGTGCCCGATTTCTGCTGAAACGGAAGTTAATCAACATTCCGGAAAAAAATCGGGACTCATTTCATACAAGAACCTGCATATATATGGCCAGCATAGCTAGCACACAATAAATGGCCATCATAGCCAGCACAACCAGCATAAATAGCCAGTATAGCCAGCACAACTACACAACCAGCACACAATAAATCTGCTTCAGGCAAAAATGGAGCAACTAGAATAAATGGCCAACACACAAACAGTACATCAAGCATAAATGGCCAGTTTTCAGGTTTGGACTTAGCAGTTTCAGGTTTCAGCAAGCATAAAGAGTGTAAAAATGCAAAGACAAAAACTGTTCCCACCCAGAGAGAGGAGTTTCTGGAGCATGGTCCTGGTGATCCTTAGCTCCAGCCACTCAGATGTAACCCCAAGAAGCATATATATGCATGGACCTGATTAAGGTGGAAAGATTAGCTTATGTGGTATGCTAATAGCTTTGTGTGTAGGCCTGCCTTTTTGCAATCTTTATTGGAGCACAGGTCCCAATGCCGAGAAAGTGTCTATGCAGCCTACGCATTAGTATAGACAGCAGCTTTGCACAATAGTATACAGTAGTAAAAAAAGGGAACTGTTGTTCAGTAGAAAAAAATTAGTTAACTTGACCTTTATTTCACAGAAGTAGCACCACTACTCTAGTGCATATTCAGTTTTCAACAACAAAACTTGGTTTCATGAAACCTTCAGGTTACATAGGTTCAGAGTTAGTTCTTGTTGCAGTGGCCAAGTAATAACGAGTGTCTGTTTTCTGAATTTTAGTTTATTGTAGTAGCATTGAAACTAAATTTCAGTGAAGTGTTCCATGCAATCTCTTAACTAGTGTCCATGTAGCCAGCTAGCAGTGAAGTAAATTAGACATACAACATGTACTCTAATATATTAGTCTAAGCCCTTTCAGTTTGATGTTTATCTCTTAATGTTTCATGCATAAATAAAACACCTGTGTATATGTTTGGGATCAGAATTTTTCATATTCTTATTTACACTTAGTACTTGTTTCTTTATAGAAACTGGTTAAATGCCTGAATTTGTGAGTGCAATGTTCAGTGTACAGTAATGTGAGTGCACCGTTCCATGCAAGATTTTGGTCAGTACTAGATCATGTATTGCTTGCTGTGAAAATATGTACTTGCTGGGTTTTTTCTGGATTTTAGTTGTTCTTGTAGGATATATGTCATTGTGTTTTGATATATTCTGTCCAACACTTTTGGAACGAAATTGATTTCACAAGATCACATTACAACTTGGGCTAAACATAGGCGACATGCATTAAAAACACAAGTTTTACTACTGCATATTTTTGTTCTACTACTGCATTTTCATCTACTCTGAACCTAACCTAAACCTAACCTGAATCTTGCTACTCTGAACCTAACCTGAACCTAACCTGAAGCTTGCTACACAGAATAAACTATCAGTGTCAACTAGCTCCAGTAACACAAAGGAATCAACTGCACACCTTGGTATATTGACCAATTACAGTAACAGAGCCTTGCCAATCATATACTGAACCAAATGTTCAGAATTTCAGAAATCTAAATGACAGTTGAGAGAGTGGGGGAGAGGAAGAGAGGGAGAGAGAGGGAGAGAGGGAGAGAGGGGAGGTGGGCAGGGGACTCACTAGGAGGGAGCGTGGAGCTAGTCAGGCGGACGATGAGGACGACGATGGCGGGCGGGCGGGCGGGCGGACGATGATGGCTCCTCCTCCTCCACGTCCTCCTCCTAGAGCAGCGGTGGAAGACGGCGGGCGGGTAGGCGGACGACGGCGGGTTCCTCCACGGACTCCTCCTCCTCGGACACGCACGGCTCGGGCTTCTCCTCCTTCTCCTCCACGCGCAGCTAGCAGGGCTCCTCCTCCTCCTCCACGCGCAGCTGGCAGGGCTCCTCCTCCTCCTCCACGCGCAGCTGGAAGGGCTCGGGCTCCTCCTCCTCCACGTCCTCCTCCTAGAGCGGCGGCGGGGCACGTTTGAGATCGGCGGTGTCTGATCTAAGATGGGGAGAAGAGGCGCGCGGGGCGTGGCACGGTTGACTAATAGCACCGAGTTAGGCGTAGCGCACCCTGGCCAAGTGCGCTACGGTTACGCATAGCGCACTTGGCCAGGGTGCGCTACGCCTAACTCGGTACTACTAGTCACATAAGAAGGCGCGGCCACCCCTATAGACAACTAACATTGCCCTATCCCACTGGTTCCACCCACTGCTCTAATCTAAACCTGTGAGCACCCAGGTTCGAATCCTGGTGCCCACCTTTTTTATTTTTATTTTAAAAATATTTTTAAATGTTCCAAAAAATGCCCAAAAGTGGTGATATATTCCAAAAAAGTTTTGTTTTGTTTTTAAAATACTTTTAAATATTCCAAAAATACCCGAAAGTGATAATATATGTCATAAAAGTGGTACAAATATGATTCAAATATGTCATAACAATTTGTCTATGATACAAATATGTCATAATAATTTGTACATGAATATTACAATCTCTTTCGACCACGCGTTTTACAATATTTTTTGAGCTAGCGTTTTACAATCTTTTTTCCCTTCTTTTTCGCGGTTGAATAATTTAGCCCCGGCACTTTAATGTTTCTTCTTTCGAACGGGCTACCTTTTTTAGGTAGGGTTGTCCTTTTTCTTCTTGTGATGTATGTTGCTGCATCGTAGTCGTCGTCATGTTCAATCTTTGGATCGCCGTACTGGTTGAAGTCTTGCTCGTTGGCGACTCCATCCATTCCCATGATGTTTCTTTTTCCTCTCCTCACGACAACACGGCTAGGCTTTGTCGGGTCGGTAATGAAAAAACATTGGTCCACTTTGGTAGCCAGTACCCACGGTTCATTTTTTGCGGCCACGTTTGCACCGGCGGCCTTGGATTTGGCTGCTTCGGGTATAACCATGGTTGTGAAATACCGGTCTTCTCTTTCGACGCTCTTTGCCCATCTGACACGGAACATCACCTTTTTCGCATGAGTCGAGCTCCCAGATCTCCTCGATTCTTCCGTAGAATCTTTCCTTCATGTTGTCATCGGTGTAGAATTCCGATGTTACGCCTAAGTTCTGATAATCACACTTGTTGTCTGATGGGGATATGCCTACCGGGGTATACACAGCAGGACGTTTCCGACTGGCCCAAGAACCGGCGAGTGGGCCTGCAGAACGGCGAGTGGATTGAAGCCCAGCGAGGAACCGAGCGACTGGAAGCTGAAGGCCCAGGCGAGTAGATAGGCCCAGTCGGATTAGGTTAAACGACTACCGAAGCTTTAACTGAATCGGTTGAGATATGTAAACCCTAGGGGAGGTGAGCCTATATAAACCTCCCTATAGGGCGAGTAGAGAGACGTTCCCTCATACACCCAAGCGACTCGCTGCTTAACCGCCGAGCTCGCCCATTGTAACACCTCCATAATACAATCTAGCAGGAGTAGGTCTTTACCCTCAGGGGGGCCGAACCTGGGTAAAACCCTGTGTCTTTGCCCTCATCTCGCACCGCAGATGGCTGGCCGCCCTTGCCCCTCGTTCTACTACTACGCCGATTACATCTGCCGTGACTATTTGCACGATGCTGGCGCCCACCAGGCCTGGCCGGTCGCCGGTGTTCTCGGCGAGATCCAATCTGCCCATCAACAAGAGCCGCCACCGCCGCATGATAGCGATCGGCGAGATGCTCCAAATCTTGCCGAGCAGCTACGTCCGGCGCGACCCGTCACACAGCGTGATCACGCCGATCGCAAGACGATCAGCCTCTTCGTCGGTCTCACCGACGTCATCATCTCGGAGGATTCGGCTCGCATCCGCGAGTCGCCGCCACGTGATCGGCTCTCCGAGAGCCAGATCCGCACGATCCATCGCCTCGCCTCCGAGTACAACTCGGCCCACAACAACGTGGCCGAGAACTCAGCGGCCGCAGAGGATGCGGCCCTCACCGACGACGCCGACTCGGCGAACCCGACGTCACTCGCCGGATCCATCACCGTGGCTTCATCCGCGGGCTCCATCACCCAGGTCTCCAACGCGGGAGACTTCGAGGACCCCTCTATCCTCGGGATCTTCGAGTTCGACTCCGGGTCGGAGAACTCCGCCGACCTCCGTGACGGAACCGGCCGCCACACCGCGACCTACATGGCGACCGACACCGATCCGCCGGAGGATCCGTTCTCCACCCCAATCCCTCCTAACGCCACGGCAACGGAGGTCGAGGAACTCCGCCTGAAACTGGCGGAGGCGTCGCAGGAGCAAGCCGAAGCGAAAATTTCGCCGAAAGTGTGACGCCAGAGCTATCACGCTACCACAGCCCGGATCAGGTCACGCTGAACCCCACCATTCGGGCGTGCCCTGAACCGACGACAAAATGACCCGGCCGTGGCGCCGCGATCTGCGAGAACGCGCCACCAGAGGAAGCGCCCGCCCCGCCAGATCAACGGCAATGGGCGCCCCCACCACCCAACCGCACCTCCTGTGGACCAGCCGCGGATAGTAGTCTCCTCACGGAGCGAGACACAACGGCCTCCCATCGTTCTCCACCGATGGACAACCTCGTGGCAGGCCGAGCAGCCGATAGCATCACGCCACCGCAATGGCGCCCTCTGATCCAATACGTCAAGGCCTGCTCGCCGAGCAGCAAAGAAGGGCACCGACCGCAAGGTCGAGTATATTCGCGTTCCTCGAAGCGTAGCGGCCTTGGCCGCCCGGCCGGCGGCAAACACCCTCAACTGCCCGCCACCGAGCCACTTCAGCTCCAACACCGACCGCGAACGCGCACTCCCACCAACCAGGCGGCAACCAACCTTGTCGCCGCCAACGGCAACCCATCGACGCCCGCACCCACATCATCAACAACCAAAGCGGCGCGACGCCAGCCCGATGACCTGCGACATACCCTAACCACCGCCGCGACGGCGAGCCCATGGGGTCGCCACGACTCGGACCCAAGTGCTTGACCAATGATCCGAGGCGAGAAGTACCCTCAAACTTCAAGGCGCCAAAGGAGATAGAAAAGTACGATTCCTCGTCTGACCCGCCCGTCTGGCTCGACACATACCTCATGGCGATGGGGATCGCAGCAACATCGACACTGTTAGCCGTTACCTCCCCCGATGATGGAGGGGCGTGCGGCAGTGGATCAACACCTCCCCAAGACAATGTCGACTCACGGGAGGAGATGCGCCAAGCCTTCGAGCACTTCGAGTGCTCCTACACCGTGCCACCACTATCGAGGACCTGAGGCGGTCGTCCGGGGACCCAGCAGTCGACCATAACGGGGTCCAACGGTGGCAAGAACTTTGGTAGCAACGTCGGCATCCACCGGACACGCGATACATTGCTTCAAGACCTCGTGCGCTCTGAGCCCCTGGTCGCCAAGCTCAGCGACACTCCCGACACTCGACAACATCCCGACCTCCTCGAGATCGCCAAGCGGTACTCGAGGAATATCCAAACCGAACCGACGGCGAGTCAGAGGTCAACGCCGCGACGAAGCGCAACGACGGCGATCCGACCTACGCTTCTGACGGCACTCGCCTCACCGGCAAGCGCCGCAGTGACGGGCGAGTCGACTTCGGCGCCAACGCCGGGCATGCGCAGCGCGAGCCCAAGAGCTTCCGCCGCGACGAAGGACAACGTCGCGACGGCGGCAACTACAAGAACAAGCCAAGGTTCGACCCCACGGCCCTCCTTAACCAACCATGTGCGTTTCATAGCAGGGAAGGGAAGCCCGCAACGCACACCACCGCCGACTGCCACACCCTCAGGGAAATCGAGAAGGCACGACGAGCGCGGGAGGACCCCGACAACTACCCGCAAAACGTCAGAAAATTCGGCAAAGTAGCCGGCTCGCTCCACACCTTCACAGGCTTCAACACGAAGCGCGAGAAGAAGGTCATCGCCAGCTTGCCGCCGTCAGCGGTGGCCTGTGGGCGTTCCCGGTTCCTAAAGCTGGTGAGCAGCCATCACCGAGCCGCCAAGACCACTCGCCACGCGCCAGTACCGGGGCGAGTCGCCACGGTGGTCAAGCCCAAGGTCGCCGACTCGGCTCCCCAAGACATTGATGGACGGCGGCAGCTCCATCAACATCCCTGCACTCGACACCTTCATGGTAGCGGCTCCCGCGATCAATGATCGAGACGACTCACCACATTCCACGGCATCGTCCCGGTCGGGCATACCCGATCGGCAAGGTCACGCTGCCGGTAACCTTCGCACACCGGCAAACTTCCGCACCGGCGGATCGTCTTGAGCTGGTGCCCTTCGACAGCCCACACTTTGCGTCACAGGGCGGCGCCAGCGTTCGCTAAATTCATGGCAGCGCCCACTCTGCATACAGCGATGAAGCTCCAGGCCATGTGGCATCATCACCATCCACGGCGACCCGACATGGCTGCCGAGTGCGAGGCCAAAGCGAGCTTCGCGGCCGCCGTCATCGCGCGGAGACCAACCACGCCGATGAGCTCGCCAAATGCAGCGGCCAGTCAACAACGACCCCACCATACTCAAGAAGCCCAACTCGGGCGCAAACACCTCAACCTTCGAGGCCACGGCGCACACCCGCACGTCGAGCTAGTCCCGGCGACTCGGCCCGGGCGGTGGCGATCGGGACGGGCATGAGCCCAGCGTAGGAAGGCGCGCTCATCGAGTTCCTCCGTGAGAACAGGGACATCTTTGCATGGAAACCCTCTGACATGCCCGGTGTCCCTAGGGAGCTCGCTGAGCACAAGCTAAACGCCGAACCCAAAGTGTGACCTGTCAAGCAGTCGCTGCGGCCCTTCAATGAAGAACGTCGTCGAGCAATCGCCGAGGAGGTGCAGCGTCTACTCGCCGCCGGCTTCGTCCGGCCAATCAAGTACTCCAAATGGCTGGCAAACCCAGTCCTGGTGGAGAAGAAGAACGGGACCTGGAGAATGTGTATCGACTACACAAACCTGAATGGTGCCTGCCCAAAGGAGCAGTTCGTCCTCCCGCGGATCGACTAGATAATCGATTCAACCGCGGGCTCGGAGTCGCTCTGTTTTCTTGACGCCTACTCTGGGTACAACCAGATCAAAATGGCTGTCGAAGACGAGGAGAAGACGGCGTTCATCACGCCATTCGGAGCCTTCTGCTACACCGCCATGACCTTCGGCCTCAAGAACGCCGGGCGACCTACCGGTGCATGCATGCAAGAATGCCTCGCGAGCCAAATTGGCGCAACATCCACGTCTACATCGACGGCGTGGTCGTGAAATCAGCTCGCCAAGGCGACCTACCGCCGACCAGCGTAAACGTTCGCCAACTGCGAAGATACAAGATAAAGCTCAACCGAGCAAATGCACCTTCGGTGTACCGCGGACAACTCGGGTACGTCGTCTCTAAATGAGGATCGAGGCGAACTCCACGAAGATCGACACGATCGCTCGGCAAACCGAGTGCTGGCGGCGTCGAAGCTGGCGGGCGATAGCGGCTCTCGATCGCTTCATCCCCGCTGGAAAAGCGATTCCCTATTCCGCTGATGCGCAAGAACCCCACCTTCCGGTGGGACAAGGAGGCGAACGGCGCTCGCGACCTCAAAAGGTGCTACTCGCACCCTTACTCGCTGCCCCGCCGACAAAGAACCCATGCTGGTTTCGTCGCGGCTTCCGGCGTCGTCGTCGTGCCGTAATGGTCGTCGAGCGACCAAAGGAAGGAAAGGCGCCCAGTCCGGCGGTATATTACATCAGCGAGGTCCTCACGAGTCGCGCCCGGCATACCCACAATACCAAAAGCTAGTATCGCGATCTTGAGCTCGGCCGGCGCTGCCGCACTACTTCCAGAGCACCCGATCACGGTCGTCTCCTCGGCACCACTTCAAGACATCATCCGCACATGAGGCGGCCAGGCGGGTCGCCAAGTGGGCCATCGAGATCGGCGTCCACAACATCAAATACGAGCCACGCAGCGATCAAGTCGCGAGCATGGCGGACTTCGCCGCGACTAGGAAGAGGCCAGCAGCGGAGAAGCTGTCGTACCTCCATTCTTGGAGCACGCGCCCGGCTCCAACGCGGATGGTGCGAGCGCGAGGATAGTGCCGACTTCACCAAAGGCGACAAGCTCCGCTACATCCTGCCTCGACTTCACGCCTTGTACCAACAACATGGCTGAGTCGAGGCCCTACTCCTGACATGCGAGCCGCCAAGGAGATGAACGTCAATCGCCTCTGCTGCTACGGAGATTCGACCTTGTCGGGGCAAGTCGGCGGCACCAGCGCCGCCTCCCTACCATGGCGGCGTCATCAAAGCAAAGTGGACAAGCTGGGCGGATACTTCACCGGCTACTCCGTCGAGTGGATCGACAGATGGAAAAACGAGGAGGCCGACGCACTCTCGGGTAGGCTCGACTCGCACCACCCGCCGGCGTTTTCCTCGACACGATCACCAAGCCATCAGTCTCTCCCCCGAGGGAGATCGAGATCGGAGTCCCACTCCAACTAGAGGCAGCCTTGGTCGCACTCGTCAACGAGCCAGACGACTGGACCAAGCCCTACATCGCCTATCTGGAAGCCGGCACCACTGCATGAGCCAGAGGCAGACGCTCGAATGATCGCTCGTCGATGCAAGTCCTACACCATCATCGACGGAGAGCTCCACAAGCGCAGCGTCACCGGCATGTTCCAACGCTGCGTCCAACCAGCTGAAGGACGCAAGATCCTCCATGACATCCACTCCGGTGACTGCGGCCACCACGCCGCCGCTCGTTCCCTGGTCTCCAAGGCTATGCAGCATGGCTTTCTTGGCCGCACGCCGATCTTTGTCGATATCGTCCAGCGGTGCGCCGGGTGCCAGAAGTACGCCAACCAGATGCATGTGCCGAGCTCGGTGCTCAAAACAATCCCCATCACCTGGCCATTCGCTGTGTGGGGCATGGATATGGTAGGCCCCTTCAAGAAGGCCCCCTCTGGCTACACCCACCTGCTAGTCGTCGTCGACAAATTCACGAAATGGGTGGAGGCCAAGCCAGTCCGGAAATGCGACGGGAAGACCGCCACGAAATTCCTACGCGAGCTCATATATCGCTACGGGTTCCCAAACAGCATCATCACGGACAACGGCACCAACTTCGCCAAGGGAGCCATGGCCGAATTCTGCGAAGAGCACCACATCCGGCTCGACCTCGCGTCAGTCGCCCACCCAGAATCCAACGGCCAGGCGGAACGAGCCAACCAAAGCATCCTCCACGGCCTGAAGCCGCGACTCCAGGTACCACTCGAGCGCACCACCGGGTGCTGGTTTGAGGAGTTGCCCTCTGTCATCTGGGGGATCCGCACCGCAGTCAACAGATCGACAGGATTCACTCTCTTCTTCATGGTCTACAGCGCCGAGGCAGTCATGCCCACCGACCTCGAACACGACTCGCCGCGGGTCGTCCACTATACGGAGGCTGCAAACGAGCTTGCCTGCCAAGACGGGATCGACCAACTCGATGAAGCACGTGACCTCGCTCGTTCACGCACTGCCATCTACCAGCAAGGATTCTGCCGCTACCACAGCCGGCGGGTGAAAGCTCGCACTTTCCAGGAAGGCGACCTGGTGTTACGCCTCATCCAGGACAAGAAGGGCATGCACAAGCTCTCCCCTCCGTGGGAAGGACCATTCGCTATCGGGCGCGTACTCGGCAATGACGCCTACTACCTCATCGATGTCCGCGGGGATGTCGAACTCGACGTCAAGCGACCATGGAATGTAAACCTCCTACGGAAGTTCTACTCCTAGAACCCCACACATGTACTCTCCAGTCGCTATGAAATAAAAAGAAACGGTTACCACAAATTGCGCCTACTCTCCATGACTTGTGCCACTCGCACTCGTAATAACAGCGTTACGCTAACTGCAGAAGTCAACCTTTGGTACAGCGATCAGCACGGCTAAGTAGTGTGGTGTAAGAGCACTGAATCACCTCAGGTCTTGCATCGTCCACGAAAAACGCCCACCCGGAGCCCCATTGGAGTCGCCTAGCTCATTGGTTATCTGAGCCAAGACAAGCGCCTCGCTTCTCAAAACGAACTTGGTCCTCGCATCCTCGGCATAGCGCCTCGAACGGCTAAGTACCACTCGGGACTAAAGACCCGATTCGTCGCGGCGTCGAGAAAATGCCAAGTAAGAGCATGCCGGGACTCACGCCGATCGACCCCATGGGCCAGGAAGGAGTGACGCGCTCACACCAACGCGCTAAGTCCTCAACCACCCTCGAGTCGCGCCTAGAACAACCAAGTAACACGCTCGGGGACTCGGCCACCCGACCTCGTTCGCGCAGAAAGCGGTAAAATCTGAGCACTCAAGGGAGTCGCCTAGCGGCTGGCTCTTCGAGCTCGGCGAGTCGACCAAAACAACAAAACACATGACAACAACACATATATCATATCTATACGAGGTAAACCCACAAAAAAGGCTCACGGGACTCGTTCAAAAATCAATCACAAACACACAACAAATACCAAAATAGACACGATGTCTCATTCAATTGCATATCGCATTGTCTCATGCTACAAAATATGCCCACTTGGCAGACCTGCTGCTAACTCTACAAGGCAAACTATCCTACTATGCAGGTTTTGATGACGACTCGCCAACATCCTGGCGATTGCGGATAAACGGCGTGTACGGGTTCGACGGATACGTCGTCAGCTCACCCGCCATTGCTGCGCGAAAAGGTTGCTCGACCTTGAAGTCACGATGCGGCGGCTTGGGGAGTTTCAAGCGACGACCGTCTCTGATGCGGAAGGTGGTCGCCCGCCGTTACGATGCGTGGCGCGCGCGGCACGGTCCTGCAACTTGAGAACCTCAGACAGCTCCACCGCGCCAGTCGACGATGGATATCCACTCGTCACATCGTCGATGTCGAAGTCTTCGGGGAAGTGGGCAAGTCCAAGACTAAGTGTCGTCGGCGCTCCGCGCCGAAACGCAGATCGCGTCATGAACTCAACGACCGAGGGCGCCTTCTCCAAATACTTCCACACCTCAACAAGGTCGCTGGGAATCACCTCCGTGGGAGATATCTCTTGGAGATAGGCGCGGATGCACGTCGCCGACAACGTTGCAGAATCGACAAGCATGCTTACACATTGCCTCGCGTCGAACGAGCTCGCCTCTTCCTCGCTATCGATGATGCGACCTGCGAGTAGAAGACAATAATGAGTACGACGGACACCACAAAAGAAACATCCACCGGAAGGGGCATATGTACTCACCAAGCAGCGGGCGGGCGAGTTCCGTGATGAAGCACTGAAGCGATGTATGGTCGTCCTGAAGCCCAGCAATAAGGAATTCCATCACTTTGTGATCCTCCTCAGCGGCCGCAACGGCGGCCTTAGCTCGCCCGTCAGCCGAGCTCGCTTCTTCCTTCGCCTCCCTCAGCTCGCGCTCGAGGTTGGCGATCCGTTGTTCAGCGGCACTCAAAGCCGATTGCGCCGCCGCCAATTCACCAGCGGGGACAAGCCCCTGGCGAGCTTCCTCTGCCTTCGCGGCAACATCCTGAAGCCCTTTGTTCGCTTCCTGGACGATGGCCAGCTCCCTCTCCGCGCGCTGCTTCGCGGCTAATCGGTCAGCCGATTCAAGCTGCAGACCCTGCACATCACCAAAAAGGTTAATCAAAGCAAAATTCCTAAGTGCCCACCCGCTGAAATTCAGCGAGTGCGCACTCAGGGACTGGCGATCTAGAAATTCCTAAGTGCCCACCCGCTGAAATTCAGCGAGTGCGCACTCGGGGACTGGCGATCAAGAAATTCCTAAGTGCCCACCCGCTAAAATTCAGTGAGTGCACACTCGGGGACTGGATGCGAAAAATGAAAAGATGAGAAATTATAAGAATCAGGCCGCTGCAAAGCACCGACCTGATCCTCGGGGACTGGATGTACTTGGATGGTTGCGCCAAGCATGCCGTCGAGTTGTATCGCGTCCACAGACGCGAGGAGCGCCGGCGTATGCCCACGACGTTGGTCAACTTCAGCGTCGGCGGTCCCAGGAGCGTGGCTTGAGGGCGAAGTCCCACTCGCCGCGGCCGCTTTAGTCACGAAGCGTGGGAAGGTAGCGATAGAGGCACCCGCTCCAAGAGAGGTCGGCTCCGCCGTTCCAGGCAAGGGAGAGCCCTCCTTCGTCGACGCGGCTGCCTCCATCACGGGCCTGGCTGGTGCAACTGCCGTGTCATCAGAGATAGTGACGGTGTCGCCACCCTTGGCCTTCTTGCTGCCATCCGCCTAGACGACGACCTCGTCCGCCTTCCTCTTGCGGGAAGGATCCTCCTCGCTAACGGCGGGCGGCACCTTAGCCACGGTCGGATGGCCCATCCTCTTCACTCCGGTCCTATGCATCAATCGAATAAGCAAAAATAATTGAAGTAACTATGAAACACAAGGAAGGGTGAGTGCACTCACTTGGCGACTGGGATAAAACATAGCCCGTCGGAGGCGGCTGGTTTTTCCAGTTCAGGGCCCAGTCGGCGACTGAGCCCCATCTCCAGGACGTCGCGTGCCCAAGACACGGACGGCTTCTTCGTCGTTGAGGCCGCAGTTGGAGCCTCTGGGATATCTTCGGCAGGAGCCTCCTTGCGAGGCGAAGCCGCTGCAGCCAGAGCCTCCCCCAGCCCAGAGACTGGGGCGAATGGCGGAAGTATTGAAGCCAGCGGCACTTCCACGGTCGCCGCGTCCAGCACGGCTGTCGCTGGTGGCGCGTCACCACCGGCTGGGCTGGGAGCATCAGAGCTGCTCGTCGAGTGTGGCGGCGAGGCCGGCTTCGACGGCTTCGTCTTCTTCTTCAGGGGGGCCCTTGCCTCCCTTTCCTTCTTCTTCGATGGAGTGGCTTGACGGCGCGAGGTGGTCTCTGGGAGCTCGTCGTCGTCATCATGACGCTCGAGGCTTCTGCTTGCCTCGATCTCGCGCTGTCGTTGTCCGCGGGTCTTTCGGACCAGTGGGGCGATCTCCTCCTCGGACTCGTCGTCGTCGTCCTTGTCGCCCTTAGCAGGCGGCGACTCGCCTACGTCCTGGGCAGACGAGCCCGAGTTCTCGTCGTACGAAGGTGGGAGCCACCCTTCCACCACTTGGAATAGCTGCGACGAATACAAAAATGGAATCAGAATTACCGCGACTGCATAAACTGCGACTGCGAGCAAGGTAAAGTGATTACCGTTGGAGCCGGACACTTCGCGGTATAGGGGGCGACCCCAGCCTGCGCATCCAGGTACACCGCCTGGGTAATCTTCTTTAGCGCTGGGAGATAGTCCTGCAGCTTCCACTCGTCGAGGCAGGCCTTCGTCGAGTCTCCCCGGCCCGTGTACTGGTACATGTAGTGGTCGCGCTGGGCGAGCGGGACGAGCCGCCGCCCGAGCCAGCAGTTCTACAGGTTTATCATCTGGAGGCCCTTCTTTTTCAGACCGCGGATGGTCTGGAGCATCTCGTCGACGACCATCCGCTGGTCGTTGGGGAGCTTGCCGACTTGGAGATGGCGCGGCTCGGACCGATTGGCGGAATACCGCGGGATCGCCACCTCGTCCTCCGGGGTCGCCTCGGCCACGTAGAACCACGACTTCTTCCAGTCGCTCACTGCCTTGGCGGGCAGCATTAGATCGAAGAATGAAGCTTTGGACTTGAGCTGGAACGTCAAGCCACCCACGGCTAGCATTGGGCCGCCTGCTTCCTCGCGGCTGATCCGTCCGTGGAACAGATCTTGCCACAACGGGAAGTAGGGCCGGCAGCCCAAGTAGCATTCACAGAACGCCACGAAGATGGCGAGCTGCTCGATGCTGTGGGGACCCAGATCTGAAGGCTGGATCCCGTAATAGGCGCAGAAGCGCCGGAAGAACAGGGACGTAGGAAACCCTAGCCCCCGCTCGAGATGACTGGTGAAACAGATGAATTCCCTCTCTCGCGGGTTCGGGGTCGTTCTCATTGCGGAATACGCCAACAGCCGGCTCGTAGGATCCCGGCCTCCTCGAAAGAGGCCAGCTGCACCCTCGTGCATTTGGATCTACCCCACGGCTCGGTAGAAAGGGCCATGGCCGAGGGATTGGTTGGGGGTCGGAGGATTTCGGGTCGGCTGGATCGCGATGCGAGGGAAGGAAAATGCATGCAGTCGGAAGAAGTGGTGAGGAGTTGGCTCTACGATCGCCTGCCATTCCCCTTATATAGTGGGTTTACCCACCAAATCAGGGAGCCGTTACCGCGCGATGATTACGCCAAAAGTTACCGTTGGATTACCCCAATGGCTAGTTTGACCACGCTTGACGGTCCAACTAGGGCCACTCGGCTCGCCGACCCAATCACTATGACAGTGTTTCGCCGACTCGACTCGCCAAAGCTGCGACCTGGATCACTGGTTTCCTCCTTTATACAGGAGCCCGCCGACGATTCAACTGGATGCCTACTCTGAAGCTGTATACTCCGAATTCCAGCAGCCACCTACGCCTAATCGACGACGGCCTCGGGGACTACTGATGGGGATATGCCTACCGGGGTATACCCAGCAGGACGTTCCGATCGCCCAAGAAGCCGGAGTGGGCTCTGAGCGAGTGGATTGAAGCCCGGCGAGGAAGCGGCGGAAGTCAAGGCCCAGGCGAGTAGATAGGCCCAGTCGGATTAGGTTAAACGACTACCGAAGCTTTAACTGAATCGATTGAGATATGTAAACCCTAGGGGAGGTGAGCCTATATAAACCTCCCTATAGGGCGAGTGGAGAGACGTTCCCTCATACACCCAAGCGACTCGCTGCTTAACCGCCGAGCTCGCCCATTGTAACACCTCCATAATACAATCTAGCAGGAGTAGGTCTTTACCCTCGGGCCGAACACAGGTAAAACCTGTGTCTTTGCCCTTATCTCGCACCGCAGATGGCTGGCCGCCCTTGCCCCTCGTTCTACTACTCGCTGCCGATTGCAGCATCTGCCGTGACTATTCCCACGACATTGTCCTTTTCCTCCATGTAGAATGTGTAGCCGTTGATATCATACACCTGATAGGTCACCAGGTTTTGCATCGGTCCCTGCGACAAGGTGAATATGATCTTTTCCGTGTCAGAAGAATGCGATCACGGGGGATTATCAAGGAGCGTCTGCCTAAACCAACGCGTGAAATCTGAGTTGTGTTATTTGATTATTTCTCCCTGCGTCCTCTGTATGCCCCGGTCACTGTACTTCTTCTCGATTAACCTTTTGTGTACATGCCGAGGATCGACCGATTCTAAATCTTTGTAGCGCGACGAGGTTTCCTCGATCAAAGTCTGCACGTCGAAAATCGAAGTCTGTATGCAGTATGTGACGACCCTCTCGGTGACCAGATCCGTCGAGCTTACCAAGGTGCCTATTGACGGGAAGACCGACAGGGTTCTCCGACTCATGATCATCGTCATCTTCCTGATCATCAGGAGTAGTGCGTCCTCCGTGAAGCTCCTTCCGGATACGAAAGCATATCAGGTCGTGCCTTGATTTCGGACCATCTTTCGTCCTATCTGGCATGTTGATTATGGTGGCGACCAGACTCTCGCACACGTTTTTCGTGATATGCATGATGTCGAGGCTATGAGGCGTGCGGAGAAACTTCCAGTATGGCAACTCCCAAAAAACAGACCTTGTTTTCCATACCTTCATCAGCGGCTTGTCTTGTTCCGGCCTCTTTCGCTTCTTTCCAGGCTTAGGACAATCTTTCCAGTTTTTGCTGCTCCTACGCTGTGGGATTCCTCGGGTCTCGGATTTTCCGTCGAACAGGTCTCCATGGATCATTCTTGCTGAGCCACCTCCGGTGAGCCATGAACACGGTTTTCGATGACCCTGGATCTTTCTCTAATTGTAGATATCTTGTGTTATCCATGCACCTAACGCATGCGTAGAATCCTTGGATAACCTGCCCCGAGATATACCCGCAACCTGGATAGTCTTGCACCGTAGTGACCAACGCGGCTCTCATAGTGAAATAATCTTGTGCGACGGCGTCGTAAGTATTGGCTCCAGATTCCCATAACGTGGTTAGATCCTCTTTCAACAGCCGGAGATACAGATTGATGTCGGTATCAGGTTGTTTCGGCCCTTGAATTAGCATACTCATTTGTATGTACTTCTTCTTCATGCACAACCATGGAGGGAGGTTGTACATCCATACAAACATTGGCCAAGTGTTGTGCATGCTGCTCTGGCTACCGAACGTATTGAGTCCATCGGTGCTCGCACCAAGCCTGAGGTTCCTCGAATCTCCACTGAATTCTGGGAATTCGAGGTCCAATGCTTTCCACTGGCTAGCATCTGAAGGGTGCGTCAGCAGCTCATCCTTTTCGGGGTCATCATCATCATCTCCTGGCTTCTTCCTTTCCGCATGTCATCGCATGAGCTTTGCTTCCTTAGGGTCCGCGAAATAGCGTTGCAGACAAGGAGTGATAGGAAAGTACCATACCACTTTTCGAGGTGCTTTCTTCCCTTTCTTGTATCGACTCACGCCGCACACCGGGCATGTGGTTTTATCCGCGTCCTCGTCCCGATAAATGATGCAATCATTTATGCATACGTGATATCTAACGTGCGGTAGATCGAGAGGACAGACGATTTTCTTGGCGTCCTCGATACTAGTTGGACATGTGTTCCCCTCCAGGAGACGATCGTGCCAGAATGCCATCATATCGTCGAAGCTTGCGTCGCTCAATTTGTGTTTTGCCTTCATCTCCATAGCCTTGAGCGTTACATTCAACCGGGTATCATCGGGCCTGCATCCGTCATACAATGGAGTAACCGCGTCTTTCTCAAGTTGCATAAGCTTGGCTTTCTCTCTAGCGGAATCCCTGGCGTTACTCGTCTGCTTGAGGAGCAGCTGTTGAACATAAGGGTCCCGCACCCAGCCTGACGTTGTTCCATCGTCGTCTGCTCCTCCGGCATCTAGATCATCATCATCCCGGTCTGCTTCTGCACCTTCACCATCTCCAGGAGACTCTTCATCATCTCGCCCGTTCTCGCCGTGATGATGATCATCGTCATGTTGGCCACCTTCACCGTCTCCATCGTCTTCGTCATCGCTTATCCAACGAGTGTATCCATCCATGAAAGCATGGCGGAGCAAGTGCGCCTGCAGATTCCCGGAATCTGGGTCAATCACCCAGTTGAGTTTGCATCTTCTGCACGGACATCTTATATTCGTCTTGTTATTTCATATCATGTCGGCCCTCGCACATTTCAAAAATCTAGCCACAATGCCTTCGCTCATTATGTGGACCATTTTTGTCTGCACGGTGTACACGGTACAATTAGAAGTCTATTAGAACCACATAATGAATGCATGCATGCAATTGTCGATAGAAAATTTCGGCATGACCTATCCTAAAATTAGGACCTTTGCGAAATGCCAAAGTCTTGCCAAAATGGAAATGAATCAACATTTTGGCAAAACAAATGGCAACTTGTTCACATACAAACACAAGAGGGAGAGACCGATCCATACACACATGAACATATCATTATCCTCTCCATACACACATGCATGAGCATCATCGATACTCTCCATATACACACACATATGACCATCGATCCTCTCATACACACATCATGAGCATCGATCATCTACATACATATGAGCATATCATCCATATACACATGAACACATCCTTACATGGACAACTTACCGAGATGAGAGACCAATCGCGATAAAGATGGAAAGGAGAGGTGCACGCGAGACTGGAGAAGGAGATGAGAGACCGGAGACCTTCCTCTATTACTTATGTAAAATCCAAGGCAAGTTCTACATGCTAAAAATGGTGAATGGGTGGATAAATTGAGGTGAGAAGGAGAAGATCCCAACTAGATCTAAGAAGGAAGAAGAAGTGGAAAGTGAAGTGTGGGGTGGTGGATGGTCACACATGTGCACATAAAGTGCTGTCAAAAAAATCGACACATCCGTGGCGCACTCTGCCCTAGTGCGCCACAGGTAGTAGTAACATCCGTGGCGCACATGCCATAGTGCGCCACGGATGTGTCTAGCCGTTTCACAACAGAGAGGGGCATGCGCTTAGGCGTAGCGCACCCCCTCCATGTGCGCCACGGTTGACACTAACAACCGTAGCGCACCTACCCTATGTGCGCTATGGATGTTTGGCGTGCGGCCAACAGGGCCCTGGCCAACACATATCTGTGGCGCACTATGGTCATGTGCGCCATGGTTGTTCTAGTTACTAGTAGGGCACTGCCCATAGGTGAGCCACACCTGTTTTAGCCGTGGGGCACTTCAACCATGTGAGCCACGGATGTGCTGATTACCTATAGACATTTCCCTAGTAATGTCTTGATCTATTTGGTTCCATTAAAGAATCTTCCATAGCATGTGATAGGGTAAGTCCTTTATCTTCACTGTTCAGTAGCGACAATATCCACAAGCTTGAAGGATACACTAGAAGGTACTAGCCATCCTGAGGTAATATGTAAACATTTACCATATGGTTCAATTAAAATGGATCTTGGGTTAAAGGTCAGCCTCATGTACAAGATTCACAACACCAGAATCCGGCACAATCGGGGATCTTAGGTTCAAGTCCAAGGGTTAAAACCTAGAGAAGGAGTAACTACTACTTGAGTGACAAGCGTACACTACAAGATAGTAATCACAAGCTAGCTTCTGAAAGAAGAAACGATTTCTGAAGTACCTGAATAAATATAAAGGAGGCACACGAGGAGAATGAAAACATCGAGACCTAGAACAAAACATTATGGAACCATAAACATGATGTTGTGGACCCATAAAATAGAGAGATTATGATAGAAAGAAATCTCTCAAACGAATATGATCAAAGGGAACAAGGAGCACACACACACCAGACTCTGAAGAACTTAACACTAGGTCAAATGGTTGAGAACTGACATGCCCAAAAGAGGCACCTAAGTTTGGAACATGAGACGAGATAAATTTTTTTTACCAAATCAAAACAAGATAAGGTAACCCAGAGCTAGAGAGAAAATGGATAAGGAGTAAAAGAAATATACCAGAGTTTTCGCAAATAATTTTCATCTTTGAAAATAGTTTTCGCAAACACTAGACTCAACATCGACCAGTAGAAAGGGTTTCCTACAGTCGGTACTTCTATGATACCAAAACCCGTGACACCCCCGGGATCAGGGCTAAACAAATCCCAGACATCCATCTGAAATAATAACCTTGAGCTTGAGAATATCCAGTAAAGAATCGGTAACCCAACAGTGACCCTATGACACAAAATTTATTACAGCAAGCTCATAACTGAGCGAAGAACCAATTACAAGCAGAGGTCACTGACCACAAACATCAAACAACGGAAGGAAAATTATTCTATTAAGTATAGGAAACTTAACAAATGGCCTAAGAGGCCAGAAGCATAATGATGACGTCCAATCCATAGATCCTAGACTACCGACTGGGAACTCCAAACTACTCGTCGATGTCGATGCTGTGCAGAACTCATCTTCAATGGTAACACTTACTCTGCTGCAAAAGTATCAATGAAGCAAGGGTGAGTACTAGGTGTACTCCGCAAGACTTATGGCTGGTGGAGTTATTTTGCATAAAGCCATCTTTGTTTTGTAAAACAAGAGGGAGAAGAATCTCGACTAATTATAATATTTTAAAAGGGGATAAGAGAGAGATATCTCTAATTTTGATCATCTCTTGATATCCACCGAATCATCATCAACTGAACCTTTCTAGGATCACCCCCTCGATCCCTGAGGAAGCAACCTTAAGCACACATTACTTAACTTGCCAAGTTTTACGATTAGGTTCAAGTTCTCTATGATCTTCATGTCTGTTCCCAAGTCGTCCATAACCATGGACGTGTCTTTTCGAAAAGATTAATAACCCTGCAGGGGTGTACAACTTTACCCACACGTACTAACCTTCTCTTAATGCCACTAGTAATAGCCCTCTTCCTTGGAAGGCCGTAAGAGGGTGGTTAGACACGACCTTTACGTTGCTTTCGCCGAGACCATGAGTCACGCACTAGGGAGATGCCGCCGTAACGGGCCGAGTCCCGAAGCCGGTCCCTAATGATGTGCGCAGGGTTCAAGATTACAGATGCCGGCATCTCTTGTTCCCGGCCACACTTGCCTACCTGTTATGAATGCAGCTCCTTCACCTCCATTCAAGAACATCCAAGATGCGTATGTCGAATGGAAAGCCCGAACTATGTGACTCATGGAATCTACTCAGCAAGTTAGTTGGCCGAGGGGGTTTCTAGGCCACCGTATGGCTGTACGCTCATCTTGGTTCAAGAGGCAAGAACATCGTGTCCTAGTAGTGGCAAGTATGGGACTGCAAAAACCACAACCCACCGTGGCCTCCCATACAAGCCTTAGCATGTTTAACTTTCATCTCTGATCTTACCACGTCATCCTTTCATACTATGTTCATTCGCAGATCTGATTCATCAACTGGATGGACCGGTGGTAACAGCTAAGCATGGATAAGCGCAACAGATGTAACAGCTCTAGCAATGCTTCACAAGCTAAACCCAAGTTATGCTAGGAGCAGTGGATCAGGGAATATAGGCTTGAAAGGTAACATGCATTAGATAGGATTACTCTTTCTATCGATAAAAGACTTTAGAATCGTATGCACATGGCAAGAATGTAAATACTTTGAAATCATAGGATTATATCATGTGTGGGGCTTCGCTTGCCTTTGCCAATTGATAACCAATAAGAAGATCTTCGGAGACCTGGTACTTGACTTGATTATAGTTGGTCAAGTATTGTTCTCCGATCTTCGATGGTGTTGATCTCGGTCTTCAGTCTTGATCTCGATATCGTATTCTACCGGAGAAAACCAAACACCGGAAAGGAAGGGAAACAATTAACACATCGCATCGATGACATTATCAAGCAAGGATGATGATATGACAAGTTAAATTGCAATGAAATAGACCCCTAAGGCATGCTTGACAATTTAATCGGGGTTCCGAGGGGTGAAAACCCTAACTCGGGAAACCTCGGAGGCATATGAAAGGGGTTCATTTAGTTCTTCTAACTAACTTGTCATGAAATTTGATTAATAATGCATGCTTATAGCTTAGATAGGTAGGTATTATTTTTCTGAACATTTTGATATATTATTTGTATTTTTATGACTTATAAATAATAATTTATGAATTTCTCCATTTTTAATTCATTTTAAATCATTTTTGGAATATTATAAAATAATTTGTATTTTGGAATTACTTTAATAATTTTATTAAACAGAAAACTTTTCTGAAAAAGTTTATTTGACTTACAGGATGGACCCACCTATCAGGTATTTATCAATTACAAAAAAGAATATAAAACATTTAAAGAAATAAAAAGTAAATGGGGATTACTGCCTCATGTTGACATCAGGCTGACGTCAGCAATGGCGAGCTCCTAGATCAAGTGCGGGGCTGGCGATTGCAAGCGTGCAAGACTGCGAGAGAGGGCGCGCTGGAAAGAGGGGAGCGAGGCGAGTAGAATAGAGGTGGCGCCACCCTCGAATGGTCGTCGGAGCTTGGAGAACGGCGGTGGCTGTGGGTTGTCGACGGGAGGCAAGCCAGAGGAAGAGTAAGGAAGCAGGAGGGTGCCTGAGTACGGGAGGCTCACCACGGTTGCAGGGAAGAGGTTAGCGAGGACGGGGAAGGTCCAGAACGACCGGGATCGATAGCAGACACGGCGGCCGGAGTCGGGAAAGATGCGGACGGCCTGCTCGATTGCGGGTTCCGGTGGACGATTCCTTCCATGGGTGGATGAGGGGAGCACAACGGTTCTCCAGGGTGTCTCGTCAGGGCTCGGGGAGGCTTCAAATGGCGGCGACGCGAAGCTCTGGCCAGACTAGGGTTTGGCCAAGGGGGAATTCGGCGAGAGAGGGAGAGAGGAAGCGAAATTGGTATGGGGGAGGAGATGAGGAGGAGGCCGTTCTTATCCTTGGCTCCAGGGGTAGCGGCGGGTATCGCGGCGCGACGACAATCGATGGCCGGCAGCAAGCCACGCAGCAGCTTCCCGTCGTCGACGAAGACGACGAGGAACAGAAGACTGAAGAGGTACGGGTCGGTGACGGGCTGCACATGGGCTGGGATGGGCCGCTGGAAAGGGAAGGAGGGAGGGAGCTGCGGCTGTGCGTGGGCGGCAGGGAGAGGAAGAGAGAAGCTGGGCTTGGCCCAGGTAGAGTTAGGAAAAAATAATTATTGCGAAAACCTTTTCTTTTTCTGTTTTTGTATTTTTATCTACAAATCTGTTTTAATATATTTTCAAAATACAAAAATTTTATAAAATTTTTAAAATATTGCAGGGACCCTTTATAACCATTTAGGCTCCATAAGTTTTGATATTTTTCGAAATATTTCAAAACCATTTGAAATGTTTCAAATAAAGAGGGGAGGAAAGCTAGTGTTTAGGATTTTGATAATATATTTGTTGTATGCATTTTTAATGATGATGCTCATGGATGCACAATAAAATCATAATTAGTATTTAATAAAACTAGGGTTGTTACACACATGAGTCTTGATATGCCAATGTTTTTGGCCATGCGTATTCCATGTATAAGTGCTTCATACTCGGCCATATTATTGGTTGTTGTGAAGTGTATTTGCAACGCATAGAACAAATTATCTCCTTGGGGTGATTTGAGCACCACGCCAGCCCCCGAGCCTCCTCGTGCTTTTGATCCGTCAAAGTGAAGGGTCCAAAATTCCGAGTCTAGAGGGCCTATGTTTTCTGCCGTTTCTGTCCAATTGACAACAAAGTCGGTGAGAATTTGGGACTTGATTGCTATACGTGGTTTGTACTCAATGTCAAAAGTTGCAAGCTCTATTCCCCACTTTGTGACACGTCAAAAGTTGCAAGCTCGTAGGGGAGCTGTGCTCACCACTCTGATCTTGTGCTCTTGAAAATAGTGGCGTAGCTTTCTGGATGCAAAGAAAACTCCATAGTCTAGCTTTTGGTGATGTGGATACTGTTGCTTTGATTCTGTCAGGACCTCACTTAGATAATAAGTTGGACGCTGCACCTTATGCTCGTGGCCTTCTTCCTCGCGCTCAACTACTGTTACCACACTTATGACCTTGTTGGTCGCTGCAATGTATAGTAACATAGGTTCTTGAGGTTCTGTGGCTGCGAGAACTGGTGGGTTTGAAAGTAGATCATTCAAAGTTTGTAGGGCAGTTTCGTCTTCCTGAGTCCAGACGAATTTTTCAGTTTTCTTCAAGAGTTTGTATAAAGGTGCGGCTCTTTCGCCTAGCCGGCTGACGAAACGACTCACCGCTGCAATGCAACCAGTGAGGCGTTGTACGTCCTTCAGGCGAGTCGGCCTGGTAATGTTTAGGATAGCCTTGTCTTTGTCCCGGTTCACCTCTATGCCTCGCTCAGAGACGATGAAACCTAACAATTTTCTGGCTGAAATTCCAAAGAAACACTTCTCCGTATTTAGCATCATATTGAATTTTCATAGACTAGCAAACGTTTCATCCAAATAGAAAATTAAAGTTTCCTTCTTTTTGGACATAACTGCTATGTCGTCTACGTATACATGGATGTTGTGTCCGATTTGATCGTTGATACAACGTTGCATAGTACGTTGATATGTTGCTCCTGTGTTCTTTAAGCCAAAAGGCATATTTTTGTAGCAGAAGGTTCCGAAAGGAGTGATGAAAGACGTCTTAATTTGATCTGACTTTTTCATCGGTATTTGGTGATATCCGGAATATGCGTCGAGAAAACAGAGTAATTCCGACCCTGCCGTTGAGTCGATAACTTGATCGATTCTTGGCAAAGGGAACAGATCTTTTGGCATGCCTTGTTCAAAGCGGTATAATCAACACACATACTTAAATCAATGGTGTCCTTTTTAGGGATGAGTACAGGATTTTCCATCCAATTTGTATGGATGACCTCTGTTATAAAATCCGCTAATTGTAGGCAGGCTAATTCCTTGGCTATTGCTTTGAGCTTTTCATCACCAAACCATCGTAAGGACCGTTTGACGGGTTTAGCGTATGGGTACACATTAAGAGAGTGCTCGAAAATTCCCTAGGTACTACGGTCATGTCAGATGGCTGCCATGTGAAGATATCACTATTAGCTTTGAGGAACTCGACGAGCGCTTTTTCCTATGCATGGCCTAAACCTACCCCTATGTTCGTCGTCTTGGAGGGATCATCTTCCTTCAATGACGGTTTCTTCGTCTCTTCCGACGCCTTGAACTGCAAACTTGGCTTCAACACCTCGTTTTTCATAGCGGGCATCTCAGACGGATTGATGGTCTTATTGATCTCCTGGTACTCCTAGGAGTGCAGAATGGCTTCGGCGAAGGCAGCAGATCCTTCGTTGCACTCTCGCGCCTTCCTCGGATTTCCTCGTACGGTGATTACGCCCTTTGGACCTGGAATTTTAATCATGTTATAGATGTAACAGGGATGGGCCATGAACTCCCAGTATGCTAGACATCCGAAGATGGCATGGTAAGCACTTTTGAACGGTACCACCTCGAAAGAGAGTTGCTCGGTCCGGTAATTGTCTCGGGTTCCGAATGTCACGTCCAGAGTAATCTCACCCAGAGAATCTGCCTGTCTTCCTGGTATAATGCCATGGAAAGTTACACTGCTGTAACTCAATTGGCTCTCGTGCAACTTCATGCGGTGGAGCGTCTCGATATAGTGGATGTTAATGCTGCTCCCACCATCCATGAGTGTTTTTGAGAACTCATAGCCATCAATAAGAGGATTGATGACCAGAGGGTACTTTCCCGAACGATGTGTTTTCCTCGGGTGATCTGAACGATCAAAGGTGATGGTTACCCTGACCAGTCTAGGAACTATGGGACAGCCGGAACCGTGGAATTGAGCTCACGAAGAACCGCCTCTTTGTCCTTAGCATGTTGGGATCCAAGGAAGTAGACGTATGCGTCTTTCTTAGTCTAAAAAGTTTTCTTTCCATCCAGCTTGGGTTCTGCAGCAGCTTCTGCCTTTTCCATGTCGGAATGTTCCTTGGGCTCCTTTCCTTTCTCGGAGTTTTTCTTTCCTTTTCGTCGCTTGGCTCTGTAGCCAACGTATTCGTCTTTCTTTATGTCGTCACTGAAACGACAGTCGACATTTGTGTGGGTAGATCCTCCGTTACTATCCAAGTGGTGGACGCAGGGATTGTTGGCAATGTCAGCCCAGGTATATTTTCTTCTGGGTTGTTGGTATCCTCTGCCCTCGTCCTCCGGATCCGAACGTTGCGTTGTCCGGAGCTGGCTTTTCGTCCGAGGTGTTCTTGCGCTTCTGAGTTTGTTTTGGCTGTTTGGCCGCATTGGGATTGACCAGAATATTTAGAAGCCCTTCTAAATCATCATCGGCATCTGTACATGGTCACGCTTTAGTCTGTGACGTAAAAGTCCGACTGAAAGTCCTGTAATAAAAACTTCTATCGCAGTTTGCTGGTTTACTCCTTCACAGGAGTTCTTCATGTCGATCCAGTGTTCGAGGTAATCCCGGAAGGTTTCTCAAGGTCTTTGGGTGCAACGATGCAAGTCTCCGACTGTGCAGGGCCTCCTGTATGTTCCCTTAAAGGTTGAAAAGAACGCACTTTTCATATCATACCAGTTATGCATTAAATTCTCTAGCAGTTCATTGAGCCATGATCGAGCCGTCTTCCTCAGCATGAGTGGGATATATCGGATTGCAACCAACTTGTTTCTTCCTTTGGCGATGCAGCAAGCCTGGAAAAAATCCTGGAGCCAGGTATCTAGCCGAGCTACACCGTCGTAGGGCTGAATATGTTTGGCAATACCAAAGTCAACCAGAAATCTGGTTTGACGTATGCGTGGTCCAAAGCACTTGGGTCCCACATACACATCTTCTTCCTCATACCGCCGTGCTTCTATATTTGATTCAATATGATGACGAGCGTCGTTTGGCGAGAGAGATCTGCGCCTGGGAGGCTCGCGGCTTCTGCGCGGTGGATTCGGATTTCTTCTAATCCTCTCACCATTGCCGCCCCCGCCCCTGTGGCTCCCATGGGTACGACGTGATCCTTCATGGTCACTGCTGGGAGGCAATGGTGGCCCTGGTGGGTTATTTCCGGATGGGTTTCTTGATGGTGGCGGTGGAGCCTCATTATGCTGACTCCGATGCCTGTTTCTTCAGGCACCGTCCCTACTTGAATCAGGACGATCTGGATCATCTCTTCATCCTGCGTTGCCAGCCGGACGGCTCAGTGGTGGCATCCTTAGCCGATCTTTCTCCTCTCGCTGGAGGCATGTTTCCGGGTCTTCTCTATGGCGGTTGTTTTGCCGACGATGGTCCTGATGAGGAACCATTGCCCTGATGGCATCTTCGGATGCATCCGGGATAACTCTTGCCCAATCACGTGCTGGCCTGCGGGAGTGGTTGTTTGAGCCGGTTCTTGAATTCCCTTCTTCTCCACGGGGACGATAACGTTGAGTCGTATCCCTGCGAAGACTTACGTCAGCGCTTTGGTCAGCGCCAGTGTGGCAAAACTCGGACTTTGAGGCCAGCTTGCCACTAAATTACGCGGCCATCTTCTGCTATTTTAATCCTTTGTCCAGCAACGCGACGCACTACTAGACCTACTTCAGAGACGGATTGTTGGCGAGCAAGCTGCAGTAGCGTTTTCCATCGGCATGTTGTAGACTCAGATCTTCTCTCCATATTTTCCGTCAAATAGATCTTTGTGGATATCCGGATTCTTGTTAGCAAGAAATGGACCTCTCCTTGTCTTTTTTGGATGTCGCTTGAAATATGACTAATATCTAGCAGGATCACTGTCTAACTGTTGCCTCATCTCGACGAGGCGTGCGGCCTCTTCAAGTAGAAACAAGCGGTGCTTTTCTAGGTCCTCGGCCCTTTTCTCCAGCGCCTGCGGTGTAAGATTCGAAGCCGTTGGATTTGGAATTGTGAGAGCATCTCCGTAAATTTCACGTGCACCCTTGGTGATAACGTATCCATCCACATGAGGATCGATCGGGGTGGTATTAATCGGATCTCCATCCTGATTCTCCATCTCGGTCTCTTCATCAACTTTTTCTTTGTTGGTTTCCTCGATGTCCGGCTCTGTCGATGTCAGATTCTTGTTGTTGTTCTTCTTCTTTGACTGCCCATTAGCTTTAACGTGCGTACCAGTGGCAAAGACGACTTTTGGTACGGTACCCGGGGATAAACTTCCATCGTTACTTTCCGTCATTGTTGTCTTGTGGACCTTGGAGGAATCTCCAGTGTCCATGTCATCCTGCGAGGTGTAGTTTTCATCCATGCTATCATATGGACTAGGAGGAGTTTCCGATACTCCTCAATATCTTTGTCGAAGTCTTGAAGTTCCTGCAACATGATTGACTCCTGAGGGGAGCCAGGTGACTCAGCATTTTCTTTGATTGCGTCCAGGACCGACTCGCTACCAGCTCTAGCATCGACAGAGTCGGATCCAGTGATTATGTGGTACACGAAACAGTGCTTCTTCTTGTTCATGTTCTTAAGGTACTTGTATAGCTTGGTTTACGCTTCGACGTCAGCGGAGCTGGATCCGTAGAGGATGTATTCCTCGTCTGTGTATCCGATCTGGTTAGAGAGATCAGATCTGGATTCTTCTTCCACCTCTTCTTCCACTACAGGAGTGGGCTGGGTGGGTTTGATTTTCTCCAGGACCCTAAACTCTTCCGCCTCTGTGGATAAAGTAGATACGGATTTTTCTTCCTCCATGGTCATCACCTCAAGGGTGGGTTGGGTGGGTTCAGCAAAACCGAGATATATATCGATCTCGCCGATGGACATGGTCGTGTAGGTCTTCACGGGTTTTGAAGCCAAAATCCAAGTCTCGTCGAGAAGGATGAGAGGGACATCACTGGCGTAGACCACGTGACCAATGGCAATTGTTTTGACGATTCCTGCATGTGCAGATTCCGCATGGAACGATGCTCCAAAGGTCACCTGCCCCACGGTGGGTGCTAACTGTCATCGGATTGTCGACAAGTACACCATAGGGGTCCTAGTGGCGCTGGAAGGATGGGGTGTGAGACGACGGATGTTCCAGGAGCGATGAGCACAAGTTTACCTAGGTTCAGATCCGACTGCGGTGATCGGATCCTACTCCTACTAGCAACCCAGTAATATATCGGTGTAAGCCGGATGTTACAGCGGATTACAAGAGAGGTTCGCCTGTGCGAGTTGGTTGTGGTTGTGTGTATTGAGTTGTGCCCTAAAGGCTCCCATAGGGCCAGTTTATATATTCACCGGGGCCTAGGGTTACAGGAGATACCTATATGGCTACGTTACAGAGTCGGTAACTATGTACAGCTTGGAATACAAGTAGTACTATAGGCCTAAGTCGGTAACTCTTCTGGGCCTTGTCGTAGCCGGAACTGGCTCCTCCTCTTTCTCTGACTGGGCAGCCCGTGAAGCAAAGCTCTAACCCGTTGGTGGGCTACCCTAGTCAGCGAGTCATGTGGGTCTACCCGGAAAGTATATCCCCAACACCCCCGATCTAGGGACGATGGTGGCGGCGGCTACAGACGGTTTCGTGGAATATTGATCGGGTGCTTAGGGTTTAGGCATCGGGGGCTTCTTATAGGCGAAGAGGCGAGGCTGGGAGGCGGCCAGGGGGCCCACACCCTACCTAGGCACGGCCCAGGGTGGGCCCACACCTAGGGGGGGTGCGGCCTCCCTGTGGCGCCCCTCCGTCTCTCCTCTAGACTCTGTGTTCTCCTCGGTTAAATATTGACTTCGGCTTTTGTCCCATCCAATTCCGAGAATATTTCCTTACTATCTTTTCCTGAACCAAAAACAAAAGAAAATAGGCAACTGGCACTGTGGCAACTTGTTAATAGGTTAATGCTAGAAAACATATAAAAAGCACCTCAAAGTATGGACAAAGAAAAGCAAAGTATATACTAAACAAGCATGCAACATCAAAAATTATAGATACGTTTCCAACGTATCAGAGACTCTTAATAGCAATAGCACCATGTGTGTTTCAACACTCTTCAGTAAATTCATCAGTAAACTCAATGTAACCATCATTAATACCATATCTCTCTCTAGACTCAGGTGAGCTAACAGGTGTAACAGTGTCTTCACTAGGAGTTTCAGTATTTCCTAGACTAGCCATAGTAGCATCTTGAAAAGGACCTAATGAACCACTCGCATCAAGCACAATAGAAGTAACATCATGAGTATCAGAAGCAATTTCAGATTCAGCAGTAGTATCAGTGTGTGTAGCATAAGTATGTGGTGGTGGTGTAACAAGCTTACTTATAACAGACAGTGAATCAAGAGAAGCAGAGGTGTTTAGGACTGTACCTCTTCTGGTAGTGGATGGTAAAATAGGAAACTTTCCATCACGAGACTTCCCCATGATGAAAGGAGTAGCAGTGAACAATAGTAGATCCAAGTGAACTTACAAATAAAGCTATGCTCCCCGGCAATGGCGCCAGAAAATAGTCTTGATGACCCACAAGTATAGGGGATCACAACAGTCTTCGAGGGTAGTATTATCAAATTTATTGATACGACACAAGGGGAGCCAAAGAATACTTGCAAGCCTTAAAAACTGAGTTGTCAATTCAGCTGCACCTGGAATAGTTCTTGCTCATAGAAGTTTATCAGTAGCAACAATTTTGTAGTAGCAATAGCAAAGTAATAGCAGCAGTAAAACAAGAGCAATAGTAAGAGTAGTAGCAAACAGTAGGACATGAGCACGGTAGGCATAGAGATGGATGGGCGGGCGCTGGATGGACAAGTATAAACATGTAACCTCAAGATCTAGGACAATTGCAGATAAATAATAATAAGCATCCAAGTACTAAACAATCATAGGCATGTGCTCCATATATAGTCATGCGTGCTCGCAATGAGAACTTGCACAACATCTTTTGTCCTGCCAGCCCGTTGCAGCGGGGCCTTAAGGGGACTACTGGAAATTAAGTTGCACCTTTTAATAGAGCACTAAAGCAAAGAATTAACACTCCGTGAACACATGTGATCCTCAAATCACATCCATCCCCTCAGGTTGTCCCAATTTCTGTCACTTCAGGGCCTTTGGATCTAGACAATGATATGTATACACAACTTGTAGATAAGATCACAAACAATACTATCATAATGAATCAATAATAATTTCAGATCTAAGATCATAGCACTCGGGCCCTAGTGACAAGAATTAAGAACAACAAGTTGCAACAAAGTCAAATAGCACTAATAGAGATACTAGGCACCATGCCCTAACAATCTTATTAGATTACATGATAGAACTCATCCAATCCCTACCATCCTCATAGCCTACAACAGGGATTACTCACTCATGGATGAGGGAAACATGGATGGTTGATGGAGAGGCGTTGTTGATGACGATGGAGATGATCCTCTCCAAATTCCCCGTCCCATCAGGGTGACAGAACGGAGTTTCTGGTTCCGAATTGCGGTTTCTGGTGGTGGCGGCGCAGCGGGACTCTTTCTGGAAAAACGTCGAACCCCCCTCGGTTTAGGTCAAGAGGCATCTTATAGGAGAAGAGGGAGTCCGAGGAGGTGCCTGGGGTGGCCACACCATCTCCAGGCGCGGCCAAGCCTGGCCCACGCGGCTGGGGGGGGGGCAGGGCCCCACTCCGCCTCGTCTTCTGGCTCCGTGAGTCTTCTGGTGAAATAGAATTTTTGGCATATTTTCCGGGATTTTTCCTGATAGTTGATTTTCTGCACAAAAACTAGATACCAAGGTAATTCTTCTAAAAACAACGTCAGTTCGTGTTAATTGTATCCAAATCACACAAGTTTAGAGGAGAAACAATAGAAAAAGTGTTCGGAAAAGTAGATACGTTTTGGACGTATCAAAGGTATGTTGGTGTATACCTGTTACGTAACTTAAGTGCAGGTGAAGGTCAAGCCGAGTCACGCGAGGCGAGGCTGAGTCAAGGGAAGCTTGCCTGAGAAGGAGAAGGCAAGTCCCAAAGGCAACTCCAGCCACTGTCTTTCGTCAGGAATCTGCACAGTGCCAAGCACTACAGACAAGAAGTAGAGTGGCATAGGAGCAGGAGGAGGTCACGGAGGTGACAGTCCTCAGGCCCGAGGCTCACATGTGGTGGACCCTGTGTATTTTCCATCGATAGGAGGGGGACACGGAAAGAGGCCCGCCGAGTTACCACTTTGGGACAAGCATATTCCACGAATATGCTTGTCCACGTCAGCCCTTGGATGAACAAAGCCTCTCCTTCATAAGGAGGGGCTGGACGTCCTGAAGACTGGATCGATTCATCTTTCTTTACCAGGCATTAGTTGTAGTTTCTTCTTCCTCTTGCTGATAAAGCTTGAGGAGCAAGTGTAACTCCATTGGTGTTGAATAAAGATTGAGTTCTAGCATTCTGTGTGTAGAAACCACTACATCTTACCTCCCTAGATCCCTCTAGCATCCATTGGCCCCCAACTTAAGCCTACCCATGACATCTGCCGTGCCACCACCACCACGAGAATTAACAATTTTGAGGGGATGCCGCAACATTGGCTATCCCAGAAAAAATGTTTTTCAAGTGCCAAATTCTATGATAATTCTTGTCAAAATACAGCCGACAACTCTTCTTTTAGAGCATCATAGCAACAATAAATAGGTGTTAAGATTTGACCTATTAATATTGCCCCCGGTCATTAGGATCGACCAGAGATATATCTTACTGAATGTGCGAACCCCAAGCTATGATCGCTCAAGAGGATTTATTTGTGGGGCGTTGGTAAACTCATCACCTTGTATCATATGCATGCAAGCTATTATATATGCAACATCACACACTGTAACAGTCCCAACAAAACTTGAATGTCGTTGAGCACATGGATAAAATCATTGACGCATTGGTACATGTTTCAATAAACCACTAGAGCACTTTTAACATGTGTATTTCACATCATTTCACTTTCTAGAATTGATCTTCCGTGGAAAGAAACAATAATAGGGCTTGTTAATGTGATGCTCTAGAACCGTCCTTTTAGGTAGTGATCCGAGCTGGGTAAGGTTTCACGAACATGATGTCAGGTCATGTCTCTATCCTTAGTAGTGCAAGCTAGTGGCAGGGGAGAACACACTATACTGGATAAGTTTTTTTTGATCTGCACCCCGTTGTGTTATATAGAAAACTACCCATGAGCTTTGTGATCCGACATTAATAAATTACAACCGCAAGCCATCCATCAAGCATGACATGGATTTGTTTTAGCACGTAGTAACCCACATGATTTGAGCATGCAGGACGCTTCCTTTTTTTGCAATGCCCCAATGCATAAGCTTTGGATAGAGGAACCACTGGCAAAGTGAAAGAGGTGTAGCCGATCAGTGGTATGTTTTTAGTAGCACCCACTATATGCTGGTAGAATTATTTTTTAAGCAAGGACTCTTGTATGAAGCTTCCAATGACCAAAGCAAGAAGAATTCTAACGAGAAGAATCTTATAAGTCATAATCCTTGAAAATAAGAGCAAGGACGGAAGATGCATGGATACCATGCATTCTTTTAGTAATCACGAGAAAAGAGACATGCATGTCCTATGTATGTACTGTAATTTACCGGCACTCGTGTGATTACGTGCTAATAATTCATGAGTGAGAGTACACCCGTTTGACTGCTACAGGACTGTATCAAGTAGGCAAAATCTTCTACTTCTTGATACATGCTTTTTTAGAAATGAGCCGGGACGATGTAATCATATATTTGTATGCCCTCTTTAAATTCTTCAAACAAAGGAGTCGTCGAGATTATTTGGAAGACTGAGAATAGCCGTGAGAGACGAGCGGCCATATTAGGCTCATCCAAGATAGCTGGCTCCTAAACATCATGGTGTACTTCGCTGTCGGCGCTCGTGTAGCCGACACCGCAGGGAAGACACACACGCATGAAGCAAGCTTGCACCATGCATATTGTTAATTCTTTTCATCATAGAAGTCCACTAGTGGAAAACAGGCTATCCGTTCGCGCCCTTTCAGGGTATTAGTCCCGGTTGGCAACCGGGACTAATGCTGGCACGCGTCCCGGTTTGAGCGGGCACAGGGCCCGGAGGCAATGCGTCCCGGTTGGTAACAGGGCATACGTCCCGGTTGGAGCCAGCAACCGGGACTAAAAGTTTGGCCACAGCCACGTGGCATGGCACACACCTTTAGTCCCGGTTGTTGGCTCCAACCGGGACGTATGCTCCCGCCCTCTATAAATGCAACGCCCCAGCCCCCTCTGCCTCCACTCTGTTTTTTCTCTTGGTGGAAGGTGTGAGGGGTGTGCTAGTTTTTTCTCTCCTATGCATGCATTCAAGGTGTTTGATGAAATGTTTGAGTGAATAATCCCATTCAATTTCTCATAGAACAAAAATATAGAAGGTGTCCAAGACGCACTTGAGCTTTCTCCTCTTTATTTCCCTCGATCGAGGTTAGCAATCTTATCTTTTCTCTGTCATTGATACAATGCATGTGTCGATGTGAATTGGTCATTTCACTATTTATGATGTCCTGTTTTTTGATAAACTTACTTATATGATGCAGATGAACGGTCGGGAATGGATGTACGGTGACCGGCGCGTAGCCGGGTATATGAAAGGCATGGATAAATTTATCGATGTGGCTACTGAAACAAAGAGAATGGTTTTATACGTTGTCCATGTGTTCAATATCGGAACAACAAGGAGTACTCTTCCTCGAAAATCATTCGCGGCCACGTGATTATGAAAGGTTTCATGCCCAACTATAATTGCTGGACCAAGAACGGAAAAAGAGGGGTTATGATGGAAGATGGTGAAGAAGAAGATGATGATAACAACTATCATCATATGTTTTCTGAATACAGTGATACTGCAATGGAAGACAATGAAGAGGAAAGAGGTGAAGAACAAGCATCAGATGAGCCGGCTGATAAACTTGGTAGGATCATTTTTGATGCAAAGCGAGACTGTGAAACAAAAAATGAGAAGTTGAAGTGAGAGGGCATGTTAAAAGATCACAAGAAATTGTTGTACCCAAATTGTGAAGATGGCAGCACAAAGCTCGGTACCACACTGGAATTGTTGCGATGGAAGGAAGAGTGTGGTCTAACTGACTCCTCATTTGAAAAGATGCTAAAAATAATGAAGCCGAAGTTTCCAAAACATAACGAACTTCCCGAGAGTACCTACGAAGCAAAGAAGACTCTCTGTCCTCTGGGATTAGATGTGCAAAAGATACATGCATGCATTAATGACTGCATCCTCTACCATGTAAGGAGTATGAGAATTTAGATAAATGCCCGGTATGCAATGCATTGCGGTATAAGATCGCGAGATGACCTGGTGATGTTGAGGAGAGCCTCCTAAGAGGGTTCCTGCTAAGGTTATGTGGGATGCTCCTATAATACCAAGGTTGAAACGCATGTTCAGAAACTAAGAGCATGCCAGGTTGTTGCGATGGCACAAATAAGATCGTAAGAAAGACGAGAAGTTGAGACACCCTGCTGATGGGTCACAGTGGAGAAAAATCGAGAGAGACTTCCCAGACTTTGCAGGTGACGCAAGGAACTTATGGTTTGGTCTAAGTACGGATGGCATGAATCATTTTGGGGAGCAGAGCTACAGTCACATCACCTGGCCCGTCACTCTATGTATCTACAACCTGCCTCCTTGGTTGTGCATGAAGTGTAAGTTCATTATGATACGAGTGCTCATCCAAGGCCCGAAGCAACCGGGCAACAACATTGATGTGTACCTTAGGCCATTAGTTGAATAACTCTTACAGTTGTGGGGCAAACCAGGTGTACGTGCGTGGGATGAGAACAAACAGGAGCCATTTGATCTACGAGGGTTGTTATTCGTAACCATCAATGATTGACCTGCTCTTAGTAACCTTTCAGGACAGACAAACAAGGGATATAAGGCATGTACACACTGTTTAGATAAGACTGAAGGTACATATTTGCATAAATTCAAGAAGGTTGTGTACCTGGCGAATCGACGATTTCTTCTGACCAATCATCCCGTAAGAAAGAAAGGCAAGCATTTCAAAGGTGAGGCATATCACCGGAAGAAGCCTGAACTCCCTGCTGGTGATGATGTATTTGGTAGGGTCAAGGACATAGAAGTAATCTTTGGAAAGGGTCCTGGTGGTCAATCAGTTCCGAACGACGTCGCTACAGGACACGCACCCATGTGGAATAAATCTATATTTTGGGAGCTGCCATATTGGAAAGTCCTGCATGTCCGCTCTTCAATCGACGTGATGCACGTGACGAAGAATCTTTGCTGAACCTGCTAGGATTCATAGGCGTGTATGGGAAGACAAAAGATACACCAGAAGCACGGGAGTACCAACAAATTATAAAAGACCCAAAGAACATGCATACACATAACAAGACAGATAAAGGGCGTCACATAAGTCGTGCCAGCTATGCTCTTACCAAAGCAGAGAAGGAAATCTTTTTTGAAGTCCTTTACAGTATCAAGGTGCCATCGGGCTTCTCATCTAATATAAAGGGGATAATAAATATGTCAGAGAAAAAGTTCCAAAACCTGAAGTCTCATGACTGTCACGTGATTATGACGTAGTTGCTTCCGATTGCATTGAGGGGGCTTCTACCAGAAAATGTTCGAGTACCCATTGTGAAGCTGTGTGCATTCCTCAATGCAATATCTCAAAAGGTAATCAATCCAGATATTCTGCCAAGGTTACAGAAGGATGTGGTACAATGTCTTGTTAGTTTTGAATTGGAGTTCCCACCATCCTTCTTCAATATTATGACGAATCTCCTGGTTCACCTAGTGGAAGAGATTGTCATTCTCGGTCCGGTATTTCTGCACAATATGTTCCCCTTTGAGAGGTTCATGGGAGTCTTAAAGAAATATGTTCATAATCGTGCTAGACCAGAAGGAAGCATCTCCAAGGGATATGGAACAGAGGAGGTCATTGAGTTTTGTGTTGACTTTATTCCTGACCTTAAGCCGATTGGTGTTTCTGACTCGCGGCATGAGGGAAGACTAAGTGGAAAAGGCACGCTGGGAAAGAAAGCAATGATATGTAGGGACGGGGATTCTTTCACTAAAGCACACTACACAGTTCTACATAATTCCACCTTGGCAGCTCCGTATATCGAGGAACACAAGAATATTGTACGCTCCAAAAACCCGGGGAAGCCTAAATCATGGATTACAGATGAACACATGAAGTCTTTCGGTGGTTGGATGCGGACACATCTCTTGAATGACACCACTGTTGGAGATCAGCTATACTTGTTGGCCGCGTCACCATCTTCTATTGTATTGAATTTCCAAGGGTACGAAATAAATGGGAATACATTCTACACGATCGCCCAAGATAAAAATAGAACCAACCAAAATAGTGATGTCCTCTTTGATGCAATAGACGAGAATGGACAAAAGGACACATATTATGGTTACATAGAGGAGATATGGGAACTAGACTATGGAGTCTCTTTTAAGGTCCCTTTGTTTCGCTGCAAATGGGTCAACCTGAATGGGGAAGGGGTAAAGATAGACCAGTTGTACGGAATGACAATAGTGGATCTCAACAATCTTGGTTATAGAGATGAACCATTCGTCCTAGCCAGTGATGTGTCTCAGGTTTTCTATGTGAAGGACATGTCCTCCAGACCGAAAAAAGAAAAAAATATGCAAACAAATACATCATATGATGAGACAAAGCGTCACATAGTTCTTTCAGGGAAAAGAAACATCATGGGAATCGAGGACAAGACAGACATGTCAGAAGATTATAATAAGTTTGATGAAATTCCGCCCTTCACAGTGAAAACTGACCCAAGCATTCCGTTAAGTAAAGAAGATGCTCAGTGGTTACGTCTGAAGCGATCATAAGGAAGGACATATGCCAAGAAGTTCATGCGCGTATTATGTAACTCTAGTTCATGTCTTTCGCGGTTTGTGGCTTCACCGAAGGATATCTTTCGCGGTTTGTGGCTTGACCGGGACTATATATAGGGGGGCCTTTAGTCCCGGTTTTGTAGTCTCAGTTTTTAATATTAATAAATGTCTTGAGTGTTAGTCTCGTTTTGTAGCTGGACCGGGACAATGAAGAAGTTGTCTCGATTCATACTTACCATTAAGATCTGATCTCCAAACGCGTGCGGTCACATATTAGGGAGTGCCTCTATGACCAGTTTCTTGGAGATGCCGGAGGACTGGGATCCGGCGGCATCTCCCTCAAACTGGTCGTAGTGGTGTCCCTGCTCTCGAATACCATCTTGCAGCTTGTAACTTCTCTAACTAGATCAATACACATGGGAGCTAACTAATTTCACATATTAGGGAGTGCCTCTATGACCAGTTTCTCGGAGATACCGGAGGACTGGGCTCCGTCGGCATCTGTGGCGCCCCGCAAAAACAACTACTAGAAAATCGCGTTGTTTTTGTGCATTGCATCATCATGACCTCATGCTCATGTCATCATGCCACATTGCATTTGAGCATCGTCATCATCATGCATGGTTTTGTCTAAACTATTTTCGAAACGCCTAGTTTTGTTTTCTAAATACTCCCGTCTTTATTCAAATCCAAAACCCGGGTCTCCGGAATATTTGTTTTGTCTACCCGCGGTTTTGCAAAAGCCTTGTTTTAAATAAATAAAATATTTATTTTATTTTAGGGGGCAGCCGTACCGGGCCGATCCGACCCAGTCGGCCACCCCCAGTACAAAACCAGCCTGTCCTAAAACCTTTTTCTACCCAATCCTATCCTACCCAGCCTCCCTCCACCTCACCCTGACCAATCCCCTCCCTCCACCTCTCCCCTCCCTTCCCCCTAACCAATCCCAGCCCTCTCTCACCCCACTCCTCTCTCACCCCCACCTCTCTCACCCCACTCCCTCACCCACCGCACGCGCGGCCAACCACCCTCCCGTGAGCCTGGCCCCACCACTCACGCGATCCCTAGTCCCCACCCCACCTGTTGTCCCACCCGGCCACGTCGCCCCACACCACACGCACTCACACACACCACGCGCACGCCCCGCAGGCCCACCCCATCCCCACCTTCCGCGTCGCCCCCTCCCTCGTCTTCCTCTGCGCCACCGCCGCCTCCTCTGGGTCCATCGCCGCCAGGCCTCCCCGAGCTCGGCCTCTCCCCGCTTCCGCTTCCCGTGCGGACCCGTCGAGCCGCCGCCGCCGCGCCCGGCGCTCGCCACCTCCGCTCCGGCCGGGCCCTCTCCGTCACCACCAACCCCGCCGCCATCGGCCTCCGCCACCGCGACCTGCACCTCCGGACCTCGCCGCGTCCCCGCCCGCTAGAAAACCGCCGCCGCGCCCGGCGCTCGCCGCCTCCTGTTTCCGCACCTCGCTACGTCGACCTCCCACCGCCGTACCCGGCCTACCCGACGACGACCTCGGCCATGCGAGCCACCTCCTCGCCGCTCGTCCTCAACCGTGGCCGCCCTGTGGGCCTCCGTCGCCCCCACTGGACGACCCCACCCCCGCTTCCCCCGTTTGCACACACCGCCATGCCCGTTCCGGCGCGCGGCCGCCCTTCCCCGCCTCCCCGTCGAGTAGCTGTGCCGCCGCCCTACGCCCCCGCTGTGGCCTCCTCCTCTAGCTCGCCACCGACTCTGCAGGTCCTCGGCCGGTGCCCTGCTCCTGCTACCGCGACCCCTTCCGGCGCCCTCCGCCAGCCCAAGCTCGACCTCGCCGGCCCAAAACCGCCACTCGGTCGTTGTGCCCCTGTGCATATATTCCTGCAGCCTGTGGCTTGTTGTGTGCCCCTTCCCGAAGTATGTTGAAGCCCCGTGGAGATATTTATCCCCAATTTTTGCCAAGAGCTTCCCTTCTGAGAACCCGCGACACCCGAAGATCGACACCGACCCGGCGACCTCCTTCACGGACGCCAAGTGCCGCCTCACCAGCAAGCCAAGATCTCGATGTACAAGACCAACCCGATGCCCGCACGTCCGAGGAGGGAACATGGTGCCAATCGAGGAAACGCCAAGTTCGCCGAGACCCCGTACCCGAGGGCCTTCGACGCGGAACCCCAAGATATTCTCCTGGAGTGACGAGGTCTTCTTCCGGAACGCCAAGACTAGCTACCGCAGATCACGGAACCAGAGAATCCCCGGACGACGAGCTCTTCTACCTGAACCCGAAGACCGCAGATGCGACAAGTACTTCTTCCCGGATTTGATGCCCGAGAACCCGGACGCCCAGGTCGTCGACACGGATACGCCAAGTACTTCCTCGAGGACGCCAAGTTCTTCTTACCGAATGCCAAGACCGATCTCATCGAACCGAACCTTGCCTTCCCGTCGAACCCTGAGTCCGGCCCCAAACCCCCCCCCCCCCGGAACCAAGATCTCCCGAGCCCAGATGTGTGAACCCCTTCTCGAAAACCCTATTTTGATAATATAATACAACTTGTCGCATATTCAATTATTCATGCATGCATACTTGTTTGTGGTTTGGGGGCATTATGCCAATTCATCTCATAATTAAATATGGAGTCTATATGCGGGATATCTTTGTCTTATTCCGGACTCCATTTAAATTGGCATAGCGAACCGAAGCCATGTTTTGTCTTGCTAATCCAACATTTAATTTGCGGGGTAGATAAATAACTCGAACCGTCTAATTAAATGTCGGGACCCCGGTTCCGCTTAATATTGCCTAATTGCATTGCACCTTTGCCATGTCATACATCATACATGCATCATGCGCGATCTTCTGTCATAGTATTAAATAGTGCATCCGGTGTTTGTGCTAGTGTTTTGCTTCTTCGCGGATTAGGCCGTTGAGTTGATGCGAGTTTCGACCCGATCTTCGGATGAAACTTCCGCAATGTTTTCAGGCGAGCACCTTCCCCTTTCTACCTATCTTACTTTTATAGTATTTATTCCCTCCTGTTGATCTATTGCTATCTGTGTTGCGATGCTCTAGCTTTCGTACCCGAGATATCCCTTGCAGCCTTATATTGCCTTGGACACATCCTATTACCTGTTGTTTGGTAGATAGTTGGACTTGCGCATCGTAGTCGCTTGCTCAAGTGCTGTTGCGTGTCGTCCAGTACCACAGTTGTTGGAGTGTTGCCATATGTTTAAGGTTGGAGATGATCATGGCTTTAATTATCGTTTAATTCAATTATCTTTTAATAACTAAAATTGAAGTAGGTAAATGCAGAGGCACATGTGGGCAATAGACGTTATTTGGTTGTTAACCGTCCACTTGTGTCCCGTAGGACCCCGAGTTCTTGACACCTGTTCCGAGATCGAGCGCGCTAACCACAGGTGGGGTGTATGGGCACCCCCATCGATTTAGTACCTGATTCCAAATCTGTCATCTTGGGGCCACAATTAGTTTGGGGCTTTATTACTATTCTGTACTTATGCCATGCTTTACTGCTTTATTTAAATTGTGCGAAGTACTGCACTTGTACTGTTTAGGTAAGCGGAGTGTTTTCGCGGTATCGACAAGCCCGAGATTTTCGGGTTCCCAGTCGTTTACAGCCATTGGCGCAAACCCTGAGTCCGTCTCGGAGACCGGCCGACTTCGTTGCGGGTAGCTTAGTGGGGTGGCCCCCCGTGCTTGCTTTGGGTCTGGGAAACGTCGTGTCCGAAACCCCGTCGACATACCGTTGGGTGTATGTTTTGTGATCTTGTACCTACCTGATCCGACAACAAGGGTGTAGGTGCGTGTGGGAACTTTGGTGCACCCCTGCAGGGTTAAATCTTTTCGAGAAGCCGTGTCCGCGGTTATGGACGACTTGGAGCACAGTTCTTGATCATAGACAACCATAACTAAAGTTTACTGCTATAATTTGACTTGTATCCGATATGACTAGTAATCAGCTTCACTACAACGGAATGGCTAAATAAAAGTACCAACAACTGCTGGGTTTTGGGATATCTCATGCTAATTGTATCTGACTAGTAAGTGATGCAACTACAACGGAATGGTTAACTAAAAGTGCCCACTGCTTATTATATCAGGACGACTCATGCTATCTATACCCGACTAGTAATTGCTGCAACGATAACGGAATAAATAAAATTTCCAACGGTATGAGTTCCTCGGTTGAATTCCTCGTCTGGTCTCGAGGGGGGGAATACCAGGATGGGTATGTTTGGTGGTAGTATCAGGTTGGTTCCGAATAGGTCTTTCTTATCCCTCTCTGATAGCCGCCAGTTGTATTGAGTCTCTATAGGTTGTTTAGTGCATGTTGCGCTGCCGCCTCAGTCTACCATACCTATGTAGGCGAGGACCGCCGAATTCTAGCCTCGCTGTCTTGGCCTCGATCGACGCTCCTCTTTTTCCTTTGCCCTTTGTCGGCACCCCTTTTGTTTAAGCAGGTTTTGAGATCGACGTCGTTAGCAGGGTTACCCTTCCGGCTTGGCCTGGGCAGGGTTATGGACGCCATTGGTTATTCTTCAGGGCTCTTAGCTCGATTTGCATCTTGTCCGTACTCGGACGCTGTATCGTTTTAAAGGTGATTTGGATCTTTGTATTGTATATCTGTATTCTTGACTCTTTGAGTCGCTGTTGTATATATCTGTTCTGCGGGTTCCATCGTGGACTATTGTGTAATGATATTACTTCGTTTCCACCCGCACGAAAGTGCCTGGTGGGCACCTTTGAATCGTTTCTATGCGGGTTTGGCGGGTTTCGCTAAAACTTGCATAGGGCCGATTCGGAGGGTGTTACAGCATCTCCCTGAAACTGGCCGTAGTGGTGTCCCTGCTCTCGAAAACCATCTTGCAGCTTGTAACTTCTCTAACTAGATCAATACGCCTCGGAGCTAACTAATTTCACATATTAGGGAGTGCCTCTATGACCGGTTTCTCGGAGATGCCGGAGGACTGGGCTCCGTCGGCATCTCCCTGAAACTGGCCGTAGTGGTGTCCCTGCTCTCGAAAAACATCTTGAGATGCCTCAAACTGGCTGGAGGACTGGACTCGCAAGGATGCCTATTTATAGTACAAGCAGCTCGGCATAGTGTCGACACTTATGAAATAATGTCGACACTCACCCCTATTATTAGTGTTGATCGTGTTTTGTCCCGGTTGGTGTCTCCAACCGGGACTACAGGTTCATCTTTAGTCCCGGTTGGTGACACCATCCGGGACAAGGTACACGCCGCACGACATAATGTCGACACTCACCCCTATCATTATTGTTGCCTGGCCCAGCCTGCCGAAATCCCTCCGCCTGGTGTCGACAATGAAAATACCAGACTTGGTATATTAATCATGTTTCGAAAAACCCTTCACAAAATGACCTATCATGTTCGAGGTTTCATGGCTTTCGGTCCAATTGACCGATGTTATATGCTGAATCACGGCATAGTTTGTGATGTTGTGCCCATATTATGCATGTGTGTGGACATTGGTATGGAGAACAATGTTGCAGGAGGAAGTTTTCCTTTTTGTCGCACGGAAAATCCCTTTTCCATTTTCCGAGCACAAAAAATGGGTCGTTTTGTGAAGTAATCACCAAAATGCCGTTTCAGAATGCTACCGTCCCATTTTCCTAAAATACTAGACCACCTTACATGGACAATCTCCCAACCGGGATATCTCAAACCTTTTCGTCCATCCGGGTAAAAAGGACAAATGTCTACCGCATCGGTAGGAAGTGGGTCCGGTTTGTACTACAGGTACATGATCTATCGCCCGTGATTTTTTGAAAAAATCATTTTTAGACACGCAATATGTGTTTTTTCAGATATCCAATGCAAGTTCTAACGATGCTCGTCCCCTATCTTCATGCACACCGGTTCGACCATAGTTAGAAATTCAGATAATTTAAAACGGGCATAATAAATTCAAAAAAAATCCGGACAATGAAAATCCTTCGCGTGGTGTCATATTATGTTACATAGTTGAAAGGAAAAATACCAGACTTGGTATATTGATCATGTTTCGAAAATCCCTTCACAAAATGACCTATCATGTTCGAGTTTCATGGCTTTCGGTCCAAATGACAGATGCTATGTGCTGAATCACGGCATAGTTTATGATGTTGTGCCCATATTATTCATGTGTGTGGACATTGGTATGGAGAACAATGTTGCAGAGGAAGTTTTCCTTTTTGTCGCACGGAAAAGCCCTTTTCCATTTTACGAGCGCAAAAAACGGGTCGTTTTGTGAAGTAACCACCAAAATGCCGTTTCAGAATGCTACCGTCCCATTTTCCTAAAATACTAGACCACCTTACATGGACTATCTCCCAACCGGGACATCTCAAACCTTTTCGTCCATCCCGTAAAAGGACAAATGTCTACGAATCGGTAGGAAGTGGGTCCTTTGTACTACAGTACATGATCTATTGCCGTGATTTTTGAAAAAAATCATTTGTAGACTCGCAATATGTGGTTTCTTCAGAGATCCAATGCAAGTTCTAACGATGCTCGTACCCTATCTTCATGCACACCGGTTCGACCATAGTTAGAAATTTAGATAATTCAAAATGGGCATAATAAATTCAAAAAAAATCCGAACAATGAAAATCCTTCGCGTGGTGTCTAATTATGTTACATAGTTGAAAGAAAAAATACCAGACTTGGTATAGTGATCATGTTTCGAAAAACCCTTCACGAAATGACCTATCATGTTCGAGGTTTCATGGCTTTCGGTCCAAATGACCGATGTTATGTGCTGAATCACGACATAGTTTGTGATGTTGTGCCCATATTATGCATGTGTGTGGACATTGGTATGGAGAACAATGTTGCAGGAGGAAGTTTTCCTTTTTGTCGCACGGAAAATCCCTTTTCCATTTTCCGAGCACAAAAAATGGGTCGTTTTGTGAAGTAATCACCAAAATGCCGTTTCAGAATGCTACCGTCCCATTTTCCTAAAATACTAGACCACCTTACATGGACAATCTCCCAACCGGGATATCTCAAACCTTTTCGTCCATCCCGTAAAAGGACAAATGTCTACCGAATCGGTAGGAAGTGGGTCCGGTTTGTACTACAGTACATGATCTATCGCCGTGATTTTTGAAAAATCATTTTAGACACGCAATATGTGGTTTCAGAGATCCAATGCAAGTTCTAACGATGCTCGTCCCTATCTTCATGCACACCGTTCGACCATAGTTAGAAATTCAGATAATTTAAAACGGGCATAATAAATTCAAAAAAATCCGGACAATGAAAATCCTTGGCGTGGTGTCATATTATGTTACATAGTTGAAAGGAAAATACCAGACTTGGTATATTGATCATGTTTGAAAACCCTTCACAAAATGACCTATCATGTTCGAGGTTTCATGGCTTTCGGTCCAAATGATGATGCTATGTCTTTGAATCACGGCATAGTTTATGATGTTGTGCCCATATTATTCATGTGTGTGGACATTGGTATGGAGAACAATGTTGCAGAGGAAGTTTTCCTTTTTGTCGCACGGAAAATCCCTTTTCCATTTTACGAGCGCAAAAAACGGGTCGTTTTGTGAAGTAACCACCAAAATGCCGTTTCAGAATGCTACCGTCCCATTTTCCTAAAATACTAGACCACCTTACATGGACTATCTCCCAACCGGGACATCTCAAACCTTTTCGTCCATCCCGGGTAAAAAGGACAAATGTCTACCGAATCGGTAGGAAGTGGGTCCGGTTTGTACTACAGGTACATGATCTATTGCCCGTGATTTTTTGAAAAAAATCATTTTTAGACTCGCAATATGTGGTTTCTTCAGAGATCCAATGCAAGTTCTAACGATGCTCGTACCCTATCTTCATGCACACCGGTTCGACCATAGTTAGAAATTTAGATAATTCAAAATGGGCATAATAAATTCAAAAAAAATCCGAACAATGAAAATCCTTCGCGTGGTGTCTAATTATGTTACATAGTTGAAAGAAAAAATACCAAACTTGGTATAGTGATCATGTTTCGAAAAACCCTTCACGAAATGACCTATCATGTTCGAGGTTTCATGGCTTTCGGTCCAAATGACCGATGTTATGTGCTGAATCACGGCATAGTTTGTGATGTTGTGCCCATATTATTCATGTGTGTAGACATTGGTATGGAGAACAATATTGCAGGAGGAAGTTTTCCTTTTTGTCGCACGAAAAAGCCCTTTTCCATTTTCCGAGCGCAAAAAAGGGTCGTTTTGTGAAGTAACCACCAAAATGCCGTTTCAGAATGCTACCGTCCCATTTTCCTAAAATACTAGACCACCTTATATGTATTATCTCCCAACCGGGACATCTCAAACCTTTTCGTCCATCCCGGGTAAAAATGACAAATGTCTGTCGAATCAGTAGGAAGTGGGTCCGGTTTGTACTACAGGTACATGATCTATCGCCCGTGATTTTTTGAAAAAATCATTTTTAGACTCGCAATATGTGGTTTCTTCAGAGATCCAATGCAAGTTCTAACGATGCTCGTCCCCTATCTTCATGCACACCGGTTCGACCATAATTAGAAATTCAGATAATTCAAAACGGGCATAATAAATTCAAAAAAAATCCGAACAATGAAAATACTTCGCGTGGTGTCATATTATGTTACATAGTTGAAAGGAAAAATACTAGACTTGGTATATTGATTATGTTTTGGAAAACCCTTCACAAAATGACCTATCATGTTCGAGGTTTCATGGCTTTCGGTCCAAATGATCGATGTTATGTGCTGAATCACGGCATAGTTTGTGATGTTGTGCCCATATTATGCATGTAGGTGGACATTGGTATGGAGAACAATGTTGCAGGAGGAAGTTTTCCTTTTTGTCGCACAGAAAAGCCCTTTTCTATTTTCCGAGCTCAAAAAACGGGTCGTTTTGTGAAGTAACCACCAAAATGCTGTTTCAGAATGCTACAGACCCATTTTCCTAAAATACTAGACCACCTTACATGGACTATATCCCAACCGGGACATCTCAAACCTTTTCGTCCATCCCGGGTAAAAAGGACAAATGTCTGCCGAATCAGTAGGAAGTGGGTCCGGTTTTTCGCGCCATTTTTTCCCGCCAGTTCTTCCCGCCATTTCTTCCTTGCTTTTTCCGGTTCTTCCCGCCAGTTCTTCCCTCCAGTTATCTTCCTGCCATTTCTCACTATATATATGTAGGGTTGGCCTCCATTGTCATTGCACATCTCTAGACTCATATCTGCAACCTCATCACTCTTTACCATGAATTCCACCGTAGCACTAACTCCCAGGAAGGCGGAGGCGCTTTACCGAACTACCCCGCCTGGCCATCTGTGTCCCCGCTTGGATCTTGGCCGAGGCGTGCCGGTTCCTCTGTCCTCTAGTTGTGGCGCGTCGGATGGACATCACGAACCACTACTACTTCGAGCTCACGACGGAGCAGCGGAGGAATCCCAGATGGCATCCCGACTATTTCTCGACTTGGGAAGCCTTCTTCGTGGATCGGTGTGAGAGGCGCCAGCACGAGGAGGCACCCACGTCCTCCGAACTTCAACGAGGCCGCCGTCGGTGTGGTGGCGCCGGACTCTCTAGAGCATCATGGCTCACGACACGGCCGCCGACTCTATCCCCGCTGCGCTACCCTCAAGTCCAGCCCACTGCATTTCAGCTTTCAAGGTTCAACTACAATTGACGACGATAGCGATGGCGGCTGTATGTAGTACGATTTACTACAATGGCGAGTATTACAGGTGTAGGCAGGAGCATGACTGAATCATTCCAACATTGCAAAACAAGTTCGGCCGATTGTGGCTTAATCTGGCCATGTATCTTAATTTTCAGTTCTTCTATGTAACTTTGTGTTAGTTGCGTTATGTACTTTAATTCCAGTTCTATCCTAATCAAATTTTCTTTCCGCCCATTATTTTCCGTCCTTTTTTTCCGCCCATTAATATATAAAAAATATAAGTTAATTCAAATCCAAATTAAAAACAGAAAATGGTTTTGAATTACTTATTCAAATCCAAACACTTTTTATGTTTAAAGTTTTTCTAAATTCCAAATTAATATTAAAAAATATAAGTTAATTCATTTTTAATTGTAAATGGTTCATATTTTAAATGGTTACATTAATTATTTTTTAAAACAGAAAATGGTTTTGAATTATTTATTCAAATCCAAACACTTTTTATGTTTAAAGTTTTTCTAAATTCCAAATTAATATTCAAAAAATATAAGTTAATTCATTTTTAATTTTAAATGGTTCATAGTTTAAATGGTTACATTAATTATTTTTAAAAACAGAAAATGTTTTGGAATTATTATTCAAAATCAAACACTTTTTATGTTTAAAGTTTTTCTAAATTCGAAATTAATATTAAAAAATATAAGTTAATTCATTTTTAATTTTAAATGGTTCATATTTTAAATGGTTACATTAATTATTTTTTAAAAATAGAAAATGGTTTTGAATTAGTTATTCAAATCCAAACACTTTTTATGTTTAAAGTTTTTCTAAATTCCAAATTAATATTCAAAAAATATAAGTTAATTCATTTTTAATTTTAAATGGTTCATAGTTTAAATGGTTACATTAATTATTTTTAAAAACATAAAATAGTTTCGAATTAGTTATTCAAATTCAAACACTTTTTATGTTTAAAGTTTTTCTAAATTCCAAAGTAATTATCATTTAAAAAACATTACAAATTTAAACCCCAAAATAAAAAATAAGGCGGGAACAGAGAGAAAATTCCTGAAAAAATTTGAAAACAGGGTCATATGTCCCGGTTGGAGCCACCAACCGGGACTAAAGACCCCTGCGGCGCGCCAACCCTTGGTCTGCTAAAAAAATTGGAGTATACGTCCCGGTTGGTGGCTCCAACCTGGACGTATAACCCTAAAGGTCCATTGGTTATAACTGACGCGCCTCCTCTTCTTCTTCCCCATCTCACTTCTCTGCTTCTCATCGACGCGCGCATAGGAACCGCCCCCGACGCCGGCAAGCTGCCCGAGCCACAGTGTTCGTCGCCACCACGGCCGCCCGTCTGCGGCCCTACCATTTCCCCGCCGCCGCCGCTCGAGCTTGACGGAGGCGACGCTCCGGTGACCAAGAAGGAGCGGCGCCGCCTCTCTCTAACGCATGGTGAGCCTCTGCACCTCCCAGTGCCCTCTGTTTGCCTGCTTGCTTGTTGTAGCCGCCATGCGTCGTGTCCTTGCAAGCACCGCCGCCGCTGCCCGCCGTGCGCCTAGCTCCGGTGACCTTCTTCGAGCAGCGCCGCCACTTTATTGCTTACCTCGACGCGCTGGTTCGATCAAGCCTAGCCCCGTTGCCCCGCACGCCTCACAGTGCCGTCCCCGGTGACCACCCGACGGTGGCCGTCGAGATGACGTCACCCCGGCGTCACGCTAACGTGGCCCACGGGCCCGCTGACCTTTGACCACCACGGTGGCTTGCTGATGTGCATGGGGCCCAACTCACAACATTCAGGTTCACTAGGTTTAACTAACAAAAAACCAACCCTTTCATAATGTCATATTGACCAATTTAAATTCAATAATAATTTTAAAATATTTTTATTAAATACTTATAAATTTTATTTATTTATTTATTTTACAAATAATAAAATAAATTCAAATCAAAATGAAAATGAAAAAAATGACCTATACTCTATTTAATCATAACATTTAATTTAAATTACAAAATTAATTAAAAGATTAGAACAACCCTCTCATATGTTCCGGAGTATCCCCGAGTTAGGGTTTTCACCCCTCGGAACCCCGATTAAATCGTCGAGCATGTTTTAGGGTTACATTCCAATGCAAATTAACTTGTCATATCATCATACTTGCTTGAGCATTGCATCGATTCCATGTGTTGATTGTTTCCCTTTCTTTTCGGAGTTTGGATTATTAGGTTTATTATTAGTTAGGTATTATTAGGTTTATTAATTTGTTTGGTATTATTGGTCTTCGGCCCCACTAGTCAGTCACTGTGGGTAGCCCCAGACCCGATTCACATTGTCAAGCAACTTAAAAGACCTATCTTAGATAAGGAATCATTAATACCCCTTAGGTGCATGTGGGTTCGACGATGTGCCTTCGCCAGGGCATTTCGAACCCTCTTAAATCGATTCCAATATGGTATATTGTTAGTATCTAGTGTTACCTCTCTGCTGGATAGTTTCCCTTTTGTAGCCTTATACTCATGTTCCCCTCTCATATGCATCCGAGGTTTCTCTGAACTAGGTTTTACACCCCTTGGAACTCCAGAATATTGATTTTAGTTGATTTTAGCTAGAGTTACCTATCTACTACACAGTTTCCTTTTTGTAGCTAGGTTTAGGGTTTAGGGTTTCTCTTCATTTTTATTATTGTGTATGTATATATTAGGGTTTCTCTTAATTAGGGTTTATATATCTCAACACCGTACCTAACTTTCTCCCTTTGCCGCTTTGACTTATTTGTTTTTCCACCTATGTAGAAAATATGGACCCACACGTCAGAGACGAAGAAAAGGAAGAGTTGATCCAATGTGTGATCCGCGGGGAAGAGAATTTAGATGTATCAACGTTTCTGAACAACTCCGGTGAGGGTGATCCTCTTTTTACCGGAATAGACGACTTGTTTGAGGTTGAAGGTGTTGCCTTTCGCGAGGGAGAAGGCGATGCGTTGTGTAATCGAGAAGACGACCGCTCCGACGAGGTGCATGTAATATAATTAATTCATTAATTAATCATCTGTTATCTATATAGAAATAGTAACGACGATCTTTCTTATTTTGGCCTTCCGGATCGAACAAATCTACTGAAAAGAGCATACGAGGCCCAACCAAAAATTTGCAAGACCATGAGAGGTTCAGGATCGAAGATGTCGCTGAAGATGGCAAACCGACGGCTCCCGAAGTTGTCGCAAACAAATTTGTGGCACAATGCGGAGTAATTGTTAGGGACTTAATCCCGATCACCATTAGAAATTGGCATAGGCCTGCTAATGTGGATGGAGAGGGAACATGTTTATTTGTCCCTAACCACGCCAAAGATTTACTGTGGAAGAGGCTCATGGTTAATTTCAAACTACCGAAGATAGAGCTGGATCCAAATGCGGAGGATCCAGTTGAGGACTCCTTAGAACATGGGAGAGCCATGGAGGCTAAGGTCAGGGAGTGGGCTTTGAAGAAGATGGCCCAGTGTTTCACCAACTGGAAAAAAAGATTGCACCTTGACTATGTCATGAAAGAGAAGACTCCCGATTTCAAGAATATTCAGTTTGAGAAGATAAAACCATTCTGAGCTGAGTTTGTGGAATACAAGACATCGGAAAAAGCTAAGAAAATGTCAACAACGAATAAGCTGAATGATGCTAACAAGAAGTATCACCATACTATGGGGCAAGGTGGCTACAGGGCTGGAATTCCTAAGTGGGAGAAATTGAGAATGAAGTGCGTGCTAAAAAGATCACCCCAGGACAGACGATTGGGTAGAACGTGCAAGGAATTGGTTTTACGGGCATGGGGGCACGTTGGACTCGGAAGGGAGGTGTATATATAACATACGACATAAAGAAGACCCCTTGCCAATCGAGAGGATGAGAAAAGCAGTAAAGGTTGTTAAAGATGGGGACTTCATTCCCGATAGAGAGAATGATGAGCTCACACTCTCCCTTGGAAATAAGGAACATGATGGACGAACACGAGGCACAAGAGGCTCCCAACCATGGAGGACTGGGTTTCCCGAAGAGAGGAAGAAATATCCTGATAGAAGCCGTCAGAGGAGAAAGGACAGGGCGGAAGTTGAAGCAGATAGTCAGAAAGAGCGAATGCGTATAATTGAAGAACGAATAAAGCAACAACAAGATGAAATTAACGCACTTAAAGAGCAAAGTACTATCGTCCCATCTCGAAGACACCGCATTCGATGCTACCGCCTATCGAATAATCGAAAAGCGATGGCTTCCACCGAGGTCCCGGGTGATGACAATGGCGATGACGATGGTGCACCGACGATGGCTCCTGTTGGCTACCCAGTGGATGATATCACAGAGATGACACACTACGAGCTACATGTCAAAGTTGTGAACATATCAATGAAGGTGGCGGTCGACTATGCCTTACCAATTGGACCCACACCAACTTACCACTGTAGACCGGTTCCAGAGGGCTACGTTGTTGTCAGGGTGGATGAAATCATGCCCACCTTTGAAGTTTTGGATCTTGACTACCCTGCAGGTGAAGGGGATGTGACTGTACTGGGAGACGCAAAAAACGTCACCATTCTATGGCCAAAGGAATGTATCGTGCTTCAAAATCACACGCCAAGGCCATCTTCGCCGCCGCCTCACCCGTCTCTAGCGAGGTCGTTGCCGCCGCGGCAGACGTCTTCGTCGCCTCACCCGGCTCCGTCACCTCACCCGGCTCCGTCGCCTCACCAATCTCCGGCGCAGCCATCGCCGGCGCCTCAGGATAAAAAGCGTAAGCGTACCGCTACTCTGCGTCGTGGTAAGCGATCACCGAAACATAAACAAGAGCCTCTTCCAAAAGTACCAAAGGTTCCTCCCAATAGAGCTTATGACTATACTGAAGAGGAGACTGCGGCGATCATTGATGCGGAAACGACAACGTTTTTCGCTAAGCTGAGGCGGCCGAAAGAGCCAGAGTTCCCCAACACCAAAGAAGAAAAAGCCAAAGTGTTGAAAATGCTAAAGTCTCTTCATCAACCCGAGCCAAAGCTGTCATCAGACTATGAGCGTTCTATTCTCAAGTCACATGCGGCACAAAAAGCCTCGAAGAGCAGTACTGATGCAAGCGAGAAATCTGTTGCCCAGCTCGGAGAACAAGAAAAACAGTCTTGCGCCCCTCTCAAGGTGATTTCCCAAACCAATGTGGGGTCGAGCAAATATGGGGCCGAAGAGCAGTATGATCCAGAGGTAGTTACTGTCTGGAGAAAGCCGCTGCTCAAGGTATGAGTATTGCCCAGTACTTATCCCAGTTAGAGTACTTCCCCGTGAGTGAAGTAGCATACAAATACCAGTACGGCAAACCTCTCGTCAAACCTGAGGAGGTAAACAATCTTCCAACAAAAATGCCAATATTGCATAACTGGTACTTGCATGCTACAAAGGCCGGGGCTAACTGGATAGTGCTGAAGGTTACAAAAAAGCATTATGGGAAAGATATGGATGACATGATATCCATTGAATTTGATTAATTATTTCAATTATTCAATCAAGACGCCTTCAACAAATCGATCATCAGTGCCTATTGTCTGTAAGTACTAATTCTGTAATTAATTTAGTCTCCATATGTCACCTTGTTTATTGCATGTATATAATCTTACTTTAATATGCAGAATGAAGATTCTCTAATGCAGCAGAGGACAAATCTATGACATTGGCTTCATTGGCCCATATTGGGTTCATCAAGCTAATCTCAAAACAAACCCCCCGGATACGGAAGATAATATAGTACACGCGTTAAGGTTTCAAGAAACCAGAAGGGAAATACTATTTCCTTACAACTTCGAGTGAGTGTTATTATCTTGTATACACTTTCTATTTCGCTTACTCGATGTTAAGTATATAATTGATTAGTTATGCATTCGCAGCTACCACTATATTCTGTTAATCATTCAACTTGACAAAGGGCGTGTACTAGTCATGGACTCGAAACATAAACCCCTTGAGACGTTGAAGGACATGCAGATAATTCTCCAGCGGTAATTCTAATCATTATGACACTATATCAGCAATGTTCGTGAATTTTATGATATCAAGTAATTAATAACTTATTTTATTCGTTTTCTTCCCCGGGCAGCGCTTGGAAAAGGTTCACCAAAAAGGCTAGGGGTGTTTGGAAAGAGGAGCTTACATTTGAAGCACTAGATGTAAGAACCACTAGCTATATCTGCAAATCTCTTTGATTCTGGTTTTGATACAGTTATTATCATGCTTGATTATTATTTTGATTGAACTATGTTCTCGTAAAGTGTCTGACGTAGGGACCAGCTAACAATCTATGTGGATACTATGTTTGCGAGTTCGTCCGGCAGACGTGCGATGAGAAGGGCAGAAATTTAGAGCAACTCCACGTACGTAAACAATTTACATAGTTTTTAATTACAATCAAATTGTATTTAGTTTCATTCATATAGGCTGACTCCTTTTTTAAATCATATCGAACGTCTACGGGACGGTCTTCTGCCAAAGGATCGCGTACGAGCAATTCAGGAGGAATTGGCGGGATTCTTGGATGCAGAAGTCCTAGATCCAAAAGGGGAATACTATTCCACTATATATAGACAATAGGGATTGTACAAAGAGCAACTTTTGTATGTAGTGCATGAACTCGATCCGTGTATCGAATGTAATATTGTCATGATGATCTTGTGTAATATAATGGTTCCTTCATTGATGACTGCAAAACACTAAATAAACAATAAATCAACCTAAATGAATTCTCTGCTGCGGCACAAAAAGTGGCGAAAATGCTGCCGCGGCAACAAAATGTGCCAAAATGAATTCTCTGTCGCGGCAGATAAATGGGCCAAATCTCTGCCGCGGCAGAAGGTTATTTGTCGGTTAGGTATTCTGAACCGGGACTAATCTCCACCCCTGACGCCGCCACGTGTGCCTCCATTTGTCCCGGTTGGTGGGGCAACCGGGACTAAAGGTTGGGGATTTAGTCCCGATTGCCCCGTCCCGCTTGTCTGCTCTTGATTACGGCAGAACCGAAAGTTACAGGGGTGCGCAGATGCAATCTGGCGTGGAGGTGTGTATGCGGTGGTATGAGAGAGAGCCTCCTCGTCGTTCCCTCCTAGCCTTTATATAGAGGTAGGCAGGTCCCGGGCTCAGATCGAGTCGGTTACAGGTTTAGGTTTTGCCCCTTTGAATATTCTATCTGCTCTAGTATTGATCTCCAAGGATCCAAAGACGTCATGGGCTTGGGCCACCCTAAAATCTTCATGGGTCGCATATATTCTCATGGGCCTTCCTTGGGCTGGAATAGGTATGCTGAAGTTATGTACCCGTAGGGTATAACCATGTCAGTAGCCCCCGAGTGTTCAGTCGAATCGTAGATTCGGCTGAGGACTCTTCAATCTTTCGTGTGCGGCTATTTTTGTTCATCAGAGAATGATTTTAGTATGTAGGGATTGTTGATGCGTGTGCCTGACTCTGCCGACGGATCAGGGTCAGTTAACTGTCTTAGTACAAAACAACACGATCTTTTTCATATTCGAGTCCCTTGACTTGAACCCAGAACAGATGCTGGCGTAATTCGACTCAGGCCGTTGAGGTCTTACAGCAGTCGAATCCCAGTAGTATTCAAATGATGTACCCAACGCGTCTGTCGGGATTTTCATCGCGCGTGTTGGCACGGATTTTTACTAGCAGAGCACATATCTGTGCGTCGCAGACACAGCATCCGAAATTTTATCACCGTGGAGGTGTTTCAGGTGGCTAACGAGAGTGTTACTCACTTAGCGTTAGTTGGGACAAAGTTGCCAAAAAGTTTTTGTATTTTGATCCGAAGGATCGCAGTCGAAGAATTCATAGGGTGAGCGACCAGCTCTCCCTATGGGAGTAGTCCCTGAGTGTCTGTACGAGACGTAGACTTGAACAGAGATTTTAATTCAGCCATTGATTGCTGAAGGTCCGTAGGATACAATTTTTCGGATGCTTGAATTAATCCTCCCTATGGGAGTAGCCCCCGAGTCCGTAGTGGAGTCGTAGACTCGACGTAAGACTCGAAGAGTAGATTATTGGCGTATTACCTTACTCATGCTTCGGGTGCGCGGCCAGCGCTCCTGATAGGAGTAGCCCCCGAGTAGTTGCTCGAATCGTATATTCGAGTGAGTACTTTAGCTTTTTAGACAAAGATTTATAACTTTTTCGAGTATGGATTTGATGACGTCAGTGCTGACGATCAGTGACCTCAATCGTCTGCAACGCCAGAGGTGACGTTACTGGACGAACGTGGGTCCCACTTTATGACTTGGAGTTGACTGGTCATGCGCGACGTGGTGAGAATTACGTCGTCTCCTCGGTTTCCGTGCGTAGTGGATGGCGTGTGAGCGATGGTTCGCTGCTGTGCTGAAACGTGGATGGTTGGATTTGATGCTGGCGCTAGGGCTTCCTGATGAACGGTCCCTGTTCATAATCTTCGTCCTTATAACTGTGGGGAAAGTTTTTCTTTGTTTTCACCGTAGCCACTTGCTTTCTACTTCCTCCATTTTCTTGAGAATTTCTCGCTACGCGCGGGAAGTTCTCCGATCTTTCCCCTCCTCCTTCCTGCGCTCGCACCGCCGCCGTCGTCGCGCTGCAATGGTGAAATCAAAGAAGACCTCCACCAGTGCTGCCGCCGGTGGCAAGAAGGGCACCGCCGCCACTCGTATCACCGATGGTGGGTGGCGACGTACGAAGATGCGTGAGGGCGACCTGCGCAAGCTTCGTGAGTGGGGCTTAATCCCGCGGGACAAGGAGGCCATCAAAATCCCCAGCGACGAGGTATTTTCCCGTCCTCCTGCAGGGTTTTGGGTGATGTTCATCGCCTTCATTATTCGCGGCCTTTCTTTCCCAGTCCACAACTTTATTCAAGGGTTGTTGTTCTTCTATGGCATTCAACTCCACCATCTTTCCCCCAATTATCTTCTTCACATCGCTTGCTTTGTTGTGTTTTGCGAGTGCTGGCTCGGCATTGAGCCTCACTTTGGCCTCTTCTGGAAGCTCTATTCCGTGAAGAGGCAATCCGGCTCCGACGGAGTTTATCTGATTGGCGGCTGCGTCATTTCTCTTCGATCTACTGCTCTTTTCTTTTCTTTCTCTATGTCTGAGTCCGTCCAGAACTGGAGGAGGAAGTGGTTTTATATCCACGACTCCACCCAGAACTTTGGCCTTGCCCCTTTCGACTCCACTCAGAAAATCCAGCCGAAGAGATCCTGGAAGAACCGTATCCTGGAGGGTGAGGTGGAGGAGATACAGGAGCTCTACCGTCGGGTGGAGTACCTCCAGATGATTCCGGAGAAGGAGGTGAACGGTGTGGATGTTATCCACACCTTCCTCGAATGTCGGGTGCAGCCACTCCAGGCTAGGGCGCACCCGATGTTCCTTTATTCTGGCCACCACGACCCAACGAGAGTTGCGGCTGAGGAGCTCTCCAAGGGGGACCTTGACAGAGTCCTTCGGCTGCTACTGAAGTACAAGGCCGACGAGCACCTTCCGGGAAAGCCGTAGACCCCTCCGTTCAGTGCTTCTCAGCCCGTTCCGCAGGTGTAGATCCGAGACACGCGCGTAGTGATATTTTCGAGTGCGTTTCCTTTGTAATTTCCTTTCTGATAGTTCGTCTTCATTGTGCAGGAGTTCAAGGTACCTGGCATGGTGCCTCCGCTACCCGAACGGTTTCCGGATGCGCCGGACAACGAGGTCATGGACTCCGTGTCTGAGCTTCCCTCGGGCAGTCACCGACTGAGGAAGCCCCCGAGGCGAGCGAGGGGCAGCCCCGAATGCAGACACGGAGTTCGAGCGAATCTTCGGATGCCTTGACTCCGCCAACTCCTAGGGACCCGTTGTGCCTTGTCTGTCACAGTGGAGGTGATGGTGCCTCTTCCTCCCCCATCCCGGCCATGCCTGTGCGGGCTGTAGCGCCGTAGCTGCCGACGAAGAGGAAGAAGGAAGAAAAGAAGGGCAAGAGGGCCTTGCCTATTTTTTACTTGAGCGATATGAACTCGTAAGTTCCTTCGGATGCCTTTCTCTAAGTTTTCTTGTTGTTTTCTTGTCTTTGACTGGTGTTTTCCTTTGCAACCACTCCTCTGAGGGTTCTTTTAGCGATGCCACTTAGGATATGGTGGGGAAGTCGAAGATGATGCCTCCTCCCTCTCAGACGATGGCCACCTCTGGGGGCGCTACTCTGAACCCCTCTCCGTAGGAGGCTCGGGTGATCGTCTCCCAGAAGACAACAGTCGGACCTTCGGAGTCGCCGTATGAGCATGTAAGTGTGTTCTCTCTTGCTATCGGGGGAGCCCCCGAGCTGTATTTTCGTATGATCTGTCGATCGTTTCTTCTTTTTTGCGTGTCTCAGGGGGAGCCCCTGAGCGTTTTTCATATGCTTCTTCTTTTGCTCGTTTCTTGGGCGCAACCCCCGAGCCCTTGGCTTGACAAGTTGTTTCTTCTTGTAGACCTTTGTGCAAGGTGCGAACAAGCTGGTGAAGCAGCACCTGGCGTTGGAGGATACCTTGCGGCAGCTTCAAGGTACATCCATAACTAATCTTCTATTTTTTTGTCTGCTTGCTAGCTTGTTGAGCTCATGTATGTTCTTTGACTTTTTGCAATGATAATAACACTGCCCTCCGCGAGTTTGATGCTCTCAAAAAGAGCCTTGGGCGAGAAGGAGGTTGCCGAGAAGCTGATGGCTGCTGCCAAAGCTATTTCGGGTGATTGACTTTGCCTGTATGTTCTGTTTTGGGTGCCTTGTCTCTGTGCTTTTCTTTGATTCTTATTGTGATTTTTCCATTTCACTACATGCCGCAGACATTGAGTTCAACCGCACTGCCCTGGAGCACGGTAGTGCTTTGGATGATGCTACTGCGGCGGTCGAAGACCGCTACAGTACTATGGTTGGCTCTCTTGCCAAGGCCAAGGAGGTCCTCGGGCGCTTCTAGAAGGAGCTCGTTCCCAAGGGCGCTGCCCTTGAGGATGTCGACTTGTTGTCGGATGCGTTGTCAGTGGATGCGTTTGCAGCCTACAAGCGCAAGCAGAAGGGCATCAACGCATCCATGGGGCTGGCAATGGCCATGGCGTCTGGGGTGGAGCTGGATCTTCATCAGGTCACCTCCCAGATGCCAACGGCCCCTGACGGTTCCGAGGTAGCCTTCCCTCTATTTGCCGCCCGCTGTAAGCGCTATGGGCTGAAACTTATTGACCTCCTGGCGGAGTATGCTGCGAAGCGGCAGGAGGAGGTCAAGGTCAGGCGCTCTGGCTCTAAGGCCACTCAGGATGCAGCTGCTTAGGCTTTGTATTTGTAGTTCTAGGATAGTTACCTTCTACCTTTGCTGTAATTTGCTTGATGAACACTTCCTATGCTACGCAGTGGATTTTGTTGTATATAATGAGCCTTTGAGCTGTTGCCCAGTCTTGTGTTTTTATATATCCTTTCTGTTTTCCTTAGGGACCTTCGGGTGATGACTGCACTGATACTTCGCCTGCTCCGCAGCCACGACCATCCTTGGATGATGCGTCGCAACTTGTTTTTCTTCCCGACCGCGTCTGCAGTCTTGAGAAGGAGTTGCTTGGCATCCGAGGCCATGCGGACGTTGGGAAGTCGAAGGCGGAGTGAGGTTCCGCGAGAGAGGAATATCTGATGGGGGAGCTGTGGCAATTGGCCGAGCAGCTACAGTGTAAGTTTCTTTGAGCTGCTGCTCATTTTCGGATGCGCCTGTTGGCGGGCCATCTTACTTTGTAGCTGTTGCAGGTGCTAACCTTGTTCCGAGGGAGGAGAAGGAGCGCGTTGCAGTTCGGATCAATTGCCTGACCCAGAAAGATATGGAGGCTGGTGGCTTTTTCTGGATGGATCGCGACCGTGCCACGGTCCTTGTGACTGTGCAGGATCGTGCCCATCAAGTGTCACGGGTGCTGCGGCAGGTGAACACTTCCTTGGCCTCAATTCTGCATGTCAAGTTTCCCCTTGATGAAGCGCCATCGACTCTCTGGGGCATGCTGGCGAAGTTTCGAGATGTGCGTCATGTCAGGGAGCTGGTGCGGCACCAGTTAGTTGCGGGGGTGAAGGCCTCTCTTTCCCTTGTGCGTCTGCATAGCCCTAACGTAAATCTTGCGGCTGTGGCGGCTGGTCCGCCCCCTCGACCATATGGTGTCCTATGGGACATGCGCCCACACTATGCGGCTGTGAGGCAGTATGCCGAGGAAGTTGTAGATCTCTTTGAGCATCGTGCGCAGGTGATTCTTCATAATAGGTAGGACCTGTAAAAAGATAGATGGTAAATTTATATATATTTGACTGGGCGTGTTGTGCCCTTTGATGTAAAAGGTTGATTGTATTAGCACGTGTTGCTTGTTTGTATGCATGCCCTTTTCATTAGCCTGACGTGATCAGCTACTCAGGTGTACATGCGTTATCCTTAGTTGACGAAGTTGTGAGGTGAGGGGGGAGCCCCCGAGTGTGTTGTAGCATAAAGAAATGCGAGTAAAGATAAATTTTTGGGCGAGACACTTAGCTTTATTCATATCGTAATGAGGAGGTACATTGTTCGGCTGAGTAGCCTTGGCTGAATAGCCTTATTGAAAGTAAAGGGGGATAGCTAGGGGTAGAAGCGTCGTAGTTGTGCGACGTTCCATGGATTGGAGTATGCGACTCCATACTCCACCTGCTTGAGGCAATAGGCGCCACCTGGGATGACTTCGGTGATGATGTATGGTCCTTCCCAGGGTGACTCGAGCTTTTTCGGCCGCTCTTGCATGAGTCGTAAGATGAGGTCTCCTTCGAAGAAGGACCTTGGGCGCAACCGACGGCGGTGATAGTTGCGGAGGCTCTGCTGGTAAACCGCCGAGAGAGCCGTGGCGATGTCTCGTGCCTAGTCGAGTGTATCGATAGTGTCTTCGAGTGCTGTTGTTAATTCGGCTTCACTGTAGGCGACGACCCGTGGGGCCTTATGGCGCACCTCTGCAGGCAGCACGGCTTCGGCTCCGTGCACCATGAAGAAAGGCATGTAGCCAATTGAGATGTTTGGCGTTGTGCGCAAGCTCCAGAGGACGGAGGGTAGCTCTTCCGCCCATGCTCCCACAAGCCGCTCGAGTGGGCTCAGTAGGCGCTTCTTGATGCCGCCGCCGACTAGGCCGTTGGCCTTTTCGACCTGCCTGTTGGTTTGCGTGTGCGCCACGGAGGCGTATGATATGTTGATCCCGAGGCCTTCACAGAAATCCTGGAGTTATTTCAAGATGAAGTTCGACCCGTTGTCGGTGATGATGCTGTGCGGCACACCGAACCTGTAGACTATGGATTGGAAGAACTTCACAGCCGTTTTACCCTTTTGGTTGGTAACGGGCAAGACCTCGATCCACTTGGTGAATTTGTACACTGCGACCAGGAGGTAGATGTGGCCTCCTTTCGAGGACTTCGGCAGTTTTCCGATCATATTGAGTCCCCATTGGGCGAAGGGCCAGACCAAGGGTATGGGCCTTAGCTCAGATCCTGGTGCGTGCGGTTTGTCTGCAAACCTCTGGCACCCATTGCAACTTCGGACGATGTCCTTGGCGTCGTCCATGGCCGTTGGCCAGTAGAACCCAGCTTGGAGAGCTTTGGCTACGAGGGAGCGGCTGCCTGCGTGATGGCCGCAAATGCCCTCATGGATGTCTTGGAGGATGGTTTTGCCGTCACCGATGGTGACGCACCTTTGGAGTACACCCGAAATGTTGCGTTAGTATAGCTCGCCATTATTGATGGTGAAGGCCTTGGACCGGCGAGATACAGGCCGGGCGTCTGTTGGGTGATTAGGCAGTTCCCTACTTATCAGGTACCGTAGGTACGACTGCGTCCATGTTTGTTCGACTGCCATGTAACACCCTCAGAATCGACCCTATGCAAGTTTCAGCGATTCCCGCCAAACCCGCATAGAAACGATTCAAAGGCGCCCACCAGGCACTTTTGTGCGGGTGGAAAACGAAGTAATAACATTACAGAACAGTCCTCGATGGGACCCACAGAACAAATATATATACAACAGCGACTCAGAGAGTCAAGATACAGATATAATATACAAAGAGCTGAATCACCTTGAAAATGATACAGCGTCCGGCTACGGACAAGAAGCAAATGGGGCTAAGAGCCCTGAATAATAACCAATGGCGTCCATAACCCTGCCCAGGCCAAGCCGGAAGGGTAACCCTGCTAACGGCGTCGATCTCAAACCTGCTTAAACAAAAGGGGTCCCGACAAAGGGCAAAGGAAAAAGAGGAGCGTCAGTACTGAGGCCAGTACACGGCGAGGCTAGAATTCGGCGGTCCTCGCCTACAAAGGTATGGTGGACTGAGCGGCAGCGCAGCATGCACTAGACAACCTATAGAGACTCGATACAACTGGCGACTATCAGAGAGGGGTAAGAAAGATCTATTCGGAACCAGACTGATACTAACACCAAACAAACCCTTCCTGGTATTCCCCCTCGAGACCAAACGAGGAAGTCAACCGAGGAACTCACACCGTGGGCAGTTTTAGTTATTCGGTTATCGTTGCAGCAATTACTAGTCAGGTTTAGATAATCATCCTGATTAAGTAAGCAGTGGCACTTTTAGTTAACCATTCCGTGATAGTTGCAACACTTACTAGTCAGATACAATTAGCATGAAATAACCCCAAAACCCAGCAGTTGTTGGTACTTTTATTTAGCCATTCCGTTGTAGTTGCCATACTTACTAGTCAGGTACAATGGTCGCAAGCGACACTCCAAACAAGCAATTGTGGGCAGTATTATTTAGCCATTCCATTATAGTGAAGCTGATTACTAGTCTTTATAAAGTCAAATTTATAGCACTACTTTAGTTATTCTTGTCTATGATCGAGATACTGTGCTCCAAGTCGTCCATAACCGTGGACACGGCTTTCAGAAAGTTTTACCTCGCCGGGGTGCACCAATAGCAACACACGCTCGATCAACCTCGGAAAAACCAAATCAAAACCCAACGAGGCTTTCACGACAAAGCAATCACAGGATTCAGAAATATTTCAGGGCCACCCTTGAGTCTTACCACGCAAAGTAAGCTACCTCATGACGGACTCAAGATTTGTGGCCGGGCCGTGGCGAGGAACCCAAAACTGGGCTTGCCGATACAGCGGGTCACAATTCCTAACGATAAAGTGCTCCTCGCACAAACGTAAATACAGAAGTAGCATGGCATAAGTACAGGATAGTAAATAAAACCTCAAACTAGTTTGTGGCCCCAAGAAATAAGACTGGATCAAGCTCTAGGAACAGGTATCAAGTACTCGGGGTCCTACGGGACACAAGTGGGCGTTCGGAATCCAAATATTATCTATCACCCACCGATGCCTCTGCTTACTTCAATTTTAGTTGTTAAACAGGAATTAAAGTGAACGATAAGTAAAACTATGATCATCTCCAACATCAACATGCGACAATACATCAACAACTGTGGCACTGGACGACACGCAACAGAACTTGAGCAAGCGACTACGACGCGCAAGTCCGACTAGCTACCAAACAACAGGTAATAGGAGGTGGCCATGGCAATATAAGGCTGCAAGGGGTATCGAGGGTACGAAACTAGAGCATCGCAACACAGATAGCAATAGATCAACAGGAGGGAAATAAATACTATAAAAGTAAGATAGGTAGAAAGGGGGAGATGCTACTCGAAAACATTGTCGAAGGTTCAACCGAAGATCGGGGCGAAGCTCACATCAACTCAACGGCCTTATCCGCGAAGAAGCAAAACACTAGAATAAACACCGGATGCAATATTTAATACTACGGCAAAAGATCGGCATGATGCGTGTATGATGTATGGCATGGCAAAGGTGCGACGCAATTAGGTCATATTAAGCGGAACCGGGGTTCCGACAATTAATTAGGTGGTTCATGTTGTTTATCTACCCCGCAATTTAAATGCTGTATTAACATGGCAAGAGATAGCATCGGTTCGCTACATCAATTTAAATGAGGCCGATATGAGACTAGATTGCCCGCATATGGGCCCCATATTTAATTAGAGGTGAATCGGCATAAGGCCCCCAAACCACACAAATATGCATGCGAGTATGACAACTTAATATGCAACAGGTTTTATGTTTAGCATTTATAAAAAATAGGGGTTCGGATAAGGGTCACACATTAGGGTCTCAACGGTCTTGGTGTTCCGGGGTTCGAGGTCGGTCTCAGGGTTCGACGGAAAAGGCGGGAGCGGATACAAGACGGAGAACTTGTCGGGCCCGCGTAGTTGATCTTGGTGTTTCCGGATGATCTTACCGACTCCATGTGAAGGCCTTGGCGCTCTAGATCGGTTTTCAGGGTCTCGGTGTCCGGGGTGAAGTACTCGGCGTCCTCGAGGGAGTACTTGTCGTATCTGTGGTCTTCGGATTCCATAACGATGATCTTGTCGTTTCGACGTCGGGGTCTCGAAATCTGTGAAGAAAGCCTTGGCATTCGGTGGGATCGGTCTTCGGGTCTTGGTCGGGTCGCCGGTAGTTCTTGGTGTCCAGGGATGCTCCGGGTCCGGGGTTCGCCGCTCCGTGGGGCGTTCTTTTCGTTCCGCGTAGGCGTTCTCGAGGTCGATGGCGAACTTGTCCGGTACCGGGGTTTTTTCGGAGATCTTGACGCGGCACCGGGTTCGGGGTGCCGAGGCTTGGTCTTCGTACCTTCAGAACTCGGGTTCTCGAAAACACGATGGAGGACTTGGGGTTCCGTGCAGGAGGGCTCGAGGCTTCGGGTTCGTGACGGGGAACTTGTCATCCGACGGTCCTAGCCGCCAGGGAAGATCTTGTTATCGGTGCACATGGGACAACGAGCAGCACAAGGACACATGGAGAGGGGCGACACGGCCGGTGACGTTCTTGTAGGACCGGCAGGCTCGGCGGGGCGACTAGCAGCTCGGGCCCACGGGGTCGGGGTCGATCGGGCGCGGGGTCATGGTCGGCGCCGGCGCGGTCGCGCCCAGGCGGTGGCAGTCGACGGTGGAAGCGGCGGGGCTTCGGGCGGCGACGGCAGCGGTGGGAGGAGCTTGGAGGCCGAGCTTGGGGGCGGAGAGAGGGGCGGGTGGGGCCTAGGAGGAGGAGGGGCGCCTGGGAGGCGGCGAGGTGGTCGCGGCGGGGCGGCGAGCGAGGCGGCGGAGCGGCAGCGGCAGCGGGCAGGCGGAGGAGGCGGAGGCGCGGTGAGGCCGGGCGGTCCGGTGCAGCGGGGTTGCAGGAGACGGAGAAGAAGGGGGGCCAGCGATGCGGCGAAGGGCGCCATGGCGCTGGCGGAGGTCGCGTCGGCGCGAAACACGCCAAGAGGGAGGCGGTTGGCGGCGGCGGCGAGCCTAGCAAAGCGGCGGCGGGCGAGGCTAAGCGCTAGCGGGAGCTCACGGGAGGGTGAGGCGGGCGGGCGGCTCGAGGCAGATGGCGGAGCGGGCGGTGGTAGGCGGTCAGCGCGAGGAGCTTGAGGCGGTCGGCGGTGGCCTCGGAGAGGAGAGGGAGGCGGAGAGGAGGCGCGGGCGCTGCGGCCGGGCGAGGCGGGCTGGAAGCTGCGTGGAGGCGAGCGGCGGAGGGGAGGCGGGGTGCTGCGCTACGGGGAGAGAGGAGGGAGGAGGCTGCAGGGAGAGGAACGCGTGGGGGGGCGCGTGCCGGCAGGTGGTGGGGCCAGGTGGGGCTGGGCGGCTGACCAGGGGGTGGGACCCAGGGGGCAGCGGCAGGAGTGGGTGGGTGTGTGTGGCCGGCTGGGTGTGAGTGTGTGTGGGTCGGTCAGGGGGAGGGCTGGCCGGTGGGACCCGCAGGGAGAGAGGAGAGAGGTGGGTCGGTTTGGGAGGGAGTGGGGACTGTGGGATGGGGTCCATATGTCGGTGAGGGAAGAGGGATAGAGGGTAGGATGGCCTCGGGTGAGAGAAGGAGAGAGGGTGGGGTGGTGGATTGATGAGGTGGCAGGTGGGTAGAAGTTGGGTGAGAGGGTGAGGTGGCGGGCTGTGGTTGGAGGGTAGATTAGGATTGGGTGGGGATAGGTTTTAGAGGGGGCTGGTTAGAATTTGTGTTTGTTTGGTTCTGTTTAATTTAAAACAAAGCCACTTTGCAAATAGTTTTTAGGGAAAATAAAATATCCGATACACTCGGGGTTCTGCCTTTAAAATAAAAAGGGGTGTTTGTACAAACAGAACTAGGCTTTTCGAAATTAATGCAGACAAACAATGCAAGATGATGGCGATGCAATGCACAAAAACAACGCGATTTTCTAGTAGTGGTTTTGCGGGATGCCACATGCCATGACCTGCATCAGGTTGACCACTACGACTTCTATGTCGAGCTTTTCAGGTTCTTCCTGTCCTTCGATTAGTGCAGCCCCCGAGTGCTCTGCTTCTTCGGGTGATCACTTGGGGAATTTCCTTTTGATGGCTGGCACACAGATTTGTTCGAGGAACACACCTGGTGACACTCGTGCACAGGTGGAGCCGATGTTGGCGAGTTTGTCGGCTTCTTCATTGTTTTCTCTTCCAACATGCCAAAGCTTGCAGCCGTCGAAGTCTCCTTCGAATGAGTTGTAGATCACGCGGTAAGCGATCATGTTGGCGGCGTGTGCGTCGCACTCGTTCATCGTCTGCTGGACGACGAGGTTCGAGTCACCATAGATGACCAGGTGCGTTGCGCCGCAGATCTTGGCTATCCCCATGCCGTGGATGAGGGCCTCGTATTCGGCTTCGTTGTTGGAAGCTCGAAATTTCATCCGGAGGACGTACTTCATCTTGTCGCCCTGCGGGGATGTCAGTATGACCCCGGCTCCTGCTCCAACCTCGCGTTTGGAGCCATCAAAGTTCATCGTCCATGAGTATGTCATGTCCGGGGTGTCCGGCAGCTGCAGCTCCATCTAGTGGATGAGGAAGTCCGGTAGGACCTGCGATTTGATCGTATGGCGATTTGATCGCTGAGGTAGTAGATAGGTCGTTGGACCCCATGAGTCTTGCCATCTTCGGGTCGTTCGACCATGAGAACTGTTCTTACCACCTGATGTGTGGCTGCTATGTATAGCAGTAGAGGCTCGCGTTCCTTTGGCGTGACCAGGATGGGCGAGGTGGAGAGCAGCCGCTTCAGATCTTCGAATACTTCATCCGCTTTAAGCCTCCACTCGAATTTTTCTGCTTTGCATAGCAGCTGGTAGAAAGACAGGGCCTTCTCACCCTTGCGGATGATGAATCTGCTCAGCGCCGCGATGCGTCCAGCTAGCTGTTGGACACCTTTGAGGTTCTTCGGTTTCTCCATGGCCATTATGGCACGGATTTTCTTCGGGTTTGCCTCAATCCCTCGCTGGGAGATGAAGTAGCCAAGCAGTTGGCCAGATGGGACGCCGAAGGCGCTCTTTTCTGGGTTCAGCTTGATCTTGTAGCGATCAAGGTTGTCGAGCGTCTCGCGGAGATCGTCGATCAGTGTCTTGGCCTCCCTTGTTTTGATTACTATGTCGTCGACATAGACCTGTATGTTGCGACCGATCTGGCTCTTCAGGCATGCCTGCATGCATCGCTGGTACGTGGCACCTGCGTTCTTCAGCCCGAAGGGCATTGTATTGTAGCAGAATACTCCGAACGGCGTGAAGAACACCGTTTTCTCCAAATCTTCGACCTTCAGTCGAATCTAATTGTAGCCTAAGTAGGCGTCGAGGAAGGATAGTTTCTCGCATCCTGCAGTCGAATCAATGATCTGATCGATCCGAGGGAGATGGAAGTGATCCTTCGGGCAGTGCTTTTTCAGCGATGTGAAGTCCACGCACACCATAGGATGTTCGTGTCGTTTTTAGGGACCATCACGGTGTTGGCCAGCCATTCGCTTTCCTTGATCTCCCTGATGAAATCAGCGTCGAGCAGTCTTTTGACTTCGACTCCGATGGCTTCTGCCCGTGGTTCGGACAATCGTCGGATGGACTGTTTGACGGGCTTGGCATCTGGGAACACATTGAGTGCATGCTCGGCGAATTCCCTGGGAACTCCTGGCATGTCCGCAGGACACCAGGGGAAGATTTCCCAATGCTCATGGAGGAATTCAACGAGCGCGCTTTCCTTTGCGGGGCTGAGATCGTTGGCGATCAGCACCGTCTTGCAGGCGTCCGTCGGGTGGACCTGCACCTTCTTCGTGTTGACTATTGAGTCGAACGACATGTCAGGCGCATTTTGCCTCGACACTGGGGGTGCCCCGTTGCCTGTCACCTCTCGGAGACTTATGAGCTCCTCCTGCATACCAAATGACTGGGAGATTCTTTTGAAGTCCCTATCGCAGTGATCTGACCGGGTGAAGCTCCCGTGGACCGTGATGACGCCCCTAGCTCCTGGCATCTTGAGTAGCAGGTACGCATAGTGCAGTACTGCCATGAACCTTGCGAATGCCACGTGCCCGAGGATAGCATGGTACTGTGATGGCCAGTCCACCACTTCGAACTCGAGTCGCTAACACCAAAAGTTGTCGGGCTTGCCTAAGATGACGTCGAGCCATATCTTTCCCAGGGGGAATATGCCCTTCCCAGGGACGATGTCGTGGAACATTGTGTCGAATTGTTCCAGGCTGCACAGCGGGATCTGCATTGCTGCTAAGGTGCTATCGAACATCAGATTGATGCCGCTGTCGCCATCCATGAAGATGCGGCTCATCTCGAACCCTCCGATCTACGCCTCGAGCACCAGGGCAGCATGACCTAGGCGAGGGATCTGGCGGGGGTGATCCGAATGACTGAATGTGATGCAGGACTCCGAACCGCTGAGGTACTCAGGGATCGCAGGTGGAGCTGTTACAGCCAAACTGACCTGGAAGATGATCTTCTTTTGCACCCTGTTTGTTGGGCGCCCTTTTGGATCATCAATGATCCCTTTGGCGCGGGGAACCCGTTTCCACCGTTGTTCTGCGCGGGTACGATCGGGTGATTCGAAGGTCCCACGGGTGGTGGTGGAGGAGCTCCATGGGCGATTTCTCCTGGTGCGGGTGTGTGCCCGTACCCAGAGTTCGGGGCTTGCTGTCTCATCTGGGACATGCTCAAGCTGAGTTTCTGAAACTCGCGACAGTCTTTGAGCATGTGGCTGGCGTTCTTTTTGCCATCCTTCTTGTCGATGTAGAAGTGGATGGTGCATGGGCCCGACAATTTGTCGTATGCTGATGGCTCATCGTCGCAGCCGCGGCGTTGCCACGTTTGCGTTGGGCGTCCTCCGTCGCGGAAGTTGTTTCCACGATATCCGCCGCTGCTGTGGTTGCTTTCGTTGCGGCGGTCGGCGTAGCCAGCCGCGACCATGTCGGGTCCATCAAAATCATCGTAGACGCGTGATCTTGACTTTCTACGGCACTCACGTCGGCGGCCGTAGTCATCTTCCTCCTCCGAATGTGCTCGGTGGACGGAGTCCTCGCCATCTGCCCACCTGTTGACGATGTCCTGAGGTGGTCGAGTGTCTTGGGCTTGACGCGCCCAAGTTCTTCCTTGAAGTCCTGGCGTTTGACGCCATCCTTGAAGGCATCGATTGTTCTCTCCTCAGAGATGTGTGTCATGGAGTTCTTGATGTTGGACTAGCGTAGTATGTACGAGCGAATGGATTCGCCCGTTCGTTGGGTGCAGGCCCGCAACTCCTCGATAGAGGCTGGCCTTTTGCTGGTACCCTTGAAGTTTCGGATGAAACTGTACGCTAGTTCCTCCCAGCTTCGGATTGATCCCGAGGATAGGCTGCTGAGCCAGATCCCGGCTGTGCATGTCAGCTGCAGCTGAAGGCATTGTAGGGCGGTGTTTTTGTTGCCGCCGTGCGGGTTGATGGACGACAGGTGGTCGCTGAGCCACGCCTTAGGGTCTTGCATGCCGTCAAACTTTGGAGTGTCCAAAGGAAGCTTGAAGTTCCTCGACATCCGCGTCAGCCGAACAGGTCTGCTGAAGCATCGAGCCCTGTAGAGTTCTCCTTCATTGTCATCCTCTTCGGATTCGGATGAGCACACGTGCTTGGCGCGTGCCTTGTCGATCTTGCGTTGAGTAAGTTTGCTTCGAGTGTCGTAGTCACGGCTGCAACGTCTTGAGATCTTGTGTCGTCGAGGTAGGTCGTGTTCCTCCTCGTCGGATGAAGGTGTGGGACTGCGGTTGAACCTGACCGCAGCCTTGTTTTTCGGCTCCGTGGGAGCTTCCCCATGGAGCGCAGTTGTGCATGGCCCTTTTCGGGTCCCCCACCGGAGGTGGATGGGACGCAAGGTATGTGGTGGCTGCCATGATCGGAGCTTGTACCGTCTTCGGGATGACGTTGCTGTTGGCGTCCATCTCCATGAAGGACGTGTTGAGGGTTCGGATCACCTCGCAACGTGTAGAGGGGTCCATGTTCTCTATGCCGAGAACGATGCTTGTTGGCGTTGTTGCCGTGCGAGCTGGAGCCACCAACGGCGAAGAGTGCAGCTCGCCGCGTGCTAGACTTCGAAGCCGCTTGCTTGCGTTTGTCGAGTACTTCTTGCATCTTCACCTGCTTTTTATGTTCTTCGATGAGGAGCAGGTGGTATGCCATCAGTAGGTCCCATGAGGCACCCACAGGCAGGATCTTGTTGCCCGCCACGGCTTCGCGTGCTTGGTTCCATCCTTCCTCGCTGAGGTGGATTATCCGATTAGCTTCAGGATCGTCCTCGTTGGGCGGGGGGGATTGGTTACTCCTGTTTTTCCCGTTTCTACCCTGCGGGTTGGGTGGTGGTACATGAGCACCCGAACCTGGTTGTTGTTGCTCCACGTCACTTTGGATGACCACGGCGCATTGGTAGCATCATATGTCGGATCGCTGCTGCCGCAGCTTTCGGATCCGGAACCATAGGTTCCTTCATCCGATGGAGGATCGCACACATCTGAGTTGCAGCTGCTGCTATCGTATGAATCATCTGTCTATGTGGACGTGCGTCGCACGGGGTGCGGAGCCCATGAGGCGGGCCTGATCGATGGCAGTGGCACCTCCTCTGAGAGTCGGAGAGTATCAGTCTATCCCACCTGGAAGCAGAAGCTCCCGAATAGGATCTCGAGCCCGTCGCCTACGGGCTCGAAATCCTTCATGGTGGCTGGCGAGTGGGCAGTGAAGTCGAAAGCACCGAAGAGGAGAATGCTCTCCGTCACCGAGGAGTTGTAGATCACTTTGGTCGGGACCGTCACGATCGCACAATCAGCGCCCCAGTTCCCACAGACGGCGCCAATTGACGAGGATTGATCTCCTCAATGCCCATTGTTATGAGCTTGGGTTTTGGAGAAGATGGGGGTGCTGGAGATCGCGGAACGGTTAACGGACAAGCAACCAGGGGACACGAGATTTACCCAGGTTCAGGCCCCCGGAGGGAAAACCCTACTCCTGCTTGTCTGCTCTTGATTACGGCGGAACCTAAAGTCACAGGGATGCGCAGATGCAATCTGGGGTGGAGGTGTGTATGCGGTGGTATGAGAGAGAGCCTCCTCGTCATTCCCTCCTAGCCTTTATATAGAGGTAGGCAGGTCCCGGGCATAGATCGAGTCGGTTACAGGTTTAGGGTTTGCCCCTTTGAATATTTTATCTGCTCTAGTCTTGCTCTCCTAGGATCCGAAGAAGTCATGGGCTTGGGCCACCCGAAAATCTTCATGGGCCGCATATATTCTCGTGGGCCTTCCTTGGGCTGGACCAGGTATGCTGAAGTCATGTACCCGTAGGGTATAACCATGTCACTGTTTGCCTCCTCTTTTGTATTAAACTAAATCAATGATGCGATCGGATCTAAAAAATATTTTAGATAGGCACGGAGGTCTGATACAACATGTCGAGAAAGGTGTGACTTGACACGGTTATCATGGATCCGATAACCTACATCTGTTGCAGCCTGCGGCCGGCCAGCGGCCAGCTTGACCTAGACTTTGTATCTTGGCTTGGTAGTATATAGCTCTGTGTGGAAGGGAGGATTAACGTGGGAGTAAACGGAATTTTCATCGTTGCTCTGCTCCTCACCGTGGAGCACTGCAGCCTTGCGGCCGTGCGGCGTGTTCCTACTCCAGTCCACCCTTGTGTAATGCCTTTATATAGGCAGCTGGTGGTGACCATCTTATTTCACACGATAATCTGTTTAAAACAGAAGAGAGATTATCTCTGGTCCCGCGCCTTTCATCCGTGACAAAGCGAGTCTGTTATGATCACGTGTGTGCTTATCCGGTGCATACGTGCGAGACTTCCAGACGCCGGATAAGCAGTTTTGACGTTGATTAATAATCAGAAATATACTCAGGCAGCTATTAGCCTATGCATCATGGGCCTTAGGTTTGCCACATTACCAATGGTAAGCAGGGACCGTATATTTAAGTATAATTGATCTCTTGCCACCGAATATTGAAACCGAATATTGAAAGACTGCATGCATGTAGCTGATCGATGTGGTTCTCCAAAGCTCTAGCTAGCGAGCTCACTTCATGTAAAAATCTTCGGAAACCCATGTCCCGAAAACAGTTAGTCAAAATTATAATCTGTTTATACCATTGTAATACAAATGATGAACTCTATTAAAATAAGTCCAATATCGAACATATTATTTCACAAATACTGCACCTTGTGGGACCCACGTGGCATAGACAAGGGATGCGTTAATATTTGTTTATATTATGATTTTTTGGTACAAAATATCATCAAACAACCATCAAGATCAAAATCAAACTTAGCATCACAGGTAGTAGCCTTATTTGGTTTAGGCATTGTTGTAGGAGAAATGGGGACTTCTTGTGGTTTGCTAACATCAACATTGGTGGTAGTAATAGTACAAATACTATTGTTTCTATCAATTTCAGCTTCTCTTTCCCACTTAGCATGTAATTTAGCTAACATTCTAACATTTTCATCGATAGTAACTTGTATGGCATGAGTAGCAGCAAATGTACTTTCCAAAGTTTCAGGTTTAGCAGCCATTTTATTAATCAAAGAGGATTGTGCTTCAGATGAAGATGAATTTTTTTTTCAATATTCAAAAGCTTTTCTTCCACAGTCTTGTTGAAAGTGGTTTGTTTACTAATAAATTCTTTAAGCATGACTTCAAGTTCAGAGGGAGCACTTCTATTGTTGTTGTAGGAATTTCCATAAGTATTACCATTGTTAGGAGGATAAGGCCTATAATTATTATTACCAAAATTATTCCCATAGGCATTATTGTTGAAATTGTTATTTCTAATGAAGTTCACATCAACTTTCTCTTCTTGAGCAACCAAAGAAGCTAAAGGAACATTATTTGGATCAATATGATCTTTTCCATTAACAAGCACAACCATGATAACATTAATTTTATCACTAAAGGAGGAAGTTTGTTCAACAGAATTTACCTGCTTACCATGTGGAGCTCTCTCAGTGTGCCATTCAGAATAATTAACAATCATATTATCAAGGAGATTTTTTGTAGAACCCAAAGTAATGGTCATAAAGGTACCTCCAGCAACAGAATCCAACATTTTTCTTGAAGAGAAGTTTAATCCTGCATAAAAAGTCTGGATAATCATCCAAGCAGTCAGTCCATGAGTGGGACAATCCTTTACCAAAGATTTCATTCTCTCCCAAGATTGAGCAACATGTTCATTATCAAGTTGTTTAAATTTCATTATTTCACTTCTCATAGATATAATCTTAGTAGGAGGATAGTATTTTCCAATAAAAGCATCTTTGCATTTAATCTAAGAATCAATACTATTTCTAGGCAAGGATAGCAACCATTCTTTAGCTTTTCCTCTCAAGGAGAAAGGAAACAATTTGAGCTTAATAATATCTCCATGTACATCCTTATACTTCTGCATCTCACAAATTTCAACAAAGTTATTGAGGTGGGAGCATCATCATCAGAACTAGCACCAAAAAATTGCTCTTTCATCACAAGATTCAACAAAGCAGGCTTAATTTCATAAAAGGTAGCATCAGGACCAGGTGGAGCAATAGGTGTACTTAGGAATCATTGTTGTTTGTGCTAGTGAAGTCACACAACTTGGTGTTCTCAGCAGAATTCATTTTTGCAAAGGTGCAGCAAACCAACAGTAGCAGCAACTAGAGTAGGAACTAATATTTTTGTGTTTTTATAAGAAAAAGCAAACCAAACGAAACTAATTTTTTTCGTAATTTTTTATAAAAAGAAGAAATCCAAAACAAAAACAAAGTAAAGAGAATGGTTGTGAAGGACTCCCCTTGTTAAGTTGTCCTTACTCCCCGGAAACGACGCCAAAAAAAGTCTTGATGAGTTCAGATCACTATAGAGCTTTGTTGTGAAACCCCAAGAGGAAGGTGTGATGAGGACATCAGTAAGTTTCCCTCAGTTATGAAACCAAGGTTATCGAACCTGTAGGAGGAAGGAAACAACTTCCAAGGTGTTGCCAGCAACTTGGAATCCTGCACAACACAAACTCAAGACTTTACCCCAACTTACAGTGAGGTTGTTAATCTCACTGGTTTGCTGAAAACAGAGGATTAAACGTATAGTGTGGAAGGAATGGTTGCTTCTGGAGAGTAAATGGTAACAGTAGATGATGTATCAATGGTAAAGATTGGACCGGGGTCCACAGTTCACTAGAGGTGTTCTCCTTAAGAAAGATAACATAATATGCTGGGTGAACAAATTACAACGAGGCAATTGACAGGAACTGAGCAAGGCATAACAATGCAAATACTAGACAATCATGATTCCTATGATATTTGATTGGGCATTACAACAATATACATAGACCGCCATCCAACTGCATCTATGACTAGCAATCCACCTTCAGGTTATCATCCGAACCCCCTCCAGTATTAAGTTGCAAGAAATGGATAACTGCATCAAGCAATGTGTGTAAAGTAAACAATAAAATTGTTCCATGAACAAAAGATTGTTGTTTTCTCCCTAGTGGAAATAGCACATCTACAGGCTTAGAGATTTTTGTCACTTCCCGAGATTCAATAGAGGCATGAACCCACTATCGAGCATAAATACTCCCTCTTGGAGTCACTAGCATCTACTTGGACAAGATAGCAACTAGAAACGGAGAGAATGCAATATCTCAAACAACACAGACATAATAGAATCAATAATCAATAAGACATGATAGAATCAATAATCAATCCAACATAGTATCACAATATCCATCGGATCCCCGCAAACACAACATGTATGATTACAAATAGATGATCTTGATCATGAACGGAGCTCACAAGATCTAAACATGATAGCAGCAAGGAGGAGAAACAACCATCTAGATACTGTATGGACCCATAGTTCAAGGGTGAAATACTCACGCATCATACCGGAGGCTGGCATGGTGATGAAGCAGGCCTCCGGGATGATCTCTCCCCTCCGGCAGGGTGCCGGGAAGAGCTTCAGATCCCTCTGATCTAGGGACGATGGTGGCGGCGGCTACGGACTGTTTCGTGGAGATCTGATCGGGTTCTTAAGGTTTTGGCATCGGGGGGCTTAAATAGGCAGAGGCGAGGTAGGAGGACGGCCAGGGGGCCCACACCCTACCTAGGCGCGGCCTAGGGTGGGCCTACGCCTGGGGGAGGGGGTTCGGACGCCCTGTGGCTCCCTTCCGTCTCTCCTCTGGACTCCGTGTTCTCCTCGGTGTTCCGAGAATATTTCCTTACTAGCTTTTCTGAAACCAAAAACAACAGAAAACAGGCAACTGGCACTGCAGCATCTTGTTAATAGGTTAGTCCAAGAAAATGTATAAAAATACCTCAAAGTGTAGATAAAGCATAGCAAAGTATATACTAAATAAGCATGTGACATAAAAAATTATAGACTATGTTTACAACGTATCAGTCATTCTCAAAGCATATACCTGAGGGATTCATTGACCCAAATACAAGAATTACTAGAGATAAAAGCATCCTTAGCAAGCTCGTGAGCTACCTGGTATGCTTCTCTATTACAATGTTTGATAGTCACCGGATTAAAACCACTCCATAGAATCATCCAATCGTCATAGATAGCGGCAGAAGATGTCATCGAAAAGTCTGGGTCCTTTATAGTCTCAACCACTTGCATGCAATCAGTTTGCACAATAAAATTGTTGCATCTTATATGCTGCACCAGGCTCAAACCATCTTTGGATGCATAAGCTTCAGCCATAGGAACATCAACTACGTGAGCAAGAAATCTTTGGGATGACGCTATAAACTGGCCATTGCAATATCGTATAGTCACTCTTGTTGCTCCTTTGCCTATGTCCACATCAAATGCAACATCAACATTAATTTTCAATTTACCTTCTTTTGTCTTCTTCCATCCATCTCTTTTCTTAGCCTGTGGTTTCCTCGACGTAATCATATAGTTCCTGGAAATAACAATGATAGAAAGAGCAGATCTAGCTGAAGTTTGCACAACTTCACCATAAACTTTTTCTCTCCTTTTCCACCAAATATACCATCCAGTAGTTAGGACTAGTTCTGCAAAACCAACACCATCAAGCTAATATAAACGGACATATCGCTTGATTATTTATTCTATAATCACTAATCCCGACCTATCAATTTGCATCACTTCTTCAATCTTGTCCCAAACACCAATACCTTTCCAAATCTCTCTAGCTCTCTCACACACAAAGAGAACTTGTTTGATATCTTCACAACTTGAAAAGCAGATCGAATAGACACTTTCGTTTCCAATATGCCTATTTTCTAATATACCACGACATGGGATCATACCATGTAATACCCTCCATCCAAATTTTTTAATTTTACTCGGAATTTCTTGGTTCCATAGTTTATCCCATACTTGATTAGTAGCAGTCTCGACAATATCAGAATTTCGATCATGTCTTCCAAATTTGTAATCCCATTGACAATAGTAACCCGATCTAACCGTGTATATCCCTATCGACGTGTAATTCTAGGCTAAAAAATCCTCTCTATGAGGCGTTAAAGGAATTTGCATTATTCTATGAGCATCAATCGGCCAAAAATATTCATTTAACAATTCCTCATCCCATTGGTCATCTATGGGGTTTATCAAGTCACTCACCTTATTTAGAAATATCACCCCTTTATGAATCATCACCTTCATATTATGGCTCATTGGGATCCAATTTTCACTCCAAATGTTTATCTGGGTACCCTCACCAACTCTCCAAATACATACCCTTTTGAAGCACTCGAGTCCCGCCAAGATACTTTTTTCAAGTATAAGAACAACCACTCTACATCTTTGCTTCCAAGAGCTTCCCATCCGGATAATATTTGGCTCGAAGCACCCTTGCACATAAGGATTCAGGTTCACTTAATAATCTCCATACCTATTTAGCAAGCATAGCCATATTAAATGAGTGTAAATCTCTAAAACCCAACCCACCACTTTTATTTGGTATACACATCTTCCACCATGATTTCCAATGAATATGTTTTTGCTCTTCCTCATCACCCCACCAGACTTGAGAGATGGCATCAGATATTCCTTTATAAAATTTTTAGAATCTTAAACAACATGATAGCAAAAAATGGAATAGCTTGAGAAATAGCTTTAATTAGAATTTCTTTTCCTCCCATGGTTCACAACTTCTCCTTCCACCCCTTAATTCTATCAAGAACTTTTTCTATCAAATGTTAAAAACATTCACACTTGTCCATGCCAATCATAACTGGAAATCCTAAGTATCTTTATGTTATTGACTCTGTCGGAATATTCAAAATTTGGAAAACCTTAGCGCGTACCTCCACCCTAATATTACCACTGAAATATATACTTGATTTTCCTTCACTAATCTTCTGATCCAAACTCGAACAATAATTATCTAGAATTTCCTTCATGTAGGGTTTATAGCATGGAAAACAAAAAAAATCTATTGCATGAACACACAAAACCAAGATCAAATATATGGCAAAGCCAATATCTAATCTATGAGATCGGTGCAATGAGATTGTAGAGAACTAACCCTTGTATATCCAAAGCATTTAACGAGATCGGATTCTCGTGGTTGATGTAGTCGATCACTTGTCGGTCTCAAGATTGTGTAGACGATCCTTCCGGCGCCGCATTCCGGCAGCGCTTCCGTGGTCGGTCACATGTATGATAGTCGATGATGACCTTCCTATCCCTTGTTCCAGCAGGGCAGCGGAGGTTGTATATCTCCTCGGAATCCAAACATCATGACGGTGCGGTGGTGGTGGTGGTGGAAGAGGAGAGATTTCTATAGGGCTTCGCCTAAGTCGGAGCAGGACGGTGGACGAGAGAGAAGAGAGGGGGCGGATAGGATTAGGCGCCAATGGACAAGGGTGTGTGTGTGTGGGGGGGGGTGCGCCCCCACCCCTCATTATATAAGTGGGGGGCGGCCGACCAAGGGTTCCCAGCCCAGGCCGTGTCCCCACCCCCAACTTGGCCACCAAGGGAAGATCTTGAAACCTTTTCCACCAAGTCTTCCTTCTTACCAAAAACTAGAGTTTGACTTTTGAAACTAGGATTTGACTATTCAAACTAGGGTTTGACCCTTTTACTAGTCTTGGCCGAATTGACACTTTAGGGTTTGGTGCGGCCAGCCCCTAGGGCATGCCACTATCCAAGTGAGCCCCTCCCGGGGTGACGGCACCACTGGTGGTCCCTCTAGAACATTCTAGAAGTATCCGGTCAAAACACCCAAACTTTTCCTGAACCCCGGAAAACCACTTTCCTTATATGAATCTTATTCTCCGGACGATCTCTCCGTGATGTCTTGGATCCAATCTGAGACTCCGAACAACATTTGGTCTCCAACTCATATTCCATATCTAATTAAACAATCGACTCCTTAAGTGTGTCTCCCAACGGTTCACAAACTATGCAGACATGATCGAGACACTTATCCGGTCAATAACCAATAGAGGGATCTAGAAATCCATATGGCTCCCACATATTTCTACGATGAATTCATGATCGAATGAACCATTATATATGATACCAATTCCCTTTGTAGCGTGATACTTTACTTATCCGAGGTTCGATCGTCGGTATCTCTTATACTAGTTCAACATCGTTACTGATAAGTACTCTTTACTCGTACTATGATGTGACATCCCTTGTGACCTTGTCACATGCTTGCAAGCCAATTGGATGACACTCCATCGAGAGGGCCCAGAGTATATCTATCCATCATATGGATGGATAAATCCCACTCTTGATCCATGCGCTTCAATCCATACTTTTCAAATACATAATGCCACCTTTATAACCACCCAGTTACTGAAGCAGTGTTTGATGTCATCAAAGCATACATCTGGTGATGGTGATTAACATGATCTCATGGTCGAAGGATTAGGTTACTATGTATTTGAAAGCTTGTAGCAAACAAACTCTAAATGACTTGATCTTATTGTATGATAACTATAAGAGTGTGCCCACCACATCATTCTCCTAATGACATGATCTTGTTATTAATAACATCTATTGTCCATGATCAGGAAACCATGATCATCTATTAATCAACAAGCTAGTTTAACAAGAGGCTTACTAGGGACTCTTTTATGTTTACAAAACACACAAGTAATAATTTTATGGTTAATACAATTATAGCATGGGATTTAAACATTTATCATAAACACAACAATATAATAACCACTTTATTATTGCCTCTTGGGCATATCTCCAACAGTCTCCCACTTGCACTAGAGTCAGTAATCTAGTTTGGAAAACTTTATGCATTCAACACCTATGGCTTTTTGGTGTTGTATATACACGATAGCTAGTGGTAAACTTAATCTTCGGATCTGACACTTCCAGGTCCATGTGTACTTGCATGTCTTTGCATCTCTACGCATCACTCATTCTCCAATGAGATGGCATTTTATAAATTTGGTCCTTTGGTGAGACCTTTTAGTTCCTTGGGATTAAACCTATGTTGATACAATTGTTGTACAATATATCTTCATACTTCTAGCCCCTGTGAACCACACCTACTTTGATAACAAACTACTTGACACAAATGCCCTCTTTTGCTGCTACAATAGCAGTCATATACTTAGCATTTTGTTGTAGTATCTGTCACAATGTCTTAACTTTGGAACTCATCCAAATACATTATGGAACTTCCTTTCCATTATATTGATCCACCCATAGTTTAAATTGAGATAAACTTAATTTTTATCTTGTGACAAAACTAGTATCAATGTAACACTTTACAATAAACTATCTATCTATTTCTCACCTCTACATAAATAACTTATTCTTAGTTATTCCGATGATCATAAGATTATCCTTACTATCGTCCAATAATCATCTTATGAGTCATTCTGGTATTTCCTTCTAACATTTAGAGCATAGGAAATATCTGAATGTGTACAAATCATAGTATGATTGATCAAAATATTATTGTGATCTCATTCACCAAGTGTTAATACACTTGAATCTCGTTTCACTTATCAAGTGTCAAAACACTTGAATCTTGAATCAGTCCTTCATGTGTGACAAGTACCTTTCTTATTGTTTCCATATTAAACTCATTCAATATCTCATCTATGTACATTTGGCACAATCATATTAGCGTCTCAATCTATCTATATAGACATTGATATCTAATGTTCGGGTTTTTCCTCAGTTTTTCATTAAAATGAAATTATTAGACTATGCCAATAAAAGATACATAATTTCCAATCAACAATATGTCTTTCACATAATGCATTAGAAATATGTCTTAGAGCTCCCACTTAATTTCTTCCAAATGCAAGCATCTTCATCGTCTCCGATGAAATTAAACTCTTTTAATAGTTTCATCACGGTGAAGATTCCAACTCCACGATGCATACTTCAACCATTGAAGTTTGCATACGCTTTCAACACCCTTTGAATTAAAAAAACTCTTTGGATCGTGTCATGTACACTTCCTAGGTAACCATTCTATTATAAGAACTTTGTTTTGTTTGTTCAACTACCATATACCAAAATTATATGTAGTAGTTGCTACATTAATCCGTCTAGACTAAATATCGCTAAGAAAGATCAAATCTTGTCATAGTAAATTCCTTGAACATTGTCTTAAACTCTTTCCCGACAGGTCGAAAATTTCATAGATGTGAAACATCCATGTCTATTTATTTTTAGATCCAAATACGACCGATAGGTTTTTACACCTTTCCGGAGGGTATTCCAAGTTCAAAAACTTGATTTCTCGTGTATGGAACTATCAGGGATTTCATGGGTTCAAGCCATTTGACGGAGTCAGGGCCCATCATCACTTATTTGCATATAGTAGGTTCATAATTGTCAAACAACAATGATTTACTCTCAAATCTTAGTATTGGATTGTTTACCCAACCTACTTAGTTCAATAGGAACTTTAGACCTTCGTGACCACAACCTTTGAGGCACGTGAGCCATGAGCATTGTTGCTGCCTTCGGGACACTTTTCGGCACTACGCAACTTCGGACATATAGCTAAGGTTCAAACCTTATCAAAGTTCTATTGTCCTCCCACTTAACTTTTCACGAATAAATTCCTTCTCACTTGACGTTCTAAGCGACAAACACCTTTTGTCTTCGGTGTTATGGATGAACACCCAACGGTTATTCGAAATAACATACAAAGACATGCTCATCCGACTTTGGTTGTAAATTTTTTACTTATGCCTAACATTCCAAAGTTTATGAAAGGAAAACTTGGGTTTTATCCCAGACCATAACTTATATGGTGTCATTTCAACGGATCATGATGGAGCTCTTTTTAGTGTAAAAGCAGTAGTCACTAAATTTTTAATCTTTAAAATACAATGACAGTTTTATAACTGAAACCTTTGATTTCACCATGTCATGTTGCCCTGGTGCTCGAGGCGCAGATTGGGGGGTTCAAGATGAGCCGCGTCTTCATGGACGGCCGCAATGGCATCAATCTGATGTTTGCCAGCACACTCGCAGCGATGCGGATCCCGCTGTGCAGCCTGGAGCAATCAGACACGACATTCCACGACATAGTCCCAGGGAAGTGCATATACCCCCTAGGCAAGATATGGATTGACTTCACCTTTGGCCAACCCGAAAACTTCAGGCGCGAGTGGCTAGAGTTCGAAGTGGTGGACTGGGCATCACAGTACCACGCCATCCTCGGGCGCATGCCATTTGCATGATTCTTGGCAGTACCGCACTATGCGTTCCTCCTACTGAAGATGCTAGGACCTAGGGGCGTCATCACCGTCCAGGGAAGCTTCACCCGATCCGACCACTACGATAGAGACTTCAACTGAATCTGCTAGTCGTTCGGCATGCAGGATGAACTCACGGGGCTCAAAGAGGTGAAAGACAACGGGGCACCACCAGTCGCCAGACAAAACGCACCTGATATGTCGTTCGACTCCAGGGTCAACACAAAGAAGGTGCATGTCCACCCGACAGACGCCTCCAAGATGGCGTTGTTCGCCAACGACCTCAGTCCCGCATAGGAGAGCGCGCTCGTCGAATTCCTCCGTGAGCGCTGGGAAATTTTCGCCTGGTGTCCTGTGGACATGCTAGGAATTTCCCGGGAATTCTCCGAGCACGGCCTCAATGTGTTTCCGGATGCGAAGCTAGTCAAGCAGTCAATCCAACGACTGTCCGAGCCAAGAGCCGAAGCCGTTGGAATCAAAGTCAACAGACTTCTCGATGCCAACTTCATCAGGGAAATCAAGGAGAGCGAATGGTTGGCCAACACGATGCTGGTCCCCAAAAAGGACACGGACATCCTGCGAATGTGCATGGACTTCACATCACTCAACAAGTACAGTCGCAAGTACCACTTCCCTCTACCGCGAATCGATCAAATCATTGATTCGACTGCAGGATGCGAGAAACTCTCCTTCCTCGACGTCTACTCAGGCTACAATCAGATTCGGCTGAAGGTCGAAGATCAGGAGAAAACGGCATTCATCACGCTGTTCGGAGTGTTCTGCTACAATACCAAGCCCTTCTGGCTGAAGAACGTAGGTGCCACGTACCAGAGGTATATGCATGCGTGCCTAAAAAACTAGATCGGTCACAACATTCAAGTCTATGTCGACGGCATAGTAATCAAGACCAGGGAGGCCAAGACGCTGATCGATGATCTACGCGATACGTTTGATAGCCTTGATCACTAAAAGATCAAGATAAACCTAGAAAAGTGTGCCTTCGGCGTCCGATATGGCATGTTGCTGACATGTCGGAAATGTATCTATAATTTTTGATGTTCCATGCTTGTTTAGTATCTACTTTGCTTTGCTTTGTCCACACATCGAGGTGTTTTTTATATGTTTTCTGGTACTAACCTATTAACAAGTTTCCATAGTGCCAGTTGCATGTTTTCTGCTGTTTTTGGTTCCAGAAAATCTAGTAAGGAAATATTCTTGGAATTGTACGGGACAAAAGCCGAAGTCAATATTTCACCAAGGAGAACACTGAGTCTAGAAGAGAGATTGAGGGGAACCATAGGGCGACCGCACCCCCAGGCGCAGGCCCACCCTGGGCCGTGCCTGGGCAGGGAGTGGCCCCCTTGACTGCCTCCCAGCCTGGGAGTAGAAGGTTCTTGCTTGAATAGTGCACGAGGACCTTGCTTTGACTGTGACTTAGAATTTATCATGACATGCTAGGTGTTGTTTTGACCTTATTCATAGTGATTACTGCTGTAGCATGACTTGTTCCAAACAATTGGGATTGCTTAGTGTTCCTTGAAAAATCATGCATTGTTTTAGCATACAAAAGCATAGTATTGTGGTATTCTCCTTTGATGCTTTGTTTGGGTTGTCTTGGCACATGCTCACACCATGTTATGACTATGAACAAGTCACCATAGCCTCTATGATCATTTAGTCCTTGACTTATAGTACCACTTTATGCTTTGATTAGTAATGTTTTGTCGCTCTGCATGATTATGGACATTATTTCTCACTTAGTTGATTGCTCCCAGTCTTTTGCTAGCCTCCACTTGTATGAGTAAATTCTACTCATGCTTCCAACTCCTAAGAAACCAAGTTATTCCAAAGTGTCCACTATACACTCCTATGCATGGTGTGTTACACCATTCCAAGTATATTCTTGTTTTCATCTATCTTCCAATTAAAAAGTATTTTGTTATGTGATAACTTAGTGATTAAAGATCTCACTAACTTGATGGCACACTATTTCTTGCCCCTAATAAAGTTGAATCATTGTGTCATGTATGTTGTATATGCTTGCACTTATACGTTGGAATTAGCAGAATCATGATGTCATGTGAAATGTTTCCAACATTGCACTTGTACTTTGTACACAGTTGATATCATGCTCTTTTGTCTATGGATGTCGCCGGTGTGAAATAAAAAAATGAGCTTGTAAGTCCATGGAGTTATGTATTTTGTGTTAAGTAAACACTTGGGACGCTAGCCTAAGCCATGCCTAATCATGGTAGAAACTTGCAGCATCACCATAATGAGAAATCTATGAAGCATCCTCAATAAAAACTTATGCAAATAGCAAATAAAAAGATCGCTGAGATGCTCATTGTATGCTTGCCTTGTCATTTTGGTTATGGTATAGCTCCTGTACCATGTGAAAGGGGTACCCCGTTGGCGGTTCTCTATGATACACATGTACTTACTATGACAAGAACTTACAGGTGACTAAAGTTGAGTAGTATGCCGTGCGGCCCTCATATTCAAGGGACATGAGATTGCCAACTTATACTTTGTCAATCATATACTCCATAGTTTGTTCACTTTAAACTTAATCACTTCAATATTCTTATGATAGGGGCAATGAGGGCTAAAAGCTAACAAGTACCATAATTTTTAGAAGATCTTTTTGAAATATGAAATCCCTGCTTCCCTTTATGAAGGTCCTTTCTTCCACTATTATATTGAGTCTCCACCTTCTACCTTTAGGAACCAGTTAAGAGAGCATAGTTGCCATTCTTAGTTCTATGTGCATTGTCCCAAAACTTATTGATTGATTCATATTGTTGATATTGCTTGCTCTTGAACTATTTGTATCTAGTCACTCTTATGAACTTTGAAGGTGTCCTATGCATCTATTTTCTACTCTATGAGGGACAAGTTGAATGCCACTATGCCATGTTTTCTGTATGTGAAACAAACATACGTTCTTCAATGCATGTTATTCATGATCTTTGTTTGTACCTTTCATGTTGCATGCATAGTTAATTGTCTTACTATTAGAACTCCATCTTTCATGCACATGTTTAGAGTTCTTTGATCCCAACTTTCAATGCTTGCAAATGGTTTGATCTTGGTTTTGATGGTGCATGTCACCTCAAAAATTATTCTTTTTATCACTTACCTACTCGAGGACGAGCAGGACTTAAGCTTTGGGATGCTTGATACGTTGGAAACGTATCTATAATTTTTGATATTCCATGCTTGTTTAGTATCTACTTTGCTTTACTTCGTCCACAGTTTGAGGTGCTTTTTATATGTCTTCTGGTACTAACCTATTAACAAGCTGCCACAGTTCCAGTTGCATGTTTTCTATTGTTTTTGGTTCCAGAAAATCTAGTAAGGAAATATTCTTAGAATTGGATTGGACAAAAGCCAAAGTCAATATTTCACCTAGGAGAACACAGAGTCCAGAGGAGAGACGGAAGGGCAGCATAGGGCGGCCACACCCCCCAGGCGCGGGCCCACCCTGGGCCGCGCTGTGACACCCCCGGGATCAGGCCTAAACAAATCCCAGACCTCCGTCTGACATAAGCTTAACCTTGAGCTCGAGAATATCTAGTGAAGAATCGGTAACACAACAGTGACCCTATGACACAAAATTTATTACAGCAAGCTCATAAATGAGCAGATAACCAAATTATTACAAGCAGAGGTCATTGACCACAAACATCAAACAACGGAAGCCAAATTATGTTATTAAGTATAGCAAACTTAACTAATGGCCTAAGAGGCCTGAAGCATAACAATGACGTCCCAGCCCATAGATTGCAGGCTGCCGGTAGGGAACCGCAAGCTACTCGTCGGTGTCGATGTAGTACCAAACTGATCTTCAGGTGAACACTTACTCTACCAAAAGTATCAACAAAGCAAGGGCGAGTATAGGGTGTACTCTGCAAGACTTATGGCTAGTGGAGTTCTTTTGCATGAAGCCATCTTTGTTTATAAAACAAGAGGGAGAGAAGAAGCTCGTATATTCAGAGTATTTTAAAAGGGGATAAGAGAGTGACGTCTCCGAAATAATTATCATCATCTTTTGATATCCACCAATCATCATCATCATCATCTACCAACTAGGATCACCCCCTCGTACCCATGAGGAAGCATCCTTAAGAACACGTTGATCTGCCAAGTTTTACGATTAGGTTATAGTTCTCTATGATCTTAGAATTAGGTCACCAAGCGTTCATAACCGTGAACATGGCTTTTCAAAAAGATTATTACCCTGCAGGGGTGTACAACTTTACCCATGCGTACTAACCTTCTCTTAATGGCACTAGATAAGCCCTCTTCCTTGGAAGGACGGCAGAGGGTGGTTAGACACGACCTTTACCTTGATTTTGCCGAGACCATGAGTCACGCAATAAGTATGGTTCCGTCGTAACGGGTCAAATCCCGAAGCCGGTACTTAAAGATGTGAGGCGAGGTTGGTTCACCAGGGGCTCCATCGACCCTAATCAACCCCGGGCACGCTTACCAACATGTTATGAATGCACCTTCACCTGGCAAATCTTTCAAACGGTTTTCTATGCATATGTCGAATGGAACGCCTGAACTATGTGACTCATGAAATCTACTAGGCAAGTTAGTTTCTCGTGAGGTTGTCCAGGCCCCGTGTGGTTGCACGCTCGTCTTGGTTCCAAAGGAAAGAACTCAGGTCCTAGTGGTGGCGAGCATGGACTAGAAAAACCACATCCCACCGTGGCCTCCCATACAAGTCTTAGCATGTTTAATCTCATATCACTGATCACATCTCATCACGTTCTCCTTTCATACTAGATTCTCTGCATCTGATACATCATCTGGATGGACCAGACTCAACAGCTATGCATGGCTAAGTAGACACGAATAAGAGATCTAGAAGTGCACACAAGGAAAACCTAGTTATGCTAGGAGCAGTGGATCAGGTAATATAAGCTCAAAGGGATTAAAGCAATAGATAGGATACTCTATCTATTGATAAAAGACCACAGTAGAATCGTATGCATCATGGCAGGAATAGAAATGCTTTCGAAATCGTAGGATTATATCATGGTGGGGCTATGCTTGCCTTTTCCTGTTGATAACGAATAAGCAGATCTTCGGGAGCCTTGTACTTGACTTGATTATAGTTGGTGAAGTATTGTTCGTCGATCTTCGATGGTCTTGATCTCGATCTTGACATTGTATTCTATCAGAAAGAACCAAATACCGGAAATAAAGAGGTAAACCCTAAGTCAAGGATGATGTTATGACAAGTTAAATTGCATTGAAATGTAACACTAAGGCATGCTCGACAACTTAATCGGGGTCCCGAAGGGTAGAAACCCTAATTCCGGAAAACTCCGGAATCATATGAGAGGGTTTGATTAGTTCTCTAATTAAACTTGTCATTTAAGTTGTTGAACAATGCATTATTATAGCTTAGGTAGCTAGGTTTCATTTTTCTAAACATTTTGATATATTATTCATATTTTTCTGACTTATAAATCAATAGATATTGAATTTACAAGTTTATAATAATTTCTGAAATTAAAACAAAAAGGGAAATTACTTTTTACCCTTTTATGAGTTGCTGCGCAAGGCGGACAAGTTCGAGTGGAAACCCAAAGCAGACGATGCATTCGAGGACCTCAAGCAATTTCTCTCCACCTCACCTGTCCTGGTCACGCCAAAGGAACGGGAGCCCCTGCTGCTATACATTGTAGCTACACATTGCAGCTACACATCAGGTGATAAGCACCGTACTCGTGGTCGAGCGACCCGAAGATGGAAAGACCCAAGGGGTTCAACGCCCAATCTACTACCTCGGCGAGGTACTAACCCCGACAAAGAAGAGGTACCCTCACTACCAGAAGCTCGCCTACGGCATATTCATGACGACTCGTCGGCTGAGCCACTACTTGCAGGAGCACCAGATCTTGGTCGCCAATAATTCCCCGTTATCAAACATCCTGAACAACCCCGAAGACATGGTGCACGTAGCCTTTTGGGGTATCGAACTGTCCCCTCTAGATATAATCTACAAGAAACGCACCGCCATCAAATCTCAGGTCCTCCCTAACTTCCTCGTCCACTGGATGGAGCTCCGGCTGCCGGATACTCCGGACATGTCGCAATCCTGGACGATGCACTTCGACGGCTCCAAGCGTGAGGCTGGAGCAGGGGGCGGCATCATACTGAAGTCCCCTCAAGGCTATAAGATGAAATACATCCTTCAGATGAAATTTCATTCCTCAAACAATGAGAATGAATATGAGGCCCTCATCCACGGCATGAGGATGGCCAAGATCTGCGGTGCAACACGCCTCGTCATCTATGGTGACTCAAACCTTGTCGTCCATCAGACGATGAACGAATGCGACGCTCACAATGCCAACATGATCGCGTACCGCACACTTTACAACTCACTCAAGGGAGACTTTGACGGCTGCGAGCTTCGGCACATCGGAAGGGAAAGCAATGAAGAAGCTGACAGGCTCGCCAACATTGGATCCACCTGCACACGGGTGCAACTAGGTGTGTTCCTCGTACAAATATGCGTACCCTCTATCAAGAGGGAATTCCCAAAAGTCTTAGCCGAAGAAGAAGAGCACTCGAGGGCTGCATTACCCGAAGGACTGGAAGGACCCAAAAAGCTCGACAACGAGGCCGAGCTGTTCAGCCCGACGCAGAGGTCATGGCGGTTGAAGAGACATGGACGCAGCAGTACCTTCGTTACATGATAAACAATGAACTGCCCGACGACTCGACAGATGCCCGGCGCATATCTCGCGGGTCAAAAGCCTTCACTATAATCACTGGAGAGCTGTACAAGCGGAGCATTTCGGGTGTGCTCCAACGGTGCGTCACCATATGGGATGGAAAAAGCATCCTCCAAGACTTCCATGAGGGTATCTGTGGCCATCATGCCGGTAGCCGCGCCCTACTCTCCAAAGCTCTACGAGCTGGGTTCTACCGGCCAACCGCCATGAACGACTGCCAAGGACATCGTCCAGAGGTGCAACGCCTGCCAGATGTATGCGGACAAGCCACACACGCCAGGATCCGAGCTGAGGCTAATACTGCTGGCCTGGCCCTTCGCCCAATGGGGCCTCGACATGATCGGCAAATTACCAAAGTCCTCGCCAGGAGGCCACGTCTTCCTCATGGTCGCAGTCGACAAGTTCACCAAGTGGATCGAGTCCATGCCCGTCACTAACCAAAGCGACAAAACTACCGTCAAATTTTTTAGTCCATTGTCTACAGGTTCGGCGTGCCTCATAACATCATAACAGACAACAGATCAAACTTTATCTCGAAGGAATTTCGATCTTTCTTCAAGAACCTCGGCATCAACATATCCTACGCCTCCGTGGCGTACCCGCAGACCAACAGACAGGTTGAAAAGGCCAACGGCCTCATAGGCAATGACATCAAGAAGCGCCTGCTTTGCCAACTCGAAAGGCTTGTGGGAGCCTAGGCAGACGAGCTACCCTCTGTCCTCTAGAGCCTGCACACAACACCAAACAGCTCAACTGGCTACACGCCCTTCTTCATGGTGCATGGAGCCGAAGCCGTGATACCCGCCGAGGTACGCCGCAAGGCCCCGCGGGTCATCTCTTACAGCAAAGCCGAATCATCGGCAACACTCGAGGACGCCGTCGACACACTTGACGAGGCGCGCGACGTCGTCACGGCTCGCTCAGCGGTCTATCAGCAGAGCCTCCACAACTACCACATCCGTCGTCCGCGCCCAAGGTCCTTCATCGAAGGAGACCTCGTCCTGCGATTCAAGCAAGAACGGCTCAAGAAGCTCGAGTCACCCTGGGAAGGACCCTAGATCGTCACCGAAGTCATCCCAGTTGGCGCCTACCGCCTCATGGATGTCGCATTGGGTGTCGAATACTCCAACCCCTGGAACGTCAGACAACTGCGACGCTTCTACCCCTAGATACCCTTTACTTTCAATAAGGCTATTCAGCTAAGGCTACTCAGCCGAACAATGTACCTGCTCGTTGCTATGAATAAAAGCTAAGTTCCTTGTCCCAAATATATTTTTCACCTTACATTATTTCTCTCTAAAATACGCTCGGGGGCAATGCCTCACCTCACGACTTCATCGACTTCAAACAACACATACAACCCGAGTAGCTGACCATGTTAGGTTAACGAAAGGGACATGCACATATTACAAGGAACCATGTGCCAACACATATAAAAATTTACAAAGGGCTTTACAAGCCCACTCGAATACATACAAATTTTACATCATCTCGTTTTTCTTTACAGGACCTAACTATTCTGGAGCATTACATTCGCTCGCTGTTTGAACAAATCTACAATCTCTTCATCGTGCTGTGCCACAGCTGCATAATGAGGGCACATGTCCCATAAACTACCATCTGGTCGAAGGGGCGGTCCAGTTTCAACCTCTACAAGATTAACATCATGACGATGCAATCAAAAAATAGATAAGGCAGCCTTGACCCCTCCAATCAGTTGATGGCGCACCAACTCCTTGACATGGCCTACGTTATGAAACTTGCCAAGAAGACCCAAAAAGGTGGAAGGAGTAGCGTCCAAAGGGAACATGACGGACCAGATGGCTTCCAGCGATGACCTGGCCTGCCTCAGCACCCGAAGAACCTGGTGTACGCGATCTTGCACCATCGCAAGGACAATGGCTCTCTCACGGTCCATCAAGAAGAAACCACCATCCTCCAAGTCCTGTTATGTTAGGCAGTTCATTCGAATTGCGACGCGCTCCTTATCTTCCCTTGAAATGAGATTCACATCTGCACAATGCATAGAATAAGACGACATACAAATAAGGTGCACCCGAAATAACATCGGTTCACGAAGACTTACATTGAAGTTCCTCACCCATCTTCCGCAACTCTCCAAGAAAGAACTCCTCCCTAACAATGGCTCGCTCAGCCTTGGACTTCCACACATCCGCGTGGCCTCGGATCCTGAGGATATCCTTTTCTAGGCTGGGGACACGATTGCGTAGAAAGGACAATTGCGATGCATCATCCAAAGATGGTCGAGGCTCAGGCGTAGTCGGAGTAACCACTGGAGCATCACCCGAAGGATCCTAAAAGTAAGTAAGCAAGTATGAACATCACAAAGAATTTTGGCAGCAGCTCAAAGATATACTTATATACACAATTAAAGCCACCTCGTGGCAAAGTAGAACTTGTTCATCCGCAAGTTGTTACAAAAAACAACAAAAAGGAGAAGCTACACTAGCTACATTACAAAGAACCCGCATCCGGAGCAGTCTCGAGCGATCAGCCGCTTCTTGGCCTCATATCATTCGCGATAGTCACGGCAGAGGTCGATGAGCTTAGGCCCATAACACTTACAGCGAAAAGCAAAGAGGGCGAAAGCTACCTCAGAGCCATCTGCTGCCGTCGGTATGCTGGACGTGACTTGAAGCAGGTCCAGTTCGGCTCCAGACGCCATCGCCATGGCCAGCACCATGGAAGCGCTGATGACCTTCTGCTTGCGCTTGTACTCCGCTGGAGCTTCCTCTGACAGAGCATCCGCAAAGGCGTCGACTTCATCAAGGGAAACGCCCTCCTTGTAGAATAGAGTGAGTACTTTCTTGTCCTTATCCAAGGAGCCAGCGGCAGTGGCGCATCGATCCTCGATCGGAGCGGTAGCATCAGCCAAAGCATCTCCGTGCTCCAGTGCACCACGATCAAACGTGATGCCAGAATCATCTCATAAGAGGAAGAAAAGAACACTCGAATGAGGAAGGATAAAACGCACTCGAATATCAGAAGACCCAAAGGACACAAGAATAACTTACCGGAAATAGCCTTGGTAGCATCCATGAGCTTGTCGGCCATCTCCTTCTCCTGCACGGCTGCAACGGCCGCGAGCTGGTGCTCGTGATCCTCGGCCTCTTTCTGTAGGCGCTCCTTGGCCTCCACAGCATCGGCGGCCTTCTTGTCCGCTTGACCGAGACTCTTTTCGAGAGCATTAAGTCTTCGGAGGGCAGCATTATTATCATGTACAACAGGAAGAAGTTTCGAGTGAATGCAAAAAACACACTCGGCAAACTAGAACGACAACCAAAAAGAAAGCAACACACGTTGGAGCTGCTTCAGCTCAGCCTCCAGCGCTAGATGCTGCTAGATGAGAAGGTTGGCGTTGTGGACAAAAGGCTACAGGAGAAACAGAAACAAAAGTCGATGAACAAAGGGCTCGGGGGCTCCCCCCGCAAAAGCAAAAGGACTCGGGGGCTCCAGGAGTTTTAAAAAAAGAGAAAACACTTACATTTTCAGGTGTGGACTCTAAAGGTCTACATGCTACCTTCTGAGTTCCGACTTCCCGAGCTTCTCGCCTAGAGGAGTTCAGGTCATCGTCCTCAGAGTCGGCCACCACCTAGGGGATAGAAGCCGTCGGCTTCGACTCCGCCATAACTTCCTGAGTGTCCCCGTCAAGGGACTCCTCTTAAGGATTGCTGCAAGCAACTATTAGATCAGCAACAACTAATAATACTCAGACGAACAATAGAAAAAGGACTCAAGCAGAGTAACTTATGACTCGATGTCCAACAAATTTAAGACGGGAGCTGTCTTCTCCTTCTTCTTCTTGGCCGGCGGTTGCGGAGCCACCGCCCGAATGGGCACGGCGGGGTAAGGCACAGACGAAGCACCTTCTTCCAAGCCGTGCTCCTCGAGGAACGACGGACCCCTCAGAGTTGGCGGGGTACACCCATCCGAAGATTCACTCCGGTTGCGCTTTCGGGTCCGTCCTTCGCTCGCCTCGGGGGCTTCCAACATAGGAGATTGCACCGGAGGAAGCTCGGATTGAGAATCCAGGACTTCGTTATCCGGTGCAACAGAAATTTCTCAGGCAGAGGGGGCATCATCCCAGCTATCTTGAGATTCTGCAAGCAAACGAAACAAGGATTAGTGACATTAACAATAAGCAAAGTACTCGAAGAGGAGCAATGTGCAAGCTACAATTTTCCACCTGTGGAACTACATTTTTGGCGCTCAAGGGGGAGGTCAACGATTTCCCCGGGAGGTCCTCATCAGCCTTGAACTTCAACAATGGTCGAAGGGCTCTATCAAGGTCACCCTTTGACAGCTCCTCATGTGAGACCCTCGTCAGATCACTACGACCAGCATAAAGAAACATCGGATGCGCCCTAGCTTGGAGTGGCTGCACCCTACTCTTGAGGAAGGTGCGAATGATATTGACACTGTTGACCTCCTTCTCGACCACCAGCTGGAGCGCCTCCACGCGATGGTAGAGCTCCTCCACCTCTGTTGTTTCACCCTCAAAGACGTGGTTCTTCCACGACCTCTTCAGGACAATTTTTTGATGGAGTCGAAAGGGGCGAGAACATATTCTTGCCCGTCCAATTTGGTGTCACGGATATAGAACCATTTCTTCCGCCAATACTGGACGGACTCGCACATGGAAAAGGAGAAGAAAAGAATCGAAGATATAATGGAGATGATGCAGCCACTAGCGGATAAACACCGTCGGTGCCGGACTGCCTCTTCACGGAATAGATCTTCCGGAAGAGGCCAAAGTGCGGCTCGATACCGAGCCAACACTCGCAAAGAGTGATGTAGCAAGCAATGTGGAGGAGAGAGTTGGGAGACATATGATGCAACTGAATCCCATAAAAAAGAGGAATCCACGAAGGAATTCGTGGACAGGAAGAGAAAGACCACGGATGACAAAGGCATAAAACATCACCCAAAACCCTTCGGGTGGGCGTGGGATTACCTCGTCGCCGGGGAGGATGGCGTCCTCCTTGTTCTGGGGATAAACCTATCATCACACAGCTTGCGCAAATCCCCATCGCGCATATCCATGCGCTTCCACCCGCCGTCAGTGGAGAGGGCCGTAGCGGTGACCTTCTTGCCGCCGCCGGCGCTCGACCCAGCTCCTGCAGTGGTCTTCTTTGGCTTGCCCATCTTGCAGCGGTGATGGCGGCGATGCGAGTGCAATAATGAAGAGGGAAAAGTGTGAAGAATGTCCAGAGCACAGCGAAGGGCAGTGAAGCTCATGAAAATGGAGGCAAGGGAGATGAGAAAATGACGAAGGGTAAAAGAAAATCACTATTTACCTACGGTATAAAAGGAAGAAGATGACACACACGACCCGTTGATTCAGAAGCCCTAGTGCGCACCTCATATCTAACCATTCACGTGTCAGCACTACACCAAACCATCGCCAGCACGCCATCCACTATGCATGGAAACCGAGGAGGCACCATAATTTTCGCCATGTCTACGCGTGACTAGTCAACTTCAAGTCAGGCGGTGGGACCCACGATCGTATCATTGCATCATCTCTGCTGCCGCAGACGGTTGAGATCACCAATCGTTAGCACTAACATTATCAAGGAAGAGCCAGCAATGGCTCAAAGTTTTCATCTAATCAATCAAGTACTTACTCGAATCTATGATTCGAGAAACTACTCGGGGGCTACTCCTATCAGGAGTGTTGGTCGCGCACCTGAGAAATGACTAAGGTAACTATACCTTGCAATTATCTTCGAGTCCTACGACAAGTCTGCGACTCCACTACGGACTTGGGGGCTACTCCCAGAGGGAGGATCGGTTGAAGCATCCAAAAAAATTGTGTCCTTCGGACCTATGCTGGAAACGACTGAACTAAAGTCTCTGCTCGAGTCTATGACTCGAATAGACACCCGGGGTCTACTCCCATAGGGAGCGCTGGCCATGCACCCTATGAATTATTCGACTGCGATCCTTCGGATAAAAAACTACAAAATCTTTTTGGCAACCTTGCCCAAACAAACGCTAAGTGAGAAGCAGTCTCCTTGGACACCCAAAACACCTCCGCGGTGATAAAACTTCAGATGTTGTGTTTGCGACGCAAAGATAAGCCCTACAGATATCATCTGATGGCCTGGTAACGCACCTGATTGTGCTCTGCCAGTAAACTTCCGTGTCAACAGGAACCATGAAAATCCTGACGGACACATTGGGTACATCACTTGAAAATCACTGGGATTCGACTCTTGTAAGTCCACAACGGCATGCGTCGAATCACACCAGCAATTGTTCCGAATTCGAGTTCGGGGACTCGATTTTGATGAAGATCGTGTTGTTTTGTCCTATGACAGTTAATTGGCCCTGATCCGTCAGGTGAGCCAGGCACACGTATCGACAATCCCTATGAATAAAACATTTATCCTTGCAAAGCCGGATCAACTACATAGCACCCGAAAGACACGCGGCCCATGAATACTTCGGGTGGCCCAAGCCCATGAAATTTTTGACTCATTGGAGGACAAGTCTAGATTAGATAGAATTTCAAAGGGTACCAACCCTAATTTGTAACCGACTCGACCTAAGCCCGGGACCTGCCTATCTATTTAAAGGCCATGCGGGTATGGCGAGCAGGATCTCTTCCACCACCGCATACGCACCTCATGACAGATTGCATCTGCGCACCCCCGTAACATTCGGTTCCACCGTAATCAAGAGCAGACAAGTAGGAGTAGGGTTTTCCCTCCGGGGGCCTGAAGATGGGTAAATCTCGTGTCCCGCATTGCTTGTCTGTTAACCGTTCTGCGACTTCTAGCATCCCCATATTCTCCAAAACCCAAGTCCATAACAATGGGCATTGAGGAAATCAACCCTCGTCAGACTCGCTTTGGGACTCGCATTTTGGAGCTCATCAGTGTGCTCGCTCTTCCCATCCCTACCATCAAGGGACTTTAGCTCAGGAAGATTGAGAGGAAGGACTTTTGGGGATTCAGGGTTACTCAGCCAGTACGCCAGTCAGAGCCTCCAACTGACGAAATTGCTTTCTAGATACTCCATGATGACCAAGAGATAGGCCTCGATGTCGCCATGCAGGAGCTGATAGGACCCCTATGTGGACATCACTCCGCCGAGCTCAAGGATCACTACTTCCATTTCTTTGGGAGACGCGACGAGGACGAAGAGTCTATAGTGTTGGATGACGCCACTAAGGAGAATATCAAGCCTATCCGGTGATGGCGCCCAGTGATGGGGATATGCCTACTGGGGTATACCCAGCAGGACGTTTCCAACTGGCCCGGGTGCCAGCGTTGTGGGCCTGCAAGATGGCGACTCGATCTGGATCTGGCGTGGACTGAAGCGACTGGAAGCTGAAGGCCCAGAAGCGTAGATAGGCCCAGTCGGATTAGGTTAAAGGATCGTTGAAAGCTTAACTGATTCGGTTGAGATCTATAAACCCTAGGGAGGTAAGTCTATATAAATCTCCCTAGAGGACGCATAGAGGATACGTTCCATCATACACCCAAGCGACTCGCTCCCTAGCCGCCGAGCTCGCCCCATTGTAATCTCACCATAATACAATCTAGCAGGAGTAGGTCTTTATCCTCCGGGGGGCCGAACCTGGGTAAATCCTTGTGTCTCCTCCCTCATCTCGCACCGCAGATGGCTATCTGCCCTTGCCCCATGTTCTACTACTCACTGCCGATTGCAGCATCTGCCGTGGTCATTCCCACGACACCCAGCACTTGTCGTGCGAAGCTTCGTTGGAAACCCCAAGAGCAAGGTATGAAGCATCACAACAGCAAGTTTCCCTCAGTAAGAAACCAAGGTTATCGAACCAGTAGGAGGAAGGAAATGTCACACAGGTGTTGCAAGCAACGCAGAGACCTGCACACCACAAACTCAAGACTTTGCCCCAACGAATCAATGAGGTTGTCAAGCTCACCGTTTTGCTATAACAAAGGACTAAACGTATGGTGTGGAAGGTAATGGTTTGCAGCAAGTAAACAAGTAACAGTGGAAGATGTATCAATGGTAAAGATTGGATCGGGGTCCATAGTTCACTATAAGTGCTCTCCTTAGATAAACAACATGGCATGAAGGGTAAACAAATTACAGAAGGGCAATTGACAGGAACTGAGCAAGGCATAACAATGCAATTACTAGTGAGAAATTGTAAGATCCCTCCTTTGTAAAGGAAAGGATCCCTATGATTGCAATGCTAGTCCCTGGATCAATGCTAGCATCCATAGTTTAAGATGAAGTACATAGAAACAAAGGTCATTATTACAAGTCATTCCAGAGACAAACATAGTCTTTTACAAACTCCATGGCCATAGGCCTAGTACAAGAGTTCAAATATGTAATAAGATAAATAAGTCTTCATCTTCATGTGCCACAGGCAAGCATGTTTAGTGTAGACTCATGACTCCTAATCATCATCAGAATAACCTGCAACATCACAAGTTACAACCATAGTGGGTCAATATATTGGAATAGTATTGGCAAGTGATACCTTAGTAGAATTTTGGTAGACTAAATACTATATGCATTTTGGCTAAGTGTAGCTTAGGCTTGCTTTGCTCAAAATAGGTTTACCTATTAGTTGAAAAACACTAAGTTTTTCTTTGTCAAAATCTTTCCCAAGGAACCACCAATAGACATTGGGAACCTTCACCCTTGTTCAACCACAAGTTTTTACTTGGAAATTGGGATGAGGATATTCTTGATAGCTTCCATGTCTTGATGCTCAAGTTGTCCAATACCAGGGACATGGCTAAGTACCTAGATTCTTCCATCTGCAAAGGTCGTGCACTTTCCCCACAAGACTTGATTTTCACCAAGACAGGACCTTTCAGAAGCCTTCCCTTAGATCAAATGGACGCGCTCGAACCTATCATCCCACTACCACCAACTGTCCAAATGGCTAAGTTATTGCATCCTATATGATCCAGGCAGAGCCCATATTGCCAAGTGGCTACACTAGATGCTTCTTAACATTTGGCCTCTCAAATCCCTTTGTTCCTGGGTGGCTTTCCACAAGTGAGATACACAAGGTAAACCATAGAAATGGTCCTTGTGTAACCACTCAACATAAACCATTCCTTCTATTCTACTCATGTGTTTCATTCACTTAGTTGTTTTATTAAACAAAATACAAGTCCAAAGACTTAGAAATATTTTCTCATAGCATGAATAAATAACCACCCTTGGTTGCTACTAGCTAGGCTAAGCATGGCATTGATAAGAATCTTAACTTAGAAATTTCTAGCAATTCTACAACTACTAGGATTTCCCAAGCATAGCATATAGATCAAAAATATCCATGCAAGACTAGCAAAATATTTCTAATGCATAGTTGAAAAACATAGGTATAAAAATCATGAAGCACCACTTGCCTTGGTAGTTTGGATAGTAGCTACAATACTCACAATCACAATCACTATTTGCACCAAAATCTACACATAAAATAATGGCACAAAATCACATACAAAATTAATACAAGCAAAAATACATGAATGTATGCAATATGCCATGTGATGATTTTCTACACCAAACAATACAAGTGCACTGTACTGAATCATAAACAATTACAAAACAAGCTAAATAAATTTTATTTGAACTACAAAACATTTTCCAAATAATTACTATACTCAATTTATGCCTACAAATGTTTCTGCAAAAACAACCATTTTAACAGAAGCAAAACATTAAACACATTGCGTAAATGGAAAGGATTTTCTCTCCTGATTCCATTGATATAAAATTTGTCAAATTTGGACGTGGGAATCAAAAGTTATGAATGATTCAAGTTTAACCATCTAATTGATCTAATTCAAATTTCTAAAACAAAACTCAATCCACGCGGCAGCATCTGGTTGGATGATACCGCTTCGCGCTGGATCGTGCTCGCGCACCGTCAGATCTACTTAGCATCTGCGGCTCAGATCCACCCATACCTCTTCGCCTGGCTTCTAATCTCAACCACTGGATCTAGATCCAGTGGATCTAATCGCTTTGACCACAACTCGGCGGCGCAAATGGCAAGAATGGCGGCGACGGCTCTGCCAGTGATGGATCGGCGAATCTAGCGAGGGCTGGGGTAGTGGTGATGCTTACCAGACTTGCACGTGCACGAGGGAGCTCAACGTGGTCGTCGTGGGAACGGGGGCGTGTTGCTGTGGCTGTGGAAGCTCGTCGGAGTCGGGAGCAGCGTCGGGCTTGGGTGGACAGCGACATTGGCGATGTTCTGATCTGCCCTAATACAAACGGAAGGCATCAGTGTGTGCATGACATTCAGGCAAACTATTTAGGGTCAAGGGGAAGGCACGGGGCGGTCGAACCTCACCGTAATTCCTGGTCGGAGTTGGAGACGGCGTCGGTAGTTTGTGGTGTTCGACGGAGTCGACAACCTGGGGTAGTACCAGACGAACCAAAGGTGTTAGAAGGAGCGCAAGATGGTTGCGAAGCAGCTCGCGTGAACCAGAGAGGGAGGCGCGCACGAGGCTTACCACAATCGGTCGCCAGAGTTCGTCGGGACGACGGCGATGTGGAGAGGAAAGCGAGCAGCCTGGTGGCGTTCATAGGAAATTGAGTGGGGGAAATGGAGCGGAGAATGTGGGGCTTAAGTAGCCGGAGCTGGGCGAGGAGTTACTCGGCGAATCAATGGCATTTACTCGCGCACTCAACGGTAGTGACGCGGGGAGGAAAAGGCGGAGGCTCGGTCATGGGCGGGGTTTGGGGACGATGATGACGGGGAAGGTGGGTCCGGGGAGTCAGTGAGAGGGGGGTACACGCGTGGGTGAGAAACAGAGGGAAAGGGAAACCCCGGGTGGGCTGGTTGTTGGGCTGGATCCAATGTTGGGCCAGATTGGCGACGCTGGACCTTTTTCTTTTCTTTACTCCTTTTCTAATTATGTTTTCATTTTCTAGATCCATTTACAAATAAATTCAAAAGCCATTTGAATTAAATTCTTTTCTGGATTTTTTTAGAGTGTAACACTCACATTTTTGGGTATAAAACCATGTGGTCTCTCTGTACTAGCTTGATCCCTTTGATTAAACAAAATAAACAGTGCTATAGCACTTGATTTAAATAAGTTTTGAAAATGGTTTTTAAATCATATTTGTTTTGTAAATTTTCACTAAACTTCAACAATCAAACAAAGTAATAAGAGAGCAAGCAAGGCTTGGTTTAAAACAAATAATCTCTCATTGGAGACTAGTAGTGGACCATTGTCCTGCTTACATAAAATAATGAGCAACAGATGCTCCTGTTTTGAATTGGTTTTGAAAAGGAACCCTAAATGATCATGGATGCATGGATGATATGCATGAGTTTTGAAACATGATTTTAGGGATGTTACAAATCTAACCCCCTTAAGGTGAATCTCACCCTCGAGATTCGGGTTGGGTAGCAAAGAGGTGAGGGTGGTCTTTCCGAAGATCATCTTCTCTTTCCCATGTTGCTTCTTCTTCGGAATGATGGTTCCATTGAACTTTGCAGAATTTGATAGTCTTAGTCTGAGTGACTCTTTATGCAGTCTCAAGAATCTTGATTCATTTCTCCTCATAAGTGAGATCACTTTCCAATTGGACCTCTTCCACAGGTATAGTATCTTTCAAAGAAGTCTCTTCCATTTCTGGATGACATTTCTTAAGCTGACTCACATGAAACACATTATGAACAGCAGACAAAGACTCTGGCAATTCAATCTCATAAGCTACTTCTCCTTTACGACTCAGAATCTTGAATGGTCCAACATATCTTGGGGCCAATTTACCTTTGACACCAAATCTCTTTACTCCACGAAGTGGTGACACTCTAAGATAAGATCTATCACCCACTTCATAGGTGACTTCTCTACGCTTAGGATCTGCGTAGCTCTTTTGTCGGTACTGTGCAATCTTCAACCTGTCCTTAACCAGCTTGACTTTCTCTTCAGCCTCTTTGATTAGTTCTGGTCCAAATAGACTCCTTTCTCCCACACCATTCGACAGTAATGGGGTGGTACAGTTTCTCCCATAGAGAAACTCAAATGGTCCCATCTCAATACTGGCTTGATAGCTGTTATTGTAAGAGAATTCTGCGTAAGGCAGACTTTCATCACAACTAGCTCCATAGTCTAGAGCACATGCCCTCAACATACCTTCAAGAATCTGATTGGTCCTTTCTGTTTGTCCATCAGTTTGAGGGTGAAAAGCAGTGCTGAATTCCAACCTCGTTCCCAATGACTCATGTAGTTGCCTCCAAAAATGAGAAGTGAATTGGGTTCCCCTATCAGACACAATACTCTTGGGTACTCTATGTAGACATACAATTCTACTCATATAGATCTTGGCTAATTTAGCACTTGTGTAGGTTGTCTTCACGGGCATAAAATGAGCCACTTTAGTCAAGCGATCCACTACTACCCAAATAGAATCATATCCTGACCGGGTCCTTGGCAATCCGGTAATGAAATCCATACCTATCTTGTCCCACTTCCAATCAGGAATAGGTAGTGGTTGTAACAATCCTGCTAGTTTCTGGTGCTCTGCTTTCACTCTACTACATACATCGCACAAAGCAATATGTTCGGCGATGTCCTTCTTGAGATTATTCCAACAAAATCTTTCTTTCATATCCATGTACATTTTGTTGTTACCCAGATGAATGGAATATGGTGAGTTGTGGGCTTCTTGTAAAATCAGTTTCCGAAGCTCCGGATCTTGTGGAACACAGATACGTTTTCCATACCATAAAGTACCATGTTCATCTTCATGGCATCCTTTGGCTTTTCCCCTGCCAATCTTTTCCTTAATCTCTTCAATTTCCATATCTGTCTTTTGGGCTTCTTTGATCTTGTCCAACAAAGTGGGTTGAACATCCAAAGACATGAGATGTCCCTCAGGCACAATCTCCAATCTGAGATCTCTAAATTGGGCACATAGATCATCTGGCAATTCTCCTTTTGTAAGGCCGTTCACAAAAACCTTACGGCTTAGAGCATCCGCTACAACATTTTCTTTACCGGGGTGGTATTGAAAACTCGAGTCATAGTCCTTGATGAGTTCTAGCCATCTTTTTTGTCTCATGTTAATTTCTTTCTGGGTGAAGATATACTTCAAACTCTTGTGGTCTGTGAACACTTCACATCGCTTTCCCAAAAGATAATGTCTCCATGTTTTGAGTGCATGGACAACAGAGGCTAACTCTAAATCATGAGTAGGGTAGTTTACCTCATGAGTTTTGAGTTGTCTCGAGGCATAAGCCACAACTTTCCCTTCTTGCATAAGTACTACACCTAATCCATGATGAGATGCATCACAATACACTTGGAAATCTTTCTCCAAATCTGGTAAACACAAGACTGGTGCTGTCACTAGTCTCTTCTTCAATTCTTGAAAGCTGAGTTCACAACATTCAGACCAAGAAAATTTCTTGTCTTTCTTTAGCAATTCTGTCATAGGCTTAGCTACCTTGGAGAAATTCTTAATGAACCTTCTGTAGTAACCTGCTAAGCCAAGGAAACTACGAACCTCTTTCACTGTCTTAGGAGATTCCCATTCAGTTACAGCTGAAACTTTAGCAGGATCAACTACCACACCATCTCCTGACACAACGTGTCCAAGAAATCCAACTTCATTCAACCAAAATTCACACTTGCTGAATTTGGCATATAGTTTATGCTCTCTAAGCTTCTCAAGTATCTGACGCAAGTGTCCCTCATGCTCTTCTTTGCTCTTGGAGTAGATCAAAATGTCATCGATGAATACGACAACAAACTTGTCAAGGAACTCCATGAACACCTTGTTCATCATATTCATGAAGTATTCTGGTGCATTGGTCAAACCAAATGGCATCACGGTATACTCATACAATCCATACCTAGTGGTGAAAGCTGTCTTTGGTATGTCTTGTTCCCTTATCTTGAGCTGGAAATAACCTGATCGGAGATCAATCTTTGAGAAAACAGAAGCTCCTTCTAACTGATCAAACAAGTCATTGATTCTAGGAAAAGGGTATTTGTTCTTGATAGTCACCTCATTGAGTGAACGGTAATCAATGCATAACCTTTGACTTCTATCTTTCTTTTCCACAAACAAAACTGGTGCTCCCCAAGATGAAGAACTTGGTTGGATAAAACCTTTCTGCAACTGTTCTCCAAGCTTCTTCTTGAGTTCTTTCAACTCATCAACTGACATCTTGTACGGTCTTTTTGCTATTGGTCCGGAACCTGGTAGCAAATCGATAAAAAATTCCACATCTCTATCTGGTGGCATTCCCGGCAATTCTTCCGGAAACACATCTGGATATTCACTCACAATTGGCACACTGGCTATGCGAACCCCCTTAAGAGAATTTAGCTTACTTCCTTTTGATTCAAAGTTAGACTTGAATCTAATCTGTTTCTTTTCCGGGGTTGTGAGTGCAACAGTACAATTGGCACAATCTAGTACTCCTTCATACTTGGTCATCCAATCCATTCCCAAAATTACATCTAGTCCTTGGGAATCTAGGATTATCAGACTCACTGGAAACTTATGTTTTCTAAACTCTATCACTAGATCCCGGCATCCAAGACTTACTATCATATCTCCACCTGGAGAACTTACTTTTATTGGACACCCAATGTTTTCAGTTGAAAACCCATTTCTATCAACAAATTCTTTTGATATGAATGAATGCGATGCTCCAGTATCAAAAAGAACAAGTGCTGGAATAGAATTGAGTTTGAACTTACCAGCCACAGCATCTGGCTCTTCATAGATTTCCTCCACATTGATGTGGTTCACTTGCCCTTTCTGGAAAGGGTTGGGCTTGTTGGGTCCTTCAACTTTCTTTTCTGGGCATTCATTTGCATAATGCCCCATATTATTGCACTTGAAGCATTCAACCTGACTAAGATCCTTCTTGACAGGCTGGCTTCCACTGCCATTTCCACTTCCATTGTGGTGGTTCTTATATCCACCCTTGTGATTCTTATATTTGTCATTGTCATGACTACGGTGGTGCTTGTTGTCATGATGACGTTTGTGGTTGTGGTGCTTGTTGAACTTCCCATGCTTGTGGGATCCTGAACTCCCACTATCATCATAATGGGAACACTTGTGAGACGATCCCGAGTTGTGCTTGTCAGAGTGCTTTCTCTTCCTGCTTTCCACTTGTTTCATCTTGTTGTCCAAAATAGCAGCCTTGTCACAAAGAGACTGGTATGTGGGAACATAGGCCACAGCTAACTTCAGGTTCAATTCATCATTAAACCCTTCAAGGAACTTTTCCTTCCTCTTAGCATCAGTGTCAACTTCATCCGGTGCACATCGCGCCAGATTGTTGAACTCCTCAATATATTCAGCCATGCTGCGGTGGCGCTGCTTCAAGTTATGGAACTCTTTCTTCTTCAAACTCATCACTCCGGATGAGATGTGAGCAGTACGGAAACAATCTTAAAATATAGCCCATGTCACATCCTCAATGGGAGTGGTGATACGGAAGTTATCCCACCAAGTGGCTGCTGGTCCTTCCAACAAGTGAGCTGCAAATCTGACTTTCTCTTCATCAGTACAGCCAACAGTTACCAAGTACTTGTTCATAGAGAATAGCCAATCATTGGCCACCATATGATCAGTAGTTCCTGAGAACTTTGCTGGCCCCAGTCCTAAGAACCTGGTAAGCATGTCAAAACCCGGTGGGTTGTTCTGATTGTTGTTGTTGTTATTATTATTATTATTATTGTTGTTGTTGTTTTTGTTCTGATTCTGGATGAAAGTAGTCATCATTTGCATCAGCTGAGTCTGAGCTGTCATCATCTGCTGCATCTCAGGGGTGATGTTGTTGTTGGGGTTGGGATTGGCACGTCGGGGAGGCATCTGTGGTTTTCAATAAGGATAAGAATGAGATACCCATAGATGCTAACATGCACAATGCATCACATAAACAATCACCAAACATGCATCATAATAATAAAAGTTCAACAACTAGTTCTGAAAAGTAAACACACCAATAGGAAGCCATCCACATGTTGGATGGTCATTGCGACTCAATAATCAAAGGCATGATAAATAAAGGTAAATGAGTAGTCATCACTACTCCTCTGCATCAACCTCCTCATCAACAAGTGTAAGACCTGCATTCTCCATAGCGGTCTTGTATTCCTCGACATTGGTGGTCAAGGTCTCTACTTTGTCTTTGAGAGCCCTCTTCTGTGCACGAAGCGTCTCAATCACACCTTGCTGATGCTCGAGCTCGAAGTCCTTGGCATCTAGTTCTGCAGTCATGTATCGAATCCTCTTGTTCCTATCTTGGACTCGCTTCTCATGACTCTTGAACTTTCTATCCTGACTCTCAAACTTGGCCTCCATCTCCTTGACTATCTCATCTTGCTCCGCGAAGAGCTTGTCCTTCTCACGAAGCTGCACCTGGAGTTCGTCATTGCTGAGCATGACGTTGGACCTATCAGTGTCTAGGTGCATAAGAAGAACCTCTAAGTCCTGGAGGTATAGACGAATCGGCTCTACCGTCTCTCTCGAAGTATCCTCGAAGTCAATGGCCTCACCATCCTCATCACGTCTACCAAAGGCGTGGAAGTGAGTACCTCTAACCTCTCGAGAGTGTCTCCCTAGTAAACGTCCAAGCAAATCCTGCATGAATACCTCTAGGCCTCTCTCCTTGTCATCATGCATGAGCTTGAAGATGATTGCCTCCGTGGTAGGCTCAGTCTGGCGTCCTGGCTGATTAACCTTGAAGCCCCAAAGGTCTTTCCTCTCAAACTTGGTGAGGGGAAGCATCATGATAGTAGGAAGAGGGAGATTGAGCAGACTAGTGAGCTCAATAATACGAGTGCCAAAACGAGTTCCCTTGAACTCTTCAGCCGTGCTGATAGTAACATTAGGCATCTATTTAATATGATAGAAAAATTTAGAATCAACACAATTTAAGACAAATCACAAGACAAGGCATCACATGCATAACTTTGGAAATCAAAACAAACAAGTCATGACATACATGGATTCATTACAAACAACCAAGGTTCAACTTATTTTAAACAACATTTGGGAAATAAAATGATAAGTGTGGTGGTCCAACTAACGAAGTATGTTACAATCCCCTCTCACTTGCCAAGTTGGCTAACAGGGCATCCCTAGAGGCAATCTGTTTATCTAGATCACATGACTCCATTGCTAAGTCTATGAGGTCTTTCCTTAAACTTTGGTTGGTAGCCTCTAACTCTTGGGTATGCTTATTTTCTTCCTTAAGGTCATTCTGGGTGTTGAGCATTCTGCACTTGATTCTATCACCAAGTTCTTTGATGGCTTTCCAAGTTGCATCCCATGCTGAATCAAAGAATGTGGTGTGCATCACTGAGTTGGTGACCATGCATAATCCTGAGTCCATGTGGTTGTCTTCCTTGTTTTTATACAAGTGAAGTTGCACCCACCAGTACTCAACTCCTTCATCCATCACAGGAAAACCTTTGTACACAGCCGCACCATTTACTCCCATGGCAACCATGAGGTCCTTGAGAGCCTTGGGGAATTCTGTCTCACATTCCAAAGTCATAGTCATGAGTGGTCCCTTCTTCACGGCTTCGTTGATGGAGTTCATCTACAAATAGAGATGAGAAAGAAGATTAGAAAAGTTTACGAGAAGAAAAGACAAGTGTGGAAGTTGTTGAAAAATTTTCCTTAGTGGTTTCCAATCCTAGGGTAATAATCCTACAGGCAACACAGTGCTCTGATACCATCTATAAGATCCCTCCTTTGTAAAGGAAAGGATCCCTGTGATTGCAATGCTAGTCCCTGGATCAATGCTAGCATCCACAGTTTAAGATGAAGTACACAGAAACAAAGGTCATTATTACAAGTCATTCCAGAGACAAACATAGTATTTTACAAACTCCATGGCCATAGGCTAGTACAAGAGTTCAAATATGTAATAAGATAAATAAGTCTTCATCTTCATGTGCCACAGGAAAGCATGTTGAGTGTAGACTCATGAATAATAATCATCATCAGAATAACCTGCAACATCACAAGTTATAGCCAAAGTGGGTCAATACATTGGAATAGTATTGGCAAAGTGATACCTTGGTAGAATTTTGGTAGACTAAATACTATATGCATTTTGTATAAGTGTAGCTTACGCTTGCTTTGCTCAAAATAGGTTTAACTATTAGTTGAAAAACACTAAGTTTTTCTTTTTCAAAATCTTTCCCAAGGAACCACCAATAGACTTTGGGGAACCTTCACCCTTGTTCAACCACAAGTTTTTACTTAGAAGTTGGGATGAGGAGATTCTTGATATCTTCCATGTCTTGATGCTCAAGTTGTCCAATACCAGGGACATGGCTAAGTACCTAAATTCTTCCATCTGCAGAGGTTGTGCACTTTCCCCACAAGACTTGATTTTCACCAAGACAGGACCTTTCAGAAGCCTTCCCTTAGACCAAATGGACGCGCTCCAACCTATCATCCCACTACCACCAACTGTTCAAATGGCTAAGTTATTGCAACCTATATGATCCAGGCAGAGCCCATATTGCCAAGTGGCTGCACTAGAAGCTTCTTAACATTTGGACTCTCAAATCCCTTTGTTCCTGGGTGGCTTTCCACAAGTGAGATACACAAGGTAAACCATAGAAATGGGCCTTGTGTAACCACTCAACATAAACCATTCCTTCCATTCCACCCAGGTGTTTCATTCACTTAGTTGTTTTATTAAACAAAATACAAGTCCAAAGACTTAGAAATATTTTCTCATAGCATGAATATATAACCACCCTTGGTTGATACTAGCTAGGATAAGCATGGCATTGATAAGAATCTTAACCTAGAAATTTATAGCAATTCTACAACTACTAGGATTTCCTAAGCATAGCATATAGATCAAAAATATCCATGCAAGACTAGCAAAATATTTCTAATGGATAGTTGAAAAACATAGGTATAAAAATCATGAAGCACCACTTGCCTTGGTAGTTTGGAGAGTAGCTACAATCCTCACAATCACAATCACTATTTTCACCAAAATCTACACATAAAATAATGGTACAAAATCACATACACAATTAATACAAGAAAAAATACATGAATGTATGCAATATGCCATGTGATGATTTTATACACCAAACAAGACAAGTACACTGTACTGAATCATAAACAAGTACAAAACAATCTAAATAAACTTTATTTGAATTACAAAACATTTTCCAAATAATTACTATACTCAATTTATGCCTACAAATTTTTCTGCAAAAATAACCATTTTAACAGAAGAAAAACATTAAACACATTGCATAAATGGAAAGGATTTTCTCTCCTGATTCCATTGATATAAAATTTGTCAAATTTGGACATGGGAATCAAAAGTTATGAATGATTCAAGTTTAACCATCTAATTGATCTAATTCAAAATTTTAAAACAAAAGTCAATCCACGCGGCAGCATCTGGTTGGCTGATACTGCTTTGCGCTGGATCGTGCTCGCGCACCGTCAGATCTACTTAGCATCCGCGGCTCAGATCCACCCATACCTCTTCGCCTGGCTTCTAATCTCAACCACTGGATCTAGATCCAGTGGATCTAATCGCTTTGACTACAACTCGGCGGCGCAAATGGCCAGAACGGCGGCGACGGCTCTGCCGGTGATGGATCAGCGAATCTAGCGAGGACTGGGGGCAGTGGTGATGCTTACCAGACTCGCACGTGCACGGGAACGGGGGCGTGTTGTTGTGGCCGTGGAAGCTCGTCGGAGTCGGGGGCAGCGTCGGGCTTGGGTGGACGGCGACGTTGGCAATGTTCTGATCCTCCCTAATACGAACGGAAGGCATCAGTGTGTGCACGATGTTCAGGCGAACTAGTTAGGGTCAAGGGGAAGGCACAGGGCGGTCGAACCTCACTGTAATTCCTGGTCGGAGTTGGAGACGGCGTCGGTAGTTTGCGGTGTTCGACGGAGTCGACGACCTGGGGCAGTACAAGACGAACCAAAGGTGTCAGAAGGAGCGCAAGATGGTTGCGAAGCAGCTCGCGTGAACCAGAGAGGGAGGCGTGCACGAGGCTTACCACAATCGGTCGCCGGAGTTCATCGGGACAGCCGTGATGTGGAGAGGAAAGCGAGTAGCCTCGCGGCGTTCAGAGGAAATTGAGTGGGGGAAATGGAGCGAGGACTGTGGGGCTTAAGTAGCCGTAGCTGGGCGAGGAGTTACTCGGCGAATCAACGTCATTTACTCGCGCAATCAACGGTAGTGACACGGGGAGGAAACGGCAGAGGCTCGATCTTGGGCGGGGTTTGGGGACGATGATGACGGGGCAGGCGGGTCCGGGGCGTCAGTGAGAGGGGGGTACACGCGCGGGTGAGAAACAGAGGGAAAGGGAAACCCCGGGTGGGCTGGTTGTTGGGCTGGATCCAATGTTGGGCCAGATTGGTGCCGCTGGCCCTTTTTCTTTTCTTTACTCCTTTTCTAATTTTGTTTTAATTTTCTGGATCCATTTACAAATAAATTCAAAAGCCATTTGAATTCAATTCTTTTCTGGATTTTTGTAGATTGTAACACTCACATTTTTTTGTATAAAACCATGTGGTCTCTATGTACTAGCTTGGTCCCTTTGATTAAACAAAATAAACAGTGCTATGGCACTTGATTTAAATAAGTTTTGAAAATGGTTTTTAAATCATATTTGTTTTGTAAATTTGCACTAAACTTCAATAATCAAACAAAGTAATAAGAGAGCAAGAAAGGCTTGGTTTAAAACAAATAATATCTCATTGGAGAGTAGCGGTGGACCATTGTCCTACTTACATAAAATAATGAGCAACAGATGCTCCTGTTTTGAATTGGTTTTGAAAAGGAACCCTAAATGATCATGGATGCATGGATGATATGCATGAGTTTTGAAACATGATTTTAGGGATGTTATAGAAAGATCCTATGAGATTCGATTGGGCAATACAACAAGATACATAGACCGCCATCCAACTGCATCTATGACTAGAAGTCCACCTTCATGTTATCATCCGAACCCCCTCCAGTATTAAGTTGCAAGCAACAGACAATTGCTTTAAGCAAAGTGTGTAAGGTAAACAGTCCATATGTTCCATCAACAAGAGACCGTTGTTTTATCCCTAGTAGCAACAACACATCTACAACCGAAGAGATTGTTGTCACTTCCCTTGGAAACTAGAGGCATGAACCCACTATCGAGCATAAATACCCCCTCTTGGAGTCACTAGCAACTACTTGGCCAAGATAGCTACTAACAATGAAGATCATGCAAGATCACAATTAACACAGACATGATAGAATCATAAAGACAAAACCATTAATCAAACCAACATAATAATTTCAATATCCATCAGATCCCCGCAAACACAACATGCATGATTTCAAATAGATTAGATCTTCATCATGAACGGAGATCACAACATCTATATATGAAAGCACAAAAGAGGAGATACAACCATCTAGATACTACATGGACCCATAGTCCAAGGTGGAACTACTCATGCATCATACCGGAGAGAAGGCCTCCGGGATGATCTCCCCTCCGGCAGGGTGCCGGGAAGAACTTCAGATCCCCCCCCCCGATCTAGGGATGATGGTGGAAGCGGCTACAGATGGTTTCGTGGAGATTTGATCGGGTTCTTAGGGTTTTTACATCGGGGGCTTCTTATAGGCGAAGGGGGAGGCCGAGGAGGCGACCATATGGGTCAAACCCTACCCAGGTGCGGGGCAGGGCCCACCTGCGCCTAGGGAGGTTTGGCTGCCCTGGCACGCTTCTCCGTTTCCCCTCTGGACTTCTTGTTCCTCATGGAAAATAATTGACTTTGACGTTTGTTCGTCCAATTCCGAGAATATTTCTTTACTAACTTTTCTAAAACCAAAAACAACAGAAAACAGGCAACTGGCACTGTGGCAACTTATTAATAGGTTAGTACCAGAAAACATGTAAAAAGCACCTCAAAGTGTAGAAAAGCAAAGCAAAGTAGATACTAAAAAAGAATGGAGCATCAAAAATTATAGATACGTTTCCGACGTATCATGCGACACTAACTCCAGGACTTAGAGAGTCTCACTAGGCACCTTGATACTGATAGGACTAATGTGATGCTTAGCAATGGCGAGTTATGGGTCCAGCTGAGGGAGAAGGACAAGGCTTTCGAGGGGCAAGAGGAGTGCATCAAGGAGAAGGATAAGAAGTTTGAAAAGAAAGATAAGAAGTTCAAGAGCCAGGAAAAGAGGGTACAAGATAGGAACAAGAAGATTAATGATATGAAGACTGAGATGGAGCTTAAGGACCTTGATCTAGAGGTAGATCACGAGGTGATAGAGAGGCTGCGCTCATAGAAGAGAGAGCTTCAGGCGAAGGTCGATGCTTTGACCACCAACTTGGAGGAATACAAGGCAGGATTCGACGCAGTAGGACTTTCTCTAGTGGAGGAGGAAGTTTTTATGGAGGAGTAGTGATATCTACCTATCTATCTATCTATCCATTTATCATCATTTTATTATCGAATCGCATTGATCATCCAACTTGTGGATGACTATGCTAGTGTGTTTTATCTTCGCAAACTTGTTGATCGTGTTGTTTGAACTCTAAGTTATTAAGTGCTGCTTTCTTGGTGAATGCTGTTATATGTTGTATTGTGCATGTTAGGATTTATGGGGTTATTTTCCTCATTACTTATCCTTATTGAAACCACAGATTCCTCCCCGTCATGTCAATACAAACAATAACAACAATGGAAATGAGATGCAACAGCTGATGAATGCACATACATGGTTGATGCAGATGATGACTCAGTTTATGGAAAATCAGAATCAAAATCAAAATGACAACAACAACAACAACAATTAGAACAACCCACCTGCTATCGATATGCTCACAAGGTTTCTTAGGTTGAGACCTGCTAAGTTTTCTGGAACCACTGATCCCATGGTAGCAAATGATTGGCTACATTCTGTGAACAAGGACTTCGTCACAGTTGGTTGCACTGATGCAAAGAAAGTCAGATTTGCAGCACACTTACTGGAAGGACCAGCAGCTACTTGGTGGGATAACTTTCAAGTCACTAACCCTATCGAAGAAGTGACTTGGGCAATGTTTGATGATGGATTCTGCACTACTCATATTTATTCAGGAGTGATGGGGTTGAAGAAGAAGGAATTTCACAACCTTAAGCAACGTCGTCGCAGCGTTGCAGAATATATTGAAGAGTTCAACAATCTATCACGCTATGAACCGGATGATGTTGACACTAATGCAAAGAGGAAGGAGAAGTTCCTTGAAGGGATGAATGATGAGATGTGCATGCAACTATCTGTTTATTATGTTCCAACTTATCAATCTCTGTGTGACAAAGCTACCATCTTATAAAGTAAGATGAAGCAAGTTGAGAATAGGAAGAGGAAACACCATTTTGATACACATGGATCAGGATCGTCTCACAAGCGTTATTATGGTGAAGGTAGTGGAAGTCATGGATCCCACAAGCACGGGAATCATAACAACCACCACAACAATAACTGCCACCACGATAGCAATAAATATCATGGACACAACAATGGGGATTACCAAAACAACAAGAGTGGATATTGATAGTCCAATTTGCATCTCCATTCCATATCATAATTTGCCTCTATTCGTTGATATATTTCATATTAAGAGGTGATACTTATGTATTTTCATCTGTTTTTGCATGTTGGATGATTCTTGGAGGATGAACTGCCGTAGTCAGGATTCTGATGGAAAAAGCGATGTTTTGATGCAATTTCATGAAGATTAGAAAAATACCAGAAAAACTATAGAAAAATCTATTTTCCCAGAAGACGAAGGATGCCAAAAGGGGAGGTGGAGTTGTGCCATGGGGGGCCACCCCCAGGCTCAGGCTACCCTAGGCCACGCCTATAGGGGGTGTGGCTACCCTGGCCCACCTCTGGCTCTGCCCTGTGAGACCCTGGAGCATGGCTCAATAGGATTGATAGGAAACCCATACCAACAAGTTGCAACTTGTTTTCCAGAAGCTCATTCGAAAAGAACTCTAAGGTTAAGCGTGCTTTGCCTAGAGCAATTCTAGGATGGGTGACCGACCGGGAAGTGGATACCGGGTGCGCACGAGTGAGGACAAAGTGCGCAAAAAAGACTAGTGTTGGTCTGTGGGGATAGCCTAGAGATCCTATTGAGCTGCCATGGGCGTGGGCGGGTCAGTGGTGGGCATGTGTAGCATGGCGCGTGTGGCCGGAGTGGACACTGCATGGCAATGTGCCGACACTGGACGCACAGACGTGTGCCAAGAAGGGACGTTCTTGGCTTGAGGTTGATTGACGAGGACGTTGATCTTCTAAGGGTGGGTGTATGTGAGACCCTGACGCATGGCTCAATAGGATTGATAGAAAACCCATACCAACAAGTTGCAACTTATTTTCCGGAAGCTCAGTCAAAAAGAACTCTAAGGTTAAGTGTGCTTGGCCTAGAGAAATTTTAGGATGGGTGACCGACCGAGAAGTGGGTACCGGGTGCGCACGAGTGAGGACAAAGTGCGCAGAAAAGACTAGTGTTGGTCTGTGGGGTTAGTCTAGAGATCTTATTGAGCTGCCAGAAGTGATAGCCGTCGGTCCGGAGTGACCGGGGGTGTTACACGCCCTCTCGCCTATATCTTCTCCACAAAACCCTAAAGTAGGGGAAAGCGACCACAGAAAGATTCCGCCGCCTCTGCAGGGTGGAAAACACCGAGAGAGAAAGAGCTCTCCGGCATACGGATTTCTGTTGGGTAAATTCCTTTCCTGAGAGGGGAGATCGTCTCCATCAACACCATCATCAATCTAGACTTCATCGGTATCATCATCATCATCATCACCCACACCATCATATCCACCAACACCATCATATCCACCAACACCATCATCACCACTCCATCCCGCATAGTTCTTAGGGGAAACTTTCTCGGTGTTGATTACTATTGTAGTTGATGCTTATGAGTGGAACCATTGAATTATTGTTTATGTTTAGATTGTTATCCATCATCATATCATATCTGATCTTGATCCCTATGATGTCTCGTGAGTAGTTCGTTTAGTTCTTGAGGACATGGGAGAAGTCATGTTGTTACTAGTGGAATTGTGTTGAGGTATTATTCAATGGTTTAATATTTAAGTTGTGGTGCTATTTTTCTAGTGGTGTCATGTGAACATCGACTACATGATACTTCACCATTTATGGGCCTAGGGTAATTCATTGTGTATTTGGATACTAATTTTGGGGTTGCAAGTGTGATAGAAACCTGAACCCCCGTTAGGAAACCATTGCACAAGGGAGTGTAGGATCTCAGAGTTTAAGGCTGTGGTTAGGTTTATATCTTAATTGCTTTCTTATAGTTGCGGATTCTTGCAAGGGGTTTAATCACAGTATGCATTAGTCCAAGTAAGGTCGGTACATTACCCCATGTTCATCCACATAACACTTATAAAAACAAAGAAGATTAATCAGCTATATTAAACGAAATCACTTGATAGTATTCCCATGTGTCCTCGAGAACGTTTGGTCCTCATTAGTATTTCCTCCGTTTTGTCCTTTTATAACATCCCAAATTTTTAAGATGTTACTAGAAGCATGCATCATATCTTTGCATCATGGGATCTCACCTTTCTTTAATTGCATTAAAACCCCTCTCCTTAAACCTAAACCATTTATTTTCTCTTATAGTCCTATAAGACATGAGGAGGTTATTTAAATCAAATCCTCAAAGCTATGCAAGAGGTTTACTCTATTACCCCATGTTGATCTCCCTCTTTTTAAAAAAATTTAGAAACTGGTTTCATCATTTTTGGACTTGCCTTGCAAAAGTTATTAAAGAAAAGACAAAGCAGAAAATACTAAAAGAATAAAAAAACTAAAAGGCCTAAACGAAATGGGCCGGACGCATAGGCAGCCTCTGCCCCATGCGCGCGCGTCGCCCAAGGTGTGCCAAGCCGCCAGCGAGCCCGTGGACAGCCCGCTAGCCCCACACCCACTAACGCCCGGTCCAACCTCGCCGGCCACGGAACGACCATGCCACCCCGCCTCCGTATCTAACAGGACTCTCCCAGCCAGCTAATAAATACCTCCGCCGCGACCCCCCTCCTCTATTTGTTAGCTTGCAAAACCCTAGATCCTCGCCTCCGATCTCGATCGTTCAAGCCGCCGCCGACCTTCGGTAAGTTGAGTACCGACGATTGGAGCTCCCCTTTTCCTTAATTGCTTCCCCTACCGTGATCCTCTCGCTCGACAGTGTCGACTCACCTATTCTTTTTGCTATCTACCGCAGCGTGTCGCCACCGATTGCTCGCTGGATCTGTGGGAGACAAGCCGCCGCCGTTACCGCTCGAGGAGGAGAAGGCCCTATCCAAGACGACAGTCGAGACCGTGAGGAGGAGACGATCGTCCGTGTCTATTTCATCTTCTCCGAGGGGCACCAAAACGCAATCGCCGTCCACCGTTGCGCCACCCGCCGCCAATCGCCGCCATCGGAAGGAAGGTGAGCTCGTTCTTCCCCTTCAGCCTTTGGATCTAAGTTAAACGGTCTAGATTAGATCTGCAGGTTTTTTTTAGCAAACCGGTACCCACGAATAGCGTTGCGCCGCGTGGCATGCCCGCGTCAGCGCCGCATCGCCTAGCCGGGCCAATCAGAAGCCGCCACTTGTTGCCGCGCGGACATGCGGACTAGATCCAGTCTTTTAAATACTCAGATTATTGTTTAATCTTGTTTAATTAATAGTAAATCAACTACTTGGCCAAAATTTGCGTATAGCATACCATTGGATTCACAAAATTGTGTAGAACACAGATCTGATATAATTTTGCGAGTTTGGAGCAGTAATATCTGTGTAGAAATTAATCTCTAGATTGGAGTATTTAATTCATATAAAAATAATTAAAACTCCATTCTAGTTGATTGTTGTTGAGTTGGCTTTATTTTTACAATTCATACTGTCTAAAATTATAAAACCTTGCTTGGGACCTTTAGATCTGTTTCGTGGAAGATTAGAAGTTAGATCTCTTTTTGAGAAAATAAAATTAAAGTAATAGACCAAATTGCCTAAAACCTGCGGGAATTTAATACTAGCAACATTCCCAACACATTAGCAACCTTAGAAAAAACCTAGTTCGAATTAGAACATGATCTTGCATATTACCATGTTGCATGCATGCATATCATTCTGCGGCATTATTTTTGTGCAAGTTGTGATTAGATCTATGTTTCTGTTTTGTTAGATTGTTCGGAGTGCGCTGAGGAATACTATTGTGTAGAGTGCTACTCGGATCAAGGCAAGTTACACCACTTGTTCATATTTTTGTCCCAGTTTTGACTCTATGCATGTGATCTTCAAATTCTATAGTATGCATGTCTAGGATGTTCTAGTAGAATTTTTCTTAGTATTATTTTGCAAGTGCGATGATTTTGTAGTATGCCATGATTAAATCTATACTTAGGATTCTCCCCCTCCTAATAGGTTCCCCTATTTTTGCTAAGTTCTTGCTATGCTTTATAAATAAATTACCGTCGGGGGATTCGAAAGACAAGGAATTTTTCTAAGAATAAAGACTCTCTTGAGCAATATTTTCTTCTCAAATCCACTTCAAAATAAAACTAAGTTTTCTTCTAGGTGGAATGGTTGTCAGGTCAACATGTGAGATTTTGGTCGACGATGGACACCCAGGAATAAAAGAATTCTGCCACGTTTCAGAATTCAGAAGCTTCCAAGTGCAACCACAATACATATGGGCTATGTATTGGCCTAGTACTTAGTGGGAAACCTCACCGGGGTACCAACATTTCAAGGTTCTTCGCACGGTTGGATGTAGCTGGTAGAGGGGCTACTAAGGGAAAGTCTTGCCATGGTCTTGTCTGTAAAAGGACTTGGTCGTGGATTGTGGGTAAAGTGCATAAACTCTCGAGAGTATTGCAATCTGATCGATCAGCCGAGTTCACGGAAAAGAACACTTGAGCATCTGAAGGACGAAGCCTCTGAAGGATCTTCCTCTCTCTCTTTCAAAACTTAAAGTTTTCTAAAACCCAAGGTGTGAGTCATATCGCTATTGGGTGGGTTTTGGGAACTTGGTGAGTAATATCCAAGTGTTAGGTTGTTTGGACACTTGGTAAGTAATATCCTCGTGTCCCATTCGACCCTATATTACTTAAGAAAATGTTTTCAAAGTAGGATAAAAACTCTCTCTCTCTCTTCTCCATACTTAGAGAAAACTAGCTTTGTGCAAAAGAACTCCACGGCCTAAACTAGCCTTGCATGTAGAGTTAGCCTTATTCATTTCTTTGTGTAATTTGCCAATACATTCAAAGTATTGACCCAACTTGTTGGCTGCACGTCTTATGTGCAGAATCCGAAGATTAAAAGGTGCGTAGGGATCGCGAGTCTACACTCAACAAGCCTGGGGCGTTATTGGACTCTAGCTATTTATGTTTCCGTTGTTATTTGAGCTAGCTTTATGCTAAGAAAATTTGTAATAATTTCATACTCTGGATTCCTCGTGTAATAATGATATTATGTTTTACATGATATTCATCGACTGTGAGTGCTAGCTATTGATCCAGGGACTAGCATGTAAATCACAAGGACTTAGGATCTTTAGCAAGCCAAGGTCACAACAGATGGTATTAGAGCACAACGTTGGCTGTAGGACGTGACCCTAGGATTGGAACCACCTCTAACTTGTGTGCCTTACTTGCTTTTTCTTCTAGGTATTTATGAACTTCTAGTACCTGCTTTTCTCTAATTTTAAGTATTTAATCTTCGTTATTCTAACTTAAAGATGACAAGCTTCTTCTACGACACCATCGCGGACATCGAGCCCCTTCGCTTTGGGAGATGCCTCATGGACCTCCTCACACGTTTGGAACTTCCCCTGCCAACTATCCAGGGAAGCCCAATGAAGAAACTCCACAAGGACGGTTGCTGGGGATTCAAGGTCATCCAACCAGGAAGAGATGGAGGCGAGCTCCCGGCGGAGGACATAGAAATCCACACCATCAACGACTCCAAGGAGAAGGCCCTTAGCATCAGGTTGCAACAACTCATTGGTCGCCTGTGTGGGCGCTATCAGGAATATCTTCAAAGATACCGCGGTGGCCTTTTTGGAAGGCGTGATGAAGAAGGAGTTCCCATGGAGTTGACCTTTGAATAAAGGGATTCTACCAAGCGCCCAAGGATGCAATATCAAGACTTGGAGTGCCACATCCATGACCTTGAAAAAGGTAGCTCCCTCGAGATGCTAAGGAACGATGAGCTATGCGCTCTCATCAAGGAGAAGGAAGAAATAATCAAGAAGCAGGAGGAGGCAATGAAGGCCGAAGAGATGAAGTTCAAGGACCAAGAGAAGTTCACTAAACAAGAGAAGAGGGTGATAAATAAGAACAATAGGATTAGGGAACTCAAGAAGGAGATCAAGGACACTGATGTGCAGACAGAGGGCCTTTGTAAGATAATCAATGACGTGCGTGCTTATAAGAGAGGCTTGGAAGAGCAACTTGAGGTGGCTAAGAAGTCAAGCCTAGTGGAGGAGCTGCAGGGCAAGAAGGAGGGACTTCAGGAGCATCTAGAAGCCACTACCAAGAAACTGCAAGATGAAATAAAGGATCTTCCAGATAATCTTGAAGCCTTCACAAAGGAGATGGAGCTGTACAAGTCAACCCTAGAGCGGGAGGGCTACTCGTTCGAAGACGAGGAAGAGGAAGGCATGGAGGATGTGTAGTAGTTGGACCACCTTTAAATTCTATAGTTGAAAGTTATTCGCGAATGTAATAAATACCAAGACATGTTTGGTTTAGTTAAACTTGGATGATTTATGTGTTATACTTGTGCTGCTTATGACTTGTGTTCCTTGTGTCTTTTCATAAGGGTAGGAGTTTACTACTTAGTCTTTCTGTCTATTTCTTGACTTGTTGATCAAACCCCACAAATGTCGCCAAGATGTGTGAACACCAAAATCCCTCCATAGATTGCACAACTTTTGGCCACTCAGAACCAGGTGATCCAACTGCTCACTCAGAATATGCAAAACAACAACAACAACAACGCGCCACCTCTGCCACCCCCACCTCCACCACCACCTCAACAGGATTGCTTGACTCGGTTTTTGAGGTTGAACCCTCCTACCTTCACTAGCAGGGCTGAACCAATAGTTGCGGATGATTGGCTCCACACAATCAATAAGAAGTTGGACACCGTGCAAGCTGCCGGAGCCGACAAGGTGCGTTATGACGCGCACCAACTTGAAGGACCTGCTGCAGAATGGTGGGACAACTACCAAGTTACCCACCCGGATATTAATGCTATCACTTGGAATCAGTTCGAGATAGCTTTCCGCACTCATCATGTGGCTGCTGGTGTCATGACTCTGAAAAGGCGCGAGTTTCGCGACTTACACCAGCTGCACCGTTCTGTCACCGAGTATGGCGAGCTTTTCAACAAGCTCGCCCGTTATGCACCCGATGATGTTTCCACTGATGCCAAGAGGCAAGAAGAATTATTAAGAGGGATCAATGATGAGATATCTATTCATCTTGTGTATCAGAAGTTTGAAAACTTTTAGGAGCTCTTGGACAGGGCCATTGTGGTTGGATCCAAGAGGAAGAGCATAGAGAACCGCAAGAGGAAGTCTAACCCTCACAAGCACTCTGTTCCATACCATAAACATCGCACTTCATCACCACCACCTTATAACAATAATGGCCACAACCATAATGGCCATCACCATGGCAGTCACAAACACAATGGTCATAAGCACCACAATGGAAATGGTAGCAATGGAAAGGATCTCAGTGAGGTGATATGCTTTAAGCGCAACAATACAGGGCACTATGCAACCACTTGCCCCGAGAAAAAGAATCGGAATGGCAGTGACAATGGGAATGGCAATAGACACAACCATGGTAATGGAAACGGGAAGAAGACGAATCCGTATGTCAAAGCCACAGTGAACCATGTCTCCATGGAGGACGCTTGTGACGTGCCGACTCCGTGATTAGTAAGTTCAAACTCAATTCCATTCCCGCAGTTGTTCTTTTTGATACTGGTGCATCACATTCATTCATATAAAGGGTATTTGTGGATAAAGGCAAGATACCTACAAAGACTATAAGTTCTCCCCTAAGGGTAAGTTCTCCTAGAGGATAAATAGTGTCAAACTCTGGTTTTCGGGGGTTAAAACTAAGGATTGTTACACACATTTTTCCCACAAGTCTAGTAGTTCTGGAGTCACAAAGATTAGACATAATCTTGGGCATGAAGTGGATGATTGAATACGAGGGAGTCATAGATTATGCCAAAAGGATTGTCATGCTCACAACACCGGAAGGAAAAAGGGTTCGTATCAAGTCAAATTTTGCACTTAAGGAAATTATGGTGAACTCTCTTAAGGGGGTTAGCTTGGAGGATGTACCCATTGTTAAGGAATACCCAGATGTCTTTCCAAAAGATTTACCTTTGGTGCCTCCCGACTTTGATATCGAGTTTCTCATTGACACCATGCCAGGCACATGTCCGATAGCCAAGAGACCATACAAGATGGATGTGGACGAGTTGAAGGAACTCAAGAAACAGCTTAGGGAACAATTGGACAAGGGATTCATTCAACCCAACGCGTCATCATGGGGAGCACCTGTCTTATTCGTGGAAAAGAAGGATAAAACCAAGAGGCTAGTTGTGGACTACCGCTCGTTGAATGATGTGACGATCAAGAACATGTACCCTCAACCCAACATCAATGACCTTTTTGATCAGTTAAAGGGAGCCATTGTGTTCTCAAAGATCGACCTGCGATCAAGTTACTTTCAGCTAAAGATTCGAGAACAGGATGTGCCCAAAACAGCCTTCACCACAAGATATGGGTTGTATGAGTACACCGTCATGTTGTTTGGTCTAACCAATGCCCAGCATACTTCATGACCATGATGAACAAGGTGTTCATGGAGTATTTGGACAAGTTTATCGTGGTATTCATAGATGATATACTTATATACTCCAAGGATGAAGAGGACCATGAGAGACATCTGCGCCTGATTATAGAGAAGCTAAGGGAACACAAGTTGTATGCCAAGTTCAGCAAATGTGTGTTCTGGTTAAAAGAAGTGGACTTCCTAGGTCATGTTGTGTCGGCAAAAGGAGTTGCTGTACATCCCAGTAAGGTAACTTCCGTGACTGAATTGGAGTCGCCCAAGAATGTGGGAGATATTAGGAGTTTCTTGGGCCTCGCAGGATATTACCGGAGGTTCATTGAATTTTTTTCCAAAATAGCAAAACCCATGACAGAACTGTTGAAGAAGGAAAAGAAATTCCTATGGACCGAGGCATATGAAGCAAGCTTTCAAGAGTTGAAGAAACGCCTCGTAACCGCACTAGTTCTGTGTTTGCCTGATATCCAGAAGGATTTCCAAGTCTATTGTGACGCTTCTCGGCAAGGACTTGGAAGTGTACTGATACAAGATGGGAAGGTAGTATCCTATGCCTCTTGACAACTTAAGAACCACGAACACAACTACCCCACGCATGATTTAGAACTTGCATCAATGGTACATGCACTCAAAGTATGGATACACTACCTCATGGGCAAACATTGTGATGTGTTCACAGATAATAAGAGCTTGAAGTACATTTTCACCCAAAAGGAGATGAATATGAGGCAAATAAGATGGATTGACCTCATTAAGGATTATGACTTGGATTTACAGTACCACTACCCCACGCATGATTTAGAACTTGCGTCAGTGGTACATGCACTCAAAGTATGGAGACACTACCTCATGGGCAAACATTGTGATGTGTTCACAGATCATAAGATCTTGAAGTACATTTTCACCCAAAAGGAGTTGAATATGAGGCAAAGAAGATGGCTTGACCTCATTAAGGATTATGACTTGGATTTACAGTACCACCCCGGAAAGGCTAATGTAGTAGCGGATGCCTTAAGTCGTAAAGTTTATGTGAATGGACTTACCGTGTGGGAACTTCCAAAGGATTTATGCAAGCAATTTAAACATCTCAGGCTTGAAATAGTTCCGAAAGGACACATACCAACTATAGAAATAGTGCCTACACTTCAAGAGAGAATCAAGGAAGAAAAAAAGGGAGACAAAGAGTTGGAGGAAATAAGAGCCAAATTAAGTGAAGGGAAGGCAAAAGATTTCCGTCTAGACGAACAAGGAACCCTTTGGTATGGGAAATGTTTGTGCGTTCCCAATGATTCTGGTATTAGGAAGTTGATTTTACAAGAGGCTCACGATTCACCATACTTAGTTCATCCAGGTAACACAAAAATGTACATGGATGTGAAGGATAGATTTTGGTGGAATAATTTGAAAAGGGGAATTGATGACTATATTTCCCTGTGTGATGTATGCAATAGAGTTAAGGCCGAGCATCATAAACCGACAAGATTGCTACAACCACTACCTGTACCCGATTGGAAGTGGGACAAGGTAGGCATGGACTTTATCATGGGATTGCCCCGGACTCGATTAGGATTTGATTCTATCTAGGTAGTGGTGGACCACTTTACCAAAGTGGCTCACTTTATCCTTGTAAAGACCACTTATACAACTTCTAAGCTCGCCAAGATATATATGTCAAGAATTGTAAGTCTGCATGGTGTCCTCAAAGGGATTGTGTCAGATAGGGGCAACCAGTGCACTTCAAACTTTTGGCGACAACTCTCGGAACCAGGCTAGATTTTAGTACTGCTTTCCACCCTCAAACTGATGGCCAAACGGAAAGGGTTAACCAGATTCTAGAGGATATGTTGAGAGCTTGCGCATTAGACTATGGGTCTAGTTGGGATGAAAACTTGCCGTATGTAGAGTTCTCATATAACAACAGTTACCAAACAAGCATCAAGATGGCCCCGTTCGAAGTTCTATATGGCAGGAAATGTAGGACTCCCCTGTTATAGAGTGGAGTTGGAGAGCGTAGTCTGTTTGGACCTGAGTTGATCAAGGATGCCAAGGAAAAGGTACGGCAGATCCAAGATAGGCTAATGGTAGCCCAATCCCGACAGAAGAGCTAGGTTGACTCCAAGCGCAGGGATGTGACTTATAAAATAGGGGACTGTCACATCCCAAAATTTTCCAAATTTTGAAATGTGGAAAATAAAATAAACAAAAGAAACAAGTGTTGAAATTTAGGGTAAAAGAAACTTTTTGCTTCTAAATGGAAACATCAAAACCCTTCTGGAACAAATTTGAATGAAAAAGGAATCCAACAAAATTTCAACCAAGTGAAATCCATTCACCAATGAATGTATCTTGAAATTTAAACACTTGGAAAAGTTAAACCAAAAACCCTAAAACCCTAATGGAATAAATCATTTACAAGATCTCTCAAAGACTATGGATTTGATCCATATACAAATTCAGAAAAAATCATTTTAAAATGATCAAAAATTATAAAAAAATATATTATAAAACCATAGAAATTGGTTTCATTCAATTTGGAGCCATGGATAAAAACATATGAATTTAATAAGATAAAGAAAATAAATTTCAAAGCTAATAAATCTCCTAGCTAAAATACATACCAAATTGTGAGTAACCTAATCCTAAAAGGATTTAAAACGATAAACAAATATTAAATAAAATCATACAAATTAGAATCACCAATTTTGGATCTATAAATAAAAAGATATGGATTTTACAAGACAAGGAAAGAAAAAAAATAAGGAATATTTTAAAGCCAAACTAAATCTTAGCCAAGTCCATAAACAAATAAAAGTTTATGGAATAATAAGAAGAAATAAAAGATTATTTAAATAAAACTATATGTGCTTTGAACCATATTCAATTTTATTTAAATGAAGACAAATTGCCTAAACTAAATAATAAATCCCAAGAAAATTATTTAGAAGACAATTTAAATCTTGAATTAAATACATAAGAAAATGGAATAAAGATAATCCAAAATAAAGGGATAAATATTATTCAATTAAAATTATATGGACTTTAACTAAATTTAGTTCTATTGAAATAAAGACAAAATCCCTAATATAAATGATTAATTAAATCATGAGAAAATAATAATTGAAATTGCCAAAATGGATTAAAAGTTATCTAATTAACTTAAAAAGAATAAAGGATTAATAAAATAAAATAATATGGTTTGGAACCATATTCAAATTCATTTAAATAAAGACAAAAGAATCATTTGAAAATAAATATTAAATCATAATAATTCAAAGTGATTTAGTTAAACACACTAATGAATGACTAAAACCTACTAAAAGGTTTGATAAAAATTTGAATTTAAATGGAGGCTTGAATAAATGTTTTGAATAAAAACAAATGTCTAATTTAAATAAATATTAAGCCATAATAAAATATTTGAATAAATCCAAGGTGGACTATTTAAACACAACAATAAACAGTATTAAACTACTGAAAAGGATTGAGAAGAATTTGAATTAAAATTGGTGTTTGAATCTTTTGAATAAATTCAAAATAGAAAATAAGAAAAGGAAAAAGAAAACAGAAGAAACAAAGGGAAAGAAGCAGCCCAACTAAACCTACCCCAGACCCATCCCAGCAGAAAATTGGTGTTTGAATTTTCCTAAGTTAAGATCCCTAATACTATCATGCTTAGCTTAGCTAGTAGAAAACAAGGGTGGATTATATTCATGCTATGAAATATTTCTAAGTCAATGACTTGTGTTTTGTTTAAGAAAACAACTATGTGAATGAATCACCTTGGTGGAATGGTGTGAATGGATTATCTTGAGTGGTTACACAGGGCCCCATATTTATGGCCTACCCTATTGTATCTCACTTGTGGAAAGCCACCCGGGAACAAAGAGATTTGATATGTTAAATGTTGAGAAGCTTGTGCAGCCACATGGCATTATGGGCTCTGCCTATATCATATAGGTTGCAATAACTTAGCCAGAAGGTGGTAGGGGTGATAGGTTTGGTCAAAGGGAAGGCTTTTGAAAGATCTTGTCTCGATGCATGTCGTGTCTTGTGGGGAAAGTGCACCACCTCTCAAGATAGTAAACTCTAAGTACTTAGCCGTGTCCCCGACAATGGACAATTTGAGCATCAAGACATGGAAGCTATCAAGGATCTCCTCATCCCAATTTCTAATTTAAAAACTTGTGGATGAACAAGGGTGAAGGATCACCAATGTCTATTGGTAGTTCCTTGGGTGATTTTGACAAATAAAACTTAGTGTTTTCAACTTATAAGTAAAACCTTATTTTGATCAAGCAAGCCTAAGCTCCACTTAGCCAAATGCATATATATGATAGATACCACTATTCTACCATAGTATCACTTTCCAATACAATTAAAATGTATTGAACCTTGTGGCTGTAACTTATTATGTTGCAGGTTTGTTTGATGTTAGTGAAGTGTGTTGAATAGGATTAAAAGTCTACAACCAACATGATTGCCTGTGGCATATTGAAGATGAAGGACTCCATGCTATATAGTTATTTATGGTGATTATAATGAGATAGCCAAATGAGCTATGTAAGATGTAATGAATTATTTTATTCCTGGTTATAAAGTTGTACTATGACCTTTGTTTCTTGATATTACATCTTAAACTGTGGATGCTAGCTATTGATACAGGGACTAGCATTGTAAACACAGGGATATCTACCTTATAAAGGTTGGGACATCTACAGGGACCGTGCATACCTCCTAGTTTCACCACTACGAGGAGTTAAGAGGTTTGGAATCAAGGGTAAGCTAGACCCACGATTCATAGGACCATATAAGGTTCTGGGCCATAGAGGAGAAGTTGCTTATCAGTTGGAGTTACCGGAGGGGATAACTGTTCATCATGTGTTTCATGTGTCACAACTAAAGAAGTGCCACCCGGAAATGGCCGAAAAGCCACTAAGAGATATAGTACCCCTGAATGAGGTTCAATTGGAAAATGATCTTTCCTATGAGGAAAATCCCATCAAAATATTTGAAACAGCCAAAAGGATTACCCATAGCAATACTATCAGATTCTGCAAAGTTCAATGGAACCACCATTCCAAGGAAGAAGCCACGTGGGAACATGAAGAAGATTTGAAGGCGGAACACCCACACCTATGTGCTAGCCAACTTGAATATCGGGGACGAGATTCTTCTTAAGGGGGTTAGGTTTGTAACATCCCAGATTTTTAAGATGTTACTAGAAGCATGCATCATATCTTTGCATCACGGCATCTCATATTTCTTTAGTTGCATTGAAACCCCTCTCCCTAAACATAAACCATTTATTTTCTCTTATAGTCCTATAAGACATGTGGAGGTTATTTAAACCAAATCCTCAAAAGGCTATGCAAGAGGTTTACTCTATGACCCCATGTTGATCTCCCTCTTTTTACAAAAATTTAGAAACTGGTTTCATCATTTTTGGGATTTCCTTGCAAAAGTTATTAAAGAAAAGACAAAGCAGAAAATACTAAAAGAATTAAAAAAATAAAAGGACTAAACTAAATGGGACAGCAGCAGAGGCAGCCTCTGCCCCCCGCACGCGCGTCGCCCAAGCTGTGCCAAGCCGCCAGCGATCCCGTGGACAGCCCGCCAGCCCAGCACCCACTGATGCCCGGTCCCACCTGTCATCTCTTCTCCCCGACAAAATCGGAACCACCGAGCCTCGCCGGCCATGGAACGACCGCGCCACCCCGTCTCCGTATCTAATAGGACTCTCCCAGCCAGCTAATAAATAACGCCACCGCGACCCCCTCCTCTGTTTCTAAGCTTGCAAAACCCTAGCTCCTCGCCTCCGATCTCGATCGTTCAAGCCACCGCTGACCTTCGGTAGGTTGAGTACCGACGATTGGAGCTCCCCTTTTCCTTAATTTCTTCCCTACTGTTCTCCTCTCGCTCGACAGCATCGACTCACCTATTCTTTTTGCTATCTATCACAGCGTGCCGCCACCGATTGCTCCGGAGCTGCGGGAGAGAAGACACCGTCGTTACCGCTCGAGGAGGAGAAGGCCCTATCCAAGACGACAGTCGAGACCGAGAGGAGGAGACGATGGTCGGTGTCTATTCATCTTCTCCGAGGAGCACCGAAACGCAGTCGCCATACACTGCTGCGCCGCCGTTGGGAGGAAGGTGAGCTCGTTCTTCCCCCTCAACCTTTTGATCTAAGTTAAACGGTCTAGATTAGATCTGCAGTTTTTGTTTTAGCAAACCGGTACCGACCAATAGCGTTGCGCCGCGTGGAATGACCGCGTCGCCTAGCCGGGCCAATCAGAAGACGCCACTTGTCGCCGCGCGGACGTGCTGACTAGATCCAGTCTTTTAAATACTCAAATTATTGTTTAATCTTGTTTAATTCATAGTAAATCAACTACTTGGCCAAAATTTGCGTATAACATACCGTTGAATTCACAAAATTGTGTAGAACACAGATCTGATATAATTTTGCGAGATTGCAGCAGTAATATCTATGTAGAATTTAATCTCTAGAGTGGAGTATTTAATTCATAGAAAAATAATTAAACTTTCTCCGTTCTAGTTGATTCTTGTTGCGTTGGCTTTGTTTTTACAATGCCTACTGTCTAAAATTATAAAACCTTGCGTAGTACCTTTTGAGCAAATAAAATTACAATGCCTACTGTCTGTTTCGTGGCAGATTAGAAGTTTGATCTCCTTTTGAGCAAATAAAATTAAAGTAATAGTCCAAATTTCCTAAAACCTGCAGGAATTTAATACCAGCAACATCCCCAACACATTAGCAACCCTGGAAAAATATCTAGGTCAAATTAGAACACAATCTTGCATATTACCATGTTGCATGCATGCATATCATTCTATGGCATTATTTTTGTGCAAGTTGTGATTAGATATATGTTTGTGTTTTGTTAGATTGTTTGAAGTGCGCTGAGGAGTACTATTGTGTAGAGTGCTTCTCAGATCAAGGCAAGTTACACCACTTGTTCATATTTTTGTCCCAGTTTTAACTCTATGCATGTGATCTTAAAATTTTGTAGTATGCATGTGTAGGATGTTCTAGTAGAATTTTTCTTATTATTATTTTGCAAGTGCGATGATTTTGTAGTATGCCATGATTAGGTATATACTTAGGATTCTCCCCCTCCTAATAGGTTTCCATGTTTTTGCTAAATTCTTGCTATGCTATATAAATAAATTACCATTGAGGGTTTCGAAAGACAAGGAATTTTTCTAAGAATAAAGGCTCTCTTGAGCTATATTTTCTTCTCAAATCCACTTCAAAATAAAACTAAGTTTTCTTCTAGCCAGAATGGTTGTCGGTCAACGAGTGAGATTTTGGTGGAGGACGGCCGCCCCGGAATCAAAGAAGTGTGCCATGTTTCAGAATTCAGAAGCTTCCAAGTGCAACCACAATACATATGTGGTATGTCTTGGCTTAGTACTTAGTGGGAAACCTCACTGGGGTACCAATATTTGGAGGTTCATGGCACGGTTGGATCTAGCTGGTAGAGGGGCTAATAAGGGAAAGCCTCGCCATGGTCTTATCTCTAAAAGGACTTGGTCGTTGATTGTGGGTAAAGTGCACAAACTCTCAGGAGTATTGCAATCTGATCGATCAGCAGAGTTCACGGAAAAGAAAACTTGAGCATCTGAAGGACGGAGCCTCTGAAGGATCTTCCTCTCTCTCTTTCAAAACTTAAAGTTTTCTAAAACCCAAGGCGTGAGTCATATCGCTATTGGGTGGGTTTTGGGAACTTGGTGAGTAATATCCAAGTGTTAAGTTGTTTGGACACTTGGTGAGTAATATCCTCATGTTCCATTCGAACCTATATTACTTAAGCAAATGTTTTCAAAGTAGGATAAAAACTCTCTCTCTCTCTTCTCCATACTTAGATAAAACTAGCTTTGTGCAAAAGAACTCCACGGCCTAAACCAGCCTTGCATGTAGAGTTAGTCTTATTCATTTCTTGGTGTAATTTGCCAATACATTCAAAGTATTTACCCAACTTGTTGGCTACACGTCATATATGCAGAATCGGAAGATTTAAAGGTGCGTAGGGATCGCGAGTCTACACTCAACAAGCCTGGGGCATTATTGGACTCAAGCTATTTATGTTTCCGCTGTTATTTGAGCTAGATTTATGCGAAGAGAATTTGTAATAATTTCATACTCTGGATTCCTCGTGTAATAATGACATTGTGTTTTACATGACATTCGCCGACTGTGAGTACTAGCTATTGATCCAGGGACTAGCATGTAATCACAGGGACTTAGGATCTTTAGCGATCCAAGGTCACGACACCTTTGGTGAGAAAGGATTGGGCAACTTGCTGTAATTATTTGTTGTCTTTATTTATTTGCACTTTATTTCCTTGCTTTATCAGAAAACCCCTAAAAATCAGTTTGTTAAGTATTACAGAGATTACTTGCTCCATACCAGTAGACAACACCTTATGCTCCTCGTTGGGATCGACACTCCTATTTATCGAAAGTACTATGATATACCCCCTATACTTGTGGGTCATCAGATACAAGAGTCACCATAGAGGACATGGCAATGGGAATCAGCTAGCTAAGAGAGATATCAGTCAGGTTGAATATTTCAAGTGCATGAAAACAGGGCACTATGCTAATGAATGCCCAAAAAAGAAGACTGATGGGGCTAACAAGCCAAATCCTTTTCAAAACGGACAGGTGAATCACATCAATGTGGAGGAAATCCATGAGGAGTCTGATGTTGTGATTGGTAAGTTCAAAATCAATTCCTTTCTAGCACTTATCCTTTTTTATACCGGCGCATCGCATTCATTCATTTCAAGAGCATTTGAACACAAAAATAGACTCCCAACGGAAACAATTGGATCTCCTTTTAAAGTAAGCTCCCCAGTTGGAGAGATGATAGTAAATTTTGGATGTCATCAACTAGTCCTAGAGTTTGGAAACTACAAGTTTCCAGTTAGTCTAATAATCCTAGAATCCCAAGGATTGGATGTAATATTAGGCATGGACTGGATGAGTCGTTATGTAGGAGTGAGAGACTGTGCCAGACGAACTGTTACACTCACAAACCCAGAAAATAAACGTATTAGGTTCAAGTCTAACTTTGAACCCAAAGGAAGTAAGTTAAATTCTCTTAAGGGGGTTAGCCTAGACAGTGTACCAGTAGTGAAGGAGTACCCTGATGTGTCTCTGGAGGAATTATCGGGAATGCCACTAGATAGGGATGTGGAGTTTCTAATTGACTTACTGCCAGGATCTGGACCCATAATAAAGAGAACTTACAATATGTCAGTGGATGAGTTAAAATAGCTCAAGAAATAGCTTGGAGAACAGTTAAAGAAGGGATTTATCCAACCAAGTTATTCATCTTGGGGTACACCAGTTTTGTTTATTGAGAAGAAATATAGAAGTCAGAGTCTATGCATAGATTATCGATCACTCAACGAAGTGACCATAAAGAACAAGTACCCCTTACCCAGAATCAATGATCTCTTTGATGAGGTAGAAGGAGCTCGTGTGTTCTCAAAAATTGATCTTTGATCAGGTTACTTTGAGCTAAATATTAGAGAACAAGTATACCAAAGACTATTTTTACCACTAGTTATGGATTGTATGAGTATACAGTGATGCCATTTGGACTAATAAATGCACCAGCTTATTTCATGAACATGATGAACAATGTGTTCATGGAGTTTCTTGACAAGTTTGTTGTGGTATTCATCAATGACATATTGATTTATTCCAAGAGGAATGAAAAACATGAAGAACATTTGCGTTTGATTCTTGAGAAGCTCAGAGAACACAAGTTGTATGCCAAGTTTAGTAAATGTGAATTTTGGTTGAATGAAGGTGGATTTCTTGGACATATTGTGTATGGGAATGGTATAGTTGTCGATCCCACAAAGGTAGCAGCTGTAACAGAGTGGGAATCTCCCAAAACAGTTAAAGAGGTCTGTAGTTTCCTAGGCTTGGCAGGATACTATAGAAGGTTCATCGAGAATTTCTCGAGAGTAGCTACGCCGATTATGGATCTGCTAAAGAAGGAGAAGAAGTTTGATTGGACTGAAGTATGTGAAACCAGTTTTCAAGAGTTGGAGAAATGATTAGTGTCAGCACCAGTTTTATGCTTGCCAGATCTAGAGAAAGACTTCCAAGTTTATTGTGATGTATCTCACCAACGATTGGGTGGAGTGTTAATGCAAGAATGAAAAGTGGTGGATTATGCCTCGAGACTTCTCAAGACTCATGAAATAAACTATAATACGCATGACTTTGAGTTGGCCTCTGTTGTCCATGCACTCAAAACATGGAGACACTATCTGTTGGGAAAACTTTGTGAAGTATTCACCGATCACAAGAGTATGAAATACATTTTCACCCAGAAAGAACTCAACATGAGACAAAGAAGGTGGCTAGAACTTATCAAGGATTACGACTTAAGTTTGCAATCCCATCCCGAGAAAGCAAATGTCGTAGCCGATGCATTAAGCTAGAAGGTTTATCCTTGGAAGTACAACCAACACTAATGGATAAAATCAGGGAAGCTCAATAGTTGGACAAGGAAATAGAGGAGATCAAGATTAAAATTATTAAAGGAAAGGCAAAAGGATTACATGAAGATGAACAAGGAACCTTATGGTATGGAAAGAGTATCTGCATTCCACAAGATCCAGAACTTTGGAAATTGATCCTGCAAGAATCACATAATTCACCATATTCTATTCATCCCGGTAACTCCAAAATGTACATGGATGTGAAAGAAAGATTTTGGTGGAACAATCTAAAGAAGGATATTGTAGAGAATATTGCTTTATGCGATGTGTGTAGTCGAGTAAAGGAGGAACATCAAAAACCGGTAGGGTTATTACAACCACTGGCAATACCTGATTGGAAGTGGGATAAAATCGAAATGTATTTTATCATAGGACTGCCAAGGACTAGATATAGATATGATTCTATTTGGGTTGTTGTGGATCGCTTAACCAAAGTGGCTCATTTCATACCCGTGAAGACCACCTATATAAGTGCTAAATTATCCAAGATCTATATGAACAGAATTGTATGTCTGCATGGAGTACCTAAGAGTATTGTGTCTGACAAAGGAACTCAGTTCACTTCGCATTTTTGGCGACAACTGCATGAGTCATTAGGAACAAGACTATAATTCAGCACAACATTTCATCCTCAGACTGATGGACAGACAGAAAGGACCAATCAGATTTTGGAAGATATGTTGAGAGCTTGTGAGCTAGACTATGGATCTAGTTGGGATGAAAGTCTGCCATACACAGAATTTTCTTACAATAACATCTATTAATAGAGCATAGATATGGCTTCGTTTGAATTCCTTTATGGAAGAAAGTGTACTCCACCATTATTATGGAATGGAGTAGGAGAAAGAAACTTATTCTGACCATATCTGATCAAGGAAGCCAAAGAGAAAGTCAGAATGGTAAAGGACAGATTGAAGATATCCCAATCTTGACAAAAGATCTATGCAAATCCAAAACGTAGAGAGGTCACCTATGAGGTAGGTGATAGAGCTTATCTCAGAGTCTCGCTACTTCGTGGTGTGAAGAGATTTGGATTTAAAAGGAAATTGGAACCTCGACATGTAGGACCATTCAAGATTTTGAGCCGTAAAGGAGAAGTGGCCTATGAGTTAGAACTATCAAAATCCCTGTCAGCAGTTCATAATGTGTTTCATGTAAGACAGTTGAAAAAGTGTCATCCAGTGATGGAAGAAACTTAGTTAAAAGACACTATACCATTGGAGGAAGTTTAGTTAGAGAATTATCTCACTTATGAAGAGAAACCTATCAAGATTCCTGAGACAGCAGAAAGAGTTACTCGTATTAAGACAATCAAGTTCTGCAAAGTACAGTGGAACCACCACACTGAGGAACAAGCAACTTGGGAAAGAGAATATGAGCTTCGGAAAGATCACCCTCACCTATTTGCTAGCCAATCCGAATATCGAGGGCAAGATTCATCTTAAGCGGGTTAGATTTGTAACATACGAATTTTCATCAAATCAAAAAATTCATAATTGCATTCATATCATCATGGCATGTGAGCATTGCATAAAAATTTCAACTTAAAAACACTAGCAAAACCCTAATTTTAAAACCCTTTTATATGGATGTATGGGGCCTTTGTTTTTATTTTTATTTTGCACCCCAAAATGTTTTGGAGTGGTTTGTTATGTTTAAAACAATTTTAAATACTAGGATCACCCCTCCAAATTTTGGTGAAAATTTGGTTTATTTTGGAATTGTTTTGATAGTTCAAATCTTATTTAGAAAATCAAAACAGAAAATAAAAAGGCTAAAGAGAAAAAAAGAGAAGCCAACCAGCTAACCTACGCAGCCCAGCAAGCAGCCCAGCAGCCCACCCGACACGCTCCCCTCTCCCCCTCTATTTCTCACTGCGCGCGACTGCACCCACTCGCTGACGCACGGGCCCCACTGCCATGTTGGCATCGCCGTCCCTAAATCCCAGCGCGACGACCCGCTCCGCCGCTGTCGTTTCTCCCGAATCAATTCGAATCAAGGCGCTTGAATCATGGCTTGGTTGCCTCCTTCGAGCCTTTCCACTTAAACCCCTCGGCCCCCTCTCCATTTCCCCTTACCCAGCAACCCCGAAGAGCCCCCAGGCTCGACGAATTTCAACTCGCACCATAGTAGCTCCGACGAGATCGTCGACGGTGAGCCTTGTGCGCCCCCTGCCCTCTGGTTCATGCGCTAGCCATCTTCAGGCGCATCCACTGATGCTTGCCGTTTGCTTTCTTGTGCACCAGAGCCTCGTCTCCGTCTTCGACTGCAAGCGCCCGACGGTAAGATCTACTCCGACAAGCAATTCCATTTGTACCAGTGCGCCCCTCCTTCGTCCGCAACCATCACTGCCTCCACGTTGTCACGGCGACTCGGTAACACCCTTGTGCCCCTTCCTTATCCCCTGGCCTCGCCGGAGCACCGCATCTAATGTGTCGCCGCCGCGCTCGCCATTTGCGTCGCCACTTTCTGGCCAGCACGATTAGATCTGCTGGATCCAGATCCAGCTGCTTAGATTAGATGCTAGCGGGAAGCCGTATGGGTAGATCTGAGCTGCACGATTTCATTTACAGCTGACAGCGTGCGAGCGTGATCCGCGCGACGCGATACGGGCCAATTAGATGGCGCCATGTGTCTGTTTTGTTTTAAAAACCATATTTAATTTATTATTTGCTCAAACTTGTAAAATTTATAACTTTTGTTCTGCAATTCAGAAAAATACAAATTAGGTGTCTGTGGATTCAGAAAAATGTGAACTTTGCTTCTGCAGCCTTAATTTGGTCTTTTGAATCTGTAAAATTAGAGTTTTGTGTAGAGACATTTGTAGGGCTATTTTGGCTATAAAATTATTTAGTATATTATTTTTAGATGATTTTTGTGATCTTTAGACTTTAAATTGTATAATTTATCTTCTGTACTCTAGAGTTTAGTTTTTAAAAGGTGGAAATCATCCCATTGCAGTTTTGCATGCATTCATATTATTTTTTAGTGTTATATTGATTTGTATATATTCTGTTGCTTGATTTTGTTGTGTAGATTGTGAAGTGTGTGATTGTGAGGATTGTACCTATTCTCCTAGCTACCAACGAAAGTGATATTTCATCTTATGTCCTATTATTTTCCTATTGCACTAGTGATATTTCTAGTAGGACTTGCATGATAGTTTTCAAGTATAATGCTATGCTATGTAATCATATAGATTATATCTTGGTAGTACTTCCATAAGATAAGAGACATCGTATGCTCACTACTAAGAAAACGCCTATTCATGGCGCACCTGAAAAGGCCTTCCGTGGCGCACTAGCAGTGCGCCACGGGCCTCACACTACGGCTATCTCGTAGCTGTGGTGCACTGCATGGTGCGCCATGGTTGTGTCGAGATAGGTGTGGCGCACTACCAGGTGCACCACGGCTAGGGGTACAGGGTGCGCCACAGATGTGTTTTTCAAAAAACAAAAAAAATTGCAAAAAAACCCTCATTTTGAATTGCAAAAGCAATCGAGGCCGAAGCAAGGACACCGGAGCAAGGTGGCTAGAGATAGGTGAAGGGGAAAAATGGGAAGGAGGAGAAGGAGAAGGAAGAAGGAGAAGGAAAAGGGGGAGGGAAAGTTGAGGGGTAGGTGGGTGGGGTGGTGATTCAAATTTGAATCCCGCCCAAGCTTATCCGTGGTGCACTAGGTGGTGATGCGCTACGGGTAAGTTACCCTCTTTTTTTTCTGTAGGAAAAAACGATCTTTTGATCATAACTTTTTACTCTTTTCGAATATTGAAAATCTAAAAAATCTCTAAATGACCTAAGGTCATTGCAAGCGGAAGCGAAATCTCGTTGTGGTCATTTTGGTATATTATACGATTTTTCGATATCATATGCAAAAGTTACGGCCATTTTACCGTGGCATGACTTTTTTTGCAGATAAAGTCAAAATTATTGTTTGTTAATTTTCCTACAAACTATACCACATTACCTACATAAATATGGAAGGATTATATTTTTGGAAGTGTTTATCATTTTCTTTTATTTTTTGCAAAACCTAAAAAGGCGATCCACGGGGGGTTGGTGCGAGCCAGTAGAGCACTACGACAGAGTGCCCTACGGCTAAGTTGACCCAGCTGCTGCAGCACACATGCCCGTAGCGCACTAGGTCAATGTGCGCTACGGCTAAGTGACACATCCGTAGCGCACCTTGACCTAGTGCGCTACAGGTATGTGTGTTGCGGCCATCTATGCCCTGGCCCACACATAGCCGTGGCGCACCACCCCCATGTGCGCCACGCTTATGATAGTTAGCCGTAGAATGGCATATGGGCTCTACCTTGACCCACACATAGCCGATTTGAGATATTTTGTGTTGCGAAGCTTCCAGTTCAACCACATGGCATATGCGCTCTACCTTGATCAACTAAGTTGCAAGAACTCAGCCAGATGGACATACGGTGGTAGTGTTGATAGAATGGAACTTGTCCATGGTGGTCTGAGGTATTGCTTTTGAAAAGTCTCGTCTTGATGCATGTCGAGTCTTGTCGGGAAAGTGTACCACCTCTCGAGAAGGGTAAACCTAAGTACTTAGCCATGTCCCCGGTTATGGACAATTCTGACCGTCAAAGACATTGAAACTGTTCAAGAATCTCCTCATCCCAATTTCTCTCAGTTAAAAATAGTGGGTGAATAAGGGTAGAGGTTCACTAATGTCTATTGGTGGTTCCTTGGTATTTTGTAAAACAAAACTTAGTATTTTTAAACTAGTAGGATAAATCTTACTTGAGCAAAGCCAGCCTGATCCACAGTTAGCCAAATTCATGTAGTTGTTCAATTCTACTATACAATTATGGTATCACTTGCCAATACTATTCCAACTATATTGACCCTTTGTGGCTGTAACTTATTATGTTTGAAGGGAATATGCCCGAGAGGAAATAATAAAGAGGTTATTATTGTATTCCATATTTATAATAAATGTTTATTTTGCATGCAATAATTGTATTAATACAGAAACATTAATACATGTGTGTTTAATAAACAGAAAGGAAGTTCCTAGTTATGCCTCTCTGATAAACTAGCACGTTGATTAACAAGATGACCAAAGTTTCCTGATCATAGACATTGGATGTTGTTAATAACAAGGTCACAACATTAATGTAATGATGTGATGAACATTCATTCGAAGTATAGAATTACAATCAAAGTTATTGAGTTTATATTGCTATAACAACTTACGAAGTGATCCTAATCCTTAGACCATGAGATCATGTCAATCACTAACACCAGAAGAGTTTCTTGATGACATCGAACGTCACACCGTAACTGGGTGATTATAAAGATGGATTCAAAACTAATAAAGTGTTATGTTGAGGCTCATGGATCGAGAGTGGAATGTGTTCATCCCGATGACATATAGATATACTCTGGGCCCTCTCGGTGATATCACATGGGTTAGCTTGAAGCAAGTGATTTGATCACTAGAATGTTATATCACGGGAACGAGAAAAGAGTGCATGTCGGTAATGATATCAAACTAAGTATGGAGATACCGATGATCGAATCTCATACATGTAATATATCGTGAAACAAAGGGATTAAGATACTAGCATAAAAGGTTCCGACGATCACAGGAAAGTCATCGTTGAATGTGTGGGAGTCAGTATGGATCTCCAGGTCCCGCTTCTGATTATTGATCGGAGAAGGGTCTCGATCATGTCCGCATTATTCGTGAACCGCAGGGTGGCACACTTAAGGGACACTGACATCCAATTGGAGCAAAAGCTTCATGCCGGAAAGAATAACAAGCGTAGGAATTTATTTCACTAGACACCAAATTTGTTTCGGTTGAAATTGCTGAAACTGGTTCTGCATGTGAAATTGAATACTAGCAAGGGGTTTTATGTGAATGTTTTTTAATTAAAGTAATTAACAAAATTCTGAATAAATAAATAAAAGTGTTTTATTTAAGTGAGAGCTTGCATTAAATTTGGTTGAAATTTAATGCATGTGAGTGGATTTTTGAGTGGGAGCTCCACCCACATGAATGTGGAAGAGGTGGGGGCAGCCACCATGGCTGGCGCCATGCTCCTTGGGGTGCTCCCCCTCTCCCTATAAAAGGCCCCCATATCCTCCTCTCAAGGCACACCTCCTCGTGAAGGATCTCTCTCCCCCTCTAGTATTTATTCCCCATGGTCTCGGACTAGCGAGATACATGTTCCCGGTGGATTTTCGGCAATAAAGAGTTGTGCTTCCGCAGCATCGCTGGAGCGAGGAGACGGAGGTTGCTCGGTGTCTTGTACGTGTGTGCGACCACGGATGCGCTGATGTTTTGCGGCGCTAGGACTTCCTCTCGATCTTGAGATCGGCAAGAGATCATTTACATCAACCACGAGTTTAAGTCGTTAAGATTTGTCGGTCTTCAAGGGTATGTTCTCTAAGGATATACATCCGCCCGTTATTTGTATCTAGTAGATAGATCTTGGTACATAGTTCCCATCGTAGGAATTTTTTTGTTTTCTATGCTGCGAACCCTATAGTGGTATCAGAGCCGGATCTATGCGTAGATGCTTTGGACGGGTAGTACACATATGAGTATGTGGGCGATGATGATCATTTTATTGCTTCTTAGTTGTACTTTGGATATTGGTCGCATAGTGGGATGAAGCGGCGCGGACAAACTTTACATGTCCTCGCACATGAGACCTGTTCCACGCTTGACATGCAACTAGTTTTGCATAAGTGGCTAGCGGGTGTCTGTCTCTCCTACTATAGTCAATATATAATTTGCAACGAGTTGTCAACAATTTGGTTATCCTCGTTGTGGTTCATGTTCGTATGTAAGAACGGTTCTATCTTCGAAAGCTCTAAGCCACGTAAAATTTGCAATGGATAAATTAGAGGCATCTAGTTTAGATTGTTGCTAGGCTAGTGTCATGATATGGTGATGTTGTAAGTAGAATTATAAGTTGATACTCTTACAACACACATAATGTGTATGTTCCATATACCTTGGCCTTACACATAGAGGTATGATAGTGATCATACCATGATGCACATGATGGAGATCAAGTGCGGGAACCATATCATTTCACTTATTAACATGTGATGTTTGATTGCATATTATTTTGCTTGTTTGGCGTTTTATTAGCATAGTAAGATGATCCCTCATTTAGATATCAAGATAGGAATGTCTTCTTCCTTAAATATGCACCGACATTGTTTCGTCGCTTCAAGACATCACGTGATGATCGGGTGTACTTGAATCCACGAGCATATCTCGGGTGTAAGAAAGTTACAAAAGCGAATACTAAGGTTCTTACTTGGCGAGCCTAGCATGTACAGACATGGCCACGGAACACAGACCGAAAGGTTAAGCATGTCACATCCCAAAATTTTCCAAATTTTGAAATGTGAAAAATAAATAAACAAAATAAATAATTGTTGAAATTTAGGGTGAAAAGAAACTTTTTGATTCCAAATGGAAACATAAAAACCCATCTTGAACAAAATTTGAATGAAAAGGGAATCAAACAAAATTTCAATCAAGTGAAATGCATTCATCAATGAATGTATCTTGAAAGTTAAACCAAAACCCTAAAACCCTAATGGAAAAAAAATCATTTCCAAGATCTCTCTAAGACTATGGACTTGATCCATATAAAAATCTATCAACAAACATTTTTAAATGATCAGGAATGATAAATAAAAATATTATAAAACCATAGAAATTGGTTTCACTCGATTTGTAACCATGGATAAAAACTTATCAATATAATAAGATAAAAGAAAATAATTTCCAAAGGTAATAAAGCTCCTATCTAAAATTCATACCAAATTGTGAGCAAAGTAATCCTAAAGATATTTAAAAAGATAAAAAAATATTAAATATAATTATACAAATTGGAATCACCAAGTTTGGATCTATAAATAAAAAGATATGGATTTTATAAGGCAAAGGAAGAAAATAAATAAATAAGGAATATTTAAAAAGCCAAATAAAATCTTTTCCAAATCCATAAAAAAAATGGAAGAATATTAAGTAATAAAAATAAATATAAGATTATTTAAATAAAACTATATGGGCTTTGAACCATATTCAATTTTATTTAAATAAAGACAAATTGCCTAAACTAAATAAATAATAAATCCCAAGAAAATTATTTAGAAGACAATTTAAATCTTGAATTAAATCCATAAGCAAATGGAATAAAGATAATCCAAATCCATATGAAATAAAGGGATAAAGAATATTCAAATAAAATGATATGGCATTAACCAAATTCAATTCCATTTGAATGAAGACAAAATGCCAAATAGAAATGATTAATTAAATCATGAGAAAATAATAAAATTGGAATTTCCCTAAAGGGAATAAAAGTTATCTAATTAACTTAAAAGGAATAAAAGAATTATTTGAATAAAATTTATATGGGATTAAAACCATATTTTATTTTATTTGAATGAAGACAATTGCCATTTTAAATGAATATTAAATCATATTAAAATAATTTAAATAATTCAAAGGTTATTATTTACACTAATGAATACATAAAACCTAATGAAAAGGGTTTGGTAAAAAATTTGAATTCAAATAGAAGTTTTAAAACATATTTAAAAGATTATTTAAATAAAGACTAGTACCTTTTTTAAATAAATAATAAAAGAATAAAAGAATTATTCTATAATGGAATTTAAAATACATTGATAAACAATATTAAAAGCTTACTGAAAAGTTTGGAAAGTTCTGAATTCAAATGGTTGTTTGAATTATTTGAACAAAATGAAAACAGGAAAAGAAATCACAAAAAGAAAAGGATTCAGAAATAGAAAAAAATAAAAGAACCAGCCTAACTAACCCCAGCGCAGCCCACCTACTCTCCCCCTCCCAAAGCATTTTGCACTCGCGAAATGACCCACACAGGCACTGACGACCAGAACCCACCATAACCCCACTCACTCGCTGACAACCAGACCCCACACTGCCCCATCGTCGTCTCCACCCTACGACCCATTCCTCGCTCATTTCTGCTTTGATTTCATGGGATTAATTCACGTCAATGCCGCGAGTAATGTCTGTAAACAATCGCGCACGATAACTGGCCTCCCCCTTCTCTACCTTCCCCTCAAACCCCTCCGCCAATCATCCACCAGGCCGCACGAATTTGCGCTCAAACCACCGTCGTCTCCGACGAGCATCTGCGACGATTTCGGCGAACCACCACCCCCTTGCCTCCTAGTTTCCACAAGGACACTCCCCATTGTCTTGCGCATCCGCCAGTAGCCTCCACTTGACCACGTGTGCCCCCTAGCATCGACAACCTCGATGACAGACCGCCTCCACCGTCTGCCTCCACTCTGACGAGCTCTACTGGTGAGCCCTGCACGTTACTCTCTTACGAACCTAACGGTGCCCTCTGTTTGTCTTATCATGCCATAAATCTTCGCCTCCATCGAAGAACAGATGAGCCCGACGCTGTCGTGAACTCCGGCGAGGAAACGCTAGAGACTCCCTGTGCCCCTTTGTCAAAGGCGACCACCTCGAGCTTCCCAACACCACGGCGAGTCTGGTGAGCCCCTTCCCTCTCTCTCTCTCGCTTCCTATATCGCCGGCAACGTCATTTCCCAAGCGTGCCGCCGTCATCCACCGTCACAGCGCCGCCCACCTATGGTCAGTACGATTTGGGCTGTTAGATCTGGATCGTATGTGTGAGATTATAACTTAAACGGAAGAGGTATGTCTGATTATTTACCATGTGATGCACTTTAGATCCAACGCTCTGTGTTAGTGGTTCCGTGCAAACCGGTACCATCGAATAAGAATAATACACGTGGCCCTGCCTGTTGATTTAAAAACAGAATTGATCTATTAGATGCTAGATTTTGTAAAATTCATAACTTTAGATCCACACGTCCAAATTTTGCAAATTTTATATCATTGGAATCAGGAAAAAGAATAATTTGCAACCATCACCTTGGTTTAGTGTTTTGCTTCTGGAAAATTAGTTGTTTTTGCAGAAATATGTTTAGACATATTTTGAGTATAAAATTTATTCTAAAAATGTTTTTAGGGTAAAATATTTTGTAAATGATTTGTTTTGAACCTACTGACCGTAAAAACCAACTTTTGGATTTTAAAATATATTTGGTGACACTAAGGAATTTTTCCTTTAAATAAAATAATTTCTAGTTAAATAAAAATGTTGACTATGGTTTATAAATGCTTTTTGAGTAAAACCTAAATGGTTTGATTTAAACTCTTTGACCCTAAATATTAATATTGGTGTTTAAAAACATTTTGGATAACATGAGAAATTATTCCTTTTATTAAAATCATTGCTAGCAAAACAAAATGATTTAAATGGCCAAATGTCACTAACTTGTTTTCAAATGACCTTGCCACTTTTATAAATGACAAATAGGTGTTTTAAAATGTTTATAACCTATTAGAGACCACCTTTCCAAATAAAATAATCTTTTGCATGCACTGTTTTGTTTTTTTATTTATGTGGTGAATTGTTTGAATGTTAGTTTTGAAATTGTGCCTTGCTTGATTGAATTGTAGTGAACTTTGAAGAGTGTGACTATTGCAACATCAAGGAGTGAACTTATATTCTCTACCAAAAAGGCAAGTGGTGCTTCATATTTTTGTCCCATTATCTTCACTGTGCATTAGTGATATTTCTAAGTAGGACTTGCATGAAATTTTCTATGTGTTAACTATGCCATGGGAAATCCTAGTAGATGATGCCTTAGTAGAATTTTCCCTAAGTTAAGATTCCTACTACTATCATGCTTAGCCTGGCTAGTAGAAAACAAGGGTGGATTATATTCATGCTATGAAATATCTCTAAGTCAATGACTTGTGTTTTGTTTAATAAAACAACTATGTGAATGAATCACCTGGGTGGAATGGTGTGAATGGATTATGTTGAGTGGTTACACAGGGACCCATATTTATGGCCTACCCTAGTGTATCTCACTTGTGGAAAGCCACCCAGGAACAAAGATATTTGAGATGTCAAATGTTGAGAAGCTTCAAGTGCAACCACATGGCAATATGGGCTCTGCCTGAATCATATAGGTTGCAATAACTTATCCAAATGGACAGTTGGTGGTAGGGGGTGATAGGTTTGGGAACGCGTCCATTTTGATCTAAGGGAAGGCTTCTAAAATATCTTGTCTCGATGCATGTCGAGTCTTGTGGGGAAACTGCACCACCTCTCGAGAGAGTAAAATCTAAGAACTTAGCCGTGTCCCCGACAATGGACAATTTGAGCATCAAGACATGGGAACTATCAAGGATCTCCTCATCCCAATTTATAAGTTAAAATCTTGTGGTTGAATAAGGGTAATGGTTAACCAATATTCCTTGGTTGTTCTTTGGGTGATTTGACAAACAAAAACTTAGTGTTTTCAAATGATAAGGAAAATCTATTTTGAGTAAAGCAAGCCTAAGCTCCACTTAGCCAAATGCATATAGATGATAGATACCACTACTCTACCATAGTATCACTTGCCAATACAATTCAAATGTATTGACCCTTGTGGTTGTAACTTATTATGTTGCAGGCTTGTTTGATGTTAGTGAAGTATGTTGATTAGGATTACAAGTCTACAACCAACATGATTGCCTGTGGCACTTTGAAGATGAAGGCCTCCATGCTACATAGTTATTTCTGTTGCATTGTAATAATATAGCCAAATGAGCTATGTAAGATGTAATGAATTATTTTATTCCTAGTTATAAAGTTGTACTATGACCTTTGTTTCTTGATATTACATCTTAAACTATGGATGCTAGATATTGATCGAGGGACGAGCATTGTAAACACAGGGATCTCTACCTTATTAGGTTGGGACATATACAAAGCATGAGTCATATGGAAGATATGATGCCCATCTGATGCTCGCCTTTGAAGCTACATCGACTCACGTGATGATCGGACTTGGTGTAGTGTATATGGTTCATGTAATCACCAAAAAGGCACGAGGGATGTCGTTTTTGAGTGGGAGTTCATTTCTAATTTGGATTAGTAGAACTCAATATATCATAAATTAAATCAAAGTGAATTTGCATAATTTTTTGTAGTCATTGGCATTCGTTCACCACCTTATTCTTAGTTGTAATTGAGATAATAGAACTATAGAATTCTGGATATTTACTTTACGAACTGGTATCATATTGTGTTGAGTGTCAATCTAAAGTTTAAAGTCCTATTGCAAACTTTCAGCAAACTCTGTTTACTCCATGAAATTTAATAATTGGTATTAAATCGAGAGTAACAATTCCAGTGTTAGTATCTTAAGTATCATGTTTGCCTCCATGATTCTTGATTGTTTTAATATCAAGTTTATCTAGGAGCTGAAAGAATTGTTTCAGAAACCATCATGTGTGGCAGATATAACGATATCTGGTTACAATATGATAGATTATAATATATGTTGTAACACTACGGTTCTGAAAAGATCGTAGCTTCTATGTGGCATGCTAATCCCTAGATCGGTTCATTGGCCCACAATAGAATAAGATGAATAACATATCAAAATATCCGTGTATCATAAATAACGAAGATCCAGAGTATCATTATTACAATAAAAGCTTAGCTCAAGGCTATCTCAAGTTATTCAAGTAGCAGCATAAATATAGTAAATCCTCCATTCTTCAAATTGCCCACAAGTGAACAAGTGCCGAGTGGAGTACCGTGGCCTAAATCGGTTACTCAGAATCGGAATATCCTGCAACATGTAACGTAGCAGCCCCGAAGGGTCAATACATGGATGTAGGGCAAGTGGAGCTATTAAAGGAGACAATAGTGCTAACATCTACATGCATATTTGGCAAGTGGAGATGTGGCTAGCTTGCATTTGCAAAACCTTTGTCCTACTTTCTCAAACAGTTTTTGATTTTCTTTGCAAAGATCCCAATTAAGTTAACCCATCAACATTAAAGCAATTATGAAATTAGAATGAGCGAGAAACATGTCATGGAATCAATATCAAGCAACTCAGACGTACATAACCGGGGACACGACTCATCGATTAGATTATACACCCTGCAGGGGTTAGTACACTTTACCATGTGACTTGGCCAGCCCAGCTCGTACCACCACTCTCATTTTGGGTGATGATAGGGAGAAGTCCAAGAAGAGACCGTTCGGGAAGTAGCTCCCCAAACCCGACATGCACCGGTCCAACCTACCAAAATTCTACATCTCTGGATACGTGGGTTTGAGTCACCACAACCTACTGAGTCCAACCAACCGCCCATTTCATTATTGGCACATGGTTGTACACGTAAGCTACAAAATAAAGAAGCCAATCATTCTCCCTTGATACCTGGGTGCCTTTCCGCAATGATACCACCAAGAATTATCAATCCCATCACACCCAGGAGATTCATTGATTAAGTTGTTTTAGTTTTCACAAACCAAAACATTTAGAAACAACTTTCAGTGATGTAACCCAGCCCTCGTTCATCATAGCATGGCTAAGCACATCTACCAACGGTGGTTCATCTATAAGGAAAGCCCTATCACATAATAGGACATAGCATAGCGATAGTAATATCCTACACATGCATATACAAAATACACGACAATGCATTGAAAATAGTAGGACAACATCATGAACAAGGTAGAATCTACTTGCCTTGGCTGTAGCGGTCGGAAGAACAATCCACACACGAGCGAACGTTGCACTCGTCACAATCTACACTATACAAATGCAATCATAAACAAACCATCGACAATCATATGCAAACAAAGACGATGCAAGATGCATGCATGACAAGTTGAGTAACGCTACAGTAGCATCACATAATCTTATTTAGTATAACTACTATATGCATGCATGGACATCATTTTGTGTGCAAAGAAAACAAAGCATGCAATTTATAATGCTCAAATAATAGAGCTAGAAACTAAATAATTAGCCACTGCTAACATACTATTTGTAAAATCTTGGAAACTTTCCACTGCATAGGCAACTCATAATAGAATCAGTACCAGTTGGAATTTCTCAAAAAGGATTTATATAAAGCCCTGGGTAATTAAAATACTACAATAAGCCTTTAAATAGATTCTACAAATTCCAATACTGTAAACCTAACTTTTTGATTCACTATAAGATTCCCCTTGTTTTAGTGAATCCAGGGACATCTTATTTGCAATTTTTGGAGTTACACAACTTATTCCATGAATTTAATACTCCAAAAAGGGAATTAACTCATTTAGTTAACCAGGACAAAACTTTGCTGTAAAAGTGTAAAACAACCGTACATAAATATTATACACGAGACATTGATTCTACACATATTTTATTTGCAATTTTTGGCCCAGTAGATCTAAAGATATGAATTTTACAATTTTTAGCTATTTTCTGCCAATTTAAATCAAATTAGAAATACACAGTCAAAGTTGACTGTTGACCGCGCCTATGTGGCAGCTGACGTGGCGGTTGACTAGTCAGCTGCCTGTGCTGACCTTTGCACGGTCCATCTGGACCGCTGGAGCTCGGCGGCGGCGTCGGGGCATGGTCCTGCGGGAAGAAAAAGAGGGGGCGATCAGCGGGTGGCGGCGGTGTTGGCCAGCGAGCGATCGAGACGAGGGGGAGACGCGTGCGGCGGCAGGCGCGCTTACCACGGTAATGGCGGCGACGTACTCCGGCGAGAAATCGGCGGAGATTGGAGGCGGCTTGGGCGAGGGTTTTGGGGGGGGTTTAGGAGAGGCGAGAGAGGGCTATAAGGGGGTAGTTCGCAGGCGGCGCACGGAGTCGTCGATCTGCGCCTAGTCGGCCTCGGCGTGCTGGCAGCCATGCTGGGTCCAGGTAGCGAAGCCAAGCTGCTGCCCTTTTTTTTTGTTCCTTTTTTTTCTTTTTTTCAGCCGATTTCTTTAACTGGATTTTATTCCAGAACTATCCAGACTTTTTAGACAAAAATTCAGATTTGCGTAACTTTTGCTACGGAGCTCCGAATTGGGTGAATCAAAGTGCTACGGGTTCATGGCGGAACCCTCTATGCACCTGTGCCTTCCATACATCAAAATTATAATGTTCTTGACAGAGGCATGGTAAAACCTAGTGTTCAAGTATAGGTGTCAAAATGCAAATGCAAGTGGTTTGTTTTGTCAGAACCTTTTCAAACCGAAATTTTGCATGGATGATCATGATGCAATGCCATGAATGTTATGTAGTACCAAATCTAAAATTTGGGATGTGACAAGACTAACCCCCTTAAGATGAATCTCGTCCCCGAGATTCGGCGTGGCTAGCAAATAGGTGTGGGTGGTCCTCTCGGATGTTATCCTCGCGCTCCCAAGTGGCTTCCTCTTCGGTGTGGTGGCTCCATTGCACCTTGCAAAACCTGATTGTCTTGGTACGGGTAATCCTCTACGCTGTCTCCAGTATCTTGATCGGCTTCTCCTCATAGGTCAAGTCATTCTCAAGCTGAACCTCCTCTAGTGGAACCGTGTCTCTCAATGGTGTATCCACCATCTCCGGGTGGCACTTCTTCAGATGGGACACGTGGAACACATTGTGGACCATGGACAGAGCCTCTGGCAACTCCAACTGATAAGCAACCTCTCCTTTGCGGGCTAGGACCCGGTATGGTCGAATAAACCGAGGTGCCAGCTTACCCTTGATTCCAAACCTCTTAATTCCACGTAGTGGCGACACTCTGAGGTATGCTCTATCACCTACCTCATACACCACTTCCTTGCGCTTGGAGTCTGTGTAGCTCTTCTGCCTTGATTGTGCTACCTTCAGTTTGTCCCTGATCAAGGCGACCTTCTCCTCAGCGTCCTTGATCAAATCAGCTCCAAACAGCTGACGTTATCCCACTCCATCCCATAGCAATGGTGTCCATCATCTTTTCCCGTATAGCACATCGAACGGTGATGTCTTGATGCTGGTTTGATAGCTGTTGTTGTAGGAAAACTCAGCATACGACAAATTCTCATCCCAACTAGAACCATGAGCCAAAGCGCAAGCTCTCAGCATATCCTCCAAAATCTAATTTACCCTCTCGGTCTATGCATCAGTCTGGGGGTGGAATGCTGTGCTAAACTCCAACCTAGTCCCTAGTGACTCGTGTAGCTGGTGCCAAAAGTGTGAGGTAAATTGGGTGCCTCTATCTGATACAATTATCTTAGGAACTCCATGCAGGCACACAATTCTGTCCGTATAACTTTGCACTCCTGTAGGTCGTCTTCACCGGTATAAAGTGGGCTACCTTGGTCAAATGGTCGACCACTACCCAAATGGAGTCATATCCAGACCTGGTCCTGGGCAATCTTGTGATAAAATCCATTCCCACTCTATCCCACTTCCAATCCGGCACGGGAAATGGCTATAGCAGTCCTGCTAGCTTCTTGTGTTCCGCCTTCACTAGGCTACATACATCACATAAGGAAATATTCTCGGCGATGTCTCCCTTCATGTTGTTCCACCAAAATCTATCCTTTAGATCCTTATACATCTTCGTATTGCCTGGATGTATGGAGTACGACAAGTCATGAGCTTCCTGCAGAATCAACTTCCTTATCTCCGGATCGTTGGGAATGCACAAACGATCTCCATACCACAAGGTTCCTTGCTCATCCTCGCGGAATTCTTTTGCTCGATCCTCCTTCATCTTTTCCTTTATTTCATCTATCTCTTTGTCTCCTACCTGAGCCTTCCTGATCCTGTCATGTAGCATTGGTTGGACTTCCATTGCTGCCAAATATCCTTCTGACACTACCTCCAGTCTAAGGTCCTTGAATTGCTGGCACAAATCCTCGGGCAATTCCCCAACAGTAAATCCATTGGCATAGACCTTCCGGCTCAGAGCATCTTCTACTACATTTGCCTTTCCTGGGTGGTACTGCAGATTCATATCATAATCCTTGATAAGTTCCAACCATTTCCTTTGCCTCATGTTCAGTTCCTTATGTGTAAATATGTATTTCAGGCTCTTGTGGTCGGTGTACACATCACAATGTTTTCCCATTAGGTAGTGCCTCCATACTATGAGCGCATGAACAACTGATGCTAATTCCAAGTCATGTGTGGGATAATTCCTCTCATGGTGTTTAAGTTGTCGTGAGGCATATGACACCACTCTCCCATCTTGCATCAGCACACTTCCAAGTCCCTGCCGAGAAGCATCACATTACACTTGGAAATCCTTCTGAAGATCAGGTAAACACAGAACAGGTGCGGTCACTAGTCGATGCTTCAGTTCCTGAAAGCTGGCTTCACACGCATCCGTCCATTCAAACTTCCTCTCCTTCTTCAGAAGTTCTGTCATCGGCTTAGCAATCTTGGATAAATTTTCAATGAACCTCCTGTAATATCCAGCAAGTCCCAGAAAGATCCGAATATCTCCCACATTCTTGGGCGCTTCCCACTCAGTTACGGCAGTCACTTTGCTTGGATCAACAGCAACTCCTTCTCCTGACACCACGTGTCCAAGAAATCCAACTGTGTTAAGCCAGAATTCAGACTTACCAAATTTGGCATACAGCTTGTGCTCCCTCAGCTTCTCCATAATCAGTCGCAGATGTTTCTCATGCTCAACATCATCCTTGGAATATATCAGTATGTCATCAATAAACACCACCACGAAATTGTCCAAGTACTCCATGAATACCTTGTTCATCATGGTCATGAAATATGCCGGAGCATTCGTTACTCCAAAAGACATGACTGTATACTCATATAAACCATACCTAGTAGTGAAAGCAGTTTTTGGTATGTCCTCCTCCCGGATCTTCAATTGGAAGTAGCCCGATCGCAGATCAATTTTGCTAAACACCTTTTCTCCTTCCAGTTGATCAAACAAATCATTTATGTTCGGTAGTGGGTATTTGTTCTTGATGGTCACTTCATTCGGCGAGCGATAATCCACCACTAATCTCTTGCTGCTGTCTTTCTTCTCCACAAATAGAACATGTGTACCCCATGACGACGAACTAGGTTGAATGAATCCCTTGTCCAACTGCTCCTTTAGCTGTTTCTTTAATTCCTTCAACTCATTCACATCCATCTTATATGGTCTCTTTGCTATAGGTCCTGTTCCCGGCATCATATCGATGAGAAACTCCACATCCCTGGCAGCTCTTCCGAAAACACGTCGGGGTACTCCTTAATCACAGGCACAGTATCCATGCTAACCCCCTTAAGATAATTGAGCTTACACCTTCCCGGTCGCATAGCCAACTTGAACCTAATCCTCTTACCATCCGGGGTCTTGACCGAAACCGCTCGCTGTGCACAATCTATGTGTCCCCCATGCATAGACATCCAATCCATACCCAGAATTACATCTAAACCTTGTGCTTCCAAAACTACCAGATGTGTAATGAAATTGTGTGCTCCAATCCTCATAGTTAAGTCGCGGCATCCCGCGCTAGCTATCATATCCCCTCCAGGTGAACTCACTCTAATAGACCCTTTGAGAGACTCCGTAGGTAACTTATACTTACCCACAAATGCCCTTGATATGAATGAATGCGATGCACCAGTATCAAAAAGTATAAGTGCAGGGTGAGTGTTGATTGGAAACTTACCAATCACAAGATCAGGCTCATCCGGGATCTCCTCCACATTCATGTGGTTCACTGTGGCCTTCTGGTTGTTGTCCCTTCTGGCCACACTTGAAGCATGTCACCTCACTCAGATCCTTCTTCACGAAGCTGCGATCGCGGTTGCGGTGTGTCCTCCCTTGTGGTTGTGGCGGTTGCTCTTGTGGCTATCATGGCGATGTCCATCACCTCCATGGTTGTGGCGGTCATGGCTTCCATGGTGCCCATGGTCACTACATCCATGCTTGGAGTATGCATCATAAGAAGTGCGAGACTTGTGGTGAGAACCAGAGTGGTGATTACTGCTCTTTCTCTTGCGGCTTTCCACCTGCTTGTGCTTCCCTTCTAAGATTCTGGCCTTGTCCATAAGCTCCTGGAAAGTGGGACAATAAAACACTAGCAGCTGCACTGAAAGCTCATCACTGAGGCCATCCAGGAACCTCTCCCTCCTTTTGGCATCAGTGTCAACATCCTCAGGTGCGTAACGAGACAGGTTGTTGAACTCTTCAATATACTCAGCCACGGTGCGGTTGGTTTTCCAGCCTGAACAACACTTAGCCAAATTCATATAGTTATTAGATGTTTCTATACTACAATGGTATCACTTTCCAATAAAATTACAAATGTATTGACCCTTTGTGGCTGTAACTTATGATGTTGCAGGTTACTCTGATGGAGACTAGGGTTATGAGTCTACACTCAACATGTTTTCCTGTGGCACATGAAGATGAATACTTCTATTTATTTACTTTATGTTATGAACTCTATGTATTAGACGTGGGCTAATTAGTTGTAAAGACTATGTTATATCTGGAATGACGATGTAATAATGACCTTTGTATTTGTGTACTTCATCTTAAATTGTGGATGCTAGCATTTTGATCCAGGGACTAGCATTGCAAAGGTGGGGTCTTACAGATGGTATCAGAGCACTGTGTTATTTGTAGGATTATCACCCTAAGATGGATTAGACTAAGGAAACCACTAGGAAATGCAAACTCCTTTACAAATTCCTACACTTGTCTCTTTTCAAATCGTAAAACTTCTCCTAATCTTCTTTCTCATCTCCATTTGTGGATGAACTCCATTAACGAAGCCGTCAAGAAGGGACCACTCATGACCATGACTTTGGAGTGTGATGCACCCGTCCTTTGGATGCGTCTACATCGCCACCAACTAGTCCCCCAAGTGGACCGATGACCCGCGCTCGAACCAAGCTCCTACAAGCTAAGGTTAACTCGCTCCTTTCCTCGTGTGATTTCGATACACCCTTGGATGGATTGCTACTGCATTCCCAAACCTTGTGCATCCTCAGCTATGAACCCAATGAAGCATCGTCAAGGGAGGGACCGAAGGCAGCTGAGGAAATACTCAACAGAAAACTGGCGCCAGGCCCGGCGAACCGATCCCCACGCTGACAATTCCGGCGACAGGCCCGGTCGACCAGCCCCCTCGCTGAAAATTCCGGCGACGACCGAGACTTTCGGCGAACGACCGACAAGGTGTTCTGAAAGGCTTTCCGGTGGGCGACCGGAAATGTCGGCGGCGACCAGAATTTCTGGCGAGCACTCCGGCACCGCCGGACCCCTCGCCGGAAACCCTCATATTCAAGTCAACTTTTGGGCTTGTCCCGCGTAACCCCTTATTTCGCCTAGACTTTACCGTTTCGTACCTAAACTACCGCTGTTATGTGGCTGGCCTATAAATATCCCCCACCCTCTATTGTAAACCCTAGACTTGGATAATTGTAGTTGAAGACACCCCATTGAGGATCTATCAACTATTTGTCTCATGCTCCTTCACAAGGAGCACCAAATTATCCACAAACCTCTTGGATTTTTCCTCGTGCGTTCAAGTTGTACAATTCCTTGGGATCTCGGTGTCTCGTGCCCAAGTAGTCAAGATCTCATCAAGCCTCTCACCCCCGTTGTTGGCCGTGGGAGAGTGTCTTGCCCAACGCCGATCCTAGGGATTATGTTGGACCGGTTGCCACCGGCATGAGCTATCGGCTTGTATCGTGTTTTCGCGCGTGTGTGTGTTCATCGAGTTCTTCGTGTGTGTGTTCGTGGATTTCATCCCCTTTCCCCTTCCACCGCTTTCCCCTCGATTCCCACGGAATTCGTGAAAGATCGGGCCACTCCAAGGGGTCACCCCTAACATATTGGTATCAAGAGCAAGGTTGATCACGAATTTCCCCTCAATTTTTCTTCTATCCACCATAAAATTGAATATTCCCCAAAAAGAGCCCCAAATTGCCTTCGGATCGATCTTTGGATTTGGTGAGGTTTTTGTGGTTTTGGTCCGTAGATCTGTTGCTTTGGGGCTTGATCTACGTCCCTTGACCTTTCCCAAGCCCAATTTTGTCGAAATTTTGACGGAATTCTCAGTTTGACTTTTTGGAGTTCATATCGAACAGGTTTTGGCACCATATCCGGCGAACCGGTTCTGCAACCGGAAGTTCCGGCGACAGCTCCGGTCAGACCAGACCGACGACCAGAATTTCCGGCGGCAGACCCGACGCCGCCGGTTCCTGTGCCGAAAATTTTGGCAGTTCACAAATTTTGACGGTTTCCTCCTTATTTTGTTCGTGTTTCGTGTGCGTGTCGCCAAAAACTAACAAAAAGCTTCCGCAAATCCCTACTTCATGCGCTCCTCGACACCACGACTCCCGAACATCTTCCACATCACCAATTGCAAGTCGTCAACAATACCAAAGGTATAACTTGCGCCACTTTGACAGCCTCATATCTTCCTTTGTGTGTATCTATCCTATGAGATCAACTCATTTTGTGTTTGTCTAAGCATTGTGCACTTGCCTTTGGAAAGTGAGAGTGTGAGGGCAAACAAAAAAATTAACATAGTAGTATAGAAAGGGAGAAAAAGAATAAAAAAATATAAAGATACATAGTCTCCCAATACAAAGAGAGTATCAAGCTTGTAAGCAAAAGAGAGAGGAAAAGAGCGCGCCAAGGCAAGTGCACAAATCCGTTGCTTATCCTATTTTGGCAAAGAGTTGTGTTCTCTCCTTGAGTTGGCACGACAACCGAACGTAGTCTTCGTTAGGACCTTTTGTGCTCATTTTCATAGTCGTGCTAACCCCTTTAATCTCCACGTGTGTGTTCTCCCGTGTTTTTGTAGATCGTACCCTCTTTGCTTTTGATCTTTGGTTCTTTACCACTTAGAACAATAACCTTTTTATTGGATCGTTTCGTTTGGTTTTCCACAATCCTAACCTTCCACCAAAATCTTTTGAGAGTTGTAGCTTATTTGTGTGTGAGTTTATTTGCGATTTCACCTTGCAAGCTATTAGCTCTCTTGTGTGGCAATTGGTTTGATACAATCTCCAAGGTGAGGTAAAAGGCTAACTCCCCGCGTTTCTTCTCCATATACAACCCTTGTCGGCTTTGCATCATGGACAGGAATGGCGAGTCGTCCCAACCACCACCACCTCCAGAGGACTGCACACAATACATGACAAGATGGGATCATTGGAAGGTCCGAGGAGAATTCAACTACCGTTGTGAAGCCCTTGAGCGGCGCAAAAACGAACAATTTAGCGAAGCTCGAGTGGAATTCAAGAAAATCGACAATCGCTTCAAAGAAGTACGAGGACAAATGCATGCCATGCAACACAACCTTGGCCATCAAAATGAAACTCTTGGTCGCGCCATCGCCGCAACGGATGAGAAGCTTCAACGCCTCAAGTGAATCAAGCACTCCTCGTCTTCACGCTTCAAGGCACCAAGATGGACCCGTCCTTCGCTCCATGAGCTCTTCGCAAGACCTCGAAGATGTGAAGCGAACCGTCCACAACACAGGGCACTTGTGATCCAACAAGAGCAACCTCACGTGGACCACCAAGCCCATCGCCAACGACATGTTCCTTCAACAACAATTGAAGTATCCGAAGTGGACGAACAAGGTCGTCGTCGGCTGAAGCACTCGAAGATCCACCAAGGCATCATCATCGACGTGAACGTCAACGTCGACAACATGATCATCATGACGAGCCTCCTCCACATCAAGAAGAAAGGGAGAAACCCATTGCGCATGTGGTTCGTCGTCCTCCTCGCCATATGGCGCAAGACAATGCTCATCGGCATCAACCTCGACAATAATAAGAGCAAGCTCCTCAAGCGCGTCGTGAGGACCAACAACCTCCTCATCCTCAACCGTGCGAACAGCATGAGAAAGCTCCCCAAGCTCGTCATCAAAATCAAGTTCCACCACCAAACGCGACACCGCAACAACCGCAAGGGCAACGCAACCATCACCAAGCAAGACATGAGAGCTCGGATGATGAAGATGTCCACCAAAATCATGGCAACCGCCGCCACCGGAACCGCAATGAAGAAGAAACTTTTGGCAAGCTCAAATTCACCATGCCCGAGTTCACCGTTTCCAATGAACCCTAAGAATATCTCTCATGGGAACTCAAGGTTGACCAGATCTTCCGCATGCACAACTATAGCAATGAGAAGATGATGGTCATGGCATCCCTCGAGTTTGATGAGTATGCCAACCTTTGGTGGGAACAATTCCAACTCGCTCGTGAAGCAAAAGAAGATCCTCCAATCTCAACTTGGCAAGATATGAAGGCTCGTATGAGATCCCGCTTTGTTCCTTCGCACTATACGCGTGACCTTTTCAACAAGCTCCAAACGCTTAGTCAAGGGAAAAAGACCGTGGAAGAGTACTTCAAGCAAATGGATCTCAACATGATCCATGCCAACATTGAAGAGCGTGATGAACAAACAATGGCACGTTTCCTCAATGGCTTGAATCATCCAATCAAGCGCATCACCGAGTTCCAAAAGTACAACAACATGGTTGAGCTTGTACACATAGCATCAAAAGCCGAGCATCAAGTGCAAGAGGACATCAAGTACAACAAGCCAAAGACGTACTTCACATACAAGCAAGCGCCAACCACTACTCCAACAACTCCAAGTGGAAGCTCATCAAGTACCACCAAGCTTCCTTTCAAGCCAACACTTCCTCAAGGAAAACCGCCCCCAAGTGGCAAATACACAAAGGATGAACAACCATTCAATGGTGAGTGCTACAAGTGTGGAGGCAAAGGACATAAGTCGGCCGCATGTGGAAACAAGAAAGTTTTGTTCATCCACGACAATGGCGATGAAGAATACTTGAGTGAAGATGAGTTTAATGCCAGGGTCAATGAAGCAATGGCAAGGCAACATTTGGAAGGTGACCAAGAACTACTTGTGTGTGAGCATGATGCAAGTCCATCGCTTGTCGTCACAAGGGTCTTAACTACTCAAGTCAATGAGATTGAAGACCAACGATCAAACATCTTCCAAAATCGTGCCGGTATCAATGGGAAGTCCATCAAAGTTGTCATCGATGGAGGGAGTTTCCACAATCTTGCGAGCACACAATTGTGTGAGAAACTCAACCTCACTCTCCATCCGCACAAGCATACCTACCATATACAATGGCTAAATGACCAAGGATCCGTCAAGATCAAACACACTATCTCGGTAACGTTCTCAATTGGACCATACAAAGGCACGGTGGAATGTGATGTGGTTCCCATGACGGTTTGCCATATGTTGCTCGGAAGGCCGTGGCAATATGACAAGCGTGCTTTGCATGATGGTCACACAAACACTTATACCTTCAAATGGCTTGAAAAGACTTATGTTTTGCAACCAATGACTCCTAGCCAAATAATTGCGGACAATGCAAAGGCTTTAGGGAGGACGCAAAGCACAAAACCAACTTGTGAGAAGAGTGGTGAGCGAGAGAACCACACTATAGTGAGTGAGAGCCACAAACCAAACTTGAGTGGGAAAACAAAGAGTGTTCTTCTTGCCACCAAAAGTGAGATGAGAGAAGTGCGGAACAACCCATCCATCTTGCAGTATGTCCTTGTATGCAAGGGACTAGCGCAAGGAACTAATGACTTGACAAATGTTCCTCCTCCTTTGATGGCTATTTTGCAGGAATTCCAAGATGTATTTCCCGAAGAGCTTCCTCATGGACTACCCCCTCTTCGCGGAATCGAGCACCGCATCGACCTCATACCCGGCGCTCCACTCCCAAACTGCGCCGCGTATCTCACAGACCCGGAAGAGACGAAGGAGATAGAACGACAAATCAACCAACTCGTCTCCAAAGGTTTGATCCAAGTAAGCACTAGCCCAAGCGCGGTACCCATGATTCTCGTGCCAATAACGGATGATACATTGCGCTTATGCATGGACTTCCATCCAATCAATGCTATCACCATGCGTTATCGGCATCCTATACCGCGCCTTGATGACATGCTTGATGAGTTATGTGGAGCCACTATATTTTTGAAAATTGATCTTCGTAGTGGTTACCATCAAATTCGCATGGCCGAAGGTGATGAGTGGAAAACCGCCTTCAATACCAATCTTGGTCTCTACGAATGGTTGGTTATGCCTTTTGGCTTATCAAATGCCCCATCTACCTTCATGCGCCTCATGAACCATATTTTGAGATCTCTCATTGGGAAGAGTGTCGTTGTTTACTTTGATGACATCCTTGTCTATAGCAAGTCACTAGAGGAGCATGTTACTCATGTTAAGGAGGTCCTTCAAATCCTTCGTCATGAAAAACTCTATGTTAATCTTCCAAAGTGCACTTTTGCAAAAGACAAACTAATTTTCCTTGGTTTTGTTGTGTCTTATAATGGCATTGAAGTGGATATCTCAAAAGTTAAGGACATACGAGATTGGCCCATCCCTACCAATGTTAGTGAACTTCGTAGTTTTCATGGGATGGCCGGCTTTTACCGTCGCTTTGTGAAATACTTTTCTACCATTGCTTTCCCTCTCAACGAATTGACCAAGAAAAATGTCACATTCGTTTGGGGCAACACACAACAAAAAGCGTTTGATGAGCTCAAAAAGAGGCTCACCGAAGCACCACTCCTCGCTTTACCGGATTTCACAAAAACTTTTGGGATCGAGTGTGACGCTAGTGGTATTGGCATTGGAGGTGCCCTTATGCAAAATGGGCGTCCTATTGAATACCATAGTGAGAAACTTGATGGCGCATTCCTTAACTATCCAATTTATGACAAAGAGCTTTTTGCCTTGGTTCGTGTCCTTCAAGTGTGGCAAAACTACCTTTGGCCCAAAGAATTTATCATCCATTCCGACCATGAGTCGTTAAAATATCTTAAGGGGCAAGCCAATTTGAGTAAAAGGCACGCCAAATGGGTTGAATTCATGGAATCTTTTCCTTACATTGTCAAGTACAAGTAGGGCGAAGAAAATGTGGTAGCGGACGCCTTGTCTCGCAAAAACACAAACCTTCTTACGCGACTCGAAGTAAATGTATTGGGTCTTGATGACATCAAATCTTTGTACGAGTCTGACCCATTCTTTGGATCAATCTTTGCAAAGTGTTCAATAGACAAAGTAATTGATGATTTCTATTTGCATAAGGGTTTTCTATTCAAATTCGTCTCTCCAAATTTTGCTTCTTCAAGAGTCCCATGGTGGAGGCCTTATGGGTCATTTTGGCCGTGACAAGACATATGGCATGCTATCAACTCACTAATTTTGGCCAAAGATGAAGCGCGACATGGAACGCCACGTACAACGATGCACTACATGTATCCAAGCTAAGTCTAAGTCTAACCCCTTTGGTCATTATATGCCATTACCTATTCCTCATGCACCTTGGTCGGACATTAGCATGGACTTTGTGTTAGGATTGCCTAGATCTAAGCATGGACATGATTCTATATTTGTGGTAGTGGATCGCTTTTCCAAAATGGCACACTTCATTCTGTGCCATAAGACTGATGATGCTTCACATGTAGCAAACTTGTTTTTCAGGGAAATAATTCGGCTACACGGTGTACCAAGAACAATCGTCTCCGACCGCGACGTCAAATTCATGAGATACTTTTGGAAGACACTAATGGCCAAGCTCGGCATCAAGCTCCTATTCTCGTCCGCCTCGCACCCTCAAAATGATGGACAAACCGAGGTCGTTAATCGAAGCCTTGGCACACTTCTACATGTGTTGATAAAGAAGAACCTTAAATACTGGGAGGAATGTATTCCACACGCCGAGTTCGCCGACAACCGCGCCAAGCACTCCACCACCATGAGAAGCCCATTCATGATCGTCTATGGCTTCGAGCCTCTCACCGCGCTTGATATCCTCCCCCTTCCTCTTCATGACCGTACCAATATGGACGTTGACAAGCGTTACCAAACAATGAAGAAACTCCATGAAGACACAAGAGCTACGATCGAGCAACAAGTCCTTCGCCAAGCATCAAGGCTAAACAAGAACAAGAAAGAGATGATCTTCGAAGAAGGCGACCTTGTATGGATACACTTGAGTAAAGATCGATTCCCCAAGGATCGCAACTCCAAACTCAAGACACGTGGTGATGGACCGTTCAAAGTGCTGAAGAGGATCAACAACAACGCCTACATCATCGATATACCAACATCAAAGTACCTTGTGAGCCCGACGTTCAATCTCAAGGACCTTTCACCCTACCATGGAGAAGCTGAAGTTGAGAAGATTGAGGAGTCGAGGACGACTCTTTCCCAAGGGGGGGAGCTGATGCAGCCCGTCCTTCGGATGCGTCTACATCCCCACCAACTAGTACCCCAAGTGGACCGATGACCTGCGCTCGAACCAAGCTCCTACAAGCTAAGGTTAATTCGCTCCTTTCCTCGTGTGATTTCGATACACCCTTGGATGGCTTGCTACTTCATTCCCAAACCTTGTGCATCCTCAGCTATGAACGCAATGAAGCATCGTCAAGGGAGGGACCGAAGGCAGCCGAGGAAATACTCCAGAGCAAACCAGCCCCAGGCCGGCGAACCGATCCCTACGCCGACAATTCTGGCGACAGGCCCGGTCGACCGGCCCCCTCGCCGACAATTCCGGCGATGATCGAGACTTCGGGCGAACAACCGACAAGGTGTTATGAAAGGCTTTCCGGTGGGCGACCAGAAATGTCGGCGACGATCGGAATTTCCGGCGACCACTCCGGCGCCGCCGGACCCCTCGCCGGAAACCCTCAGATTCAAGTCAACTTTCGGGCTTGGCCCGCGTAACCCCTTATTTCGCCTAGACTTTACTGTTTCATACCTAAACTACCCCTGTTATGTGGCTGGCCTATAAATAGCCCCCACCCTCTATTGTAAACCCTAGACTTGAATAATTGTATTTGAAGACATCCCTTTGAGGATCTATCAACTATTTGTCTCATGCTCATTGACAAGGAGCACCAAATTATCCACAAACCTCTTGGATTTTGCCTCGTGCGTTCAAGTTGTACAAGTCCTTGGGATCTCGGTGTCTCGTTCCCAAGTAGTCAAGATCTCATCAAGCCTCTCACCCCCGTTGTTGGCCGTGGGAGAGTGTCTTGCCCAACGCCGATCCTAGGGATTGTGTTGGACCGGTTGCCACCGGCGTGAGCTATCGGCTTGTATTGTGTTTTTGCATTTATGTGTGTTCATCGAGTTCTTCGCGTGTGTGTTCGTGGATTTCATCCCCTTTCCCCTTCCACCGATTTCCCCTCGATTCCCACAGAATTCGTGAAAGATCGGGCCACCTCAAGGGGTCACCCCTAACAGAGTGTGAGACAGAATTTCCCAAAGCACTCAAGAACCTTATGGTTACCATGGGAATACATGGTGCATCCGTGTACAAAGGATTCCCCGTGATGGATGAAGGAGAAGAATATTGGTGGGTATAGCTCCACTTGTACAAAAACAAGGTGGACAACCACAAAGATTCGGGATTCTGCATGGTCACCAACTCTGAAATGCACATGTCATTCTTTTACTCTGCAAGGAATGCAGCATGGAATGCCATCAAGGAGCTTGGAGATAGACTCAAGTGTATAATTCTCAACACTCGGAAGGACCTTAGAGAGGAGAAGAATCATACCCAGGTCTTAGAGGCTACTAACCAATGGCTGGAATATATCACAGACTTAGCATGGGAGTCTTGTGACCAAGACAAACAGATTGCCTCCAAGGATGCCCTGATAGCTAGCTTGACAAGTGAGTGAGAGTTGTGACGAACTCCAATATTTCGACCACCACACTTATCGTTTTTCTCGCGTTAATAATTTTGATCATACCAACCTATGTGGTATGGAATTTTTTTGTCTAAGTTATATTGAACCTTGGTGTTCTTGATTGAATATTGTATGCCATGACTTGTGTGTTTTATGTATGCTATTGGCTTTCGTTTCACTACCTTATTTTTTTCTTTACTTGTGTTGATTCTAATTTTTCTCTATCATATGCAATAGATGCTTAGCTTTGTTATCAATACCACCGAGGAGTTCAAGGGAAGTCATTTTGGTTTTCGTATCGTGGAGCTCACTAGTGTGCTTAATCTCCCCCTCCCTAATATTAAGGGAATCCAGCTTACGAAGTTCGAGAGGAAATATCTATGGAGATTTAGAGTCTCACAGCCAGGACGCCAGACAGAGCCACCCACCGAGGAGATTGTCTTCAAGTTGATGCATGATGACAAGGAGAAGGGACTCAACGTTGTCATGCAGGATCTACTTGGACGCCTTTGTGGACGTCACTCCACCGAGCTCAGGGGCCTCTACTTCCACCCATTTGGGAGACATGACGAGGAGGGAGAAACCGTAGTGTATGACGATGCCACTAGGGAGACTATTGAGCCAGTACGTCTCTATCTTCGGGACCTAGAGAGCCTCGTTAGACACCTCGACACTAATAGGACCAATGTCATGCTTAGCAATGACGAGCTCCAGGTTCAGTTGAGGGATAAGGACAAGGCCTTCACGGAGCAGGATGAGATCATCAAGGAGATGGAAGCTAGGTTCGAGAAGCAATACAAGAGGTTCAAGAACCAAAAGAAGAGAGTGCAGGATAGGAACAAGAGGATGAATGAGATGAAGGCCGAGATAGAGCTCAAGGATCTTGAGCTAGAGACACATCAGGTAGTCGTAGAGAGGCTGCGCTCGTAGAAGAGAGCCCTCCAGGCGAAGGTCGATGCTTTGACTACCACCGTGGATGAGTACAAGAAAGCAATGGAGACAGGAGGACTTGCTCTAGTAGACGAGAAGGTCGACATGGTGGAGTAGTGTTGACTACTTTGCTGCCTATCTATCTATCATTCTTATATTTATGGTGTCGCAATGATCATCCAACATGTGGATGGCTTTGCTAGTGTGTTTACTTTTCCAAAACTTTTTGTTCACATTCTTTAAACTCTAAGTTTATCTTGTGCTTGATTATTTGTGATTGTGGCAATGTGATGTATTGTGCATGTTAGTATCTATGGGTTATATCCCATTACTTATCCTTATTGAAACCAAAGATGTCTCCCCGTCGTTCCAATCCCAACACTAACAACAATGGCAATGAGATGCAGCAGTTGATGACATCCCAGACTCAGTTGATGCAAATGATGACCCAGTTCATGGTGAATAAGAATCAAAACAACAACAACAACAACTACAACAACAACAACAACAACAATAACAATAACAATAACAATAACAATAACAATAACAACAATCAAAACAACCCACCAGCCTTTGATATGCTTACAATGTGTCTGAGGTTGAGGCCTGCAAATTTCTCGGGAACCACTCATCCTATGGTAGCCAATGACTGGTTACGTTATGTGAACAATGACTTGGTCACTATGGGATGCACTGATGAGGAAAAGGTCATATTTGCAGCACATCTGCTTGAAGGACCAGCAGCTAGTTGGTGCGATAATTTCCAAATCACCACTCCTATTGAAGATGTGACTTGGGAAATATTTGAGGATGGTTTCCGCACTGCTCATATCTCTTCAGGAGTGATGAGTTTGAAGAATAAAGAGTTCCACAACCTTAAGCAACATCACCGTAGTGTGGTAGAATATATTGAGGAGTTTAATAATCTGGCACGCTATGCACCGGATGATGTTGTCACTGGTGCTTATAGGAAGGAAAAATTCCTTGAAGAGCTGAATGATGAGATGTGCATGCAGCTATCTGTTGCATATGTTCCAAGTTATCAATCACTGTGTGACAAAGCCACCATCTTGGAAAGAAAGATGAAACAGGTGGAGAATAGGAAGAGGAAGCATCACTTTGATAAGCATAGTTCTGGATCGTCACAAAAGAGTTCCCATGGTGATGATAGTGGAGGTTCTGAATCCCACAAACATGGGAAGTATAACAGCCTCCACAACAGGAACCGTCACCATGATAACAAGTACCACCATAGTCATGACAATGGTGGAGATAAGAACCACAAGAGTGGACACAAGAGCCATCACAGTGGGAATGGCAATGGAAGTCATCCTACAGAGAGAGACATTAGTCAGGTTGAGTGCTTCAAGTGCAAGAAAACTAGGCACTATGCAAATAAATGCCCAGAAAAGAAGGATGATGGAGCCAACAAGCCAAACCCATTCCAGAAGGGTCAAGTTAACCACATCAATGTGGAAGAAATCTATGAGGAATCCGATGCTATGGATGGTAAGTTCAAGATTAATTCTTTTCAGCACTTGTTCTTTTTGATACCGGCGCATCACATTAATTCATATCAAGAGCATTTGTTGATAAAAATGGACTTCCAACTGAAACTATTGGATGTCCTATTAAATTAAGCTCTCCAGGTGGAGAGATGATAGTAAATTTTGGATGTCATGATTGATGAACCACAAGTATAGGCGGTGTATCGTAGTACTTTCGATAAATAGGAGTGTCGATCCCAACGAGGAGCAGAAGGTGTTGACTAGTGGTATGGAGCAGGAAACCTCTGTAAATACTTAGCAAACGGATTTTTAGTGGTTTTCTGATAAAGCAACAAAACAAAGTGTAAGTACTAAAGACAAAGAACAAACGCAGCAAGTGGCCCAATCCTTTATTAGCAAAGGACAAGCCGGTGGAAATACTTATAAGGACAAAAAATTCTCGAGTACTCTTCTTTGGTGTTGTAAGTGTTGTGTGGGTGAACCTGTGCTAATGTACCGACCTTACTTGGACTAATACATACTTGTGATTAAAACCCCTGCAAGCATCCGCAACTACAGGAAAGTAATTAAGATATAAACCAAACCACAGCCTTAAACTCTGAGATCCTACGCTCCCTCATGAAATGGTGTCCTAACGGGGGTTCAGGTTTCTGTCACTCCGGCAACCCCACAATTAGTAGTCAAATACACAATGCATTTGCCTAGGCCCATAAATGGTGAAGTATCATGTATTCGACGTTCACATGATACCACTAGAAGAATAGCACCACAACTTAAATACTAAACCATTGAATAATAACTCAACACAAATCCACTACTAACAACATGACTTCTCTCATGTCCTCAAGAACTAAATGAACTACTCACAAGACATCATATGGATCAAGGTCAAATATGATATGGTAATGGATAACAATCTGAACATAAACAATAATCCAGTGGTTCCACTCACAAGCATCAACTACAATAGTAATTAACACCGAGAAAGTTTCCCCTAAGAACTATAGCAAGATCCAACACGATTGTTACATCGAGATGGAGTTGTGATGATGGTGCTGGTGGAGATGATGGTGTGGATGATGATGGGCCCATGCCTAGGGGGGTGTGGGCCCCCGGTGGCCCTTCTACGCCTCCCCTTTTGGCTTTCTTTGTCTTCCGGGAAAATATAATTTTCCCATATTTTTCTGGTATTTTTCTGATCTTCACGAAATTGCATCAAAACACCTCTTTTTTCATCAGAATCCAGACTCCGGCAGTCTATCCTCCAAGAATCATCCAACATGAAAAAAATGTGGAAAAGACATAAGTAATACCTCATAATAAGACATATATCAATGAATATTTTACGTCCCAAGATTTTCCAAATCTTGTAATGTGAAAAACAAATAAACAAAATAACATTTTTGTTGAAAATCAGGGTGAAAAGAAACTTTTGTTTCTAAATGGAAACTTAAAATCCCATCTTGAACAAATTTTGATTAACATCTGAATCCAACAAAATCCAAATCAAGAGAAATGCATTCCTCATAAATGCATCTGGAAATCTAAACACATGGAAAATAAATCCAAACCTTAAAACCCTAATGGAATAAAAATCATTTCCAAGTTATCTCCAAGCCTATGGATTTGATCCATATAAAAATTTATCATCAAACATTTCAAAATGATCAAGAATGACAAATGGAAATATTATAAAACCATGTAAATTGATTTCATTCAATTAGGAGGCATAAATAAAATCTTATGAATTTAATAAGAAAAGGAAATTAAATTTCCAAAGCTAATAAAGAACCTATATAAAATCCATAACAAATGGAGAGCAAATAATCCTAAATATATTTAAAAGGATAAATAAATATCAAATAAGATTTTACTAATTGGAATCACCAAGTTTGGATCTTTAAAATAAAAGACATGGATTTTATAAGATAAGTAAAGAATTATTAAATAAAGAATATTTAAAGACCAAATTAAATCTTGGCAAATACCATAAGCAAATAGAATAAGATATAATCCAAATCCAAATAAAATAAAAGGATACAGACTTTCCATAAATAAAATAAAATGACATTAACCATTCCATCCCTATTTTAATAAAGACAAATCTTTAATAAGAATAATTATATAATGCATGAGAAAATAGTATTTTGGAATTTACCCAAGTGTAATAAAGGTTTTTTAATTAACTTAAATAAAATAAATCTTCCAAATAAAATTTAGGGAATTAAAACTATATTAAATTCCATTGGAATTAAAACAAATACCCAATTCAAATAATTTATGAATCATATCAAATACTTTCCAAATAATTCAAGATGAATTATTTGACACCCTATTAAACAATTAAAAACCTACTGAAAGGATTTAGAAGGATTTACAAATTTAAATGGTGTTTGAAATTATTAATAAACCTTATCTGATTTAAAATAAGGGCCTAATTAAATAATTAAAAGACCCAAAAGGGAATAAATTTTTATTCCAAAAATTGACTTCAGATTATATTACGAATAAATATTTAAACCTACACAAATTATTGCAAAGGTTTGAATAAAAATGAGTGTTTTAACTAATTAAAAAAAACCAAAACAGAAAGTAGAAATGAGAAAAAGAAAAACAATCAGACAAAAAAAATGAATAGGTGCAGCCCAACTAACCTAGCCCATTAAGCCCATCAGAAGCCCACCTCTCCCTCTCACCGAGCGAACCGTAATTCACTCGCAAACGAACCCGCAAAGACACCGACGGATGGATCCCATCCCCACTCTCTTTCACTCGCTGACAATTGACCCCATCGCCACGTCGTCATCGTCTTCACCCACCCCGCTGACCACGCCCTCCTCCCGGCCGTTCCTGCCGTTAACTTCTCAGAGTAAATACGCTACAATGACTCGACGAATTAATCCCGTGATCACGCCTGATAAATCCCCTCCCTATCCTCTTCATTTACCCTCAAACCCCGCTGCCAGAGCGCCACCAGGCTGCCTCCATTTTGCTCCGCACTGCTGCTGTCTCCGGCGAGATCCGCGAGCGATTCCGGCCAATAGACGTCGCCCCTCGCCTCCTCGAGCACACAAGCGTGATCCCCATCTCCTGGAGAACCTCCTAGTAGCACCAGCTCGTCCCCGGGCGCCCCAAAACCTCGGCAACGACGACGACCAACGCCGCCACCGTCTATTTCCTCTCCGGCGAAGCCTCGGGTAAGAACCAGACCACCCCTCCCTTTCTCTTTCACGCACGCATCTTTGCCACATCTTTGCGTGTCTAATCATACTCTACTCTCCCTCTGGCATGCGCCGAAGCCCCCTCCCCGTCGACAAGCATAAGCTCCTGGCGCCACCCCTAACTCCGACGAGCAATTCTCATCGACCCCGTGCTCCCCCTGCTACCCAAAGACCACGTTGAGCTTCCCCACGCCACGGAGAACATGGTGAGCCACACCTTTCTCTCCCTCGCTTCAGAATAACCGCGACGCCATAGCGGACACGCCACACCGCCGCCACCGCCGCCGCCACCCATCTCGGCAAGCGTCTTTGTCTTGCCGTCGATTAGATCCAATGGCTAGGATAGAAACTAAACAAAGGGGTAAGTAGCAGCCTGAGCCGCACGATATGTTTAGATCCAACGCACCTGGGAGCGTAATCCGGCCGAAGCGGTACCGACGAATAGAAACGCGCCGCGTGTCACAGAGTCTGATTTAAAAACAGATTTGATCTATTAGATGCTAGATTTTGTAAAATCTATAACTTTTAATCTACACGTCCAAATTTTGCAAATTTAATATCAATGGATTCAGCAAGACAATCCCTAGCCAACCATGCACTTTGTTTAGTAAAAAGATTCTGTTAAATTGTTTGTTTTTTACAGAAACTTGTGTATGCATGTTTAGAATATAAAAATTGTTCAAAAATGATTTTGGGGATAAAATCTTTGGAAAATGGTTTGTTTTGAACCTACTGACCCTAAAAATCAATTGGTGGTTTCAAAAATGTATTTGGTGAAACAAAAGAATGAATCTTGGATTTAAACCATTTCTAGTCAAATAAAAATATCATTTAATTAATAAAAATGGTTTTGGAAGAAAACCTTTGAGAAATGTTTTGGAAATAAACTCTCTGACCCTAAACACAAGGTTTTATGGTTTGAAAACATATTTTGTGAAACCTATAGAATGTTGCCTTATTAAAAGCATTTCTTCACCACATAAAATAATGATTTGGTTTAAAAATGGTTTATGAAGTAAAACCTTTTGCAAATGGTTTTGCCACTTTATAAAATGACCCTTAGGTGTTTTAAAATGTTTATGACCCATTACAAACCACTTTTACAAATAAAACAATCTTTAGCATCCTTGCATGCATTATTTTGTTTCTATCATTTTATGTGATGAATTGCTTGAATGGTAGCTTGAAATATTGTTTGTTTGCTTGAATTATAGTGATTTGAAGAGTGTGAATATTGCAAGAACAAGGAGTGAACTTATACTCTCTACCAACAAGGCAAGTGATGCTACATACTTTTGTCCATTATTTTCACTATGGATTAGTGATATTTCTAAGTAGGACCTGCATGGAATTTTTCTAAGTGTAAACTATGCCATGGGAAATCCTAGTAGATGAAACCTTAGTAGAATTTCCTAAGTTAAGATTCCTACTACTATCATGCTTAGATTAGCTAGTAGAAAACAAGGGTGGAATATATATTCATGCTATTGAAAATTTCTAAGTCTGAGGACTTGTGTTTTGTTTAATAAAACAACTAAGTGAATGAATCACGTGGGTGGAATGGAAGGATTGGTTTGTGTTGAGTGGTTACTCAGGGCCCATTTCAATGGACTACCCTAGTGTATCACACTTGTGGATGGCCACCCAGGAACAAAGAGATTTGAGATGTCAAATGTTGAGAAGCTTCAAGTGCAGCCACTTGGCATTATGGGCTCTGCCTGGATCATATAGGTTGCAATAACTTAGCCAAATGGAAAGTTGGTGGTAGGGGTTTGATAGGTTGGAACGCGTCCATTATGGTCTAAGGGAAGGCTTCTGAAAGATCTTGTCTTGGTGAAACCAAGTCTTGTGGGGAAAGTGCACCACCTCTGCAGAGTGAAAAATCTAAGTACTTAGCCATGTCCCTGGCAAAGGACAATTTGAGCATCAAGACATGGAAGCTATCAAGAATCTCACCATCCCAACTTCTAAGTTAAAAACTTGTGGTTGAACAAGGGTTGAAAGGATCACCAATTCCTATTGGGAGATGCCTTGGGAAAGATTCTTGTTAAATAAAAATATAGTGTTTTCAAATGATAAGGAAAAACTATTTTGAGCAAAGCAAGCCTAAGCTCCACTTAGCCAAATGCATATAGATGATAGACTCCACTATACTACCATAGTATCACTTGCCAATACAATTCAAATGTATTGACCCTTGTGGCTGTAACTTGTTATGTTGCAGGTTTGTTTGATATTAGTGAAGTTTAATGATTAGGATTACAAGTCTACAACCAACATGTCTGCCTATGGCACTTTGAAGATGAAGGACCCCATGCTATTGTTATATTCTGCTTCATTGTAATGAGATAGCCAAATGAGCTATGTAAGATGTAATAAATTATTTTATTCCTGGTTATAAAGTTGTATTATGACCTATGTTTCTTGATATTACATCTTAACTGTGGATGCTAGCTATTGATCCAGGGACTAGCATTGTAAACACAGGGGTCTCTACCTTATTAAAGGTTGGGAACCTTACAGATGGTATCAGAGCATTGTGTTGCCTGTAGGATTTGTAAACCTAGGATTGGACAAAACCCCTTAGAAAAATAGGAGTTGTATTTGTTCCAAAACTTATTTACAAACAATCTTGTAAACTCTTTCCTCAACCATTTTGGTTTCAACTCTACATCTCTTCTATTTCAACTTGATGGATAAAGCCTACCCCATAGCAAAGACTTCACCATGTGCAAAGTACATCATCAACTCTAATGACTTCAACATCTTCAACCTTGGATATCAACTCTAATGACTTCAACATCTTCAACTCTAATGACTTCAACATCTTCAAGTGGTTTCAACCTTATTCTCAACAAGGACTTCAACCTTGGATATCGCGAAGGACTACAAGTGAAGACAAGAAAAGTTACTCAAGACTTGAAGACCAAGGAAACAAAACATAAAAGGAACCATCATCACCCTTGAAGTTTTTGTGACCAAGAATTTTTCCAAAGATACAAAGATCTTGTTCATGAAGAATCAACTAAGAAGGATGGAAAGATCTCAAGTGAACCATATAGTTGGAACACCATGTTTAGTTTAAATTAAACACACCAACCTATGTGGTGTAGTAAAAGTATTTTTGGTTGCCTAAAAATGTGCTTGAACTTGTTGTTTGAGTGGAATGTTTGTTTATGATTGCTTGCACATTGCTTGAGTGAATTGTGATGTGTGTGATTTGAATTGATTCCTAGAAAATCTTTTGCCTATTCTAATTACAATCCAACCCAAACAGATGACTACTCCAAGAGACTCCAACATCAAGGATGGCAACAACAACAACCAAGAGGTCAACATGAGAGACCAACTGCTTGCAAGACAAAACCAGTTGAACCAAGTGACAACTCAGTTTTTAGCCAATAACAATGAGTTAGACCCAACCATGCAAAAAGTTTTGGAAACTCAATCCCAATTGTTGCAAGGGATGGCCACTCAAATGATCAACATGGGAGACAACTCTTCCAAAGGATTTTGTGACAACAAGGATGACAAAGATGATATTTTAGAAGGAACCCAAGCCTGCAATATTTGTGGAGACAAGGATCACACTTCCAAAGAGCATGAAGATCAATGCCCCAATTGTGAAGAGAAACATCCGACTGACCAATGCCCCACATCTCAAGCTACTTGTTACCTATGTGAAGGAAATAATCATGTCCCTATCCAATACCCCATCTATTCCATAGTTCAACAAAGGAAACAAGGTGGAGTGCAACAGCTAATTGCAGACTACCATGAGAGAGCCAAGTCTACCAAGAACGATGAAGACAAAGGAAAATCTCAACTTGCACCTCCATGCAATATGACTCAATTTAAAGGACCAAAAAGGATACATATGTATTATCCAAGGAGTAATAAAAGGTCAAGGAGACCAAGAAACATTCCTACCTTTGAGATAACATATGAAGAACATAAATTAGAAGCACTCTTAGCTTTGGAGAAACCCAAGAAAAAGAAGGACAAAAGCCATGTGCAATGTTGTCATTGCAAAGAAATGGGACACTATGCCAATGAATGTCCACAGAAGAAGAAGTATAAGGAAATTAGCCAAGTGTGGTGCAAAAACTACAAAGATCTAGGTCATTATGTAGCAACATGTCCACAGAAGATACGTGAAGAACTCAATCTTATCACATGTTATAATTGTGGTAACCAAGGACATTATGCAAGCAATTGTCCAGAAAAGATGAAGCACAAGATAAAGCCTATGAAGGATCTCAGCCTTGTCACATGTTTCAAGAGTGGAAACAAAGGACACTATGCAAATGTTTGCCCAGAGAGATTTCAACAATATCCTAAGCAAGCCAAGATGTAATTTAGTTGGAAAATTTTTAAGGGTGGTAGTACCCTAGTTGCTTTAAGACAACTTGTAACCCCTAGCCTCCCCAAATCTGGGGACGTTATTTATTTTAAGGGTGGTAGCCTGTCACATCCCAAGATTTTCCAAATCTTGTAATGTGAAAAATAAATAAACAAAATAAATTTTTGGTTGAAAATCAGGGTGAAAAGAAACTTTTGTTTCTAAATGGAAACTTAAAATCCCATCTTGAAAATTTTTTGATTAACATTTGAATCCAACAAAATCCAAATCAAGATAAATGCATTCCTCATAAATGCATTTGGAAATCTAAACACATGGAAAATAAATCCAAACCTTAAAAACCTAATGGAATAAAAATCATTTCCAAGTTGTCTCCAAGCCTATGGATTTGATCCATATAAAAATTTATCATCAAACATTTCAAAATGATCAAGAATGACAAATGGAAATATTATAAAACCATATAAATTGATTTCATTCAATTAGGAGCCATAAATAAAATCTTATGAATTTAATAAGAAAAGGAAATTAAATTTCCAAAGCTAATAAAGAACCTATATAAAATCCATAACAAATGGAGAGCAAATAATCCTAAAGATATTTAAAAGGATAAATAAATATCAAATAAGATTTTACTAATTGGAATCACCAAGTTTGGATCTTTAAAATAAAAGATATGGATTTTATAAGATAAGGAAAGAATTATTAAATAAAGAATATTTAAAGACCAAATTAAATCTTGGCAAAGACCATAAGCAAATGGAATAAGATATAATCCAAATCCAAATAAAATAAAAGGATAAGGACTTTCCAAAAATAAAATAAAATGACATTAACCATTCCATCCCTATTTTAATAAAGACAAATCTTTAATAAGAATAATTATATAATGCATGAGAAAATAGTATTTTGGAATTTACCCAAGTGGAATAAAGGTTGTTTAATTAACTTAAATAAAATAAATCTTACAAATAAAATTTAGGGAATTAAAACTATATTAAATTCCATTGGAATTAAAACAATTACCCAATTCAAATAATTTATGAATCATATCAAATACTTTCCAAATAATTCAAGATGAATTATTTGACACGCTATTAAACAAGTAAAAACCTACTGAAAGGATTTAGAAGGATTTATAAATTTAAATGGTTTTTGAAATTATTAATAAACCTTATCTGATTTAAAACAAGGGCCTAATTAAATAATTAAAAGACCCAAAAGGGAATAAATTTTTATTCCGAAAATTGACTTCAGATTATATTACCAATCAATATTTAAACCTACACAAATTATGGCAAAGGTTTGAATTCAAATGAGTGTTTGAACTAATTAAACAAAACCAAAACAGAAAATAGAAATGAGAAAAAGAAAAACAATCAGATCAAAAAAAATGAATAGGTGCAACCCAACTAACCTAGCCCATCAGAATCCCACCTCTCCCTCTCACCGAGCGAACTGTTATTCACTCGCAAACGAACCCGCAGAGACACCGACGGATGGACCCCACCCCCACTCTCTTTCACTCGCTGACATTGGACCCCATCGCCACGTCATCATCGTCTTCACCCACCCCGCTGACCACGCCCTCCTCCCGGCCGTTCCTGCCGTTAACTTCTCGGAATAAATACGCTGCAATGACTTGACGAATTAATCTCGGGATCACGCTTGATAAATCCCCTCCCTCTCCTCTTCATTTCCCCTCAAACCCCGCTGCTAGAGAGCCACCAGGCTGCCTCCATTTTTCTCTGCACTGCCGCTGTCTCCGGCGAGCTCCGCGAGCGATTCCGACCAGTAGACGTTGCCCCTCGTCTCCTCGAGCACACAAGCATGATCCCCATCTCCTGGAGAACCTCCTAGTAGCACCAGTTCATCCCCGGGCGCCCCAGAACCTCGGCAACAACGACGACCACCGCCGCCACCGTCTGTTTCCTCTCCGGCGAAGCCTCGGGTAAGAACCAGACCGCCCCTCCCTTTCTCTTTCAGGCACGCATCTTCGCCACATCTTTGCGCGTCTAATCATACTCTCCTCTCCCTCTGGCATGCACCGAATCCCCCTCCCCGTCGACAAGCAGAAGCTCCTGGCGCCACCCCTAACTCCGACGAGCGATTCTCATCGACCCCGTGCGCCCCCTTCTACCCATATACCACGTTGAGCTTCCCCACGCCACGACAAACATGGTGAGCCACACCTTTCTCTCCCTCGCTTCCTGTAACCGCCGCGACACCGTAGCTAGACACGCCGCTGCCACCTGCCGCCGCCAGCGCCGCCCATCTCTAGCAAGCGTGTTGTGCGCCGTGCGATCTAGATCCAATGTCTAGGATAGAAACTAAACGAAGGAGTAAGTAGCAGCCTGAGCCGCACGATCTGTTTAGATCCAACGCACCTGAGAGCGCGATTCGGCCAAAGCGGTGCCGACGAATAGAATTGCGCCGCGTGTCACAGAGTCTGATTTAAAAACAGATTTGATCTATTAGATCTACACGTCCAAATTTTGCAAATTTTATATCAATGGATTCAGCAAGACAATCCCTAGCCAACTATGCACTTTGTTTAGTAAAAAGCTTCTGTTAAATTGTTTGTTTTTACAGAAACTTGTGTATGCATGTTTAGAATATAAAAATTGTTCAAAAATGATTTTGGGGATAAAATCTTTGGCAAATGGTTTGTTTTGAACCTACTGACCCTAGAAATCAATTGGTGGTTTCAAAAATGTATTTGGTGAAACAAAAGAATGAATCTTGGATTTAAACCATTTCTAGTCAAATAATAATATAGTTTAATTATTAAAAATGGTTTTGGAAGAAAACCTTTGAGAAATGTTTTGGAAATAAACTCTCTGACCCTAAACACAAGGTTTTATGGTTTGAAAACATATTTTGTGAAACCTATAGAATGTTGCCTTATTAAAAGCATTTCTTCACCACATAAAATAATGATTTGGTTTAAAAATGGTTTATGAAGTAAAACCTTTTGCAAATGGTTTTGCCACTTTATAAAATGACCCTTAGGTGTTTTCAAATGTTTATGACCCATTAGAAACTACTTTTACAAATAAAACAATCTTTCGCATTCTTGCATGCATTGTTTTGTTTCTATCATTTTATGTGATGAATTTCTTGAATGGTAGATTGAAATATTGTTTGTTTGCTTGAATTATAGTGATTTGAAGAGTGTGAATATTTCAAGAACAAGAAGTGAACTTATACTCTCTACCAACAAGGCAAGTGATGCTACATACTTTTGTCCCATTATTTCACTATGCATTAGTGATATTTCTAAGTAGGACCTGCATGGAATTTTGCTAAGTGTAAACTATGCCATGGGAAATCCTAGTAGATGAAACCTTAGTATAATTTCCTAAGTTAAGATTCCTACTACTATCATGCTTAGCTTAGCTAGTAGAAAACAAGGGTGGAATATATATTCATGCTATCGAAAATTTCTAAGTCTGAGGACTTGTGTTTTGTTTAATAAAGCAACTAAGTGAATGAATCACCTGGGTGGAATGGAAGGATTGGTTTGTGTTGAGTGGTTACTCAGGGCCCATTTCAATGGACTACCCTGGTGTATCACACTTGTGGATGGCCACCCAGGAACAAAGAGATTTGAGATGTCAAATGTTGAGAAGCTTCAAGTGTAGCCACTTGGCATTATGGGCTCTGCCTAGATCATATAGGTTGCAATAACTTAGCCAAATGGATAGTTGGTGGTAGGGGTTTGATAGGTTGGAAGGCGTCCATTCTGGTCTAAGGGAAGGCTTCTGAAAGATATTGTCTTGGTGAAACCAAGTCTTGTGGGGAAAGTGCACCACCTCTGCAGAGTGAAAAATCTAAGTACTTAGCCATGTCCCTGGCAAAGGACAATTTGAGCATCAAGACATGGAAGCTATCAATAATCTCATCATCCCAACTTCTAAGTTAAAAACTTGTGGTTGAACAAGGTTTGAAAGGATCACCAATTTATATTGGGAGATGCCTTGGGAAAGATTCTTGTCAAACAAAAACATAGTGTTTTCAAATGATAAGGAAAATCTATTTTGAGAAAAGCAAGCCTAAGCTCCACTTAGCCAAATGCATATAGATGATAGACTCCACTATACTACCATAGTATCACTTGCCAATACAATTCAAATGTATTGACCCTTGTGGCTGTAACTTGTTATGTTGCAGGTTTGTTTGATATTAGTGAAGTTTAATGATTAGGATTACAAGTCTACAACCAACATGTCGGCCTGTGGCACTTTGAAGATGAAGGACCCCATGCTATTGTTATATTCTGCTGCATTGTAATGAGATAGCTAAATGAGCTATGTAAGATGTAATAAATTATTTTATTCCTGGTTATAAAGTTGTATTATGACCTATGTTTCTTGATATTACACCTGAACTATGGATGCTAGTTATTGATACAGGGAATAGCATTGTAAACACAGGGATCTCTACCTTATTAAAGGTTGGGAACCTTACAGAATAGAGGCAAATTATGATATAGAATGGTGATGCAAATTGGACGTATCAACTCCCCCCAAGCTTAGTCCTTCGCTTGTCCCCAAGCGAAAACTGAGCTTAGTAAACATGTCCACATGTTTATGGAGTGAAGTGTCGATAAAAGAATACGGACAAGAAGCATCACACTTACCATTACACAACTCATAGAGGAAAGCAACTCACCATTATATAACTTAGCTTGCACCAAGTACATGATTCACAATAGAGATGCATAAAGATAAATCATAATTGGAATTGGCAAAATCTTGTTCCTCGTCAGAGAACAGCTGGCAAACAGTTTCACAAAAAGCTTTTTGTAGAAGTTTTCAAAACAGGAGCACTCTTTGGTCAAAAAGGTTTTTCACAATGAAGGCTTTCAAAGTAATACTCAATAGATAAGAGTCTTGTGCAAACAAGGAAGATAAAGAACATGATTGAATAAATCACCATATGAATGCTTGAAACACAACAACTCAAATGCTTGGTGGAGAAAGAGAGGAAGTAGGTTTACTGACTCAACTTAGAAAATAGGAGAAATGTCCCTTTATAGAGGGTAGAGGGGATTTCAAGTCATAAAGAGCTTCCAAAATATTATGGTACTTACTATCTTTGAGCCCTCATTACCCCTATCATAGGCATCTTGAGATGGTTAAGGTTAAAGTGAACAAGGATGGAGTATATGCTTGATGAAATATAAGTTGGCAATCTCATTTCCCTTGAGTACGAGGGACGCTCCTCATGCTACTCAACTTTGGTCACCGCTAAGTTCTTGTCATTGTAAGTACACGTGTATCATAAATAACCTCCAACGGGGTACCCCTTTCACATGGTAAAGGAGCTATCCCATAACCAAAATGACAAGGCAAGCAGAAAATGAGCATCTCAGCGATCTTTTTATTTACTATGTGCGTAGCTTTTTTTTATTGAGGATGCTTCATAAAATGCTCACTATAGTGATGCTGCAAGTTTCCACCATGCTTAGGCATGGCTTAGTCTAGCGGCCCATGCGTTTCTCTAACACACATACGTCACTCCATTGACTTACAAGTTCCCTCTTTATTCCACACCGTCGACATCCTTAAACAAAAGAGCATGATATCAACCGTGTACAATGTAAAAGTGCAATGTTGAAAAAGTTCCCCGTGACATCATGGTTATGCTAATCCCAACGTATAGATGCAAGCATATACAACTTCGATGACACAATGGTTCAAGTCTATTAGGGGCAATAAAATAAGGTGTGCCATCAAGTTCGTGAGAGCTTTACTAACTAGTTTTCACATAACAAAATACTTTTTAATTCGAAAGATAGATGAAGCTTGAGAATTTGCTTGTAATAGCAATTGCTAATAGGTAGATATGGTGAACACAAATGGAAAAGGCTTTGGTTAAAGGGTTTGGAAGAATGAGAAGTATGCCTTCTCAAAACAGATTTTTGGCTAGCAAGGCTGGGTAGCAAGCAAAAGAGTTGAAAGAAACAAGCAAACCTACAAGTGATCAAGCCAAACATGCAATCTTCTTTGAAGACACAAAAGATCTTAAATAAAGAATACTAAGCTTATGAGGCAACAAGAAAGAAAGTAAATGATATAAAATACCTGTAAGCTTTTTCTCTTTTTCTTTCAAACCTCAAAAGGTGTTGCCACTGACCAGAGCTCTGTTTGCCAAAACCAATTTAGATCCACTTGATGATCCCAAAGTGATGCCAATACTGATCAACAAGGTCCATCATATAATAGAGATTGCAAACTAAAATAAGAAGTGCAAAAATTAAAAGATGAAACTTCTCATTAATATTCCATAAAGCACTCACACCAAGGGATACATAGATAATCAACTAAAGGAGAGATACTTCCACATGCAAACCAACCTATAAGATAACTTCTCTACCAAAGATACGAATCCACTAAAAAGGTAAAAGATAAAAGATAATGGTGGTGATACCGCGGCAGTCCCCTCGAGCTTGGAAGAAGCCAAGGGGATGCCAAACTTGATCAGGATTTACTCCTTCAGTGGTGGTGGTGTTCTTTTGATAATATCTTTGAAAGAGAATTTCCTATCCTTCTGATTTTGATGTTTGATAACAACACACTTATCGGTCTAATCGTGTGCTAAGTGTATCACAGGTTTGATAGATTGTGGCACAAATATTTTCTTCCCTATTTGCCCTTGCCAAAAGTCAATGTGCCAACCTGTAGTACTGGAAAATGACTGGTACTACCGCTTGGCACCGGTACTACCGGTCCTAATACCGGTTGGACCCGATACCGCGGAGGGATGGTTTTTCCTCAGTACCACCCGATACCGCGGAGCGGCACTACCGCTCCAACCGGTAGTACCGCTTGAGACAAGTGGTACTACCGCTTGGACACGGTAGTACCGGGCCAAAGATAGGCAAGATCTTGGGAAGGACCAGCCCTTCCTCTCGCACGGTGCCCACCGTGATTGGGACCCAGATTACTGCTTTGGTAGTACCGCGTCTTGTGACCGATACTACTGCTTGGGGTTAGTACCGCAGGGGTGTACCGGGAAGAACTGAAGCTGGCTCAACCAAGAATTGCATCTTCGGTACCTGGTCCGGTACTGGACCGGTAGTACCGCTTGCAACCGGTACTACCGCTTGAGTACCGGTAGTACCAGTGCATTTATTGCTCCAATGGCCAGATTTATCCAAGGGGTATAAATAGCCCTCCACCTACCTTGGGACAAGCTTCTCATTTGCATTAAAGTCAAGACCACCATTGGAGCCACCAAATACACAAGATCTCCTCAATCCACCACCCAAAGTCCTTGATCTTTGGGGAATCGAAGCGGCGGGCCCCGATATACTACTTCACCAAAAGATATCTTCATTTCCTCCTCATTCACTAGAGGGCCCCTTTGCTCTAGTGTTTTTCTTGGAAACCCTAGTTCTAGATTTGGTTCTTACAAGCTTGTCTTTGATTGTCTTGATAGCTTGCTTGTATTTGGCAGCCTCCAATTAAGTTGTGGATGTGTGCTCCAAACTTGTAAAGGTGTCGACTTACACCTTGAAGGTTGCCGATATAGTGGAAGGTGGATCAATCCCATTGGGGTGAGGTTCATCGGAGAACAAGGGAGGCCCCTCATGGCGTTGGTGGTTTGAAACCACACCCTCTCCAAATGTAGACGTACTTCCCCTCAAAGGAAGGAACTATGGGAAACAAATCCTTGTGTCTCCGCGTCCACCACTTTGGTTACTTCTATCCTTTACCGCACTTTACTTACTTGCTCTTGCTTATTTGTGTGTTAGCTTATGCATGTTTGTCATATAGGTAAATTCAGCTTAGTTGCATTATCTAGAGAATTTATCTTATTGTTAAACCCTAATTTGAAAAAGAAGAAAATTTGAAGTAGCACCTATTCACCCCCCCTCTATGTGCCCATACGATCCTTTCAATTGGTATCAGAGCCTCAGCTCTTTATTTAGGATTTACCGCCTAAGAGAATATGGGTAGCAGCGAAGGGGATGGTGATGGTGAGCCCACCACGGTGACCATGGAAGATATCAAAAACTTGGATGCAAGATTGAGCTCTTCCTTGGTCAACGAAGTCAAGAAGATGCTTGAGCAACTTCTTAAAGACAAATATGGCTCATCATCCCCCTCTCCTCAAGAGGATCCTCCATCCGTTCTACCTAAAGGGAATATTCCGATATCCCCCGAGGAATGGTTAGGGGTAAACAAGATAACACTAATTCCTCCACACAAAATGATGGTGGGAAGGATGAGCACCGTGATTCATGGTAATCTCCAGACCCTCCAATCCCTCACCCTCATGTATACAATAGATGTGACGCACCTAAGCTTGAAGAATCTGCTACTTTTCTCAATGGAAATCACTAATGAGAACTCATATGCGCAACTCTTGCATTGAACTATGGAACATCATCGAGCATGGACTCTTTATTGGGGATCCAAACAACTTGACAAGAAGAGAGGTTGTCAATAGTCAACTCAATGCCACTGCCTTGCATATGATTCAACAAGGACTTGGTACAATGGATTATTCACACATTGAGCACTTTAGCATTGCCAAGGAAGCTTGGGATGCCCTCAATGTATTGTTTGTTGGAAATGAGAGTATGAGGAGGAACCGGTATGATGCACTAAGCAAATAAGCCGAAGGCTTCTACATGATGGAAGGTCAATATCATGAAGACATGTACCGAAGGCTCAAGACCACCGCCACCGCTTTTAGAAATGTAGGTGCCTCACATGTGGATGATGCATGGATAAAAAGGAAATATGTGAGTGCACTCATGCCCTTTGAGCCCACCGACTTGAAGAGCCTACAAGGAAGACACAACTACCATCTCATGACCTCCAATGAAGTTATGCAAGAGATAGCCGCTTTCAAAGTTGCCGCCAAGAATGCCAAAGATGCCTGTTCTCGTGCCCTTTGTATGAGCAATGTTTTCAATGTTGCTTTGAAGGCCAAAGTTGTGGACCATGGGGATGAAGATGATAGTGATGAAGGCCTCTCCATGGACCACCCCGATGAAGTCAAGATTGCTCATAGTTAATATATGGCCTTCTATGCAAAGAACTTTTGGAAGAACCCCGCCAAGGCCAAGATGGAAATGCAACGAAGAAGAAACCCAAATGGAAAAAAGGAAAATACCACTAGATTGAGAACTTGCTTCAACTGTGGTGACCGCTATCACTTTATGACAAGTTGCCCCTATGAGAAGAGAGAAGATCATGGGGGTAAGCTTGTGTTGAAGAAGAATCTCAAAGCACCTTACAAGAAACCATTCATTAAGAGTAATCCCATCAACAAGAAGTCGGGAGAAATTGTCTTGATCACTCATGAAGAATAATCCTCCGACAATGAAAATGATGAAGATGAGGAAGAGGAAACTTCTAATGGTGTGGCGGCTCTGGCCACTACTACTCCGACATTCTCACTCTTTGATTCTCCAAATGAGAATTCTCCCATCAAGAACGTCACTTGCCTTATGGCAAGAGGAACGGAGGTATCCTCATCGTCTCACTCCACTCCCTTAGCTAATGATGAAATTGATGATGAGATGTCTCTTGATGTTAAAAGGGAATTAATTGCTTTCGATGCGTTTATGACTAACCTATAAGGGGATGCTAAGATATATTTTGGTAACATCTTAGATCAAATTTCCAACACACAAGAGATCCTATATGTAAGATGTAAACTTGGGCATGAACACATGATTGAGCTAGAGGCTTTAAACAATGCACTAGAATAAGAACAAGAGACTAGGATGTCACTTGAATTAAAACTTGAAGGGCTTGATGAGGCCAATAACATTATTGTTAATAAACTCATCAAATAGCGTGATCATGCTATTGATAAATACAAAAGGTGTAAAAAGGACAAGATTGAGTTCCGTGTGGTTCATGAAAAACTTGCCGATGACTTTAGTTTGCTTAACAAGGCTCATAAGGCTTTGGAAAGTGAACTCTTGTCACTCACATAGTCCCCTGAAACGCTTCAAACTCAATTGGCCAATATTCCTTCACCTAGTAACTTCATTTCTTATAGTAGTACAACTATTCTTGAAGAAAATGCTAGGTTGATGGGGGAGCTAGCCAAGGCCACATTTCCATAAGGCAACAAGTCCATTGATCATATTTTGAGTAAGCAAAGGCCTTGTGGTGAAAAAGGGGGCATTGGTTTTGTTTCCAAAACCAATAAGAAGAACAATATGAAGAAGAAGGTCAAGCCCGCACAAGGGACCAACAAGGCCATTGTGGATAGTAAGACCACAAGTGGTAAAACTATGTCTCATGATGACTTTGTGGGAAGTGCTAACCCTCACTATGTTCTAATGCGTGATTATTATGGTTATGTGTATGCACAATATGTTGGCCCATATGATGGTTATATTGCTTGGTCTATTTGGGTTCCCAAGACCCTTGTTGCTAACAAAAGAGGACCCACTTAAAAAATGGGGACCTAAAAATTAGCTTGATCTTTTGTAGACTTATGCTTCCGGAGGGTCAAAGTGGGTGCTTGATAGTGGTTGCACAAGTCATATGACCGGAATCTCGTCTATTGTAAAGGACTTAAAGCCAAATGATGATATAATCATCGTGACATATGCCGGCAAGTCAAAGTCTAAGGTAATGGGTTTCAGAAAGGTAGTGGTTGCTCACGACATTACACTCCTGAACGTCATGCTTGTTGAGACCCTTGGATACAATTTACTTTCAGTCCGTACTCTTGGAAAGATGGGCTTTGCTGTCTTTATTGATGTTGATATTGTGGTCCTATTGTGGAGCAAGTCTCTCAAGGTCGCTTTCGTTGGGTACGTCGAACATGACTTGTATGTGGTGGAGTTTTTGGGGCAAGCCACTACAAGTCCGATGTGCTTATTCGGAAAGGCCGATGTGGGTTGGTTATGGCATCGCCGACTAGCCCATGTCAATATGAGAAATTTGCAAAGTCTCCAAAAAAAGGGCCATATTATTGGACTAAAAAAATGTTTCCTTTGCCAAAGATTGTGTTTGTAGGGCATGTATTCTAGGGAAGATGCATGATGCTCCTCACAAGCCTAAGAACCGCATCAAGTTAACCAAGATCTTGGAGCTCCTCCATGTGGACCTATTTGGTCCTCCATCTCATGCAAGTCTTGGTGGGAAGAAATATTGCTTGGTGATTGTTGATGACTTTTCAAGATACTCGTGGGTATATTTCTTCAAGTTGAATAGTGAGACCCAAAAGACATTCATCGACTTCATCAAAATGGTTCAACATCAATACAATCTTCCTGTGTTGATTATAAGAAGTGACAACGGCACCGAGTTCAAGAACTAGACCTTGAATGATTTTCTTAGTGATGAGGGGACAAAACATCAATATTCCACCGCATACACCCGTCAACAAAATGGTGTGGCCGAAAGGAAGAACCGGACTCTTATTGAGATGGCTAGGACCATGTTGGCGGAGTTTAAATCTCCATACAACTTTTGGGCCGAAGCCATCTCCACCGCTTGCCATGCTTCAAACCGGCTCTACCTCCGCAAAGAAATCAACAAGACTCCATATGAAATACTTACCGGTAACAAGCCCAACATATCTTACTTCCGGGTGTTCCGTTGTAAGTGTCTCTATCTCATAAAAGGTGTTCGTTCGTCCAAATTCGAGACTAAAGCATTAGAGGGTATTTTTGTTGTCTATGGTCTCGAATCTCACACTTATAGAATCTATGATAAGCTCTCCGGATCCGTCATAGAATCTTGTAGTGTGACCTTCGAAGAATATGATGGTCCCCAAGGGGGGCGTGTGGATGCTTGTGATGCAGATGATGAAATGCCTCTGGATGCCATAGGAAGAATGGGTGTGGGATATATCCGCCCCGCTGAGGAACCCCTTATGGCGGATCGAGAAGAACTATGCTCCACTCAAGTGGAGCCCTCATCTTCACAACATCAACAAGCTCCATCCACCGAGGAGGTCAATGAATCAAGCCAAATACAAGATGTGGACCCTCAACATGATGATCATAGTGACAACTCTAGTCAAGGGGAGCTTGATTCATTCTCCGGGATGTCAAGTAGTTCCAAGGCAATTACTCAAGGAAGATCCGTACAAACTTCTTTGATACATTCTCAAATTGATGCTAGAAGATCTCTTGATCAAGACCAAGGTCAATCTTTGCCTCCCACTGAAGAGAATGATTCCAATGATGATCAAGGTCAAGTTGATGGTCAAGAAGAGGACCAAAATGATGAAGAGGGTCCCCCAAGAAACAACACGGAGATCCATGCTCGTCGCGAATCTAGAAAGGAGATAATGTTGGAATTAAGAGACCCACTTTACAAAATGTGGTTGGTGACCTAAGGAAAGGCATTTCCACAAGAGGACAATTGAAGAGGTTCAGTGAACACCAATCACACATCTCCATGATTGAACCTAAGAAAGTGTGGGAAGCTCTTGATAGTTCGGATTGGTTAGAAGCTATGCATAAAGATCTCAACAACTTGAGAGAAACAAAGTATGGAAGTTAGTTGAGAAGCCAAAGGATTTCCGCAATGTTATTGGAACAAAGTATGCAAGATGAGCATGGAATTATAGTAAGGAACACGACTATATTGGTTGCACAAGGGTACTCTAAAATTGAAGGCATTGACTATGGAGAGACTTATGCACATGTGGCTCGCCTTGAGTCCATCCGTATCCTTCTTGCTTATGCGGCACATCATAACTTTAAGTTGCAACAAATGGATGTAGAAAGTGCATTTCTTTATGGTCCATTAAATGAGTTGGTATATGTTAAGCAACCCCCTGGATTTGAGGATCCCAACTTCCCAAACCATGTCTACAAACTTGATAAGACGCTCTATGGGCTCAAGCAAGCCCCACACACGTGGTACGAGCACCTTAGAGAGTTGTTGTTTGACCGTGGATTTGAGGTTGGGAAAATCGATACTAATCTTTTTACTAAGAAGGTCAATGGGGAGCTTTTTGTATGCCAAATATATGTTGATGATATTATCTTTGGCTCATCTAACAAAGCTTTTAATGATGAATTCTCAAAGCTTATGGCTATTAGGTTCTGGATGTCTTTGATGGGGGAGTTGAGAGTATTTCTTGGCTTTGAGATCAAGCAAGTTAGATGAGGGACATTCTTCAATCAAGCCAATTATAGTAAAGATATGCTCAAGAGATTCAAAATGCAAGATTTAAATGGAGCTCCTACTCCCATGGCTACAAAGACTCATCTACAACAAAATCCAAATGGTAAAGATGTGGATCAAAAGGTATACCGGTCTATGATTGGTTATTTGCTTTACCTTTGTGCATCTAGACCCGATATTGTGTTGAGTGTAGGTGTGTGTGCAAGATATTAAGCGGCTCCTAAAGAAATCCATTTAATGGCGGTCAAGAGAATCTTTTGATATTTAGTTCATACCCCATTTTATGGTCTTTGGTATCCTCGAGGCTCAACATTTGCTCTTTGTGGATACACGGATTCGGATTGGGCAGGTGAAAAGGATGATAGGAAATCAACATCCGGGGCTTGCCAATTCCTTGGTAGGTCCTTGGTATGTTGGTCTTCTAAGAAGCAAAATTGTATATCTCTCTCCACCGCCGAAGCCGAGTATGTGGCAGCTGCTAGTGCTTGCACCCAATTGCTATGGATGAGGCAAACTTTAAAGTAATACGGTGTCCATTGTGACAAAGTGCCTCTTCTATGTGACAATGAAAGTGCCATCAAAATTGCCTACAACCCGGTGGATCACACAAGGACAAAGCATACTGAGATTCGCCATCACTTCATTAGAGATCATGTTGCTCGAGGTGATATTGATCTATCATATGTGTCAACCAAAGATCAAATTGCCAACATCTTCACGAAGCCACTTGATGAAGCAAGGTTTTTCTATTTGAGGAATGAACTAAATATCATAGATTCAAGGAGCTTGACTTTATTTTCTTGCATTCTCACCTATGATTCGACCCATATTTGGTTTAGGTATAGGCATGTATATAGGGGGAGTGCGGTCCTAATTTATTGGACTATCCCTCCCCCCATTATGCCCAAAGCAATAAAAATCATTCCTCTTAATATCATTTGTGATATGTGAGCTTAAATGATGAGTTTCGGTAATGGACTCAAGATATATCTTCGTGGTGCCAAGCCTAGTATACTCATTTATGGTGGCCTAGGCCACCGCCCTCTCTCTTTCGACAGGTTGGTTTTACTCGTGTTTGTCATCCTTTGAGTTTTTTTCATTGATCTTAGTCTCATGCACTCTATTTTGGTTCTTGACATCTTTATCTCGATTTTTAGAGTGCATGTGCTTCCCAGTGTAATTATATTAACCCAATCCTTTCTACTCCCTCGAAAAACCCACTTCCAGTCCGCACAAGAATTCCCCATTTTTCCCTGGCTATGGAATCATATGGGACCGGTACTACCGGTTGTATGAGCGGTACTACCGGACCTGGGTGGTTCCTAGGTTGTGTCCTAGAAACAGCTCCAGGAAGCGGTACTACTGCCCCCGTGCCCGGTACTACCGGTCACCGGTCCTACCAGTTCCCTATTCTCCCCCACATCCTCCACACATACATGTGCTGCCGCCAGAGCCCGTGATGCCGCCGGAGCCCTGCCGCGCCCTCCTCGCCCCGGATCCTCCTTGGATCCGGACTCTTGGCAGGCTCCCACTCCTTTTCCGCCGCCATGGATCCCGGTACAACCGCCCTTTCTCTCTCAATTTTAATTTCCTCACCGGATCTAGGTTTTGCTTAGATTTGTGAATAAATTGACATGTTGTGAGGTTGTACTGCCATACTTCCCGTGTTACTTAGTAGAATCTATGGTTTACCAAGTGTTGAGGTCACTTTTGGATCGGTTTCTACCAGATCTGATGCGCGTGTACCGTTCGACCAGTAGTACCGGAATTTGTTCTGGTACTACCGCTTGTAAGCGGTACTACCGGTTGTCAGGTCCGGTAGTACCGCCCCCAACTGATCTCAACACTTCTACTAAACCTTGAATTCTCCCTTGTTCTTTGATGATTCTTGTGCCCTTATCCCCCTGCTATTCTCCCTCTTGCTTTCATAGATGCAGGTGGTTCTAGGGGTGCGAGTAAGCGCTCCAAAGCTAGTCGTGAGATTGTTGGGGAAGAGACGGAGTCTAAGGATGAAGTTATGCCATAGCCAAGACGTCGTTCGAAGTTGCCTGCTACTCAAGGTGGCCGTGGGGGTCGTGAGGGGGTCACCAAGAGCTCTGCTAGGCATGGCAGCGCTCCCCCTTCTCGCCCCCTTCCTCTGGGCGCACCCAGAGTTACAGCTCAGGGCCATCAGGGCCAAGGAAGCTGTCTGACATTTCTGAGTCTGAGTTTCGGGTTCTCAGGATTGACAATGCATACTCTTGCAACCGTGAAGAGGACAGAGAAGACAGTGTGTTCTACAATGATTTCCAAGAGCGCGTCTATCATGAGGTTCGTATGACAAATATTCAGATGGTGGTGCCTCAGCTGTGGATTGACATGGAGCACATCAACAAGAACCTTGACTATTTTGCTGAAGCCAAGGAAATCTGCTCTAACCTTGGCTTGTTCCCTATCATGGAGTTCTAGTATGACTACAAGCCACTCCTCATTGCGCAGTTATATGCCACTACACATTTCCACACTGGCAGCACTCGGAAGAATACTTGGATGACACAAGGTGCAGTCAAGGAAGCCACACTTGCGGAGTTTGCTGCAATATTGGTGTATGAAGATCGCGGCTGTGAAATTCCTTGTGGTTTTCGCTGTCACTTGCGGGATATCCCCTCCAAGAAGGATGTCCTTACACCTCTGTATATCCAGGGCCGTGGGGTTGCTGGCAAGATCAAGGATCTTCTCCCCACGTATGACATTCTCCATCGCATTTTCCGTGAGACTGTTGCTCCTTGTGCGGGCAATAAGGATGAGATACATTGCTTTTCTGTTGACTTGTTGTTCAACACCTTCCACAACCCCGACTCAGGCACCGCTCTTGATGTGACAGATTATATATGGAATGAGATGGTTGCTGCTGCACACTCTCGGAGGGTTCCACCATTTGCTCCATACATCATGGCCCTTATTGTTGGGGATATGCTATATGAGTATCCTTATAGCGTGTCTCTTATCCGACTAACCCGGGTGGCCCATAGTCGGTAGCATGACCTATGGCCTGCTGGGCGTCCCAGTTAGGTGGATCCAGAAGGGAGGCCCATGCCGGATAAAGGAAGGCTACAAGGAGTCACCCAGCATGCTTGAGCCTTGGAGTGCAAGATACACAAGACTAGTAATAGACGGTGTAGGACTATGTAACCTATCCGGCTAGGACTTTTCCCTGTAACCCTAGGACCTGGCGACTATTTAAGTCGGGCCTATGGGAGCCTTTAGGGCATCTATTCACACAACTTCGCACAACGAACCTATCTCTGTAACTCGGCGTATTGCCCTTATAGTGATTTATAGCAGGAGTAGGATTCCACCGCCGTTGTGGGATCTGAACCTGGGTAAGCTGTGTTACCTCATACCCGTCAACCGTCCGCCTTACCCCACGTCTCTAAACACGCACTGTGAGGACCCCTCCATGGCGTACTCGTCGGAAATACCATGACAGCTGGCGCCCACCGTGGGGGCAAGAGGCGCTTTAGGCTCTCCAGCGGGCGAGGACCAAGATCTTCGCGGGAATCGGAGAAACCGGAGCCATTGGCCGTGTTCTCTTCTCCGGCAACGTTCCGATCGTCCCTCCCGACGAGTTCTGGATCCCGGCGAAGACGAACCCTACACGGTGTTCGATCGTTCCTATCGGAGACATCCACCTCTTCATCGGCGAAACCGACTCGGGCACTAGTTCCTTGGGAGTCGGAGGAGCATCAAGACCCGCATGGACCGCCTACGGGCAGGATACGTTCGCGGAAGGATCGATGTCGTATCTCTCTTCGGAGCTTGCCGGCAAAGATCGGAAAAATTCAAGGCCCACCCAAACCGCCCCTGTGCAGGATATAAGGGTGGAAGATCACTGCAAATCCGTCGGCTTAGTCCGTGCGGAAAGCAGAGATCCAAGTTCGTCAGCGTGGTTACCATCTTCGATCTGGCGCGCTGCGTTCAGAGAGAGGGCGAAAACCCCCGCGATTACCTGGCCAGGTGGCTCCGCATACGAGCCAACCTAGCCCACTACCCCGATGATAACGCTTTGTATCACTTTGTGGAAGGACTGGACCGTGGCACGCTTCTCCGACATTCTTTAAGACGGCAGCAGGCAACAGGACGCCTCACCCTCGAAGAGATGGTGAGCACCGTCAACAACTACGCGGAGGCCGAAGCGGCAGCTCAGACAGCGCTTGCGCTCATTGACGGAGCCCCTCCGATTCAGCCACCGCCACCACCACCTCCAGCCACCATCGTCATAGCAGCACCACCGCCTCCAGTCATCGTCGAGCCCATTGCACCTCCACCGCCCATCATCGAGAAAATCCTGGCACCCTCCGACTCTGTCATTGACGCGCTTTATGCTGACTTCAGTGCGGATTCAGAGGAAATAGACTTCAGCCCAGAAGAGCTAGACTCCGCTATGCAGGAGATGGATGAGGAGTACTCGCGCGACGAACAGGCCAACAACGTTGTCGCGTCCCGAGGGGTGTTCGTCACCATTGGGACGGCGGTGGATGAAGATCAACCCGAACGAGCTCCGCCTACGGAACTAGAAAAGGGGAAGGTGCCACTTATTGCTGCTGATGATGATCGCGCAAAAGACATGCCTCCTCTTCCCAACCCAGTGCAGCAACCACAGGAACTCGGCACCGGCCCGAGTAACAACAACACCGCAAACTTGCCTCCTCCAGCATCTACGTCTGCAGCAGCCCAGGTTACTCCAGCCAATAGAGTGATGTATGGCAATCTCCTCGTCGAGCCACTGACTGTTGCTCATATCCGGAACGTGACCCAGCTTGATGAGAAACGCCACCAGTTGCTGGAGGAAGCACAAGCCATCGCGTAGCAAGGCGCTAAGCTAGATCGAGATCTGGTCAACACGCGGAAGTCCATAGAGAAAGCTAGAGCAATGGAGGCCAAGTACAAGACTCTGCTACAGTAGCAGAAGGCTAAGAAAGCTCCGGCTCGCTTCATCAACGATCCTGGTGTACGGCACAACCTAGGATGGGCTCCCTCGAAGCCGGCACAAGCCAAGCCATACATTGACAATGAAGGCAAGCAGGTGATGCCCACTCCACTCCTTAACCTCCCCGTCGCCAAGACCCTTCTGGAGCAGGATAGATCGCCTGAGGCAGTGGAACAGTTCTATGACCTAGTGGACAACGTGGTGAAGCAGCAGGAAAAGGCCACCTCCCAGAGGCTTGAGTCTAACCCAGCGCTCTGCCAGTCTAGCCAGTACAAACCGCCAAGGGACAGATCTCCTCTTGATGTCGGGTCCGAGACGGGTTCCTCAGAACAAAGACGGAGGGATGCACGCAACCGGAAGGATGCCATCCCAATATCCTCCGACCACGGAGAAAAGGCCCGACCTCGTCGCCCATCGCCACCGCCCCGGTCTCCCCGACATCGCAAATATTACAACGCTCACCATCACACGGATATGCCCCCACCAAAGCAGTGTGGCATCGTCATCTTCAAAAACGCGGAGCAGACCCGTCATGATAGAAAGCGAAACGAAGGACATAAGAGCAGGTCGCGCCATGACCCTTATTAATTTATTTTAAATAAACCTTTGCTAAATTTATTTAGAATAAAATGTTTTAATTCCAAAAGTTTGGTCAAGGTTTAATTTTCCTTTATTTAATAATCTTTATTTATAAAACTTCTATTTCATTTGAAAACAAATCTTTTCATTTAATTGTTTCAAAATAGTATTTCCAAATGTTTTTATTTTCCTTTTATTAAATGTTTATCTTTTTAAATCTCTTGAGGTTTATTTTAATTCAAATGGGTTTGAAGTTCCAATTGTATTCAAAAGTTTCTTGCTCGAAAATTAACAAAGTTTTATTTTATTTATTTATTTTCACATTACAAGATTTGAAAATCTTGGGATGTGACATAAAATAAATCTTCCGAGATTTGGGAAGGTTAGGTTACAAGCATGTTCAAACAACTAGGTACTACCACCCTTAAAATATTTTCAAACAAAATTACATATTGGCCTTCTTGGGTCCCGAAATTTCTAAGTTAGTTTGCATGTGTCCTTGGTTTCTATACTTGACTCATGGGCCAAGGTTGAGTTTCTCCATAGGCTTGTTCAACTTGTTCTTCATCCTTTCTTGCTTGCATAGTGTCCGGATTCTTTGAAGCAATGAATGTCATTGAGTTCTTTACGTGGCTCTTGTGGGCAAGTAGCTAAAGTGACCTGGTTCATTACAGTTGTTACACCATACTTGGTCGATTCCTTTATTCTTTATGTTCTCTGGGCATCCACTAGAGTAGTGTCCCATCTCTTTGCAAGTGTAACATTGCTCTTGAGTAATATCCTTCTTGTTTGGGTTGGGGCATTTCTTCTTTTTCTTGGGTCTCTCCAAAACTAGGGCTTCTTCTAGTTCATGTTCTTCATGAGTGGGAGATCTTTCTCTCTTCTTGGGGTATTGATCTTCATGTTCCTTGGATGCATGATCCTTGTCTCTAAAAATATTGCTAGCTTGGGTTCCTTCTAGAATAACATCTTTGTCATCCTTGTTGTCATTAGCTCTTTGGAAAAAGTTTTCTCTCATGTTGATCATTTGAGTAATGAGTCCTTGCAACAATTGGGATTGAAGTTTGAAAATCCTTTGTATGGCTGGGTCTAGTCCATTGTTGTTGGCTAAAAGCTGAGTTGTCTCTTGGCTCAACTGGTTCTGGGTTGCAATAATCTCTTTCATGTTGTCCACTTGATTGTTGTTGTTGTCGTCAACCTTGATGTTGGAGTTTCTTGGAGTAGTCATCTGTTTGGGTTGAAGGAAGTTTAGAATGGGCAAGATATTTCTAAGGAAATATTTCTAATCACACACATCACAATTCACACAAGAAATGAGCATGCAATCACAAACCAAACAATTCATTCAAACAACAAGTTTCAAGCACATACTTAGGCAACAAAACATTTTTGTTACACCACATAAGTTGGTGTTTTTGTCTTAGTTAAATTATGGTGGTCCACCTATATGGTTCACTTGTGATCTTTCCATTCTTCTTGATCCTTCTTGCATGAGATCATGGCTTCCTTAGAAGAATTTCTTGGTCTCAATACTTCAAAGTTGTTGATGGTTTCTCCTTATTTTGCATTCCCTCAGTCTCTAATTCCTAAGTAAGACTTTTCTTGTCTCACTTGTGGTCCTTAGTAGTTTTCATGTTGGAAGTCTTTGATGAACATGCTGAAGATGTTGAAGTCATTAGAGTTGAAGAAGTTGAAGAAGTCCTTTGCATATGGTGTAGTCTTTGGTCATGGGGTAGGTTTTTTCCATCAAGTTTGAAATAGAAGAGAAGTAGAGTTGAAACCAAAATGGTTGAGGAAAGAGTTTACAAGTGTTTTTGTAAATAAGTTTTGGAACAAGTATAACTCTTATTTTTCTAAGGGTTTTTGTCCAATCCTAGGGTTTACAAATCCTACAGGCAACACAATGCTCTGATACCATCTGTAGGGGTCCCTACCCAATGAGGTAGAGTCCTCCTGTGTTCTACAATGCTAGTCCCTGGATCAATAGCTAGCATCCACAGTTAAGATGTAATATCAAGAAACAAAGGTCATAATATAACTTTATAACCAGGAAAACATAATTTTATTACATCATACATAGCTCATATGGCTATTACATTACATTGCAGCGGAATAACTATGGTCAAGTGGTCCTTCATCTTCAAAGTGCCACAGGCAGATGTTGGTTGTAGACTTTGTAATCCTAAACAATCAATCTTCACTAAAATCAGTCAAACCTGCAACATACAAGTTACAGCCACAAAGGGTCAATACATTTGAATTGTATTGGCAAGTGATACTCTTAGTAGTATGGTGGAGTCTATCATCTATATGCATTTGGCTAAGTGGAGTTGAGGCTTGCATTGCTCAAAATAGATTTTTCCTTAACGTTTTGAAAATAAATAGTTTTGTCAAAAACTTTTCCAATGCTTCTCTCAATCAAAGACCAAGATCCTTCTCGAGGCATCTACAAATCAAAGAAGTGCTTGGTAAAATCATTTTCCTCAATCCAAGATTTCAAGATCCTTATATCAAGCCATCTTTCCATCAAAGATTGAAGAATACACACAAACCCTTGTTCACCCACAAGTTTTATTTAGAAATTGGAATGATGAGATTTTGATTGCTTCCATGTCTTGATGCTCAAATTGTCCTTTACGGACATGGCTAAGTACTTAGATTTTACACTGCAGAGGTGGTGCACTTTACCCACAAGACTTGGTTTCCCAAGACAAAATCTTTCAAGCCTTCCTTAGACCAAAATGGACGCTCCAACCTATCAAACACTACCACCCACTGTCCATTTGGCTAAGTTCTTGCAACCTATATGATCATGGCAGAGCCCATATTGCCAAGTGGTTGCACTTGAAGCTTCTCAACATTTGACATCTCAAATCCCTTTGTTTCCTGGTGGCCATCCACAAGTGAGATACACAAGGTTCCGGCCTTGTGTAACCACTCAACATAACCCAATCCTTCCATTCCACCCAGGTGATTTATTAACTTAGTTGTTTTATTAAACAAAAACATAAGTCTTCAGACTTAGAATATTTTTCCATAGTGTGAATATGTTTTCCACCCATGTTTTCTATTAGCTAGGCTAAGCTTGGTAGTAGTAGGAATCTCTAACTTAGGAAAATCCTACTAAGGATTCATCTACTAGGTTTCCTATAGTAAGATCTACACTTAGCAAAATCCATGCAAGTTTTACTTAACAAAATCACTAATGCATAGTGAAAGTAATAGGACAAAAGTATGAAGCATCACTTGCCTTTTTGGTAGAGTATAGGTTCACTTCTTGATCTTTGCAACAATCACACTCTTCAAGTCACTACAAATAAATCAAGCAAGGCACAATCTCAATCTACCAATCAAGCAAAACAACACACATAAATAACAAAGTCAAAGAAATGCTTGCAAGCATGCCAAGCTTTGTTTTGTTTGAAAAGGTGGTTCCTAGTGGGTCATAGTCATTTGGGTAAATCTAATGGTCATTTCTAAAGTGGCCAAGTCATTTGCAAAAGGTTTCACTTAAAACCCTTTTCAAAACAAAGTGTTATTTTATGTGGTGTAGAAATATTTTTACTAAGGCATTAGCCCATAGGGTTCACCAAATGAGTTGCTATTGCAAAACTTGGTGTTTTTGGGTCAATAGGTTTGGTCAAAACATTTCCTCCAAAGTTTTCCATTCAAAACCATTTTCATAATCAAATCAATAGTTTTATTTAGCTAGAAAGGGCTAAATCAAGTAATCCATTCTAAATCTTTACAAAAACATTTATAAGGGCATGGTTTGGTTCCTAGGGTCAGTAAGGTCACAACTAAACATTTTGCAAAGGTTTTACTCCTAAATTCAATTTTACAATTTTATACTCTAAACAAGCTCACAAAGTTTCTGCAAATTCAAACAATTTATCAAATACTATTTGCTAAACTAAGGGTAGGGTTGGCTAGGTCTTGTTCTCCTGAATCTTTTGATATAAAATTTGTCAAATTTGGACGTGGTTCAAAAGATATAAGGGTTTGAAGTTTGTAAATAATTCGATTTCAAATTCTAATTTTAATCCATCCGGTGACACGCGACTTCTCATTCATCACGCCCGCGTTGGATTAAGTCTAATCGCGGCACAGATCGAGTACCTCTTCGCGTTAAGTCGTTCTATCTCTGGATCTGCATCCTCGGTTCCTATCGTGGCCAAGCGGCTGACGATGCGGCAAGAAGGAGGGAGGAAGCTCACGGATTGCTAATGCTCAACGTGAAGGTGGTTGAAGGCGCCTTTGGGTTGAATTCCTCGCCGGAGTTGCGCCGTCGTGGTCGTGGACGAGGATAGGGAGCGCCTAAGACAAACGGAGGGTACATTAGGTTCGTGGCGAGGAGAGTATGTGCATCATCGAGGGCGGTCGAGTTTACTTCGAGGTTGTAGGTCATGCGTGCTATGGGGAGGTTCGCCGAGGTGGGGAGAAGGTTTGGGTGTGCCAGAGAGCAAATCGGTTGTAGAAGTCGAGACAGAGGAGGTGCGAAGGTGGCGTGTCGGGAGGAATGGAACGAGAGAGAGGGTGCCGTTTAAGGTGCGTGGTCTCTGGGTGAGTTAAGCTGGTCATCAACGCGGATTAATCGACATCAATGGCGCGTTGAGGAGGAGGAAGAAACGGCTGGTGGGGACGATGCAGAAGAGGTGGGGTCCACCCGGTGGGAAAAGAGGAAGAGGAGGTCCACTTGCCTCGTGGGTTGTTTGAGGAAAACGGTTTGGGAGAAAGAATAGGAGCTAGATGGGCTAGGTGGGCTGTTGGAGTTGTTGGGTCTGTCACTTTCATTTTTTTATTCATCCTTTTCTTTTATATTTCAATTGTTTTGAATTTCCAATCAAACAAATCTCACCCAAATCAATCCAAACAATCATTCAGTTTGTAAATTTGAATTTGATTTTATTTATCAACATAAACCAAATCTCAAAATAAAATAAAATAATATCCTTATTTATTTTAGGATCCATTTAATAGTTAAATAAAATGGATCACTAGTTATTTAATAAAATAGGGTTTGATTTTATTAATAAAATTTCCATTTGAAATCTAATTATTTTCATAATCAAACCAGTAGGTTTTATTTGAAAATAAGGATGCTTGGAAATCTTGTTTTAAAATAAAATAACCTTTTATTTTAGGTTCCATTTATAATTAAATAAATGGTCCTTAGATAATAATCCATTTAGGATTTGTTTATTTGGTTCAAATAATTCATATTGAATTATTTGGAAAGTATTCCAAGGTGATTTATTAATCATATAAGATTGGGTAATTGTTTTAATTCCAAATATCATTTTCTCATGTATTTTTATTTAGAGATTTGTCCTTTTTTAAAATAGGGATAGAATGGTTATTTCCATTTTTTTTATTTGGAATATTCTTTATTTCATATTTTTATTTGAATTGGGATTAATCATCACTCCATTTACTTCATGGATTAGGCCAAGATTTGATTTGGTCTGTAAATATTCTTTATTAATATTTTCATCTTTGTCTTATGAAATCCATATCTTTTTATTTAGAGATCCAAACTTGGTGATTCCATTTTATGAAAACTTATTTATTATTTGTTTATACTTTTGATTCCTTTTAGGATCTATTGTACTCCACTTGGTATGGGTTTTTGGTAAGGCTTTAATAGCTTTGGAAATTCAATTCACTTATCTTTTTTATATTCATAAGATTTTGTTTATGGTTCCATCTATAATTTAAATAAAATGGACCATGGTTTATTAATCAAATAGGGTTTGGTTCATTTAATAAAATCCTCATTTGAAATCCTAGTGCTTTCAAAATCCAATCAGGGTTTTATTTGGAAATAAAGAATATTTGGAAAATTTGTTTAAAACAAAATAACCTTTTATTTTAGAGTCCTTTATTAATTAAATAACATAGACTTTCATTGTTAAATCAACTTGGGTTTGTTCTATTGAGAATATTTATTTTAAAATCTAAAATAAAGCCAAAACATTTTAGTAGGTTTTAATTAAGAGAAATAAATACTTAGAAAACTTATTTAAAATAATTTAACAAGCTTTGATGTTTAAATTAAATTGGTAAAACTTCTTATTTAAATAAAATTGGATATTAAATCCTTATTAATTTATTTTAAATAAACCTTTGCTAAATTTATTTAGAATAAACTGTTTTAATTCAAAAGTTTTGTCAAGGTTTAATTTTCCTTTATTTAATAATCTTTATTTATAAAACTTCTATTTCATTTGAAAACAAATCTTTTCATTTAATTGTTTCAAAATAGTATTTCCAAATGTTTTTATTTTCCTTTTATTAAATGTTTATCTTTTTAAATCTCTTGAGGTTTATTTTAATTCAAATGGGTGTGAAGTTCCAATTGTATTCAAAAAGTTTCTTCAAAATTAACAAAGTTTTATTTTATTTATTTATTTTCACATTACAAGATTTGAAAAATCTTGGGATGTGCTTAAAATAAATCTAGATTTGGGAAGGTTAGGTTACAAGCATGTTCAAACAACTAGGGTACTACCACCCTTAAAATATTTTCAAACAAAAATTACATATTGGCCTTCTTGGGTCCTGGAAATTTCTCTAAGTTAGTTTGCATGTGTCCTTGGTTTCTATACTTGACTCATGGGCCAAGGTTGAGTTTCTCCATAGGCTTGTTCAACTTGTTCTTCATCCTTTCTGGACAGTTGCTTGCATAGTGTCCTGGATTCTTGCAGTTGAAGCAATGAATGTCATTGAGTTCTTTACGTGGCTCTTGTGGGCAAGTAGCTACAAAGTGACCTGGTTCATTACAGTTGTTACACCATACTTGGTCGATTCCTTTATTCTTTATGTTCTCTGGGCATCCACTAGAGTAGTGTCCCATCTCTTTGCAAGTGTAACATTGCTCTTGAGTAATATCCTTCTTGTTTGGGTTGGGGCATTTCTTCTTCTTCTTGGGTCTCTCCAAAACTAGGGCTTCTTCTAGTTCATGTTCTTCATGAGTGGGAGATCTTTCTCTCTTCTTGGGGTATTGATCTTCATGTTCCTTGGATGCATGATCCTTGTCTCTAAAAATATTGCTAGCTTGGGTTCCTTCTAGAATAACATCTTTGTCATCCTTGTTGTCATTAGCTCTTTGGAAAAGTTTTCTCATGTTGATCATTTGAGTAATGAGTCCTTGCAACAATTGGGATTGAAGTTTGAAAATCCTTTGTATGGCTGGGTCTAGTCCATTGTTGTTGGCTAAAAGCTGAGTTGTCTCTTGGCTCAACTGGTTGGGTTGCAATAATCTCTTTCATGTTGTCCACTTGATTGTTGTTGTTGCCAACCTTGATGTTGGAGTTTCTTGGAGTAGTCATCTGTTTGGGTTGAAGGAAGTTTAGAATGGGCAAGATATTTCTAAGGAAATATTTCTAATCACACACATCACAATTCACACAAGAAATGAGCATGCAATCACAAACCAAACAATTCATTCAAACAACAAGTTTCAAGCACATACTTAGGCAACAAAACATTTTTGTTACACCACATAAGTTGGTGTTTTTGTCTTAGTTAAATTATGGTGGTCCACCTATATGGTTCACTTGTGATCTTTCCATTCTTCTTACTTGATCCTTCTTGCATGAGATCATGGCTTCCTTAGAAGAATTTCTTGGTCTCAATACTTCAAAGTTGTTGATGGTTTCTCCTTATTTTGCATTCCCTCAGTCTCTAATTCCTAAGTAAGACTTTTCTTGTCTCACTTGTGGTCCTTAGTAGTTTTCATGTTGGAAGTCTTTGATGAACATGCTGAAGATGTTGAAGTCATTAGAGTTGAAGAAGTTGAAGAAGTCCTTTGCATATGGTGTAGTCTTTGGTCATGGGGTAGGTTTTTTCCATCAAGTTTGAAATAGAAGAGAAGTAGAGTTGAAACCAAAATGGTTGAGGAAAGAGTTTACAAGTGTTTTTGTAAATAAGTTTTGGAACAAGTATAACTCTTATTTTTCTAAGGGTTTTTGTCCAATCCTAGGGTTTACAAATCCTACAGGCAACACAATGCTCTGATACCATCTGTAGGGGTCCCTACCCAATGAGGTAGAGTCCTCCTGTGTTCTACAATGCTAGTCCCTGGATCAATAGCTAGCATCCACAGTTAAGATGTAATATCAAGAAACAAAGGTCATAATATAACTTTATAACCAGGAAAACATAATTTTATTACATCATACATAGCTCATATGGCTATTACATTACATTGCAATGAATAACTATGGTCATGGTCCTTCATCTTCAAAGTGCCACGTTGTAGACTTTGTAATCCTAAACAATCAATCTTCACTAAAATCAGTCAAACCTCAACATACAAGTTACATACAAAGGGTCAATACATTTGAATTGTATTGGCAAGTGATACTCTTAGTAGTATGGTGGAGTCTATCATCTATATGCATTTGGCTAAGTGGAGTTGAGGCTTGCATTGCTCAAAATAGATTTTTCCTTAACGTTTTGAAAATAAATAGTTTTGTCAAAAACTTTCCAATGCTTCTCTCAATCAAAGACTGAAGATCCTTCTCGAGGCATCTACAAATCAAAGACTGAAGTGCTTGGTAAAATCATTTTCCTCAATCCAAGATTTCAAGATCCTTATATCAAGCCATCTTTCCATCAAAGACTGAAGAATACACACAATCCCTTGTTCACCCACAAGTTTTTATTTAGAAATTGGAATGATGAGATTTTGATTGCTTCCATGTCTTGATGCTCAAATTGTCCTTTACCAGGACATGGCTAAGTACTTAGATTTTACACTGCAGAGGTGGTGCACTTTACCCACAAGACTTGGTTTCCCAAGACAAAATCTTTGAGACCTTCCTTAGACCAAAATGGACGCTGCTCCAACCTATCAAACACTACCACCCACTGTCCATTTGGCTAAGTTCTTGCAACCTATATGATCATGGCAGAGCCCATATTGCCAAGTGGTTGCACTTGAAGCTTCTCAACATTTGACATCTCAAATCCCTTTGTTTCTGGGTGGCCATCCACAAGTGAGATACACAAGGTTCCTGGCCTTGTGTAACCACTCAACATAACCCAATCCTTCCATTCCACCCAGGTGATTTATTAACTTAGTTGTTTTATTAAACAAAACATAAGTCTTAGACTTAGAATATTTTTCCATAGTGTGAATATGGTTTCCACCCATGTTTTCTATTAGCTAGGCTAAGCTTGGTAGTAGTAGGAATCTCTAACTTAGGAAAATCCTACTAAGGATTCATCTACTAGGTTTCCTATAGTAAGATCTACACTTAGCAAAATCCATGCAAGTTTTACTTAACAAAATCACTAATGCATAGTGAAAGTAATAGGACAAAAGTATGAAGCATCACTTGCCTTTTTGGTAGAGTATAGGTTCACTTCTTGATCTTTGCAACAATCACACTCTTCAAGTCACTACAAATAAATCAAGCAAGGCACAATCTCAATCTACCAATCAAGCAAAACAACACACATAAATAACAAAGTCAAAGAAATGCTTGCAAGCATGCCAAGCTTTGTTTTGTTTGAAAAGGTGGTTCCTAGTGGGTCATAGTCATTTGGGTAAATCTAATGGTCATTTCCTAAAGTGGCCAAGTCATTTGCAAAAGGTTTCACTTAAAAACCCTTTTCAAAACAAAGTGTTATTTTTATGTGGTGTAGAAATATTTTTACTAAGGCATTAGCCCATAGGGTTCACCAAATGAGTTGCTATTGCAAAACTTGGTGTTTTTGTTTGGTTCAAAACATTTCCTCAAAGTTTTCCATTCAAAACCATTTTCATAATCAAATCAATAGTTATATTTAGCTAGAAAGGCTAAATCAAGTAATCCATTCTAAATCTTTACAAAAACATTTATAAGGGCATGGTTTGGTTCCTAGGGTCAAGGTCACAACTAAACATTTTGCAAAGGTTTTACTCCTAAATTCAATTTTACACAATTTTATACTCTAAACAAGCTCACAAAAGTTTCTGCAAATTCAAACAATTTATCAAATACTATTTGCTAAACTAAGGCAGGGTTGGCTAGGTCTTGTTCTCCTGAATCTTTTGATATAAAATTTGTCAAATTTGGACGTGGTTCAAAAGATAAGGGTTTGAAGTTTGTAAATAATTCTGATTTCAAATTCTAATTTTAATCCATCCGTGACACGACTTCTCATTCGCTGGTACCGGATCACGCCCGATGCGTTGGATTAAGTCTAATCGTGCGGCATATCGAGTACCTCTTAGCGCTTAAGTCGTTTCTATCTCGGATCGCATCCTACGGTTCCTATCGCGAAGGAGGAGGAAGCTCACCGGATTCGCGACGCTAATGCTCAACGTGGTACGGTGGTTGAAGGCGCCGGTTGGGCGGAATTCCTCGCGGAGTTGCGACGTCGGGTGGTCGTGGACGAGGATAGAGCGCCCTAAGACAAATTAGGTTGAGAGTATGTGCATCATCGAGACAGAAGAAAAAAGCGGGACAGAGTCGAGGTTGTAGGTCATGCAAGCTGGTGCTATGGGAGGTTCGCTGGAGGTGGAGAAGGTTTGGGTGTGCCGAGAGCAAGGGGGCGTGTGGAATCGGTTGTAGAAGTCCGGAGAGAGGAGGTGAAATTAGAGCGGGAGAACTGAGGGAACGAGAGAGGAGAGGTGCCGTTTAAGGTGCGTGGTCTCAGGTGAGTTAAGCTGGTCATCAACGGATTAATCGACATCAATGGCGGCGACGTTGAGGAGGAGGAAGAAACGGCTGGTGGGGGCGATGCACGAAGAGGTGGGGTCCACCGTCGGTGGGAAAAGAGGAAGAGGAGGGTCCACCACCGCTTGCCTCGTGGGTTGTTTCAATGGTGAGGAAAACGGTTCGGGAGAAAGAAGAGCTGGGCTAGATGGGCTAGGTGGGCTGGAGTTGGGTCTGTCCACTTTCATTTTTTTATTCAAGATCCTTTTCTTTTATATTTCAATTCTGTTTTGAATTTCCAATCAAACAAATCTCACCCAAATCAATCCAAACAATCATTCAGTTTAAATTTGAATTTGATTTTATTTATCAACATAAACCAAATCTCAAAATAAAATAAAATAATATCCTTATTTATTTTAGGATCCATTTAATAGTTAAATAAAATGGATCACTAGTTATTTAATAAAATAGGGTTTGATTTTTATTAATAAAATTTCCATTTGAAATCTAATTATTTTCATAATCAAACCAGTAGGTTTTATTTGAAAATAAGGATGCTTGGAAATCTTGTTTTAAAATAAAATAACCTTTTATTTTAGGTTCCATTTATAATTAAATAAATGGTCCTTAGATAATAATCCATTTAGGATTTATTTATTTGGTTCAAATAATTCATATTGAATTATTTGGAAAGTATTCCAAGGTGATTTATTAATCATATAAGATTGGGTAATTGTTTTAATTCCAAATATCATTTTCTCATGTATTTTTATTTAGAGATTTGTCCTTTTTTAAAATAGGGATAGAATGGTTATTTCCATTTTTTTTTTATTTGGAATATTCTTTATTTCATATTTTTATTTGAATTGGGATTAATCATCACTCCATTTACTTCATGGATTAGGCCAAGATTTGATTTGGTCTGTAAATATTCTTTATTAATATTTTCATCTTTGTCTTATGAAATCCATATCTTTTTATTTAGAGATCCAAACTTGGTGATTCCATTTTATGAAAACTTATTTATTATTTGTTTATACTTTTGATTCCTTTTAGGATCTATTGTACTCCACTTGGTATGGGTTTTTGGTAAGGCTTTAATAGCTTTGGAAATTCAATTCACTTATCTTTTTTATATTCATAAGATTTTGTTTATGGTTCCATCTATAATTTAAATAAAATGGACCATGGTTTATTAATCAAATAGGGTTTGGTTCATTTAATAAAATCCTCATTTGAAATCCTAGTGCTTTCAAAATCCAATCAGTAGGTTTTATTTGGAAATAAAGAATATTTGGAAAATTTGTTTAAAACAAAATAACCTTTTATTTTAGAGTCCTTTATTAATTAAATAACATAGACTTTCATTGTTAAATCAACTTGGGTTTGTTCTATTGAGAATATTTATTTTAAAATCTAAAATAAAGCCAAAACATTTTAGTAGGTTTTAATTAAGAGAAATAAATACTTAGAAAACTTATTTAAAATAATTTAACAAGCTTTGATGTTTAAATTAAATTGGTAAAACTTCTTATTTAAATAAAATTGGATATTAAATCCTTATTAATTTATTTTAAATAAACCTTTGCTAAATTTATTTAGAATAAAATGTTTTAATTCCAAAAGTTTGGTCAAGGTTTAATTTTCCTTTATTTAATAATCTTTATTTATAAAACTTCTATTTCATTTGAAAACAAATCTTTTCATTTAATTGTTTCAAAATAGTATTTCCAAATGTTTTTATTTTCCTTTTATTAAATGTTTATCTTTTTAAATCTCTTGAGGTTTATTTTAATTCAAATGGGTTTGAAGTTCCAATTGTATTCAAAAAGTTTCTTCTGGCTCTGAAAATTAACAAAGTTTTATTTTATTTATTTATTTTCACATTACAAGATTTGAAAAATCTTGGGATGTGACACTTTGGACCTGCAATACGGTCCGCAACTTACCCCAAAGGCTTCCGGATTGACAAGACCATCAAGCCCTATGACGGCACCGCCAAGCCAGCCACATGGTTGCAGGACTACGACAACGCAGTGGAGATTGACGGAGGCAACCCCAACGTTGCCGTCAAGTACCTTCCATTAATGTTGGCGGGTACAGCCCGTCAGTGGATTGCCGACTTGCTAGAGAAATCTATCTACAACTGGTTGGACATGCAAGAAGCGTTCACCAAGAACTTTGAGGGTACATACAAGCGTCCCTGCACTGTGGGCGATCTATAGCGGTGCGTGCAAGAGAAAGACAAGGCATCTCGCGCCTACCTCTCCCGCTGGCGAGATATGAAGAATTCCTGCGCAGGAGTGTACGCACAAACCGCCATGGACGCCTTCATCGATGGGTTGGAAAGGGGCACGTTGCTCCGACATAAGTTGAAGCGCTTGCAGGACAATCACCAGCTCGACTTGAACCAGATGATTCAGTTGGCTAGTGAGTTCGCAGCTGCCGACGGCGATGCTCGTGGCTCCTTGCCGGCAATGGCCGTTCCAACTCAAGATCGGAGGAACAGCAGTACAAATCGGAAAACCGCTCCAGAAGAAGAGCAATCTACCGACATGGTCGCTATGACTTTTGCAGGACGAGGAGAGGGCGGACAGCGTGGCCGAGGAAGGGGAGCCGGTCGTGGGCAGCAACGAGGAAGTGAAACCACCTCGGCGCCGCTCCTTGTGCCCCAAACATACTAGGAGTACCGTGATATGCCATGCCTCGTAAACCTCGATGTCAATGGCAAAGCCACCCATACCAATCGACACTGCAAGTTTGTCAACGACCTCAAGGAAGACCCGGAGTCTGGCTATAAGCGAAGTCGGAAGAACATACCGTGCGGCAAGGGAAAGGGGAAGAAGGAGGAGGAGGAGTCCAAGGATTTAAGTGACATGGACGAAGACGTTGAAACCAAGCACGCCGCCAAGAGCGACGGCAAGGGCAAGAACCCCTTCGCGAAGAAGGCCCCAGTCTACCACACTTTCCTTGGCACCCCCACTGTCTGACAACAGAAGACCTCTCTGAGGATCCTGATGGCTACTCTCCCCCTAGTCCCTCAGTACCTGCGCTGGTCAGAGGTTCCAATAACTTGAGACAGGACGGACCACCCCGACCTTATACCCACGGAGAACCAATACGCCATGGTCATCAACCCCTTGATTGACGGCGTGGAGTTCACCAAGTGTATGGTGGACAGTGGAAGCAGCATCAACATCATGTACCTGGATACACTACAAAAGATGAACTTGACGGAGGCAAACCTAAGGCGGACCAACACCGTCTTCCACGGCGTAGTTCCTGGTCGGGAGGCTAGGTCCCTTGGGTGCATTACACTTCAGGTAGCCTTTGGCGATGTTAATAACTACCGCCAAGAGCGCATGACCTTCGAGGTGGTCCCCTTCAAGAGCATGTACCACGTCATATTCGGCCGCGACATATTCCACACGTTCATTGCCAAGCCATGCTTCGTCTACAACAAACTCAAGATACCCGGACCAAACGGCATCATCACCGTATCCGGAAGCTTTACCAAGGCAAGGGACTGCGAGATCAACGAGGCAGCCGTTGCAGAAGCTGTCCTCTACAGCGAAGAATTCAAAGAGATCCAGGGCAAGGTCGATGACTCAGAGATGCCCGCGTCGAAGAAACAAATCTCCGACTCCTCTCCTGCGTTCAAGGCCGCCATCGAGACCAAGCCGGTGGAACTTGTGGTAGGCGATGCCTCCAAGGTCACCTCCATTGGGACGAACCTGGATCCCAAATAGGAAAGCGCGCTCGTCGAGTTCCTCCGTGAGAACAGGGACATCTTTGCCTGGCAACCTGCCGACATGAAAGGTGTACCTAGGGAACTTGCCGAGCACAGCTTAAACATTGATCCAAAATCCAAACCAGTGAAACAACCTCAACGACACTTTGGAGATGAGCAGATATGCGCCATTGGCAAAGAGATAGCTAGGTTACTTAAGGCTAGATTTATCCGAGAAGTCCTTCACACCCAATGGGTGGCCAATCCTGTACTTGTCCCCAAAAAGGGAACCAATGAATTAAGAATGTGCGTTGATTACACCGGCTTGAACAAAGCATGTCCCAAAGATCCGTTTTCTTAGCCTTGCATTGACCAACTCATTGATTCGACGGCTGGCTCGGAACTTTTGTGTTTTCTCGATACATACTCAGGATACCACCAGATCAAGATGAGGAAGTCGGACCAATTGGCCACTTCATTCACTACCCGATACAGCACGTTTTGCTATGTCAGAATGCCCTTTGGGCTGAAAAACGCAGGTGCTAGCTACCAGCGGACAATGCAATGTTGCCTTCACGACCAAATTGGTCAGAACGTTCACGCCTACGTGGATGATATCGCGGTGATGTCTAAAAAGTCAAACGACTTAATCTCCGACTTAAAAGAAACCTTCGATAATCTCCGGAAATACAACATGATGCTTAACCCTAAGAAGTGCGTTTTTGGGGTTCCAGCCGGCAAATTGTTGGGCTTCATCGTTTCCCAGCGTGGAATCGAGGTCAACCCGGAGAAAATCAAGGCCATCTTAAACATAAACCGACAGACATGCCTAAAGGACATTCAACGACTAACAGGTTGTGTTGCAGCAGTTAGTCGGTTCGTGAGCCGACTTGGAGAGAAGGCCCTGCCGCTGTACAAGTTGCTGAAAAAGGCAGACAAATTCATGTGGATGGATGAGGCAGATCCAGCATTGAAGTAGCTCAAGGAGATTCTTTCCTCAGCACCCATCCTTGCAGCACCCGAGCCTGGAGAGCCCCTGTTAATTTACCTGGCGGCAACCAACCGGGTTATCAGCATCGTCGTCGTCGTAGAGCGGAAGGAACCAGGATATGAGCACGGAGTTCAACGACCAGTTTACTATGTAAGCAAGGTCTTGACGGAGTCTAAGGAGCGTTACCCGCACTACCAAAAGATAGCTTATGGAGTATTCCTTGCTTCTCGGAAGCTGAGGCATTACTTTCAGGAGCACCCAATCACAATGGTGAGCAAGACTCCATTATCGGACATCATCAACAACAGCGACGCTATAGGAAGGGTCGCGAAGTGGGGCATTGAACTTGCCGCCTTCGAGATCGCCTACAAGAGACGCGACGCTATCAAATCACAAGCCTTGGCGGATTTTGTTGCAGATTGGACGGAGATGCCAGACGCTACTCCATTGCCAGAACCAGAGTACTGGGTGATGCACTTTGACGGATCAAAGCTTCTCAACGGCTCGGGGGCTGGTGTATTTCTACAGTCACCAACAGGAGACAAGCTACACTACGTTCTACAGATCCACTTCGAAGCTACAAACAACATGGCGGAGTATGAATCACTCATTCACGGACTACGTGTAGCCAAGGATATTGGCATCAAGCGCATAGTTTGTTGTGGAGATTCCGACTTGGTTTCCCAGCAGGTGGCTGGCACCTGGAATGCGCGGAACCCTATGATGGCAGCATATCGAGACGAAGTGGACGAGATAGCCAAGAGCTTCTTGGGCTATGAAGTTAAGTATGTGCCTAGGGAACAAAACGAGTCGGCTGATCTGCTGTCTAAGCTAGGATCAGGACGCAAGTGAATTCCACCAGGAGTTTTCCTCGAGCACCTACGCACACCATCCGTGAAGGGAGCCGACATCGAAAATCCGGATAGAGCTGACTCTTTCGTCAACATGGTGACTAAGGTCCCTCCGGCTTTGACAAAACCGTTCATGGAATATCTCGAACACGGAACTTTGCCCGACGACAAAGTCGAAAGACGACAAATAGTACGATGAGAAAAGGGTTATACCATAATCAATGGGCAACTCTACAAAAGGAGCACTACTCGTGTATACCTAAAGTGTGTTTCCCAGCTAGAAGGTATGGAAATCCTACGCGAAATCCATCTCGGAGATTGCGGGCATCACGCCGCTCCTCGATCGTTGGTCGCGAAAGCCTTCCGTAAAGGATTATACTGGCTGACCGCGAAGGCGGACGATGACAAGCTGGTTGAGACATGCATGGGATGCCAGTATTATGCCCGACAACCACATGTTCCTGCTAAAGAACTGCGAACAATACCAATAACTTGGCTGTTTGCGGTCTGGGGGCTAGACATGGTGGGACCGTTACAGACGGCACCTTGTGGGTTTACGCATCTGCTTGTAGCAGTTGATAAATTCACTAAATGGATAGAAGGTTAACCCATTAGAAAGCTTGATGGGGCAACTGCCCTCAGGTTTGTCCGGGATCTAGTGGTGAGATTTGGTCTCCCACATAGCATTATCACCGACAATGGCAGCAATTTATCACTCAGAGAAGTGGAGGCATATTGATGGGAGAAAGGCATCCGACTTGACCTTGCATCTGTGGCACACCCACAATCCAACGGTCAGGTTGAGCGAGCCAATGGATTAATTCTGCAGGGAATCAAGCCACGTCTTGAGGCACCGCTACATAGAGCAGCTGGAGCCTGGGCGGAAGAATTTCCATCTGTACTGTGGAGTTTACGAACTACACCCAACATATCTACCGGCTACACCCCTTACTTCATGCTATATGGAGCAGAAGCCATCCTGCCTTCCGACATCCTCCATGATGCACCAAGAGTTCCCGCTTATGACGATGATGACGCTGAAGAATCTAGACGCCTGGATGTGGACCTTCTCGAGGAGGAGCACGTTTTGGCATGCCAAAGATCCGCCATCTACCAGCAGAAGCTACGCAGCTACCATAGTCGCCGCATTCGGCATCGCTCGTTTAAAGACGGGGATTTGGTGCTCCGACTTAAGCAGAAGAGTCACACAAATTATCAACACCATGGGAAGGACCGTTCATCATAAGCAAGGCGCTGCTCAATGGGTCTTACTACCTTGTTGTGAACTAAAGGATAGACCCAACGAGGATCATAAGCGTAAGCGAAGTGACCCGGATGATGACTACCCGGAGCTTGATCGGTCATGGAACATAGCACAGCTACGTCCTTTTTACACTTAGCATTTTTATCTAATTTTGTATCTCTTATATGATCAATGAAATAAAGCTCTTTGGTTCACTCATATCTCTGAGTCTTTTACCTCCTTTAGTGTTCATTTTTGGATCATATAAAACCTTTATGCACAAGCTTTGTATTTGCACTTGTGAAAATTCCGCCTATGGGCGTTAGCTTAAGTTTTCTGGTCTACACGTTCTTTGTCGTTTTTATGTGGATTCTGGAGTAGTGACTTTTGGCACTTATTGTTGGCGATTTTGTGCTCAGATTATTGACGGTGCCATTGGGCATCATCACATAAGAGCATGGTTCCGACAACGAGTCTTCCGACTCACGAAAAGTCAAGCATAAGAACCAAAGTAATGGATAAGCCAGCACTTTCTTAAAAAATATATACATGCTAGGAACTAAATTCTTAAGTAGCAGGACATAACAACCATTGTTTTCCGCCTTAAGTTACACCATCAAGTTTTTTCTCCCCGCACATCCACTAAAGGCAAAACAAATATTACATAGTGTTTTTCACTCTTTGGGCGGAGGAGACTTGGAAGCAGCATCATCCCCAGCCGGAGAATCACCCTCAACATCGGCGCTATGATGAGACTCGGAGGAATCTTGGTTGACGCTGTCGATGGTGTTCATGGGCACGAAGACGTCGATGTCCACCAACTCGGCGACTCTGGTGTCATAACCCACGAGTGATGACAAGATGGCTTCGTGATCAATCTCTTTGTCGTCATCATCAACGTCGGGGATGCCAGAGGTCACCGTATCGATGTCGGCATCTTCGTAGTGTGCTTCACCATTGAGAGAGCCATCCTCGCGCCATCCCGTGCACATGAAGCTTTGTAGCTTGTAACACGATCGGGAGCTCGACGCAGAATCTCCGAGTACTTCGTCACGGAGTCTGATGCCTTGATATATATCTGGAGGGGCTTAGCAATCTCCTTGGCTTGGGTGATGGCGGTGTTGATGAAGTTTCCAGCACGAACCATGCATTCCTTGTCCGAAGGAGGCAAGCGGGTTAAACCCATAGGCGCTGAAAATCCCGACAAGGAGCGCATGAGTTCAATAAACTCTAAGTATCCAGACTACAGAAAATACAAGGCGGAGGACACTTACTGAAGATGCTGGCCTTAGCCTGCCAGACGGTGTCCGCCAAGGATTCCTTCTCTTGTTGGAGGAGCTTAAACGCCTCGCTGTGGCGATGGTTTTGCTCATCAGCAGCTTGCTTCTGATCTTTTAAGATCGCAAGCTCCTCCGTCAAGCGATTGATCTCCGCGGAGGTGGAATCTTTCAGGGCTTTCATGGAATCCTCGTGCATCTTCAGCATCTCTTCCCTCTCCTTCTTAAGGATTTTGTTCTCACTGTCCAGCTGCTGGATGTGCTTGGACTGCTCGACAATATCCTTGGCCTTGGCAACATGCTCTGCAAGTCGGAGAAAACAAAGTACACAGTGAGTACTCGAAGAAGGAAGGCATAAAACCAAGATGGAATGCGCAAAAAAGAAAACAGACTCTTGTTTTTGATGATCTGTTCCTTCAAGATGGTAGTTTTACCCTTTTTGGCTTCAAGATCTGCGTGCATCTTCTGGTACTTGTCGTTGGCCATGCCCCGCCGAGCATTCTCGTTCTGTGAAACAAAGGAAAAAGTTAAAACTGTTGTTTAGTCTGCTTGGAGCACCTAGTCGGAAACTTTCCATCTAGGCGCTCGGGGGCTACAACGAAAGTTTTTCAGCTTAGCAATATGCTTAGCTTTTCTTTAAGCATCTAGTCGGAGCTACTTCAGTTCTCGATTAGAAGCTTGGGGCTACAGTATAAAGTTTTAACTCGGAATATGCTTAGCTTTTCTTTAAGCATCTAGTCGGAACTAATTCAGTTACAACTAGAGGCTTGGGGGCTACAGTATTGAAAAATATAAACACTGCGTATGCTACTCTTACAGCATCTAGTCGGAATAGTTTCTTCCATCTAAATGATTGGGGGATACAGTGAGAGCTCTTTCTAACTTAGTCACACTTAGAGCATATAGATGCAAAACCTATGGTTTTCCGTCTACATCCTCGGGGGCTACAGTGGGATACTCATAATGAAATGCAAAAGGCAAAGTAAAACTTACAAGTGCAATAATCTTGAGGTTTGTAGCACTCTCGGCCAGCAGCTTGCCAAAGGAAATGCTATTTCCCTGCAATATATCTGCTTGTCGGAGAAGCTCCTCAATACCGCACGTCGGAGATGACGGCACTCCTCCAGGAACCATAGTTGTGTTACTCGGCAGGAGCGCCGGGTAAACTATCTTCGGGAACTCGATGGGTTTCTGGGAGTAGGGGCGCCGCCTTCGGCAAAGGTACCAGCTCCCACTGCCACCTTGCTGCTATCGATGGCATCCTTAGCCGGAGCTTCAGCCATTTGTAGAGCAGCGCTCTCCTGCGTCGCCTGCTCTCCGACAACAGCGAGTTCGGTAGAAGCGCCAGAATCCACTTCCATGGCGGAAGGGCCTGGTGCCTCCTGGGCTTGAGAGCTTGTCGAGGCAGAGGAAGGCTTGATGGCAGGAGTAGCAGGGGCGATGGCGGGGGAGGAGTCGCGATGCAGCATATCTTTGATATTTCTAGAAGCCCCCAATGTCTTGGAGGTCTTCTTGAGGATGGTTGTGGATTTCTTCCTGAAACGTGCAAAGTGCATAAGTACAGGAACAAGACAGATAAATAAGACAATGTCGGAGAATGAGAAGCTCACACTAATGGGGGTGCATTAGCAAAAATCCCGGTGGATCTTTTCTTTTCCGCGTCCAGGTCGGCGGTAGTCTTCTTGGAGGCTCCACCCTCCGTCTTCTTCTTCTTACCTCCGTCGGCAGCGTCAGAGGTGGAGCTCTTCCGCTTTCGCGCCAACGGGACATCGTCGTCGGACACGACCGTGACTTCCTTCATCTTTGGATCGTAGATTTGGGCAGCCGGGTTGTCCTCATCTAGATTGCTAAGCTGTTAAGTAATAAATCACCGTGTTAGATGAGGTGGTAATGGCAAGATGGAGAAATTGGAGTATATGTCGTACACGAAAAATACATATCTACCTTTGGGCACTTGCTGTCTACGTACATGTCGCAGGTGATGGTGAAGCCACGCTTCTTATCCTTCACCTTGATGATGTCCTTCAGGCGGAGCTTGACAGAGTCGCTCGAGAAGTTATCCACGGGGATCCGGAGGGTATACCTTCGATCACTGGTATACTCGTGCATGAACTTCGCGCGGTGCTACAAACGCTGGATTCGCCTGATGAACCAGCACATGGCCCGGTCCAAGCCGGTCAAACCCGTCTCTACGAACCATTCGATCCGCCTTTATTGCGCGAGAAGCGTCGAGGTCGGAGGGAAGGGAGTCATGGGATCTCTAGGTGGAATCTTCAGCGGCGGCTCCATCCACGAAGTCCGGATACGTTACTTCTCGGCCCGCCAAAGGAATGTCGGGGCTATAGAAGTACGTCTGCTGCCAGTTTTTGCAGGACTCGTGGCCGACGATGTCGGGGAACCGCCGGCCAGGTCCGATCTTGAAGCTTATGGTGCCGCAATTCCTAAGCTCCTACCTACTATGTCCGGCTTCACGTTTGACGGTGAATAAGTACGCGAACAAGTCTAACCTAGGCCTAATCCCTAGGTAACCCTCACAAAGTGTTGCGAAGTTGCTAAGCACTAAGATGCTATTGGGGGAGAGGTTATGGGGTTGGACCTTGTAGTGGTTCAAGACGGAGAGAAAGAAGTGGGAGATGGGCAGAGAAACGCCGTGTACCAGCTGAGCCTTAAGGTACACCTTTTCTCCAGGCGAGCCCCTCCGTCGCGGGGAGGTAGCCTTCGACGACCATCTCTTGGATGTCGCGGTCGGTGATGTCCAAGCCGCGCCAGTCGCCCTTGTGCGAGTCTGGATCTTCTTCCAGAGGCTCTAGTGCCGCCAGGTTATGGTCGCCGCCGGTGGTTTCAATCACCGCCGATGCGGGGATTACCAGGCCCTTTGGGGGCACGACGACAGAGCTCGCCGGCTTTGCCGTGGCTTCACTCGACGCCGCCATCGATGAGGAGGAGCTGCTGCTGGCGATGGGGTGCTGGAAGGATGCGACTGACGCAGAGGAAGGCTAGGGTTTTCGAAGTTTCTCGCGGAGAGCTCGAGGAGGCGTGCGGCTGGAGGAAGAAGACGATGACGCGAGAGGAATGAGGTAAAAGGTGGAAAGTGTCCCACGGTTACTATTTATCATGCTCTGCGTCAAGATTCGTGCAGCTGATCGGACGGTTGCCGCGTAGACGATGTGTTCGTGAACATGCGCTGTAATTTCGCCACGTCTCCAACCGTCGCCACCAACGGTTCGTATCACTCGCGCGGGAAAATAGGATATGATTGCATTCTATGCATGTGTGATTTACGAGGCGTCGCTGACCTAAGCCTACGTCGTCCTAGCTGACACGGGTAGATGAGCCGTCGCATCGAAGATTCCGGCATGGACGGATTTAATCCGACTACAAAAGAGTACGGTGGAAGATTCAGCATTTCTCCGGCTTACCATTCGAAGACGGGCAGTACTGGGGAAGGTCCATCCCTTCCCCTCTCGCACGATGCCCACCGGTACTTGGGACCGGTACTACCGCCCTGACCGGTAGTACCGCGTCTTGTGACCGTTACTACCACTTGGGGGTAGTACCGCAGCGGTGTACCGGGCAGAACTGAAGCTGGCTCGACCAAGAATTGCATCTCCGATACCTGGTCCGGTACTGCACCGGTAGTACCGCTTGCAACCGGTACTACCGCTTGAGTACCGGTAGTACCGGTGCATTTATTGCTCCAATGGCCAGATTTCTCCAAGGGGTATAAATACCCCTCCACCTACCTTGGGATAAGCTGCTCATTTGCATTGAAGTCAAGACCACCATTGGAGCCACCAAATCCACAAGATATCCTCAATCCACCACCCAAAGTCCTTGATCTTTAGGGAATCGAAGGAGGAGGCCCCGATCTACTACTTCACCAAAAGAGATCTTCATTTCCCCCTCATTCACTTGAGGGCCCCTTTGCTCTAGTGTTTTTCTTGGAAACCCTAGTTCTAGATTTGGTTCTTACAAGCTTGTATTTGATTGTCTTGACAGCTTGCTTGTATTTGGGAGCCTCCAATTAAGTTGTGGATATGTGCCCCAAACTTGTAAAGGTGACGGCTTCCACCTTGAAGGTTGCCGATATAGTGGAATTTGGTTCGATCCCGTTGGGGTGAGGTTCATCGGAGAATAAGGGAGGCCACTCGTGGCGTTGGTGGTTTGAAACCACCCCCTCTCCAAACGTAGACGTACTTCCCCTCAAAAGGAAGGAACAACGGGAAACAAATCCTTGTGTCTCCTCATCCACCACTTTGGTTACTTCTATCCTTTACCTCACTTTACTTACTTGCTCTTGCTTATTTGCATTATCTAGAGAATTTATCTAATTGTCCAACCCTAATTTGAAAAAGAAGAAAATTTGAAGTAGTACCTATTCACCCCCCCCCTCTAGGTGCCCATACGATCCTTTCACTCTTCAATAAGATTCTTCAAATCCTCAATCTCAAAGTTCAGAGTGCGAATCAACTCCAAATTCTGCTCAATGCGGTTCATGATCATGTCGGGCTAAGAATTCCAGTCCTTGTTATTCTTTCCCCACTCTTCCTTCTTAGTATGATCCTCCCCTGCATGGTTAGAACGAGGCATATCCCACATCGAGGGCAAGTTCCCTTTGGGTACATGTTGATATTGACACTCATGTATAAGAGTGTGGAAGGGTTTCTTGGTACTTGGAGGATGTGACCGTGGAGAGAGGGTATGACGCGGAGGTTTCCCTCCTGTAGACATCCGTGCTTTCCTCCTAAGCTTGATAGGTTTTGCCACCACTCCAATGCTTGCGATGGTAGCGCGGGTGTCTGGTCGCTTGTCCTCCTCCATGTCCTCTTCATCACCTACCAAAATCTCCTCCTCCTTGGGTTTGTGAGGATCATCTTCCTCGGGCTTCTTGCCTTTGTCGTTGGCGGAGACCATTGTGCTCTAAACTTGAGAAGATTTCCTGACAGAAACCGATCGAAATGAAAACACGACGAGAAAACGATGCACGAACCTTGGGGGATCCGGGGGTTATATATTATGAAGTTTCAATGCATAAGGAAGGTTTTGATATGAAAACGAGGCGGAGACGGAGCTCGGGATGGTCTCACCCCCTCAGGAGCGACCATCTGGGGCCCGCGCCTAGGGTGGGTTTGGCCACCCCGGCCTCCTATTCCTCCTTTGCTCCGTCTCATAATTTCCCTTATGTATTAAAAATATAAAAAATATAAAAAGATAGGAGTTTCACGAACCTTCTTTTTCACCACTTTTACCTATTCAAAGACGAACTCTGTAGACTCCTTTTCTCCTTCTCCTGGATATTTACTTTCCTCACAAGGCAATACACAAACTTCAATGGCAACATTAGTGTAAGCAAAAACAATCTAGAGAACAAGGTCAGAACAATACAGCTTCATCCGACGTACTGAGATCCCTCACGAAATTTTACAATGCAGCACAAAAATCTGTCGCAGGACAGCCACTTTTCACAACTCCTCTACTTCACAAAATTAGTTGAACTTGACACAAAAACCAAAACAAAAAGGATAAGGAGCAGTTATTACTAAAATAATAACTTCCAAGACTCAAGAAAACTCTTGGGTTATCTCCCAACAAGTACTTTTCATTAATGCCTTTAAGTTAGGCTTGAAACTTTCAAAGATGCTCACTTAGGAGAGATATATATGGAGTGAAAGAGAGCATCAAGAAGAAAATAACCAACACATTTGAGTCTAACCCACTTCCTATGCATGGGGGTATCATGATAAAATGAATTGTTGAAACAAAATGCCACTAGCATAGGAAGACAAAACAAATGCAATTTCAAAGCTTTCAACATAAAACGGGGAAACTTAACATTATTGAGATGCATAAAACCATGTTCCCTTCTCTCATAATAACTTTCAGTAGCACTCTGAATAAAGTTGACAATATAATTGTCACTGGCAACAACTTTATCATCAGAATGAGCATACTTACAGTCACCAAAAAGAGGTCCAAGGTCATAAACTGGATCAATAGAAGCAAGTTGTTCAACCCTAAAACCTTCATTAGGCAAGGTGTTTTCATAAGGAGCTATAGCAAATTTGGAAAATTTAAACTCATAAGAATCTCCATCAAACTTAGTTAAAACTTTCTCCTTTTTAAAATCTATAATAGCTCCACAAGTGTTCAAGAAATGTCTACCAAAAATGATAGGGCAAGTTTTGCTAGTAGTTGAATTAAGCACTAGAAAATTAGCAGGATACTTAATCTTACCACAAATAACCTCCACATATCTTACAATAACAATAGGGCAAATGGTTTCCTTATTTGCAAGGTGAATAACCACATCAATGTCCTCAAGCTCACAAGGACCAATTTCATGCATAATTTCCCTGTAAAGCTCACAAGGAATAGTACTAGAACTAGCACCAATATCACATATACCATAGTAACAATGATCACCGATTTTAATATAAAGCACAGGAACACTAGCTTTTCTAGCCTTACCAGGATGATAGATAATATTAGAAGCGTCTTCACAGAAGACAATATGCTCATCCTCTATATTTCTAGTGACAGGGTCTTTCACAATAGGTACCACAGGTTCAGTATTCAATTGCTCATCAGGCTCCACAGTTTTCATTGTACCTTTATTATTTGCACTAATCATCATAGAATAATCCTTTACCTTAGGTGAGAAAGGCATTTTCTCAATATAAGGTTCAGGCACAATATGATTAGTAGTGCAAACTTCAGCACTTCTAACAGGAACATGATTAACAACATCTTTATATGGTGCATGGTACTTGTTCCACTTATTTTTGGGAATTTCTATGTAACAGGCAAAGGCCTTAAAACAGTTGGCAATACTTTGGGAATCAAGACAAAACTCATTTCTAATATCATGGAAGTCATCGGTTCCCATAAAAGATTTAATGCATTCATAATCATAGTTTATACTTGACTTTCTTCCTTTGTAATTCTCCCAAGCTCCAGTGTTCTCTTGGATACGGTCTAGGAGATCCCATTTAGCTTCTTCCTTCATACATGTGAATGATCCAGCACAAGAAGCATCTAGTAAATCTTTATCATGAAGAGAAAGCCTAGCATAAAAGTTATTGATTATAATACTGTTAGGGAGTTCATGAATAGGACATTTAAGCATTAGTAACTTCAGTCTCCCCCAAGATTGAGCTGTACTCTATCCATCACGAGGCCAAAAGTTATATATCAGATTTCTATCCTTGTGAATATCACTGGGAGGATAGAATTTAGAATAAAAGAGAGATGCCATTTCCTCCCAATCCATGGATTGTCCATTCTTCAGCAACTTATACCATTCTTCAGCTCTCCCTTTAAAGGATATAGAGAGTAACTTCTTCTTCACCTATTCAGTTGTGATCCATGCACACTTAAACAACCCGCATAATTCATGGATAAAAAGTAAGTGATCACCAGGGTGGACAGTTCCATTCCCTAAATAATAATTATCCATAACACGATCAACAATACTTGTAGGTATCTTAAAAGGATCTATCTCAACAAGTGGTGGTTCATCTACTACCCTAGCAGTGGTAGTAGTTTTCCCAAACATAAAACCAAGTGGGTAATCCATATTGGAAACAAAGTAACAAGCAGTAACAAAAAGTAATACTCACAGTAGAAGTTTCCTTTACCAGTTCCACTCTTCAATAGCGCTTCACTCCCCAGCAAGGGCACCATAAAATATTCTTGATGACCCACAAGTATAGGGGGTGTATCCTAGTACTTTCTATAAATAGGAGTGTCGATCCCAACGAGGAGCAGAAGGTGTTGACTAGTGGTATGGAGCAGGAAATCTCTACAAATACTTAGCAAACGGATTTTTAGTGGTTTTCTGATAAAACAACAAAACAAAGTGCAAGGAATAAAGACAAAGAACAAACGCAGCAAGTCGCCCAATCCTTTCTTAGCAAAGGCTAAGCCGGTGGAAATACTTATCAGGACCAACCGTTCTCGGGGACACATGGGAATTTTGTCAAGTGCTTTCGCTTCAAATAGCTGAGTACTCTTCTTTGTTGTTGTAAGTGTTGTGTGGGTGAACCTGTGCTAATGTACCGACCTTACTTGGACTAATACATACTTTTGACTAAATCCCCTGCAAGCATACGCAACTACAGGAAAGTAATTAAGATATAAACCTAACCACATCCTTAAACTCTGAGATCCTACGCTCCCTTATGCAATGGTGTCCTAACGGGGGTTCAGGTTTCTGTCACTCCGGCAACCCCACAATTAGTAGCCAAATACACAATGCATTCCCCTAGGCCCATAAATGGTGAAGTATCATGTAGTCGATGTTCACTTGACACCACTAGAAGAATAGCACCACAACTTAAATACTAAACCATTGGATAATAACTCAACACAAATCCACTACTAACAATATGACTTCTCCCATGTCCTCAACAACTAAAAGAACTACTCACAAGACATCATATGGATCAAGATAAAAGATGATATGGTAATGGATAACAATCTGAACATAAAAAATAATCCAATGGTTCCACTCACAAGCATCAACTACAATATTAATTAACACCAGGAAAGTTTCCCCTAAGAACTAAAGCAAGATCCAACGCGATTGTTACAGCGAGATGGAGTGGTGATGATGGTGCTGGTGGAGATGATGGTGTGGATGATGATGATCCCGATGAAGCCTAGCTTGATGACGGTGTTGATGGCGACGATCTCCCCTCTCTAGGAAGGAGTTTCCCTAGCAGAAATCTGTCTACTAGAGAGATCTTTCTCTATCGGTGTTTTCCGCTCCCCTAGTGTTAGGGTTCCCCTAGTGGAGAAATATGTCTGCTAGAGAGAGTTTCCCTAGCGGAAAACTATCTGTGGTCGCTCCCCTAGTGTTAGGGTTCCGTATGGAAGATATAGGCGAGAGGGCGGAGTCGGAGGCCGAGCAGGCGGGCCACACCTGCCCTAGGCGAGGCCCAGGGGGACCCGCTCCTAGGGGGGTGTGGTCCCCCTATGGCCCTTCTACGCCTCCCGTTCTGGCTTCCTTCATCTTCCGGGAAAATATAATTTTCCCATATTTTTCTGGTATTTTTCTGATTTTCGTGAAATTGCATCAAAAGACCTCCTTTTCCATCATAATCCACACTCCGGCGGTCCATCCTCCAAGAATCATCCAACATGCAAAAACTGTGGAAAATACATAAGTAATACCTCATAATAAGACATATATCAATGGACACAGGGAAATTATGATATAGAATGGTGATGCAAATTGGACGTATCGATGATCTAGTGATAGAATATGGAAAGTATAAGTTTCCAGTTAGTCTGATAATCCTAAATTCCGAAGGATTGGATGACTACGTATGAAGGAGGAATATATTGTGCCAATCGTACTATTACAATCACAACCCCGGATAAGAGATGGATTAGGTTCAAGTCTAACTTTGAATCTAAAGGCAGTAAGCTAAATTATCTTAAGGGTGTTAGCACAGACAGTGTACCAGTTGTGAAGGAGTACCCGGATGTGTTTCCGGAGGAATTACTAGGAATGACACTAGATAGAGATCGGGGGTTTCTGATCTAATTAATGCCAAGATCTGGACCAATAGTGTAACATCCCAAAAATATAAAACAATGATCATCAAACTCTAATCACTAAAATTAGGGTTAACAAAAACTTTGATTAATTTAAATCATATGAATGCATGTGTGTATGTGATGATTGGATAAATGCATGAATGAACTTGTGTGATTAACCTAAATAGCAAGAAATGGTTTAAAGATGAATATAGCATCATATAAAACATTTCCAAGCAGAAACAAATCAAGAGAAAATAAAAAACAAATCAAATAAAGCAAATGGTCATTTTTGCCAATCTTGCTCACTAGGTCACTTTGAGAGTCTCGAGTCCAAGATTTCAAACATAAACTTTTCCAATTCTTTCACCCCTTGCTAGACCAAGAAAAAATGAATCAAAGCCCACCTTTCAAACTTGCAGAAAAATTTGGCAACCTCATTCAAATCACAAGTAAAATTTGAATATTTATCATATGTGAAGATCACACATTTTCAAAACCCAACCAAACCAGTGCCCCTTGACCAATCCAACTAACCAGATACTCCCTAGTATGTGCCTAGCAAACCCACCAAGTTTGAACCCAAAATTCAAATTTGAATTTCTTTCGGCCATTTCATCAAACACCTTGTCAGTAGCAAGCAAACAAACACAAAACACTATTAGGAGGAGTGATTTTGGCCAATCTTGTTACCTCTCTAGCTCTCTCTACACTCTCATTAGATGAACTAGCCTAATTAACAAGCCTTAGCACCACTATGAACAGGAACCCACCATACACCCAAGTATCGCCCCAACCCATCTCAAGGATTTCCCCCGAGAAACAACAGACCCTCGATGAACCGTCCGACCTATCCCAACCCTAGAAACCCAAGGCCCGGAGGAAACCACAACAACCCCGGGAACTCCAGCAATTTCAACCGTGCACCACCCAAGTTCAACAACAACAATGCCGCCACCAACACCAACACTGCCCCAAGGATCGGAAACGCACTGTGCTCAGCAAAGGACAAGTCGCAAGTGACTTGTTATGAGTGTGGAACCAAGGGTCACTATTCCAATGAGTGCCCCAAGAAGATTTCCGCAGCCCCCAATGCAAATTCCCCAGCTCAGCAGCAGCGTCGTGTTCAGCCCGGAAGAAGGTTTGCCCCAGGGAACTCGCTCAACCGCAACGGTCGTCTCTTTCTCATGCATGCTGAAGAATCCCAAGAAGCGCCAGATGTCGCGCTGAGTATGTTTTCTGTTAACTCAGTACTTGCCAGAGTATTGTTTGATTCTGGATCATCGCACTCATTTGTTACTGAAGAATTTGCATGCACTAGTAAGATTCAACCAACCAAATTGAAGCATGTTAGGATTGTTCAAATACCTGGTTCAACCACCAAAGCTAGGCAAATTTGCAAAGACGTCCCTATCCGAATCCATGGCATAGATTTTTATGCTAATCTAATAGTACTTGGAACAAAATGTTTGGAAGTAGTACTAGGAATTGATTGGATGTCCAAACACAAAGGATTAATTGACTGTGCCAAGAAAGCCATAACCATGACTAGTACAGCCGGAATATCAGTCGAGCATGTATCTGAAACCTTTCCCCATCAATTCAAGTACAACAAGAGTATAGCCCAGCCAACCATTGACCAAGTCCGGATAGTCTGTGAATACCCCGATGTATTTCTAGATGTTTTGCCCGGTATGCCCCTAGATCGAGATATCGAGTTTATCATTGAACTGATCCTTGGAACCGGATCCATAGCCCAGAGACCATATAGTATGAACCCGTCTGAACTAGCAGAACTGAAGAAGCAACTGGATGCCATGTTGGAAATTGGACTGATTCAACCAAGTGCGTCACCATGGAGATCACCTGTTTTATTTCTGGACAAGAAAGATGGAGGTAACCGTTTGTGTACGGATTATTGGAAGTTGAACGATGTCACCATCATGAACAAGTACCCGTTGCCAAAGATAGAAGATCTCTTTGACCAGTTGACTGGTGCCAAAGTGTTTTATAAGATTGATCTTAGAACTGGCTATCATCAACTCAAAATTTGCGTAGAGGACATTCCAAAGACTGCCTTTACCACCCGATATGGATTATACGAGTATACTATCATGTCTTCTGGATTAACCAATGCCCCCGCTTATTTCATGAACCTCATGAATAAGATTTTTATGGACTTCCTAGATAAGTTTGTCTTTGTTTTCATCGATGACATTCTAATTTATTCCAAATCAGAAGAAGAACATGAGATACACTTAAGGACATTCTTGTAACCCTCAGAGAGCATCAGCTATATGACAAGTTTAGAAAATGTGAATTCTGGTTATAGGAGGTAGGATTTCTCGGACACATTGTATCGGCCGGAGGAATTGCAGTTGACCCTGCGAAGGTGAAAGATGTTGAAGAATGGCAAGCACCGACCACTCAAACCCAAGTTCGTGCATTTCTCGGATTAGCGGGATACTACCGCAAGTTTGTAGAAGGATTCTCGAGTATTGCCAGACCCATGACCCAATTACTGAAGAAGGACATGAAGTTTGAATGGACGGACAAATGTGAAGCGAGTTTTCAAGAACTCAAGAGAAGATTGATTTCCGCCCCAATCTTGATCATGCCGGATATCACGAAGCCCTTTGATGTGTATTGTGACGCATCCAAGATCGGTCTCGGATGTGTGATAATGCCAGAAGGCAAAGTTATATCTTATCTATCCCGACAACTGAAGTAGCATGAACAGAATTATCCAACCCATGACCTTGAACTAGCAGTCGTAGTTCTAGCCATGAAGACATGGAGGCATTACCTAATGGGAAACCGTTGTGAGATTTATTCGGATCACAAAAGCCTGAAGTATATATTCACTCAGAAGGAGCTGAATATGAGGCAGAGAAGATGGATCGAGTTAATCAAGGACTATGATCCGGACATTCACTATCACCCCGGTAAAGCCAATGTGGTAGCAGATTCCCTTAGAAAATTTTTGTGCCGCTTGAACTCCATGATTTTTAAGGAGCAACCAAATTTGCACAAAGAGATGGAATATTTCTGAATGGAATTAGTGAGTGAAGGATTTTTGGCTAGCATAGAACTTCAACCCACTTTGATCAATCAGATCAAGGAGGCATAGAAAGGAAATGCTAGTATCGACGGAATCAAACATCGTATCGGTATAGGCAAAGTACCCGGATTCACTGAAGACGACGAAGGAGTTCTGTGGTACAAAGGACGTCTCTGTGTACCCGCAGATTCGAAGTTGAAAGAAGTTATTTTGGAAGAGGCTCATGATACTCTTTATTCTATCCACCCCGAAGGAACGAATATGTATCATGATTTGAAGGAGCAATTTTGGTGGCATAAGATGAAGGGAGAAATCGGAAGCTATATCGCCAAGTGTGATTTTTTTCAGAGAGTCAAGGCGGGACATCAAAGACCCCCAGGACTATTGCAACCATTATAGATTCTAGAATAGAAATGGGATTCAGTTGGAATGGACTTTATCACCGGATTGCCTACTTCGAGTAGGGGAAATGACTCTATTTGGGTCATAGTTGACAGATTGTCCAAGGTAGCCCATTTCTTACCAGTCAAGACCACATACCAGAGTTCGAAGCTAGCAGAGTTATACATCGCTAGAATCGTCAGTTTGCACGGAGTCCCCAAGAACATCGTATCGGATCACGGAACCCAGTTTACCTCAAGATTTTGGAAGAAAGTCCAAGAAGGTTTAGGAACCCGACTGGATTTTAGCACAGCGTATCACCCTCAGACCGATGGAGAAATGGAGCGAGTAAATCAAATACTCGAAGATATGTTGAGAGCATGTGTGCTAGAGTATGGATCTAAATGGGAAGACTGTCTGCCTTTCACAGAATTTTCATAGAACAACAGTAATCATGCTAGTCTGCAAATGGCCCCATTTGAGTTTATGTATGGAAGGAAGTGTCGCACCCCTTTAAATTGGTCGGAAGTAGGAGAGAGTCAGATTTTTGGACCCGACATCCTACGAGAAGCCAAAGATAAAGTTCACAAGATTCGTGAGCACCTCAAGACCGCCCAGTCAAGACAGAAGAGTTACACCGACAAGAGCAGTCGAGACCTCGCTTTCAATATCGGAGATTTTGTGTATCTCAAAGTGTCGCCTTTGAAGGGAATGCAGCATTTCCAGCTCAAAGGAAAGTTAGCCCCCAGATATATCGGACCTTTTAAGATTCTGAATCGTCGAGGAGAATCATATAAATTGGAACTGCCAGAGGAAATGTCAGCAGTGCACAATGTGTTCCATATATCGTTACTTCACAAATGCCTTGAAGTTCCAGAGAAGACTGAAGTATTCAAGAACATTGATCACCGGACCATAGAGATCAATGATGACCTGACCTATACCGATGTACCCATCCATATTTTGGAAGAAGCTTTCAGAACCACCAGGACCCGAAGCATCAAGTTTCTCAAGATTCAGTGGAGCAACCACACTGAAGAAGAAGCTACCTGGGAGCGCGAAGATCATATATCAGGACAAAGTTTCCTGATCTCTTTAAATACTAGGTAATCTTTTTCTTCCTTTTTCAAATCTTGGGACGAGATTTCGTTTAAGGGGGAAGGTTTGTAACATCCCAAAAATATGAAACAATGACCATCAAACTCTAATCACTAAAATTAGGGTTAACAAAAACTTTGATTAATTTAAATCATATGAATGCATGTGTGTATGTGATGATTGGATAAATGCACGAATCAACTTGTGTCATTAACCTAAATAGCAAGAAATGGTTTAAATATGCATATAGTATCATATAAAACATTTCCAAGCAGGAACAAATCAAGAGAAAATGGTCATTTTTGCCAATCTTTCTCACTAGGTCACTAATAGTTTTTAGTCCAAGATTTCAAACAAAAACTTTTCCAATTCTTTTCACCCCTTGCTAGACCAAGTAAAAATGAATCAAAACCCACCTTTCAAACTTGCAGAAACATTTGGCAACCTCATTCAAATCACAAGTAAAAATTGAATCTTTATCATATGTGAAGATCACACATTTTCAAAACCCAACCAAACCAGTGCCCCTTGACCAATCCAACTAACCAGATACTCCCTACTATGTGCCTAGCAAACCCACCAAGTTTGAACCCAAAATTAAAATTTGAATTTCTTTCGCCATTTCATCAAACACCTTGTTTGGAGGAAACAAGCAAACTCAAAATACTATAGTGTGTAGTGATTTTGGCCAACCTTGTTCCCTCTCTAGCTCTCGCTACATTCTCAGTAGATGAACTAGCCAAATTAACAAGCGTTAGCACCATTGTGAGCTTGGCATAGCCATTAATGGTGACCATGCCGAGCCCCCTTTGCCAACCCAATGTGGACAGCAAGCTACACGCCTCTCTAGCCTCGCCAACCTTGTCTCACAGACGCAGCACCGTCCATCGCCACTCACTGTCCCAGCCCCGAGCGCTGCCAGCCCCTGGACCACCCGCCAAGCACGCGCCCAGTTTCTCTACGGCCATGCCGAGAGCGCGCCAGAGCGCCCCGCTCGACACGTTCGCATAGACCGCGCGCCCCGCTCGACCCAGAGCGTCGACGTGTTCCGACCGATCAGCACCGCCCCACGCCTGGACACCACGCCGTTGAGATTCGCCAGGGAGCACAGCACCGCCCCCTACCGCGCCCATGCCATTTGCCCTTTGTGCCGTCGACCACGACGAGCTTAGCCCGCGCTCCATCGCTCCCCTCGCCGCACTATAAAAGGAGGCCTCCCCCGCTTGTCTTCTTCACACCAGTTCACTCCCCACCTCTCACTAATCACACACACTCGCTCTCGGAGAAAGGCGAGCACCAGGTGGCCGAAATTTCATCGGAGTTCGCCGCTGCAGAGGAGGAGAGGCATCGACGATTGGAGCCGCCCCAGGAGAAGCTGCAGGTACCAGGAGAATCGCCGTCGTCGACTTCGTCGTTCACCCCTGTCGCCGACCATCGCCTGAGCCCGGGTGATCCTCCCACGACCCCCACTGGCCGCGCTAGGGTTCGTCATCGTTGCGTCCTATTCAGGCGTGGACGATGAACTCGAGTCGTTCGATTAGAATTAGATCCCACGGTCCACATTGCCCCGTACCGCTTAGCCCCTCACTGTGTCACTGACGCGTGGAGATAGCCACTTAACCAGCCCGCGTGTGTGCTGTGCGTAGTGGGCCGGCCCAGTTAAACATCCCGCGCGACCCAACAATTCAAATTTATTTTTGTTCATTTAATTTAAAACCCAGTTCTGTACCTAGATTCAAAAATCAACCCAGCGCGATTCACTGAACCAAAATGCATGAAACCAATTTTGTTAGAAAGGTACTGGAATGCTTTATCCAAGCCCGTTGGATTCAAACCATTTAGATTTGTAGATCACCCATGGTAAAAATAACAATGCAGAAGCTTTTCTGCATTCAAACGTTTTTCAAAATTCAACCATAAGAGCTTTTGAGTTGATTCCAACTCTCAAAAATCACATTTAACTATGCCTTTCAGAATATATAAAAATATATAGGTTTACTTACAAAAATAATATTCATGTAATAAAAATATGCCCCATAGGCATTTCTAGTCACTTTAATTAAATAAAATAAAAAGGTTAAACCTTATTCAATTGTGACACCACTTTTAATCACATTCCCATGTACTGAAATATGTGGTGATGACATGTGTCAACATGATCCCATGTTTGAGTTGGAGAATATTAAATCTTAAGTATTTTTTCAATGAGTAGAAATTACTTTTCTCAAAATAAAATAAATGGGACAAGTGCTTTAATCTTGTAATGTTAGTGATGATGCTAGATCATCTAGTATGAACCTTTGTGTGATGATTAGAAATAGTTAAGTATTGTTTGGTGATTGTGTACCTCGTATTTATTTATAGATGCTAGTACCGACCAAGGATACAAGGAGGAAGGAGGATACTACGAGGAAGAAGCCGAGGAGAACTTCAACCACTGCTCTGCACAAGGCAAGCTATTAACTGAGCAAGCTAACACTTGCAACTTAGCAAGCTTATACTACTATTTTAGCAAGCTAAACCATGCAAGTCTTACTTGCAAGCTTACACCACTTGATACCCAATCCTAGTTTTACTTGCAAGCTTAATACTTTATTTTCTTTATCAAATATTTCTCTTGGAGTTTACTTAGTGACTTGTAGATTCTAGAAAGATAAATGAAGGTCGCATAAAGAGCATAAAATTTGGCCTAAGTTAGATAATCTTGATGTCATCCTAAGGCATGAGATTGAAATTAGTAAATCCCCACTTGTTTATTACCCATCATTAGTATTTACCCCGACTTGTAGATGCTAGTGCTAAGCATAAAACTTGATCAACTTTAGATGGGAATACTTGGTGAAAATGGTTATGAAAACCTTAGAATGATGGGTATTTCTACTGAAATGATTTGACATGTGTTCTTGAACACTAGATGATTTTGATGATGAAAATGTTGAGGCATGAGCCTTAGCCATTTATAAAACTGATGGTTGTCTAGATGCGATACCATTACAATTTTACCGTACAACTACAACACCCAAAATTTGGATAGGGCTTGACTGGAAATTTATATACCTTAGTATGGGTTCCCTTGCGGCCAAGGTCTGAGATGAGGCTACCTTGTGAAGATTGTCCACCTGTGTAACATCCCAAAAATCATAATTTTTAAAGCTTGCATAGCATTCATGCATACATAAGCATTTGATCTTTTTCAAATGAATTTCAAACATAAGAAGCCATATTTTTTGCCTATTACTTATTGAAGTGAGGCAAGGTTTATATTTTATTTTCAAATGTGATTAGTATTTGATCAAGATTGATTGGAAAGTAAATACAAAGCCCACACAAAAGTTTTCAAAGAAAATCAAATTTAAAACTATTTATATGCCTATTATAAATATTTAACTAAAGGCATGGTTTTATATTTAATTTCAACCCCAAAATGATTTTGAATATAAATAGATGTTTTACACATCCTTGGACACAATAAATACATAACAAAATTATGGAAGACATTTAAATTGAAACAGATTTGGAACTCCCATTCAAATTCAAACCAGAAAATCAGAACAAAAAAAGAAAAGGAGAAAAAGAGAAAAAAAATAAACCTAACTACCTAACTAGCCCAACCCACCATGGCCCAAGCAGCCCACCCGGAAACTCCTCCCCCTCTCTGCTTTCTCACACATGCACCCACTCGCTGACTTCCTGGCCCCACTGCCACGTTGTCTTCTTCGTCCTCAATCAACGCGCGGTGACAGCTCCGCCGCGGCCGTTTCCGCCGATTAAACATCAAATCAATCCGATTGATTGCGAGTGTGAATTCCTCCCCGACCCTGCCTACTTAAACCTCTCCCTCCCCCGCATCTTTCCCCTCACTCGCCACTGTCTAAGCGCCACCAGGATGCTCGCACTTGATCTCACATCACCGCGGTACCGAGCCCCTCCGGCGACCAATCCCGGTGATCCTCGACCCCCCCCTTGCTTTCTGGTTCATACGATTTTGTTCGCCATCTTCGTACGCATCTAACGCCACTTGTGGTTTCATTCCTGGTGGTCTGTAGCATCGTCTTCGTCAACACCCGTGCATGCCCGACGACAAACTCAGCTCCGACGATGGATAGCTGCCGAACCCAAGCACCCCGCCCTCGCCCATGACCTCCACTGCGACGGCCTCAACTCCGAGACCTCGATAACGCACTACACCCCTCCCTTTACCCCCTAGCACCGCCAGTTTGTCGCCGGCAGAACCACCGCTGCCACTACTCGCCATTTGCGCCGCCAGTTCTTGGCAGAGCGATTAGATCCGCTGGATCTAGATCCAGCAGATTAGATCTGACGTGAAGGGGTAAGTTTCGATATGGTGCGTTAGATTAAGTTAGATCCAACGACTCGCGAGCATTATCCCCCCCGAACCGGTACGGGCCAATCAAATTGCGTCGCGTGTCAGGTTTTCTGTTTTAAAATTTAGATTTTAATCTATTAATTATTTAAACTTGTAAATTCAATAACTTTTGTTCTGTTTACCAAAAAATGCAAATAAGATATCAATGGAATCACAAAAATTAATCCTACACATCTACAGGCTTAGTTTTGTATTTTGTTTATGTTAAAATAGAATTTTATGTAGAGACATTTGTAGGCCTAATTTGTGTATAAAAATTATTTGGAGAATGTTTTAAAGGACAAATTAAGTTTATTTGGTGTATAAATGTTTAGTTTATTGTTCAGTACTATTTTACTTGTCTTGTTTGGTTTAGAAAAATCATCACATGGCATTTGCATGCATTCATATATTTTTGCTTGATTATTTGAAATATGAGTTTGGTGCTATCATTTTATGTGTAGATTTTGGTGCTAGTGGTGATTGTGATTGTGAGGATTGTTGTTACTCCCCCAACTACCAAGGTAAGTGGTGCTTCATATTTTTTTCCCAATATTTTGACTATGCATTAGTGATATTTTGTATAAGGCTTGCATGATAACTTTTGCTAAGTATCTCTATGCTATGCTTGGGAAATCCTAGTAGTTGTAGAATTGTTAGAATTTTCTCTAAGTTAAGATACTTGATATTGCCATGCTTAGCCTATCTAGTAGCAACCAAGGGTGTATTATATATATATATATGCTATGGAAAAATAATGCAAAGTCTTTGAATTGTGTTTTTTGCTTAATAAAACAACTAAGTGAATGAAACACCTGGGTGGAATGGTTGTTTGGGTTATGTTGAGTGGTTACACAAGGCCCATATCTATGGTCTACCTTGTGTATCACACTTGTGTAAAGCCACCCAGGAACAAAGGGATTTGAGATGCCATATGTTAAGAAGCTTCTAGTGCAGCCACATGGCAATATGGGCTCTGCCTTGATCATATAGGTTGCAATAACTTAGCCATTTAGACAGTTGGTGGTAGGGTGATAGGTTGGAATGCGTCCATTTGGTCTCAGGGGAGGCTTCTAAAAGGTCTCGTCTTGATGAATGCAAGTATTGTGGGGAAAGTGCACCACTTCTCGAGAAGGAAAAATCTAAGTACTTAGACGTGTCCCAGGCAAAGGACAATTTGAGCATCAAGACATGGAAGCTATCAAGAATCTCCTCATCCCAATTTCTAAGTTAAAAATTGTGGTTGAACGAGGGTAAAGGTTCACCAATGTCTATTGGTGGTTCCTTGGAAGTTTTTGCCAAACAAAAACTTAGTGTTTTCAACTGATAGGTAAAAACCTATTTTGAGCAAAGCAAGACTAAGCTACACTTAGCCAAATTCATGTAGAAGCTAGATACTATTATTCTACTAAGGTATCACTTGACAATACTATTCCAATGTATTGACCCACTGTGGCTGTAACTTGTGATGTTGCAGGTTACTCTGATGAGGATTAGGGTTATGAGTCTACACTCAACATGCTTGCCTGTGGCACATGAAGATGAAGACTTTTATTTATATTGTTAAGTTAAACTCTTGTACTAGCCTATGGCTATGGAGTTGTAAAAGACTATGTTATCTCTGGAATGACGATGTAATAATGACCTTTGTTTTTGTGTACTTCGTCTTAAACCGTGGATGCTAGCATTTGATGCAGGGACTAGCATTGCAATCACATGGATCTTTACCTTTATAAAGATGGGGTCTTATAGATGGTATTAGAGCACTGTGTTGCCTATAGGATTATGACCCTAGGATTGGATTAGACTAATAAACCACTAAGGAAAATTTCTACACTTTGAAAAATTTCCACACTTGCCTTTTTCTTCTCGTAAACTTTTCTAATCTTCTTTCTCATCTATATTTGTAGATGAACTCCATCAACGAAGCCGTGAGGAAGGGACCACTCATGACCATGACTTTGGAGTGTGAGACTGAATTTCCCAAGGCACTCAAGAACCTTATGGTTACCATGGGGATAAATGGTGCAACTGTGTACAAGGGATTCCCGGTGATGGATGAAGGAGAAGAGTATTGGTGGGTGTAACTTCACTTGTACAAAAACAAGGAAGACAACCAAAAGGAGTCAGGATTTTGCATGGTCACCAACTCCGAAATGCACAAAACATTCTTTGACTCTACAAGAAATGCAACTTGGAATGCCATCAAGGAGCTTGGTGATAGACTCAAGTGTAGAATGCTCAACATCCAAAATGACCTTAGAGAAGAAAAGAAGCATACCCAAGAATTAGAAACTACCAACCAACAACTAAGGGGAGACATCATAGACTTAATATGGGAGTCTTGTGAACAATATAGATAGATGGCTACTAAGGATGCCCTGATAGCTATTTTGTCTAGTGAGTGAGAGTTGTAACGTACTTCGTTAGTTGGACCACTACACTTATCGTTTTTACTTCCAAAATATTTGTCTAAGTTATGTTGAACCTTTGATGTTGTAATGGATTTGAGTATGCCATGACTTGTGTGTTTGTTGCTAAAAGATGTGCTTGTGATATTTTTGTCTTGTGAATTTTCTCTACTTGTGTTGATTCTAACTTTTCTCTATCTTATAAAAAATAGATGCCTAATGTTGTTATCAAGACGGCCGAGGAGTTCAAGGGAACTCATTTTGGTACTCGTCTCATTGAGCTCACTAGTGTGCTCAACCTTCCACTTCCTAGCATCATGACACTTCAGCTCACCAAGTTTGAGAGGAAGGACCTATGGGGCTTCAGAGTCACACAGCCGGGACGCCAGGAAGAGCCACCCATAGAGGCCATCACTTTCAAGATGATGCATGACGACAAGGAGAAAGTCTTAGATGTCGTCATGCAGGAGTTACTTGGGCGCCTGGTAGGGATGCACTCCACCGAGCTTAGAGGTCTTTACTTTCACCCCTTCGGGAGACGCAACAAGGATGGTGAGGCTATAGAGTACGAGGATGCTACTAGAGATACGATGGAGCCGATTCGTCTGTACCTTCAGGACCTAGAGGGTCTTATTAGACACCTTGATACTGATAGGACCAACGTCATGCTTAGCAATGACGAGATCCAGGTTCAGCTTCGAGAGAAGGACAAGCTCTTCGCGGAGCAAGACGGGATTGTCAAGGAAATGGAGGCCAAATTTGAATGCCATGACAAGAAGATCAAGAGCCAGGAGAAAAGAGTCCAAGACAGGAACAAGAAGATCCGGGAGATGAAGGAAGAGTTAGAGGCCAAGGACTTCGAGCTTGAGCACCAGCAGGGAGTGATCGAGAGGCTTCGCTCACAAAAGAGGGATCTTAGGGACAAGACTGAGGCCTTGACTACTAGTGTTGAGGAGTACAAGACCGCCATGGAGAATGCAGGTCTTACCCTCGTTGATGTGGAGATTTATGCGGAGGAGTAGTGTAGACTACTCGATTATCTTTCATCTACCATACTTTGATTATTGAGTCGCAATGACCATCCAACATGTGGATGGCTTGCTATGGTGTGTTTGTGTTTTCAAAACTTGTTGTTTATGTCATTCAAACTCTATGTTATTTTGATGCTTGGTTATTGTGATTGTTCTATGTGATGTAGTGTGCATGTTAAGAATCTATGGGTATCTTATTCTTATCCTTATTAAAACCATAGATGCCTCCTCGACGTGCCAACCCCAACCAAAACAACAACAACAATGTCACTCCCGAGATGCAACAGTTGATGACAGCGCAAGCTCAAATGATGCAGATGATGAAAACGTTCATGCAGAACCAGAACCATAATAACAAAAACAACAACAACAACAACAACAACAACAACAACAACAATAACAACAACAACAACAACAACCAAAATAATCCGCCAGGATTTGACATGCTCACCAGATTTCTAAGACTGAGGCCTGCAAAGTTCCCGAGAACCACTGATCCAATGGTAGCCAATGACTGGTTACATTCAGTGAACAAGGACTTAGTGACTGTTGGCTGCACCGACGAAGAAAAAGTCAGGTTCACAGCACATCTGCTTGAAGGGCCAGAAGCAACCTGGTGGGGCAAATTTCAGATAACCACTCCCATTGAGGATGTGACTTGGGCTATCTTCGAGGATGGATTCCGTACAACTCGCATCTCATCCGGAGTGATGAATTTGAAGAAAAAGGAATTCCACAATCTGAAGCAGCGTCACCGCAGTGTGGCTGAGTACATTGAGGAATTCAACAATCTGGCGCGTTATGCACCGGATGAAGTTGATATAGATGCCAAGAGGAAGGAGAAATTCCTCGAAGTACTGAATGATGAGTTGAACCTGCAGTTGTCTGTTGCCTATGTCCCAACCTACCAATCACTTTGTGCCAAGGCTACCATCTTGGAAAATAAGATGAAACAGGTTGAGAGCAGGAAGAGGAAACATAGCTTTGATAAGAACAGCTCGGGATCGTCTCACAAGCATTCCCATCATGATGATAGTGGGAGTTCAGGATCCCACAAACATGGAAATTACAACAACCACCACAGCCACAACTGCCATCATGAAAACAAGCATCATCATATTCATGATAATTACAAGTATAAGAACCACAAGAGTGGACACAAGAGCCACCACAGTGGAGGTGGAAGTGGAAGTGGAAGTCAGCCTGTAAAGAAAGATCTCAGTCAGGTTGAATGCTACAAGTGTAAGAAGATGGGGCACTATGCTAATGAGTGCCCAGAAAAGAAAGTTGATGGTGCCAACAAGCCCAATCCCTTCCAAAAGGGACAAGTGAATCACATCAATGTGGAAGAAATCTATGAAGAATCTGATGCTGTGGCAGGTAAGTTCAAACTCAATTCTGTTCCACCACTTGTTATTTTTTATACTAGCGCATCGCATTCATTCATATCAAGATAATTTGTTGATAGAAATGGACTGCCAGTTGAAACTATTGGATGTCCTATAAAAGTAAGTTCTCCTGGTGGAGAAATGATAGTGAACTCGTGATGTCATGATCTAGTGATAGAATTTGGGAAGTCTAAGTTTCCCGTTAATTTGATAATCCTAGATTGCCAAGGATTGGATGTCATTTTGGGAATGGATTGGATGACTAAGTACAGGGGAGTACTAGATTGTGCCAATCATACTGTCACATTCATAACCCCGGGTAATAAAAGGATTAGATTCAAGTCTAACTTTGAATCAAAAGGGAGTAATTTAAATTCTCTTAAGGTGGTTAGCATAGACAGTGTGCTAATTGTGAGAGAATATCCGGATGTGTTTCCGGAGGAATTGCCCGGAATGCCACCAGATAGGGATGTCGAGTTTCTGATTGACTTGCTGCCAGGATCTGGATCAATAGCAAAGAGACCTTACAAGATGTTAGTTAATGAGTTGAAAGAACTCAAGAAACAACTTGGAGAACAGTTACAGAAAGGATTTATTCAACCAAGTTCTTCATCTTGGGGAGCACCAGTCTTGTTTGTTGAAAAGAAAGATAGAAGTCAAAGGTTATGCTTAGATTACTGATCACTCAATGAGGTAACTATCAAGAACAAGTATCTTTTGCCCAGAATCAATGACTTGTTTGATCAGTTATGTCACATCCCAAGATTTTCCAAATCTTGTAATGTGAAAATAATGGAATGAAATAAAACTTTGTTTGATTTTCAGGACCAGAAGAAACCTTTTGAATTCAATTGGAACTTCAAACCCATTTGAATTAAATAAAATCATAAAGGGATTTAAGAAGATAAACATTTTAAATAAAGGAAAACAAAATATTTTGGAAATACTATTTTGGATCTTTAAAATAAAGGATTTGGTTTTCAAGTGAAATAAAAGTTTTATAGATATAGATTATTTTATAAAGCTCAATTAAACCTTGACCAAACTTTTGAATTAAAACATTTTGTTTTGAATAAAAATAACAAAGGGTTAATTAAAAAATTTAATAAGGATTTAATATTCAATTTCATTTAAATAAAAGGTTATACCATTTTAATTAAAACATCAAAAACTTATTAAGTTATTTAAAATAAGTTTTCCAAACATTTTATATTCTCAAATAAAACCTACTAAAGTGTTTTGGTTTTATTTTAGATTTAAAAATATTTTTTTTTTAAATAAAATAAATCCTAGTTGATTTAATAATGAGGGTTTATTGTAATTAATTATTAAAGGACCCTAAAATAAAAAGTTATTTTAAAACAAGTTTCCAAGTATTCTTTATTCCAAATAAAACCTACTGATTTGGTTTTGAAAATATTTGGATTTTAAATATAGATTTTATTAATTAAATCAAACCCTATTTTATTAAATAACTAAAGACCCATTTTATTTAATTAAAGAATGGATCCTAAAAAGAATAAAAATTATTATTTTATTTTGGAACTTGGTGTATTTTGATAAACAGAACCAAGTTCAAAGTTGTGAAATTTGGAGATTGTTTGAATCAATTTGATTGTTGTTTGGTTGTTTGAAATTCAAAACAGAAATTAGAATTAGAAAAAGAAAAGTTACAGAATAAAAAAAATGGATTGGACCAGACCCAACCCAACAGCCCACTAAGGCCCAGCAAACCAGCCCAGCTCCCCACTCCCATACACTCCTCCCCGTACCACCCATTCGACCGCGGGCGTCCCAGAACCTCGACTCCGACAAGTTCCGAACGCCGTCGCGTCTGCAGCCTCTCCGACGACCTCCCCCGGTAAGCACTGACCGCCCCGCGACTTCTCGATCACGCAAACATCTGTGACTTGACCTTGCGCAGCTAACCAAGTCCTCTGTTTGTCTTTGCGTGATCTGTAGCACTGTCCTCAACCTCGACCACGAACAACAGCCGCCAGGCCTAACTCCGATGAGCAATTGCTGCAGTACCCGAGCGCCCCTTGTCAAGCCAACAGCACGTCGAGCATCACCACAGCCCTGCGATTCTGGTGAGCACTTTCCCTCCCCTCTTTGCTTCCTATAGCCCCCGTAGCGCCACCGCCTGGCCGTGCGCCGCCGCTCCACCGCCAGACTTTGGCAAGCGTGTTAGTAACCGTAGGATCTGGATCCGATGGATACGATAGAAAGTTAGCGAAGGGGCAAGTGATGATTCTGAGCCGCACGATTCACATTTGATCCAACGCACCACAGCCGCGATCCACCCGAACCGGTATCGCCCAGTTAGGAAGCGACGCGTGGCCATGTTTTTGTTTAAAAACAGATTTGAAATTTGATTTAGATAGGATTTTCAAACCCTTATAACTTTGGATCCACACGTCCAAAAATTACAAATTTTATGTCGTTGGATTCAGGAGAGCAAGAACTAGCCAACCATACCCTTGGTTTAGTAAATAGTATCTTTTAAATTACTTGTTTTTTTCAGATTCATTTGTGTGCTTGTTTAGATTAGAAAAATTGTTTGAAAATGATTTTTTTGATTAAAACTTTTGCAAAATGGTTTGTTGTGACCATACTGACCCTAGGAACCAACCCTTGGCGTTGAAAATGATTTTGGTAAGGTTTAGGTTGGATGTTATGACTTAGCCATTTTCTAGCCAAACAAAAATAATAAATTTTGCTATGAAAATGTTTTTGCAAAGAAAACTTTGAGAAAATGTTTGGGACCAAACCTACTGACCCAAAACACCAAGTTTTGCAATAGCAACTCATTTGGTGAGAAACATAAAGTTTTGCTTTGATAAAAATGTTTTACCACCACATAAAATGTTGAATGGATTTTAAAATGATTTTGGGATAAAATCCTTTTGCAATTGACTTCGCCATTTTGGTGAATGACCAACTTGGAACTTGCAAAGTTTAGAAGCCTAGTGGAGACCATCTTTACAGCTAGAACCATCTCTTGAATGCTTACATGCATGACATAGATCCCATTATTCTTATGTGTGTGAAATGTTATTTGAATATTGGTTTGGAATGCTACTTGATACTATGCTTGCTTGATTGATTGTAGTGAAATTAGCAAAGTGTGAGACTAGCAAGATCAAGGAGTGAACCATCATTACCTTCCAAAAAAGGCAAGTTACACTATCATACAAAAGTCCTACTATTTTCATTATACTTAGTGGATTTTGAAAACATGCATGAAATCATTTTTATACTTATGCCATGCTAAATCCTAATAGGATTCCCTAAACACTCCTTAGTGAAAATATTGTAGTTGCTACATGCTTAGCCATGCTATATTTTGAAAAGAGATACATGTTGAGATTTTACAAAGGTTGAGAAAAGGACTTGTGATTTTATATAATAAAACAAGGACTCAATGAACCACCTGGGTGGCCAAGGATACTTTTGAGTATTGGAGAAGGTGGCAACAAAAGGAACCATGTCTATGGCAATCTCTTGGTGTTGTGCTCCAAAGGAACCACCCAGGAAACTTAGAGATTGAACATGTTTATCCAATTGTGGATTTCGTGTGCAACCACATGCTATTATGGCTCTGCTTAGTCAACTACATTAGGAAGACCCATGCACTGTCTTCAGTTAACTGGACATGGGGATCTGGAATGCTTCATGGGTGCTGAAGGCAAGCTAGCAATGGTGTATGGGAGGACCTTTTGGAAAGACTTCGTCACATTCTCAATCTGCTAGTACTCCATCTTGGTGAGCACTAATCCAGTACGCCACTGGTGGCAAAAGGATGGGATTGTGACATGTGGGTAAAGTGTACTCCTTCTGCAGAAGTTAACAAAATCTAAGTACTTAGCCGTGTCCCCGGTTATGGACAATACTGAGCAACTGTGGCATCCCGCAAAACCACTACTAGAAAATCGCGTTGAATTTGTGCATTGCATCGTCATCATCATGTGTTGTTTGTCTAAAACTATTTTCGCAAGCCCGTTTTGTTTTCTAAAACGCCCCATCTTTATTCAAACACCAAACCGGGTCCCCGGAATATTTTGTTTTGGCCGCTATCGGTTTGCAAACGGCCCGTTTAAAAAAAATAAAAGTTTCAATTATTTTAGTGGGGGCAGTCGAACGGGCCGACCGACCCGAACGACCACCCCCAGAAACTAAATCGGTCCACCTCTAATCCTATTCCTACCAAACTACCTACCCATACCCAGCCTCCACCTCACCGCCGCCGTGCTCCCCACCGACGCGCGCCTGCCCTCGCTCCGCCTCCCTCCCCTCTGCAAGCTTCCCCTCGCTGCGGCCCTCAGAGCCTCGCGGACCCGCCTCGGCAGACTCACCGCGGCCGCCTGCCCCACCACCTCCGGGCGCCGCCCCCCGAAGCTCGTCCCGCCGGGCGCCAGCCGCTGCCTCGCCCGCGCCGATCCTCCTCGCCGTCCCTTCGCCGCGCCACCAACCCCGCTCAAGTCCGCCCGGCCAAGATCGAGCGTCTGCGCAGCCTCCGCGTGCCGCCTCGCCGCCAGAGCCGCCGACAAGCCCGCCCGGTGGCTCGCCGCCGGCCGCCACAAGACCGCCCGGCCTCGTCGCTCAGTCGCCTCGTCGTCGTCGGCGTGCTGCTCGCGTCTCTGCCCCGTCACCTGGGCTGCCCGAGCCGCCCAGTTCGACGTCAGGCTCGCCTCGCTGCCGGCCCGACCCTCTGTGCAACAGAGTCACGCCTCCGGTTTACCCCATCGGAACCCCCCCCAACCAAGGTCGCCACCCCGAAGCCCGATCCCGGTGCCCGGACCTTGAATCCCTCGCCAAGATCTTCTTGTCGACAAGATCCCTGGCGCAAGTTGACAACGAGGTATCAGGAAGGAGCCTCGAGAACGCTGACGTGGAACGCCAAGAACTTCTACCGGAGACCGACCCGATACACGGACCCGAAGACCGCGGGTGCGACAAGATCGTCGCTCGGACGCCAAGACCGTCACATGGAACGATAAGGGCTTCATCTCGGATACGCCAAGTACTTCAGCCGGATGCCGAGTCCGACCCGACCCGCGAACCCGACAAGGGCTACACGACGACAAGATCGACGCCGACTCAGGGCGAGACCGATGCGCCCCGACGCCACGCCAAGTTCGTCTACCCGAACGCCAAGACCTACCCCGATATCCGAGAACGACCCCGGAGTCCGAGAACGTTCCGTCGAACCCTGACCCCGAGACCGACCCCGAACCCCGGATCCCCAAGTTCGTCGAGACCCCCTAATGTGTGAACCCCTTTCCGAGAACCCTATTTTATAAATGATCAACTACATAAATTGTTGCATATTAATTGTTCATGCATGCGTATTGCCATGTGGTTTGGGGGCCTAATGCCGATTCACCTAATAATTAAATATGGGGCCCATATGCGGGCAAATCTAGCCTTATATTGGCCTCATTTAAGTTTGAGTAGCGAACCGATGATACAATATTGCCTTGTTAAAACGACATTTAAATTGCGGGGGTTCTAAATAACTTGAACCATCTAATTAAATGTCGGGACCCCGGTTCCGCTTAATATGACCTATTTGCATCGCACCTTGCCATGTCATGCATCATACATGCATCATGCCGATCTTCTGCCGTTGTATTAAATATTGCATCCGGTGTTTCTTCTAGTGTTTTGCTTCTTCGCGGATAAGGCCGTTGAGTTGATGTGAGCTTCGACCCGATCTTCGGACGAACCCTTCGGCAATGTTTTCAGGCGAGCATCTCCCCCTTTCTACCTATCTTAATTTTATAGTATTTACTTCCCTCCTGTTGATCTATTGCTATCTGTGTTGCGTTGCTCTAGTTTCCGTACCCGTGATATTCCCTGCAGCCGTATATTGCCATGGCCACCTCCTATTACCTGTTGTTTGGTAGATAGTTGGACTTGCGCGTCGTAGTCGCTTGCTCAAGTGTTGTTGCGTGTCGTCCAGCGCCACAGTTGATGATGTATTGCCGCATGTTGTTGTTGGAGATGATCCTAGTTTTACTTATCGTTCACTTTAATTCCTGTTTAACAACTAAAATTGAAGTAAGCAGAGGCATCGGTGGGTGATAGATAATATTTGGTTTCCGAACGCCCACTTGTGTCCCGTAGGACCGCGAGTACTTGATACCTGTTCCTTGATTTATCGCGCTATCCACATCCGGGAGGTATATGGGACCCCGAGCGAGCTTGATTCATTCTTATTTCTTGGGGCCACAAACTAGTTTGAGGTTTTATTTACTATCCTACTTATGCCATGCTATACGTATTTAAATTGTGCGACGAGATAGCACATCGCTGTTTAGGTAAGCGGAGTGATTACGCTGTATCGACACCCCGAGTTTCGGGTTCCGCCACATGACCATTGGCGCAAACCTTGAGTCCGTCTCGAGCTTGCTTACTCCGCTATGGATCTACTCAATGGGGTGGCCCCTCAAATATTTCTGAATCTGTGATTGTTCACCGTGAAAGCCTCGTTGGGTTTTGTTTTGGTTTTTCCGAGGTTGATCGAGCGTGTGTTGCTATTGGTGCACCCCGGCCGGGTAAAACTTTCTGAAAGCCGTGTCCGCGGATATGGACGACTTGGAGCACAGTATCTCGACCATAGACAAGCATAACTAAAGTTTATTGCTATAAATTTGACTTTATAATGACTAGTAATCAGCTTCACTATAACGGAATGGCTAAATAATACTGCCCACCATTACTTGTTTGGAGTGTCGCTTGCGACCATTGCACCTGACTAGTAAGTATTGCAACTACAACGGAATGGCTGAATAAAAGTACCAACAACTGCTGGGTTTTGGGTTTATCTCATGCTATCTGTATCTGATTAGTAATTGTTGCAACTATAACGGAATGATTAACTAAAAGTGCCCACTGCTTATTTTATCAGGACGATTATCTAAACCTGACTAGTAAAGTGCCGCAACTATAATTGACTAAATAAAACTGCCAACTGTGTGAGTTCCTCGGTTGACTTCCTCGTTTGGTCTCGAGGGGGAAATACCAGGATGGGTTTGTTTGGTGTTAGCTTCAGGTTGGATCCGGATAGGTCTATCTTACCCCTCTCTGTTTGCCGCCAGTTGTATCGAGTCTCTATAGGTTGTTTAGTGCATGCTGCCGCTGCCGCTTCAGTCCACCATACCTTGTAGGCGAGGACCGCCGAATTCTAGCCTCGCCGTGTACTGGCCTCAGTACTGACGCTCCTCCTTTTCCTTTGCCCTTTGTCGGCACCCCTTTTGTTTAAGCAGGTTTTGAGATCGACGTCGTTAGCAGGGTTACCCTTCCGGCTTGGCCTGGGCAGGGTTATGGACGCCATTGGTTATTCTTCAGGGCTCTTAGCCCCATTTGCATCTTGTCCGTAGTCGGACGCTCCATCTTTTCAAGGTGATTTGGATCTTTGTACCGTATATCTGTATTCTTGACTCTTTGAGTCGCTGTTATATATATCTGTTCTGTGGGTCCCATCGAGGACTGTTGTGTAATGCTATTACTTCGTTTTCCACCCGCACGAAAGTGCCTGGTGGGCACCTTTGAATCGTTTCTATGCGGGTTTGGCGGATTTCGCTAAAACTTGCATAGGTCCGATTCTGAGGGTGTTACAGCAACTAAAGTTTGAACCATGGGAGATCTCGACATTCCAACTTCTAATATACAAACTTGATGCACTTGGGGGTACCAAGGAATTCAAAGAGATTTTGTTAAAGCTTGTTGCACTTGGGGTTACCAAGGTGCTCAACATGATGTACTTGGGGTTACCAAGGAACTCATGAGATTTTATAAAAGCTTGTTGCACTTGGGGTTACCAAGTGGCTCAAGAGATTTTGACAAGGACTTGAACACTTGAGTTTCTACCAAGGAGTTCAAGGAACTTGGAAAAGAGATTTGACAAAGGACCAAAACCATTTTTGAAAAGATAGGATAAATTTAGCTTTATGCAAATAAGCCTAAGACTCTACTTAACCAAATATGCATGTATTGATAGGATCCACTCATATTATACATAGTAGTGAAACTTGCCAATACAATTCAAATGTATTGACCCTTGTGGCTGTAACTTGTAATGTTGCAGGTTTGATTGATTTTTAGTGAAGATTGATTGATTAGGATTACAAAGACTACAACCAACATCCGCTTGTGGCACTTTGAAGATGAAGGACCCATGACTATAGTTATTCCGCTACAATGTAATGTAATAGCCAAATGAGCTATGTATGATGTAATAAAATTTTGTTATTCTTGGTTATAAAGTTATGTTATGACCTTTGCTTCTTAATATTACATCTTAACTGTGGATGCTAGATATTGATCCAGGGACTAGCATTGTAAAACACAGGAGGAATCTACCTTATTATGTTGAGACCCCTACAGATGGTATCAGAGCATTGTGTTGCCTGTAGGATTTGTAAACCTAGGATTGGACAAAAAAACCCTTAGAAAAATAGGAGTTGTATTTTGTTCCAAAAACTTATTTACAAAATCTTGTAAACTCTTTCCTTAACCATTTTGGTTTCAACTCTACTTCTCTTCTATTTCAACTTGATGGAAAAACCTACCCATGGCCCAAGACTACACCATGTGTAAGGACTTCTTCAACTTCATCAACTCTAATGACTTCAACATCTTCAGCATATTCACCAAGGACTTCCAAATTGGAAACTACTAAGGACTACAAGTGAAACAAGGAAATCTTACTCAAGATTGGAGACTAAGGGAATGCAAAATAAGAAGGAGCCATCAACAACTTTGAAGTATCGTAACTAAGAGCTTATCTCAAGGAACCATGATCTCATACAAGAAGAATCAAGAAAGGAAGGAAAGATCACAAGTGAACCATATAGATGGACCACCATATTTTAGTAAGTCAAAACCACCAATTTATGTGGTGTAACAAAAGTATTTTGTTGACTAAGTATGTGCTTGAACCTTGTTTGAGTGAAAAGTTTGTTTGTGATTGCATGCACATTGCTTGTATGAATTGTGATGTGTCTGATTAGAAATATTTCCTTAGAAATATCTTGCCTATTCTAATCTCCCTTCCAACCCAAACAGATGACTACTCCAAAAGACTCCAAGGTAGATGACATCAACACCAACCAAGCTGACAGCATGAAAGAGCTCATAGCAACCCAACACCAGTTGAACCAACTGACAGCTCAGTTCATAGCCAACAATAGTGATAAAGATCCAGCACTGCAAAGGTTTTTGGAAGAACAATCCCAACTGATGCTTAAGGTGACTAATCAAATGGTCAGCATGGAAGAAAACTATCCCAAAAGAGTGTACCATAACAGGATGACAAGAATGTTATTCTAGATGGAGCACCAGCTTGCATTATTTGTGGAGACAAGGATCATACTTCCAAGGAGCATGAAGGTCAATGCCCTAACTGTGAAGAAAATCATCCTGTTGGACAATGTCCCACCTCTCAAGCTACTTGTTACCTTTGTGAAGGAAATGACCATGCCCCTATCCAATGCACCATCTATGCCATTGTTGAACAAAGGAAACAGGAAGGATCCAAGTATGCCAAGAATGTTGATGGCAAGGGAAAAGGACCACTTATACCTACAAACAAGACAACCCAATTCAAAGGATCAAAGAAACCCAAGAAACCAAGACCAGACATGAACCTTGTGCAATGTCGTAAATGTAAGGAGATGGGACACTTTTCCAGTGAGTGCCCAGGGAACAAGAAGAATAAAGAGATTGACCAAGTGTGGTGCAACAACTGCAAGGAGTTAGGCCAATATGTAGCAACTTGTCCACAAGAGCCACGTAAAGAACTCAAGGACATCCATTGTTTCAACTGCAAGAATCCAGGACATTATGCAAGCAACTGTCCAGAAAAGATGAAGAACAAGTTGAACAAGCCTATGGATAAACTAAACCTTGGCCCATGATTCAAGAATGGAAACCAAGGGCACAATGCAAATGTTTACTTAGAGAAGTTTCCCCAGGATCCCAAGAAGGCCAATATGTAATTTTTGTTTGAAAATTTTTAAGGGTGGTCGTACCCTAGTTGTTTTGAACTTTCTTGTAACCCTAGCCTCCTCAAATCTCGGGACGAGATTTATTTTAAGGGTGGTAGCCTGTCACATCCCAAGATTTTCCAAATCTTGTAATGTGAAAATAAAGTAATGAAATAAAACTTTGTTTGATTTTCAGGACCAGAAGAAACCTTTTGAATTCAATTGGAACTTAAAACCCATTTGAATTAAATAAAATCCTAAAGGGATTTAAGAAGATAAACATTTTAAATAAAGGAAAACAAAATATTTTGGAAATACTATTTTGGATCTTTAAAATAAAGGATTTGGTTTTCAAGTGAAATAAAAGTTTTATAGATAAAGATTATTTTATAAATCTGAATTAAACCTTGACCAAACTTTTGAATTAAAATATTTCGTTTTGAATAAAAATAACAAAGGGTTAATTAAAAAAATTTAATAAGGATTTAATATCCAATTTCATTTAAATAAAAGGTTATACCATTTTAATTAAAACATCAAAAACTTATTAAGTTATTTAAAATAAGTTTTCCAAACATTTTATATTCTCAAATAAAACCTACTGAAGTGTTTTGGTTTTATTTTAGATTTAAAAATAAATATTTTTTTTAAATAAAATAAATCCTAGTTGATTTAATAATGAGGGTTTATTGTAATTAATTATTAAAGGACCCTAAAATAAAAAGTTATTTTAAAACAAGTTTCCAAGTATTATTTATTCCAAATAAAACCTACTGATTTGGTTTTGAAAATATTTGGATTTTAAATATAGATTTTATTAATTAAATCAAACCCTATTTTATTAAATAACTAAAGACCCATTTTATTTAATTAAAGAATGGATCCTAAAAATAATAAAAATTATTATTTTATTTTGGAACTTGGTGTATGTTGATAAACAGAACCAAGTTCAAAGTTGTGAAATTTGGAGATTGTTTGAATCAATTTGATTGTTGTTTGGTTGTTTGAAATTCAAAACAGAAATTAGAATTAGAAAAAGAAAAGTTACAGAATAAAAAAAATGGATTGGACCAGACCCAACCCAACAGCCCACTAAGGCCCAGCAAACCAGCCCAGCTCCCCACTCCCATACACTCCTCCCCGTACCACCCATTCGACCGCGGGCGTCCCAGAACCTCGACTCCGACAAGTTCCGAACGCCGCCGCGTCTGCAGCCTCTCCGACGACCTCCCCCGGTAAGCACTGACCGCCCCGCGACTTCTCGATCATGCAAACATCTGTGACTTGACCTTGCGCAGCTAACCAAGTCCTCCGTTTGTCTTTGCGTGATCTGTAGCACCGTCCTCAACCTCGACCACGAACAACAGCCGCCAGGCCTAACTCCGGTGAGCAATTGCTGCAGTACCCGAGCGCCCCTTGTCAAGCCAACAGCACGTCGAGCTTCACCACAGCCCTACGATTCTGGTGAGCACTTTCCCTCCCCTCTTTGCTTCCTGTAGCCGCCGTAGCGCCACCGCCTGGCCGTGCGCCGCCGCTCCACCGCCAACGCCGCCAGACTTTGGCAAGCGTGTTAGTAACCGTAGGATCTGGATCCGATGGATACGATAGAAAGTTAGCGAAGGGGTAAGTGATGATTCCGAGCCGCACGATTCACATTTGATCCAACGCACCACAGCCGCGATCCACCCGAACCGGTATCGCCCAGTTAGGAAGCGACGCGTGGCCATGTTTTTGTTTAAAAACAGATTTGAAATCTGATTTAGATAGGATTTTCAAACCCTTATAACTTTGGATCCACACGTCCAAAAATTACAAATTTTATGTTGTTGGATTCAGGAGAGCAAGACCTAGCCAACCATACCCTTGGTTTAGTAAATAGTATCTTTTAAATTACTTGTTTTTTTCAGATTCATTTGTGTGCTTGTTTAGATTAGAAAAATTGTTTGAAAATGATTTTTTTGATTAAAACTTTTGCAAAATGGTTTGTTGTGACCATACTGACCCTAGGAACCAACCCCTGGCGTTGAAAATGATTTTGGTAAGGTTTAGGTTGGATGTTATGACTTAGCCATTTTCTAGCCAAACAAAAATAATAAATTTTGCTATGAAAATGTTTTTGCAAAGAAAACTTTGAGAAAATGTTTGGGACCAAACCTACTGACCCAAAACACCAAGTTTTGCAATAACAACTCATTTGGTGAGAAACATAAAGTTTTGCTTTGATAAAAATGTTTTACCACCACATAAAATGTTGAATGGATTTTAAAATGATTTTGGGATAAAATCCTTTTGCAATTGACTTTGCCATTTTGGTGAATGACCAACTTGGAACTTGCAAAGTTTAGAAGCCTAGTGGAGACCATATTTACAGCTAGAACCATCTCTTGCATGCTTACATGCATGACATAGATCCCATTATTCTTATGTGTGTGAAATGTTATTTGAATATTGGTTTGGAATGCTACTTGATACTATGTTTGCTTGATTGATTGTAGTCAAATTAGCAAAGTGTGAGACTAGAAAGATCAAGGAGTGAACCATCATTCCCTTCCAAAAAAGGCAAGTTACACTATCATACAAAAGTCCTACTATTTTCATTATATTTAGTGGATTTTGAAAACATGCATGAAATCATTTTTATACTTATGCCATGCTAAATCCTAATAGGATTCCCTATACACTCCTTAGTGAAAATATTGTAGTTGTTACATGCTTAGCCATGCTATATTAGAGATACATGTTGAGATTTTACAATGGTTGATAAAAGGACTTGTGATTTTATATAATAAAATAAGGACTCAATGAACCACCTGGGTGTCCAAGGATACTTTTGAGTATTGGAGAAGGTGGCAACAAAAGGAACCATGTCTATGGAAATCTCTTGGTGTTGTGCTCCAAAGTAACCACCCAGGAAACTTAGAGATTGAACATGTTTCTCCAATTGTGGCTTTCGTGTGCAACCACATGCTATTATGGCTCTGGCTTAGTCAACTACATTAGGAAGACACATGCACTGTCTTCAGTTAACTGGATATGGGGATCTGGAATGCTTCATGGGTGCTGAAGGCAAGCTAGCAATGGTGTATGGGAGGACCTTTTGGAAAGACTTCGTCACATTCTCAATATGCCAGTACTCCATCTTGGTGAGCACTAATCCAGTAGGCCACTTGTGGCAAAAGGATGGGATTGTGACATGTGGGTAAAGTGTACTCCTTCTGCAGAAGTTAACAAAATCTAAGTACTTAGCCGTGTCCCCGGTTATGGAAAATACTGAGCAACTAAAGTTTGAACCATGGGAGATCTCGACATTCCAACTTCTAATATACAAACTTGATGCACTTGGGGGTACCAAGGAATTCAAAGAGATTTTGTTAAAGCTTGTTGCACTTGGGGTTACCAAGGTGCTCAAGAGCATGATGTACTTGGGGTTACCAAGGAACTCATGAGATTTTATAAAAGCTTGTTGCACTTGGGGTTACCAAGTGGCTCAAGAGATTTTGACAAGGACTTGAACACCTGAGTTTCTACCAAGGAGTTCAAGGAACTTGGAAAAGAGATTTGACAAAGGACCAAAACCATTTTTGAAAAGATAGGATAAATTTAGCTTTATGCAAATAAGCCTAAGACTCTACTTAACCAAATATGCATGTATTGATAGGATCCACTCATATTATACATAGTAGTGAAACTTGCCAATACAATTCAAATGTATTGACCCTTGTGGCTGTAACTTGTAATGTTGCAGGTTTGATTGATTTTTAGTGAAGATTGATTGATTAGGATTACAAAGACTACAACCAACACCTGCCTGTGGCACTTTGAAGATGAAGGACCCATGACTATAGTTATTCCGCTGCAATGTAATGTAATAGCCAAATGAGCTATGTATGATGTAATAAAATTTTGTTATTCCTGGTTATAAAGTTATGTTATGACCTTTGCTTCTTGATATTACATCTTAACTGTGGATGCTAGCTATTGATCCAGGGACTAGCATTGTAAAACACAGGAGGAATCTACCTTATTAGGTTGAGACCCCTACAAGTTAGAAGGAGCCCGTGTGTTCTCAAAGATTGATCTCCGATCAGGCTACTTTCAGCTAAAGATAAGGGAACAAGACAAACCTAAGACTGCTTTCACCACTAGGTATGGATTGTATGAGTACACGATGATGCCATTTGATTTTACAAATGCACCAACCTACTTCATGAATATGATGAAAAAGGTGTTCATGGAATTTATTGACAAATTCATTGTCATTTTCATCGATGACATTTTGATCTACTCCAAGAGCAATGAAGAGCATGAAGAACATTTGTGATTGATACTTGAGAATCTTAGAGAGCATAAGCTATATGCTAAATTCAGCAAGTGTGAATTCTGGTTGAATGAAGTCGGATTTCTTGGACATATTGTGTCAGGAGATGGTGTAGCAGTTGATCCCGCAAAAGTGTCAGCTGTAACTGAGTAGGAATCTCCTAAGTCAGTGAAATAAGTTCGTAATTTCGTTGGCTTGGCGAGATACTATAGAAGATTCATTGAGAATTTCTCAAAGGTAGCTAATCCAATGACGGAATTACTAAAGAAAGACAAGAAATTTGATTGGATTGAAGTATGTGAACTCAGTTTCCAAGAGTTGAAGAAGAGACTAGTGACAGGACCAGTCTTATGTCTACCAGATTTGGAGAAGGATTTCCAAGTGTATTGTCATGCATCTCACCAAGGATTAGGTGCAGTTTTGATGCAAGAAGCGAAATTTGTGGCGTATGCCTCGAGACAACTCAAAACTCATGAAGTGAATTATCCTACTCATGATTTGGAGTTGGCCTTTGTTGTCCATGCACTCAAAACATGGAGACATTATCTTTTGGGAAAGTGCTGCGAAGTGTTCACAGATCACAAAGAAGTATATCTTCACTCAGAAAGAAATCAACATGAGACAAAGAAGATGGCTAGAACTCATCAAGGACTGTGACTTGAGTTTGCAATACCACCCCGGTAAAGAAAATGTTGTAGTGGATGCATTAAGCCGTAAGGGTTATGTGAATGGCCTTACTAAGGGAGAATTGCCAGATGATTTGTGTGCCCAATTCAAAGATCTCAGGTTAGAGATAGTGCCTGAAGGACATCTCATGTCATTGGATGTTCAACCCACATTGTTGGAAAAAATTAGGGAAGCCCAAAAGATAGGCAAGGAAATTGAAGAGATTAAGGAAAGAATTAGCAAAGGGAAAGCCAAAGGATTCCATGAAGACGAACAGGGTACTTTATGGTATGGAAAACGTATCTGTATTCCGCAAGATCTGGAGCTTCGGAAGCTGATTTTACGAGAAGCATACAACTCACCATATTCCATTCATCCGGGTAACACCAAAATGTACATGGATGTGAAGGAAAGATTTTGGTGGAATAATCTCAAGAAGGACATCGCCGAACATATTTCTTTGTGTGATGTATGTAGTAGAGTGAAAGCGGAACATCAGAAACCAGCAGGATTGTTACAACCACTACCTATTCATGATTGGAAGTGGGACAATATTGGCATGGATTTCATCACCGGACTGCCAAGGACTAGATCAGGATATGTTTCTATTTGGGTCGTGGTGGATCGCCTAACTAAAGTGGCTCATTTCATACCCGTGAAGACAACCTATACAAGTGCTAAGTAAGCCAAGTTTTAGATGAATAGGATTGTGTGTCTGCATGGAGTACCTAAGAGTATTGTATATGATAGGGGAACTCAGTTCACTTCACAATTTTGGTGACAACTGCATGAGTCATTGGGAACAAGATTGGCATTCAGCACTGCTTTTCACCCCCAGAGTGATGGACAGACAGAAAGGACCAACCATATTTTAGAGGATATGTTGAGGGCATGTACCCTAGATTATGGTGCTAGTTGGGATGAAAGTCTGCCTTACGCAGAATTCTCTTACAACAACAGCTATCAAGCCAGTATTGAGATGGCACCGTTCGAATTTCTCTATGGGATAAAGTGTACTACACCATTGCTATGAAATGGTGTTGGAGAGAGAAACTTATTGGGGACATAACTAATCAAGGAAGCTGAAGAGAAAGTCAAGTTGGTAAAGGACAGATTGAAGATAGCATAGTCCCGACAAAAGAGCTATGCAGATACCAAGCGTAGGGAATTCACCTATGAGGTGGGTGATAGAGCTTATGTTAGAGTATCACCACTTCGTGGAGTGAAGAGGTTTGGAGTCTAAGGAAAATTGGCACCAAGATATGTTGGACCATTCAAGATTCTGAGCCGTAAAGGAGAAGTAGCATATGAGATTTAATTTCCTGAATCGTTGTCTGCCGTTCACAATGTGTTTCATGTGAGTCAGTTAAAGAAATGCCATCGGGAGATGGAAGAGACTTCTTTGAAGGATACTATACCTTTGGAAGAGGTCCAGTTGAAAGTTATCACACTTATGAGGAAAAACCTATCAAGATTCTTGAGACTGTAGAAAGAGTTACTCGGACAAAGACTATCAAATTCTGCAAAGTTCAGTGGAACCATCATTCCGAGGAAGAAGCAACATGGGAAAGAGAAGATGATCTTCAGAAAGACCACCCTCACCTATTTGCTAGCCAATCCGAATCTCAAGGGCGAGACTCATCTTAATGGGGTTAGATTTTGTAACATCCCAAAAATCATAATTTGTAAAGCTTGCATATTATTCATGCATACATAAGCATTTGATCTTTTTCAAATGAATTTCAAACATAAGAAGCCATATTTTTTTCCTATTACTTATTCAAGTGAGACAAGGTTTATATTTTATTTTCTAAATGTGATTAGTATTTGATCAGGATTGATTGGAAAGTAAATACAAAGCCCACACAAAAGTTTTCAAAGCAAATCAAATTTAAAACTATTTATGTGCCTATTATAAATATTTAACTAAAGGCATGGTTTTATATTTAATTTCAAACCCAAAATGATTTTGAATATAAATAGATGTTTTACACATCCTTGGACACAACAAAATTCTGGAAGAAATTTAAATTGAAACAGATTTGAAACTCCCATTCAAATTCAAACCAGAAAATCAAAACAGAAAAAGAAAAGGAGAAAAGGAGAAAAAATAAACCTAACTACCTAACTAGCCCAACCCACCCGCGGCCCAGCAAGCCAGCCCACCTAGCCCACCCGGGAAACTCCCTCCCCCTCTCTGTTTCTCACCATGCCGTGATGCACCCACTCGCTGACTTCCTGGCCCCACTGCCATGTTGTCTTCTTCGACCTCAATCAACGCGCGGTGACAGCTCCACCGCGGCTGTTTCCTCCGATTAAACATCGAATTAATTCGATTGATTGTGAGTGTGAATTCCTTCCCGACCTTGCCTACTTAAACCTCCCCCTCCCCCGCATCTTTCCCCTCACTCGCCACTGTCTAAGCAGTTTTGGTTCAATACCGTTGATCCTCGACCCCCCTTGCTTTCTGGTTCATACGATTTTTCCGCCATCTTCGTACGTGTCTAACGCCACTTGTGGTTTCATTTATGGTGGTCTGTAGCGTCGTCTTCGTCAACACCCGTGCATGCCCGACGACAAGCTCAGCTCCGGCGAGGAATAGCTGCCGAACCCGAGAACCCTGCCCTCGCCCGTGACCTCCACTACGACCGCCTCAACTCCGCAACCTCGGTAGCGCACTACACCCCTTCCTTTACCCCCTAGCGCCGCCAGTTCGTCGCCGGCAGAACCGCCCGCTTCTCGTGCAACCACATGGCATATGGGCTCTTCCTTGACCAACTAGGTTGCAAGAACTTAGCCAGATGGGCAGTTGGTGGTAGGGTTGATAGGGTGGAACGCGTCCATGGTGGTCCAAGGGAATGCTTCTGAAAAGTCTCGTCTCTATGCATGTCGAGTCTTGTGGGGAAAGTGCACCACCTCTCGAGAGGGTACAACCTAAGTACTTACCCGTGTCCCCGATAACGGACATTTTGAGCATCAAACACATTGAAATAATCAAGGATATCCTCATCTCGATTTCTCTAAGTTAAAAAGTTGTGGTTGAACAAGGGTAAAGGTTCACCAATGTCTATTGGTGGTTCCTTGGGTGTTTTTGTCAAACAAAAACTTAGTGTTTTCAACTAATAGGAAAAACCCTATTTGAGCAAAGCCAGCCTGAACTACACTTAGACAAATTCATATAGTTATTAGATGTTTCTATACTACAATGGTATCACTTGCCAATACAATTCCAAATTTATTGACCCTATGTGGCTGTAACTTATGATGTTGTAGGTTACTCTGATGGAGACTAGGGTTATGAGTCTACACTCAATATGTTTGCCAATGGCACATGGAGATGAAGACTTCTATTTATTTACTTTATGTTATGAACTCTATGTATTAGCCTTGGGATAATGAGTTGTAAAGACTATGTTATCTGTGGAATGATGATGTAATAATGACCTTTGTATCTGTATACTTCATCTTAAATTGTGGATGCTAGCATTTTGATCCAGGGACTAGCATTGCAATCACAGGGGCCTTTACCTTATAAAGGTGGGGTCTTACACTAGAACTATACATGAAGTTTGATTTGGTGTGGAAATGCATGTTGCAACATCCAGTTATTACTTGATGTTATAGACCTAGATAGAAAAAGGGAATTCATGTAAGCGAGTGATGAGTTCCAAATATCAAGATGAAGACTTATATGAAGAGTGAAGCCAAGAATAAGGAGTATTAACACAATTTGAAGAAAGAATCAAGTTCAGATCATTATTAGACAGTAGTAAGAAGGAAGATTAGTGGGGAAAATATATGGAGCACCAAGAAGTAATGAACTTAAGTTCACCCAAATTAGATGATGTTGCTAAGAAGTTGATGAACTTAAGTCCAATTTGCATCACCATTCTATATCATAATTTTCCTCTATTCATTGATATATTTCTTATTAAGAGGTGTTACTTATGTCTTTTCATCTGTTTTTGCATGTTGGATGATTCTTGGAGGATGAACTGCCTGAGTTAGGATTCTGATGGAAAAAGCGGTGTTTTGATGCAATTTCGCGAAGATCAGAAAAATACCAGAAAAACTACGGAAAACCCTATTTTCCCAGAAGATGAAGAATGCCAGAAGGGGAGGCGGAGTTGGGCCACAAGGGGACGACACCCCCAGGCGTGGGCCACCCTAGGCCGCGCCTACAGGGGGCGTGGCCACCCATGCCCACCTATGGCTCCGCCCTCTTGCCTATATCTTCTCCTCGAAATCCTAATGCACGGGGAGCGACCATAGAAAGATTCCGCCACCTCTACGGGGCGGAAAACACCGAGAGAGAGCTCTCTGGTAGACAGATTTCTGTCGGGGAAATTCGTTCCCGTAGAGTGGAGATTATCACCATCAACACCATCATCAAGATATACTTCATCGGGATCACCATCATCCACACCATCATATCCACCAGCACCAACATCACCACTCCATCCCGTTGTAACAATTGTGTTAAATCTTGCATAGTTCTTAGGGGAAACTTTCCCGGTGTTGATTACTATTGTAGTTGATGCTTGTGAGTGGAACCATTGAATTATTGTTTATGCTCAGATTGTTATCCATCACCATATCATCTCTGATCTTGATCCATATGATGTCTCGTGAGTAGTTCGTTTAGTTCTCGAGGACATGGGAGAAGTCATGTTGTTAGTAGTGGATTTGTGTTGAGATATTATTCAATGGTTTGATATTTAAGTTGTGGCGCTATTTTTCTAGTGGTGTCATGTGAATGTTGACTACATGATACTTCACCTTTTATGGGCCTAAGGGGATGCATCGTGTATTAGGCTACTAATTGTGGGGTTGCCGGAGTGACAGAAACCTGAACCCCCGTTAGGAAACCATTGCACAAGGGAGTGTAGGATCTTAGAGTTTAAGGCTGTGGTTAGGTTTATATCTTAATTGATTTTTTTTAGTTGTCGATGCTTAGAAGGGGTTTAATCACAAGTATGTATTAGTCCAAGTATAGTCGGTACATTAGCACAGGTTCACCCACACAACACTTATAAAACCAAAGAAGACTACTCAGCTATTTGAAGCGAAAGCACTTGACAGTCTTCCCATGTGTCCTCGAGAATGTTTGGTCCTCATTAGTATTTCCACCGGCTTGTCCTTTGCTAAGAAAGTATTGGGCCACTTGCTGCAATTGTTTTTTATTTACTTGCACTTTATTTCCTTGCTTTATCAGAAAAGTCCTAAAAATCCGTTTGCTAAGTATTTACAGAGATTTCCTGCTCCATACCACTAGTCAACACCTTCTTCTCCTCGTTGGGATCAACACTCCTATTTATCGAAAGTACTATGATACACCCCCTATACTTGTAGGTCATCAAGACTATTTTCCGGTGTCGTTGCCAGGGAGTGAAGCGCTATTGAAGAGTGGAACCGGTAAAGAAACTTCTACTATGAGTATTGCTTTTTATTTTTGTTTGTTACTTTGTTTCCAATATGGATAACCCACTTGGTTTTATGTTTGGGAAAACTACTACCACTGTTAGGGTAGTAGATGAACCACCACCTATTGAGATAGATCCTTTTAAGATACCTACAAGTATTGTTGATCATGTTATGGATAATTATTATTTAGGGGATGGAACTGTCCACCCTGGTAATCACTTGCTTTTTATCCATGAATTATGCGGGTTGTTTAAGTGTGCAGTTATCACAACTGAACAGGTGAAGAAGAAGTTACTCTCTATATCATTGAAAGGAAGAGCTGAGGAATGGTATAAGCTCCTTAAGAATGGAGAATCCATGGAACGGGAGGAAATAGTACCTCTATTTTATTCTAAATTCTATCCTCCCAGTGAGATTCATCAAGATAGGAATCTAATATATAACTTTTGGCCTCGTGATGGAGAGAGTACAGATCAAGCTTGGGGGAGATTGAAGTTACTAATGCTTAAATGTCCTATTCATGAACTCCTTAACAATATTATTATCAATAACTTTTATGCAAGGCTTTGTCTTCATGATAAAGATTTACTAGATGCTTCTAGTGCTAGATCATTCATATGTATGAAGGAGAAGCTAAATGGGATCTACTAGACCGTATTCAAGAGAACAATGAAGCATGGGAGAATGACAAAGGAAGAAAGTCATGTATAAATTATTATTATGAACGCATTAAATCTTTTATGGGAACTGATGACTTCCGTGTATTAGTACTGAGTATGGTCTTGATTCCCAAAGTATTGCCAATTGTTTTAAGGCTTTTGCCTCTTGCATATAAAGTCCTAAAAAGATGTGGAATAAGTACCATGCACCTTATAAAGATATTGTTAATCATGTTCCTTCTAGAAATACTAAAGTTTGTACTATTAATCATATTTTGCCTGAACCTTATGTTGAGAAAACACCTTTCCCAACTAAGGTAAAGGAGTATTCTATGATAATTAGTGAGAATAACAAAGGTACAACGAAAACTGTGGAACCCGATGAGCAAATAAACATGGAACCTGTAGTAGCTATTGTGAAAGATCTTATTACTAAAAATATAGAGGATGAGCGCATTGTCTTATGTGAAGACGCTTCTAATATTGTCTCTGATCCTAGGAAATCTATAAAAGCTAGTGTCCCTGTGCTTTCTGTTAGAATTGGTGATCATTGTTGTTATGGTTTATGTGATATTGGTGCTAGTTCTAGTGCTATTCCTTATGAGCTTTACAGAGAAATTATGCATGAAATTAGTCCTTTTGAGCTTGAGTACATTGATGTGGTTATTCACCTTGCTAATAAGGAAACCATTTTCCCTATTGGTATTGTAAGATATGTGGAAGTCCTTTGCGGTAAGATTAAGTATCCTGCTGATTTTCTAGTGCTTAGGTCAGCAGCTAGTAAAACTTGTCTTATCATTTTTGGTAGACCTTTCTTGAACACTTGTGAAGCTATTACAGATTGTAAAAATGAGAAAGTTTTTACTAAGTTTGATGGAGATTCTTATGAGTTTAACTTTTGCAAATTTGCCTAAGCTCCTTATGAAAATAGCTTGCCTAATGAAGATTTTAGGGTTCAACAACTTGCTTCTATTGATCCAGTTTATGACCTTGGACCTCTTTTTGATGAGTGTAAGTATGATCATTCTGATGCTAAAGTTTTTTCTTGTGACAGTTATATTGTCAACTTTATTCAAAGTGCTACTGAAAGTTATTATGAGAGAGGGAAACATGGTTTTATGCATCTCAATAATATTAAGTTTCCCCGTTTTATGTTAAAAGCTTTGAAGTTGCATTTGTTTTTTCTTCCTATGCTAGTGGCTTTTTGTTTCAATAATTTGTTTTCTCATGAGACTCAAATGCGTTCGATATTTGCTTCTTGATGCTCTCTTTCACTTCAAATCTATATATCCCATGTGAGCATCTTTGAAATTATCAAGCCTAACTTAAAGGCAGTAAAGAAAAGTACTTCTTGGGAGATAACCCAATAGTTTTGATGAGTCTTGGAAGTTATTACCGCAGTAATAACCGCTCCATATCCTTTTTGTTTTGGTTTTTGCGTCAAGATCAACTACTTTTGAGAAGTAGAGGAGTTATGAAAAGTGGCTGTCCCAGGACAGATTTTTGTGTTGCATTGTAAAAATTCGTGAAGGAGCTCAGTACTTTGGAGGGAGCTGTAATTTTCTGTGCTTTTTCTCCATGTTGTTTTCCAACTTTCATTAGTTTTGCACTTTTTGATTTGAGCAACAAAAGTTTTTCGAAAAAAATCAATCTTTACCTGCTGGTCTATGTAACATCCCAGATTTCATAATAGGATGTTATTAGTGGCATGCATCATCCTTGCATCATTGCATCCTACAAATAAAATTTACAACAAAATCCTAACACCTAAACCTATCAAAAACCTATTAAAGATATGTAAGCCTTATTGTAGTGGTCAAGTTTGACCCTCCTAAAAACTAGGTAAAAACATTAAACCTTGGTCCTAAGTTGACCACCTTCTTTTTACAAAAATTTAGAAGTTGGTTTCAACATTTTTTGACTTTATATGCAAAAGTTATTTAAGTTTTAGTAAAACAGAAATTAATAAAAAAACAAAGTATAAAAAAGCTAACTAACCTAAATGGGCCAGTTAAGCCGGCCCGTGAGCTACCTACCGCCACCAGCCACAGTAGCCGCACCGCGTCGCCAGGGGCCCAGCTAGCCAGCGCCCGCGCCAGCCCACACCGCCCGCCTCCACTGACACGAGGGACCCACCCTCGTCCCCTACCTCGAGCAGGAGTCCTCCGCCTGCACGAGTTCGAACTGAATTCCGGTAGGATTCGCGGCAATTCGAGCCCCCTAGTCCAAGTCTCCACCCCCATATAAACCCCGCCACCCTCGGCTCACCTCGTTCGATTTTCTACTTGCGAAAACCCTAGCCCATCGACGACTCGCATCGCCGCCGTCGGGTCGACCTCACCGAGACGGTTCGGGACCCCCTCTTGCTCCTTCCTTCCTCTATAGCTTTCCCTAGTTCACCACCAATTCGCCCCGTGCACTTTTCCCTCTCTCCACCACAGCAGATCATCGGCAATTTCTCGCCGACGCGTCGCCGGAGACGGGGAGGATCAGCGGGGCCTTGCCAACGGAAGAGGAAGCAAGGAGCGCAAACGAAGCCACGACCGTGACCGCAAGGACCAGACGCGCCCTGTCGACCACACCGCCACCTCGGGGAGCCACCAGAGCACCGTCGACCATCTCCACCGACGCCGTCGCCACTCATCGCCGCCGTCGCCACCACGGTGAGTCGCCGCGCCCCTCTCGTCCGTCCGATTTGCCACCTGTGGCTTAGATTAGAAGTTATACCGAAGGGGTATCGGCGAGTAGCGGCGTGCCACGTGGCCGCACGCGTCAGCGTTGCGTCGTCTAGCTGGAGCCAATCGGGCTCTACCACTTGGCAAGTTTTTGATTTAGGTTTAGATCTGTTTGGCAGAAATTGAATTAAAACTTGTGAAAATCATAGAAAAATAAATACTTGGCCAAATTTAGCTTATAATATACCGTTGGATTCATAATGTTATGTAGAACACAGATCTGCAATAAAATTCGAAGTTTACAGTAGGGTTTTTGGTGTAGATTATAATCATTAGATTGGAGTATTTAATTCATAGAAAAATAGTTAGAACTCCGTTTTTGTTGATTCTTGTTGCGTTGACTTTGTTTCCATAATACCTACTGGACAAAATTATAAAACCTTGATTAAGATCATTAGATCTAATTTGGGGCTAATTAGATGGTTGGATCTCCTATTTATCCTATGAATTATATTAGTGACCCAAATTGTTTTAACCTATGGGAAATCAATCCTAGTAACACCCTTAACACTATTCCAACCCAATTATGCTACCTTGGTCAATTTAGAAAACCAATCTTGCATAAAATACCATGTTGCATGCATGCATGATTATCTCTGTGACATGTTTTGCGCAAGTTGTGATCAGATCTATGTTTTTGATTCGATAGATTGTTCGGAGTGCGCTAAGGAGTGCTATTGTGTAGAGTGCTGCTCGGATCAAGGAAAGTTACACCACTTGTTCATAATTTTGTCCCAGTTTTGATTCTATGCATGTGATCTTCAAAATTCTGTAGTATGCATGTGTAGGATATTCTAGTAGAATTTTTCCTTAGTATTATTTTGCAAGTGCCATGATTTTGTAGTATGCCATGAGTAGCTCTATACTTAGGATTTTCCCTCCTAATAGGTTACCCCTGTTTTTCTAAGTATTGCTTTCTATGCTATATATACAAAGTACCGTTGGGGGTTTGAAAGACAAAGAATTTTTCTAAGTATAAAGGCTCTCTAGAGCAAACATTTCTTCTCAAATCCACTTCAAAATAAAACTAAGTTTTCTTCTGGGCGAAATGGTTGTCGGGTCAACGAGTGAGATTTTGGTGGAGGACGGCCGCCCAGGAATCAAAGAAGTCTGCCATGTTTCAGAATTCAGAAGCTTCTAGTGCAACCACAATACATTATGGGCTCTGTCTTGGCCTAGCACTTAGTGGGGAACCTCACCTGGGTACCAACATTTGGAGGTTCTTGGCACGGTTGGATCCGGAAGGTAGAGGGGCTACTAAGGGAAAGCCTCGCCATGGTCTTGTCTGTAAAAAGAACTTGATCGTGGATTGTGGGTAAAGTGCACAAACTCTCGAGAGTATTGCAATCTGATCGATCAGCCGTGTTCACGGAAATAGAACACCATTGAGCATCTGAATGATGGAGTCTCTAAAGGATCTTCCTCTCTATTTTCTAAAACAAAGTTTTTAAACCCCATGGCGTGCGTAATATCGCCAATGGGTGGGATTTTGGGAACTTGGTGTGTAATATCCAGGTGTCGCTTGGTGCGTAATATCCAAGTGTTTGGTTGTTTGGACACTTGGTGCGTAATATCCTCGTGTGCCACTCGACCTTATTTTATCTAAGAAAAATGTTTACAAAGTAGGAAAATCTTCTCTCCATCTCTCTACTTATAAAAACTAGCTTTGAGCAAATGAACTCTACAGCTTAAACTAGCCTTGCATGTAGAGATAGTCTTTCCTCTCCATGGTGTAATTTGCCAATACATTCAAAGTATTGACCCAACTTGTTGGCTACACGTTTTATGTGCAGAATCCGAATATTGAAAGGTGCGTAGGGATCGCGAGTCTACACTCGACAAGCCTGGGGCGTTGATGGACTCAAGCTGCTTTTATGTTTCCGCTGTTATTTGAGCTAGCCTTATGCTAAGCAAATTTGTAATAAATTTATACTCTGGATTCTTCGTGTAATAAATACTTTGTGTTTTACATGATATTTCATCGACTGTGAGTGCTAGCTTTTGATCCAGGGACTAGCATGTTAATCACAGGGACTTAGGATCCTCACCGATCCAAGGTCACTACAGATGGTATCAGAGCACATCGTTGCCTGTAGGACGTGACCCTAGGATTGGAACCACCTCTAACTTATGTGCCTTACTTGCTTTCTATTAAGTTATTTTCTGCACTTCTAGTATCTGTTCTCCTCTACTTGATTAAGTATCTAACTTTCATTCTTCTAACTTAAAGATGACAAGCTTCCTCTACGACACCGTCGCGGACATTGAGCCCCTTCTATTTGGTGGATGCCTCATGGACCTACTCACACGTTTGGACCTTCCCCTCCCAAGAATCCAGGGGAGCACAATGAAGAAACTCCACAAGGACGGCTGTTGGGGAGTCAAAGTCATTCCATCCAGGAAAAGAGCGAGGCAAGAACCCGGAGGAAGACGTAGCAATCCACATTGTTAGCGATTCCAAGGAGAAGGCCCGTAGCATCAGCTTGTAGCAGCTCATTAGTCGCCTATGTGGACGTCATCATAAAGCTCTCCAGGGACACTACGGCGGCCTCTTTGCAAGACGAGATGAGCAAGGAATTCCCATGGAGTTAACCTTTGATGAAAGGACTTCTACCAAGCGCCGAAGGACGCAGTATCAAGATTTGGAGTGCCACATCCATGACCTTGAAAAGGGTACCTTCCTCGAGATATTGAAGAACGACGAGCTATGCGCCCTCATCAAGGAGAAGTAAGAAATGATCAAGCAGCAGGAGGAGGCAATGAAGCTCCAAGAGATAAAGTTCCAGGACCAAGAGAAGAAGTTCGCTAACCAAGAGAAGAGGGTGATAAATAAAAATAAGAGGATTAGGGAACTCAAGCAGGAGATCGATGGAACTGAAGTGCAAACTGAAGGCCTTTGCAAGATAATCAATGATGTGCGTGCTTCCAAGAGGGACTTGGTGAAGCAACTTGAAGCCGCGAAGAAGTCAAGTATAGTGGAGGATCTACAAAGTGAGAAGGAGGGACTTCAGGAGCAGCTAGAAGCCACTACCAAGAAGATGCAGGATGAGATAAAGAACCTCCAAGAGAAACTTGAAGCCACCACGAAGGAGATGGAGTTGTACAAGACAACCCTAGAACAGGAAGGCTACTCGTTCGAGGACGAGGAAGAGGAAGAGGAAGGCGTGGAAGATGTGTAATAGTTGGACCACCTTTAATTCTATAGTAGAACGTTATTCGCGATTGTAATAAATACCAAGACAGTTTCTAGTTTAGTTAAACTTGGTTGTTTTCTGTGTTAAGTTGTGTTAATGTATCTTGTGTGTCTTGTTTGCTTGGTGTGTTTTCATAAGGGTAGGAGTTTATTACTTAGTCTTTCTGTCTAATTCTTAACTTTTCTCTCAAACCCCACAGATGCCGCCAAGACGTGCGAACTCCGAAATCCCTCCAGAAATAGCACAACTTTTGGCCACTCAGAACCAGCTGATCCAACTGCTCACTCAGTACATGCAAAACAACAACAACAACCCGCCACCACCACCACCTCCACCACCACCTCAACAGGATCGCTTGACTCGGTTTTTGAGGTTGAACCCACCTACTTTCACAAGCATCACTGAACCAATCATCGCAGATGACTGGCTACGTACCATCAACAAGAAGCTAGACATCAGCAAGCCGGAGCCGAGTGCGTTATGCCGCACCGCTTGAAGGACTGTGCGAGAATGGTGGGATAACTACCAAGTCACCCACCCGGATATTGATGCTATCACTTGGGATCAGTTCGAGTTAGATTTTCACACTCATCATGTGGTTGCCGGTATTATGACTGAAAAGGCGCGAATTTCACGACCTACACCAGCTGCACCGTTCTGTCACCGAGTATGGTGAGCTTTTCAACAAGCTAGCCCGTTATGCACCCGATGATGTTTCCACTGATGCCAAGAGACAGGAGGAGTTCTTAAGAGGATTCAATGATGAGATATCCATTCAGCTTGTGGCTCAGAAATTTGACAACTTTCAGGAACTCCTGGACAGAGCCATTGTGGTTGAATCCAAAAGGAAGAGCATATAAAACCGCAAGAGGAAGTCTAACACTCACAAGCACTCTGTTCCGTACTAGAAGCAGCGCAATTCCTCACCACCACCTTATAATAATAATGGCTACGACCATAACGGTCATCACTATGGCGGCCACAAAAACAATGGGCATAAAAACCGCAATGGGAGTGGCAGCAATGGAAAGGATCTCAGTGAGGTGACATGCTTTAAGTACAACAGGACGAGGCACTATGCAACCCCTTGCCCCGAGAAGAAGAATGGCAATGGCAATGGGAATGGAAATGGACACAACCATGGCAATGGAAACGGGAAGAAGCCAAATCCGTTTGTTAAAGCTACGGTGAATCATGTCTCTATGGAGGATGCTTGTGATGCACCAGACTCTGTGATTGGTAAGTTCAAACTCAATTCTATTCCCGCAGTTGTTCTTTTTGATACTGGTGCATCGCATTCATTCATATCAAGGGTATTTATGGATAGAGGCAAGATACCCACGGAGACTATAAACTTTCCTCTAAGGGTAAGTTTTCCTGGGGGAGAAATAGTGGCAAACTCTGGTTGCCGGGGATTAGAACTAAGGATTGGGACACACATCTTTCCCACAAGTCTAGTAGTTCTAGAATCACAAGGATTAGACATAATCTTGGGCATGAATTGGATGACCGAATATGAAGGAGTCATAGATTGTGCCAAAAAGAATTGTCACGCTCACAACACCGGAAGGGAAGAGGATTCGTATTAAGTCAAATTTTGCACTTAAGGAATCCATGGTGAACTCTCTTAAGGGGGTTAGCTTGGAGGAGGTACCTATTGTAACGGAATACACATATGTCTTCCTAGAGGAGTTACCAGGAATGCCTCCCGACCGTGATATTGAGTTCCTCATTGACTTGATGCCGGGCACGAGGCCGATAGCTAAGAGACCGTACAAGATGGATGTGGATGAGTTAAAGGAACTCAAGAAATATCTTAGGGGACAATTGGACAAGGGGTTCATCCAACCCAGCGCGTCATCTTGGGGGGCACCCGTCCTATTTGTGGAAAAGAAGGATAAAACCAAGAGGCTGGTTGTGGACTACCGCTCGTTGAACGAAGTGACGATTAAGAATATGTATCCTCTGCCCAACATCAATGACTTGTTTGACCAGTTAAAGGGAGCAAGTGTGTTCTCAAAGATCGATCTGCGATCAGGCTACTTTCAGCTAAAGATTCGAGAACAGGATGTGCCCAAAACAACATTCACCACAAGATACGGATTGTATGAGTACACTGTGATGTCTTTTGGTCTAACCAATGCCCCAGTGTACTTCATGACCATGATGAACAAGGTGTTCATGGCATATTTGGACAAGTTTATCATGGTATTCATAGATGATATACTCATATACTCTAAGGATGAGAAGGAACATGAGAAACATCTGCGCCTTATTATGGAGATACTAAGAGAACACAAGTTGTATGCCAAATTCAGCAAATGAGAATTCTGGTTGAAGGAAGTGGGATTCCTTGGACATGGTGTGTCGGCAAAACGAGTTGCCGTAGATCCTAGTAAGGTAGCTTCCGTGACGGAATGGGAGTCACCCAAGAATGTGGGAGATATTAGGAGTTTCTTGGGCCTCGCAGGGTATTACCGGAGGTTTATTGAAAACTTTTCCAAAATAGCGAAACCCATGACGGAACTATTGAAGAAGGAAAAGAAATTCCTATGGACCGAGGCATGTGAAGAAAGTTTTCAAGAGTTAAAGAAACGCCTTGTAACGGCACCAGTTCTGTGCCTTCCTGATATCCAGAAGGATTTTCAAGTCTATTGTGACGCATCTCGACAAGGGCTTGGAAGTGTGTTGATGCAAGACGGGAAAGTGGTATCCTATGCCTCCCGACAACTTAAGAACCACGAACACAATTACCCCACACATGATTTGGAACTTGCGTCTGTGGTTCATGCACTAAAGGTATGGAGACACTACCTCATGGGTAAACACTGTGATGTGTTCACAGATCATAAGAGTTTGAAGTACATCTTCACCCAAAAAGAGTTGAATATGAGACAAAGAAGATGGCTTGAACTAATTAAGGATTATGACTTGGATTTACAGTACCATCCCGGAAAGGCAAATGTGGTGGCCGATGCCTTAAGTCGTAAGGTTTATGTGAATGGACTTACCGCAGGGGAACTTCCAGAGGATCTATGCAAGCAATTCAAGGATCTCAGGCTAGAAATAGTTCCGAAAGGACACGTAGCGACTATGGAAATAGTGTCTACTTTCCAAGAGAGAATCCAGGAAGCACAAAAGGGAGATAAAGAGTTGGAAGAAATAAGAGTCAGGATAAGCGAAGGAAAAACAAAGGAAATTCGTCTGGACGAACAAGGAACCCTCTGGTATGGGAAGCGTTTGTGCGTTCCCAATGACCCCAATATCAGGCAGATGATTTTGTAAGAAGCTCACGATTCACCATACTCAATTCACCCTGGTAACACGAAGATTTACATGGATGTGAAGGATAGATTTTGGTGGAGTAACCTAAAGAGGGAAATTGTAGAATATATTTCTCTGTGTGATGTATGCAATAGAGTTAAAGCCGAGCATCAGAAACCGGCCGTATTACTTCAGCCACTGCCTATACCCGACTGGAAGTGGGATAAGGTAGGCATGGATTTCATCACGGGGTTGCCCCGGACTCGTTCAGGATTTGATTCTATTTGGGTTGTGGTGGACCACTTTACCAAGGTGGCTCACTTCATCCCCGTAAAGACCACGTATACAAGTGCTAAGCTTTCTAAGATATACATGTCTAGAATTGTAAGTCTGCATGGTGTTCCCAAGGGAATTGTGTCGGATAGAGGCACCCAATTTACTTCAAAGTTTTGGCGACAACTACATAAGTCTCTTGGGACCCGACTAGAATTCAGTACTGCCTTCCACCCTCTGACAGATGGCCAAACAGAAAGAGTGAACCAGATTCTGGAAGATATGTTGAGAGCTTGCGCACTAGACTATGGGTCTAGTTGGGATGACAACCTGCTGTATGCTGAGTTCTCGTACAACAACAGCTACCAGACAAGTATCAAGATGGCTCCGTTTGAAGTTCTATATGGCAGGAAGTGTAGGACTCCGCTGCTATGGAATGGAGTTGGTGAACGCAGTATTTTTGGACCTGAATTGATAAAGTATGCCAAAGAAAAGGTATGACAGATTAAGGATAGGCTAAAGGTAGCCCAATCCCGACAGAATAGTTATGTTGATTCCAAACACAGAGATGTGGCTTATAAAATAGGGGACCGTGCGTATCTGTTAGACCCCTCCTTTATAAGGATAGGATCCCTGTGATTGCAATGCTAGTCCCTGGATCAATGCTAGCATCCACAGTTTAAGATTAAGTACACAGATACAAAGGTCGTTTATTACATTCATTCCAGAGATAAACATAGTCTTTTACAACTCAGGGCCATAGGCCTAATACAAGAGTTTTTAGGAATAAATAAATAAACACAAGTCTTCATCTTCATGTGCCAGGCAAGCATGTTGAGTGTAGACTCATGACTCCTACTCATCGGAGTAACTCGCAACATCACAAGTTACAGCCCACGAGGGTCAATACTTTGGAATAGTATTGGCAAGTGATACCTTAGTATATTTTAAGTGGTCTATAGTTCTATATGCATTTGGCTAGTGTAGCTTGGCTTTGCTCAAAATTAAGTTTTACTTATTAGTTGAAATTAAGTTTTCTTTGTCAAATCATTCCCAAGGAATCCATCAATAGATATTGAGGTCCTTCACCCTTGTTCACCCACAAGTTTTAATTTAGAAGTTGGAGTGATGAGATTCTTGTGGCTTCCATGTCTTGATGCTCAAGTGTCCATTCCTTGGACAAGGCTAAGTACTTAGGTTTTCCATCTGCAGAGGTTGTGCACTTTCCCCACCAGACTTGGTTTCCCAAGACAGACCTTTCGAAGCCTTTCCTTAGTCAAATGGACGCGTTCCAACCTATCATCCCATCTACCACCAACTGTCCAAATGACTAAGTTCTAGCAACCTATGTGATCATGGCAGAGCCCATATTGCCAAGTGGTTGCACTGTAAGCTTTCTCAACATTTGGCCTCCAAATCCCTTTGTGCCTGGGTGGCATACCACAAGTGAGATACACAACCCAAGTCCATGGCCTTGTGTAACCACTCAACATAACCCAATCAATCCATTCCACCCAGGAGGTTTATTTGACTTAGTTGTTTTATTAAGAAAATATGAGTCTCTTGACTTAGAATATTTTTATCATAAACCATATATATGTTCACCACCCTTGTTTGCTAAGTAGCTAGGCTAAGCAGAATATGATATCTTAACTTAGGAAAGTTTTTCCCTAGCAATTCTACTATTTCACTCTACTTAGGATTTCCCATCATAGCACTAGGCAAAAATATCATGCAATAATTTAGCCAAAATATCTAATGCTAGTACAAACTTAGGATAGGAATATTCATGAAAATATCACTTGCCTTGGTAGTGTGGGGAGTAGCACTCTTCACAATCACAATCACAATCAAAATCTACACAAGAAATCAAACACATAATTACACACATTTAACGTAATCAAAATTATATGAATGCATGCATGCAAAAATCTACCATGTGTTAAATTTTGAAAAATTCTACCAAGTGTGTGTTCATGACTACTGAAGTATAACAGGTCACAAGTTTGGCCACTAAACTTTATTTGTCCATAACAAAATTTTATAAAGACATTTTTATATCTAAAATAGCCCTAAACTTGTTCCACAAATAAAACATTTTTAACTGTTACTATATGCTAAACCAAAGGTATATTCTGATAGGCCTTGTCTTGCTGAATTCAACGATATAAAGTTTGCAAAAATCCAACGTGGCATTCAAAAGTTATAAGCATTTGAAGTTTGAATCTAAATCTGGTTTTAATTTCTGTTTTAAACTAAACCTAGCCAGCGTCATGTTTTCATTCGCGCATCGCTTACCGGATCGTCTCTGCGTCGCTGGATTTAACTAACGATCGCGGCTCAGATCTGTCCTTACCCCTTCGTTAAGTGATGTTTCTGGCGTGGGATCAAGATCCGACGCTACAATCTATCAACCGAAATGGGCGGCTGGCGGTGTTTGACGGGCGCGGCGTCACGGTGGTGCCGGTCCGGGCGTTCTAGGATGCAAGGATGCGCTTACCAGATCCGTGAAGGCGTCTTTGGCTCGGCGTGGTACTCGTTCGCGAAGGGTGCTCGGAGATGGGCTCGACCTCGTCGGAGTTTAAATGCGTCGTCGAGTAGGAGTTGTTGCCGGCGTCGCGTCGCTGAGCACGAATCAATGGGTTTAGAGGATGCGGATAACTACGAACATGCTCGGGTGAATAAGAAGGCGGGCGCCAAACTTACTGGAATTGCTCGCCGGAGTTCGCGAAAATGTCAGCTACGGTCAGTTGTCGTCGTTGGCGTGGTTCCTCGTCGCGCTAGGCAAAAATAAGGACACTGTCAGATGCGCACGATGACGAGGATGCTATGTGTGTCAACCCGAGGGCAAGGGGTGGTGGTTACCTACGGAGAGGGGTCGCCGGAGTTCGCGAAGAAGATGGTGGCGGCCAGTCGTCGATGTTGCCAACGCTAGGGATCATGCGAAGACAAACGGCGAGTGTCAGGAGATGCGTATGAGTTCACTGAGTAAGATAGGGTGAATGGGAGACAGAGGGGAACTCGAAGCTCACCGGAATTGATCGCCGGAGAGGGCTCTGTCAGCGGCGACTCGCGGAGGTTTGGGAGCAGCCTGGGGGCGTGAGTGTGCGATTGACTGGGGGAAAATGGCCGTGGGGTGATGGGGATCTTATAGCCTGAGAGTCGACAAGAAACGCCAGCGTTAAATGGCCCAATTAAGCTGCGCCATCACCGATCATCGCTCTGCGACGCGGCGGAAGTTTGGGGAAGACGATGCCAGCAGATAGGGCCCGCTTCGTCGTAACGTGCTAAGTGAATGTGGGGTCCGTCTGCCGCTCGATGCGTCGTCAGCGTGAGAGGAGGAAAGAAATGCCGGTGGGCTTCTTTGAGGATTGGTTGTTGGGCGATCTGCCGCATGGCCTTTTCATTTCTTTGCCCTTTTCTTTTCTCATTTCCTATTTTCTGAATTGATTTTGATATGAATTCAAATCCTTTTGAAAACAGTTTGACTTGGTAATTTTTGTGGGGTTTTGTAGATTCATAACAGTCACAAAACTAAGTGGTTATATTACCAATCTTGGTCCACCTTGGTTTTAATAACAAAATAGGAGTTGTCCTGTTTGCAAACATTTGAAATGAGTTTTAGAATTTATTCCTAAATTGGAAATCTTTTGGGTTTGAATTTTCTCCTATTCTTTTCATTAATGAAGGCAAGCATTGAAGTATTTCAAACATTCAATTATTAACAGGATGATGTTAAATTGGAACAGTATGCCCACATGAATTCATAACTCATATCCCATTCCTAAATGATTTTTGTGAAAAACCCTAAATGCATGAATAATGCAATGTGGTATGAATGATTTTAAATTTATGATTTTTGGGATGTTACAAATCTAACCCCCTTAAGGTGAATCTCGCCCTCGAGATTTGGTTTGGCTAGCAAATAGGTGAGGGTGGTCTTTCCGTAGATCATCTTCTCTTTCCCATGTTGCTTCCTCTTCGGAATGATGGTTCCATTGCACTTTACAAAATTTGATAGTCTTGGTCCTGGTGACTCTTTCTGCTATCTCTAGAATTTTGAGTGTTTTTCCTCATAAGTGAGATCACTTTCTAGCTGAACTTCCTCCAAAGGTATGGTATCCTTCAAAGAAGACTCTTCCATTTCGGGTGACATTTCTTAAGTTGACTCACATGAAATACGTTGGACTTCTGATAGAGATTAGGTAATTCCACTTCATATGCAACTTCTCCTTGCGACTTAGAATCTTGAATGGCCCAACGTATCTTGGTGCCAACTTTCCTTTGACTCCAAATCTTTTCACTCCACGAGTGGTGATACCTGAGATAGGCTCTATCTCCAACCTCGTAGGTGACTTCTCGCTTAGAATCCGCGTAGCTTTTCTGTCGGGATTGTGCTATCTTTAACCGGTCCCTAACCAATTTAACTTTCTCTTCGGCGTCCTTGATAAGATCCGGTCCAAATAAACTTCTTTCTCCCACACCATTCCACAACAATGGGGTGGTACACTTCCTTCCGTAGAGTAACTCAAACGGTGCCATTCCAATACTTGATTGATGGCTGTTATTGTAAGAAAACTCTGCGTAGGGTAAACTTTCATCCCAACTTGCCCCATAATCCAAAGCGCATGCCCTCAACATGTCTTCTAGAATTTGATTGGTTCTCTCCGTTTGTCCATCTGTTTGAGGATGAAAGGCAGTACTGAATTCCAACCTCGTTCCTAAGGATTCATGAAGTTGTTTCCAAAAGTGAGATGTGAATTGAGTTCCTCTATCAGACACAATACTCTTTGGCACACCATGAAGGCATACAATCCTGCTCATGTAAATTTTTGCTAGTTTGGCACTGGTATAAGTTGTTTTCACCGGTATAAAATGAGCCACTTTGGTTAGACGATCCACTACTACCCATATGGAATCATATCCCGATCTAGTCCTTGGTAATCCGGTAATGAAATCCATACCAATATTTTCCCACTTCCATTCAGGAATAGGCAATGGTTGAAGCAGACCTGCTGGTTTCTGGTGTTCCGCTTTGACTCTGCTACATACATCACACAAAGCGATATGTTCGGCGATGTCTCTTTTGAGATTGTTCCACCAAAATCTATCTTTCATATCCATGTACATCTTGGTGTTTCCCGGGTGAATAGAATATGGAGAGTTGTGACTTTCTTGTAAGATTAGTTTTCGCATTTCTGGGTCCCGGGGAACACATATACGTTTCCCGTGCCATAAAGTACCCTGTTCGTCAATATGGAAACTCTTGGCTTTCCCTAGACCAATGTTTACTTTAATCTTTTCAATTTCTTCGATCTTTTGAACTTCTCGGATCTTGTCCAAAAGAGTGGGTTGGACATCCAAAGACATGAGATGTCCTTCTGGTACAATCTCCAATCTGAGTTCTTTGAATTGCCTACACAAGTCTTCTGGCAATTCCCCTTTTGTAAGACCATTTATAAACGTCTTACGACTTAGAGCATCGGCTACCACATTTGCTTTACCGGGATGGTATTGCAAACTTAAGTCGTAATCCTTGATAAGTTCTAGCCATCTTCTTTGTCTCATGTTGATTTCCTTTTGGGTGAAGATATATTTCAGGCTCTTATGATCGGTGAATATTTCACACCGTTTACCTAACAGGTAATGCCTCCATGTTTTGAGTGCATGAACAACAGAGGCTAACTCCAAATCATGAGTAGGGTAGTTTACTTCATGAGTTTTGAGTTGTCTCGAAGCATAAGCTACGACTCTACCATCTTGCATAAGTACAGCACCCAAGCCTTGATGAGAAGCATCACAATACACTTGGAAATCCTTTTCCAAATCTGGTAGACATAGGACTGGTGCTGTCACAAGTCTCTTCTTTAATTCCTGAAAACTGACTTCACATCCTTCAGACCAGACAAACCTTTTGTCCTTCTTTAGCAATTCTGTCATAGGTTTAGCAACTTTTGAGAAATTTTCAATAAACCTTCTGTAGTATCCTGCTAAGCCAAGGAAACTACGAACTTCTTTCACATTTTTGGGTGATTCCCAATGTCATCCTTTTGAAACTTTAGCGGATCAATCCACACCATCCTTTGTCATAACATGACCAAGGAATCCAACTTTCTAACCGTAACTCACACTTGCTGAATTTGGCATAAAGTTTATGTTCTCTCAATTTTTCAAGTATTAGACGCAAGTGTCTTTCATGTTCTTCCTTGCTCTTGGAGTAGACTAGGATATCGTCAATAAAAACGACAACGAACTTGTCAAGGAATTCCATGAACACTTTGTTCATCATATTCATGAAATATCTTTGGGCGTTGGTTAGACCAAAAGGCATCACGGTACTCATATAATCCATACCTTGTGGTGAATGCTGTCTTAGGTATGTCTTGCTCTCTTATCTTAAGTTGAAAATAGCCTGACCTAAGATCAATCTTTGAGAATACACATGCTCCTTCTAACTGATCAAACAAGTCGTTGATTCTTGGCAGAGGGTATTTGTTCTTGATGGTAACCTCATTGAGAGAACGATAATCAATACATAATCTTTGTGTTCTATCCTTCTTCTCCACAAACAAAACCGGGGCTCCCCAAGATGAAGAACTTGGTTGTATAAACCCTTTCTGTAACTGTTCTCCTAGTTGTTTCTTGAGTTCTTTCAGTTCATCCACTGACATTTTATATGGTCTCTTAGCTATTGGTCCAGAACCTGGTACCAAATCTATTAAAAACTCCACATCTCTATCTGGTGGCATTCCTGGTAATTCCTCAGGGAATACATCCGGATACTCACACACAATTGGCACATTGTCCATGCTAACCCCCTTAAGAGAATTTAGCTTACTTCCTTTGAATTCAAAGTTTGACTTAAACTTTATTCTTTTTCCTTCGGGGTTGTGAATCGCACGATTGGCACAATCTAATACTCCTTCATACTTAGCCATCCAATCCATTCCCAAAATTACATCCAACCCTTGGGAATTCAGGATTATTAGATTCACTGGAAACTTATGTTTTCCAAACTCTATGACTAAGTCATGACATCCTGAGTTTACTATCATTTCTCCCCCTGGAGAACTTACTCTTATAGGACACCCAATGGTTTCTACTGGTATTTCATTCTTTTCAACAAATGCTTTTGATATGAATGAATGAGATGCACCAGTATCAAAGAGTACAAATGCTGAAATTGTATTGAGTCTGAACTTACCAGCAACGGCATCTGGCTCCTCATAGACCTCCTCCACATTGATGTGGTTAACCTGTCCTTTCTGAAATGGATTTGGCTTATTAGGTCCTTCAACTTTCTTTTCAGGGCACTCATTAGCATAATGCCCCAGCTTCTTGCATTTGTAGCACTCAACCTGACTGAGGTCCTTTTTGACATATTGACCTCCACCTCCACTACCATTTCCACTGTGGTGGCTCTTATGTCCACCCTTGTGGTTCTTGTACTTATCATTGTCATGACTACGATGTTTGTTGTCATGACGGTTGTGGCTGTGGTGCTTGTTGAACTTCCCATGTTTATGGGATCCGGAGCTGCCACTGTCATCATAATGGGACCGTTTGTGAGACGATCCCGAGCTGTGTTTGTCGGAGTGTTTCCTCTTCCTACTCTCGACTTGTTTCCTTTTACTCTCCAAAATAGCAGCCTTGTCACACAAAGACTGATAAGTTGGAACATATGCTACTGATAACTGTAGGTTCAACTCATCATTCAAGCCTTCCAATAATTTTTCCTTTCTCTTGGCATCAGTATCAACCTCATCCGGTGCATAGCGCGCCAGATTGTTGAATTCTTCTACGTATTCTGCCACACTTCGATGGCGCTGCTTCAAGTTGTGAAATTCCTTCTTTTTTTAGACTCATTATCCCTGACGAGATATGAGCGGTGCGAAACCCATCCTCAAATATGTCCCATGTCACTTCATCAATGGGAGTGGTGATTTGGAAGTTATCCCACCATGTGGCGGCTGGTCCTTCCAATGATGTGCGAATCGACTTTTTCAGCATCGGTGCGCCTCATCACCAAGTCTTTGTTCACAGAACGCAACCAGTCATTGGCTGCCATGGGATCAGTTGTTCCTGAAAACTTTGCTGGCCTCAGACGCAGAAATCTGGTGAGCATATCAAAACCCGGAGGGTTGTTGTTGTTGTTGTTGTTGTTGTTGTTGTTGTTGTTGGGGTCATTGTTGTTGTTGTTGTTATTCTGGTTTTGGATGAACGTAGTCATCATTTGCATAAGTTGTGTTTGCGCATTCATCATTTGTTGCATTTCCGGGGTGATGTTGTTGGGGTTGGGGTTTGCGCGACGGGGAGGCATCTGTGTTTCATTCACATAGATAAGAATGAGATACCCATAGATGTTTTTATGCACAATACAACTTAAACAAACACATATTAAGCAACACAAGAAAATAAAGTTCAACAACCACATAACAAGTTCATGAAGTGATACACACAAGTGGCAAGCCATCCACATGTCGGATGGTCCAAAACAGGTTCACAAAACAAGTATGAATAACAAGATAAACGAGTGATCATGTCTACTCATCAACGTCAATCTCCTCCTCGACGAAGGTAAGACCTGCGTTCTCCATCGCGGTCTTGTTCTCCTCAATCGTAGTGGTCAAGGAATCGATCTTGGCCTTGAGAGCCCTCTTACGGGCCAAGCCTCTCAATAACCATCTGCTGCTGCTCAAGCTCAAGTCCTTAGACTTCAGCCTCCTCATGTCCCGGATTCTCTTGTTCCTATCCCGGACGCGTTTCTCTTGACTCTTGAATCTGCGGTCCTGGTCTCAAATTTTGTCTCCATCTCCTTGATCATCTCATCTGCTGCGCAAAAAGCTTGTCCTTCTCGAAGCTGCACTGGCTCGTCATTACCAAGCATGACGTTCGTCTGTCCGTATCACGTGTCGAGAAGAGTCTCCAAGTCCTGAAGATAAAGTCGTATCGGCTCATGGCGCCTCGAGTCGTCCTCAAGTCGATGGACTCTCCGTCATCATCACGTCTATCAAGGCGTGAAAGTGAGTACCCCTAACTGAGTGACGGCCAACAGTCGTCTATCGGTCCTGCATGACTACCTCCATGCCTCTCTCCTGCATCGTGCATCAACTTGAAGACGATGGCCTCGTAGTGGGCTCGGCCCCGGCTGGGTCACCTTGAAGCCCTGAGGTCCTTCCTCTCGAACTTGGTGAGTGGGTACACCGTAATGGTGGGAAGAGGGAGGTCAAGCAGAGTGGTAAGCTCAACTATACGGGGACCAAAACGAGTAACTCGAAACTCCTCAACGGTGCTGATGGCAACAGGCATCTATTTATAAGATTAAAAGGTTAGAACAAGGCAATTCAAGATAGATCAAAACAACATTCATACATATCCATGAAACATAATTGTCACACAAGCCATGCATACATGAATTCATTACATCATTCAGGGTCCATACTTATTAAGATATCTTTTTGAAAATAAGGTGATAAGTGGTGGTCCAACTAACGAAACGTCATTACAGTCCAATCTCACGGGACCTATTATTGAACACTATGTTCCTAGAGGCAATCCACCAATCTTGTTCCCTTGACTCTATCACTAAGTCTAATACATCTTCCCTTATTTCTTGGTTGTTGTCTTCCAATTCTTGAGTAAGTTCTTTCTCTTTCTCTAAGTCCTTTTGGAGGTTGAGCATTCTGCACTTGACTCTAGCACTTAGTTCCTTGATAGTCCTCCAAGCTGCATCCCTGGCTGACTCAAAGAAGGTGGTGTGCATGGTAGTGTTGGTGTACATGCAGAATCCCCTTTCTTTGTGGTTGTCTCCCTTGTTTTTGTACAAGTGTAGTTGCACCCACCAATACTCCACTCCTTCATCCATCACTGGAAAGCCCTTGTACACAGCTTCACCATGTGCATCCATAGCTTCCATGAGGTCCTTGAGAATATTGGGAAACTCAGTTTCACATTCCAAGGTCATGGTCATGAGTGGTCCTTTCTTCACAGCTTCGTTGATGGAGTTCATCTACAAAGGAAGTTGAAAGAGATTAGAAAAGTTTTACGAGAAGAATAGACAAGTGTAGAAGTGGTTGAAAACTTTTTCCTTAGTGGTTTTCCAATCCTAGGGTCATAATCCTCAGGCAACACGGTTCGATACCATCTTGGACCCCTCCTTTATAAGGATAGGATCCCTGTGATTGCAATGCTAGTCCCTGGATCAATGCTAGCATCCACAGTTTAAGATGAAGTACACAGATACAAAGGTCGTTTATTACATTCATTCCAGAGATAAACATAGTCTTTTACAACTCAGGGCCATAGGCCTAATACAAGAGTTTTTAGGAATAAATAAATAAACACAAGTCTTCATCTTCATGTGCCACAGGCAAGCATGTTGAGTGTAGACTCATGACTCCTACTCATCATCGGAGTAACCTGCAACATCACAAGTTACAGCCACAGAGGGTCAATACTTTGGAATAGTATTGGCAAGTGATACCTTAGTATATTTTAAGTGGTCTATAGTTCTATATGCATTTGGCTAGTGTAGCTTGGCTTGCTTTGCTCAAAATTAAGTTTTACTTATTAGTTGAAATTGCTAAGTTTTCTTTGTCAAATCATTCCCAAGGAATCCATCAATAGATATTGAGGTCCTTCACCCTTGTTCACCCACAAGTTTTTAATTTAGAAGTTGGAGTGATGAGATTCTTGTGGCTTCCATGTCTTGATGCTCAAGTGTCCATTCCCTTGGACAAGGCTAAGTACTTAGGTTTTCCATCTGCAGGTTGTGCACTTTCCCCACCAGACTTGGTTTCCCAAGACAGGACCTTTCAAGCCTTTCCTTAGTCAAATGGACGTTCCAACCTATCATCCCATCTACCACCAACTGTCCAAATGACTAAGTTCTAGCAACCTATGTGATCATGGCGAGCCCATATTGCCAAGTGGTTGACCGTAAGCTTTCTCAACATTTGGCCTCCAAATCCTTTGTGCTGGGTGGCATACCACAAGTGAGATACACAACCCAAGTCCATGGCCTTGTGTAACCACTCAACATAACCCAATCAATCCATTCCACCCAGGAGGTTTATTTGACTTAGTTGTTTTATTAAGAAAATATGAGTCTCTTGACTTAGAATATTTTTATCATAAACCATATATATGTTCACCACCCTTGTTTGCTAAGTAGCTAGGCTAAGCAGAATATGATATCTTAACTTAGGAAAGTTTTTCCCTAGCAATTCTACTATTTCACTCTACTTAGGATTTCCCATCATAGCACTAGGCAAAAATATCATGCAATAATTTAGCCAAAATATCTAATGCTAGTACAAACTTAGGATAGGAATATTCATGAAAATATCACTTGCCTTGGTAGTGTGGGGAGTAGCACTCTTCACAATCACAATCACAATCAAAATCTACACAAGAAATCAAACACATAATTACACACATTTAACGTAATCAAAATTATATGAATGCATGCATGCAAAAATCTACCATGTGTTAAATTTTGAAAAATTCTACCAAGTGTGTGTTCATGACTAGAAGTATAACAGGTCACAAGTTTGGCCACTAAACTTTATTTGTCCATAACAAAATTTTATAAAGACATTTTATATCTAAAATAGCCCTAAACTTGTTCCACAAATAAAACATTTTTAACTGTTACTATATGCTAAACCAAAGGTATATTCTGATAGGCCTTGTCTTGCTGAATTCAACGATATAAAGTTTGCAAAATCCAACGTGGCATTCAAAAGTGATAAGCATTTGAAGTTTGAATCTAAATCTGGTTTTAATTTCTGTTTTAAACTAAACCTAGCCACGCGTCATGTTTTCATTCGCCGCATGCCGCACCGGATCGTCTCTGCCGTTGGATTTAACTAACGATCGCGCTCGATCTGTCCTTACCCTTCGTTAAGTGATCTGTTTCTCGCGTGGGATCAAGATCGTGGCTACAATCTATCAACCAGAAATGGGCGGCGGTGTTTGACGGCGCGGCGTGTCTATCTGGTGGTGCGGCGCTGGGCGTTCTAGGATGCAAGGATGCGCTTACCAGATCCGTGAAGGCGTCTGGCTCGACGTGGTACTGCTCGCGAAGGGGTGCTCGGAGATGGGCTCTGGACCGTCGGAGTTTCGGCGTCGCGAGGGTTGCCGGAGTTCTTGCGTTGCGTCGCTGAGCGAATCAATGGGTTTAGAGGATGCGAGGATAACTACGAACATGCTCGGGTGAATAAGAAGGCGGCGCCGAAACTTCTGGAATTGCTCGCCGGAGTTCGCGAAAATGTCAGCTACGGTCAGTTGTCGTCGTTGGCGTGGTTCCTCGTCGCGCTAGGCAAAAATAAGGACACTGTCAGATGCGCACGATGACGAGGATGCTATGTGTGTCAACCCGAGGGCAAGGGGTGGTGGTTACCTACGGAGAGGTCCGGAGTTCGCGAAGAAGATGGTGGCGGTCGTCGATGTTGCAACGCTAGGATCATGCGAAGACAAACGGCGAGTGTCGGGAGATGCGTATGAGTTCACCGAGTAAGATAGGGTGAATGGGAGAGAGGGAACTCAAGCTCACCGGAATTGATCGCCGGAGAGGCTGTCGTGGCGACTCATGAGGTTTGGGAGCAGCCTGGGGGCGTGAGTGTGCGATTGACTGGGGGAAAATGGCCGTGGGGTGATGGGGATCTTATAGCCTGAGAGTCGACAAGAAAGCCAGCGTTAAATGGCCCAATTAAGCTGCGCCATCACCGGCCATCACTGCTCCTGCGACGTGGTCGCGAGCGGAAGTTTGGGGAAGACGATGCCAGCGCAGATAGGGCCCGCTCGTCAGCGTAACGTGCTAAGTGAATGGGGTCCGTCATCGCCAAGGCCCGCGTGAGAGGAGGGAAAGAAATGCCCGGGTGGGCTTGCTGGGCTGGATTGGTTGCTGGGCCAGATCCTGGCCGCATGGCCTTTTCCATTTCTTTGCCCTTTTCTTTTTCTGTTTCCTATTTTCTGAATTGATTTTGATATGAATTCAAATCCTTTTGAAAACAGTTTGACTTGGTAATTTTTGTGGGGTTTTGTAGATTCATAACAGTCACAAAACTAAGTGGTTATATTACCAATCTTGGTCCACCTTGGTTTTAATAACAAAATAGGAGTTGTCCCTGTTTGCAAACATTTGAAATGAGTTTTAGAATTTATTCCTAAATTGGAAATCTTTTGGGTTTGAATTTTCTCCTATTCTTTTCATTAATGAAGGCAAGCATTGAAGTATTTCAAACATTCAATTATTAACAGGATGATGTTAAATTGGAACAGTATGCCCACATGAATTCATAACTCATATCCCATTCCTAAATGATTTTTGTGAAAAACCCTAAATGCATGAATAATGCAATGTGGTATGAATGATTTTAAATTTATGATTTTTGGGATGTTACAGTATCTCCGATTTTCACCCCTACGAGGAGTGAAGAGGTTCGGAATCAAGGGAAAGTTAGCCCCACGATTCATAGGACCATATAAGGTTCTGGCCCGTAGAGGAGAAGTTGCTTATCAGTTGGAGTTGCCAGAAGGACTGATTGTTCATGATGTGTTTCATGTGTCACAACTAAAGAAGTGTCACCCGGAGATGGCCGAAATGGCACTAAGAGACACCATTTCCCTAGATGAGGTTCAATTGGAGAATGACCTTACCTACGAGGAAAAACCCATCAAAATACTGGAAACAGCTGAAAGGATTACCCGCACCAAGACTATAAGATTCTGCAAAGTACAATGGAACCACCACTCCAAGGAAGAAGCTACGTGGCAGCGTGAAGAAGACTTGAAGGCAGAACACCCACACCTATTTGCTAGCCAACCCGAATCTCGAGGACGAGATTCTTCTTAAGGGGGGTAGGTTTGTAACATCCCAGATTTCATAATAGGATGTTATTACTCGCATGCATCATCCTTGCATCATTGCATCCTACAAATAAAATTTGCAACAGAATCCTAACACCTAAACCTATCAAAACCCTATTAAAGATATGTAAGCCTTATTGTAGTGGTCAAGTTTGACCCTCCTAAAAACTAGGTAAAAACATTAAACCTTGGTCCTAAGTTGACCACCTTCTTTTTACAAAAATTTAGAAGTTGGTTTCAACATTTTTTTACTTTATATGCAAAAGTTATTTAAGTTTTAGTAAAACAGAAATTAATAAAAAAACAAAGTATAAAAAAAGCTAACTAACCTAAACGGGCCAGTTAAGACGGACCGTGAGCTACCTACCGCCACCAGCTGCAGCAGCCGCACCGCGTCGCCAGGGGCCCAGCTAGCCAGCGCCCGCGCCAGCCCTAGGCCAGGTGGGCCACACCCACCCTAGGCGCGGGCCCTAGCTGGCCGCGCCTATAGGGGGTGTGATCCCCCTGGAGTCCGTCTTCACCTCGTTTTCTCACAGTACCTTCCATATGCATTGAAACTTCGTAATATATAACCCCTGGACCCCCCGAGGTTCGTATATCTGTTTCTTGTCGTGTTTTTGTTTCGATCTATTTCTGTCAGGGAATCTTCTCAAGTTTATAGCACCATGGTCTCCGCCAACGACAAAGGCAAGAAACCCGTGCAATATGATCCTCAAAACCCCAAGGAGGGGAGATCTTGGTTGGGGATGAAGAAGACATGAAGGAGGAAGAGCATCCGGACACCCGCTCTACCATTGCAAGCATTGTAGTAGTGGAAAACCCTACCAAGCTTAGGAGGACATCACAGATGTCTATAGGAGGGAAAACTCCACATCATATTCTCGCTCCACGGTCACTTACTTCACGCACCGAGAACCCCTTCCATACTCTCTTAATTGAGCAACAATGACAAAAGGTGCCCCAAGGGAGGTTGACCTATGTTTGGGATCTGCCTCGTTCTAACCATGCAGGGAAGGAACATACTAAGAAGGAAGAGTGGGGAATGAATAACAAGGACTGGGATTCTTGGTACGACATGATCATGAATCACATTTAGCATAATTCGGAGTTGATTCGTACTGTAACCTTCGAGATTGAGGATTTGAGGGAACTGATTGAATAGCTTATCAAGATAACACCACCACCACCAAAGGAGTAATTCTTCATCAGGTTTGGCATCCCCTTGGCTTGATCCAAGCTTGGGGGAGTGCCGTAGTATCACATCATTATCCTTTATCTTTTAACTTTTTCGTAGATTCATATCTTGGGTAGAGAAGTTATTTTATAGGTTGGTCTACATTGTGGAAGTATCTCTCCTTTAGTTGGTTATCTATGTATCCCTTGGTGTGAGTGCCTTTATGGAATATTAATGAGAAGTTTCATCTTTTACTTTTTGCACTTCTTATTTTAGTTTGCAATCTCTATTATATGATTGATCTTGTTGATCAGTATTGGTATCACTTTGGGAGCATCAAGTAGATCTAAATTGGTTTTAGCAAACCGAGCTCTAGTCAGTAGCAACACTTTTTGAGGTTTCAAAGGAAAAGAGAAAAAGCTTACAGGTATTTTGTATCATTTATTTTCTTTCTTGATTGGCTCATAAGCTTAGTATTCTTTATTTAAGATAGTTTGTGTCTTCAAGGAAGATTACATGTTTGGCTTTATCACTTGTAGGTTTTTTTGTTTCCTTCAACTCTTTTGCTTGCTACCCAGCCTTGCTAGCCAAAAACCTGTTTTTAAAAGGCATATTTCTCATGCATCCAATCCCTTAAACCAAAACCCGTGCCATTTGTGTCCACCATATCTTACTATTAGCATTATTGCTATTCTAAGTAAATTCTCAAGCTTCATCTATCTTTTGAATTAAAAATTATTTAGTTATGTCAAAACTAGTTAATAAAGCTCTCACGAACTTGATGGCACACCTTATTTTCTTGCCCCTAATAAACTTGAACCATTGTGTCATGGAAGTTGTATATCCTTGCATCTATACGTTGGGATTAGCAGAACCGTGATGTCACAAGGAACAATTTCAACACCTGTAAATACATACCGAGTTGATATCATGCTCCTTTGTTTGCGGATGTCGTCTGTGTGAAATAAAAGGGGAGCTTGTAAGTCCATAGAGTTATGTATGTGTGTTAGAGAAATGCCTAGGACGCTAGCCTAAGACATGCCTAATCATGGTGGAAACTTCCAGCATCACCATAGTGAGCAATATATGAAGCTTTCTTCTTATAAAAAAGAGACATACTGAAAAGAGGAAAGGGAGAAAAAAGAACCATTTTCCCATGGTAAATAAGATATTGTTGAGATGCTCACTGTCAGCTTGCCTTGTCATTTTGATTATGGCATCGCTCCTGTATCATGTGCAAGGGGTACCCCGTTGGCGGTTATCTATGATACACATGTACTAACTATGACAAGAACTTATCGGTAACTAAAGTTGAGTAGCATGAGGAGCGACCCTCGCACTCAAGGGACATGAGATTGCCAACTTATATATTGTTAAGCATATTCTCCATCTTTGTTCAATTTAACCTTAATCACCTCAAGATTCTTATGGTAGGGGCAATGAGAGCTCAAAGCTAGTAAGTACCATAATCTTTTGGAAGCTCTTTATGAACTTGAAATCCCTGCTTCCCTCTATGAAGGACCTTTCTCCTACTTCTAAGTTGAGTCAGTAAACCTATTCCTCTCTATCTCCAGCAAGCATTTGAGTTGTTGTGTTTCAAGCATTATATGATGATTTATTCAATCATGTCCTTTATCTTCCTTGTTTGCATAAGACTCTTATCTAATGAGTATTACTTTGAAATCCATCATTGTGAAAACCTTTTATGTTTGAGCAAAAAGGGTACTCCTGTTGCAAAACTTCTACAAAAGCTTTATTTGAAAACTGTTTGCCAACTGTTCTCTGACCAAGAAAAAAGTTTGTCAATCCCAATTATGATTTATATTTATGCATCTTTATTGTGACTCCTATACTTGATGAAAGCTAAGTTATATAATGGTGAGTTGCTTTCTTCTATGAGTTCTATATTGGTAAGTGTGATGCTTCTTGTCCGTGTTCTTTTTATCGACATTTCACTCCATAAACGTGTGGACATGTTTACTAAGCTCAGATTTCGCTTGGGGACAAGCGAAGGTCTAAGCTTGGGGGGAGTTGATACATACAATTTGCATCACCATTCTATATCATAATTTGGCTATGTTCATTGACATATTTATTATTAAGAGTTGTTACTATGTCTTTTCATCTGTTTTTGCATGTTGGATGATTCCTGGAGGATGAACTGCCGGAGTCAGGATTCTGATGGAAAAAAGCGGTGTTTTGATGCAATTTCACGAAGATCAGAAAATACTAGAAAAACTACGGAAAATCCTATTTTCCCAGAAGACGAAGAATGTCAGAAGGGTAAATGGAGTTGGGCCACAGGGGGCCCACACACCCGAGGCGCGGGCCGCCCTAGGCCGTTACTACAGGGGTATGGACACCCTGGCCCACTTCTGGCTCTACCCTCTCGCCTATATATTCTCCTTGAAACCCTAATACACGGGGAGCGACCATAGAAATATTCCGCCGCCTGTACGGGTCGGAAAACACTAAGCGAGAAAGAGCTCTCAGGTAGACAGATTTCTGCTGAGGAAATTCCTTCTCATAGAGGGGAGATCGTTGCCATCAACACCTTCATCAAGCTAGAATTCATCGGGATCATCATCATCATCATCCACACCATCATCTCCACCAGTGCCATCATCACCACTCCATCCAACTGTAACAATTGTGTTGAATGTTGCATAGTTCTTAGGGGAAACTTTCCAGGTGTTGATTACTATTGTAGTTGATGCTTGTGAGTGGAACCATTGAATTATTGTTTATGTTCAGGTTTATATCCATCACCATATCATCTCTGATCTTGATCCATATGATGTCTTGTGAGTAGTTCATTTAGTTCTTGAAGACATGGGAGAAGTCATGTTGTTAGTAGTGGATTTGTGTTGAGATATTATTCAATGGTTTGATATTTAAGTTGTGGTGCTATTCTTCTAGTGGTGTCATGTGAACGTCGACTACATGATACTTTCACCATTTATGGGCCTAGGGGGATGCATTGTGTATTTGACTACTAATTTTGGGGTTGCCGGAGTGACAGAAACCTGAATCCCCGTTAGGAAACCATTGCACAAGGGAGTGTAGGATCTTAGAGTTTAAGGTTGTGGTTAGTTTTATATCTTAATTGATTTTTTGTTGTTGCGGATGCTTGCAAGGGGTTTAATCACAAGTATGTGTTAGTCCAAGTAAGGTCGGTACATTAGCACAGGTTCACCCACACAACACTTATAAAACCAAAGAAGACTACTCAGCTATTTGAAGCGACAACACTTGACAGTATTCCCATGTGTCCTCGAGAACGTTTGGTCCTCATTAGTAGTTACACCGGCTTGTACTTTGCTAAGAAAGGATTGGGCCACTTGCTGCAATTGTTTGCTATTTTATTTACTTGCACTTTATTTCCTTGCTTTATTAGCAAACTCCTAAATATCCGTTTGCTAAGTATTTATAGAGATTTCCTGCTCCATACCACTAGTCAACACCTTATGCTCCTTGTTGGGATCAACACTCCTATTTATCGAAAGTACTACGATACACCCCCTATACTTGTGGGTCATCAGTACGTCGGAAGCCTTAGGGTAATTTGTACACCCTGGTATCTTGTCCGCAACTGGTATTTGGTTAACTTAGTTAACCATTTCATTTTAGTATTCCATAAATAGCATAAAACTTGTCCTAAGTTAAGTAAGACATAAAGGAGTATGCAAATTAAAGCGAGCGACTTTCGAGGCGCTTCGGAAATTAGACCTACAAAATAGAGAATGTCCAGACAGTTTGTAAGACAAATATTGTTGGAAGCTTCATTTCAGGGATCCACAATTGTGTGTGTATACTGTAATTTCTTTGGTGAGACCTTAAATATGTAGAGTATAAGCTAGACAAAGACTAACATTCTAGTTGTAAAGCCAATGGTTACTATATAGGCAGTTGAGAGACCATTATTAAACCCTAAGGGGGAGAGTAAACAGTAAATGCAAGTACTGATATCTGAATTCCAGACTAAAGGTTGGACAAGAAGTACTAACCTATAACAAAATCAAGTCTTATTTTCATAAGGTTAAAAGAAGACACCATAATAAAAGCACTTTCGGAAGTATGTATAAATAAAAGATCAGAGTTACTTCAAGATAGTAATACTCAAACCGTAAGCTACTTATACAAGGAAGTTGAAGAAGTACTTAAGGTAATAATAAAAGATTATCTAAAGCCTTCTAAAGAAAAGCTTGAAGGAGATATAATAGATTTATCCTAATAAACTAATTCTATAGGAAACAACTCTTAAGTGATCCTTAAGAGGGAATAAAGAACATCCAATTAGACATATATAGAGGAACAAGAAATTTTGATGGGTATGGACTAAATGTGTTCAACACCAATCTTCGGAAGAACTACTAGTATAAACGAGGCAACGACAAACCAAAAATTTAGTTTCTCTTGGCTACAATTATTGTCTAATAAAATTAAAAACCATGTTTTAGTAGGAATTCCTAGACCTTACATAGTATAGTAAGGAAGTTCAATGATCAAGTAAAGGAATTGAATTAGGATACCTAATCATGGAAATGAACTAAAGAAGAGACCCCAATTTAAGGATTTTATAACAAGGACATACCCCTAAGGGATGATAGTAAAAGAAACTTTGGGGTATTGAAGACAACAAGTTGAAGATTTCCAAGTATGATAAGAATTCAAGGAAAATATCTAGATATGGGATACTACAATTATTCCCATTTGAGGTTAACATGGATTTGAGAAATGTCGTAACCAATTCAAGTCAATTCCTCATTCTGAAACGTAAGAGAGTATACAAACTTCGAGGATGAAGATTATTTTAAGGGGAAGAGTCTATAACATCCTAGCATTAGATCTTAGAAATAAGTTGAGCTCAGATGTGTGCATTGCATTCATGCATAGAAAATCCTAATAATTTTCGCGCTTTTAAATAAAAACTTGTCTAAGTTATTGAAGCTTCTCTTAACTTGATGGAATTGAAGTAGGTCATCAAGTTGACTGCGATAAGTTTCAACATGACCTTTGCTAAAACCTTATTTTGGGTAAAGAAGATTTGATCTAAGCATAGATCAAAGGAAATAAAACTAAAACAGCACACATTGCTTAATGATTTATATCTTATCTTTTAGATATCATATCATGGTATTCATTTCAACAACTCATGAATACCAAGTTATGAATATAACTCAAGTAACAAGAATTTAATAACTAAATCTTGACCTATCTTATCCTTAAATCTTTAGTTATATTGAGTAGGAAACAAAATCAAGTCAAGACCATTCACCATATATCTTTCTTTCCATATCATCTCTTTTAAACCTTATCCTAATATCTATTGTTAATCAATGTTGAGTGATCAACTGTTGATTTATCAATTCTTAGCCTATAAATTCTTGATCTATCAAATCTTATGTCACATCCCAAGATTTTCCAAATCTTGTAATGTGAAAATAAATGAATAAAAAAAAACTTTGTTGGTTTTCAGAGCCAGAAGAAACTTTTTGAGTTTAAATAGAACCTCAAACCCATTTGAATTAAATAAATCCTAGAGGAATTTAATGAGTTAAACATTTAATTAATGGAAATTAAAAATGTTTTTGAGATTACTATTTTGGAATCATTTAATAAAAGATTTGGTATTCAAAAGAAAAGATGAGTTTATAAATAAAGAATATTTTATAAAGCCAAATTAAAACCTTGGCGAAGCTTTTGAATTAAAACATTTTATTTAAATAAAATTAGCAAAGATTTGTTTAAATAAATTAATAAGGATTTAATATCCAACTTTATTTAAATAAAAGGTTTTACCAATTTAATTGAAACATCAAAAACTTATTAAATTATTTAAAATAAATCTTCTAAATATTTGATATTCACAAATAAAACATACTGTTTTGGTTTTGAAGGTGTTGGAATTCAAATGAAGATTTTATTAAATAAATCAAACCATATTAAATAAATAAAGGACCCTTTTATTTATTTAATAAATGGATCTTAAAATGTTATTTTTATTTGGTTTGGTTCATGTTACTAAACAGAACTAATTTCAAAGTACAAAGTCGAGTGGTTGTTTGAATCAAATTGAGTTTTGTTTGGTTGTTTGAAATTCAAAAACAGAAAACAGATATAGAAAAAGAAAAGGTTACAGAATAAAAAAAAAGGATTTGAACCCAGCCCGAAGCCTGTGAAGCCCACCAACCAGCTCCTTTCCCGAAGAAAAAGCGATTCACACGATAAGACCCGCCAGAGACCGGTGGACCTCTCCCACTCTATTTTCCTTGACCAGCGGACCCCACTTCTCCAGCGTCTCCTTCCTCGCGGCGACCACGCCGGCCCGTTCTAGTTGATGCCGCGCTAATTCGTAGTAATGCCGCGGTGATTCCGCTGCAAGACCTCGCCCTCTTAAGCGCCTCTCCTCCCCATTTCCCTCAAGCTTCTCCCTCTCTATCGCTTTCAAGGTGCCCATTTCGATCTTTGTATATTATATCCGATTCTTGACTCTTGGAGTCGTTTATATATATAACCACATCACCGGTCCCATCGAGCACTGTTGTGTGATGTTATTTCCGCGGTTTCCACCGGCACGAAAGTGCTTGGTGGGCACCTTTGAATCGTTTCTATGCGGGTTTGGTGAATTTTGCCCAAACTTGCATAGGTCCGATTCTGAGGGTGTTACACCATGCCCCTGTCTTGCCCTAGGACGATCTACAACGTCGCCTTCGACCGTGGACAGAACCACCAGACGCCGTTCTTTACTCCGGCGAGGAATTACTGCAGACCCTGAGCGCCCCGTGACCAACCGACCGCGCCCCGAGCATCACCTCGTCCTCGCGATCACGGTGAGCCTTCTCACCTTGTACCTTGCTTCCTAGAAATGCTGATAGCCGCAGCCGGACCGTCGCCGCCGCGCGCAGCCGCCGAGCGCCGCCAAATTTTGGCAAGCGTGTTAGTGACCGTTAGATTTAGATCTGACGTTTAGGAAAGGAAGTGAGCGAAGGGGTATCGAGCAACTAGTGCCGTGCGATCCCACTTAGATCCAACGATCCAGAGAGATCAATCCATCCGAACCGGTATCGGCCTATTAAAACATGACGCGTGACCAGCTAGTGTTTAAAACAGAGTTTTGAATCAGATTTAATTGAAAACTTCAAACCCTTGTATCTTTTGATCCACACGTCCAAAAATTACAAATTTTATGTCGTTGGATTCAGTGGAGCAAGCCCTAGACAACTGTGGAATTAGTTTAGCCAATAGTATCTGTTAGTTTGCTTGATTTTTCAGATTCTTATGTGAGCTTGTTTAGAGTATAAAAATTGTTTAAAATTGAATTTAGGGTTAAAACTTTTGCAAAATGGTTTGATGTGACCTTACTGACCCTAGGAGCCAACCCATGGTTTGGAAAATGAATTTGGAAAAGTTTAGAATGGATTAATTAGTTTTAGTCCATTTCTAGCCAAATAAAACTATTGTTTTTTTATGAAAATGGTTTTGAGAAAAAACTTTTGAGGAAATGTTTTGGACCAAACCTACTGACCCAAAACACCAAGTTTTGCAATAGAAACTCATTTGGTGAAAAACTTAAAAGTTTTGTTTTGATAAAAACATTTTTCACCACATAAAATGATGAATGGATTTTAAAATGGTTTTGAGATAAAACCCATTTGCAAATAACTTTGCCATTTTGGTAAATGACCAATTTGGAACTTACAAAGTTAGGAGCCTAGTGGAGACCATCCTTGCAATAGAACCAACCTTTACATGCTTATGCATGACTTAGATTCCATTACTTTGTGTGTGTGAAAAAAAAAATTGTTTGTTTGACTTTGGTTTGGAATGTGAATTGAATTTGTGTTTGCTTGATTGACTTGTAGTGAAATTAGCAAAGAGTGAGACTAGCAAGATCAAGGAGTGAACCATCATTCCCTTCCAAAAAGGCAAGTTACACTATCATACAAATGCCCTACTATTTTCATTATACTTAGTGGATTGTGAAAACATGCATGGAAAAGATTACTTTATACTTATGCGATGCTAAATCCTAATAGGATTCCCTATACAGTCCTTAGTGAAAATATTGTAGTTGTACATGGTTAGCCATGCTTTACTTTGAAAAGAGATACATGTTGAGATTTTACAAAGGTTGAGAAAAGACTTATGTTTTACATAACAAAACAAGGACTCAATGAACCACCTAGGTGGTGGATATTTTAAGTTTTGGAGAAGGTGGCAACAAAAGGGACCATGTCTATGGGAATCACTTTGTGTTGTGCTCCAAAAGAAAACCACCTAGGAAACTTAGAGATTGAACATGTTTCTCCAATTGAGGCTTTCGTGTGCAACCACATGCTATTATGGCTCTGTCTTAGTCAACTACATTAGGAAGACCCATACATTGTCTTTAGTTACCGGACATGGGGATCTGGAATGCTTCATGGGGGCTGAAGACAAGCTAGCAATGATGTATGGGAGGACCTTTTGGAAAGACTTCGTCACATTCTCGATCTGTGGTACTCCATCTTGGTGAGCACTAATCCAGTAGGCCACTGGTGGCAACAAGATGGGATTGTGTCATGTGGGTAAAGTGTACTCCTTCTGCAGAAGTTAATAAAATCTAAGTACTTAGCCGTGTCCCCGGTTATGGACAATACTGAGCAACTAAGTCCTGAAGCTATGGAAGATCTCGACACTCTAATTTCTAAAAGAAAACTTTTAAAACTTGATGCACTTGGGGTTACAAGGAGCTCAAGAGATTTTGACAAAACTTGATGCACTTGGGGTTACCAAGGTGCTCAAGAGATTTTGACAAGGACTTGAACACTTGATTTTTTACCAAGGAGTTCAAGAGATTTTTGAAAGGAGATTTGACAAAGGACCAAAACCATTTTGAAAAGATAGGATAAAATATTGCTTTATGCAAATGAGCCTAAAACTCTACTTAGCCAAATTTGCATGTAATGATAGGATCCACTTATATTATACTTAGTAGTGAAACTTGCCAATACAATTCAAATGTATTGACCCTTGTGGCTGTAACTTGTAATGTTGCAGGTTTGATTGTTTTTAGTGAAGATTGTTTGATTAGGATTACAAAGTCTATAACCAACATCTGCATGTGGCACTTTGAAGATGAAGGACCCCATGACTTTAGTTATTCCGCTGCAATGTAATGTAATAGCCAAATGAGCTATGTATGATGTAATAAAATTATGTTGTTCCTGGTTATAAAGTTATGTTATGACCTTTGTTTCTTGATATTACATCTTAACTGTGGATGCTAGCTATTGATCCAGGGACTAGCATTGTAAACACAGGGGATACCACCTTATATTATTTAAAGGTTGGGACACTCCCTCTTACAGATGGTATCAGAGCATTGTGTTGCCTGTAGGATTTGTAAACCCTAGGATTGGACAAAACCCTTAGAAAAATGGGAGTTATATTTTGATCCAAAACATATTTACAAAAACACTTGTAACCCTTTCCTTAACCATTTTGGTTCCAAATCTACACCTCTTCTACTTCAACTTGATGGAAAAACCTACCCATGGCCAAGGACTACACCATGTGCAAAGGATGACTTCAATTTCTTCAACTCTAATGACCTCAACATCTTCAGCATCTTCACCAAGGACTTCCAACTTGGAAACTGCTAAGGACCGCAAGTGAAATACGGAATTTTTGCTCAAGATTTAGAGACTGAGGGAATGCAAAATAAGAAGGAACCATCAACAACTTTGAAGCATTGAGACCAAGAGTTCTTCTCAAGGAAACCTTGATCTCAGGTAAGAAGAAGCAACCAAGAATGATGGAAAGATCACAAGTCAACCATATAGATGGACCACCCTATTTAGATAAGTCAAAAACACACCAACCTATGTGGTGTAGCAAAAATATTTTGTTAACTAAGTATGTGCTTGAACCTTGTTTGAGTGAAAGGTTTGGTTTGTAATTGCATGCACATTGTTTGTGTGAATTGTGATATGTGTGATTAGAATTAAGTCCTTAGAAAACATCTTGCCTATTCTAATCTTCCTTCAACCCAAACAGATGACTACTCCAAAGGACTCCAACATCAAGGTTGATGACATCAACACCAACCAAGCTGACAGCATGAAAGAGCTCATAGCAACCCAACATCAGTTGAACCAACTGACAGCTCAGTTCCTAGCCAACAATAGTGATAAAGATCCAGCACTACAAAAGTTTTTGGAGGAACAATCCCAACTGATGCTTAAGGTGACTAATCAAATGATTAGCATGGAAGAAAGCTATCCTAGAAGAGTGTATGATAACAAGGATGACAAGAATGTTATTCTAGATGGAGCCCCATCTTGCATTATTTGTGGAGACAAGGATCATACTTCCAAGGAGCATGAGGGACAATGCCCCAATTGTGAAGAAGAACATCCTGTTGGACAATGCCCCACCTCTCAAGCTACTTGTTACCTTTGTGAAGGAAGTGATCATACCCCTGAACAATGTCCCATCTATGCCATGGTAGAACAAAGGAAACAAGAAGGATCCAAGTCTACCAAAGTAAAAGGACCACTCATACCTCCAAAAAAGACAACCCAATTCAAAGGATCAAAGAAAACCAAGAAACCTGAGCAAGACATGAGCCTTGCACAATGTCGTAAATGTAAGGAAATGGGACACTACTCCAGTGGATGCCCAGAGAACAAGAAGAATAAAGAGATTGACCAAGTGTGGTGCAACAACTGCAAAGAGATGGGTCACTATGTAGCACTTGTCCACAAGAGCCACGTAAAGAACTCAAGGACATTCATTGCTTCAACTGAAAGAATTCGGGACACTATGCAAGCAACTGTCCAGAAAAGATGAAGAACAAGTTGAACAAGCCTATGGAGAAGCTCAACCTTGGCCCATGAGTCAAGTATGGAAACCAAGGAAACCATGCAAATGTTTGCCATGAGAAACTTTCCCCAGGATCCCAAGAAGGACAATATGTAATTTTTGTTTGAAACTTTTTAAGGGTGGTAGTACCCTAGTTGTTTTGAACTTGCTTGTAACCCTAACCTTCCCAAATCTCGGGACGAGATTTATTTTAAGGGTGGTAGCCTGTCACATCCCAAGATTTTCCAAATCTTGTAATGTGAAAATAAATGAATAAAAAAAACTTTGTTGGTTTTCAGAGCCAGAAGAAACTTTTTGAGTTTAAATAGAACCTCAAACCCATTTGAATTAAATAAATCCTAGAGGAATTTAATGAGTTAAACATTTAATTAATGGAAATTAAAAATGTTTTTGAGATTACTATTTTGGAATCATTTAATAAAAGATTTGGTATTCAAAAGAAAAGATGAGTTTATAAATAAATAATATTTTATAAAGCCAAATTAAAACCTTGGCCAAGCTTTTGAATTAAAACATTTTATTTAAATAAAATTAGCAAAGATTTGTTTAAATAAATTAATAAGGATTTAATATCCAACTTTATTTAAATAAAAGGTTTTACCAATTTAATTGAAACATCAAAAACTTATTAAATTATTTAAAATAAATCTTCTAAATATTTGATATTCACAAATAAAACCTACTGTTTTGGTTTTGAAGGTGTTGGAATTCAAATGAAGATTTTATTAAATAAATCAAACCATATTAAATAAATAAAGGACCCTTTTATTTATTTAATAAATGGATCTTATAATGTTATTTTTATTTGGTTTGGTTCATGTTACTAAACATAACTAATTTCAAAGTACAAAGTCGAGTGGTTGTTTGAATCAAATTGAGTTTTGTTTGGTTGTTTGAAATTCAAAAACAGAAAACAGATATAGAAAAAGAAAAGGTTACAGAATAAAAAAAATGGATTTGAACCCAGCCCGGTAAGCCCGTGAAGCCCACCAACCAGCTCCTTTCCCCGAAAAACGATTCACACGCAGTAATGCGATATGAGACCCGACCGGTGGACCTCTCTCCCACTCTATTTTCCACCAATCGGACCCCACTTCTCCGGCCCGTCTCCTTCCTCGCGACCACGCCGGCCATTTCGCCGTTGATGCTGCAGCGTTAATTAGTGATAATGCCGCGGTGATTCCAGCGACCTCGCCTCTTGCGCCCACTCTCCTCCCATTTCCCCTCAAGCTTCTCCCTCTCTCTGCCCCGAGGCTGCCCAATTCGACTCGAGACACTCCCAGCTCCGACCACCGTCTCCGGCCAATTCTGGCCAAACCACATCACCCCGAACCTCCCTGAGCACGCTGACAGCTTCCCCACTCCTAGACGTTTCTCCCTGTACCCTTCATTCGACCGCGGGCTCCCCAGAACGTCGGCTACGTCAAGCTTCCGAACGCCGCCGCGTCTGTCTTCAATTCCGGCAAGCACTCAGGTAGATTCTGACCGCCCCATACCTTCTCGTTCATTCACGTGACCTCTCCGTGACCTCCCGCACTTAACCATGCCCCTGTCTTGCCCTAGGACGATCTACGTCGCCGATCGTGGGATGAACCACCGGCCGTTCTTTACTCCGCGAGGAATTACTGCACAGGCGCCCGTGACCAACCGACCGCGCCCCGAGCATCACCTCGTCCTCGCGATCACGGTGAGCCTTCTCACCTTGTACCTTGCTTCCTAGAACCGCTGATAGCCGCAGCCGGACCGTCGCCGCCGCGCGCAGCCGCCGAGCGTCGCCAAATTTTGGCAAGCGTGTTAGTGATCGTTAGATTTAGATCTGACGTTTAGGAAAGAAAGTGAGCAAAGGGGTATCGAGCAACCAGTGTCGTGCGATCCCACTTAGATCCAACGATCCAGAGAGATCAATCCGTCCGAACCGGTATCGGCCTATTAAAACATGACGCGTGGCCAGCTAGTGTTTAAAATAGAGTTTTGAATCAGATTTAATTGCAAACTTCAAACCCTTGTATCTTTTGATCCACACGTCCAAAAATTACAAATTTTATGTCGTTGGATTCAGTGGAGCAAGCCCTAGACAACTATGGAATTAGTTTAGCCAATAGTATCTGTTAGTTTGCTTGATTTTGCAGATTCTTATGTGATCTTGTTTAGAGTATAAAAATTGTTTAAAATTGAATTTAGGGTTAAAACTTTTGCAAAATGGTTTGATGTGACCTTACTGACCCTAGGAGCCAACCCATGGTTTGGAAAATGAATTTGGAAAAGTTTATAATGGATTAATTAGTTTTAGTCCATTTCTAGCCAAATAAAACTACTGTTTTTTTTATGAAAATGGTTTTGAGTAAAAACTTTGGAGTAAATGTTTTGGACCAAACCTACTGACCCAAAACACCAAGTTTTGCAATAGAAACTCATTTGGTGAAAAACTTAAAAGTTTTGTTTTGATAAAAACATTTTTCACCACATAAAATGATGAATGGATTTTAAAATTGTTTTGAGATAAAACCCATTTGCAAATAACTTTGCCATTTTGGTAAATGAACAATTTGGAACTTACAAAGTTAGGAGCCTAGTGGAGACCATCCTTGCAATAGAACCAACCTTTACATGCTTATGCATGACTTAGATTCCATTACTTTGTGTGTGTGAAAAAAAAATTGTTTGTTTGACTTTGGTTTGGAATGTGAATTGAATTTGTGTTTGCTTGATTGACTTGTAGTGAAATTAGCAAAGAGTGAGACTAGCAAGATCAAGGAGTGAACCATCATTCCCTTCCAAAAAGGCAAGTTACACTATCATACAAATGCCCTACTATTTTCATTATACTTAGTGGATTGTGAAAACATGCATGGAAAAGATTACTTTATACTTATGCTATGCTAAATCCTAATAGGATTCCCTATACAGTCCTTAGTGAAAATATTGTAGTTGTACATGCTTAGCCATGCTTTATTTTGAAAAGAGATACATGTTGAGATTTTACAAAGGTTGAGAAAAGACTTATGTTTTACATAACAAAACAAGGACTCAATGAACCACCTAGGTGGTGGATATTTTAAGTTTTGGAGAAGGTGGCAACAAAAGGGACCATGTCTATGGGAATCACTTTGTGTTGTGCTCCAAAAGAAAACCACCTAGGAAACTTAGAGATTGAACATGTTTCTCCAATTGAGGCTTTCGTGTGCAACCACATGCTATTATGGCTCTGGCTTAGTCAACTACATTAGGAAGACCCATACATTGTCTTTAGTTACCGGACATGGGGATCTGGAATGCTTCATGGGGGCTGAAGACAAGCTAGCAATGATGTATGGGAGGACCTTTTGGAAAGACTTCGTCACATTCTCGGTCTGGGTACTCCATCTTGGTGAGCACTAATCCAGTAGGCCACTGGTGGCAACAAGATGGGATTGTGTCATGTGGGTAAAGTGTACTCCTTCTGCAGAAGTTAATAAAATCTAAGTACTTAGCCATGTCCCCGGTTATGGACAATACTGAGAAACTAAGGCCTGAAGCTATGGAAGATCTCGACACTCTAATTTCTAAAAGAAAACTTTTAAAACTTGATGCACTTGGGGTTACCAAGGAGCTCAAGAGATTTTGACAAAACTTGATGCACTTGGGGTTACCAAGGTGCTCAAGAGATTTTGACAAGGACTTGAACACTTGAGTTTTTACCAAGGAGTTCAAGAGATTTTTTAAAGGAGATTTGACAAAGGACCAAAACCATTTTGAAAAGATAGGATAAAATATTGCTTTATGCAAATGAGCCGAAAACTCTAAATTTGCATGTAATGATAGTATCCACTTATATTATACTTAGTAGTGAAACTTGCCAATACAATTCAAATGTATTGACCCTTGTGGCTGTAACTTGTAATGTTGCAGGTTTGATTGTTTTTAGTGAAGGTTGTTTGATTAGGATTACAAAGTCTACAACCAACATCTGCCTGTGGTACTTTGAAGATGAAAGACCCCATGACTATAGTTATTCCGCTGCAATGTAATGTAATAGCCAAATGAGCTATGTATGATGTAATAAAATTATGTTATTCCTGGTTATAAAGTTATGTTATGACCTTTGTTTCTTGATATTATATCTTAACTATGGATGCTAGCTATTGATCCAGGGACTAGCATTGTAAACATAGGGGATACCACCTTATATTGTTTAAAGGTTGGGACACTCCCTCTTACATCTTATTGTTATCATAGCAATCAGTTTAAGCCTTTAAAGAAATAAGTAAGAAGAGGTAAGTGGTAATGCTAGTTTTAGGTATCATCTATAAGATGGGAGTGATTGAAGAGAATCAAATCAATATGATAATTGACGTAGTTAACTCACTCCTGAATGGATAGAAGAGTTATTGGAAGTAAATATATATGTGGTAACAAAGTGAATTATAAGGATGAATTCTGAAGATAGTTACCAAGGAGTAATCCTATTGGATTATGTAGGTATAGTAAATGGATAATACCTCCTTGTCAAATAGAGATACTAAGAAGATAATTATAATACAACTCTAATGTTGTATTGATGAAGCCTTGATTAGTCAACTGGAAACCTAAGCCATAAATGATCAAAGGATTATAATTATCATGCTCAAGTCACTAAGAGTGAATGATTATATCATGTATAAATGACATTGGTGGATAGAATAGGGGTAAACCCTAGTATAGATATGATATGTTATCCTACATGAGTTATGGCAATTCACAATGTTATAATGTGAAGTTGGAAAAGGAGATACTGGAGCCAAGTAGAGATAAGATATTATGATTAGGCTAATGATAGATCATCTTGAATTATAGAAGTAGTATATTCCTCTTTGAGAATACAAAACACTTGAAGGAAGTAGGAATTGCTATATATATCTATTGGAGTAATATTAATGGTGGATGGTAAAGGAAAAGTATGAATGGAGTTAAAAGTATTTACTTGTTGGATTGAAGGTTACCATTAGTAGTTTGATATGACCAAGTATAGAAATGAGAAGATTATGAAAAGCTTCAATGGCAAGCTTCTGAGATTTATAAGTGAGATTAGAAAGTAATTTGTGAAGTAAGAGAGTAATCATTCAAGTGGAATTACATTCATTAGAAGCATTCTAGAGATAAGAAATATCTCTATGAGGAGCTCATATAGAGCTTTAGTGTCAAGCTCATTGGATTTACAAATGGATTTAGAAGAAGAAAGGATTGATAAGAATATTCTTGTGAAGTAAAGCTCATCATGTTAACACATGATGATGGATATGAAGAAGAGTATATCTAGGAAAGGAATTACTTAATTAGATGTCAAGAATTATAAAGTATGGAAGATAGGAATTCTTGGTAAACACTCAACCTTAATTCTATAACCAAACATAATATCCATCTCATATGTTTAATAAATCATCTTATTTCCATAATGGATTATAGTAATATAGCAAATCACTTAAGCATATCTTGCCACTTCAAAACATTAAAATCATATGTGCCTAGAAACTATAATTATAAATTCTATCTCTTAAGCATTCTACAGAACAACACCACTATTTTATCTTGGATGGTGATACCAATCATGAACATAAGCATGAAGACAATATGTCTTAACCATTAATCTTTATCCATTCCTATCCAAGGATATAGGTATATTAAATATCATAAAACTCATGGTAAACATTTACAATTCAAAACCCTAACTTCTATTTCAAACATAATTATCAATGTTTATATACAGTCTCTATAATGATTTTATAGATATCCTAGAACCTAAAACCCTAATTTCTACTTATTTTATTTAATATAAGAACCTCTCATGTGATTATGAATTAGAGAGTAGAAAAAGAATAAATAAATAAAGTATATCATTATAATAATTCATACCAGCATCTTAAGTACATTTCCATAAACTTACAATTTTCTAAATAAGAATTTTTGGAAAAATTAAAACAAATTTGTAAATACAAAACTAGAAAAGAAAACAGAAAATAGGAAGAGAATAAGAAAAAGAGATCGCGCCTCGCTCACAAGCACCAGCAGACGTGCCTCGCTCACTCTACTATAGCCCAGTAGAAGCCCATGTACCGGCTCATCAGTCACTAGCAGGTGGGACCAGTAAAGGATCGCAGGTTGAGTCTTGAAACATGCCAGGGGTTATCTGCAAAACGTTGCATCGTTGTCGTCCTCTTGACGTCACAAGCAGTCGCTTGTCTACATCCCCGCCGTCCGCCGTCGTGCCGTGACGTGCGTCTTTGTTCAGATTTGTGTCGCCGCTCTACAGAGCCTACAAGATGTGTCGTCGCTGTAGTGGAGAAGTCTTGCACGCCATATCCATTCCTCTCTCCTGAATTTTTTGTGTGGACGAAACCCGAGCTGGTAGGAGTTCCACAGAAACCGTCGATCCCAAGCTCCCCTGGCCTCCCTGACGCACCTTTGGACTCGTATCGTCGTTCTAGATCAACCTGCGGAAGGAATCGAACCCCCACGACCTCTATCATCGACACCGTTCTTGAACTCCGCTGCTCACCGTCGATGATGGCCACCTCATCCGGCAACGTGTGGCTTCGCCGAGCCTCTCGCTATGCTCCTCTTGAGCTTGCGCATCCCTCTAGTCTTTTCGATTCGCTCTTAGTCCTCTTTGTCGCCTTCCCCACGGAGACCATATCGTGCCACCATCGGAGCTCGTCAGAGCTGATGCTCCGATGACCATTCCTGGGCGGCACGGCCATAGTTCGACTCCCCATTGCATCCTCTCTCTAACGCACCTAGCCACATGCTCGCGCATTCACCAAATCGTTGGACTCAACCATGATCTAAGGATCATACATGGATGTGTCTGCGTGACATCACGCTGATGTCATATTTATGTTTTTTTATCATTTTAGAAATTGTGTTAATGTTTTAAAACAAATCCATTTTCAAAAGGTTTCACTCAAAACCATTTTTAAATCGAAGCAATAATTTTATTTTACTAGAAATGCATTTATTCAAAGGAATAATTTTCTATGGTTAATCAAATACATTTTTGAATCCAAAACTTAGTGTTTAGGGTCAGATAGTTTAAATTAAACCATTTGCAAAAGGTTTTACTCAAAAATTATTTTTAAAGCATAATCAACAATTTTTGTTTTACTAGAAATGCTTTTATTCAAGGAATAATTCATTTGTGTCACAAAATGTACTTTAAAAATCAAAAGTTGGTTTTTATGGTTAGTAGGTTCAAAACAAACCATTAACAAAATATTTTACCCTAAAATCAATTTTAGAATAAATTTTATACACAAAATAAGCCTAAACAAGTTTCTGCAAAATCAACTAATTTTACAGAAACAAAACACTAAACTAAGGGCATGGTTGCAAATTATTCTTTTTCCTGATTCCAATGATATAAAATTTGTAATTTTTGGACATGTGGATCTAAAGTTATGAATTTTTCAAATCTAAACATCTAATATATAAGTTTCTGTTTTTAAAACAATAGACAGGGCCACGTGGCTGATTCTAACTGGACGATATCGTTTCGAGTGGATCGATCGATACTGGCCGTTAGATCTAAGTTGCATAGCACAACATAGGACGCATGATACCACTTTGCTACTCGTTATATCCTATCCGCCAGATCTACATCCAACGATCCAAAGTAGCTCACCAAGGATGGGTGGCGCTAGCGATGGTGAGTGGTGGCGGTGCGTTCGGGCGGTGATGTTATGACGACTCTAGGAAGCGAGAGGAGTGGGAGGTCTCACCGGGTTCGCAGGGTCACGGTGATGCTCGAGGTGGCCGTAGGAGGGACAGGGGCGCGCGGAGCTGATGGCGATTCCTCGCTGGAGCTAGCATCGGCGTCGGGAACGTACTGTCGTTGTCCGGGGCGAGCTCCTAGGGCGTAACAAGGCAAGGCAACAAGTCAGGGAGATGAGCATGGTTGCAGAGGTTGCGAGGGGACCTACCAGAGGGCAAGGGGCGCGATGAATCGTCAACAACCTCTCGACAAAGTTGAAGTAGTCGACGGTGGTGAGAAGGCGTCGTTGTTGTCGAGCCTCTAGGGCGCGCGCGGGCAAGGGGAAGGTGCTGGCATATGCGCACGAGGTGGGCGAACAAGTTTTCGTGATCTAGGGTAAGGGGCGTGGTCTAGGCTCGCCGGAATTCGTCGGTGAGCTCGTCGGAGGCAGTGACAGTGCGGGCAAGAATTCTCGTAGCCTAGGGGCGCTCGCGCGTGGGATGTTAAGGGGAAATGGAGAGGACAGGGTTGCGGTTAAGATAGCACGGTTGCGGGGAGGAATTACTGGCGGCATCAACACCAATTAACACGAAATGAATCAGTGCAGAAACGGCAGAGAGAGAGGGTGTGGTCAGCGGGGTGGAAGACGATGCTTGCGTGGCGGTGGGGTCACGCGGTCAGCGAACGTGTAACATCCCAAAAATATCAAACTTAGATCATCAAAACACTAATCATCAAGTTTAGGGTTAACAAAAACTTTTCTAAATGAATTCATGAATGCATGTATATGTGTATGCATGGATTTTGAATTTCTTTAAAAACCACCTTGTTTGTGTGATCCATTGCTTGTAAAATGTTTCTTAGGTGAAAAGAACATCATCTAAAACATGTCCCACACTTTTCCTAAAGACAAGTAAATCAAAACAAATATATTAAGTGAATGGTCATTTTGGCCAATTTAACTCCCATGCCTACTTTGGCTGTCTCAAACTTTCAAAACCTAACAGAAACTTTTCTGGATCTTTGCACCCCTTGAATGTACTCATAACAGAGTATCAAGGCCCACTTGGTAATCATCCAGAAACTTTCAAATGCATAGTTTAAATGACAATTCAAAATTGAATCTTCTTCATATGGGAAGATCCCACTTTTTCAAAACCCACTCAAACAAGCTCAACTTTCAAAACCCAAGTATCTGCAGACTCACCAGAACCAATCTAGCAAACTCACCAAAATTCATTTCAAAATTCAAAACTTGAGTTCTTGCGGCCATTTCATCAAACAGGTTGCAGACACAAATCAAACAAAACCACAAACACTATAGTGTGTAGTGTTTTGAGCCTAACTTGTTCCCTAGTTAGCTCACACACAAACCAGTAGATCATCTAGAAAGATTAGCCCAACACTAGCACCCCTGTGAGCTTGCCATTCCCATTAATGGTGAACAGCCGAGCACACCCATGTCACCCCAATGTGGACAGCAATCTAGGAGCAGCAGCAAGCCTAGCCAGCATGTCTGGGAGGCAGCCCACCGTCCACCGCCACTGTCTGTCTCAGCCGCAAGCGTTGCCAAGCCCTGGACCACACGCACAAGCCGCGCCCAGACCATGCCGAGCGTGCACCAGAGCACCACCCGCGACCAGCGTCCCCAGACCGCACGCCGCCCTGACCGCGCGCACACACGATCACCACCGACCCAGGAGACCGCCAGACATCCCCATTAGCAGCCCCGTGCCATACAACCACCGCCCGCCGTCGAAGACGCCACCTCTGCCGCGCAGAGCGCCGCCCGTTCTAGACCAAACCACACCGCCCCATGCCTCGCGATCATGTCTTTGAGCATCACCAGGAGACATAGCACCGTCCCCTACCCTTGCCCATGTCGCAGAGCGCCGCCCATGTCTTTGAGCAATATTCTGGAAGAACTGGTATTTTCATCACCAAATTTTGTCCATCTGATAATGCATCTCTTTTCCAATAAATTCTCTGAAACTCTAACAATTCCAAAATGCGCTTCTTTAAAATGCTTCTGAAATTTGCCTCAGGTACAGTCAGGCCCCTATAATCCTCCAGATTATCCAATTCCAAAAGAGCTTTGTTTGTGTTGTCAATACATACAGATAATCTAGAAATTGATTTACTCTAGAATTTCAGATCATATCTAAGACTTTTAAATTTAGCATTTAAATTGGCTACACTGTTTTCCTTATGTGTTGGCTTCTCCCAACTTTTAGCCACTGTGTCAAAGAAACCATGGTGGGCCACCCAAAAAAATTCAAATCTAAAGATTTTACTAGCAGGAATATGTGTTTGAATGGACACAACAAGAGGTGTATGATCAGAAGTTGGCTTTCCTTGTGGATTGACCAAAGTAGCTGGGTAAGAACTGGTCCAATGTAAAGAAGTAAAAAACCAATCAAGCTGCTCAAGTAAAGGACTGTCACATCCCAAGATTTTCCAAATCTTGTAATGTGAAAAATAAATGAATAAAGTAAAACTTTGTTGATTTTCAGGGTGAGAAGAAACGTTTTGAATCCAATTGGGAACTTTCAAAACCTATTTGGATCAAATAAAATCCTAAAGGGATTTAAAAAGTTATATAAACAATAAACTTCAAAATATTTAAAATTACTATTTTGGATCTTTTAATAAAAGATGTGGTTTTCAAAAGAAAAGGTGGATTTATAAATAAGGATTATTTTATAAAGCCAAATTAAACCTTGGCCAAGCTTTTGAATTAGAACATTTTGTTTTGAATAAAAAATAGAAAAGGTTTATTTAAATAAAATAATAAGGATTTAATATCCAAATTTTATTGAAGTAAAGGCTTTTCCCATTTTAAATAAACACTAAAACTTATTTATTTATTTTAAATAAGTTTTCCAAATATTTTATGTTCTCAAATAAAACCTACTGAAGTGTTTTGGTTTTATTTTAGATTTTCAAAATAAAGATTTCAATAAAACAAATCCTATTTGAATTAAATGAATAAGGTCTATTCATTTAATTATTAATGGACCCTAAAATAAAATGTTATTTTATTTTAAAACAAGTTTTCCATTCCAAATAAAACCTACTGTTTTGGTTTGAAAATACTTGGATTTCAAATGGAAATTTTATTAAATAAATCAAACCCTATTTGTTTAAATAACTAAAGTTCCATTTTATTTAATTAATGAATGGATCCTAAAAAGAATAAAAATATTATTTTATTTTGGGATTTGGTTTATGTTGGTAAACAGAACCAAAAACTCATTACAATTGTTTGAATGTTTGAATAGTTGATTGAAATTCAAAACAGAATTTGATTTGGAAAAAGAAAAAGTTTCAGAACTGAAAAAAAATAGAAAAAAGGTCGACCCAACCCAGCAGCCCAGTCTAGGCCCAACTCCAGCCCACCTTTCTTTCCCTCGCCGAAACGTTTCTTACCATAGAAAGAACCCGCGGAGCAACTGACATGTGGACCCTTCCCCCTCACTTCCTTTCTCGCTGACAAGTATGCCCCACCCTCATGTTCATCGTCCTCACCGCAGCGACCAGTTCATCCCCGTTTTCTGCTTTGATTTCGCGGCTTGAATTCGTCTTAACGCGGCCACCATTACTCGCCTTGACCATGCACGTTAAAATGCCAGCGTCTTCTCCTACTTTCCCCTCTGTCGCCACTCCCTCTCTGCCCCGAGGCTGCCTCAATTTGGCTTGGCACCATCTTCTGCTCCGACGAGGTCCAGTGCCGATTTCGACGACTCAACACCGCCCCGTGCCTCCCTAAGCACACTAGGAGATTCCCCACCTCCTGACGCATCTGTCCGTGCCTCTCGTTTGACCACGGGCGTCCCTAAGCGTCGACTCCGACCAAGCTCTGAGCGCCGCCGTCTGTCTTCAACTGCGACGACGACTCCCAGGTAAACCAGACCGCCCCGCGCCTCCTCGTTCACGCTCCCTCACTCGCCTCGACCATGCGCATCTAACCCTACTCTCGGTTTTCCCCCTTGTGACCTGCAGCGTCGCCCTCGATAGCAACCAGAGCCACCTGACGTCTTTCTCCACTCCGGCGAGCAATTGCTGCAGTCCCTGAGCGCCCCTTGTCAAGCCAACCACACGTCGAGCATCACCACTCCCTTGCGACCTCGGTGAGCACTTCCCCTCACCTCTTTGCTTCCTGAAACCGCCGTAGCGCCACCGCCTGGCCGTGTGCCGCCGCTAGCCACCGTCGGCGCCGCTCACATTTGGTCAAGCAGACCAGCGCCGTAGGATCTAGATCGGGCGAGCAAGATTATATCACTTAACCGAAGAAGTACGCCGCCGTCTGCCGCGATCTGATTAGATCCAATGGCTGCAACTACGCGATACGGCCGAACTGGTACCAGCGAATGACGACGCGACGCGTGGCCAGACTTTGGTTAAAACTGATTTTTGAAATCAGATTAGATTGTAATTTTCAAACCATTGTAACTTTTGATCCACACGTCCAAAAATTGCAAATTTGGTATCATTGGAATCAGTGGAACAAGCCCTAGCCAACCATGCCATTGGTTTAGTAAAATAGTATCTGTTAGCTTGTTGGTTTTTGCAGAAACTTTTGATTGCTTATTAAGGTTGTGAAAATTGTTTAAAAATGAATTTGGGGATAAAATCTTTGGAAAATGGTGCGATTTGAACCTACTGACCATACGAAACACTTTGTGGATTCAAAAATGTATTTGGTGAAGGAGAAGAATGATTCTTTGATTTAAAACCATTTCTAGTCAAATAGAAATGTGGTTTATTTATTAAAAATGATTTTTAAGGAAAACCTTTGGGAAATGTTTTGTTTTAAACTCTCTGACCCTAAAAACAAGGTTTTGTGGTTTGAAAATATATTTGGTGAACCCTATAGATTAATGCCTTAGTAAAAAATATTTCTACACCACATAGAATGATACTTTGTTTTGAAAATGGTTTTTGAAGTGAAACCTTTTGCAAATGACTTTGCCACTTTATAAAATGACCAATAGGTGTTTCCAAATGTCTATGACCCATTAGGAACCACTTTTCCAAATAAAAAAAAGCTTGGCATGCTTGCATGCATTACTTTGACTTTGTCATTTTATGTGTTGTTTTGCTTGATTGGTAGATTGAGTATGTGCCTTGCTTGGTTGATTTGTAGTGACTTGAAGAGTGAGATTGTTGCAAAGGACAAGGAGTGAACCTATACCCTCTACCAAAAAGGCAAATGATGCTTCATACTTTTTGTCCCATTACTTTCACTATGCATTTGTGATTTTCTCTAAGTAAACTTGCATGGATTTTTGCTAAAGTATAAACCTTGCTATAGGAAAACTAGTAGATGAAACCTTAGTAGAAATTCTTAAGTCAAGATACCTACTACTATCAAGCTTAGCTTAGCTAGTAGAAAACAAGGATGGAATATATTCACACTATGGAAAAATTTCTAAGTCTAAGGACTTGTGTTTTTGTTTAATAAAACAACTAAGTTAATGAATCACCTGGGTGGAATGGTAATTGCTTGGTGGTTTTTGGTTGAGTGGTTACACAAGGCCAGGGGACTGGTGAACCTTGTGTATCTCACTTGTGGATGGCCACCCAGGAACAAAGAGATTTGAGGTATCAAATGTTGAGAAGCTTCAAGTGCAACCACTTGGCAATATGGGCTCTGCCTAGATCATATAGGTTGCAAGAACTTAGCCATATGGACAGTTGGTGGTAGTGTTTGATAGGTTGGAGCGCGTCCATTTTGGTCTAAGGGAATCCTTCTGAAAGATCTTGTCTTGGGAAACCAAGTCTTGTGGGGAAAGTGCACCACCTCTGCAGAGTGTAAAATCTAAGTACTTAGCCATGTCCCTGGTAAAGGAGAATTTGAGTATTAAGACATGGAAGCAACCAAGAATCTCATCATTCAAATTTCTAAGTTAAAACTTGTGGTTTGAACAAGGGTTATTTGAAATCTTCAATATTAGATTGAGAGAAGCCTTGGAAAAGATTTTGTCAAACAAAATTTAGTGTTTTCAAATGTTAAGGAAAAATCTATTTTGAGCAATGCAAACCTCAACTCCACTTAGCCAAATGCATATAGATGATAGACTCCACTATTCTACCATAGTATCACTTGCCAATACAATTCAAATGTATTGACCCCTTGTGGCTGTAACTTGTAATGTTGCAGGTTTGATTGAATTTAGTGAAGATTGATTGATTAGGATTACAAAATCTACAACCAACATCTTCCTGTGGCACTTTGAAGATGAAGGACCCAATGCTTATAGTTATTCCGCTGCAATGTAATGTAATAGCCAAATGAGCTATGTATGATGTAATAAAATTATGTTATTCCTGGTTATAAAGTTATATTATGACCTTGTTCTTGATATTACATCTTAACTGTGGATGCTAGCTATTGATCCAGGGACTAGCATTGTAAACACAGCGGACTCCACCTTATATTGTGTAAAGGTTGGGACACTCCCTCTACAAGGACTTTCATGCATATTTGACCACGTATATTTTATCCCTTTAATTGGAATTTCAGTCAAGTGCTATGATCTTATCCAATCATTAAAAGCGAGCATATCATTAACATCACCTCCACTCCTATTTCTGTTATTAGGTGATCTAATGAAATTAAAATCACCCAAAATAAGCCAATCTTCAGTATCAGGAATGTTAAGATTATACATCCATTGGATAAACTGTTCCCTAGCCTGCCCATGACAAGGACCATGTTAAGCAAGACCCATTCTTGTGCAGATTGAGTTGTAGTAAAATGAACAGATAAAGAAAATGGTTCACAATGCATTACAAGCCCAGAGAATACTGCACTTTTCCAGATAATAAGCAAACCACCAGAGGCACCACAGGAAGGGACATAAACAAATTCATCAAAATAAGGAGGGCAACATTCCTTAATAAAAGCCACATCAAAGTGTTCCTTTTTAGAGTCTTGAACACAAACCACAGCACACCCACTAGAGTGGATTGCATTAAATAAATCTAGTTGTTTAGATCTAGCATTAAGACCCCTAATATTCTAGCACAAAACAAACCACTTCTTAGCAGTCTGCATGAAGTCTTCTAGTCTTCCTGGCCACTAGGCTTCTTCACCTCATCAAGAGGTTTCTTGAGCAACTTCTTAGGAGAGATCTTGGAAGGATGGACCCCACAAAGGTTGATCCCAATAGCCTGAATAGTGGGAGTTGGAGTAGAGGGAGGGGTTGGATTAAGGACACACCCCTGATCAATATCCTCATCCACCTTACATTCAGCAATAGCAGGCACCATCCTAGGCTTGACTTTGGACTTTGTTGTCTTCACATCTGAGGGACCCTTAGGTTTGAAACCATCATATTTATTCTTCCTAGCACTCCTCCTCACTTGGTTCTCCACTATAGGTGTTTCCAATTTCCTCTTCTGACCAACAACCACATCCTGATCAGAACCAGGTTTAGCCAAAGTAGTGTCAGTGACAGAAAGATCCCTTATTTTCATAGATGAGGCAGTGCTTACACTAAATCTCCTAACAATTCTCCTGTTCTGCCACAGAGTGAAACTTTCCCCAATAAGCTCATGAAAAGTAGCAGGTGACAACTTTATGGAGGGAAATAATGAAACATCTCTCTGAATCTTGGGCACAAAAGTACTAGACAGCAAAGCCTTGGCCACAGATAGTCTTGCCAGAAGTTCACTATCAATATATGAGTGATCAGCATGAACCATACAATTTAAAGTAAGAGTGGTGCTAACATCTTGCATGTTCATATCATGAATGGTAGAACTTGAGCCAGAGATATCAGAAATGCTGTCATTCCAGTCTTGAGCAGGGCTATCAATCACATTAGTGGCAGGTGGATGCACACCAGCAGAGAAATGTACATATTGCTCAGCCAGAATAACCTAAAAGTTGATCAGAGGAGGATCCACCAACATGTTATCCAAAACAACATTGTGATCAATGAGCATGTGTTGCTGGCCTCCAATATTCTGGTTATTGTTGCCCCCATTATTCTGATTATTGTGAGCACCAAAGGGAGATCCATTCTTCTGCAACCAATTAGCAACATGTTGCTGATAAATTTTATCTGCTGTCAATTCCACACCAAACAGGGGATGTGGGTTGCCATCTTCAGGTTCTGGATCCTCAGGAGGGGGAGGAACATCATGCACATGAGAATTCCAATCAGCAGACCTTAACATAATCACAGGAATGGTCCAGCTATGCCTAGCCCCACCCAAATGCATCATCACGAAACTCTTTGGGACAAACTTAGGATCAACAATCCAGACTTTAGCTAACACATATTTATTGGTTGACCTAGGCAAGTTCCATTCAGATAGTAGACCAAATTCATCACAGGCTCTGTTGATGTAAAAATTTGTCTGATAATCTAGGGGAAAACCAAGAAACATAATCCAAATCTCCCTACCAAAATCAGATAATATCATGTTTCTAGCAGCATCATGTTTGACAAAAGTAACAGTAGTTTCCTCATCCAAAGCAAAATTCAGCCCAATGACAGTATCAGCAGCTAGAGTATCGTGAAGAGTAAAAGAATCAATACCAAAAGGATGATCATCGAGTCGGTGCGGCGGATGACCAGCTTCAACCAGGAGATCAGCAATCTCCAGATGAGTCTGCTCTCTGAACTGTATTGGAATGAATCTGCTGGTTTCAGTGATGACCACATTGTCGTGTTGCAGCGGCGGAACAGGGTTCACCACAAGGTATGAACGAATGCGGCGATTGACTGGGCCTGGCTCAACCGCCATTCCATCAGGAATAAAGGCAAGGGGGTTGACAGGGAAGTTGGCCATGGCAGGAAGAATGGCAGCAACAATGGCGGCGGCAGCAGTCGGAGATATCGAAGGAAATAAGGGTTGCACTATAGAACAGGGAGGAGACGAAACGACAGGCGAAAACAGAGGAGGCGTAGATGTTGGAGAGTTTGTTACCACTAATTCAGGTTTATCTGCTTTAACCACCCAGATTTTCTTGCAACATAAATTGGCCTGTTTATTGTGTCTCTTCGGTCTCCAAAACAAGGTTTGTCGGGTGCAGTTAGAAGCCCAATGACCAATATTCTTGCACCTCTTACACCTCAGCCCATTAGTGCAATCAATAGCCAGATGCCCAACACCAAGACATTTAGAGCAACCAAGAACGGTCCAGCTAGCAGTAGAGCAAGAATCACAAGTAGCACCCCGATCACGACAAGCCAAACAAAACCCAGGACATGTACTAGCAAAGTGATCCTTTAGGCCACAAGAACTACATCGTCCCAAGAGTTTGAAAATAACATCTTTAGGCAGAATAAACGGGATCTCAACAATATCTTTGACTTCATCCTCCGAGTAGCTAGCATCCAGAAGATCCAAAATTTCCTCAAGCTTGACAATCGGCCAGGTAGCACAAACTTTTTCAGAAAAAATTGATCCAAAGAAACTCATCTTTCTCCCAGTCACATGATGTCGTCTAGATGGCAGGGTGCAAATAAAATTTCCAAATGTAATCTCACAACTAGAATGCCCACGTTGAAAGTTAGAGATATTATTGAGAAAACCAGGATTAGAGATCACCTTTTGATCATTGATCTTATCAGACTTCAACATGGATTGATTTTTAAATGTCTGAATATTGGAACTGAAATGCAAAGCACCTCTGCCATGACTATCACAGGATGAAAAAGGAGCAGCCATATTCAACTTGGGAGAATTAAACCCAAACTTAGCAAATTCCAGATTTAATGAATCAGAACTGTCACTAGGAGCACTTTCCTTGAGAAAACTTAGATCGGAGCGAATTCTGGTAGCACTCCTATGTGAAATCTCCACAATCTCTTCATTGGAACTCCAACTAAGACGATTAATAAACCCTGAGATATCTGGATGAATTCCACAAAAAAGAGAGAAGTGGCAAACAAAATCTGGCCAGATCCGATCCTTAAGTCCATATATAAAATGACCCACTTTATTTGAAGAAACCGAGAACTAAAAACGTCGATCACTGAGTTTGAAAACCTTAAAACGTTGCGCCAAACCACCAATGCAACATTGGAGTGCAACACCAATAGATTCTTCAGATAAAGCGAATGAGGCCGAGGAGAAAGAGACCACAAGAAAGAATTCCTTTGCCCCGTCAGAGGTGGAGAAACGAACTGTAGATGCAAACCTTGCACGAACCTGATCCGCCATGGCTTGGCCAGGCGAAAAATCCCAATGGATGAGAGCCTCCATGGGGATGGGAAGAGAGATCACAGAATGGGGAGTAGGATGGTAGGAATGGAATGGATAATGGGTGGCCGGAGAAAGATATCGCCAGCGGTGAGTGTCTAGGGGGTGGGAGGGGGTGGGAGTGTCGTCATGACTTTGTTTACCAAAAACTGCTTTCACCACTAGGTATGGTTTATATGAGTATACAGTTATGTCTTTTGGACTAATGAATGCTTCGGCATATTTTAGGACCATGATGAACAAGGTATTCATGGAGTAATTTGGATAAGTTCATGGTGGTATTCATTGACGACATATTGATATATTCCAGAAATGATGTGGAGCACGAGAAACATTTGGAGCTGATTATGCAAAAATTGAGGGAGCATAAGCTATATGCCAAGTTTAGTAAATGTGAATTATGGTTGAAAACTATTGGATTTCTAGGACATGTGGTGTTAGGAGAAGGAGTCATAGTTGATTCAAGCAAGGTATCGTCGGTTACAAAATGGGAGGTGCCCAAGAATGTGGGAGATATCCGACGTTTCTTGGGACTTGCTGGATACTATAGAAGGTTCATAGAGAATTTATCCAAGATTGCGAAGCCGATGACTGAACTATTGAAGAAGGAGAAGAAGTTTGAATGGACCGAGGAGTGCAAATATAGTTTCCAGAAACTGAAGCGTCTCCTAGTGATCGCACCTATCTTGTGCGTGCCTGACCTTCAGAAGGATTTCCAAGTGTACTGGGACACATCTCGGCAAGGACTGTGTAGTGTGTTGATGCAAGATGGAAGAGTGGTATCATATTTAACTTAATCCTAGTAATCTATTTAACTTGTAAAAATCTTAGTAATTAATATACTGGTCCAAAAATTACAAATAATATACAGTTGAAATCAAAAAATTGCGTAGAATTTGATTCTGTAATAAAAATGTAAGTCTTAAGTATGTATATTTTTGAGTTTATTAAAAGGTGTTTAGTAGTATTTTAATTCCAGAAAAAGATCTGTAAGTCCTTTTTACGTGATTCTTGTTGTCACTTGTTCTAAAACAAGATACCTATGTAGTATTATTTTTGTACAGTTCGAACAACACTATCTACAACAAAGGCCTAATGTTTTTTTATAAGTCCATTATTTATATCAACAATTCAAAATACATGCTTTTGTTGCATAAAATGTTTTCCATGCATGTCATCAGTAGTCATAAAGGCTAGAGAACATACAATGGATATTAAATCCTTGTTTAAATTGTCATGCATGCATTTGTGCATTTGTTATGATTGTGTATGATTGTTTATGTGTTGCAAATTTGTATCGTGTAGATTGTGACGAGTGCAACGCCTGTTTGTGTGAGGATTGTACTCTCGACAACTACCGCCAAGGAAAGTAGTTGCTACTTTGTTCATGAACTGGCCTATTATTTTCTCTTGTGCATGAGTACTATATTTTTGTAACTACATGTGTAGGTAATATTATGCTATGCTATATCCTATGTATTGTGGTAGGAAATCCGTTGTAGTTGAGCCTCATATAGTAGATGTGATTAGACATGTTTTATAGACGGAGAAGGGATCATGTTATGGTGAAGTATATGTTTTGTTCAACTAAAATAATATAATGTCAATGAATTATCTAGGCGGAGTGGTTGGATAGTCAACGAAATGTGAATAATGGTGGGGAGTGCCACCCAGGGCATGGAGAAGGATTAGTTTTCTTTAGTATAGTACCTTACATGTGCAACCATGTGCCAGTAAGAATTGGTGGATGGTTGGACTCAGTAGGTCGTCGTGACCTGAACCCAGCGTAGCCAGAGATGTAGTGAATGGTAGGTTGGGACCGGTGCGCAGTGGGGTTTGGGGATCTAATTCCCCAACGGTCTCTTCTTGGGCTTCTCCCTATCATCACACAATATAAGTGTGGTGGTATGAGCTGGGTTGACTAGGTCACATGGGTAAAGTATACAAACCACTACAGCGTGTAAAACTAAGTGCTTAGTCGTGTCCCCGGTGATGGACAAATGAGTTGCTTGATATCGAGACTATGACATATTCTCACTCATCCTTATTTCTTGGTTACTAAAACTTGATGGGTGAACATAATGGGTTTATGTGAATTAAATTGGTTTAACAAAGTAGGACAAAGTGATTGAAAAATGCAAGCTGGCCAAAGCTACACGAGCCAGATAAGCATGTAGTAGCTAGGTTTATTTTCTCCCTACTAGCGCTACTTGCCATCCATTCCATGTATTGACCCTTCGGGGATTCTACATTTTATGCTGTAGGATATTTCCACTCTGAGTGATCAGCTAGGTCGCGGTACTTCACTCTACACTTGTTCTCTTGTGGGCAATTTGAAGATTGAAGGAGTTATTTATTTATGTTTGATACTCAAATAAGTTTGGGATAGCCTTCGAGCTAAGCATTATTCTAATAAATGATTACTCTTGATCCTTCCTTATTTATGATACACGAATATTTTACTTTGTTATTCATCTATTTTCTATGTGAGCAAATGAACCGATCCAGGGATTGGCATGTTGCATAGAAGCTACAGTCTTTTCAGTACTATAGTGTTACAGTGCCCCATGTGTAGTTTTGGTAATTAATAACAATGCTTAGGGACTTATGTTTGCATTGAGTATTACTTTTAGGATTTGTCCATAGGCAATGCTTGAACCATATGTTGGCTTCAAGGTTGGAAGTAGAACAAAGTGAGGAAGATCAAGGCTTTCAAGGAATGATCCGGAGATTGGTCAAGTAGAAGTTGAGCCTATGGCAAGTGTGTCTTGAATAAAAAGATGATGTGATATCTCATGTGTACCTTGGAGACACCAACATAATAAACAAAGAAGAAATGAAGTTCAATATGTGCCATCTCGAAGAGATCATATGATTGAAGCTTTCTATCCTTATGGTGATCATGGATATATGAGGATATTCCTAAAAGAGATGCTCTTCCATAGTGGAGTATGGGGGAGAAAATTCCAAGTCCTCACCAAGATAGCATAATCCATAAAGGTGTAGAAGATTGTCATCATCAAGACCAAGTCTTCATGGAAGGTTCAGAATGGAATCTCCTGTCTGCCTAGACCGGAATCTCTGGTGTGAAGTGGCATGCCAGAATCTCCGTTGTACAACGATTGGAGTTTCCGGTGTTCCAAAAACTGGAGTATCGGAACAAGTCTCCGGGGTGATCATCAAGAACAAGTCCGTGCCAGCCAGTATAGGGGTACGGAGATTGTCCGGAGATGGACCAAAATTTCCGATGGGAGATGCTTGCATACCGGAATGTCTGGTCTCTAGACCGTAGTCTCTGGTGTGATCATCAATATGAAGTGTAATATGCGCAAGGAAAAGGTATGATCTTGATAGGGTTTGTTTCTTACCGGTCTCGTGGTGTTAGTTGGGGAGACAGGTTTATAGGATAGATAACCGTATGATCAAGAGGGGCTCTCGAGTGAGTAACTTAATCATATCCCTCAGTGAGAGCTCAAACCATTGCATACTTGGCATCATCTTTCTTGGTTATTATACGGTTCTTATCCATGAGAGGATTTAGAGCTTTTGTCAACCTCCATGACAAAATCAAGTTCATCGTAAATGGATTTCATATGCATTCATGATGGCTGTGAAATATAGCCATCCATGTCCGCATTTAAACTACTTATTATTCATATATTTGATGAAATATCTCTCTAAACCCTGCCACTAATGCCTAATGATCAAAGGGGTATGCAATACTTTCTTGCTATTTTTCCCTACGCAGATAATGAGGTATGATGATGGGAATCACAACATAAATTTCAAAGATACACGATTTCCAACACATCAAAGAAACCAACAGCCGTGAAGTGGATCCGGAAGGCTTAACGACCAACTATACGACAGGAAATTTATTACGGCCATATAGTTCCGGCTTTATAGTTGCCATCGACTCCATTAGGTCAAATATAACAACTTTCATGAAGGGACCCCTATATAAAGAGACTTCGGGCAACGAGAAAACAACACTTCTTTTTTACCTCAACTCTCCCTGCCACGAGAATCCGCCATGCCGAAGGAATAGATCTAGATCTAATCTCCAAACCTTCTCCACCACCATAGCCATATTCCACTACTTGTAATAGTAGATCTCTTCTCCAATTTGTGACATTGTAAGACTACTTGCTATCAATCTTATGATCTCTATTACAATGTTTATGATTGTTGATTTCATCTTTGTGTGTGAGTAATCCTCCTTCGGCCTAGCCATGTAGCTTTTTGTGCATGTTATTTATCATAGATGGGATCATGTTTTAGTTTGTATGACATGATGATTATTGTACCCTCTCTTTCCTCAATCTAAGGACTTGTTAGGTACCCAAGACCCCAAGGATTGATCCAGGTATAGGGAGTGTAAGTAATGACTAATCTACAGATTGGCAACCCGAGTGATAGAAGGGGTAGTGTGGTTGTATGTGAGGGATTTACTTGGGATTAACGGTGACATCACTATTCATATCATTAGTTCTCTTTCTTCTATGGATGAGACTAGTAGGTTATTGCTATAAGAGGTTGCGGAGGCGATAACAATTATGGATGCACTGCCCACATATAATTATCTTGCTCTAACAATTACATGCATATTTTATTATTATATTTTATTCCCATCAGATGTTTTGCATAGCTATTGGTGAAACCAAACGCCCTAGGCCCTCTCTCTACATCAACATCAACAACAAAAAGTAATTCTAGAACTCCCAAAAGTCTGTTAAAGTAACTTCACTTTGCTTTCTGCTACCCGAGGATTCGATAAACCTGGGTATACTAGGGAAAAATAATTATACTACATCCATAATCCGGATCGAAGGTATCAACCCATTTTCTGGCGCTGTTGCCGGGGAAGCAATAGCTGCCCTGGTGAGGTTAGTAGGAACCTTGCTAGTTTTAATTCTTGTTTTGAATTTTGTTAGTTTGCTTTCAGTCTTTATTTGAAAAACCAAAAAAATTAGTTAGTCTTTTAATTCTTTTTTTACCATCATTAGTATTTGTTTAAGAAAATCCAAAAATGTAGGAAGTATGGCTGAAAAGAAGCTTGGGGAGTTTGCAACTCCCCACAATGATTATTTGTGTAGTCCTATTACTCACCCAACAATTACTGCTGAAGATTATGAAATTAAGACCCACTATTTATGTTTCGTTCAACAGAATCAATTTGGAGGCTCTACTGTTGAATATGCAGGTATGCACTTAAATACTTTACTGAAATTTGTGATATGATGCGCATTAAAGATGTTGACCCTCACGCGGTCAAGTTGCGCTTATTTCCTTTCTCTCTTGGAGGAAGAGCAAAAGAAGGGTTGCTATCTTTGCCTAGAAATACTATTGCTTCATGGGTGGAATGTACTTCTTTATTTATGACTAAATTCTTTCCACCTGCAAAGACTATGCAACTAATATCTAATATTACTGGTTTTAGACAGGAAGAACGCGAGCCACTATCACTTGCATGGGAGAGAATGAAAGAATGCATGAGAAACTGTCCCAGCCATGGGATGGAAGATTGGTTAATTCTCCATCTATTTTATAATGCTCTTAACCTTGTGTCTAAGTCTATGCTTGATACTACAGCTGGAGAAACATTTATGGGAAACAAATTACCGAATCAAAGCAGCTGCTAGACAATATGCAAGACAACCATGCCCAATGGCATGTGGAAAGATCAAACACAAAGAAGGTGAAATCAGTCACACTTCAAGAAAATGAAGAACTCAATGCTAAGTTGGATGTGCTCATATTAGCCTTCAAAGGTAAGGAAACCTAGGAAAGAGCTACTCCCAAACCAATTATTGAAGAAATAGACTTCATTGCTCGTAATGATTATAACCCTGCTTGGAAGAAGAATTATAATCCAAATTTTTAGAAATACTATTCTAGTCCTGCAGGTAATTCTTATAATAATATGGCATCAAGTAATACTAGTCTCCAAGAAACTCTTAAATCTTTTATGTACTCATAAAATGAGCAAAAAAATATTCTAGTTAAAATAACGGATAACCATGATGCTATGCTTGGTAAATTATCTAACCAAGCTATTAGTCTGAGAAATGATTTGCAGGCCCTCCGAGAAAGAACAAGGATTGTTGAGGCATATCTAGGTAAGATGTCACATCCCAATATTTTAGGAATTGGGACTGGAATTGAATTCATATGCATTGCATAGCATCCATATAAAAATTGCAAGAATTGAATTCTAAAACCCTAACCTTACTAGGTTTGGCAAATATTCCTATAAGGAATAAACATGAATTCTATAAACCTAATATTATTGAACTAAATAAAATATTACAATAATGATATTAAGATTATCTACTTGAATTTAGAAAAAATTGAAAATAAGTTTCACCTCTTTTGGATTTTAAATGTGGAAGTTATGGCCAAAAGAAATAAAAGGAAATAGAAAATAAAAAGAATAAAAAAGGGAACTAACCTACTCGGTCTACCCAGCCCAAGGTCCAGCGCACTCCCTACATACAGCTCGCACCTGCCTACGAGCAGCACACAGCAGCCGCCACCGCAGCGGGTCGGCCCAAAGCTTTCCCCTCAGCAGCCCACGTCCTATCCTCTCTCTCTTCCGCAACGCACAGCGCTCAGCAACACGCGCGACCACCAGCAGCCGCGTACCCTCCGCCGCTCTCGCTGAAGGGTGGACCCCACCCTAGACTCCTTCCCCACGGCGATGGGAGACCCCGATGAACACAGATGAACAGCCGCAATCCCAGCTCTGATTCGGCCGTTTCCGTTGAAAATCTAGACCCCTCTCGCATTCGATGCCTCGATATAAACCTCCTTCACCATATTGTTTGTTTCAAGAAATCGAAAACCTAGCCACCGAATCGGTTCCGATCTAGAGATGCCGCCGCCATTGCTGCTTCCAGGAGGTCAGGGCTTCTATCAATTCCGTCGCCCCTCTCTCTGATGTTCCTCCTATCCTCTCCCCATCTCTGACCGCGTCACCCTAATGCTTTTTCCCCTTGTGCACCACGCCGGAGCACCTCTAATTTCTTGCTGGAGCGTCATCATCGTTCGTCGTCTCCAGCCGCCCACCACCACTGCCCCAGGAATCAAGTGACGACGAGGATAACTCCTTCATCTTCACCTAGCTGAGACGCATCCCGTGGGAAACATAGCCACATCAAGAACTCACTGGAGCACCGCAAGACACCACCATCTGCACCGCCTGAGCTCACCATCGCCGCTATTGACCACTGACGCCGCCATGGACCCCCACTCCTAGAACCTTTTGTTCCTGCGCCACCAGATCTCGAACCAGCGGTCTAGATTAGAAGATCTCGCGAATAGGTATCAACCAATTGGGTATCGCCGCATGTACAGCTACATTGTCGCCTCATCATCCCAGGTCAGCGCCCAGTCAGCGTTGGTCAAATCGCTTTTCATATTAAAAATACCAGAAAATTGTGAGATCTTGTAAAATTTGTATAAAATCGAATATATGTCCAAAAATTATAAATAATATATGGTTGGATTCATAAAATTTTATAGAACAACAATACGAGATTGGATCTAACTTTTACAGCACATATTTACTGTAATAAATAAATTGGTATAATGGATATTTTATACTAAATAAATCATAGTAAATCATCTGTAGATCCTAAAAATACAAATAATATGTCTATGGAATAGTAATTTGATATAAAACATTAATATGTTGTTAGACCCAACTTTTGCAGTGTAGAATTACTGTAGTAATTTAATTAGTTTTAATAGCCTTTTAGAGTATTAAATCTATAGTAAATTATTTGTAGGTGATAAAAATATGAATAATATGTCCCTTGAATCACAATCTCGTGTAGATTACATATATGGGTTTAGTTGTAATTTTAGACGATGTAAACTATTTAAGTGATTTAAACCCTCTTATATAGTAAATAAATCATAAGAAAAGATTTACAACTCCGATTAGGGTGAATCCAATTCCTACTAGTTCATTATAATGTCCTTTATCCAGTACACTTATGATATAAATTTCATACAGAAATTAGTACAAAAGTTTCAACAGAATTATTAAAACCCCTATATTGGCAATACATATTTAATAATAAATATCCTATTGCATTAAATAATTTCTTGCATGCATCATATGATCTAGGAATGTTCAGAGAACTAATTACAACCGTTGTGACATATTAACTCATTGTTCAGAGAAATAATTTCTTGCATGCATTTGTCCATCATTGTTTTGTTTTATTGTGCATAATTGCATTGTTCTAAATGGTATATTTGTTATTCTTTGTTTTAGTCGTTAGATTGCGATGAGTGCAGATTTTTTGATTGTGATGAGTGAAATGATTGTAGTTCTAAGAATTGTTTGAATGACTACATCAACTAAAGGCAAGTAACACTGTTATAAATGTCCTACTTATTTTCCTACGCATTGTAGTTGTTTTTTGTAGAAGTGCATGTGTAGGAATTTTTTGCACTATGTGATATGCTATGTTGTGTACTATTTAGGATATCCTTTTGTATCTTACTTAGTGGAAACATCATATTGTAGTATTCTTAGCCATGCTATAGATTCGAGGTGGAATATCATGTTATGAGTATTGTGAGTTATTGGAAAAGCTATGTTTTATATAATAAAACAAGTACTTAATGAATCACCTGGGTGGAATATTGTTATTGTTGAGTTTGGAAGAAGTGGCAAAAAAGAGGACCGTATCTTTGGCTACCTCTCTCGTGTGTACACTAGAAGAAGACCGCCTAGGCATCATAGAGATTGACATGTTTCTCGTATAGTAGCTTCTAGTACAACCACATGCTAATATGGGCTCTGGCTTGGTTAATCACATAGCGGAAGACCCTTTGCATTTGTATATCTTCAGGTTAACTAGAATTGTGTATTGGAGGTTATATCCTTGCATTGGTGCCCTGTTAGATGTGCTAGCATTGCGTATTGGGAGGACTTTATGGAAAGACTTCGTCACATTCTCAATCCGTAGGTATACCAATTGGTGTGTACTAAACCAGCGGACACTTGTGGCGTCAAGGCGACATTGTGTCGTGTGGGTAAAGTCTACAACTTCTGCAGAAGATATAAATCTAATCGATTAGCCGTGTCCCTGGTTATGGACAATATTGAGCAACTAAGGCTTGAAGCTTATGGATGATCTCGACATTCCAATTTATTAATAAAAATTGTTGGTTTGAACAAGGGAGTAGGAGCACTTGGTGTTGGCCAGTGTGTTCATACAATTTTCAGAAATAATTAAAACTATTCGGAAATGTTAGGATAAAACTATTGCTTTATGCAAATGAGCCTGAAACTCCACTTAGCCAAATATGCATGTACTTGATAGGTTCCATTTTATATCCACATACTAGTGACACTTGACAATACATTCAAAGTATTGACCATTCGTGGTTGCAACCTTTCATGTTGAAGGTTATATCGTTTATGAGTGATCGTTATAGGTCGCGAGACTCCACTCAATGATTGTTTGCCTGTGGCACATTTGAAGCATGGAGATCTACCTTGTTATTGTTTCTTCTATGTAATAAAATGTAAATTCTGGATCATATTCGTTGTATTTATGATGTATAGTTATATTTGGTATTATTTTATACTGTGTGCCACTGAACCGATCCAGGTATTTTCACTATACACATGAACTCAGCCTTATCAGGCGAGGGTGTTACATAATATAACCGAGAGTCAAACTCCCATTCTAGCTAAATTTGCAGGTAAAGCCGAGCCTAATCCGGTAGAAGACCTAAAGATGATAAGAATCCAAAGGGAGGATCCTAAAGAACTTGAGTATAGCAATGCTCCTTCACCAAATTACAGAGTTGAGGATCTTGTATAAAGGATCAATATCAAGATTCTGATAAGTGAAGGAAATGAGGAATCCATGTATCAACACTTTGTTAATTAGGTAGCAATAAAGGTACGTGATCTTGAGGAAGAATACAAGAAAATTGCTAAAAAGTTACCTGTTAAGCTAGATGATATATTTGATCCTACTATTAAGATTAAAATTGGGACTAATGAAATACCTCCACTTTGTGATCTAGTGCAAGTGTTTCAACAATTCTAAAGAGTCTTTTTAATAAGTTAAATCTTGGATCTTTTGAAATCACTAAATTAAAATTGCATCTAGTAGATTCTACCTATAAACAAGCAGTAGGAATTAAAGAAAATACCTTAGTATACATTAAAGGTTGTCCTGCTCTTATTGATTTTGTTATGGTTGACATGCCTGAAGATGCTACTGCTCCTATCATACTAGGCCGTCCTTTCTTAAGAAATATTAAGGATTTGATTAATCTGCATGAAGGTAACGTGAAGCTCCAATTGCCTTCGCGGGATCCTTTTGTTATTCATTTTCCCAAGAAAAAGAAAACCAAACAAGATGAGAAGGAGGCCATCACTTTGAAGGCCAACTATTTTGGAGTGGGTGTTCCACTTATCTAGCCTAAGTGAGCAACATCAAGGTCAAGCTATTGACCATAAAAGAACGCTGCATGGCGGCAACCCATGTGAAATAAAGGTTTGAGTAAAGTTTTTAAGTTTTATGTTGAATAAAGAGTGCTAGAAAACTCCAGTGAGAAAGACAGATTCCATGGTACTAAAAATTCCTGTTTTATACATGCCAATGTTGGTCGACAATTTAGTCTGTCATTTTTCTAACAAAATATGGTGTTTCGCTAAGTTTCAGTCTAAAAAGTAATTCTTGAAGAAATAATTTTTTTATGTATAAAGTACCTTTAACGACCAACTATATGGTGGGAATAAATATTTCAGCCATATAGTTATTTGATCCATCGACAATTTTTTTCTCCAGATATAGAAGGTTTAATGACCAACTATATGGCCAGACCATTTTTGTCTGGCCGTATTGTTCCGGCCATATAGTTACCAGCCGCCACGAAAGAAACCCTAAATTTTGCCGTCAGACCAACTATACGGCGGGAACAAATTGTTCTAGCCGTATAGTTACGATCGTATCGTTGCGTCCGACCACTTAAACACACGGGAAGGTACCCAAAACACCAAAACCTCAATCCTTTTTCTCTCTTCTACCTCCAAACTCTCTCAAAACCTCAAGGGATCTTCACCTCTACTCAATTTCGTTCGATTTCCTCACACACAAGTGATCTACGGTATGTTTCTCCTCTGATCCTCCAATTACTTGTAGAGAATTCATCTTTGATCTATTGGCATTATCAATCTAGGTGGAGACTTATTTTGAACTAGTTGACATGATTCTCTTGCCTAGATTATTATGTTGAGGAGATTCTTTAGTGTGCAATAATGAGGAATATCCTATTCTTATTATTGTTGGATCAAAAAGTTTTATTTTTGTCTTTCTTATTTTCAGAAGATGAAGACAAGGAGCCAAACTCATGGTCTTTCCGCTGCTAGTTCTTCTCGAGCTGCAGCTCAGGAATGCATGGCGATACGATTCATGAATGAGTCCCACCGTGATTGTTTCGACATGATAAAAAATCGAGAAGTTAAGGCAACCAAGTGGGCTTGCCCCTTCATATTGAACCAACTCGGTATTTCTGATGACTTTAATTTACTATACAATAGAGTTGGCCTCCAAAACTTTGTATTTCATGATGCACCTACCTATCATCGGTTAACCATTTAACTTTTAAGTTCTTTGAAAAACACCGTTAAAACATGGCATGGAGAGGTTATGATTTCTTTCTGACTTATGAATAACAGTTATTCATTATCACTTGATGAATGGTGCAATTGTTTTGGTTAACCCAACAATGATCCTAATGTTCTACGTGCATCTTTTACTAGCATATAACCTTCCCCTGAACTCTGCTATAATAGAATGAGCTTTACTTATAGAGTCAGCAAAGGGAAAAATATTCAACATCCTGCTATTCGCTATTTGTTCTATGTTATTGCTAACACCTTAAAGGCGCATAATGAGTTTACAAGACTCAATGAAGAGGACATCTTAGTCCTCACAAAAGCTATTTTCAACTACAATAACTTGTCACTCCACTTGGGAGCAATTCTTGTGTGCTACTTGGAGTACCAATCCTCCCAAATCCAAGGACCAATCACATGTGGAGGCGTCATCACCGTGCTTTCCAATGCCCTGGGCATCGACCTAGGTGAGTCGCAACCGGTGCTAGATGAGCGACATGCTGCTTTTTCTACTTTAAAGGCTTGTGGAATGCTCACTAGGAGAGGTGGTGTTTATTACCTGCATATTGGTGGAGCTGGTATTGTCTCTATCAAGGAGGGATGTGTGCTTTATGACTTGTAGGTTGAGTAGCACCAACCCGAGGAGGAGATTCTGGACAATGATGAGGACCAAGATGAGGAGCAAGAAGTTCCTTATCAAGAGGAGCAGCCACCGAAATGGTTCACTACATATCAAGAATTCCAAGAACTTGGAGGAACCATGGAGGGGATGCATAATGTCGCCTTGAACTTCCGAGAAACAACATGTAACTTATAAACTCAATTTGCGGCTGGAGTTACAAATTTTTCCCCACCTCAATGATTTGAAGGGCTTGTAAAAGCCTAAGCTTGTGGAGGATTTCTATCTATTTTTATTTGGAGTTCATTTTCTTTATTTTATTTTTGAGGTTATTCTTTTATTTGAGTTTATAAGCACTTGTGTTGGTTTCCCCAACACTTTATCTTTAGTTATTTTATGTTTTCGAGATTTTCAAGCCGAGCTTTGCCGTTCCCCTTCTCAAAAACCACAAAAGGATTTATCCATTTATCTTTATTTTCCCTCTTCCTTTTCTTTTAGCCGAGGCTCTCATGTATTTGTAGGGGAGTGACCGACTTCGAGTTTCCATGAAACAAATCAAAAGGGAAGAGAGAAGTGGAACCAAACATGAGAGGTATGCCTTATGACTCCCCACTTTGGAAGTTTGAGAAACCCATGCTAGTTAGTAGTAAATGTTAAGATGTTATATTGGTGGAGTGAGTATCTATATTGTAGTAAAATTTTGTTTGTATGGGTATTTAGTTGAGTATGTTTTGTTCCAGCTCTTGTAGATAACCAAGTCTTGCCTAAAAATTTAATAAACAATTGAAATAAGAAAATTCTCATAATTGAAGACTTGTGTGTTGTAGTGTTTAGTCTTGAAAGCTTATTCCTAGAGACACTCAACACCACAGAAAATAATGATAGACTTGATAACTCTCTTTGAAAGGATTTGTTCAATTGAATTAATGTTTAGAAGTTTTTGTGAGCATGCGAAAGTTTGACTTATGAAATCATCAGAATGATATAGCTTTATGTGTGTCAAACTTCATGGGATGCCACCAAATCTGCTAGCCTACAAACGATTTTCATGAAGGAAACTCCTAGATTTTGGCTATGAGTTGATTAAACATATGTAGCAGCAATGCTATAATGGGTAAGATTCTTGACACTCCCGGGTAGCTGTGTTCATGATGGAATCACTGCTATGGCTAATATGAGTAATCATTATGCAAAAGCAACAAAAATCTTAGTGATTCCATGAGTGTCCATCATATCCTGATAAACTAATAATTTTTTTTGGCATGCTCTCAATTACTTAAGAACTAAAATTATTGAAGGACAATGAATATAAAAGTAGTTCTTATAAAGTCTTGATTTATTGATGTGGGAGAATTGAGATACTTTAGTGTATATGATTTTCATGACGAACTCTCACACTCTCAATTTTACATATACTTTATTGTTCATAGGCAAGCTTATGATTTGATTACATGACATGGAATAGAATTTTACATATCCATGTTTACAATAATTTTGCTGCGCTCTAAGGATTCATGAAACCCGTATGATATGCTTTCCATTACTCTATCTATGGTGAAGTTTTTCATATTAATAAAGTGGAGGAAACACGAGACTACCAACTATGAGTATGATCATCATCTCATTATTTCAGTTTAAATGCTGAGTTCCTTTTTGATTTTGGTTTTCTTGCTCGAGGACGATCAGTTTTAAGATTGGTGAGGTTGATGGCTGTGAAATATAGCCATCCACGTCCGCATTTAAACTATATATTATTCATATATTTGATGAAATATCTCTCTAAACTCTGCCACTAATGCCTAATGATCAAAGGGGTATGCAATCCCTCCTTGCTATTTTTCCCTGCGCAGATAATGACGTATGATGAAGGGAATCACAACATAAATGTCAAAGATATGAGATTTCCAACACGTCAACGAAACCACGAGCCGTGAAGTGGATCCACAAGGCTTAACGACAAACTATACGGCGGGAAATTTATTCCGGCTGTATAGTTGCCATCAACTCCATTAGGTCAAACATAACAACTTTCATGAAGGGACCCCTATATAAAGAGGCTTCGGGCGACGAGAAAACATTGCTTCTTTTCGACCTCAACTCTCCCTTCTACTAGAAGCCACCACACCGGAGGAATAGATCTAGATCTAATATCCAAACCCTTCTCCACCACCATAGCCATATTCCACTACTTGTAATAGTAGATCTATTCTCCAAATGGCGACATTGTAAGACTACTTGCTATAAATATTATGATCTCTATTACAATGTTTATGATTGTTGATTTTATCTCTATGTGTGAGTAATCCTCCTTGGGCTAAGGGATTCAGCCTAGCCATGCAGCTTTTCGTTCATGTTATTTATCATTGATGTGATCATGTATTAGTTTGTATGACATGATGATTATTGCACCCTCTCTTGCCTCAATCTAAGGAGTTGTTAGGTACCCAAGACCCTGAGGATTGATCCAGGTATAAGGAGTGTGATTAATGACAGATCTGCAGGTTGGAAACCCAAGTGTCAGAAGGGGTAGTACGGCTGTATGTGAGGGATTTACTTGGGATTAACGGTGACATCACTATGCATATCATTAGTTCTCTTTCTTCTATGGATGAGACTAGTAGGTTATTGCTATAAGCGATTGCGGAGTATATGACAATTATGGATGCACTTCCCACATATAATTATCTTGCTCTAACAATTACATGCATACTTTATTATTAACTTTTATTCCCATGAGATGTTTTGCATAGCTACTGGTGAAACTGAAGGCCCTACGACCTCTCTCTCTCCATCGTCAACAACAACAAAAAGATCGCTCTTGGTCCGGTGAAAACATAAAAGGAATTCTAAAACTATAGAAGGTCCGTTAAAGTAACTTCACTTTTCTTTCTGCTTCCCGAGGATTCGATAAACCTAGGTCTACTAGGGAAAAGAACTATACAACATCCCTAATCTGGATCGATGGTATCAATTCCCTTTTGTGTTTTTGATATTGGAGGTTTTATAGATTTGTCTTTTTAGATTGATTAAAACTTTCAGAATTTGGTTCGATCCTCCCTTTCTGGGCTATGATGGTTCTCTCCATGATCTTGTAGAGCTCTTTACTATCTTTGAAACGATCCCAATATCATAAAAATCGGAGTCCGGATGCAAAAGTTATGCATGTTTTCGTATTGGTTTTTCTGTTAGTTTTTTTGGAGGGGGGAGCAGAGAATCCAGCCGTGAAGGCCAAAAAATCCGGGAAAAGTGGTCTGCAATGGCGAGTTGTCGGGAGGGTGATATTAAAGTCCTTCCTTTCCCCCAAGGGTTCCGTGTCTTGCATCCTCTCTCTGCTCCATTGTTTCTACCTTCTAGAGCTTACAAGTACTCTCAATCCCTCCTATGATTACTGCATATTGTTGAGGGATTTGAAAGAGGAGATCTAGATCTACAGTCGCACCAATCAATCTCTCCTCGAAGTGAGGGGAACATCTTGGGATCTATATCTTGGAGTCTTTTGTGGATATCCTCCATTGTTCTTCCTCTCTTATCCCCGCATAAGCTTTTGTAACTTTGGTGGAATTTGGGAGAGAAGGACTTGAGCACTTCTTGTGTTCTTGCCATTGCATTTGGTGCATCAGTTTGAGTTTTCTATGGAGGATTTGATTGGTGAATGTGAGAATATTTTACCTCTAGGTTCTTGGAACCCTAAACGATTTAGTTGTTTTGTAGGTTTGTGGATTACTTGGGGCCTCCAATTAAGTTGTCGAGATTTCCAAGCTTGTTGTTGGGACCTTCCATTTGAGTTGTGAGAAGTGCCCCAATCTTATGAGAGGTTCCGGATTACCACCAACAAGTTTACCGATAGTGGAAGTGTGGATCGATCCCGTTGGTGTGAGATACATCGGATAACCAGGGGGGACTTTTGTGGAGTTGGTGGTTTGAAACCACCCCCTCTCCAAAAGAGATGTACTCCATTGTTGGGAGGAACTCAGTAAAACATCGTCGCCTCCGCGTGCCTTGGTTATCTCTATACCCGAGCTCTTACTTATGCATCTTACTTTGTGATAGCCTTCATGCTTGAAGTCTATATCTTGCTATCGCATAGTTGCTTATATTGCATAGTATAACGTGTTGGTGAACATAGTTGAACCTTAGTTGTTCTAGGGTTTGTTCTTGACAAAGTAAATTCTAGTTTAACTCCGCCTTTGTTGAGCCCCTCTCATAAAAAATTTAAACCGCCTATTCACCCCCTTCTAGGCAACATCCATGTCCTTTTAACTCCCTTTGTTTCAAAATATAAGATGTTTTAGTTTTGTGAAAAGAGTGTATCTAGACCCATTTAGTGTGTAGGTTCATTCTGAATCTACCCAAACCTACACACTAAAAGGGATCCAGATACACTTCTTTCACAAAGCTAAAACATCTTATATTTTGATACAGATGGAGTATTAGGGAGAGTGTCTAAGTAGGAGTTTCGGTTTTAGCGAGAGAGTAGGCTTTTGTTTCTTGAGATTTTTTGATCTCTTGTGTTTGCATGAGGCATCCGTTTTTGTACATAACATTCTGCCTTCTACTCCTTATAAAATTAAGGTACACGTCTGCATACTCTCAAAAAAAACTACAAAAGCCTCCGGGGCGTGCTGACAGTTTGATCACTTCTACTGTTTACTAGACATTAAGAGGAAACACAACCCGGATTTGTTTCTCTTGTCAGAAACACATCTAGATGAAGGGGAGGCTGGTGATATTAGGAAAAAAACTAAGGGTGGATCATATGTCATTGTCCCAAGTGGCGACGCTAAAAGTAGGGGTGTCTATATGATCTAGGAGAATGATGTCAAGATCTACTCCCATATGGAGACATTAGACTTCATTGACACGATGATGGAAGAGGACAATGGTGATATCTGGCGGTTTACCGGTATATACGATGAACCGAGTTGGATAATAAGCACAAGACTTACGGTGTGTTTCATGACCTACATGCTCAAGGAAATCTCCCTGGTTAGTTATCGGGGACTTTAACGAGATACTTTACTCGTATGAAAAAGAGAAAGATGCACCCCAGGCAAGATCTAGGTTGCAAGCTTTCCAAGTTACGCTTGTGGATTGCTCCCGGGAGGATACTAGGAAAATTTGGCACGATACGCCGCACCCATGAGACATCAATGTTTGCAATAATTTGATAGGTAATAAGCTAGTTAGTTGAGAAATTGAGTTATCCTGATCATACGAATAAGTGTGCCAACTATGATATACAAGCAGAAACAGATCTTAAAAAAAAGAAACATAGAAGTAGCTGCATGACCAGACTTGTGTTGTGATTTATGTGCACACAAGCCGAATTTAAGTCCACATCTAAGTTTATCTATACAAAATTCGATCATCCAAACCAATTATATATTACGAACAAACTTACCAAAATAGATGATTTTGATCCACTTGGATCAATACGTCATATCTTGATGTGTCAATATGGCTCAATGTCAGCAACCCTGATTGGTTGTCAAAAGGCAAAAATCAGTTGCAATGTTTACTTATCTATTGCTTTTGTTCATGCAACTGTTTGTGGATTAGATAATATACTCCTTACCTCAACATCAGTTGACAAAAACTATTTTACAAAATATGTGTCTTGGCTCATCTTTCTTATTCTGAAATGTTCTGAAATTTCAAACTTGAGCCAATATGACTTTGACACAACAAAATTCTTAACTAGTTTCTATTAACTAAACTATGGAGACCTATATATTACCTCCTTATGTTTAAAGACTGAACTTTCAACTACTCTTATCTCTAGGTTTTCCAAAACTTTTCTTAAAACCTTTTCATTCCAATCTTGGTATAAATAACAAGATGACCTCATCTTACTTCAACTCACAACCTCTTCAAAACACCCATGCTTACCTCAAGCTAGACTTGATGGTAACCTTAGTAGTATTTTGATTGCTTAGCAAGATGAGTTGCCTTGATCTGTTGTCTGATGAATTGCCTTGATCTGCTAATTTCCTTGCTTGCTTAGGAACTAGAGTGAGCTAATCTAGTAGCTCATCCCTTAGGACAAAATCAATGGTTAAGATAACAAAATCTTGAACCAATCCTCCTAATATAGTTATATCTTATATCACTCAACTGACCCTTTAATCTACCTAACCAGATCAACCCTGATCTAATCCTTGTTTTAGCATCCAACTCATCAAATACCAGATGCAAGCATGAATCCTATCTACACCAGATATCCTTCAACATAATCCACTTGATGAAAATCTTGGACCCTTGCATCCTCTCCAAATCCTTCCCGTTTTCATACTAGTCCAAATACACAATCTGCCAAATTTGGCTAAGTCTGAAATCCTTATCTGGATTCAATCTTTGGAACTCCACCTACTCTAACCAGTGTGCATTCTTGAGAATGTACATGAACCATTTTGTAGTACATAATTAGTACTACCAAATTTCACTCTTTCCCTTGGCTATACCATTCTTGTACCCACTCATCCATGATGGTTTTGTAGTCAAGAAACTATCTTGTTCCTGCAAATCATATCATCATGCCTACTTTTGTATAAGCTCACATCCATATGCTACCTCCCCTTGACCAACCATTTGCATGAGTATTACCTACTAACCATGTTCTATGAATCCATATATCACTTGGTTCCAATGGAGATTTTTGCTTATTAAACCCACATGGTTTATGAGGCATCATGACTCATCTGCGATGGCAGCCTTATTTTCAACAAAGTTTACCAACACTTCTAGATCAGCTCAAATACAACCAATCCCAATTCTTTATATCACTATCATATATATATAACTTTGTCTAAATAGCCATATATCCCTTGTACCAAGGTGAGCTCCCTAATCCAACCATGTTTTGGTGGTATAAAAATATCACTGCCCTAGATCCTTCAATCCTTGCCCTCTTCAAAAATCTATCTTGGTTTGAAATACCCAAGTTTGCAAATTATGGATAATTCAAGTTTAAATCATCCTACTTGGATATAATCATTTGCCAAATAATTTCCATAATTATTTGGAACCTAAAACTATTTAAATTCCATTCCTTGCAAAATTCTCAAAATCTTTCCTATAAAGCCAAGTTTGTTTTTCTCCAAATTACTTTTCCAAAGCTAGGCACACTTGATGCCTATATATATATATCCTATCTTTCCAACTCAAACATAAATATTTTTTAGATCCTTTATTATTTCTTTTTGCCATTTTTCTTAAATGGCAGAAACAAGAAATAATAACTTAAAAAATACTTTTCCCCCTCAATAAATTCCAGGAAAATTCTCCAAGGTGGTTTTTGGTATCTAGTACCATATCACACCAAAAACCACAGTGGTCCATTTCAAAAATATCAAATGAGATTCTAGAAACCATTTATGAAATTTTTGAATGAATAATTATTAGTGATCTAAAATTCATCAGAAAAATCCCAAATAATTCTTGGAGGTGTACCATGACCATACCCATCTACCAGTACCATTATCTCACCTTGACTAGATCAAATATTGGAAAGTTCTTCATGATATATAGGATGGAAAAGATAAAACCTTGATGAACTCATGAGCTAACCCTCACCAAGCATCATCGAAACTTGTCCCACAAATGTCCCTAGAACCAGCACACACCTCTCTGGTCGTGGTACCATAGAGCTATAGTGCCCAAACACCATCCCTTGTCCTCTAGGTCTTGGAAGAAAAGCAATGAAGATGGACACCCACATCTTGCTATATTTAATTACTTGTAGCAATCCCCTGTCCCCCTCTGCTCTCAGCCATGACCCATAGCCCCACCATCTCTCTCTCCACCGCCCCTGAAGCCCAACCAGCAAGCTCCACCCCTCCCTAAGCTTCCTCATGGACATGATCTACCATGGACCCTTGTCCATCGGTTTATAAGGGAAGAACCACCCCATCTCCTCTCCCCTCCTTCATTTCTCTCCATGGACACCAGAGCACCCCCCACCAGCCTCTGCTCACTCTCTCTGTCCTCCATCACCAGCGAGATGAAGAACAAGCTTCCCTCAGCCATTTTCAAAAGGTTGAAACTACTAACGAACTAGGAAACCTCCTTCCTATTTCCCTGCTATTACTCACTCGTCTCAGTTAGATCTACCTCCCGATGCCATCTGTTTGCTATAGGAACACTAGAGCAGCCGTGGCCAGCACCTGCCCGAGTTGGAGTTGCACTGGCAGAGTAGGAGTCCTCAAGCCCGTTCTACCTTGCCAAGACCTTCCTGAGACCACAGAAAGCTACCACCTCGCCCTTGTCGACCCGCCGGTGGCATGCGTGCACCCCTGGAAACTCCCCGAACCAAGCACCAAGAGTGCTCACCGGTCTGGTTCCCCGCGTCGTCGCCCATCTTGGATACCCCTGGGGCCCCCCTCCCCAAAGTCCCCCTCATATGTCGTGCCACCTCCTTGCCTCCCCAGGCCTGAGAATCCCCCTGGTGAGCCCCCTGATCCTCCCCAAACTGAGCTAGCGTTTCCCAGCCTCCATAGTAGAGAGGAAGAAGAAGACCACGTGTCATTGAATCTTACTTGAGTCGATACCCCCTCGATATCTGTAACACCCTCAGAATCGTACCTATGCAAGTTTTAGCGAAACCCGCCAAACCCGCATAGAAACGATTCAAAGGTGCCCACCAGGCACTTTCGTGCGGGTGGAAAACGAAGTAATAACATTACACAACAGTCCTCGATGGGACCCACAGAACAGATATAAATACAACACGACTCCATGAGTCAAGAATACAGATATACAATACGAAGATCCAAATCACCTTAAAAATGGTACAGCGTCCGACTACGGACAAGATGCAAATGGGGCTAAGAGCCCTGAAGAATAACCAATGGCGTCCATAACCCTGCCCAGGCCAAGCCGGAAGGGTAACCCTGCTAACGGCGTCGATCTCAAAACCTGCTTAAACAAAAGGGGGTGCCGACAAAGGGCAAAGGAAAAAAAAAGGAGCGTCAGTACTGAGGCCAGTACACGGCGAGGCTAGAATTCGGCGGTCCTCGCCTACATAGGTATGGTGGACTGAGCGGCAGCGGCAGCATGCACCAAACAACCTATAGAGACTCGATACAACGGGCGGTTATCAGAGGGGGATGAGAATGACCTATCCGGATCCAACCTGAAGCTAACACCAAACAAACCCATCCTGGTGTTTCCCCCTCGAGACCAAACGAGGAAGTCAACCGAGGAACTCACACCATTGGCAGTTTTATTTATTCAGTTATCGTTGCAGCAAATACTAGTCAGGTTTAGATAATCATCCTGATAAAGTAAACAGTGGTCACTTTTAGTTAACCATTCCGTTATAGTGGCGACACTTACTAGTCAAATATACAATTGGCATGAGATAACCCTTGAACCCAGCAGTTGTTGGTACTTTTATACAGCCATTTCGTTGTAGTTGCAATACTTACTAGTCAGGTACAATGGTCGCAAGCGACACTCCAAACAAGCAATTGTGGGCAGTATTATTTAGCCATTCCGTTATAGTGAAGCTGATTACTAGTCATTATAAAGTCAAATTTATAGCAATAAACTTTAGTTATGCTTGTCTATGATCGAGATACTGTGCTCCAAGTCGTCCATATCCGCGGACACGGCTTTCAGAAAGTTTTACCCGGCCGGGGTGCACCAATAGCAACACACGCTCGATCAACCTCGGAAAAACCAAACAAAACCCAACGAGGCTTTCACATTGAACAATCACAGGATTCGAAATATTTCAGGGGCCACCCTTAAAGTATAACCATAGCAACGGCCGGGCTCGAGACGGACTTAAGGTTGTGGGGGACGGTGTGAACATCGGGAACCCGAAAGTGTGGCTGGGCTTGTCGACACCGCAGAATCGTGCCACGATCCTAACCAGTACAGTGTGCTCCTCGCACAAACGTAAATACATAAGTAGCATGGCATAAGTACAGGATAGTAATAAAACCTCAAACTAGTTTGTGGCCCCAAGAAATAAGACTGAATCAAGCTCTGGCTCAGGAGGGTCCCATATACCTCCCGGATGTGGATAGCGCGATAAATCAAGGAACAGGTATCAAGTACTCGGGGTCCTACGGGTCACAAGTGGGCGTTCGGAAACCATATATTTTCTATCACCCACCGATGCCTCTGCTTACTTCAATTTTAGTTGTTAAACAGGAATTAAAGTGAGCGAAAAGTAAACTACGATCATCTCCAACATCAATCATGCGGCAAGGCTCCAACAACTGTGGCAATATGACGACACACAACAGCACTTGAGCAAGCGACTCGACGCATAAGTCCAACTATCTACCAAGCAACAGGTAATAGGATGTGTCCAAGGCAATATAAGGCTGCAAGGGATATCACGGGTACGAAAACTAGAGCATCGCAACACAGATAGCAATAGATCAACAGGAGGGAATAAATACTATAAAAGTAAGATAGGTAGAAAGGGGGATATGCTCGCCTGAAAACATTGTTGAAGGTTCATCCGGAGATCGGGGCGAAGATCACATCAACTCAACGGCCTTATCCGCGAAGAAGCAAAACACTAGAACAAACACCGAATGCAATATTTAATACAACGGCAAAAGATCGGCATGATGCATGCATGATGTATGACATGGCAAAGGTGCGATGCAATTAGGTCATATTAAGTGGAACCGGGGTCCCGACAATTAATTAGATGGTGCAAGTTATTTAGATCCCCGCAATTTAAATGTTGTTTTAACAAGGAAAAATATAGCACCGGGTTCGCTACACAAAATTAAATGAGGCCAATATGAGACCAGATTTGCCCGCATATGGGCCCCATATTTAATTATATGGTGAATCGGCATAAGGCCCCCAAACCACATGAATGTAGGCATGCAAGACAATTATTATGCGACAAGTTGTATTATGTTATAAAAATAGGGTTTCGAGAAGGGGTTCACACATTAGGGGTCTCGACGGTCTTGGGGTTCCGGGGTTCGGGGTCGGTCTCGGGGTCCAGGGTCTAGGGTTCGATCTTGGCGTAACATTCTCGACCATCGGGGTAGGTCTTGTCGCAACCGGGAAGCAGGGCTTGGTAGGCGTCGGGGGCGCATCGGATTTCCCCGGTCGGGGGCGTTCTTGTCGCATGCAGATCTTGTCGGGTTCCACGGGGTCGATCTTGCCGTTGCGAGGGTCTCGTCGGGCCCCACGCCATCGAGTCGGTACTAGCGTCCGGGAGCGTCCTCGTGGCGATCTTGCCGTGTCGAGGCTCGGCCTACGGTTCCATGTCGAAGGTCTTGGGGTTCCGCGGTCTTCGGGTTCCGAGAGGGTTCTTGTTGTTCCGCTTCGAGAAGATCTTGTCGGTGGTCTCTGGGTCGCGCAACTTCCACTTGTCCACGAAGAAGATCATGTCGTTCCCTTCCGTGTAGAAGTCCTTGTAGATGCCCCTTCGAGTGTCTCCGGTCCGATGTAGTCTTCGGGCTTGAGGATCAGTGTCGGTCTTAGGACCTGCCTCGATACTGTCTTGGTGAAGGTCTTGGTAAAACTTAACACACACTCATGCTCGATGCCGGTCATGTCGACGACCTCATCCACCAAACGACGTGTCCATGACTGAGGTAACCAAACATCACGAAGGCACCACTCGGAGGCGCGTCTGATGCTACCAAGAGGGTCCTTCGGCTCGCATAGGAGATGGCCATCGGGGCGTCGATGTGCTTGGCGCCCGGAGGAACTCGGAACAGCGACGCTCGCGGGCGGTGCGCGCAGGCCGGCGGGAGGGCCGGTCGCGGAGGGCGGGCGGAGGCAGCTGAGCCGAGGGTCTCCGCGGCGAGGCTCGCAGAGGCGGGGCAGAGCGGTGGTCCGAGACAAGGATGCGGAGGTCGGTGCGAGGCGGGGCCGTGGCGCAGACCAGCGGTGGCCGATGCCGTGGCGCCAGGCGGAGGAGGAGGAGGCGGGGCGGGGCGCGAGCTTGGGGAAGAGGTCGCCGGCTGCGTCGAGGAGGTGGTGCTGGCCTGGGCAGGCGGCTGGGCGGCGCAGCGGGCGCTGAGGAGGTGGCGGGCAGGCGCTGCGTGGCCGGGCGCGGAGAGGGGTCCGCCGGCGAAGGCAGGGTGCTGCAGTGGTGGCGGAGGCCGGGCCGAGGTCGCGGTTGAGGGAGTAGCCGGGGGAGGGGGTGAGCGGCGGGGATGGAACAGAGGGTCGGGGAAGAGAGGAAGTGCGGGGGAGAGAGGAGTGGATGGGGACGACGGGGTCCAGGGGTGGGGCCAGGGACGGATCCCGAGGCGGTTGTCGGCAGGGGGAGGGGTCAGGCGCGCGCGGCTGTGGCGTGTGAGTTGTGCGGTGCGTGCTGAGTGTGCTGGGGCCGGTTGGTGGGGGTGGTGAGAGAGGGAGAGAGAGGGGTGAGGTGGCATCTGGCTATTGGAGGGAGTGATGTGGCCAGCGGGTTGGGTAGTTTAATAGGTAGCTTTAGGATTTAGAAGGGGCCGATTAGGTGGGCCGTTTGTAAAATCCTGGGGGTGGTCGTTCGGGTCGAAACGGCCCGTTCGACTGCCCCCGCTAAAATAATTAATTAAATTATTTATCTCAACCAGCGTTTTTGCAAACTGGCAACGGACAAAACAAAATACTCCGGTGACCCGGGTTTGCGCGATAATTAAGGTGGGGCGTTTTAGAAAACAAAACGGGCTTTGCAAAATAGTTTTGGCAAACAATGCATGATGATGACGATGCAATGCACAAATTCAACGCGATTTTCTAGTAGTGGTTTTGCGGGATGCCACAATTCGACACCACTAACAATGGATCTCGCCCTCGAGATCTGCCTCATGGTACCGGAAGGAAGGTCGGCGAACTGCGTCTTCTCGCTTCGTGTAGATCCTCACGACACCACTAACAAGAGGTCGTTGTCCGTGATCGTCGAGAGAACACTCCGGGGACAAAAGGTTGAAGGTAGAGGTATCCACAAATAAAGCCACCTCTAGCTTCCGTGGACGGAGTAAAATTGCTGGGTCCACTGATTCGATGTACAAGAGCGAATGTTAAGAGTAGTCGGATGGTGATCAGTCCATCGCGCACCCAAACCATTACTCTGCACACGAATAGGCGGATTATGCAACCAACTCTCGGAATCAGACTGAAGATCTCGACAAGCGAGGTTCGGAACAAAGGAGTGATGCAGGCTCTACATCGGAACTGGCGTAGATGATGTCGTCGCGTCGGAAAACACCGGAAGGCACAAACAAGGAACAAAGAATGGTACCACAGCAGACGGATTCATCAGGCAGCTTGAACACCGGACGGTAGAACACCGTTATCAAAGAAGGAAGCGAAACCCTGAAGGTACGACGGAACCCAACCACGAGAAATCCTGGACTCGAAGAAAAGATAAGAGAGCAGATTCAAAACACGTCGAGATAAGAGGAGAATAGCAGAGGGGTAAGGAGTAAAATCAGACCTAATCAGAACTATCCAACCGATTTTGCAAAATAGTTTTGACACTCTACTTCGGCCGTTAGCTAGGTTATCCTACAGGCTGGACTTGTGGGGGTATCGCTGGCTGAGCTCGATACCACTCAGAACACCCTCGAATCGGACCTATGCAAGTTTTAGCGAAACCCGCCAAACCCATAGAAAGCGATTCAAAGGTGCCCACCAGCACTTCGTGCGGTGGAAAACGAAGTAATAACATTACACAACAGTCCTCGATGGGACCCACAGAACAGATATAAATACAACACGACTCCATGAGTCAAGAATACAGATATACAATACGAAGATCCAAATCACCTTAAAAATGGTACAGCGTCCGACTACGAACAAGATGCAAATGGGGCTAAGAGCCCTGAAGAATAACCAATGGCGTCCATAACCCTGCCCAGGCCAAGCCGAAAGGGTAACCCTGCTAACGGCGTCGATCTCAAAACCTGCTTAAACAAAAGGGGGTGCCGACAAAGGGCAAAGGAAAAAAAAGGAGCGTCGATCTTGAGGGCCAAGATGCAGCGAGGCTAGAATTCGGCGGTCCTCGCCTACATAGGTATGGTGGACTGAGCGGCAGCGGCAGCATGCACCAAACAACCTATAGAGACTCGATACAACGGGCGGTTATCAGAGGGGGATGAGAATGACCTATCCGGATCCAACCTGAAGCTAACACCAAACAAACCCATCCTGGTGTTTCCCCCTCGAGACCAAACTAGGAAGTCAACCGAGGAACTCACACCATTGGCAGTTTTATTTATTCAGTTATCGTTGCAGCAAATACTAGTCAGGTTTAGATAATCATCCTGATAAAGTAAACAGTGGTCACTTTTAGTTAACCATTCCGTTATAGTGGCGACACTTACTAGTCAAATATACAATTGGCATGAGATAACCCTTGAACCCAGCAGTTGTTGGTACTTTTATACAGCCATTTCGTTGTAGTTGCAATACTTACTAGTCAGGTACAATGGTCGCAAGCGACACTCCAAACAAGCAATTGTGGGCAGTATTATTTAGCCATTCCGTTATAGTGAAGCTGATTACTAGTCATTATAAAGTCAAATTTATAGCAATAAACTTTAGTTATGCTTGTCTATGATCGAGAATCATGCTCCAAGTCGTCCATATCCACGGACACGGCTTTGAAAGTTTTACCGGCGGGTGCACCAATAGCAACACACGCTCGATCAACCTCGGAAAAACCAAATCAAAACCCAACGAGGCTTTCACGGTGAACAATCACAAGATTCAGAAATATTTCAGGGCCACCCTAAAGTAGAACCATAGCACGAAGCCGGCTCCGAGACGGACTTAAGGTTGTGGGGACGGCTGTGAGCAGACGGGAACCGAAAGTGTGGCTGGGCTTGTCGACACCGGAATCGTGCCACGATCCTAACAAGACAGTGTGCTCCTCGCAAACGTAAATACATAAGTAGCATGGCATAAGTACAGGATAGTAATAAAACCTCAAACTAGTTTGTGGCCCCAAGAAATAAGATGAATCAAGCTCGCTCGGGGGGTCCCATATACCTCCCGGATGTGGATAGCGCAATAAATCAAGGAACAGGTATCAAGTACTCGGGGTCCTACGGGACACAAGTGGGCGTTCGGAAACCAAATATTTTCTATCACCCACCGATGCCTCTGCTTACTTCAATTTTAGTTGTTAAACAGGAATTAAAGTGAGCTAAAAGTAAACTACGATCATCTCCAACATCAATCATGCGGCAAGGCTCCAACAACTGTGGCAATATGACGACACACAACAGCACTTGAGCAAGCGACTACGACATGCAAGTCCAACTATCTACCAAGCAACAGGTAATAGGATGTGTCCAAGGCAATATAAGGCTTCAAGGGATATCACGGGTACGAAAACTAGAGCATCGCAACACAGATAGCAATAGATCAACAGGAGGGAATAAATACTATAAAAGTAAGATAGGTAGAAAGGGGAGATGCTACTTTGAAAACATTGTTGAAGGTTCATCCGGAGATCGGGGCGAAGCTCACATCAACTCAACGGCCTTATCCGCGAAGAACCAAAACACTAGAACAAACACCGGATGCAATATTTAATACAACGGCAGAAGATCGGCATGATGCATGCATGATGTATGACATGGCAAAGGTGCGATGCAATTAGGTCATATTAAGTGGAACCGTGGTCCCGACAATTAATTAGATGGTGCAAGTTATTTAGATCCCCGCAATTTAAATGTTGTTTTAACAAGGCAAAATATAGCACCGGGTTCGCTACACAAAATTAAATGAGGCCAATATGAGACCAGATTTGCCCGCATATGGGCCCCATACTTAATTATATGGTGAATCGGCATAAGGCCCCCAAACCACATGAATGTAGGCATGCAAGACAATTATTATGCGACAAGTTGTATTATGCTATAAAAATAGGGTTTCGAGAAGGGGTTCACACATTAGGGGTCTCGACGGTCTTGGGGTTCCGGGGTTCGGGGTCGGTCTCGGGGTCCAGGGTCTAGGGTTCGATCTTGGCGTAACATTCTCGACCATCGGGGTAGGTCTTGTCGCAACCGGGAAGCAGGGCTTGGTAGGCGTCGGGGGCGCATCGGATTTCCCCGGTCGGGGGCGTTCTTGTCGCATGCAGATCTTGTCGGGTTCCACGGGGTCGATCTTGCCGTTGCAAGGGTCTCGTCGGGCCCCACGCCATCGAGTCGGTACTAGCGTCCGGGAGCGTCCTCGTGGCGATCTTGCCGTGTCGAGGCTCGGCCTAAGGTTCCATGTCGAAGGTCTTCGGGTTCCGAGAGGGTTCTTGTTGTTCCGCTTCGAGAAGATCTTGTCGGTGGTCTCTGGGTCGCGCAACTTCCACTTGTCCACGAAGAAGATCATGTCGTTCCCTTCCGTGTAGAAGTCCTTGTAGATGCCCCTTCGAGTGTTTCCGGTCCGATGTAGTCTTCGGGCTTGAGGATCAGTGTCGGTCTTAGGACCTGCCTCGATACTGTCTTGGTGAAGGTCTTGGTAAAACTTAACACACACTCATGCTCGATGCCGGTCATGTCGACGACCTCATCCACCAAACGACGTGTCCATGACTGAGGTAACCAAACATCACGAAGGCACCACTCGGAGGCGCGTCTGATGCTACACAGGAGGGTCCTTCGGCTCGCACAGGAGATGGCCATCGGGGCGTCGATGTGCTTGGGCGCCCGGAGGAACTCGGAACAGCGGCGCTTCATGGCGATGCTGAGCGAGGCGGAGGGCGGAGGGCGGGCGGAGGCAGCGGCGCTCTTGAGCCGAGGGTCTCCGGCGAGGCTCATGCAGGCAGGAGAGCAGGCGGTGGTCCGAGATCAGGCGGAGGTTGGGTGCAGGCGGGGCAGCGCGCAACCCTTGAGTGGCGCTTGGCCGGCCAGGCGGAGGAGGAGGCGGGGACGGGGCATGTGAGCTTGGGGAAGAGGGTCGGCTGCGTCGGGAGGAGGTGGTGCTGGCGGGCGGGCAAGGCGGCTGGCAGACGGGCGCTGAGGAGGAGGTGGCGGGCAGGCGCTGCGGTGGCGACAGGCGCGGAGAGGTCCCGCCGGCGAGGCGGTGCTGATGGTGGCGGAGGCCGGGCCGAGGTCGCGGTTGAGGAGTAGCCGGGGAGGGTGGCGGGGATGGAGCAGAGGTCGGGAAGAGAGGAAGTGCGGGAGAGAGGAGTGGATGGGGACGACGGGGTCGGGGTGGGGCAGGGGCGGATCCCGGCGGTTGTCGGCAGGGGAGGGTCGGGCGCCTTGGCGGGCGTGTGAGTTGTGCGGTGCGTGCTGAGTGTGCTGGGGCCGGTTGGTGGGGGGGGTGAGAGGGAGAGATAGGGGTGAGGTGGCATCTGGCTATTGGAGGGAGTGATGTGGCCAGCGGGTTGGGTAGTTTAATAGGTAGCTTTAGGATTTAGAAGGGGCCGATTAGGTGGGCCGTTTGTAAAATCCTGGGGGTGGTCGTTCGGGTCGAAACGGCCCGTTCGACTGCCCCCGCTAAAATAATTAATTAAATTATTTATCTCAACCAGCGTTTTTGCAAACTGGCAACGGACAAAACAAAATACTCCGGTGACCCGGGTTTGCGCGATAATTAAGGTGGGGCGTTTTAGAAAACAAAACGGGCTTTGCGAAAATAGTTTTGGCAAACAATGCATGATGATGACGATGCAATGCACAAATTCAACGCGATTTTCTAGTAGTGGTTTTGCGGGATGCCACAATATCCTCCACTCACTGATGCATGGGCCCCGTCCCCACCCCTTTTAAATCCTTCTCCTACGTCTAGTTCAGCCGGGTGGGCCAAATCACTGCCTCATGGCCCATCCCCCTTCCGGACCAGGCCTAGACGCCCCTGACCTCTTTTTCTTTTTTATTCCCAGATTTTTCTAGTAGCTGTTTGATTTAAATCCATTTTAAAATGTAAAACAACACCAAATTCCTAGATCCAAATTTTAACAGACCTCTACATGTTTTCTTCAATATGTAGTACAATAACTGTGCCCAAATAATGTCTATATTAATTATAGTAAATAACGCACCAAATTATGTACTTTTCATAAATTAATTCCCTCAGAGAGTTTGGTAAATACAAATGGAGTAAATCCACTTTGTACTGTTAGGTATCTGTGATACCTTGCATGACACCTTGACCCATGCCCACTTGCTTCTCAGTTTGATCCTAATAAAAAATAACAAAAACATGTCAAATCTGCCTTTATGAATTTCTATAGGACAAACCAAAATGGTTATTGAACTATTTCCAACTCCAAGAACACATGCATACCAATATTATACACAAGCAGACCAAAATTTTACACTCCTTAGATGATTTATAGGGAATTAAACTATTATGTGCATTGTTTATTTACTAATAAAATCACCTCAGTAGCTCTGCATATCCAAAAAGGGTGATTACAATTTCTGGAGAAGGGTATTCTGAATACCTAACATGCCTCTTTGGAATCACCACAAAATATCCTATATATTAAATCTTATGAAAAAGACAAATTTCAACCAGAACTGACTTTGGGAATTTCCTGAGGGAAGTATGGTAAACATTTCGCGATGATTCCAACTCCAAGTGAACCAGTCCATCAAACTCTACTTATCCACCCAAGGAATTAATTTTTGGAGCTCCAAAAAATTTCTGGTGATTTATTTCCTAAAACTAGATATTTTAACATAAGAAAATTCATTATAAATCAATGGAAATTGATAAAATAGTGAAACCACTTTTTTGGTTTCATTTTATCAATATCTATCTGATGGTATCATTATTATACAATTATATCATACAAAATATGGTCGTGATCCAAAACCCCTCTCCAAGATAGTTTCTAGACTATAAATCCTAATGGATCCTCTTCCAATGCCTCCAAGTCTTTTACCAATCTCATCAAACCAATCATCCATCACCCTACTGTTCTATATCATATGTTTATCCTTTTCTTGTTGTATGTATTGATGCATGTATGCCTTGTGTTGATTGATGCATTATTTGTTTGCGTGTATGCTCGATAACGGCGATAGTTGCAATTGTGTGACGCCAAGAAGAAGGAAACACCGGAGTATTTTTATTATTACTATTGGTATTCTGAGTATTCTGGTATTCAAAATAAGCCCATGGGCATCTTGTTGGTCACAAGAAAGCCGCCATTCCCGAATTCCTATTTTGATCTACTCTTTTATCTCTTGTTTGTATCTTGTTTATAAACTGCATAATTACTTGCATGGTTTGTTTTAAATAAAACAACGATAATAACTTGGCTCCTCCAAGTTATGAATAAGTGTCCATTAGGACGCTCACCCTTTGTGACACCCACTTTTACCCTTTAGAATGAGGGTAGGATGATTATCATCACACCTCCTTGGAAACTACAGTTTTAAATAAACTATTTTTGTGTTTTACCCTACTACAAAGTTCCCAAACTAAAACCCTTGTAAAGAGGCATCGTTTCTGAGTGGATGTTTTACAAAACAAAATATGAAGAGGGGAAGGAGAAAGCCGGGCAAGAGAAAGAGAAGGGATGTTTTATGCCTTTACCGGAACAATTTATCCGTGCAACCACACTACCCCAGGAGCTGGGGCTTAGCTCGTAGTTTATGGTATTTAGCCGGGGAAACTTGTACTTGCTAATTGGGAGAAATCCCTTGAATTCCGAGTGGGATCTACAACAGATCAACGGATCTGGGGCCTATAGCCTGCTAAGGCAGGAGTGTCGGTGCAACAATTGGATCTCCCGTGGACGGTATGGTTAAGGAGTGGAGAAGGAAGTGGAGTCAAATTACTAAGCGCCAAGCTACAGTTTGGGTATAGGCTTGTATGGGAGGTAGGAATATGGCGTTGGGCCACATAATCGTTGCCGGGGAGAACAAACCCAAAAGGAAAATCCGCCTTTGCTACGATGGAAAAATGAAAAGTTAGGTTTGATTATCCGAACCCCCGTTTACCATGTGTAGAGGGACGTGGTTGTATCCCAGCGGATGTATTGATTCTTGTGGGTAAAGTGCACAAACTATTTTGTTTTGTTTTGACCATACATAGTCTAAAATGTTTTAAAAGGGTTTTTCACTAAAACTGTTTTCAAAAAGGTTTTTAACAAGGATGTGGAGATATCCAAACTTCTAAATGGAGACACGTTTTAAAAACTCTTTTTGAACAAAGTTATAGAGAAGCCATTTTAGGATTTTCGACAAACAACTATAGTATAGAGTTGACATGGTTATACCCTACGGTACACGACATTAGCATACCTGGTCCATCCCAAGGAAGGCCCACAAGAATATACGTGTCATGTGGAGATTTTCGGGTGGCCCAAGCCCATGACATCTTCGGATCCTTGGAGAGCATGACTAGAACAGATAGTATATTCAAAGGGGCAAACCCTAAACTTGTAACCAACTTGATCTGTGCCCGAGACCTGTGTAACTCTATATAAAGGCTAGGAGGGCAGAGCGAGGAGCGCCAATCCTTTTTCCACTGCATACACACCTCCACGCCAGATGTCATCTGCGCATCCCTATAACCTTAGGTTCCACCGTAATCAAGAGCAGACAACAGGAGTATGGTTTTCCCTCCGGGGGCCTGAACCTGGGTAAATCTCGTTTCTCCTGGTTGTTTGTCTGTTAACCGTTCCGTGATCTCCAGCACCCCCATCTTCTCCAAAACCCAATCTCATAACAATGGGCATTGACAAGTTGAAACCTCATCAATTGGCGCCATCTGTGGGAATCGGGGGCGCTGATTGTGTGATCGTGACGGTCCCAACCAAAGCAATCTACAACTCCTCGGCTACGGAGAGCCATCTCCTCTTCGACCCTTTCGACTTCACCCCCACTCGCCAGCCACCATGAAGAACTTCAAGTCCGGAGGCGACGGACTCGAGATCCTGTTCGTGAGCTTCTGCTTCCAGGTGGGACAGACCGGCACTCTCCGCCTCCCAGAACGGGTGCCACTGCCATCGATCAGGCCCTCCTCGTGGGTCCTGCATCCCTGCGTGCTACACACGTCAACGTCGATAGAGGAGTCATATGACAGCAATAGTTGCAACTCAGATCTGTGCGACCCCCCGTCGGATGAAGGCACCTACTGTTTCAGATCCAAAAGCTGCGGCAGCAGCGATCCAAGCCGCGAGCACTACCAGTGCACCGTGGTCATCCAAAGCGAGGTGGAACAGCCACCAGGTTCGAGTTCCCACGTGATGCCACCCAACCTATAGGGTAGAAACGGAGAAAACAGGAGGCAACCATCCCCCCGCCCAACGATGACAACCCCAATGCCCATCAAAAAATTCACCTCAGCGAGGAAGGATGGAACCAGGCACGTGAAGCCGTGGCAGGCAACAAGATCCTGCCTGTTGATGCTTCACGGGACCTCCGGATGGCATACCACCTACTCCTCATCGAAGAGCACAAAAAGCAGGTGAAGATGCAATAAGTACTCGATAAACGCAAGCAAGCGACCTTGGAGTATAGCGCGCGGCGAGCTGCGCTCTCCGCCGCTGGGGGATCCAGTTTGCATGGCAACAATGCCAACAAGCATCGCTCTCGCACAGAGCACATGGATCCCGCTGCACGTTGCGAGGTCACTCGAACCCTCAACATGTCCTTCATGGAGATGGACGCCAACGGCAACGTCATCCCGAAGACGCTGCAGGCTGCGATCATGGCAGCCACCACATATCTCGCATCCCATACACCTCTGGTGGGGGACCCGAAGAGAGTATGCACATGTCCGCACTAGCCGGACTCAGACTCGTTGGATGTGCACTCCACGAGGAGGCTCCTACGGAGCCAAAGAAGAAGGCTACGGTCAAATTCAACTGTAGCCCCACACCCTCATCTGACGAGGACGAGCATGATCTGCCTCGACGATGCAAGAGCCCAAGACGTCGCAACCGCGACTACGGCGCTCATGCGACCTCGCTCAACGCAAGGTCGACAAAGCGCGTGCCAAACGCGCGTGCTCATCCGAATCCGAAGAGGATGATGATGGAGAACTCTGCCGAGCTTGATGCTTCAGCAGATCTGTTCGGCGAACACGGATGGCGAGAAACTTCAAGCTTCCTTCGAACACTCCGAAGATCGATGGCACGCAGGACCCTAAGGCGTGGCTCAGCGACCAACTGTCGTCCGTCAAGCTGCATGGCGGAAACAAAAACACTGCCATGGAGTGCCTTCAGCTGCAGCTGACAGGCGCAACCCGTATCTGGCTCAGCAGCCTGTCCTCGCGTTCCATCCGAAGCTAGGAGGAACTGGCGTACAGTTTCATCCGAAACTTTCAGGGTACCAGCAAGAGGCCAGCCTCGATCGAGGAGCTGCAGGCCTGCACTTAACGAACAGGCGAATCCATTCGCTCGTACATACTACGCTGGTCCAACATCAAGAACTCTGCGACATACATCTCTGAGGAGGGAACGATCGATGCCTTCAAAGATGGCGTCAAACGCCAGGACTTCCAGGAAGAACTTGGGCGAGTCAAGCCCAAGACACTCGACCACCTCATGGACATCACCAACAGGTGGGCATTTGGCGAAGATTGCGTCCACCGAGCACACTCGGATGAGGAAGAAGACCACGGCCACAGACGCGAGCGCCGTAAGCGAAGATCGTGCATCTACGACGATCACGACGGACCCGACATGGTCGCGGCTAGCTACGCCGACCGCCGCAACGAAAACAACCACATCAGCGGAGGATACCATGGAAACAACTTCCGCGATGGAGGACGCCCAACGCAAAGATGGCAACGCCACGGCCGCGACGATGAACCCTCGGCATACGTCAAGTTGTCGTTCCCATGAACCATCCACTTCTACATCAACAAGCAGGATGGCAAAAATAAGGCCAACCACATGCTCAAGGACTGCCGCGAGTTCTAGAAACTCAGCGAGGTCTTCGCCCAGATGAGACAGCAGATCCCGAACGCTGGGTTCGGACACGCACCCGCACCAGGCGACATCACCCACGGAGCTCCTCCACCACCACCCGTGGGACCTTCGAATCACGCGATTGTGTAACATACCACCTTTTGTATAATATAAATAAGATATGTTTGAGCATTGCATGCAAGCATAATACTTGGATTTTGGTTTAATCAAGAAAGAACCAAAAAAAACCCTAAACCCTAACTCCTCTCTCTATTTGAAACATTCATCTGTTTTTGAAAAATAGTTGGAAAGAAACACAAAATGCATGGAGCCCAATCAGTACCAAGGGACCCTTAGTGTTTTCAGTTATATTATAAAAGTTTCTATGATTTGAAATTATTCAAAACAGATTTAAAATTCAAAATATAAAACGAAACCAGAAAAACAGAAAAGAAAAAGGTTTTCTAGAAATAAAACATGTTTCTAACCTATCTGGGCCACAACCCACCTCTCCTCTCTCTTTGCAGCCAAGCGTAGCACGGAGCTGCCCAAGAGCCGGCGCACCTCAGCCCATCTGGCCCGTACCCCTTCGCCGTCCTTTTCTTTTCTTATTCCCCGAGCTGCCGGCGAAGCAGCTGCCTGGCAGCGCCCTGGCCATCGATCTCGCCGACGCTGCTATGCGCGCCGCCGCCTGTGAGGATGAGTATAAGGACCGCCGCGTCGAGCTCTTCCTCCCATACCTGTCTCATTCTCTCTCGTGGCATCTGTGGCTTTTCCCCAAACTCGACGAAACCCTAAGCCTCGGGCTCCATCGTACCCCGCCATTCCCGACCACCCCCTCGCCATCTGAGACCTATGCCGGCTTCGCCTCTCCACGCTGATTATCCCTGCCAGAGGAATCGACCGGAGACGCACAGAATCGTCGCCATCGACTTCACCTTCCCGAGCTCCGGCCACCGCCTTCTTCGTCGATTCCGGCCGTTCTAGACCGCCCCCGGCGTCGCCGTCTCCACCATCGCGCTCTGGGTGAGATACTGGTTCTCGCAGACCCCTCTATCTCCTCCCTCTCGCTCCTTGGCATCCTCCCCACCGTGCACCGCCACTCGCCGCCTTTGTCCGTCGTCGCATCGCTGTCTCCGGCGACCATTTTCTGGCGGCGCCATCATGGTTTGACTCGCCTTGTTCCCCTCTTTCCAACGCCCAGCACCACAGCCTCTCGCGTGCGCTCAATCGCCCGCTCCATCGTCGATCTGAGAGCAAGCCATTGATGATGTCAGCATGACATCATCCTGATGTCATATTCCTTTTTATTTTTCTTTTAAACGATTTCTATAATTAATAAATATATGACAGGTGGGCCCTTCCTGTTAGGGTTTTATTATTTTCTGTAAATATTTTATGAAATGATTAAAAGTCTGACATCTGGGCCCAAGTTGGAATTTATTTTAAATATTCTAAAAGTGATTAAAATGAATTAAAATTTCAGGAATTCATAACTAATTCATTTTAAATCAAAAAAGACAAACAATATACCAAAATGATTAGAAAAATGAAACCTATCTAACTAAGTTATAATCATACAATGTAATCAACTTTGATAGCACGTTTAATTAGAATAACTAATTGAACCCCACCGGTGATTCCGATGATTCCCCTGTTTTAGGGTTTGGACCTTTGGAACCCCCTTTAAAGTGACCAAGCATGTTTTAGGGTTCAATATTGTATGAGCATTACACATTCCATGTGTTGAGTGTTGCTTTCTCTTTTTCGGTGATTGGTTCTCGCGAATAGGAACCGAACCCGAAGCTGAAGTCAACGCCACCGAAGAGCAGTACCAGTCCAACAACGGACAAGGCAAGCGAAGCCCCACTCATACATATGAATCCTATGTTTACAAAGTATTTCATTCTCGTCATATGCATTCGGTTCAACAGTCTTTTATCAGTAGACAGAGTAATCCTATCTGATGCATGTTTTCCTTTGTGAACTATATTACCTGATCCACCGCTCCTAGCATAACTAGGGTTTGGCTTATGAGCATCGCTAGCGCCACAGTTCAGTCAAGCTTAGCCATGCTTAGTGGTCTGATGCTGATCATTCATGTGATGCACAGGAGATGCGAATGAATCTAGTATGGTAGGATGTTGTGATGTGATCAGATATGAATGATAAACATGCTAAGGCTTGTATGGGAGGCCACGTGGGTTGTGGTTTTTGTAGTCCCATACTTGCCACCCTTAGGACCTGCTGTTCTCGCCTCTGGAACCAAGACGAGCGTACAACCACACGGGGGCCTGGAAACCCCCTCGACTCACTAACTTGCCTAGTAGATTCCATGAGTCACATAGTTTGGGCTTTCCATTCGACATGCGCATCTTGGTTGTTCTTGAATGGAGGTGAAGGAGGTGCATTCATAATAGGTAGGTAAGCGTGGCCGGGAATAAGAGATGCCCGAAATCCGTAATCTTGAACCCTGCACACATCATTAGGGACCGGCTTCGGGACTTGACCCGTTATGGAGGCATCTCCCTAGTGCATGACTCATGGTCTCGGCGAAAGCAAGGTAAAGGTCCTGGTCAACCACTCTCTGCTGGCCTTCCAAGGAAGAGGGCTAAAAATTAGGCATTAAGAATCGATTGCTACGTGTGGGTAAATTGTGCACCCCTGCAGGGTTATTAATCTTTTCGAAAAGCCGTGTCCACGGTTATGGACGACTTGGGAACGGATTCTGTGATCATAGAGAACAATAACTGAATGATAAAACTTGCCAACTAAAGTGAGATCCGTAATACTTCCTCGGGGTTGTTAAGGGGGTAGTCCGGGAAGAGAGGTTCAGTTGATGATGATACTTGGTGGATATCAAAGATGATTCTAAGAGCTAGAGTTGAAGTCTTCTTATCCCCTTTTGAAAAATGATCTGACTAGACGATTTTCTTCTCCCCCTTGTTTTGAAAACAAAAGATGGCTTTATGCAAAATAACTCCATTAGCCATAAGTCTTGCGGAGTACACCCTGTACTCAGCCTTGCTTCGTTGATGTTTTCCGACAGATGATGCTACTCCAACTAAAGGTGGTTTCTTGGTCGAAGTCGACGAGTAATCGGGGTTCCCGGGCAGCAGCCTAGGATCTATGGAAGGGTCGCTACTTCTGTTAAGGCCTCTTAGGCCCTTTGCTAAGTTTGTTGTTTAGAACAACTTGTTTGCTTCCGTTGTTTGATGTAATGATGGGTCTGTGACCCTTGGCTTGTACGACTGGTTTGTAACTCTCTTAAGAGTTTACCTTATTAATGTATGGTCTATATGTTCTGTAATGTTACCGATCTTTCCCTACGCGTTTTGGAATTTAGGTTAGGCTTATATCAGATGAGGATCTGGTATTTGTCTAGCCCTGATCCCGGGTCATGACAGATTTTGGTATCAGAGCAGGACTGCCTGTAGGAAACCCTTCTAGCAGGTCGATGTTGAGTGTAGAGTTTGAGAAAACTATTTTGAAATCTAAAAACTATTTGCAAAACTCTGATTAGGACTCTTTTTATTCCTTATCCAAGGTTGTTCTATTGCTGAGTTATCTTATCTCATTTGATTTGCAAGGTTTTCACTTCTCGTCTATCATTTCGAACTCTTAGGATATATGGGTTTGGGTTGTTTTTTCCCTAGTACTCTGTACTTGGTTGCAAGGATCAGAGTTTCTAAGATATATATGTGCAATTGAAGCATTGTTTTTCAACTTTGCTAAGGATGCCTCTAATCCCGCTCTCAATTCTTTTGTGACTTGTTGGTATCATATCATGCTTGCATTCCATTGTTATAGTTTGTATCTAAGTTGGTAGCGTATACGTTTCGTATGCTTGTTCTACTGCCATACTTAATGCATTGATATAATTTTCATCCACATGTTCACCTCTACCATGATCTTTTGATATGGATTTGCATCCTTTGTTGTACCTTTTTGGTGAATCCATTCTCATGGTTTCTGTTTTCTCCTCAGGATGCCGTCTGGTACTCGTGGTTCTGTTGGCCGTCGAGGAAACAACAATGCCGATCAGGGACTTCCACCACCTCCCACAATGGCTGAGGTTCTCAACAACATTGAGACCAATCGTCTGAGGAATGAACGCCTTCTGGAGCGTGTGGCACAGAACACTGAACGTCGTCATGACAACTGTGTCACACTTGGAGATTTCATCCGCTCTTTTCCTCCAATCTTCACCCACTCCAAGGAGACCCTTGAAGTGGATGATTGGCTCCGCACCATAGAGTGCAAGTTCAGTGCTCTTCGTGTCAGTCGCGCTGATCGTGTCAACTTCACCACCTATCAACTGTAAGGTGAGGCTGGTGTTTGGTGGGAAGGTTTTCTGAATCTGCAAGCTCAGGGATTACCTATGAGGAGTTTGTTGCAGCATTCCGTGCCTCTTATATCCCTAAACCCGTCGTGGATCTCAAAAGGAGGGAGTTTCTGGATCTGACTCAGGGGTGCAAGGATATTGAAACCTATGTGCGTGAGTTTACTCGTCTAGCTCGCTATGCAACCAGGGATGTGACCAATGATGAAGATAAGCAAGAGTTGTTCCGTCAGGGACTTAACCCTGCACTTCACTACGAGTTGTTGCCCTTCAAGTTCCAGTCTTTCTAGGACTTGCACAATCAGGCTCTTACTCTGGAGCATGGAAGGAAGGATATGGAAGTCTCTCAGAAGCGTGAAGAAGGAAATTCTCGTGTTTCTTCCTCTAGTAACAAGAAGCGCCGTGTCTTTGTTCCATACAGTGATGTGCCTCGTGCTCCTTATGCACCCAAGTCCTCTGTCAATAATTATCGTCAGTCACAGCCAAATACTGGTGGAGGAAATTATCGTTCTACTGCTGGTTCTCACACCGGAGTTACCTGCTACTCGTGTGGTCAGCCTGGTCAATACTCAAGGGAGTGTTCCCAAAGGGCTGTCGGACGCCATGATCACCAGGCAAAGAAGAATGATAAGGCTCAAGGTGCTTCACGTGGTCGTCTGACCCATTTCACTGTTGAGGAAGCTCGGGAAGAGCCACGCGTCATGCTAGGTACACTCCGTGTCAATTCAATTCTCGCAACAGTCTTGTTTGATTCTGGAGCATCACATACATGCATATCACAAGATTTTGCGCAAATGCATGATATCACCTTTCAAGCTATGGACTCTCCTCTAGAGATTATAACTCCTGGGTCTCGTTGGACCATCTGGGTTACTCATGGGGTTGAGATAGATATAGCATATCAGAAGTTTCCCACTTCCCTCATTGCACTCAAGTCAACTGACATAGATGTTATTCTGGGCATGGACTTGTTAACCAAGTATCAAGCCGTCATTGACTGTGCACTTAGAACAGTTGTTGTGACCTCTCCTGCTGGCATAACAAGTACTGGACTGATGGTTCAAAGTCTCCGTCAGAAGTCTTCAAACCTTTCTCAGAGTTGTATGCCATGGATGTTTTACCCACTCTCGAGGTCCAAGATGTCCTTGTAGTCTGTGATTTCCCGGATGTCTTTCCTGAAGAGTTTCCTGGCATGCCATCTGATTGAAGTGTGGAGTTTGTCATAGAGCTAGTTCTTGGAACTGCTCCTATCTCCAAAAGACCTTACTGCATGCCTCCTCAAGATTTTGTTGAGTTAAAGAGGCAACTTGAAGAGTTAGAGGGTCTAGGATACATCCAACCTAGTACATCCTCTTGGGGTTGCCCTACCATCTTTTTCAAGAAGCGGGATACAAATATCCCAAGATTGGTGGTTGATTATTGTCCACTCAACGCGGTGACAATCAAGAATAAGTACCCACTTCCCCGGATAAATGACCTCTTTGATCAATTAAGTGGTGCCACTGTCTTCTCCAAAATGGACTTAAGATCAGGGTATCAAAAAATCAAGATCAGAAAGGAAGATATCCCAAAGACAGCATTCACAACTCGTTATCGTCTTTACGAGTATAGAGTGATGTCCTTCGGGTTAACCAATGCCCCTGCCACATTTATGAGGCTCATGAACTCCATCTTCATGGAATATCTCGACAAGTTCGTCGTGGTATACATTGATGACATTCTAATATACTCCAAGACCGAAGAAGAGCATGTCGAACATTTATGTTTGGTATTAACTAAACTTCGTGAACATCACCTCTATGCCAATTTTTTCAAATGTGAGTTCTAGTTACAAGAGCTCGTCTTCCTTGGTCATGTTGTGTCTGCAAGTGGTGTTGATGTCATACCAGATAAGGTTTAGACCATTATGGAATGGAAGTCACCTACTACAGTCAAGGAAGTATGAAGTTTTCTTGGAATGGCTGGATATTACCGCCGATTCATCGAGAACTTCTCCAAGATAGCGAAGCCTATGACTGATCTCCTTAAGAAAGATAAGAAGTTTGAATGGTCAGAAAAGGCAGAAGAAAGCTTTCAAGCTTTGAAAACTAAGCTAACCACCGCTCCTGTGCTTGTCCTTCCGGACACAAGCAAGGACTTCGTCATCTATTGTGATGCTTCACTTCAAGGGCTCGGTTGTGTGTTGATGCAAGATGGTCATGTAGTGGCCTATGCTTCTCGGCAGTTGAAGCCACATGAGAACAATTATACAACCCATGACCTCGAATTCGTTGCTGTTGTTCATGCTCTTAAGCAATGGCGATGTTACCTCATTGGTAACCATTGCGAACTTTACTCGGATCATCAAAGTCTGAAGTATCTCTTTACCCAGCCAGATCTGAATGTCAGGCAAAGATGATGGTTGGAACTCATCAAAGATTATGATTTGGGTCTCAACTATCAACCCGGCAAAGCCAATGTCGTTGCTGATGCGCTAAGTAGGAAGTCTTATTGCAACAACCTGATGATTTCACAAGCTCAACCTACTCTCTACGAGGAAATCAAGCGTCTTAACCTTGAAGTAGTTCCTTGTGGATTCGTCGCTAACCTTGAAATAAAATCTTCTCTCGAGGATCAAATCAAGTAAGCTCAAAATCAAGATGCTGAGGTTACCAAGATCAAAGAACGTTTTGCAAGCGGTGAAGCTAAATGTTTCTCCGTCAATGATCAAGGTATCCTATACTTCAGTAACCGGCTAGTGGTTCCAAATAGTCGGGAAATCAAAGATCTAATCCTACTAGACGCTCGCGAATCCCCTTTGTCCATCCATCCTGTTGGTACCAAGATGTACCGAGATCTCCGTCAAAGATTCTGGTGGAGTGGAATGAAACCAGAAATCGCTCGCTTTGTTGCAGAGTGTGACGTTTGCCGTCATGTGAAGGCTGAACACCAAAGGCCTGCTGGACTTCTGCAGCCATTGAAAATCCCTCAGTGGAAATGGGATGAAATTGGTATGGACTTCATTATTGGACTCCCAAAGACACAATCTGGACATGATGCCATATGGGTAGTTATTGATCGACTATCCAAAGTTGCCCACTTCCTAGCTGTTCGGGAAAGCATTACTGCAAGCCAATTGGTAGAGCTATATGTATCCCGGGTCTTCGTTCTTCATGGTGTTCCCAAGAAGATCATATCTGATCGTGGAAGCTTGTTCACTTCCAAATTCTTGGATAGTATCCAACAAGCAATGGGAACTCAAGTTTCTTTCAGTACATCTTATCATCCTAAAACCGGTGGTCAGACCGAAAGAGTGAATCAAATTCTTGAAGACATGCTCAGAGTGTGTGCCATAGCCTTTGGAAATAACTGGGAGAAATGTCTTCCTTTCGCGGAGTTCTCCTATAACAACAGTTTTCAATCCAGTTTGGGCATGGAACCTTTCCAATTCCTGTATGGGAGAACTTTTCGAACACCGCTGAACTGGACAGAAACTGACGAAAGACAATTCTTTGGTCCAGACATGATCAGAGAAGCAGAAGATTAAGTTCGCATAATTCAGGAGCGTCTGAAGGCCGCTCAATCCCGTCAGAAGACCAACTACGATCGTCATCATTTTGATGTTCATTATGAAGTTGGTGATCAAGTTTATCTCCGGGTCACTCCTATGAAGGGTGTCCATCGATTCGGTATCAAAGGCAAATTGGCTCTCGCTACTTTGGTCCCTTTCACATTCTCTCCAAGTAGGGTGAGCTTTCCTACCAATTGGATCTACCTTCAACTTTTCCAGAGGTTCATGATGTTTTTCATGTGTCTCAACTCAAGCGTTGTCTCAAAGATCCCATTCGTGGTGTAGACCATGAAACTTTGGATCTCCAAGATGATCTAACCTACCGAGAATATCCTGTTCGTATCCTTGATGAAACCAAGCACAAAACTCGTCGTCAAACCATCAAGTTCCTGAAAGTTCAATGGTCTCATCACTCAGAGTCAGAAGCAACCTGGGAACGCGAAGATTGTCTCCGATCTGAGTACCCTGCCTTCTTTTCTAAAACCTAGGAATCTCGAGTCGAGATTCTTGTAAGTGGGATAGAGCTATAACATACCACCTTTTGTGTAATATAAATAAGATATGTTTGAGCATTGCATGCATGCATAACACTTGCATTTTGGTTTAATCAAGAAAGAACCAACAAAACCCTAAACCCTAACTCATCTCTCTATTTGAAACATTCATCTGTTTTTGAAAAATATTTGGAAAGAAACACAAAACGCATGGAGCCCAATCAGTACCAAGGACCCCTTAGTGTTTTCAGTTATATTATAAAAGATTCTGTGATTTGAAATTATTCAAAACAGATTTAAAATTCAAAATATAAAAGGAAACCAGAAAACAGAAAAGAAAAGGTTTTCTGGAAATAAAACAAGTTTCTAACCTATCTGGGCCGCAGCCAACCTCTGTTCTCTCTCTCTGCAGCCAAGCGTAGAACGGAGCTGCCCAAGAGCCGTCCCACCTCAGCCCATCTGGCCCGTACCCCTTCGCCGTCCTTTTCTTTTCTTCTTCCCCGAGCTGCCGGCGAAGCAGCTACCTGGAAGCGCCCTTGCCATCGATCTCGCCGATGCTGTGATGCACGCCGCCGCCTGCAAGTATGAGGATAATGACTGCCGCGTCGAGCTATTCCTCCCCATACCCGTCTTACTCTCTCTCGTGGCCTCTGTGGCTTTTCCCCAAACTCGACAGAACCCTAAGCCTCGGGATCCGCCGTACCTCGCCATTCCCAACCACCCCTAGCCATCCGAGACCTCTGCCAGCTTCGCCTCGCCAGGCTGATCATCCCTGCCAGAGGAATCAACCGGAGACGCACGGAATCATCGCCATCGACTTCACCTACCCGAGCTCCGGCCACCGCCTTCTTTGTTGATTCCAGCCGTTCCAGACAGCCCCCGGCGTCGCCGCCACCACCATCGCGCTCAGGGTGAGCTACTGGTTCTCGTAGACCCCTCTGTCTCCTCCCTCGCGCTCCCTGGCATCCTCCCCACCGTGGACCGCCGCTCGCCGCCTCTATCCGTCGTCGCATCGCCGTCTTCGGCGACCATTTTCTGGCGGCACCACCATGGTTCGACTTGCCTTATTCCCCTCTTTCCAACGCCCACCACCGCAGCCTCTCGCGTGCGCTCAATCGCCCGCTCCATCGTCGATCTGAGAGCAAGCCATTGATGATGTGAGCATGACATCATCCTGATGTCATATTCCTTTTTATTTTTCTTTTAAATGATTTATGTAACTAATAAATATATGACAGGTGGGCCCTGCCTATTAGGGTTTTATTATTTTCTATAAATATTTATGAAATGATTAAAAGTCTGACATGTGGGCCCAAGTTGGAAATTATTTTAGATATTCTAAAAGTGATTAAAATGAATTAAAATTTGAGAAATTCATAACTAATTCATTTTAAATCAGAAAAATACAAACAATATACCAAAATGATCAAAAAAATGAAACCTATGTAACTAAGCTATAATCATACATTGCTAATCAACTTTGATAGCAAGTTTAATTATAAGAACTAATTGAACCCCATAGGTGATTCCGATGATTCCCCTGTTTTAGGGTTTGGACCTTCGGAACCCCCTTTAAAGTGACCAAGCATGTTTTAGAGTTCAATTCAACAATATTTAACTTGTCATATCATCCATATTTTATGAGCATTGCACATGCCATGTGCTGAGTGTTGCTTTCTCTTTTCCGGTGATTGGTTCTCGCGAATAGGAACCGAACCCGAAGTTGAAGTCAACGCCATCGAAGAGCAGTACCAGTCCAACAACGGACAAGGCAAGCGAAGCCCCACTCATACATATGAATCCTATGTTTACAAAGTATTTCATTCTCGTCATATGCATTTGGTTCAACAGTCTTTTATTAGTAGACATAGTAATCCTATCTGATGCATGTTTTCCTTTGTGAACTATATTACCTGATCCACCGCTCCTAGCATAACTAGGGTTTGGCTTATGAGCATCGCTAGCGCCACAGTTCAGTCAAGCTTAGCCATGCTTAGTGGTCTGATGCTGATCATTCATGTGATGCACCGGAGATGCGAATGAATGTAGTATGTTAGGATGTTGTGATGTGATCATATATGAATGATAAACATTCTAAGGCCTGTATGGGAGGCCACGTGGGTTGTGGTTTTTGTAGTCCCATACTTGCCACCCTTAGGACCTGATGTTCTCGCCTCTTGAACCAAGAGGAGCATACAACCACACGGGGGCCTCGAAACCCCCTCGACTCACTAACTTGCCTAGTAGATTCCATGAATCACATAGTTTGGGCTTTCCATTCGACATGCGCATCTTGGTTGTTCTTGAATGGAGGTGAATGAGGTGCATTCATAACAGGTAGGTAAGCGTGGCCGGGAACAAGAGATGCCCGGCATCCGTAATCTTGAACCCCGCACACATCATTAGGGACCAGCTTCGGGACTTGACCCGTTATGGCGGCATCTCCCTAGTGCGTGACTCATGGTCTCGGCGAAAGAAAGGTAAAGGTCGTTGTCAACCACTCTCTGTAGGCCTTCCAAGGAAGAGGGCTAAAAATTAGGCATTAAGAATCGGTTGGTACGTGTGGGTAAAGTTGTGCACCCCTGCAAGGTTATTAATCTTTTCAAAAAGTCGTGTCCATGGTTATGGACGACTTGGGAACGAATTCTCTTATCATAGAGAACTATAACCGAATGATAAAACTTGCCAACTAAAGTGTGATCCGGAATACTTCCTCGGGGTTGTTGAGGGGGTAGTCCGGGAATATAGGTTCAGTTGATGATGATACTTGGTGGATATCAAAGATGATTCTAAGAGCTAGAGTTGAAGTCTTCTTATCCCCTTTTGAAAATGATCTGACAAGACGAGTTTCTTCTCCCTCTTGTTTTGAAAACAAAAGATGGATTTATGCAAAATAACTCTATTGGCCATAAGTCTTGCGGAGTACACCCTGTACTCAGCCTTGCTTCATTGATGTTTTTCTATAGATGATGCTAATCAAACTGAAGGTGGTTTCTTCCTCGAAGTCGACGAGTAGTCGGGGTTCCCGGGCAGCAGCCTAGGATCTTTGGAAGGGTCGCTAATTCTGTTAAGGCCTCTTAGGCCCTTTGCTAAGTTTGTTGTTTAGAACGTCTTGTTTGGTTCCGTTGTTTGATGTAATGATGGGTCTGTGACCCTTGGATTGTACGACAGGTTTGTAACTCTCTTAAGAGTTTACCTTATTAATGTATGTTCTGTAATGTTACCGATCTTTCCCTGCGTGTTTTGGAATTTAGGTTAGGCTTATATCAGATGAGGATCTGGTATTTGTCTAGCACTGATCCCGGGTCGTGACAGATCGCGCCCGTGCAAAACAACGGCGTAAACAGGTACATCACGCCAAAAGGGTCCCTGATGATCCAAAAGGGGCGCCCAACAAACAGGGTGCAAAAGAAAATCACCCGCCAAGTCAGCCTGGTTGGTACCGCCCCACCCGCAATACCTGAGTACCTCAGCGGTTCGGAGTCCTGCATCACATTCAGTCGTTCGGATCACCCCCGCCAGATCCCTCGCCTAGGACATGCTGCCCTGGTGCTCGAGGCGCAGATCGGAGGGTTGGAGATGAGCCGCGTCCTCATGGATGGTGGTAGCGGCATCAACCTAATGTTTGCTAGCACCCTAGCAGCAATGCGGATCCTGCTGTGCAGCCTGGAATAATCCGACACAATGTTCCATGGCATAGTCCAAGGGAAGGGCATATTCCCCCTGGAAAAAATATGGCTCGATGTCATCTTCGCAAACCTGAAACTTTCGGTGTGAGCGGCTCGAGTACTAAGTGTTGGACTGGCCATCACAGTACCATGCCATCCTCGGGCGCGTGGCATTCGCAAGATTACTGGCAGTACCGCACTACACGTATGCCAGGACCTAGTGGCGTCATCACGGTCCAGGGCAGCTTCACCCGATCCGACCACTGCGATAGGGACTTCAACAAAATCTCCCAGTCGTTCGGCATGCAGGAGGAGCTCACAAGTCTTCGAGAGGTGACAGACAACGGGGCACCCCCAGTCTCCAGGCAAAACGCACCCGACATGTCATTCGACTCAACAGTCAACACAAAAAATGTGCAGGTCCACCCGACGAACGCCTACAAGACGACGTTGATCGCCAACCACCTAATCCCCACATAGGAGAGCGCGCTCGTGGAATTCCTCCGTGAGCGCTGGGAAATCTTCGCCTGGTGTCCTGCGGACATGCCAGGACTTCCCAGGGAATTCGCCGAGCAAGCACTCAATGTGTTTCTAGACGCCAAGCCCGTCAAACAGTCCATCCGACGATTGTCCGAGCCACGGGCCGAAGCCGTCGGAGTCGAAGTCAACAGACTGCTCGACGCTGACTTCATCCGGGATATCAACAAGAGCGAGTGGCTGGAAAACACTGTGCTGGTCCCTAAAAAGGACACAGACATCCTGTGGATGTGCGTGGACTTCAAATCGCTCAACAAGCACTGATGCGAGAAACTCTCCTTCCTTGACGCCTACTCAGGCTACAATTAGATTCGACTAAAGGTCGAAGATCAGGAGAAAATGGCGTTCATCACGCCGTTCGGAGTATTCTGCTACAACACAATGCCCTTCGGGATGAAGAACACAGGTGCCACGTATCAGTGGTGCATGAAGGCATGCCTGAAGAGCCAGATCGGCCGCAACATATAGGTCTACGTCGACGACATAGTAGTCAAGACAAGGAAGGCCAATACATTGATCGACGATCTCCACGAGACATTCAACAACCTCGATCACTACAATATCAAGCTGAACCCAGAAAAGTCCGCCTTGAGCGTCCCATCTGGCCAACTGCTTGGCTACTTCGTCTCTCAGCGAGGGATTGAGGCGAACCCGAAGAAAATCTGGGCCATACTCGCCATGGAGAAGCCGAAGAACCTCAAAGGTGTCCAGCAGCTCGCTGGGCACATTGCGGCGCTGAGCAGATTCATCAGCCACATGGGTGAGAAGGCCCTGCCTTTCTCCCAGCTGCTACGCAAAGCAGAAAAATTCGAATGGACACCTGAAGTAGACGACGCATTCGAAGATCTGAAGCGGCTGCTCTCCACCTCGCCTGTCCTGGTCACACCAAAGGAACGCGAGCCTGTGCTGCTATACGTAACAGCCACACATCAGGTGGTCAGCACCGTGCTCATGGTCGAACGACCCGAAGATGGCAAGAACCACGGGGTCCAACGCCCAATCTACTACCTCAGCGAGGTATTGACACCAACAAAATAGAGGTACCGTCACTACCAGAAACTCGCCTACGGCGTGTTCATGACGGCTCGTCGGCTGAGCCACTACTTCCAAGAGCATCAGGTGATGTACGTCAACGAGGCGCCACTGAACAGCATCCTGAACAACCCCGAAGCTACAGGGCACGTAGCCCTGTGGGCCATCGAGCTGTCCCCTCTAGACATAGTCTATGAGAAGCACCATGTGATCAAATCTTAGGTCCTACCGGACTTCCTCGTCCACTGCTGGAGCTACAGCTTCCGGACACCCCGGATATGACGCAGTCATGGACGATGCACTTTGACGGCTCCAAGCGCGAGGCTGGAGCAGGAGCCGGGGTCATACTAACATCCTCGCAGGGCGACAAGATGAAATACGTCCTCCGGATGAAATTTTGGGCCTCCAATAACAAAGCCGAATACGAGGCCCTCATCCACGGCATGAAGATGGCCAAGATCTACGGCGCAACGCGCCTAGTCATCTACGGTGACTCGAACCTTGTCGGCCAGCAGACGATGAATGAGTGCGATGCACACGTCGCTAACATGATTGTGTACCGCGCACTCTACAACTCACTCGAAGGAGACTTCGATGGCTGCGAGATTCGGCACGTTTGAAGAGAAAGCAACGAAGAAGCCGATAGACTCGCCAATATCGGCTCCACCTGCGCACGGGTGCCACCAGGTGTGTTCCTCGAACAAATCTGCGTGCCTTCCATCAAAAGGAAATTCCCCAAAGGATCACTCGAAGAAGCAGAGCACTTAGGGGCTGCGCTACCCGAAGGACAGGAAGGACCCGAAAAAATCAACACGGAGGTCGCGTTGGTCAACCTGATGCAGGTCATGGCAATTGAAGAAACATGGACGCAACCATACCTTCGGTAACTGATACACAGAGAATTGCCTGATGACCCGACAGATGCCTGGCGCATATCTCGCCGGTCCAAGGCCTTCACCATAATCAATGGCGAGTTGTACAAGCGCATCATTTCGGGTATGCTCCAAAGGTGCGTCACCATCGGTGACGGCTAAACCATCCTCCAAGACATCCACGAGGGAATCTGCGGCCATCACGTGGGCAGTCGCGCCCTTGTCGCCAAAGCTCTACGAGCTGGGTTCTACTGGCCAACGACCATGAACGATGCAAAGGACATCGTCCTAAGGTGCAACGGCTGCCAGAGGTTTGCAGACAAACCACACGCACAAGGATCGGACCTTAGGACCATACCCCTGGCCTAGCCCTTCACCCAATGGGGCCTCGACATGATCAGCAAACTTCCCAAATCCTTGAAAGGAGTCCACGTCTACCTCCTGGTCGGAGTCGACAAGTTCACCAAGTGGATCGAAGCCATGCCTATTACCAACCAAAAGGGCAAAACGGCCGTTAAGTTCTTCGAGTCCATAGTCTATAGGTTCGGCGTGCCGCACAGCATCATCAGGGACAACGGGTCAAACTTCATCTCCAAATAATTCCAGGACTTCTGCAAAGGCCTCGGGATCAACATATCATATGCCTCCATGGCGCACCCGCAAACCAACGGGCAGGTCGAAAAGGCCAACGGCCTCGTAGGCGGCGGCATCAAGAAACGCCTACTCAGGTCACTCAAACGGCTTGCGGGAGCCTGGGCAGAAGAGCTACCCTCCGTCCTCTAGAGCTTGCGCACAACGCCAAACAGCTCGACTCGCTACACACCCTTCTTCATGGTGCACGGAGCCGAAGTCGTGTTACCTGCAGAAGTACGCCATAAGGCCCCACGGGTCGTCACCTACAGCGAAGTTGAATCGACGGCCGCACTCGAAGACACCGTCGACACACTCGACAAGGCACGCAACATCTCCGCGGCTCGCTCGGTGGTCTACTAGCAAAGCCTCCGCAACTATCACAGCCGGCAGCTGCACCCAAGGTCCTTCGTCAAAGGAGACCTCGTCTTACGACTCAAGCAAGAGCGGCCGAAAAAGCTCGAGTCACCCTGGGAAGGACCCTACGTCGTCACCAAAGTCATCTCAGGTGGCGCCTACCGCCTCAAGCACGTGGAGTCTGGAGTCGCATACTCCAACCCATGGAACGCGCACAAATGCGACGCTTCTACCCCTAGATATCCCTCTTTTCTTTCAATAAGGCTACTCCTCCAAGGCTACTCACCCGAACAATTTACCTCCCCATTACGATATGAATAAAAGCTAAGTGTCTCGCCTAAAAATTTATCCCTTTTTTCTCACACTACTTTTTGTTGCAACACACTCGGGGGCTCCGCCTCACCTCACGACTTCGTCGACTGAGGATAAACGTATGTACACCTGAGTAGCTGATCACGTCAGGCTAACGAAAAGGGCATCCATACAACCAAGCACCACGTGCTAATACAAATAACCTTTACAACAAAGGGCACAACAAGCCTACTCCAAGTATATACAAGTTTTACATCTATATTTTTTACAGGGACTACCTATTCTAAAGGATCACCTGCGCCCGATGCTCAAAAAGATCTACAATCTCTTCGACATACTTCCTAACAGCCGTGTAGTGTGGGCGCATGTCCCATAGGCCACCATCCGGTCAAGGGGGCAGCCCAGCCGCCACACCCGCAAGATTAACATCAGGGCGATGCAGCCGCACGAGGGAAAGTGCGGCCTTCACCCCCACAACCAACTGGTGCCGCACCAACTCCCTGACATGACCCACGTCTTGAAACTTCGCCAGCAAACCACATAGAGTCGAAGGCGCTTCATCAAGGGGAAACATGACATGTAGAATCGACGCCAGAGAAGTCTTCACCTACCGCAGCACCCGTGACACCTGGTGAGCATGGTCCTGCACACTCGCAAGGACAGTGGCCCAGTCACGGTCCATCTAGAAAAAACCTCCGGATTCCATATCCTGCTAGGTCAAGCAGTTGATCTGAAATGCAACGCGCTCCTTCTCCTCCCTCGGAACAAGGTTGACACCTGAAGAAAATACAGAGTAAGATGACACGCACAACAGGCACATCCGAAAACGAGCAGCAGCTCAAGGAAACTTACACTACAGTTGCTCGGCCAACTACCACAGCTCCCCCATCAGATACTCCTCCCTGGTGGTAGTCCGCTCCGCCTACGATTTCCACACATCCGCATGGCCTCGGATGCCAAGTATCTCCTTCTTAAGACTGCGGGCGAGGTCACGAAGAAAAACAAGCTGCGACGCATCATCCAAAGATGGTCGCGGCTGCGGTGCAGACGAAGTATCGACGGGATTCTCACCCGAAAGTCCCTAAAGGAAAACAGGCAAGAGTTTGAACAACATATGACCGAGCAACAACTCGAAGCATCATTTATATACAACAAAAGGCCACTGCATGGCACAAAGGAATTGTTCGACAAATATTACAGCAAAGGAACAAGACAACTATCCTAAAGCTACAACGACAAAACCTAAGCAGTCGCATCCGGAGTGGCCTCAGAGCCAGAGTGCCTGCTCTTGACCTCCTCCTGCTGTTTCGCCGCATACTCCGCCAGAAGGTCAATGAGCTGTGGCCCATAGCGCTTACAGGGAGAAGCGTAGAGAGCAAAGGCTACATCGGAAATGTCAGGAGCCGTTGGCATCTAGGAGGTGACCTGATGAAGATCCAGCTCCACCCCGGACACCATGGCCATAGCTAGCCCCATGGAAGCATCGATGCCCTTCTGCTTGCGCTTGTAGGCCGTAGGCGCATCCGCTGATAGCGCATCCACCAAAGAATCCACATCCTCAAGGGCAGCACCCTTGGGAACGATCTCCTTGTAGAAGGGCCCGAGGATCTCCTTAGCCTTGGCAAGGGATCTAGCAGCAGTACCGCAGCGATCTTCGACTGCCGTGGCGGCATCATCTGGAGCGCTCCCATGCTCCAAGGACACTGCGATTGAATTCAATGCCTGAGGAATATGGAGCAAAAGGAAGACAAAGTAGGAATCGAATAAGGGCATGGAGACAGAGCAGCCAAAAAAACCAAAGACATGCAAAAGCACTCACCGGAAACGGCCTTGGCAGCATCCATCAGCTTCTCGGCCACTTCCTTCTCGCGCGCAGCCGCAACAGTGGAGAGCTGCTCTTCGCGATCCGAAGCTTCCCGCTGAAGGCGCTCCTTGGCCGCGGCTACGTCAGCCAACTGCTGCTGAAGGCGCTCTTTCGCCCCAATGGCATCCTCAGCCTTCTTCTCCGCTCGCCGAAGACTCTTTTTGAGAGCATCAAGCTCGCGAAGGGCAGAGTTATTTTCATCTGCAAAAGCACCAAGAGCATACATAAGCAACACAAGCTACAGACACGCAAACAGACGAAAAAGAACAATATCGATTCAGCACGTACCTCGAAGTTGCTGCATGCTGGCTTCCAGCTCCAGATGTTGCTGCACAAGCATACTCGCACTATGGACAAAGGGCTAGGGAAGGAAGTAAAATAAAACAATCAAGAAGGAATCAAGGAAAGGGCTAGGGGCTGCGCCCCGCAACGAGCACAACATCGAACAAAAACGACCAGACAAAGACTCGGGGGCTCCCCGCAGGAAAAGAGGGAAAAAAGTAACTTACATGCTCAGACGGCTACTCCGAAGGTCCCGGTGTAGTCTTCTGGGAGACGATCACTCGAGCCTCCTACGGAGAGGGCTTCGGAGCATCGCCCCCAGAGGTGGCCACCGTTTGAGAAGGAGGGGGCGTCAGTTTCGACTCCCCTACGGCCTCCTGAGTAGCCTCACTAAATGATCCCTCAGAGGAGTGGCTGCAAAGAAAACACCAATCAAAAGAAATAAGACAAGAAAGTAACGAATGACATTCAAAGGTACTTACGAGTCCATGTCTCTCAAGTAAAAAACGGGCAGTGCCCTCTTCTCTTTATTCTCTTCCTTCTTTCTCTTCGCCGGCGGCTGCGGCGCTACAGCCCGCACGGGCACGTCTGGGATAGGTTAGGAAGAAGCGCTGTCACCTCCGATGTGGCGCACAAGGAAAGGCGGGTCCCTCGGTGTCGGTGGAGTCGAGGCATCCGAAGATTCACTCGAGCTCCGTCCCCGCTTATGGGTCTGCCCCTCGCTCGCCTCGGGGGCTTCCTCTATCGGTGACTGCGCCGGCGGAAGCTCGGACTCGGAATCCACAACTTCGTTCTTCGAGGAAATCGGAGACCTTTCGGGTAGTGGAGGCATCATGCCATCCACCTTGACCTCCTGCACAATGAATACATAAACGTTCAGTACAAGCAATCAAAAGGAAAAGGACTCGAAAAAAGGCGCTACGCGCACGACGCAAATCTACACCTGTGGAACTAGACTCGCAGCACTGAAAGGGGGCGTCAGCGACTTCCCCGGAAGGTCCTCGTCGGACTTGTACTTCAGCAGTGGTCGAAGAACCTGTCGAGGTCCCCCTGGAGCGCTCCTCAGCCAAAACTCTCGTCGGGTCGCAGTAGCCAGAGTAAACAAACATCGGATGCGCCCTAGCCTGGAGTGGCTGCACCCGACATTTGAGGAAGGTGCGAATGATGTCCACACCGTTCACCTCCTTCTCCGCAACCACCTGGAGGGCCTCCATTCGACGGTATAGATCCTCTACCTCCTCCACCTCGCCCTCCAGGATATGGCTCTTCCAGGATCTCTTCTTGAAGATCTCCTGGGTGCAGTTGAAAGGGGCAAGGCCGAAGTTTTGCCCATCCACTATGGAGTCGCGGATATAAAACCACTTCCTCCACCAGTATTGGACGGACTCAGACATAGAAAAAGAGAAGAAAAGAACAGTAGATCGAAGAGAAATGATGCAGCCGCCGATCGGATAAACTCCGTCGGAGCTGGATCACGGAATAGAGCTTTCGGAAGAGGCAAAAGTGCGGCTCTATACCGAGCCAGCACTCGCAAAAATAAATGAAGCAGGCGATGTGGAGAAGAGAATTGGGCGAAAGATGATGGAGTTGGATGCCATAGAAGAACAACAGTCCATGAAGAAAAGCATGGACTAGGAGCGAGAGGCCGCGATGCACAAAAGCGACAAACATCACTTGAAACCCTGCGGGTGGACGGGGAGTTACCTCATCGTCGGGGATCTTGATGGCCTCCTTGTCCTACGAGATTAAACCAGCCTTTAGGAAGCTTGCGCAGGTCACCCTCGCGAATCTTCGAGTGCCACCATCCACCTTTGATGATACAAGCGGCGGTGGTGCTCTTCTTGCCGCCGGCAGCAGGACTGGTGCCGGCTCCGGTGGAGGCCTTCTTCGATTTCCCCATCGCGGCGTGTCGACGGCGACGGTGTGCGCGGAAGAATGAGGAAGGGAACGATCGGAGAACGTCTAGCGTGCAAAGGGAAAAGGTCAAGAAATGGAGGCACTAAAAATAAAATGGCTGAGGGTGAAAACAATCTCCAGTTTTCCCCATAGTTATAAGGACGAAGACGATGAACAGGGACCGTTCATCTAGAAGCCCTAACGCTAGGATCAGATCCAACCGTCCACGTGTCAACACAACAGCGAATCTTTGCTCGCACGCCGTCCACTATGCACGGAAACTGAGGAGACGCCATAATTCTCTCCATGTCGCGCATGACCAGTCAACTCCAAGTCAGAAAGTGGGACCCACATTCGTCCGGTCACGTCACCTCTGGCGCCGCAGACGGTTGAGGTCACCGATCGTCAGCACTGACGTCATCAAAACCACACTAGCAACGGTTACAAAACTGTGGCTGGTAGTCAAAAGTACTCACTCGAATCTACGATACGAGCAACTACTCGGGGGATACTCCTATCAGGAGCGCTGACTGCGCACCCGCGGCATGATTAAGGTAGCACACCAATGTTGATTCTTCGAGTCCTACGTCGAGTCTATGACTCCACTATGGACTCGAGGGCTACTCCCATAGGGAGGATTGATTCAAGCATCCGAAAAAATTGTGTCCTATGGACCTGAAGCCAACAACGGCTGAATTAAAGTCTCTTCTTGAGTCTACGACTCGAACAGACACTCGGGGGCTACTCCCATAGGGCGCGCTGGTCGCGCACCCTATGAATTCTTCGACTGTGATCCTTCGGATCAAAATGCAAAAACTTTTTGGCAACTTTGCCCCAACCAACGCTAAGTGAGTAACATCCTAAATGGCCACCCGAAACACCTCCGCGGTGATAATATTTCGGATGCTGTGTCTGCGACGCAAAGATAAGACCTACAGATACCATCTGATGGCCTAGTAATGCACCAGACTGCGCTCTACTAGTAAAAATCCGTGCCAACAGGCGCGATGAAAATCCCGACGAACGCGTTGGGTACATCATTCGAAAACTACTGGGATTTGACTCCTATTAGACATCAACAACCTGAGTCGAATTATGCCAGCAACTGTTCTAGGTTCGAGTCTAGAGACTCGAGTCTGAAGAAGATCATGTTCTTTTGTCCTAAGATAGTTAAGTGACCCTGATCTGTCATGAGAGCCAGGCACACGCATCAACAATCCCTACACTCTAAAATCATTCTCTACTCTGATGAACGGAAATAGCAAGCACCCGAAAGATTAAAGAGTCCTTAGCCAAATCTGCGATTCGACTGAACACTCGGGGGCTACTTACATGGTTATACCCTATGGGTACACGACATTAGCATACCTGGTCCAGCCCAAGGAAGGCCCACAAGAATATACGCAACCTGTGGAGATTTTCGGGTGGCCCAAGCCCATGACACTTTGTATCCTTGGAGAGCAAGACGAGAATAGATAGAATATTCAAAGGGGCAAACCCTAAACTTGTAACCGACTCAATCTGTGCCTGAGACCTGCCTAACTCTATATAAAGTCTAGGAGGGCAAGGCGAGGAGGGCCATTCCTTTTTCCACGGCATACACACCTCCACGCCAGATTGCATCTGCGCACCCCTATAACCTTCGGTTCCACCGTAATCAAGAGCAGACAAGCAGGAGTAGGGTTTTCCCTCTGGGGGCCTGAACCTGGGTAAATCTCGTGTCCCCTGGTTGTTTGTCTGTTCACCGTTCCGCGATCTCCAGCACCCCCATCTTCTCCAAAACCCAAGCTCATAACAATGGCCATTGACGAGTTGAAACCTCGTCAAGAGCTATCTCGCCACAGCCAAAAATGCATTATCATGTTTACCTTGTCTCGGTGGTTTGTGAGTACATTCAAAAGTAATCACGTCTTTGTCCCTGTCTATTTACTTGGTCAGACTTTCAGAAGAAATAAGAATGATGGAGTTGTCGATGTCTATGCGAGCTAGGCCGTCATCCCAGTCATTTGCCTGTAGGTTAAGGCATGACACGGGCTCTACGCTTGAAGTCTTCCTCTATTAATGTTCTAATCGCCATAATGGAAATAATGTAAGTTATGTACTCACTACTTATGGATGATATAATGATACTAGTCGGTTATGCTCACGACTCACTTATCATGGGAACATGAATTGCAGGCATAACGCGGATTCTCGGACCATAAATCCAGGGTCCCACAATGCCCAAGGACAAGGAGTCCTTCAGTAATGCCTCCTAAAATGTAGCAAGACTAAATAAGCAGAACAATGTCAAGATTATGACTGAGAGGCTTGCTTCAGTATTTTCCCCTCACGATAAGTTGAAGGGTTACAATCCCATGCGGGGTTGTCAATGGGTTTAGGTCTGTCCAAAGCCCGAACCTAACACTTGTATTCCCTCCTTGCGTGATATGATTGGGTTTGACTCGATTAGTACATGTCCTTCCCGTGTGTACGTCCCACGTCCCCTAATTGCATGTACAAGACCAGAAACAGTGTTCACAATCGCCGCACATTTAGTAAATTTGCGTTGCCATTTGCCATGGGCGTTGTTGTTCATATATCCTCGCTCGTTTCTGATTTCCAAGGCCACTGAAGATTGTGAAACCCTAGTTCCGTAGAGATGGATGGGCAACACAAAAGAAGGTCGACCTAATCACCGCTATCGGACCCGCTGAGACGATCTACTCTTCATGGGAGGTGGCCTGGCTTGGGTTTGATTTGTCGGTTTCCTTCACTTCCTACCCCATCCATTGTTGTTCTGCATACTCCACTATGGTGTCATGAGGTAATACCGCCCCCATGAGGTATGTAGTCTATGTAGGGTTGGAATCGTCGGTTCCTGGTTTTTGGCTTTGTAGGTAATGGTGGAGTCAAGTAGGATGGCGGAATATAGCGGGTACATGGATGATGAATATTCTAGTTTAGGAGAGGTTGATTCGTATTTGGATGATAATGTACTCCCCGAAGATGGGCCAGTCGATGTGGACGATGCCACTGATGCCAACGACCATAATGTTAGTGAACTTTCAATTTATGTGCAGTTGTTTTAGGGCAACCACACAAGTGGTGGAGCTACTGGAGGAGGTAAGGAGAGCTTGTACTTGAGTGTGTGGGAGAGGATCAAAGGAGATCTCCCACCCCACCTTATGTAGGGGAGGGGCAGCCCCCAAGGTGGTGGCGCCACAGACATGTGGTGCCCACACCTCTCCCATCATTATGTGGGTGGAGCTCCCACTCAGCTCCACTCATGGCACCATCAATTGAGTGGACCCTCCACAAAAAATCTAAGGGGTTTCTCCCATTAAATAAATAAATAAATAATTTATTTCATAATTTTAATATTTTCAATTCTTTTAATTAACAAATATTAACACACTATAAGAAAAATTGGCTTTTACAATGGACGATTTTTTTGGTTAAAGGCCTATTTTTTGTGGTAAAATTTTTCTACGACGGATGGCCTTGGTTGTAAAATCCTCATCACCAAAGAATCGACCAAGGTTTTTTCCCGACCTTGGTGGATCGCACCGTTTGGTCACAGAAACTTGTGCCATCATAGAATTGTTCGCACGTCGCGTTGACTACTGGCATCATGCAAACTGCCATGTTGCAAACGGCGTTCACAGCCAGTTACCTCCATTAATAGTCACAAAAACTGTGGTAAAAGTCAGGCCAAACCAAGGCCTGCTAATTATTAAGTGGGCCGACCCATTAGGAGATGCCAATAGAAAACTGGTTCATTATTGTTTCATCCTGCACTATTTGAATTGGGCCCATTAATGCAGCCAGGTGTGGCCTCTAACTTTTTGGCCCGTTACTTTTTAGGCCTGCATAAGGCCCACGTCAACCCAACACTGTGCGGCCCCTAGCGTCCTGCTCCATGTTGGCCCGGTACTGTTTAGGTCTGCTGTCAATCTGGTCTCTTTTACTGTTTTGGCCTTAATGCTCTGGCCTTCTACTATGCTGGCCGTTTCCTGTTCTGGCCTTTTACTAGTCTGTCCATTTACTGTTTGTTTTGGACCGTCCATGTTTACATTGTTTCATTTTTCGTACTGTTACTATTCCGACATGTTACTGTTTCGGGATTTTTTGGAAGCGCCGGATTTTTTGCAGAACAACACAAGAACGCCAAGACGTTAATTAATAAACATGGGAAATTTAAACTACCTTTTGCACAACAATAAAAGTTTATTACAACAAATCATTAGACAATATCTTCATGGCAATTCGCTTAAATGTATCATCTGTCCTCTTCTTCAACATTTCATCTATAGATCCAAGAGTAGCTACACAATTTCTTTCTTCATGCCATACAACCTTTATATATTTATCACCTACAAGAGTTGTATTAGGTGGAATGTTAAGTAAGTTATTTGCTTTAGAAATGCAATGTGAGGATAAATAGAAAGAGGTCCTATTTTGATCTCTAGATGCATCGTTATTACTTTATTGTGTTTTGAGGTGCACAATTAGAGGGAAACGTATATACTCACTGATTCCATAGGGCAGAGATTCTCCAATTGGAATTATATTTCATGATCAGACTTAATACCATGCACCCATTGGATTGGATGATGGTTTATACTAAGACCTAATGACCATGACATATGGGTGCAAGGTTTAAGTGCTTGATGCACCTAGTTGATGTAGGTGTGCTTCATCGGGAAACCCCAAGAGCAAGGTGTGATGCAGCACAGCAGAAAGTCTTCCCTCAGTAAGAAACCGAGGTTATCGAACCAGTAGGAGAAAGGAAACGTCAAACAAGTGTTGCAAGCAACGTGGAAACCTGCACAACACAAACTCAAGACTTTGCCCCAACGAACAGTGTGGTTGTCAATCTCACCGGTTGCTGTATCAAAGGATTAACTGTATGGTGTGGAAGGTGATGATGGTTTGCAACAAGTAAACAGTGGAAGATGTATCAATGGTAAACACTGGACCAGGGTCCATAGTTCACTAGAGGTGCTCTCCTTAGATAAACAACATGGCCTAAAGGGTAAACAAATTACATTAGGGCAATTGACAGGAACTGAGCAAGGCATAACAATGCAATACTCGAAAAAAAGATCCTATGAAATTCTATTGGGCAATACAACAATATACATAGACCGCCATCCAACTACATCTATGACTAGAAGTCCACCTTCATGTTATCATCCGAACCCCCTCCATTATTAAGTTGCAAGCAACAGAAAACTTCTTTAAGAAAAATGTGTAAGGTAAATAATCCACTTGTTCCATGAACAAGAGACCGTTGTTTTCTCCCTAGTGGCAATAGCACATCTACAACCGAAGAGATTTTTGTCACTTCCCTTGGAAACTATAGGCATGAACCCACTATCGAGCATAAATACTCCCTCTTGGAGTCACTAGCAACTACTTGGCCAAGATAGCTACTAACAACAGAGAGCATGCAAGATCACAAACAACACAGACATGATAGAATCAAATATAAAAAACATTAATCAATCTGACATAGTAATCTCAATATCCATCGGATCCCCGCAAACACAACATGCATGATTACAAATAGATTAGATCTTGATCATGAACGGATCTCACAAGATCTATACATGAAAGCACAAAGTTGGAGATACAACCATCTACCTACTACATGGACCCGTAGTCCAAGGTGGAACTACTCACGCTTCATACCAGCGGTTGGCATGATGAAGAAGAAGGCCTCCGGGATGATCTCCCCTCCGGTAGGGTGCCAGGAAGAACTTCAGATCCCCCCGATCTAGGGACGATAGTGATGGCGACTACATACAGTTTCGTGGAGTTTTGATCGGGTCCCTAGGGTTTTTGCATCACGGGCTTCTTATAGGTGAAGAGGCAAGCCAGGGGGCCACTAGGGCGGCTGCACCCCCAGGCGCTGGGTGAGCCCACCCGTGCGGCCAAGGGTGTGGCCCCCTGGTGAGACTTCTCCGTCTCGTCTTCTGGCTTCGTGTTGCCCACGGTAAAATATTGACTTTGGCTTTTGTCCCGTCCAATTCCGAGAATATTGATTTTTTGCCTTTCTGGAACCAAAAACAGAAGAAAACAAGCAACTGCCACTGTGGCAACTTGTTAATAGGTTAGTTCCAGAAAACATATAAAAACACCTCAAAGTGTGCAAAAGCAGAGCAAAGTAGATAGTAAACAAGCATGGAACATAAAAAATTATAGATATGTTTCCGATGTATCAAGCATCCCCAAGCTTAACTCCTTCTCATCCTCTAGTAGGTAAGTGATAACAAAATAATTTTTGAGGTGACATGCATCATCAAAACCAAGATCAAACCATTTGCAAGCATTGAAATATGGGATCAAAGAACTCTAAACATGTGCATGAAAGATGGAGTTCTAACAATAAGACAAAGTAACTACGCATGAAACATGAAAGGCTACAAACAAAGATCATGAATAACATGCATTGAAAAACATTTGTTTGTTTCACATACAGAAAACATGAGATAGTGGCATTCAACTTGTGTTGCCTGCCAAAACCCACCGGCGAGCAGCGACGAGCAACACGAAGAGCCGGGAGGCTCCCAGAACTGCTGGTGGGCCCTGGTCCCTCGGGCAACGGCCCGCAAAACTCCGGCACACGTCCTGGCTTGGTTGAGGCGTGCCACGACCTATACCTAATCGGGAAGGTGAAGGATTGCTCCAATTGATTTCTGCATGGTAAACAAGTATCGTAAAATTCGAGCCGTGACCGGCTCCCGGGTTTCACAGAATCGGCTCCTAGAGCTGATTATCCCATGGTTATGCATTAGATTTACGATAACATGGGGTTTTGCTTTATCATTACAAGTTAAATCGATCTACGACAGTTTAACGTTTTCACCACATAACTGGAACGTCCTACACGTAATTGAGCCTGGTAGATACAAAAGATGATAGAAAACTAACCCTAGAAGAGGCCTAACAACCGACGTAAAGTCAATTACCGGAACAACTTCTCTAGAACTAGTAAACCACGTCCTTACGTACTACTGGATCGTTCAACCCGTTTGCAAGGCCTGACTACGTAGATATCAAACTAAACCTTGGAGAACAAGGCATAACCATAACAGATCGAATCAGCTAAATAAAGATCAAGCAAGATGCTACCCTTACACTTGGGAAAAGGTGCAAAGGTAGCGAGGTAACTAGAGGTAGCATAACTTTAACAATCATAGCGAAAAGTACCGATGCTAACCTAAACAAATCTGTGATAATAGTGTTACTCGCCATCAACAAGGCTTCAGTACGAGTAACACCAGATAACGCATAAGCAAAAATACTGCCTAGATCGCAAGATGCGATCTAGGCGACATATTACTACCGAAAGAAACCCTAGAAACAAGGGTGGCGATCGCCGAGATTGTGTTTGTTGTGAACGTGATTGTCCTCTTCTTCTCGATAACCTTAGGTACATATTTATAGTCCAGGAGACTTTCTATCTTTGGAATAACTCTACAACTCTATCTTTACCTAAACTGAAGCGGAACCTACTACGATACAAGATACACGGGCAATTTAGCCCAAATCCACGCACAAGGCCGATTCAACAACACGTTGAATATCGTATCTTCAAGCCCATCTTGATCACGGCCCATCTCCTTCTTTGGCCAAAATATGGCGATAACACATGGCCCCGGTTTTGGCAATAATAATTCAAACCACTCTGGATGTTTTTCTTCCCCTCTTTTTTTTCTTCACATCGGGTTCTGCGTTGCGATTAGAATCACGCCACCTCCTCATCATGATGCCTGTCTTCTCAACTCCTTCGCGATTGCATGATTTGACGATTTTGGCGGCACATTCGGGAAACCGCTATGGCATTGAACCGCCTCCCACTATTCCCTTATTTAAATTCATCTGAGCGATTGGTCCCCATCTTCCTCCAGTAGCCAAAAAACCCTCTTCATCCGCCGAAAAAACCCTCTTCCTCCGCCATGGCCTCTTCCTCTTCCGCCCGTTCCTCCCAGTCTTCCAACAGCATTAGCGACCGGGAGCCGACGCCAGAGCACCCACCCACGGTGGCGTACAATACTCTCGCCCCACAATGGTGGGACGAGAGGGATTGGGATTTCGTCGTTTGGTCGGAGGATGACGCGTCCCTGACTGACGGCGAGGAGGGCCTGCAGTTCCTCGTCGACGGGGAACTGGAGGCGAAGAGCAACGCTGGTCACAGGGCGATGTCGAGTCCTCCGACGAGGAGGAATCGGAGGAGGACTCCTCCTCCGGCAGTACCCGCGGTGAAGCGCTTCGCCGGGTCCAGCGAGACACCGAAGACAAGGGCGAGGAGGCCCTCATCGCTTCTTCAAGAAGGCGCAGTGAAGACGACGCCGGCAGCAGCGCTGAGGACAGCGAACAAGACGGCGGCGACGACAGCGACGACGACCTCGGCCTCTAGATTAGGAACCAGTAGTAGTAGTAGTAATAGTAAGCTCCCTTTTGTAATCAATCAGCCTTTTGTAAGCAATCAGCTCTTGAATGAATGAATGAAAATCTGTTTCTCGAAGATTGCCTTTTTCGCCCCAATTTTGCCGATAGCCAAAATAGGTCGATGCTCCAGAAGCCGATAACGCTGTATCGGCTTTCACCACACTGCACTCATTCCATCAACCAAGTTAAAGCTCAAAGAGCCGAGCACATCGGCTTTCCCAAAAACGTTGACAAGGTTAAAACTTGGTCGCATATTTAGGCAAATCTAAGAGGCGCTTTTGTTTCAAGCGGTAACTGCGACCCTCTTCAAAAGGCGACCTAGATCTCCAATTACCCACCGACCAGATTGAGCTCACAGCGACAAGAACCCTCAATCCTCAACTGCATAGATCCATCTCCGTCGGCAAACTAGATGGCGGAATCGTCCAACACCAATCCAGAGGTCTCCGGTCGAAGTCGCCTACTCCTCGCAGTCTGAACGCGATGTTAGAATTTAATGGCGAACACCTGAATTAATGCCTTTATTCCACCATTAAACTTTCTACGTTTCAGACATTCTGCTGCCGCATCCTTCTCTCCCAAATTCCCCCTGTCTTGGCCCTCGCACAGATTCTAGTCCTGCCCATCGATTTCTTGAAAGCAGAATCCCCGTAAGCCAAGACCTAGATCTGAACTCTTGGGGCGACTGCCTGCGAGCCTGGCCTAATCCCCACAACATTGGGTCTCTTGGTTCAGCGAGTAGCTAGAGCTTACCAATCCCAATGGGAAACCACAGAATAGCCGATGCGTTGCATTTATCATTGTCTCCTCTTGAGAAACATGAGAACCTCAAAACCATCGGCTACTTGTCCGACGCTCAACTGTTTTATGTTCGGTCATGGCCCTATGTCACCAACCTTGTTAGGCGTGGTGATGATCACGGTGCGGATGTTACATCACCCAGCCCCTCGCTTTTAAACTGACCAAAGTCCCCTACAAACCGCCACCTCTAAAAAGGTCATAATGCAAAACAGCCGATATCACCACAATCGGCTTCCAAGAACCCAAAGAACCTCTAAGTCACCGCCTCGAGTTCCAACTAAAACAAGAACGACGGCGAGGAAGGTAGCTGCCAGAAGACCTTGAGGCGCGGAGCCCTTCTCCGTAAAGCTCGCATGTAGGGTGATCTATGCCTTGGTCGATCCTTCTAATTCTTCCATCCTTGCGACATGATTGTGCTCACGGTTCTCCTTTTTACAGGCTTCCATCAAGACACCTCCGGTGAGAACACTCGGACCAATCGAGAGAACTGGACCCAGATTACGAGAGGACCATCACACCGAGCCAGATTCATCACCATCGGCTTCGGAAAGGTCTTTTCCTGAACCTCTTGAGCACCCGGTCGAGGCGGGCCATGAGTCCCAAGAGAGCTCGCAGGGCAAGCTTCGTCGAGCCAGGAGGTTTCGAAAATCATCACCCTTTACGCTCTTACCACTTACTTCTTTCTTTTTATCTGCCGATTAATCATTATTTATATCGGCTAAACACCTTCCATGCAGACGACTGACGTTTCTAGTGGGAAAGCTGGGGCAGTGCCGATGCCTTTAGCCAAACCGGACCTAGAAATCCCCGAAGGTGCAGATGAAACAGCTACCACTCCGGCCAATCCCCCGGCAACCACACACAAGCCGATCATCTCCTCATCTGCTATCCCCCCGATCTTAGGAGAGGTACGTTAGCTTCTTTCGGCTCATCCTTACATGTTTGGATGCATACTGACGCCTTTTCGGGCTGCCAGGGTTGTGATATTTCAGGTTTGCTGACGTTCGACCCTGAATCCATCGAACCAACTCCCTCTGTTGCTGATGATGAACCACGAGCCAGGGCTGTTCCACCTCAATTCCAGCGTCTTAAAGCCCTGCTGTCCTCCCCAATCAAAGAGTTGATCGAGGGTTCTGAGGAGGTGAAGAGCGTTCTGGCTGAAATAAAAGACCAGCTCCCAGTAGCATTGCAGGTGAAGCTTTGGCCAGTTGTAACCCTGTCTTTCTATGGGTCAAGGGCGAAGTTAGCTCGTGAGAGGATCAGTCTGCGCCACGCCCAACTTCCACTGAAGGCCAATATCACAGACAGATTGTAACACCCTCAGAATCGGACCTATGCAAGTTTGAGCAAAATTCGCCAAACCCGCATAGAAACGATTCAAAGGTGCCCACCAGGCACTTTCGTGCGGGTGGAAAACGAAGTAATAACATTACACAACAGTCCTCGATGGGACCCACAGAACAGATATATAACAGCGACTCAAAGAGTCAAAAAATACAGATATAATATACAAAGATCCAAATCACCTTGAAAACGGTAGAGCGTCCGACTACGGACAAGATGCAAATGGGGCTAAGAGCCCTGAAGAATAACCAATGGCGTCCATAACCCTGCCCAGGCCAAGCCGGAAGGGTAACCCTGCTAACGGCGTCGATCTCAAAACCTGCTTAAACAAAAGGGGTGCCGACAAAGGCAAAGAAAACAAAGAAGGAGCGTCGATCGAGGCGATTGCAGCGAGGCTAGAATTCGGCGGTCCTCGCCTACATAGGTATGGTGGACTGAAGCGGCAGCGGCAGCATGCACTAAACAACCTATAGAGACTCGATACAACTGGCGGATATCAGGGAGGGATAAGAATGACCTAACCGGATCCAACCTGAAGCTATCACCAATCAAACCCATCCTGGTGTTTCCCCCTCGAGACCAGACGAGGAAGGCAACCGAGGAACTCACACAGTTGGCAGTTTTACTTATTCGGTTATAGTTGCAGCAATTACTAGTCAGGTATAGGTAATCATCCTGATAAAGTAAGCAGTGGGCACTTTTAATTAACCATTCCGTTGTAGTTGCAGCAATTACTAATCAGATATGAATAGCATGAGATAAACCCAAAACCCAACGATTGTTGGTACTTTTATTCAGCCAATTCCGTTGTAGTTGCCATACTTACTAGTCAGGTACAATGGTCGCAAGCGACAATCCAAACAAGCAATTGTGGGCAGTATTATTAGCCATTCCGTTATAGTGAAGCTGATTACTAGTCATTATAAGTCAAATTTATAACAATAAACTTTAGTTATGCTTGTCTATGATCGAGATACTGTGCTCCAAGTCGTCCATATCCGCGGACACGGCTTTCAGAAAGTTTTACCCGGCCGGGGTGCACCAATAGCAACACACGCTCGATCAACCTCGGAAAAACCAAATCAAAACCCAACGAGGCTTTCACATTGAACAATCACAGATTCAGAAATATTTCAGGGGCCACCCTTGTAGTCTACCAAGCAGTAAGCTAGCTCGAGACGGACCCAAGGTTTGTGGGCGGTATGGCAACAGCAGATCCCCAAACGGGGACTATCGATACCACGTAAACGGGTCACAATTCCTAAACAGTACAGTGTGCTCCTCGCACAATTTAAATACCGAAAAGTAGCATGGCATAAGTACAGGATCGTAAATAAAACCTCAAACTAGTTTGTGGCCCCAAGAAATAAGAATGAATCAAGCTCTGGCTCAGGGGGGTCCCATATACCTCCCGGATGTGGATAGCGCGATAAATCAAGGAACAGGTATCAAGTACTCGGGGTCTTACGGGGCACAAGTGGGCGTTCGGAAACCAAATATTTTCTATCACCCACCGATGCCTCTGCTTATTTCAATTTTAGTTGTTAAACAGAAATTAAAGTGACGATAAGTAAAACTAGAATCATCTCCAACGTCAACATGCGGCAATACCTCAGCAACTATGGCATATGACAACACACAACAGCACTTGAGCAAGCAACTACGACGCGCAAGTCCAACTATCTACCAAACAACAGGGAATAGGGTGTGTCCAAGGCAATATACGGCTGCAAGGGATATCACGGGTACGAAAACTAGAGCATCGCAACACAGATAGCAATAGATCAACAGGAGGGAATAAAGACTATAAAAGTAAGATAGGTAGAAAGGGGGAGATGCTCGCCTGAAAACATTGTCGAAGGGTTCATCCGAAGATCGGGGCGAAGCTCACATCAACTCAACGGCCTTATCCGCGAAGAAGCAAAACACTAGAATAAACACCGGATGCAATATTTAATACACGGCGGAAGATCGGCATGATGCATGTATGATGCATGACTTGGCAAAGGTGCAATGCAATTAGGTCATATTAAGTGGAACCGGGGTCCCGACAATTAGTTAGATGGTTCCAGTTATTTAGAAGGCCCGCAATTTAAATGTTGTTTTAACAAGGCAAGATAAGATACCGGTTCGCTACACAAGTTTAAATGAGGCCAATATAAGGCTAGATTTGCCCGCATATGGGCCCCATATTTAATTATTAGGTGAAGCGGCATAAGGCCCCCAAACCACAGATATGCATGCGAGATGAATGACAATTCAATATGCAACAAGTTGTTATTATGTTATAAAATAGGGTTCGAGGAAAAGGGTCACACATTAGAGGGGGCTCGACGATCTTGGGGTTCCGGGGTTCGGGGTTGGTCTCGGGGTTTAGGGTTCGACGGATCGTCTCGGCGGTATGTTCTCAAACATCGGGTAGATCTTGTCGCATCCGGGTTCTCAGCGGTCTCGGCGTTCGGAAAGGAGTACTCGGTTCGGTGCCGGGGGTTGCATCGGATTCTTCGGGGTTGTTCTTGTCGCATGCAGATCTTGTCGGGTCCCACAGGGTCGGTCTTGCCGTTGCGAGGGTCTTGTCGGGCCCGCGCCATCGAGTCGGTCTTGGCTTCGGGGTGAAGTACTTGGCGTCCGGGGTGCGGTACTTGTGGCACAGGTGGCGATCTTGGCGTCCTTCCGGTTCGGGTTTGGCGTTCGAGGGAGGTACTTGTCGTTGTCGATCGGGAGTTCATGTCGCAACCGCGTCGACGACCTTGGCGTCCGAGAGATGATCTTGTTGCATCCGCGGCCTTCGGGTACGGTTTCTCCGGCTCCCATGTAGGAGATCTTTTCGTGGCGTCGAAGGACTCGGGTTCGGGTTCGGTGAACCACTTGGTGTTTCCCCTTAGAAGATCCTCGGTTACGGGTGGCAGAACTCGGCGTTCCGTGATGCAGATCTTGCTCGGTCCCGGTTGTTGGCCTTGTGGTAAATTGTGCTGTCCCTTGGCACCGGCTTGGATTGGCACCGAACTGGACGAGACAGACACGTACACGGGCACCTGCATCTTCCTACGCACACGCACACGGTGTACTGGCGGTCGGCTCGCGCGGCGCGCGGTGGAAGCGACGGGGTGTACTGGCCATGGGGCCGAGGCCAGCGGGACCAGGGGAGACCGACGAAGCGGGACCCGCCGGCGACGGCGGCGGCAGACGAGGCAGGCCCGGCCAGGAGGAGGCTCGGGGTCTGGCGAAAGGAGGGCTGGCGGCGGCGAGCGCGGGCGGCGGCCTGGCGGGCGCGGCCGGAGCGGGTGGTGCTTGGCGACGGTGGCGAGTCCAGACGAGGGGCGCGGGCGGAGGCGACGGAGGTCCGCCGCCGCGAGGCGGACGCCGGAGAGGGAGGTGGTACGCGGGCCGGCGGCAGTGTGAGCGGTGGCGGCTGCGGCCAGCGAGGAGGGGCGCGGCGCTGGGAGAGGACGCCGAGACCGAGGCGGGCGGGGCGGCCGTGGAGGGTGCGCGGACGGTGAGGGCGCCGGGCGCGGCCGCGGGCGTGGTCATGGGTGGGTGGAGGCCTTGGCGGGACGCGGAGTTGGTGGCGAGGCGGGGAGGCTGGGGCAGCGGTGGAGAGCGGCGGCGAGGGCTGTTGCTGAGGCGAGATGAGCGCCGGGGCCGGGGAGGGGGCGTGTGCGTCGGGCAAGCGGAGAGGGCCGAGGGAGGAGGAGGGAACGGCGGCGGAGGGGAGGGCCTCGCGAGCGCCGGCGGCGGGGTGCGGTTGCGGCGAAGGCGGGGAAGCGAGGGTGCTCGCGGGGTGAGCCAGGAAGAAGAACAGGGAGAAGAGGGAGGCAGCGCGGGATGGGGCCGGTTGGTGGGGTCCACGCGGGAAAGGGAGAGGTTGGACCGGGTCAGGGGAGGTGGAAACTGGGGAGGGCAGGCGCGCGGTGAGTGCGCCGGGTGAGTGCGGGTGTGGGGCCCAGGGCGGGCCCCACGGGACAGGGGGTGTGGGTGAGGGCGGTGTGCGTGGCGCGTGCGTGAGTGGGGGGGACAGGTGGCCAAGGCGGGTGGGTTCGGCTGTGAGGAGAGAGGGGGTCGGTTGGGGGGGAGTTTTGGTGGGGTGTGGGTTGGGTAGGCCATGTGGCAGCTAGGGAGTGGTGGTGGCTTTGGGGAGGGTGAGGTGGCGCAGCGAGATAGGCCGGGGTGAGGTGGCCAGGGGGTGGGTAGGATAGAATTGGTGGGAAAGGGATTTAGAGAGGGCTGGTTTAACTTGGATCGTTTTAATTCCTGGGGTAGTCGTTCGGGTCTACCCGGCCCGTTCGACTGCCCCACAAAAAAAATAACATAACATCTTATTTAATTTGCAAAACATTTTGGTAACTAGTTTTTGGACAAACAAAATATTCCGGAAGCGACCGGGGTTTGATATTGGATTAAAGATGGGGCGTTTTGGGAAAACAAAACTGGCGTTGCGAAATAGTTCTGGCAACAATGCATGATGATGACGATGCAATGCACAAATTTAACGCGATTTTCTAGTAGTGGTTTTGCGGGATGCCACACAGATGCCAATAGCTCAACGAGAAAAAGGCGTCTCTGGATGCCAAAACTGACACCTCTGTCAGTACCGCCGAGCTCGCATCCTTGAAAAGGGAGCTGGAAGATCTTGAAGAGAAGGTCCGGGCGACTAAACAGCTCATTCGCAACAAGGAAGAATCCATCGCCCGTTCCCAAGACGAGGCGGAAAGCCTCAAAGCAATCAAGACAGATCTGTAAATACGTGCCCTGAACAAGCAGCTAGTGACGGGCAAGGATGAAGATGACGAAGCCGAGATTGCCGAGGTGGATCGTGTCCGTGCTGACGCCCTCCACGCCTTCGAGGCATTTCTTCAGTAGCTCGTATGTGTAAACTGGCACCTGTTTGTAACATGTGTGAACCTCTAGAGTCGATGACTGTGCATCGGCTATATATTTTTGTTTTTTTATTTGGCCGATTTCATGTATCGGCCCCCACATTTTACTGTCCATCATCCCACATGCTTGGGAAATATTTCTTGAGATGTTGACCGTTGACCGCCACTGGGAATTTTACGCCGTCCAGCTCCTCAAGCATGTATGCGTTTCCTCTTAAAACTTGATCGACCCTGTACGACCCGTGCCAATTTGGAGACCATTTACCATATGTTGCATCCTTAGTCCCTAATGGCAACACAGCTTCCCATACCAGATCACCAACGTGGAACTCCTTTGGCCTCACTTTCTTGTTATATGCACGAGCTACCTTGGCCTTGTTCTCTTTGATTTTCTCCGGACCACATCTGAGCTCGGTTAAATCCTCAACACCGCCACTCATCAGGTTTGCGTATTCCTCGGTTGTTAGATTGTTCAAAAGTGACACGTCTTGATCCAAAGTAATTTCCCAAGGTAATACGGCTTCTTGTCCATATACTAGATGGTATGGCGAGGTTTTTATCGCTCCATGGCATGACATGCGATAAGCCCATAAAGCTTCTGACAGAACCTCGTGCCAACGTCTAGGGTGCTCATCGACTTTTCTCTTGATCAGCTTGATGAGGCTCTGGTTGGATGCTTCAGCTTGCCCATTTGCTTGAGCATAGTATGGAGATGATCTAATCAGCTTAATCCCCGTGTCCTCACAGAACTTTCTAAACTCGTGAGAAATGAAGACCGAACCTCCATCGGTCGTGATAGTTTGGGGAATCCCGAATCTATGGATGACATGTTCTTTCACAAAATTGATAACATCCTTTGAGTTCACTGACTTCATCGGGACAGCCTCCACCCATTTAGTGAAATAATCAGTAATGGCCAAAATCCACATGTGGCCTTTGCTTGATGGGGGATTGATCTTACCGATCATATCCATGCCCCAACCTCGGAATGGCCAAGGCTTGATGATGGGGTTCATCGCTGACGCGGGTACCATCTGAATTTTCCCAAATTTCTGACATGCTTGACACCCTTTGTAGTACTTGAAGCAGTCCTCAAGCATGGTGGGCCAATAAAACCCTGATCGCCTGATCAACCATTTCATCTTGTGAGCCGATGGTGAGTTCCACAGTGCCTTCGTACCTCATGTAGGAGCCGATTGGCCTCGGCTGTCCGGACATTTGAGCAATAACCCCTCCGAGTCCTCAGAAACATGTCGTCCCGATAAGCACATACTTCATGGCCTTGTATCTTATCCGTTTAGGTGCCCCCGAGCGAATCCTTCAAGTAATTGAAGATATCGGCTCTCCATCGTCTGCCTGTGAACTCTACGAACATCGGCTCCCTCGCTACATCCTTGTAGCCCGAAGCCATTGTGCAAGATCATTCGCCTCGGTATTCGCGACCATGGGATCCGGTGAAGTTTATGTACCGAACTGTGCCATCAGCTCACGGCGGTCAGCCATAATGGGAAGAGGGACTCGCTCACACTTGTATTCCTCCGTGAGTTGGGAAATCACTAACTTGGAGTCTCCAAAATTTCCACGCTGCTCCACTTCGATGAGCAACTCCATTCCTGCGTATCGCCTCGTACTCAGCGACGTTGTTGGTGCGAGGGGCAGATAACCTGATGGAGAAGGAAAATGTTGCCCCCCGGGGCGACACGAGTAGCATGCCGATGCCGCACCCATCGTCACAAACCGATCCGTCGAAAAACATAGCCCACGCTCGTATAGACAGTGCTGCTATACTAGTGTTGATCCTTTCAGCGATAAGGTCGGCTAACGCCTGTCCCTTAACTGCTTTCGCGAGTTGATACCGGATGTCAAACTCCGATAATGCAAACATCCATTTGCCCAGTCGGCCTTTCAACATAGGAGCCGACAGCATGTGCTTTATGACGTCTGATTTGCATATGATGACAATCTCCGCTGATAGCAAAATGTGGCGCAGCTTGGTGCAGGTGAAAAACAGGCAGAGGCACAACTTATCGATATCAGGATACCTTGTCTCAAGGCCCGGATCCTTCTGCTTATGTAAAATACGACTCGCTCCAGCCCATCATAAACTTGCACCACCACCGAGGCGATGGACGTGTCAGCTACTGACAAGTAAATGTAGAACGGTCTGTCCGGCTGGGGCGGAACCAACACTGGCGGCTTCGTCAGATATTCTTTGATCTCGTCGAAGGCTCGTTGTTGTTCTGCCCCAGAATTCTTCGTCAGATTTAATTTTCACCAGTCCCATGAACGGCTCTATTCTTCCCGATGATTGAGATGAATCTTCTGACGAAGTTGATCTTGCCGATGAGAGACTGCAGTTCTTTCTTTGTGGTAGGAGGCTTCATTGTTCGCACTGCCTCCTGACTTTTCAGGCCGATCTCAATTCCGCGTACATGGACCAAAAAACCCAAGAACTGACCGCCGTCACCTCAAGGCACACTTCTTTGGATTCATCCGAGTCGAATTTTCTTGTTCGATCCAGACGCTTGCAGATCGTCCAAGTGTCCTTGCCTAAGCGGACTTGACCACCACGTCATCGATGTAAATTTCCACCAACTTGCCGATCGGATCATGGAAAATATAATTCATGGCTCTTTGGTGCGTGGCGCCGGCATTCTTCTCCAAACGCGTCATGACTACATACTCAAACAACCCCACCGACCAGGACTCTGAATGCAGTCTTGTGTATGTCTTACGGAGCCATAAAATTTGGTTGTAACCGCATTGCCATCCATGAAGCTCAAGATCTTATGACCAGCCGCTGCGTTGATTAACGTCTACGCCACGCATCGGATACTCATCCTTTGGGGTAGCTCTTGAGATCCCGAAAATCTATTGCAACACGCCAACGGCCATCCTTTTCTCTCTGTGCGATACTAGAAATCCACTCAGATACCGCATGGCCTGATTAACTTGGCTGTCAACATTTTCTCGACCTCCTTCTTGACTTCTTCCAGAATTTCGGCCTTCATCTGTCGTGCTCGTTGCTGGAATGGCTGAAATACTTTTTTAAGCGGGAGTCGATGCTCAATGATGCTCCTGTCTAACCCAGCATCTCTCAGATAGTCCCGTGCGGCGATCTGGATATTTTTTCAACAGGCTATCATCGGACCCGCACTCGGATCTAACTTTTGCTGATAAATGTTGGTCGTGGCTTATCCCGTGACCAATGTCGATTTCTTCTAGTTCATCAGCGGATGTAAACCCATACCCTAGCTTTCCGTCACCTGTCAAATCGATGCTAAGCACAGGGCAAACAGTAGGTGAGGATAACAAAAATAATTTGGGCCGATTGCCTGAATCGGCCCCCTTTTTTATTGCATTAGTCAAGGACGGTTTACACCTTATTTTTTTACAATGGCAGGGCATCTCTCTGCTACGACTACATTATCTGCTTGTCGTATGATTGCTGCTTTTTATTTTTTGTGGCCAATCGCAGGGATCGGCCGTACCACGCATGATCGTGGACTTTGCTACTCTGTCAGGCCAGTGGATAAGACCAGCCTCACCCTGTTTTTTGTAGCTTCAATGCGCTCACAGTCGTCTAGACTGATTCCAGAGATCGGCTCTTGGTCTTCTGCTTCCCAGACGTTCATGCCAGCTATGGAGATCTCGATAGAATCATCTGCATGGATGACCTCCACTTCATCTCCATCCCACTGTATTAGGCACTGGTGCATCGTGGACGGAATGCAGCAATTAGCGTGAATCCAATCTCTTCCTAGCAAGACAGCGTAGGTGCTTTTGCTGTCCACGACGAAGAATGACGTGGGGATGGTTTTTCTGCCCACGGTCAGATCCACGTTCAGTACGCCTTGCGTTTCCGAAGTCTGGCCGTTGAAGTCGCTTAACGTGACGTTGGTTTTGATCAGATCTGCAGTGGAGCGTCCCAAACTCCATAGCATGGAGTATGGCATTATATTGACTGCCGCTCCGGTGTCCACCAACATCTTGCTGACAGGTTGCCCATTGATGTAACCTCGTAGGTACAGGGCTTTCAGATGTTTGTAACCCTTCTCACGTGGCTTCTCAAAGATAACTGGCCGTGGGCCACAGATCGAATCGCTTTGGTAGCTCATTGGTTCTTGGCGCGCAATTAAGCGGAAGTATGAACACCATGTTTGTGCCACCGATGTCTTTGCATCGGCTTTTACCGGTTTGGGGCGCCACTCTTTCCTTTTCGGCGGTCTTCCGTTTCCAAGTGCGCCTAATTTTAACGGCCGATCGGGCCGTGCTTTCTTTAAAGCGTGGAATCTGCGCTTGGCTTCCTCCAGTTACGCAGTTGCACTCTACACTTTTGGGTATGTCTGAGTCCGTCGGGACACCACCTTGGACGGTGATATCTCTTATTCTTTGTCATCCCTTGGCTTCTCGAGGTCTTTGCTTGAGCGACTCCAGAACGGCCTGAGGTGGAGAGGCCCTAGACGTTTGAACACGAAATCGCCTGTGTCCTCCTCTGCTGTCCACATTCCGGCAGTTGTCGATCAGGCAATCGGCTCATCCCCGCATCCCAGCAATACTTGAAGAAAGGACAATCCCAATGTTTGTCTGCGCCTTCCTTTTCTTTTGACGGTCCCCTAGCGAGGTGCTCATATCCTTCATCGTCTCCATCGCGCCGGCGACGTTGGTCATACTGACGCTCATACTTGTTAAGGAGATGCGTGGAATGTGGCTTCTGATATCGCACTCTCCTCACATGTTCCTCTGTTAAATACCGCCTGTCATTGTGGCTGGGCCGGTCGCGTGGACCAGCCTACTCTCTTTCTTTGCCCCGAGAGCGACCGCCTTCCTCATTGTGTGTGCCATGGTGGTACCCAGATCCTGCCATATTAACATCGAACGAAAAATCCAGCTGACGCCTCGCGGAGTGACTGAGTTCTACCATGTTGATGCCGGGGAATGGGTTTGTGTCCACTTTCATGGCGAACTGCCCAAGGATCAGACGGCCTTGTTCTATCGCCGTTTGGATCTGGCGACGTAGCTCTTTGCAATCATTGGTGGTGTGGGTGAACGAGTGGTGCCACTTGCAGTATGGTCTCCCGTTCATTTCCTGAGCCGTAGGGATTTTGTGGCCTTCGGGTAACCTCACCGCTTCTTCAAAGAAAATCGAATATCTGCTCGGCTTTGCTCACATCAAGTCGAACCCTTTGCGTGCCCTTCTTGTTTCACCCATTTGCAGGATACAGATCTGCCCCGAGCCCATTCGATTCGGCCACCTCCCTGGTCTTGTGTAGGATCTTCTTCTTCAGACGACCAGGCCTATCGGACGTTTGAATTTGTCTTGGTACAACTCAGGGTGGCGCTGTTCATACATTGTCAGCTTCTGGGCCATGTGCGCCAATGAGTTGTACTCTACCTGGAAAGCCAGATCCTTGATGGGTGCTGAGAGACCCAACACTGCTAGCTCGACTGCTTCTTTCTCAGTTAAACGAGCTGAGTAACATCGGTTCTTGACGGTCCTGAAGCGCTGGATGTACTCGGCTACAGTTTCTCCCCGCTTCTGCCGCACCTGTGCCAGGTCTGCAATGCCAGCCTCGGTAGCCTCTGAATGATATTGGATGTGGAACTGCTCTTCCAGTTGCTTCCAGGTCTGAATCGAATCAGGTGGCAGCGAGGTGTACCACCCAAAAGCTGGTCCTGTCAGCGATTGCGCAAAGAACCTTACACGCAACTGATCCGATGCTGAAATCATGCCTAACTGTGCCAAGTATCGGCTCACGTGCTCGATCGAGCTCGACCCTTCTGATCCGCTAAACCTTGAGAACTCAGGGAGCCGATACTTGGGTGGCAGCGGAATCAGATCAAACTCGTTGGGATACGGCTTTGAATAGCCGATTGTTCTTCTTGACGAAGCCGAACTGGTCTCTCAAGATGGTACGGATTTGCTCCACTGTTTGAGCTGTAGGGGCTAGATTCTCATGACTCGTTCCAGTGGCATACTTGGCTAGCCACGCCTGTTTGTCGGCGTCCATCCCAGACATCGCTGCTCCAGAAACGCCTGCTGAAACCCCTGCTCCAGGAACTCCTGCCGCAGAAATCCCTGCGGTTGCAATCTGGTTGGTGCGTGTCAGGTTGTTGCAGTCCGGCACGTAAGTGCACACATATCCATGTGGGATTTCTTTAGGTGGTTCAAACAGGAACTGGCAATCGCCTGGGTCGCCTCCGACCTTGTAGACGACGTACGCCGCTGCCCCTGGTGGCTCCGGAGCTGCAAGTGTGAATGGCAGCGGCGGCCTGGTCTGGAGCGGTCTTTCTCCCTGGTGAGTCCCCAGAGTAGGCCCCGACGGAGAGTACTGATGTTTCATGATCTCCTGAACTATGCGAACTGCGATCCGATCGAAAGCGTTCACCAGGCTCTCAGAATGGCGGTGAAGAGAATGAGCCACCATGTAGTTGACCTCCTGTCGCAGAGCTCTGGTGCGCTCCTCTGAAGGAACAGACAGATCCACCTCATCAAGAGCACCCTCGGGTGAGAACCCCCTCCACTTGATGCCATGCTTACGGGTCCTCTCAAAAGAGCCGATGAGATCGGCTTCGAAGAGAGCTTTGATGTCATCATACTTCGCCTTGTGCTCCTCAGGCAGCTCGTCGTACGTGACTGGTCTGTCCCCCATCTCAGCGTCGGATGTTGATGCAGATGTTGTTGAAGGTCCCACCGGGCGTGCCAGAATGTGTTGCCTGCCAAAACCCACCGGCGAGCAGCGACGAGCAACACGAAGAGCCGGGAGGCTCCCAGAACTGCTGGTGGGCCCTGGTCCCTCGGGCAACGGCCCGCAAAACTCCGGCACACGTCCTGGCTTGGTTCGAGGGCGTGCCACCTGACCTATACCTGGTCAGGAAGGTGAAGGATTGCTCGATTGATTTCTGCATGGTAAACAAGTATCGTAAAATTCGAGCCGTGACCGGCTCCTGTGTTTCCAGTGAATCGGCTCCTAGAGCCGATTATCCCATGGTTATGCATTAGATTTACGATAACATGGGGTTTTGCTTTATCATTACAAGTTAAATCGATCTCTGACGGTTTAACGCTTTCACCACATAATCGGAACGTCCTACGTAATTGAGCCTGGTAGATACAAAGATGATAGAAAACTAACCCTAGAAGAGGCCTAACAACCGGCGTAAAGTCAATTACGGAACAACTTCTCTAGAACTAGTAAACCACGCCCCACGTACTCTTGGATCGTTCAACCCGTTTGCAAGGCCTGACTACGTAGATATCAAACTAAACCTTGGAGAACAAGGCATAACCATAACAGATCGAATCAGCTAAATAAAGATCAAGCAAGATGCTACCCTTACACTTGGGAAAAGGTGCAAAGGTAGCGAGGTAACTAGAGGTAGCATAACTTTAACAATCATAGCGAAAAGTACCGATGCTAACCTAAACAAATCTGTGATAATAGTGTTACTCGCCATCAACAAGGCTTCAGTACGAGTAACACCAGATAACGCATAAGCAAAAATACTGCCTAGATCGCAAGATGCGATCTAGGCAGCATGACACTTACCCGAAAGAAACCCTAGAAACAAGGGGTGGCGATGCGCCGAGATTGTGTTTGTTGTGAACGTGATTGTCCTCTTCTTCTCGATAACCTTAGGTACATATTTATAGTCCGGAGACTTTCTATCTTTGGAATAACTCTACAACTCTATCTTTACCTAAACTGAAACAGAACCTACTACGATACAAGATACACGGGCAATTTAGCCCAAATCCACGCACAAGGCCGATTCAACAACACGTTGAATATACGTATCTTCCAAGCCCATCTTGATCACGTCCCATCTCCTTCTTTGGCCAAAATATGGCGATAACAACTTGTCCCTCATAGATTAGCAAATAGATGCATATGACACCTTCAAAGTTCATAAGAGTGACTAAATACAAATAGCACAAGAACAAGTAATATCACAATATGCATCAATCAATAAGTTTTTGGACACTGCACATAGAACTAAGAATGGCCACTATGCTCTCTTAATGGTGCCTAAAGGTAGATTGTGGAGACTCGACACAATAGTAGAAGAAAGGCCCTTCACAAAGGGAAGCAGAGATATCAAGTTTCAAAAAGAGCTTCCAAAAATGATGGTACTGGTTAGATTTCAGCCCTCATTGCCCCTAAGTGATTAAGGTTAAAATGAACAAACTATGGAGTATATGCTTGACAAAGTATAAGTTGGAAATCTCATGTCCCTTGAATACGAGGGCGACACCTCATGCTCCTTAACTTCAGTCAACTATAAGTTCTTGCCTACATGTGTATCATATAGAACCGCCAACGGGGTACCCCTTGCACATGGTACAAGAGCTATCCTGTAACATCCCAAAAATATAAAACAATGATCATCCAACTCTAATCACTAAAATTAGGGTTAAAAAAACTTTGATTAATTTAAATCATATGAATGCATGTGTGTATGTGGTGATTTAATAAATGCATGAATGAACTTGTGTGATTAACCTAAATAGCAAGAAATAGTTTAAAGATGAAAATAACATCATATAAAACATTTCCAATCAGAAACAAATAAAGAGAAAATCAAAAACAAATCAATTAAGGCAAATGGTCATTTTTGCCAATCTTGCTCACTAGGTCACTTTGAGTGTTTCTAGTCCAAGATTTTAAACAAAAACTTTTCCAATTTTTTTCACCCCTTGCTAGACCAAGTAAAAGTGAATAAAAGCCCACCTTTCAAACTTGCAGAAACATTTGGCAACCTCATTCAAATCACAATTCAAAATTGAATATTTATCATATGTGAAGATCACACATTTTCAATATCCAACCAAACCAGTGCCTCTTGAGTAATCCAACTAACTAGATACTCCCTAGCATGTTCCTAGCAAACCCACCAAGTTTGAATCCAAAATTCAAATTTGAATTTCTTTCGGCCATTTCATCAAACACCTTGTTCGCAGCAAACAAACAAACAACAAACACTATAGTGAGCAGTGAAATTGGCCAACGTTGTTCCCTCTCTAGCTCTCACTACACTCTCGTAGATGATCTATCCCAATTAACAAGCCTTAGCACCACTGTGAGCATGGGATAGCCATTAATGGTGACCATGCCGAGCCCATTTGCCAACCCCAATGTCACCAGCGAGCTAGAGGAAGAACTAGCCCTGCCAACCTTGTTTGGGACACTCTCCACCGTCCACCGCCACTCCCTGTCTCAGCCCCGAGCGCAGCCAGCCACTGGACCACCCGCCAAGCATGCGCCCAGTCTCTCTGCGTGCGAGACGAGAGCGCGCCAGTGCGCCACACTCGACCAGCACCCACAGACAGCGCGCCGCCCTCGCCGCTTGCGTGCGTGATCGCCAGCAGTCCAGCACCCCGCCAGACAACCTCGTTCGCCGCTAGGCGACCAGGAGCACCCGTGCGCCATTAAATTCGCCGTCGGACCCGCCTAGAGCATCGATGCGTTCCGACCGATCAGCACCGCCCCACGCCTCGCCACCATGCCGTTGAGCTTCGCCAGGGAGCACCTCACCGCCCCCTACCGTCGCCCATACCAGTAGCACTCTGTGTCGTCGACCACGATGAGCTCAGCCCGTGCCCGTCGGTCCCCTTCAGCCACTATAAAAGGAGACCTCCCCCGCTCGTTTTCTGCATACCAGTTCACTCCCCACCTCTCACTGATCACACCCACTCACTCCCGGATCAAGGCGAGCACCAGGTGGCTGGAATTTCACCAGAGTTTGCTGCTGCAGAGGAGGAGAGGCGCTGTCGGTACCAGGAGAACTGATGTCGTCGACTTTGTCGTTCGCCCCTATCGCCGACCATCGCCTGAGCCCTGGTGAGCCTCCTACGACCCCACCCGCTGTGCTAGGGTTCTGTCTCGTCGGCGCTGCCCGACGTGGACGATGAACTAGAGTCGTTCGATTAGAATTAGATCTTGCGGCCTAGATCACCCTGTACCGTTTCGCCCCTCACTATCTCACTGATGCTTGGGGACATCCACTTAACCATCCCGCGCGTGCGCTGTGCGTAGTGGGCCGGACCAGTTAAACATCCCGCGCGACCCAACAATTCAAATTTTCTTTTATTCATTTAATTTGAAACACAGTTCTGTACCTAGATTCAAAAATCAACCCAACTCGATTCACTTAACCAAAATGCATGAAACTAATTTTGTTAGAAAGGTACTAGAATGCTTAATCCAAGCCCATTTGATTCAAACGATTTATATATGTAGATCACCCATGGTAAAAATAACAAGGCAGAAGATTTTCTCCATTCAAACATTTTTGAAAATTAACCCATAATAGCTTTTGAGTTGATTCCAACTCTCAAAAATTACATTTGACCATACCTTTCAGAATATATAAAAATATATAGGTTTACTTACATAAATAATGATCAAGTAATAAAATAATGCCACATAGGCATTTCTAGTCACTTTAATAAAATAAAATAAGAAGGTTGAACCTTATTAAATTGTGACAACACTTTAAATCATATTCCCATGTACTATAATATGTGGTGATGACATGTGTCAACATGATCCCATGTTTGAGTTGGAGAATATTAAATCTTAAGTAGTTTTTCAATGAGTAGAAATTACTTTTCTCAAAATAAAATAAATGGGACAAGTGCTTTAATCTTGTAATGTTATTGATAATGCTAGATCACCTAGTGTGAACCTTTATGTGATGGTTAGAAGTAGTTACGTATTGTTTGGTGATTGTGTACCTCGTATTTATTTATAGACGCTAGTACCGACCAAGGATATGAGGAGGAAGGAGGAAGGAGAACTTCAACCACTGCTCTGCACAAGGCAAGCCTATACTTGCAACCTTGCAAGCTAACACTTGCAAGATACCCTACTTATGTAAGCTACTACTTGCTTGTTACTATGCCAACTATATGCCTTAAGCATATGTGATTATACCCACTTGACACACCATCCTAGTTTTACTTCCAAGCTTAGTATTTTATTTTCTTTATGAAAAGATTTCTATCAAAATTTTACTTAGTGACTTGTAGATTCTAGAAAGAAAATTTAAGGTAGCATAAAGAGCATAAAATTTGGCCTAAGTTAGATAATCTTGATGTCATCCTAAGGCATGAGATTGAACTTAGCTAAGCCCCACTTGTTTACCACCCCTCATTAGTATTTACCCCCACTTGTAGATGCTAGTGCTAAGCATAAAAATTGATCAACTTTAGATGGGAATACTTGGTGAAAATGGTTATGAACACCTTAGAATGATGAGTCATTCTACTGAAATGTTTTGACATGTGTTCTTGAATACCAGATGATTTTGATGATGAAAATGTTGAGGCATGAGACTTAGCCCTTTATAAAACTGATGGTTATCTGGATGCGATACCATTCCAATTTTACCGTATAACCACATACCCGAAAATTGGGTAGGGCTTGACTGGAAATTTATATACCTTATTATGGGTTCCATTGTGGCCAAGGTCTGAGCTGAGGCTACCTTGTGAAAATTGTCCACCTGTGCAGTACCCAAGATGACAGTTGGTCATGGTTGGGAGGCCAAACTCACAGGAGAGGTGCCTATACTAGGGCGTGTAATTGAAAGGTTAGGACTGATTATCCGCATACTGAGTATGGTAAATTCAGGATTGTTCCTGACGGATGTATCAAATGTTGTGGTGAAAGTGTACAATCTCTGCAGAGTGTCAAACTATCTGAATAGCCATGTTCGCGGTTATGGACAGTTGGAGTGGCCATACTGTTCTATAGTCAGATGTTTTCAAAATGACTTTTGAAATGATTTATGACTTTGACCTGACCACAACAGGGTTGTGATATGAAATTCATGTTCACACTTAGGTGTTACAAAACTTTCAACTAGTTTTCTTTGCTTCTGAACTTAGTAGAGGTAAATCTGGCTTTTTACAAAACAACCCTAGAGCTTAGTATATCCTATTAAAAAACCCTTCACTTATTAGTATTAGTTTGTGAGTACTTAAAGAGTACTCATGGCTTTGTCCCTGACTATTCCCGTGGCTAGACTATGAAGAGGAGTATCAGGATTACGGACAGCGGGAAGGTTACGACAACTAGGATCATATCCCATTGTCAGCATTGCCTGTGACCCCGAAGATGGAGGTTCGCCCACGCTATCGTTATTATTACATTATTCCATTGCTTGAATTGTATTAAGAACTGGGTCAGGAGATCCTTATTTGTGTAAGGACTTATGTATGGTTTGTAATGGATGATGTACTGTGATATCCAAATCTATTATGTCTCGCAAAAATGGTAATCCTGGGATTGCGACGTATGGCATAACAGGCATCTGGGATTAAACCTCCGGGTGTTGACATATCCCATAACCAAAATGACAAGGCAAGCAGACAATGAGCATCTCAGCGATCTTTTTATTTACTATGTGCATAGCTTTTTATCGAGGATGCTTCACAGATAGCTCATTATGGCGATGTTGCAAGTTTTTGGCTTAGGATAGCGGCCCAGGTGTTTCTCTAACACAAAATACATAACTCCATGGACTTACAAGATCCCTCGTTATTTCACACTGGTGACATCCATAGACAAAACATCATGATATCAACTATGTACAAAGTACAAGTGCAATGTTTAAAACGTTCCCCATGACACCATGGTTCTGCTAATTCCAACGTATAAGTGCAAGCATATACAACTTAGATGACACAATGGTTCAAGTTTATTAGGGGCAAAGAATATAAAGTGTGCCATCAAGTTTTTGAGGGCTTTAATCACTAAGTTTTCACATAATAAAATACTTTTAATTGGAAGATAGCTGAAAACAAGAATATACTTCGAATGGTGTAACTCACCATGCATAGGAATTTATAGTGGACACTTTGGAATAATTGGGTTTCTTGGGAGTTCGATGAATGAGTAGAGCCTACTCATACAAGTGGAGACTAGCAAAAGACTGGGAGCGATCAACTAAGAGAGCAATAATGTCCATAATCATGAAGAGCGACAAAACATTACTAATCAAAGAATAGAGTGGTACTACAAGTCAAGGACTAAATGATCATAGAGGCTATGGTCACTGGTTCATAGTCATAACATGGTGTGACCATGTGCCAAGTCAACGCAAACAAATCATCAAAGGAGAATACCACAATACTATGATTTTGCATGCTAAAACAACGCATGATTCCTTCAAGGCACACTAAGCAATCCCAATTGTTTGGAACAAGACATGCTACAACAATAATCACTAAGCATAAGGTCAAAACAATACCTAGCATGTCATGCTAAAGTCTAAGTCACAGTCAATGCAAGATCCTCTTGCACTTTCAAGGAGGAACTTTCTACTCCTTTCCAACACCAATCGAATTATTTGAAACAACACAGCGAGAACGGGGGTACAAAATACTTTATTCAAGCAAACTAAACAAACAAAGCAAAGAAAAGAAAAACTAAGACACTCCAAGAATAACACAGCAGTGCATGAAACAATGAAAATTAAGTGTCTAGACAGACCTGCGATTTTTATTGATGAAGAAGGGGATGCCCATGGCATCCCCAAGCTTTGACGCTTGTACCTCTTGGATATTTCTTGGGGTGACACCGGGGTGGCATCCCCAATCTTGAGCTTTTCTCCATTCTTCATTTCATTACATCATTCTCTCTCTACACCTGAATTTTTTTCTTTCATACAAAACTTCACACAATCTTCATTAGCAACATTAGTGTATTCAAAAGATAATAGACCTTTGGGTTTAGCTTTGGAACAACAAAAAATTTCACTAAAAACACAAGCTACTATACAAACTCCTTCAAAAATCTCAATTCCCCAAAAGAGAACTCGAAAAGGAATCAATAAGAAGCAAATGCAAATAATGGCAGAAATTTGTCAAAACAGACCAGCAGGTAGAAACCGATTTTTTCAAAAATCTTCTATTGCTCAAATCAAAAAGTGTTGAACTAACAAAAGTTATCTAACATACTGGGGGATTTATTTGTACATTCTTAGCTCAATCCGACTACATATACTCCTCATGAAATTTTATGGTGGAGGACAGAAATCTATTATGGGACAACAACTCCCCAAATCTTACTTCCCTCTCATTAGAGGTCATTCTTGGCACAAAAAGCAAACAAAAAGGATAAGGAGAGGTCATTACTGAAGTAATAACTTCCAAAACTCAAGGAAACTCTTGGGTTATCTCCCAACAAGTACTTTTATTTAACGCCTTTATGTTAGGAACAAGAAGAAGGAAATCAAGTATTTTCAAATGAAGAAGCATTAACATCAAACCTTGCTTTCAAAGGAGGAGCAAAAAGCAACTTCTCTCTACTCATAGGGAAGTGTTCAATACCTTTCTTGAATGGAAATTGATATTTAATGGTGCCTTCTTTCATATCAATGATGGGACCAACAGTTCTAAGAAAAGGTCTTCCCAAAGTAATAGGACAAGAAGCATTGTATTCAACATCCAAAACCTAGAAATCAATAGGGACATAAGCATTGTTAACCATAATAAAAATATCATTAATACTCCCCATGAGTTTATTCTTAGCATTATCATCAAGTGGGATATCCAAATAACAATCTTCCAAAGGTGGCAAATCAAGCATTTCATAAATCTTCCTAGGCATAAGAGAGACACTAGAACCAGGATCACTTGAAGCTTTGATATCAAAGTCATTCACTTGCACATTAATAATGGGTTTCCAACTATCTTCTACTTTACTAGGAATAGAAGCTTTGTGTTTTAACTTCTCTTCCTTAATCTTAACAAGAGCATTTGTAATGTGTTTGGTGAAAGCAACATGCATATCACTAGCATCAGGAGTTCTAGCAAGTTTTCGCAGGAACAGAATCACTTCACCAATATTACAACCATCTTTATAAAAATCAAACTTAGCATCACTAGTAGTAGACTCATTAGGCTTAGGCATTGTAGGAGGATGAATAGGGACTTCTTGTGGTTTAGTGGTATCCATTCTAGTGATGGTGCACACACTATTGTTTCTATCAAATTTAGCTTCCCTGTCGTGGTGGTGGCACGGCAGATGCCATGGGTAGGCTTAAGTTGGGGGCCGAATGGGTGCTTGTGGTCACCGGGGAGGGAGTACACGGTCGAGCCATGCACGAAGAATAAGAAGAACTCTCCAGACTTGGCAATTTGATTGATTCCCCAAAGATTACAAGTGCTCCTTAAGCTGTTTAGGCTAGATTTAACAACACTCGTTCCCTACTTGGTCCAACCTCCTTCTACTACTGCTATGCCCTCCCTTATATAGGCAGTGCTAGCTAGCTAATACCCCTTTGGGTTCTAGGGTTTACTGTTTGGATCTTGGTCCCTACAATATGGGCCGGCTCATGGGCTTGCCCTAAGACAGAGGCCCGATCCATAAAGTTTGACATCAAACGGTCTTCTGGTACGCTGCTTCTTGTTCTTTTTGGCGTCACGCTGTTACTTTGTATGTCAGCGCATGCTTTGGGCGTCACTCGGCTCCTTTTGTGTCACCTGGCGTCGCCGTTCTCTTTTGACCATGCTTTACCATGGTCCCTCCTGAACCTTACTCGAAAAGGTGCCACGTGTCCTTCTTAACTCGGCCCTTCCTCGGTTGACTCGGCTCGTTGGTTCCTGCAAGGGTTACAACTTTGTCCTATGCAGGACGACATAGTTTGTATGTTGGCTTTCATGCTTATCTTACCCGGCCATTCTTACCTGGCCTGGTTCTTTCTTTATTCGGAGCCAACCCAGCTGCGCTATGTTTCCCCTCTCGTGACCCTACCGGGGGTTATCCCCCCGACATTAGTCCCCGAAGCTGGTGAGGTCTAGCAGTTCAAGCTGTTAGGCGTATCCAGGTTCCTTTTGTGTGAATGGAACTTAGTTTTTGTCATTATTTGTCACAACTTCGCACCCTGTCGTGTTAGTCTGACAATTTCGAGTCAACAATTTGACTTCTTTGCTCATTCTTGCCTCGATCCGAGTTACTTTGGCCAATTCCAAGTTATTTTCGGCACGGTTCAGTCACTGACAGCTGGTAGTCATGATTACTTGCCTCAATTTTTGTTCCAAGCTCTGGCGGCACAGTGACGGCTGCACAGTTATTTCCCGTCACTATGGCAGTCCCATCGACCTGCGCCTCTTGTCCTTCTAGTCATGACGTGGCACGGGATTTTTCGTGTATCCTCAGCTATGCGGCGCTTGCTGACTGGCTTTCCCGGCCTGGTACATGGCCACACGCTAGCCGCACAGCATAGATAGATCCCATGACCGGGATTTTTACTACCCTTAAGTAGGGGTTGGGGGTTTCCACTTCCCCCATGCCCGTTCAGTTTTCCTTTGGCCTTTCTTCTTCCTCGCGCCTGCAAATTTGAACTGCCCCCTTTTCAGTTCCTTCTTCCTCCTATTCTTGTGTTGCGATTACCCCTGTCTTCTTTCCATTCCAGTACGGGTCCACGCTGTTCCAAGCCTCTTCCAACTGCAGAGGAGACTGACTCTGCTGATCTCATGGATTCTCGCAGGCGCTGATGCTGCTCAGGAGCAGGAGATTCCCGCCGGCGAGCGCGGCGGCTGGGAAGGCTCGGAGGTCTCCATCGAGGAGGTGGAGTGGCTCCGCTCCACCAGACGCATTCCGCTGTAAGTTGATTGCCGTCTCCCCTCCGGTGAGATCTCTCCCAAACCTTAAGCTGGCGAGCGGGTGGTTTTTGTTTCCCATTTTGAACGCGGTTTCGCTCTTCCTGTGAGCACCTTCTTCTCGTTGTTTCTTTCTACCTTCCATATGCAGACCCACCATCTTCCGGCCAATGCGATTGGCTCTCTTTCTTGTTTCATCTCCGCTTGAGAGGCCTACCTTGGGATTTGGCCTACAGTTCTTCTGTGGGCCAAGTATTTTAGATTTAGTGTTCAAGTTGTTCCCCAGCCTGGTGCTCCCCGTGCTGAGAAGAAGCCGACTCCATGCGGTGCGGCTAGCATCACGCCCAGGAGAGACTCCATCTTTCCTCGGGTTGCTGGGCTTGATTCTTGCAAGAAGTGGCATAGAACCTTTTTCTATGTCAAAAACAGCGGGTCCACTGATAACAACCGGCTTCCCCCTTTGTCGGATGAGGTCCCCCACAAGAATCACTGGCAGCTTGACCCGCGCGACCTAGACGCTGCGGTAAAAGAGGCTAATGCTATCCTGGAAAGGTTGTTGTCGCCGGATGAAAACTTTCATCTCGCCGACTCTGACCTCATGTGCACCTTTGTCTCATGTCGGGTAAGCCCCATCCAAGCAAGGAGCCACAAGATGTGCTTCATGAGTGGCTCTCACGATCCCACTCGGCACTCCACTAAGGAGTTCATCCATGACTCCATTGCCTGCCGAGTAAGCTCAATCTTTAAATTGAACTTGGCGGATGATTGGGCTTGGAATTGCCCACCGTTTAGCCAGGTCAGGCCTGTCCCCTGGGTAAGTTTTCCGAATTACTTTCTTGCCAAGTTGGCTTTAGCTCTTTTTCCACTCTTAGTTTAGTTTTCAGTTTCTCACTCTGTTTGTCCTCCGTAGAATCTCCTTCACCAGGTTGATGAAAGTATTGTCCCTCCTGCTGGTTATCATGGGGACCGCTCCGACTCGAATGAGGTCGAGTATGCCCATCCCGCACACTTCGGCTGCTTCAGCTTCGGGTAAGAGTCAATCTCGCAATCCCTTACAAGATTGGTCTGACGATGATGAGGATGATGATTGTACGCTTTTAGAGGTATATGCTTTGTGACCTTAATCTCTTTGCTTATCCGAGTAAGCCCGTTATTTACTTATGCAGTTGGCCAGGTACATGACACTCCTCCTCTCGCCGTGGGTGGAGTCGGCAAGATTCCCGTCGCTAAGCCGAAGCGACGCAGAGCCTCCTCCAGCACTCAGCCGACCAAGAAGAACAAGCCCACTCCGGCAGCTCCTGCTGCCTCTACTGCTGCCAGCCTGGCTGAGACTTGGCAAGATGCTCAGTGCCAAGTCACACGCCGAGTCGTCCACAACCCGGTTGTCACCGGGTAAACTCTTTGTACTCTGCTTGCTCCGTTCTTTTCTTTTTCATCACTGATGTTCTCTTATATATTTCTCGTTGTTTTCAGCACCACACCTTTGTTGGCAAGCCAGGCTGCGTCTAGCATTGCCTCGCCGCTAAGTCCTGCGCGTCCTCCAACTGACTCGGTGGTGCCGATCCCCGTCTGGGTCGAAGCTCCCACTGTTGAGGCTCACGCCTCTCAGTGTCAGTCAGACCTGGTGGGTCATACGGCTGATGTCCCTGGCGCTGGCCAGGAGAAACTTCCTAATATCGGTGCCCGCGAATCTGACACCGAGAAACCTTCTGCCACCAGTTCCTCTGGCATCAGCCCTCAAGCTGATGTGAATGAACAACTTCCTGATCTTGGAGCCAGCAAAACTGCTGAGCCCAGTCAGGCCGCTCCACGTTCTTCTCCAAATCCTTCTGCTCGCTCTCCAATTCTATCAAAGGGCCAGACCTAGCCCAAGGCTTCTGGCTCTACTCGCCCCTCGTCTGGCAAATCCACCTCTTCCAAGCAAACAATGCTAGTATGCGCTCCGGGTTCTGCTCCTCAGATCCGGCCTCCGATATCAGCGACAATGATCGCTTCAACGGGTAACGGGGACGAATCTGCGGCTGCCGGGTCATGTGATGGTTCCAGGGCTATTACCCTCCATACTTCTGCTGCTGCGACCCGTGCCACTGTGGGAACCGCCCTGAAAACGGGTCGAGTTCTCACTCATAAGCTTAGTGGCAAGAGCCTAGGTTCGGCTGAGCCTTACGTCGTGGCATGGAATGCAGTAGGCGAGCAGGAGGTCCGCACTCGTGCCGGCAAGAAGCTGAAGCTGGGCCCCAAGGCTGTCTCCGACATGAACCAGCAGGCCATTACTCTGATGGCCATGCCGATGAAGTAAACGAGGTAAAGTAACTTCTTACTCTTTTGTACTGTTGAGTATTTACTTTATACATATCACCTAGTCCCCCGAGGTTACGATTGAGTAAGGCACTTACTCGGCCGTAAGCTCTCACCAATCACTTTAATCTTTGAATCCCAAGATTGCATGTTAGAGCTTAGATCCCTAGCCCTCGAGGTTACCGTCGAGTAAGGAACTTACTCGGCTGTAAGCTCTTAAGTTATTTGATTTCTTTATGCCAAATTCATGTTAGAGCTTCAATCCCTAGCCCTCGAGGTTACTGTCGAGCAAGGAACTTACTCGGCTATAAGGTCTGAAGCTCTTTTATTCGGCAGGTTGCCTGACTTGACTCTTTCTTATTGTCTATCTTCTTTGATTAGCTCACGCATAACGAGCGCACCAAAGTGCACCAAGCTCTCGTCCTGGCGCATCGCAAGCTCGAACTTGCGTATGAGAAGCTACAGACTGACACCCACAGCCAAGGTAATATCTTTTCTCTTCCTTTTTTCTATTTGGTGTAATTTTCCTTGGTTCATTTTCTCATTTTTTCTCTCGCTCTTGTTCCACAGCCACTGCTCAGTCTACCATCAATGATCTTCACTCGCAAATCAGCGAGGCCGAGAGTAAATTTCTTGCCTCCCTAATCCAATAGCTTAAAGTTTTCTGTTGGTACTGACAAATATTTGTCCTGAATAAGAAGAGAAGCACCAAGCCGAACTCCAGAAGGAGCGCGATGAGGTGACTCGGCTGAAGAAACTGATGGCCGAGACGATGCAGAAGCACTTGGCCGAGGTGAAAGGGCTGTAGGAAGAACTTGCTGAGAAGAATGAGCTGCAGGCCGCCAACACCGAGAAGACCAAGAGGCTGCTTGACGAGGCCAAATCATCGGTCGAGTCGGCAAATCTGAACTTGGATGCCCTTCAAGCGAAGGCCAAGAATTACCATAGCAAACTCGCTTCCATCAACTTCTTTCTCGGTAGTGAGTTCTTACTCTTTACGCACCGTATAAGTCCTTCTGGACTTCTTCCATCTTCCCTTGTTATTTGCTAACTTTCTCTTTTTGCTTGCAGTGAAATTTCCTGAGGCCAACATGGTTGCCATTCGAGCCATGAAGAAAGTGAGAGCCGAAGCTGGTGCTCCTGCTGACGGCGAGGTGTCCATGGAGGAGCTTCTCGCAGCGGTGTTTGAACGGGTCAAGACCCTCAGGTCTTGCGATGTGGACTTTCTCAAGTCGGCTATCCATGCGTTTCGCATGCTCTGGCCGAATGAAGACCCAACCAAACTCATCGAGCCACTTGCTGACAGATTACTCCTTACTGAAGACCGGCTGGATCAATGGCGTGAGTCGGCCGAGCGAGCTGCCGCGGACAAGGCTGTCTCCTTCGTGCTTTCATGGTACGAGGACATCAACCTTGATGTTCTTGCTCGCATAAGCACCACTCCTGGATCCGAGAATGCTCCTCTAAGTTCTTCCGCTCCCTAGGCTAACGAACACTTGAACTTTGATCAGATCCCCGGTATGCCGGGTACATATGTAACATACATTGCACTTTTAAGTTTGATTATGTGCCTTTTGATAATATTTACATATTTGCGTTATGTTCTAAGTGCGAATCATTCAAGGCAAGTCCCCGAGTTTCATTTTGCCGTGCCACCTTTCCTTGCATTTGGCCCTTGTCTACCTTTTTTGGTGTTCGACATTAGGGTCTCAAAGTACGAAGGATATAGTTCGCGGGTATGAAACTTGGATAACTTGGCCGAGATTACTCGACACGTAGTATAATGCGACCTGAAAAGAGTTAGGCAAAAACTAAAGCCGACTCGTGTTTCTCCTTTGTACTTATCCGGCGTTCGTGTTTACTCGTCTTACATCTTTTTCTCTTGCTTGCCATGAAACCGTGTTTTCGGACAACAGCATAGTCGAAGAGTTGATTTCTTCCGAGTAAACACTACTTGTTCCGAGATAAATTTCTGGTATCACGCCAGCCGACGTAAATAATTGAAATGGAAAACTTAAGGGGTAGTCCCCGAGTCAGATTTTCGAATCATACCATTTTATTATTAGCACATAGCCGACAAACACGTCCGACATATGAGAGTTCGAATGATACATGCACTGCTTCTCCTAAGTATAGAAGGGACGAAGCAGTGCCACATCCCATGGCCTTTTGGTTTCATCTCCTGACCTGTCCGCCTTGTTCTTTTGCGCTTCACGAGCGTTTATGAGATAGTAGGAATCATTGTGCAATGATTTGCTTACAATGAGTGGACCTTCCCATGGAGGTGATAATTTATGCATTCCTGCTGTGTGCTGCACCAGCCTTAGCACCATATCTCCTTCTCGAAAAACATGAGGTTGCAGGTTCCGGCTATGGTAGCATCGTATATTTTGTTGATATATAGCAGATCTGGATAATGCCAGTTCCCTTGCTTCTTAGAGTAAGTCTACTCCATCTTCTCGGGCCTCTTTTACCTCGGCTTCCGAGTATTGCCTTCTCCTTGGCGAGTCATATTCTATGTCGGCAGGCAGAACTTCTTTCGCCCCATATACGAGGAAAAATGGCGTATAACCAGTTGACCTATTCGGAGTAGTTCTTAGGCTCCACAGTACTGAGGGTAGTTCCTCTAATCAACAACCAGGTGATCTCTGGAGTGGTTCCAGTAAGCGGGGTTTTATCTCGGACAGAACTAAGCCATTTGCCCGTTCAACTTGTCCATTTGATTCTGGATGGGCGACTGATGCTACATCGAGTCTTATTCGATGTTTCCCACAGAAGCGAGCAAAAGCTCCTTCGGCAAAGTTCGTGCCATTGTCAGTGATCACACTGTGCGGGTAACCGTATCTAAGGATTATATCCCTTAAGAATGTGACAGCTGTTTTACTGTCTAATTTCTTGATTGGTTTCACTTCTATCCACTTGGTGAACTTATCAATCATGACCAAGATACGAGTCATGCCTCCCCTTGCTGGTTTGAATGGTCCTACCATATCGAGGCACCATACTGCAAAAGGCCAAGTAATTGGTATAGTCTTCAATTCAGACGCTGGTAAATGCGACTTGGACGCATAGTGTTGACAACCACTGCATCTACCTAATAACTCTTGCGCTTGTGCCAATGCGCTTGGCCAGTAGAATCCATGTCGGAATTCCTTGGCTACCAATGCTCTTAATGACGCATGGTGCCCGCATTCTCCTTGATGGATATCCAATAAGATCTCCTGGCCTTTCTCTGAGCTAATACAACGATGCAGTACACTTGTCACACTTCGCTTGTAGAGTTCCTTATTGATTATGGTGTAAGCTTTTGCTCTTCGTGCTGTTTGCCTTGCCAATGTTTCATCACTCGGTAAGGTCCCATCTTTCAAATAGCTGAATATTGGATGTGCCCATGTTGGTATTTGTGGTTCCAGATCTGCCTCAACATCAATGTCCATTGGTTCCGCCGACATATGCTCTGCCGACATAACCTGAGGAGTCCCCGAGTGTGATTTGGCGATCCCTGAATTGAACGGATCAGTCCCCGAGTGACTCGAACCTATCCCTTAGTCGATGTCCATCGGCACTGCCTCTGATTCTTGACTCGTCGGGATGACCCTGATTGATTCAGACTCCGGTGATGGCTTGGTCGATGGCTTCCTGAGATGCTCCAATGCTACCCCTAGTGGTATTGCTTGCCTAGATTATCCTAGTTTGGATAGTACATCTGCTGCCTCATTTTATGCTCTAGGAATGTGAGGAAATTCACAACCGTCAAAATATCCCAAAATTTGTTGCACGTCGAAACGATATAATGCCATGTTTGCGTCGAGCGCATCCCAATGTCCAGACACTCGCTGAATCACAAAATCCGAATCACCAAAACACATGATCCTTTTGATACCAATTTCCTTGGCTACTTTAATGCCATGGACAAGTGCTTCATACTCGGCAACGTTGTTAGAAGAAGCAAAATAAATTTGCAACACATACCTCAGTTGATCCCTCTTTGGAGATGTGAGCACTATCCCGGTGCCCAGACCCATTTTGGACCTTGGACCAAATGCATTTTCCAGATGGTGGGATCTGGTGTGGGTTCATGCATTTCCATCCATTCTACAAAGAAATCTGCAATAGCTTGAGATTTTATTGCATCTCGCCTATCATATTGTAGAGTGTATGGTGCCGATTCGATGGCCCATTTGGCATTCGGCGTCACGGCATCTTTTCTGCCCAATATATCCAGAGATATTACCCGGATTGGGTGTTCTTGAAAATAATGTTTCCTTCTTTCTTTTATATACCCCATATGTCATCTTCTAATAATCTAATAATTAATTACATTTTGAGACAGAGCACTTGGCTCAAGTAATACACCGGTCTTTGACCACGTTGCCCCCTTCTTCACGTTCAACCACTATTACCGCACTTTTGCGAACTGCCGACATTGAGCAACATTGGCTCCTTGGATAATGGTGACGCTAATATTGGTGTTGTTGCCAACATTTTATTTAATTCATGGAAAGCGCTATGATCTTGCTGTGTCCATGTGAATTTTTCTGATTTCTTCATCAGCTGATATAGTGGTAGGGCTTTTTCACCTAGCCGACTAACAAACCTGCTCAATGAGGCTAGGCATCCAGTAAACTTCTGGACATCATTGAGGGTTTTTGGCAATTCCATTCCTTCGATGGTCCTGATCTTTGTCGGGTTAGCTTCAATTCCTCGGCAGGATACAAGGAATCCGAGTAACTTTCCAGCCGGGACACCAAATGTACATTTTTCCGGGTTAAGCTTCATCCAGAATCTTCTCAAGTTTGCGAATGTTTGACGCAAGTCCTCAATTAGAGTATGACTTTGTTTGGTTTTTATTACCACGTCATCATCGACGTATACTTGAACATTTTTGTCCAATTGATCTTGCAAGCATTTTTGCATGCATCTTTGATACGTTGCACCTGCATTTCTCAATCCAAATGGCATGGTGCGATAGCAATAAGCCCCGTACAGGGTGATAAAAGATGTCTTTATTCTCTGTACTCATTTCTGGTTTCGTGGCCGACATGAGCATCATCACCTCTTGGATTATGCACCTGGTGCATAGCTTCTCTTCTTTCTTGATTCTGATAATTCGGCTGCCTGTTTTCATATATTTTATCTGCTATTACTACTTGAGCATTTCCTCCTGTAAGTGGTGGAGGGGGAGGCGGTGGAAGCTGCTTATTCGGCGAGTCCACTCTATCTCCTTTCTGAAACCAAGTGCATTGCCTCATCGTGTGATTGGCTAGTTTACTCAGAATAGGCATGTGAAACTTACATGGCTGATCCAGCATCATCTCATAGGTGTATTTTTGTCGGTCCTGATACTGCTTCCTCTGATCGTATGGCCTTTTGCCGTCATTCTTTGGCACCCATTGTTGTTGACCATTTGTCCTTTGACGCTGACTGCTTCCAGCATCTGGATGATCCTGACTCACAGCTGCAACCTGAGTCGAACCATATCTGTAATCTGGTCTTTCATCTCTTCTCTTGCTTCTATATTCAGACCTTTCCTAGCACCTTTGCGACCCGGTAGCATCATAGATCTGAGTCTCAGTCACCCCGTCTGCCGACATGGGCAGCGCTGAGTCGGATCTCCTAACGCATACGAGTCGATGATTCTTATCATCTCTGCCAGGCTTGCTGGCATATCTCTTAGTAACCTTTGCCACAACACACTTCCATGTCTACATCCTTGTGCAAACCATGCGATTGCTTGTGACTCAATTACCCCTTCACAAGAGTTACGCATCGTACACCACCTTGTGAGGAATTCCCTATCTGTCTCATTCGGTCTTTGCTTGCACATTGCTAGTTGTTGTGGGCGATTCGGCCTCTTGTAAGTTCTCGTGAAATTGCTCACGAAAGCGTCGTGAAAATCGATCCAACTGTTGATGCTTCCGGGAGGCAAATTGTTCAACCATACCCGAGCTGGTCCTTCCAGCATCTGCGGCATGTAACATACTACCCATCTCAAGTTTCCCTGCGTGATCTTCACAGCGGTTCCATAATCTATGAGCCGGTCCTCTGGCTTTGTGGTTCCATCATACGTTTTTGTCCCTCTAGCCAGCTGGAAATTTGGCACCGGTGGCTCCTTCATGATCCTTGGGCCAAAGCACGGTGGACCCTGCGGACCTTGCGATTCAATTATCTCTGCCATTTTTATGCGGTCAAGCTTCAGCCTTGCATCATCCGGCTGAAGGTTCCTGCCTCCAAATCTTGCTCCCATTGCTTGATATGCATGATCCGGCAGTTCATAACCGTCATTTACCATCGCCGAGTAATCATCATTATACTTATTCACGTTCCGGTCAGTAGGCTGTTGAACTGCTTTTCACGTGCTTTGCTGTCTTCTTTCCGGCTGAGCGGGTGTATTATTCGGAGCTGGATTTCCTCCTCCTGTCGAGTGAGCTCCGCGCCTAGCATGAGGCGCAAAATTTTGCCCTCCGTTGTCATTTCTCTGCCCAATTTTTTCCTGGTTTTCATTTTCTTGGCGATTATTTGTTTTTGACCCTTGCGCATGCGCCGGATTTCCTTGAACCACTGCCGGATCATAGGCGACCATCTTCTTGTTTCTTCTAGAATCCACACTTTTTTCTTTTCTTGGCCTAGGCGCTGCTCCGGGTGAGGATGCTGTGTGGCCAACCGATCTTTCCGGGACAGGAGTCGCCGAGTGAACCAGTTGTGACCTCCCTGCTATACCCGGATTTGCTCTGTAATACGCCTCATTCAACATGATGGCTGCTTTTACTAACTCATTGACTCGTTCTTGCTGCCTTTTCTTTGCTTCCCCCTCCAAGTGGGGTAATTCTGCCATTGCTGCTTCTGCTACTCGCAGATTAGTTGATGTTATGTTGTACGTTGGACGCATGGCCGTCTCATTGCTGTTTTCCGGTGTTATCTTCGATGTCGCATCTGCCAGCTCTTCATTGAGGTTCCTTCCTCTCAATCTCGTCGGGTCTTTGCGTCAAGCCGGGTGTTTGCGTCCTTGACTCGATTTGCCGAGTTAAGCTCTCGGAAGGTGATATCCACGTCCTGCTGTAACTGTGCTAGATCTTTGGCTTTCTCCAGGAATTTTATCCTGGCTTCCTCCAACTCGACTTGCACACGCACCGGGTCAGTTGCATGTGCTACTGGCTCTGCCAACTTGTCTATCGCTTCCTGCAGCTCCTTAGCCCTCTTGCTTCTAACTATGTTCTCTAGTTTTTCCAGCTGCGCCTTTGCTATTCTTGCAGCCCTTGGCGTTTCCTCATGATTTCCTCCCTCTGCGTTCTCATTCACCACTGGAACTACTGGAAGAGCTGTGGGGTTTGGGGTTGTCATCATTACCTCCATGGAGACAAGTTGACGTGGTTTTCCCGCGACAGGAGCCGTTGGAGGATCCGGCGCCAGGACGATGTCCTCAGGATATGCGCGCTCTACGCGCACCGCGATGTAGACCTGGTGCTCGCCGAACTTGATGAAGCGACCACCCCTAGGGAACGTCTTGGTCCCAAAGCAGCCCGTCTTGTCGCTGACGAAGTTGAGCGCTCGAAACCTCTGGATAAGGCCAGAGTAGACACGCTCGCCGGTCTTGGCGATGATGTTGGTCGTCCTGATGAAGACTCCATTAAGCACATGCTTCTGCCCCATGGTGGGCGCCAACTTTCATGGTGGTGGCACGGCAGATGCCATGGGTAGGCTTAAGTTGGGGGCCGAATGGGTGCTTGTGGTCAGCGGGGAGGGAGTACATGGTCGAGCCATGCACGAAGAACAAGAATAACTCTCCAGACTTGGAAATTCGATTGATTCCCCAAAGATTACAAGTGCTCCTTGAGCAGTTTAGGCTAGAGTTCACAGCACTCGTTCCCTACTTGGTCCAACATCCTTCTACAACTGCTATGCCCTCCCTTATATACGCATTGCTAGGTAGCTAATACCCCTTTGGGTTCTAGGGTTTACTGTTTGGATCTTGGTCCCTACAATATGGGTCGGGGTCATGGGCTTGCCCTAAGACCAGAGGCCCGGTCCATAAACCTTGACAGCTAACGGTCTTCTGGTACGCTGCTTCTTGTTCTTTTTGGCGTGACACTGTTACTTTGTACGTCAGCGCATGCTTTGGGCATCACTCGGGTCCTTTTGTGTCACCCGGCGTCGCCCTTCTCTTTTGACCATGCTTTACCATGGTCCCTCCTGAACCTTACTCGGAAAGGTGCCACGTGTCCTTCTTGACTTGGCCCTTCCTCGGTTGACTCGGCTCGTTGGTTCCTACAAGGGTTACAACTTTGTCCTATGCGGGCCGACATAGTTTGTATGTTGGCTTTCATGCTTATCTTACCCGTCCGTTCTTAACTGGCCTGGTTCTTTCTTTACTCGGAGCTAACCCAGTTGCGCTATGTTTCCCCTCTCGTGACCCTACCGGGGGTTATCCCCCCGATATTCCCTTTCCCACTTAGCATGAAGTTGGGCTAACAGTCTAACATTTTCATCAATAGTAACTTGTATGCTATGAGTAGCAGCAAAGGTACTTTCCATGGTTTCAGGTTTAGCAGCTATTTTATTAATCAAGGAGGACCGTGCTTTAGACAAAGAGGAAATATTTTTCTCAACAGTTAAAAGTTTTTCCTCCACAACCTTGTTGAAAGCGGTTTGTTTACTAATAAAGTCTTTGAGCATAACTTAAAGTTTAGAGGGGGCACTTCTAGCATTGTTGTAGGAGTTTCCATAGGTATTGCCATTATTAGGAGGATAAGGCCTATAGTTGTTACCACAAAAAATATTCCTATAGGCATTGATGTTGAAATTGTTGTTTCTAATGATGTTCACATCAACTTGCTCTTCTTGAGCAACCAAAGAGGCTAAGGGAACATTGTTTGGATCTAAAAGAGCTTTCCCATTATCTAGCATAGCCATAATAACATCAATCTTATCACTCAAAGAGGAGGTTTCTTCAACATAATTTACCTTCTTACCACGTGGATCTCTCTTAGTGTGCCATTCAGAGTAATTAACCATCATATTATCAAGGAGTTTTGTTGCAGCACCCAAAGTGATGCCCATAAAGGTACCTCCAGCAGATGAATCCAATAGGTTCCTTGAAGAGAAGTTCAAACCTACATAAAAAGTCTGGATAATCATCCAAGGAGTAAGTCCATGAGTGGGACAATTCTTAACCAAAGATTTCATTCTTTCCCAAGCTTGAGCAACATGTTCATTATCAAGTTGTTTAAATTTCATAATGTCACTTCTCATAGATATAATCTTAGAAGGAGGGTAGTTTTTTCCAATAAAAGCATCCTTGCAATTAGTCCAAGAATCATTACTATTTCTAGGCAAGGATAGCAACCATTCTTTAGCTTTTCCTCTCCAGGAGAAAGGAAATAGCTTGAGCTTAATAATATCTCCATCTACATCCTTATACTTTTGCATCTCACAAAGTTCAACAAAGTTATTGAGATGGGCAGCAACATCATCAGAACTAGCACCAGAAAATTGGTCTCTCATCACAAGATTCAACAAAGCAGGCTTAATTTCATAAAAGGTAGCATCAGGAGCAGGTGGAGCAATAGAAGTGCTAAGGAAATCATTGTTGTTTGTGCTAGTGAAGTCACACAACTTGGTGTTCTCAGTAGAGTTCATTTTGGCAAAGTGGAGTGATGGCTCAGCTGATGTGGAGCCTGTTGGGAACCCCAAGAGAAAGGTGTGAATTTGTAAGAAGCAAGTCTTCCCTCAGTTGAGACCAAGGTTATCGAACCAGTAGGAGGAAGGAAATGTCACACAGGTGTTGCAAGCAACGCGGAGACCTGCACAACACAAACTCAAGACTTTGCCCCAATGAATCAGTGAGGTTGTCAAGCTCACCAGTTTGCTGTAACAAAGGATTAAACGTATGGTGTGGAAGGTAATGGTTTGCAACAAGTAAACATGTAACAATGGAAGATGTATCAATGGTAAAGCTTGGATCGGGGTCCATAGTTCACTAGAGGTGCTCTCCTTAGATAAACAACATGGCATGAACGGTAAACAAATTATAGCGGGGAAATTGACAGGAACTGAGCAAGGAATAACAATGCAATTACTAGTCAAAAGATCCTATGAGGTTGATTGGGCAATACAACAAGATACATAGGCCGCCATCCAACTGCATATAGACTAGAAGTCCACCTTCAGGTTATCATCCGAACCCCCTCTAGTATTAAGTTACAAGCAACAGACAATTGCTTTAAGCAAAGTGTGTAAGGTAAACAATCCACATGTTCCTTGAACAAGATACCGTTGTTTTCTCCCTAGTAGCAACAACACATCTACAACCGAAGAGATTTCTGACACTTCCCTTGGAAAATAGAGGCACGAACCCACTATCGAGCATAAATACCCCCCCCCCCCCGATCTAGGGACGATGGTGGAGGCGGCTACAGACGGTTTCGTGGATTTATGACCGGGTACCCAAAGTTTCTGCATCGGGGGCTTCTTATAGGCGAACGGGGAGACCGACGAGGAGGCCAGGGCCACCAAACCCTAGCCAGGCGCGGGGCTGGGCCCACCCATGCCCGCGGTGGGTCTGGCCCCCCTGGCTGGCCCCTCCAGTTCTCCTCTGTACTTCTTGTTCCCCACGGAAAGTAATTGACTTTGTCCTTTGTCCCGTCCAATTCCGATAATATTTCTTTACTAACTTTTATGAAACCAAAAACAGCAGAAAATAGGCATCTGACATTGTTCCAACTTGTTAATAGGTTAGTACCAGAAAACATGTAAAAATCACCTCAAAGTGTGGACAAGTAAAGCAAAGTAGATACAAATCAAGCATGGATCATAAAAACTTATAGATACGTTTCCAACGTATCAACATCCCCAAGCTTAACTCCTGCTCGTCCTCGAGTAGGTAAGTGATAAACAGAATAATTTTTGAGGTGACATGCATGCTCACAATAAAGATCCAACCATTTGCAAGCATTGAAAGCTGGGATCAAAGAACTCTAAACATGTGCATGAAAGATGGAGTTCTAACAATAGGACATAGTAACTATGCATGCAACATGGAAGGCTACAAACAAAGATCATTAATAACACGCATAGAAAAACGTTTGTTTGTTTCACATGCAGAAAACATAGCATAATGGCATTCATATTGTCCCTCATAGAGTAGCAATAAAATGCATAGAACACCTGCAAAGTTCACAAGGGTGACTAGAAACAAGTATCACAAGAGCAAGTAATAACACAATATGCATCAATTAATAATCTTTGGAACACTACACACAAAATGACAACTATGCTCTCTTAATGGTGCCTAAAGGTAGAAGGTGGAGACTCAATAATGGTGGAAGAAAGGCCTTTTTGTAAAGGAAGTAGGGACTAAAGTTTTAAAAGGAGCTTCCAAAAATTATGGTACTTGTTAGCTTTCAGCCCTCATTGCCCCTATCATAAGCATATTGAAGTGGTTAAGGTTAAAGTGGCAAAGCTGGAGTATATGCTTGACAAAGTATAAGTTGGCAATCTCATGCCCCTTGAATACGAGGACCACACCTCATGCATACTCAACTTTGGGTCCAGGTAAGTTCTTGTCACTATAAGTATTTGCATATCATTGAGAACCGCCAACGGGGTACCCCTTGCACAAGTCTTCATCTTCATGTGCCACAGGCAAGCATGTTGAGTGTAGACTCATGAATCCTATTCATCATCGGAGTAACCTGCAACATCACAAGTTACAGCCACAGTGGGTCAATACTTTGGAATAGTATTGGCAAGTTATACCTTAGTAGATTTTAAGTGGATTATATTACTATATGCATTTTGGCTAAGTGTAGCTTGGCTTGCTTTGCTTCAAAATAGGTTTTTCCTATTAGTTGAAAATACTAAGTTTTCTTTGTCAAAAACATTCCCAAGAAACCACCAATAGACATTGGGGTCCTTCACCCTTGTTCACCCACAAGTTTTACTTAGAAGTTGGAGTGATTAGATTCTTGTAGCTTCCATGTCGTGATGCTCAATTTGTCCATTGCCATGGACTTGGCTAAGTACTTAGATTTTCCATCTGCAGAGGTTGTGCACTTTCCCCACCAGACTTGGTTTCCCAAGACAGGACCTTTCAGAAGCCTTTCCTTAGTCAAATGGATGCGTTCCAACCTATCATTCCCACTACCACCAACTGTCCAAGTGACTAAGTTCTAGCAACCTATATGATCATGGCAGAGCCCATATTGCCAAGTGGTTGCACTATAAGCTTTCTCAACACTTGGCCTCCAAATCCCTTTGTGCCTGGGTGGCATACCACAAGTGAGATACACAAGCCACATCCCTGGACTTGTGTAACCACTCAACCAAAAACCACGAATACAAGTCCCATTCCACCCAGGGGGTTCATTGACTTAGTTGTTTTATTAAGGAAAGCATAAGTCCAAAAGACTTAGAATTATTTTTATCATAGCATGTACATACTTTACCATCCCTTGGTTTACTACTAGCTAGGCTAAGCATGGCATAGTAACTTAACTTAGGAAATTCCCTAGGAATTCTACAATACTACAACTACTTAGGATTTCCCAACATAGCATTTGGCAAAAGTAGCATGCAAGACTTAGCAAAAATAATTCTAATGATTATTCAAAATAAAGGGGTGGAAATATCATGAAGTTTCACTTGCCTTGGTAATGGGGAGAGTAGCACTCTTCACAATCACAGTCACTAGCAAAATCTACACAAAAATTTGTAGCATACAATTACACACAAATCATATACAATCAAAAATATGAATGTATGCATGCAAGAATCTACTAAGTGATGATTTTGAAAATTCTACCAAGCAAGTGCATAATACAGAAACATAACAAGTCACAAAGTTTGCTATCTAAACTTATTTAGCCCTAAAATAATTTACTAAACTAAATCTATGCTCAAAATATACCTAAATATGTTTCTGCATACAAAGTCATTTTAACAGATACTATTTTCTAAACACATTGCAGATTCAAAAAGGTCTTGACTCACTGATTCCAACGGTATAAAGTTTGCAAAATTCTAATGTGGAATTCTCAAGTTATAGCCAATTGAATTCTGGATCTAAATATGTTTTTGAATTCTGTGTTTGAATCAACCCTAGAAATGTGTTGCAGTATTACTGGCGCGTACCGATTCGTTTGGATTGACAAACGCGGACCGTAGGATCTAAATGAGATCTGGCGGCTCACATGCGTGCTTACCTCTTCGCCCACGTTCTAATCTACGTCGTAGGATCTACATCTGACGCTCCTAATCGTCCTGACCATACACGGGCGGCGCTAGCGGCGTTGACTGGCGGCGGCGCGTGACAAGCGGCTGGTGCTCTAGGTCGCTGGAAGGAAGGGAGGCGCCACCGATCCGCAGATGGCGTCTTTGGCTTCGACGTGGTGTTGGTTTGTGAAGGGGTGCGCTGGCACGGTCTCAGGAACTCGTCGGAGTAACGGGCGGCGTCGGTAGCTTGCAGTCGTGGTCCTTGCCGAGGTTTGGCGTCGCCCTAGCACGAACTAGTGGCATCAGGATTTGCGCAAGACATAGGCGAACAAACTCGCGTGAAGGAGGGGGCAAGGGGCGATCGGGTTTTACCTTAATTGGTCGCCGGAGTTTATCGGCGGCGCAGGTGGTTTCGGTCGCGAACGGAGACGACAACCTGGGTCACGAGCAGGCAAAAGGAAGGTATCAGCGTAAGCGCGAGATCATTACGAACATCCTCGTTTGAACCAGAGAGAGAGGGGTGGTCGAGGCTCACCTAAATTGGCCGCCGGAGTTGTCTGTACGGTGGGGTTTCGAGGGCAATTGCGCGCAGCCTGGTGGCAGAGTGAGCGAGGAGAGGGGGGGGGGGAATGCTTGCGGGGCAGAGGGGTTTAAGTAAGCCTAGGTGCGATAGGAAACGCTTGCGAAATAATGGGCAATTACGCCGCGCAATTACCGGCCTTGACAGCAGCAGCGACGTGGTCGCGAGCCTGGTTTGAGGAAGACGAGGGTGACGTGGACGGGGCCCGCTGGTCAGCGAAATAAATAGAAGGGGCGTGGGTCTGGCTGTCAGTGGCTGAATGGTTGTGCTCGTGCATGAGAGAAGAAAAGAGATGCCCCGGGTGGGCTTTGGCCCGCCTCTCAGTTCTTTGGGCTAAAATGGCAGCACTCGGCCTTTTTTTATTTGTTTGCTTCTTTTCTTTTTCTGAAACGATTTTCTGAATTGGTTTTGATATGAATTCAAACTCTTTTTGAATTCAAACTTTTCCTGGGTTTTTGCAGGGTGCAGTAGTCTCCAATATAGGCATAAAAGCAAGTGGTTGCTTTGCAAAGGCTTGGTCAAGCTTGGAGATAAAAAATAACAGAGACTAGGCATTTGGTTTGCAAAATTTGAAAAATGGTTTTTGAAACCATTTACAATTTGAAAGACTTGGTTTAAATTCTACACTCAAACCTATCCTCATAGAAGGCAACAAACTTGGTTCAAAAACAAACAAAATTTCAAATGGGGATAGCCATTTGGTTTAAATCTGCTCACATAAAATCATAGCACAATGTGCTCTTGTTTTTCTGAAATGAGTTTGAAATTTGATCCCAAATCTATATGCTTGCATGAATGATATGCAAATTTTGAAATTATAATTTTATGGATGTTACAAATCTAACCCCCATAAGGTGAATCTCGCCCTCGAGATTCGGATTGGCTAGCAAATAGGTGAGGGTGGTCTTTCCGAAGATCATCTTCTCTTTCCCATGTTGCTTCCTCTTCGTTATGATGGTTCCATTGCACTTTGCAAAACTTGATAGTCTTTATTCTAGTGACTCTTTCTGCATTCTCAAGAATCTTGATAGGCTTTTCCTCATAAGTGAGATCACTTTCTAGTTGAACTTCTTCCAAAGGTATGGTATCCTTTAAAGAAGATTCTTCCATTTCTGGGTGACATTTCTTAAGTTGACTCACATGAAATACATTATGGACTACTGATAGAGATGCTGGCATCTCAATTTCATAAGCAACTTCGCCTTTGCGACTCAGAATCTTGAATGGCCCAACATATCTTGGTGCCAACTTTCCTTTGACTCCGAATCTTTTCACTCCATGGAGTGGTGATACTCTAAGATAGGCCCTATCACCGACTTCATAGGTGACTTCTCTACGCTTAGGATCCGCGTAGCTTTTCTGTCGGGACTGTGCTATCTTCAACCTGTCCTTAACCAATTTGACCTTCTCTTCGGCTTCTTTGATAAGATCTGGCCCAAATAAACTTCTTTCTCCCACACCATTTCATAACAATGGGGTGGTACATTTTCTTCCGTAGAGAAACTCAAACGGTGCCATCTCAATCTTTGGCTTGATAGCATTGTTATAAGAAAATTCTGCGTAAGGCAGACTTTCATCCCAACTTGCTCCATAATCTAGGGCACATGCCCTCAACATGTCTTCCAGAATTTGATTAGTCCTTTCTGTTTGTCCATCGGTTTGAGGATGAAAAGCAGTAATGAATTCCAACCTCGTTCCCAATGACTCATGTAGCTGTCTCCAAAAATGGGAAGTGAATTGGGTTCCCCTATCGGACACAATACTTTTAGGCACACCGTGATGGCATACAATTCTACTCATGTAGATTTTGGCTAACTTGGCACTTGTATAAGTTGTCTTCACGGGTATGAAATGGGCCACTTTAGTTAAGCGATCCACTACTACCCATATGGAATCATATCCTGATCTGGTCCTTGGTAATCCGGTAATAAAATCCATACCAATCTTGTCCCATTTCAAATCAGGAATAGGTAGTGGTTGAAGCAAACCTGCTGGTTTCTGATGCTCCGCTTTTACTCTACTACATACATCACACAAAGCAATATGTTTGGCGATGTCTCTCTTGAGATTGTTCCACCAAAATCTTTCTTTCATGTCCATGTACATTTTGGTGTTACCCGGATGAATAGAATACGGAGAGTTGTGGGATTCTTGCAGAATCAGTTTCCGCAACTCCGTATCTTGTGGAACACAGATACATTTCCCATGCCATAATGTACCCTGTTCGTCTTCATGGAAATTTTTAGCTCTCCCTTGGCCAATATTTTCCTTAATCCTTTCAATTTCCTTATCGGTCTTCTGAGCTTCTCGGATCTTGTCCAACAAAGTTGGTCGAACATCCAAAGACATAAGATGTCCTTCAGGCACAATCTCCAATCTGAGTTCTTTGAATTGAGCACACAAATCATCTGGCAATTGTCCTCTGGTAAGGCCATTCACAAATACCTTACGACTTAGAGCATTTGCTACAACATTTGCTTTACCTGGGTGGTATTGCAAACTCAGGTCATAATCCTTGATAAGCTCTAACCATCTTCTTTGTCTCATATTGATTTCCTTCTGGGTGAAGATATACTTCAAACTCTTGTGGTCCGTGAACACTTCACAACGTTTTCCCAAAAGGTAATGTCTCCATGTTTTGAGTGCATGGACGACAGAGGCTAACTCTAAATCATGAGTTGGATAGTTTACCTCATGAGTTTTTAGTTGTCTCGAGGCATAGGCCACAACTTTACCGTCTTGCATAAGTACGGCTCCCAAACCTTGATGAGACGCATCACAATATACTTGGAAATCCTTTTCCAAATCTGGCAGACATAGAACTGGTGCTGTGACAAGTCTCTTCTTCAATTCATGGAAACTGACTTCACAATTTTCAGACCAAGCAAACTTCTTGTCTTTCTTTAACATGTTCTTGGGAGATTCCCATTCTGTTACAGCTGAAACTTTAGCACGATCAACTGCCACACCATCCTTTGTCATAACATGACCAAGAAAACCAACTTCTTCTAACCAGAACTCACACTTGCTGAATTTGGCATAAAGTTTATGCTCTCTCAATTTCTCGAGTATCAAACGCAAGTGTCCCTCATGCTCTTCTTTGCTCTTGGAGTAGACTAAGATGTCATTGATGAAAACGACAACAAACTTGTCGAGGAATTCCATGAACACTTTGTTCATCATATTCATGAAGTACGCTGGAGCATTTGTCAAGCCAAAAGGCATTACAGTATACTCATACAATCCATACCTTGTGGTGAATGCTGTTTTTGGTATGTCTTGTTCTCTTATCTTGAGTTTAAAATAGCCTGACCGGAGATCAATCTTCGAGAACACACATGCTCCCTCTAGCTGATCAAACAAGTCATTGATTCTATGCAAAGGATATTTGTTCTTGATAGTTACCTCGTTGAGTGAACGGTAATCTATGCATAACCTTTGTCTTCTATCTTTCTTTTCCACGAACAAAACTGGGGCTCCCCAAGATGAAGAACTTGGATGGATAAATCCTTTCTGTAACTGTTCTCCTAGTTGCTACTTGAGCTCTTTCAGCTCATCAACTGACATTTTGCATGGTCTCTTTGCTATTGGTCCAGAACCTGGTACCAAGTCTATCAGAAATTCCACATCTCTATCTGGTGGCATTCATGGCAACTCTTCCGGGAATACATCCGGATACTCACACAAAATTGGCACACTGTCCATGCTAACCCCCTTAAGAGAATTTAGCATACTCTTGTTTGCTCCAAAGCTGGTCTTGAATCTGATCCTTTTATTATCCGGAGTTGTGAGTGACAAGATGGTGGCACAATCTATCACTCCTTTGTACTTAGTCTTCCAGTCCATTCCCAGAATGACATCCAAACCTTGGGAGTTTAATATTATCAGGTTAACGGGAAACTTATACTTCCCGAATTCTATGACTAGGTCATGGCATATTGTATTCACTATCATTTCTCCACCAGGAGAACTTACTTTTATAGGACACCCAATAGTTTCTACCGATAGTTCATTTCTTTCAACAAATGCTCTTGATATGAATGAATGAGATGCACTAGTATCAAAGAGTACAAATGCTGGAATGGAATTGAGTCTGAACTTACCAGCAACAGCGTCAGGTTCCTCATAGACCTCCTCCACATTAATGTGGTTCACCTGACCTTTCTGGAAAGGATTGGGCTTGACAGGTCCTTCAACTTTCTTTTCGGGGCACTCATTTGCATAGTGTCCCATTTTCTTGCATTTGAAGCACTCAACCTGACTGATGTCCCTTTTTGCAGGCTGACTTCCACTTCCACTGCCATTCCCACTGTGGTGGCTCTTATGTCCACTCTTGTGGTTCTTGTACTTGTCATTGTCATGACTGCGGTGATGCTTGTTGTCATGACGGTTGTGGTTGTGGTTCTTGTTGAATTTCCCATGCTTATGGGATCCTGAGCTTCCACTGTCAACATAGTGAGATCGTTTGTGAGACGATCCTGTCATGCTTGTCAGTGTTTCCTCTTCCTACTCTCGACTTGCTTCATTTTATTCTCCAAAATAGCAGCCTTGTCACACAGAGACTGATAAGTTGGAACATATGCCATAGACAACTATAAGTTTAGCTCATCATTCAAGCCTTCCAGAAATTTTTCCTTCCTTTTCGCATCTGTGTCAACCTCATCCGGTGCATAGCGCGCCAGATTGTTTAACTCTTCTATATATTCAGCCACGCTGCGGTGGCGCTGCTTCAGGTTGTGAAACTCCTTTTTCAGTCTCATCATTCCTGATGAGATATGAGCAGTGCGAAAGCCATCTTCAAAGATAGCCCAAGTCACCTCATCTAAAGGAGTGGTGATTTGGAAGTTGTCCCACCATGTGGCGGCTGGCCCTTCCAACAGATGTGCTGCGAACCTGACCTTTTCAGCATCCGTGCAGCCCACGTTCACTAAGTCCTTGTTCACAGAACGTAGCCAATCATTGGCTACCATGGAATCAGTTGTCCCCGAAAACTTAGCTGGCCTCAAACGCAGAAATCTGGTGAGCATATCAAAACCCGGAGGGTTGTTGTTGTTGTTGTTATTGTTGTTGTTGTTATTGGGGTTGTTATTGTTGTTATTATGGTTTTGGATGAACGTTGTCATCATCTGCATAAGCTGTGTCTGAGCATTCATCATCTGTTGCATTTATGGAGTGATGTTGTTGGGGTTGGGGTTTGCGCGGCGGGGAGGCATCTGTGGTTTGTTCAAATAGAGATAAGAATGAGATACCCATAGATGTTTTATGCACATTACATCACAAGCAAACACAAAGCATGCAACACAAAATAAAAGTTCAGCAACCAGATAACAAGTGCTCGAAATAAAACTCACAAGTGGCAAGCCATCCACATGTCGGATGGTCCAATAGTAAGTTCACAAATAACAAGTACGATAATGAAAGATATACGAGTAGTCAAGTCTACTCTTCAGCATCAATCTCCTCCTCGACAAAGGTAAGACCTGCGTTCTCCATTGCGGTCTTGTTCTCCTCAATCGTAGTGGTCAGGGAATCGATCTTGGCCTTGAGAGCCCTCTTCTGGGAGCGAAGCCTCTCGATCACCATCTGCTACTGCTCTAGCTCGAAATCCTTGGACTTCAGTTCCTCGCTCATGTCCCGGATCTTCTTGTTCCTATCCTGGACGCGTTTCTCCTGACTCCTGAACTTGCGGTCCTGGGCCTCGAACTTCGTCTCCATTTCCTTGACTATCTCATCCTGCTGTGCGAAAAGCTTGTCCTTCTCGCGAAGCTGCACCTGGAGCTCGTCATTGCTGAGCATGACGTTGGTCCTTTCCGTGTCCACGTGCCTGATGAGAGACTCTAAGTCCTGGAGATAGAGACGTATCGGCTCTGCTGCATCCCTCGAGTCGTCCTCAAAGTCGATGGACTCTCCATCCTCATCACGTCTTCCGAAGATGTGGAAGTGGGTGCCCCTAACCTGTCGGGAGTGACGGCCTAACAGACGTCCTATTAGGTCTTGCATGACTACCTCCATGCCTCTCTCCCTGTCATCGTGCATAAGCTTGAAGACGATGGCCTCCGTAGTAGGCTCTTCCTGGCGTCCGGGCTAGTTCACCTTGAAGCCCCAGAGGTCCTTCCTCTTGAACTTGGTGAGTGGGTGCACCATGATGGTGGGAAGAGGGAGATTGAGCAAAGTGGTAAGCTCAACGATACGAGGACCAAAACGGGTACCCTGAAACTCCTCAACAGTGCTGATGGTAATAGGCATCTATTTATAAGATAGAAAAGTTAGGACAACACAATTTAAAATAAGACAAGACAAACATTTCACACATATCTTTGGAACACAAAAATCACACAAGTCATGCATACATGAATCCATTACATCAATCAAGGTCCAAACTTATTTAAGGTATCATTTGGAAAATAAGGTGATAGGTGGTGGTCCAACTAACGAAGTGCGTTTACAATCCTATCTCACTGGATCTGGTGGCTAACACAATGTTCCTAGAAGCAATCCACCTATCTTTTTCACATGATTCCATCACTAAGTCTATAATATCTCCCCTTAAAGTTTGGTTGGTGGCTTCCAACTCTTGGGTAAGTTCCTTCTCTTTCTCTAAGTCTTTTTGGAGGTTGAGCATTCTGCACTTGATTCTTGCACTTAGTTCTGTGATAGTCCTCCAAGCTGCTTCTCTTGACTCAAAGAATGTAGTGTGCATCACGGTGTTGGTGTACATGCAGAATCCTCTTTCTTTGTGGTTGTCTTCCTTGTTTTGTACAAGTGAAGTTGCACCCACCAATACTCACTCCTTCATCCATCATGGAAAGCCTTTGTAAACAGTGCACCATGTGCTTCCATTGCCACCATGAGGTCCTTGAGAATTTTGGGAAACTCAGTTTCACACTCCAAGGTCATGGTCATGAGTGGTCCTTTCTTCACGGCCGTTGATGGAGTTCATCTACAAATAGAGATGAGAATGAGAAGATTAGAAAAGTTTCTGAGAAGAATGAGCGGTGTAGAAGTAGTTGAAATTTTTTCCTTAGTGGTTTTCCAATCCTAGGGTCATAATCCTACAGGCAACACAGTGCTCTGATACCATCTGTAAGATCCTTCCTTTGTAAAGGAAAGGATCCCTGTGATTGCAATGCTAGTCCCTGGATCATTGCTAGCATCCACAGTTTAAGATGAAGTACACAAATACAAAGGTCATTTATTACATTCATTCCAGAGATAAAACATAGTCTTTTACAACTCATGGCCACAGGCCTAATACAATAGTTTTGGAATAAGTAAATAAACACAAGTCTTCATCTTCATGTGCCACAGGCAAGCATGTTGAGTGTAGACTCATGACTCCTATTCATCATCGGAGTAACCTGCAACATCACAAGTTACAGCCACAGTGGGTCAATACTTTGGAATAGTATTGGCAAGTTATACCTTAGTAGATTTTAAGTGGACTATATTACTATATGCATTTTGGCTAAGTGTAGCTTGGCTTGCTTTGCTTCAAAATAGGTTTTTCCTATTAGTTGAAAATACTAAGTTTTCTTTGTCAAAAACTTTCCCAAGAAACCACCAATAGACATTGGGGTCCTTCACCCTTGTTCACCCACAAGTTTTACTTAGAAGTTGGAGTGATGAGATTCTTGTAGCTTCCATGTCTTGATGCTCAATTTGTCCATTGCCATGGACTTGGCTAAGTACTTAGATTTTCCATCTGCAGAGGTTGTGCACTTTCCCCACCAGACTTGGTTTCCCAAGACAGGACCTTTCAGAAGCCTTTCCTTAGTCAAATGGACGTGTTCCAACCTATCATTCCCACTACCACCAACTGTCCAAGTGACTAAGTTCTAGCAACCTATATGATCATGGCAGAGCCCATATTGCCAAGTGGTTGCACTGTAAGCTTTATCAACACTTGGCCTCCAAATCCCTTTGTGCCTGGGTGGCATACCACAAGTGAGATACACAAGCCACATCCCTGGCCTTGTGTAACCACTCAACCAAAAACCACCAATACAAGTCCCATTCCACCCAGGGGGTTCATTGACTTAGTTGTTTTATTAAGGAAAGCATAAGTCCAAAAGACTTAGAATTATATTTATCATAGCATGTACATACTTTACCATCCCTTGGTTTACTACTAGCTAGGCTAAGCATGGCATAGTAACTTAACTTAGGAAATTCCCTAGCAATTCTACAATACTACAACTACTTAGGATTTCCCAACATAGCATTTGGCAAAAGTAGCATGCGAGACTTAGCAAAAATAATTCTAATGCTTATTAAAAATAAAGGGGTGGAAATATCATGAAGTATCACTTTCCTTGGTAATGGGGAGAGTAGCACTCTTCACAATCACAGTCACTAGCAAAATCTACACAGAAATTTGTAGCATACAATTACACGCAAATCATATACAATCAAAAATATGAATGTATGCATGCAAGAATCTACTAAGTGATGATTTTGAAAATTCTACCAAGCAAGTGCATAATACAGAAACATAAAAAGTCACAAAGTTTGCTACCTAAACTTATTTAGCCCTAAAATAATTTACTAAACTAAATCTATGCTCAAAATATACCTAAATATGTTTCTGCATACAAAGTCATTTTAACAGATACTATTTGCTAAACACATTGCAGATTCAGAAAGGTCTTGACTCACTGATTCCAACGGTATAAAGTTTGCAAAATTCTAACGTGGAATTCTCAAGTTATAGCCAATTGAATTCTGGATCTAAATCTGTTTTTGAATTTTGTTTTTGAATCAACCCTAGACACGTGTCGCAGTATTACTGGCGCGTACCGATTCGTTTGGATCGACAAACGCGGACCGTAGGATCTAAATGAGATCTGGCGGCTCAGATGCGCGCTTACCTCTTCGCCCACGTTCTAATCTACGCCATAGGATCTACATCTGACGCTCCTAATCGTCCTGACCATACACGAGCGGCGCTAGCGGCGTTGACTGGCGGCGGCGCGTCTGACCGTGGCGGTGCTGGCGCTCTAGGTTGCCTGGGAAGGAAGGGCGGTGCTGGCGCTCTAGGTCTCCTTGGAGATCAAAAATAACAGAGACTAGGCATTTGGTTTGCAAAATTTGAAAAATGGTTTTTGAAACCATTTCCAATTTGAAAGACTTGGTTTAAATTCTACACTCAAACCTATCCTCATAGAAGGCAACAAACTTGGTTCAAAAACAAACAAACTTTCAAATGGGGATAGCCATTTGGTTTAAATCTGCTCACATAAAATCATAGCACAATGTGCTCTTGTTTTTCTGAAATGAGTTTGAAATTTGATCCCAAATCTATATGCATGCATGAATGATATGCAAACTTTGAAATTATAATTTTAGGGATGTTACAATACTAATCAAAGCAAAGAGTGGTACTACAAGTAAAGGACTAAACGATCATAGAGGCTAATGGTGACTGTTCATAGTCATAACATGGTGTGAGCATGTGCCAAGTCAACCCAAGCAAAACATCAAAGGAGAATACCACAATACTATGCTTTTGCATGCTAAAACAACGCATAATTTCTTCAAGGAACACTAAGCAATCCTGATTGTTTGTAACAAGACATTCTACAGCAATAATCACTAAGCATAATTCTAAAAAAACAACTAGCATGTCATGTTAAAGTCTAAGTCATAGTCAATGCAAGATCCTCTTGCACTTCAAGCAAGAACTTACTACTCTGTTCCAAACAGCAAGCAACCTTACTTGCAAAACAAAACAACGAGAACAGGGGTCCAAAATACTTTATTCAAGCAAACTAAACAACCTAAGCAAAGCAAACGAAAACTAAGACGCTCCAAGAATAACACAACTTTGCATGAAACAATAAAAACGAAGTGTCTAGAAGACCTGAGCTTTGAAGCTTGTACCTATTGGATATTTATTGGGGTGACACCATGGTAGCATCCCCAAGCTTGAGCTTTTTTTCATTCTTCATATCATTGCATCATTCTCTCTCTACACCTGAAATTTTCCTTCATACAATACTTCACACGATCTTCATTAGCAACATTAGTGTACTCAAAAGATATTAGACCACTGGCAAAGCTTTGTAATAGCAAGTATTTTCACTAAAAACACAAGCTACTGCAGTAAATCCTTCAAAAATCTCAATTTACCTGAAGAGAACTCAAAAAGGAATCAATAAGAAGCAAATGCAAATAATGGCAGAAATCTGTCAAAACAGACCAGCAGGTAGAAACCGATTTTTTAGAACATCTTATGTTGCTCAAATCAAAAAGTTTTGAACTAACAAAAGTTATCTAACATACTGGGGGATTTATTCGTCCATTTTGAGCTCAATCCGAGTTACAAAGCCTCCTCATGAATATTTTTGGTGGAGGACAGAAATCTGTTTCGGGAGAGCAACTTCCCAAATCTTACTTCCCTCTCATTAGAGGTCATTCTTGGCACAAAAAAGCAAACAAAAAGGATAAGGAGAGGTTATTACAGAAGTAATAACTTCCAAGACTCAAGGAGCAAGCTGTGCTATAGATTTTTCCTCAATATCCTCATGCTTGCTAACATGATTAAAGAATTCTTCAATATTATCTTTCCAAGTTATGGAGCCACTACGTATTGCAAGATCTTTCAGAGCAAACTGGGGAGCAACATGGTGATCTAGAGCAAGGTGGCAACTAGAGCAGGAACTAATTTTTTTGTGTTTTTGAATAAAGCAAGCAAACCAAACTAGACTAAATTTTTTGGGTTTTTTGAAAAGAGGCAAACAAAACCAAGCAAAAGAAACAAAACAAACTAAAAACAAAGTAAAGAGAAAGGAAGTGAAGGACTCCCCTAGTGAAAACGTCCTTAGCCTCCCCGGCAATGGCGCTAGAAAACTTGTTGATGGCTTAGTTGATGTGGAGCCTGTTGGGAACCCCAAGATCAAGGTGTGAAGCAGCAAGCAGCAAGTCTTCCCTCTGTTGAGACCGAGGTTATCGAACTAGTAGGAGGAAGGAAACGTCACATAGGTGTTGCAAGCAATGCGGAGACCTGCACAACACAAACTCAAGAATTTTCCCCAATGAATCAATGAGGTTGTCAAGCTCACCGGTTTGCAGTAACAAAGGATTAAACATATGGTGTGGAAGGTAATGGTTTGCAGCAAGTAAACAAGTAACAATGGAAGATGTATCAATGGTAAATATTGGACCGGGGTCCATAGTTCACTAGAGGTTCTCTCCTTAGATAAACAACATGGCATGAAAGGTAAACAAATTACAGCGGGGCAATTGACAGGAACTAAGCAAGGCATAACAATGCAATTACTAGTCAGAAAGATCCTATGAGGTTGATTGGGGAATACAACAAGATACATAGACCGCCATCCAACTGCATCTATGACTAGAAGTCCACCTTCAGGTTATCATCCGAACCCCCTCTAGTATTAAGTTACAAGCAACAGACAACTGCTTTAAGCAAAGTGTGTAAGGTAAACAGTCCAGATGTTCCCTGAACAAGAGACCGTTGTTTTCTCCCTAGTAGCAACAACACATCTACAACCAAAGATATTTTTGTCACTTCCCTTGGAAACTAGAGGCATGAACCCACTATCGAGCATAAATACCCCCTCTTGGAGTCACTAGCAACTACTTGGCCAAGATAGCTACTAACAACGGAGAGCATGCAAGATCACAAACAACACAGGCATGATAGAATCATAAAGACAAAATCATTAATCAAACCAACATAATAATCTCAATATCCATCGGATCCCCGAAAACACAACATGCATGCTTACAAATAGATTAGATCTTGATCATGAACGGAGGTCACAAGATCTATACATGAAAGCACAAAGGAGGAGATACAACCATATAGCTACTACATGGACCCATAGTCCAAGGTGGAACTACTCACGCATCATACCGGAGAGAAGGCCTTCGGGATGATCTCCCCTCCGGCAGGGTGCCGGGAAGAACTTCAGATCCTCCCATCTAGGGATGATGGTGGCGGCGGCTATAGACGGTTTCGTGGATTTCTGATCGGGTACCCAGGGTTTCTTCATCGGGGGCTTCTTATAGGCGAAGGGGGAGACCGAGTAGGCGGCCAGGGCCACCAAACCCTAGCCAGGTGTGGGGTTGGGCCCACCCGCGCCTGGGGTGGGTATGGCGCCCCTTGCTGGCCCCTCCGGCTCTCCTCCAAACTTCTTGTTCCCCATGGAAACTAATTGACTTTGTCCTTTGTCCTGTCCAATTCCGAGAATATTTCTTTACTAACTTTTCTGAAACCAAAACAGCAGAAAATAGGCATCTGGCACTGTTGCAACTTGTTAATAGGTTAGTACCAGTAAACATGTAAAAAGTACCTCAAAGTGTGGACAAGTAAAGCAAAGTAGATACAAAACAAGCATGGAGCATCAAAAATTATAGATACGTTTCCAAGGTATCATGGAGCAGGCCAAAGACAGCAGCAGCATCTAGAGTAGGAACTAATTTTTTGTGTTTTTGATAAGAGAAAGTAAACCAAACTAGACTAATTTTTTTTTGAGTTTTTGATAAAAAGAGGCAAACAAAACAAAATAAAAGAAACTAAGTAAACTAAAAACAAAGTAAAGAGAAAGGTTGAGGAGGAATCCCCTTCTGAGGACGTCCTTAGCCTCCTAGGCAACGACACCAGAAAACTTGTAGATCTGCCTAGTTGATGTAGGTGCGCTTCATCGGGAAACCTCAAGAGCAAGGTGTGATGCAGAACAACAACAAGTCTTCCCTTAGTAAGAAACCGAGGTTATCGAACCAGTAGGAGAGAAGGAAACGTCACAAAAGTGTTGCAAGCAACGTGGAAACCTGCACAATACAAACTCAAGACTTTGCCCCAACGAGCAGTGAGGTTGTCAATCTCACCGGTTGTTGTAACAAAGGATTAATTGTATGGTGTCGAAGGTGATGATGGTTTGCAGCAAGTAAACAATGAAAGATGTATCAATGGTAAAGACTGGATCGGGGTCCATAGTTCACTAGAGGTGCTCTCCTTAGATAAATAATATGGCATGAAGGGTAAACAAATTATAGAAGGGTAATTGACAGGAACTGAGCAAGGCATAACAATGCAGTACTAGACAAAAAGAACCTATGAGATTTGATTGGGAAATACAACAATATACATACACCGCCATCCAACTGCATCTATGACTAGAAGTCCACCTTCAGGTTATCATCCGAACCCCCTCCAGTATTAAGTTGCAAGCAACTGACAACTGCTTTAAGCAAAGTGTGTAAGGCAAACAATCACCTTGTTCCATGAACAAGAGACCGTCGTTTTCTCCCTAGTGGCAACAACACATCTACAACCGAAGAGATTTCTGTCACTTCCCTTGGAAACTAGAGGCATGAACCCACTATCGAGCATAAATACCACCTCTTGGAGTCACTAGCAACTACTTTGCAAAGATAGATACTAACAACGGAGAGCATGCGGGATCACAAACAATAAAGACATGATAGAATCAAATAGACAAAACCATTAATCAATCTGACATAGTAATCTCAATATCCATCGGATCCCCGCAAACACAACATGCATGCTTACAAATAGATTAGATCTTGATCATGAACGGAGCTCACAAGATCTATACATGAAAGCACAAAAGAGGAGATACAACCATCTAGCTACTACATGGAACCGTAGTCCAAGGTGGAACTACTCACGCTTCATATCGGAGGCTGGCATGATGAAGAAGAAGGCCTTCGGGATGATCTCCCCTCTAGCAGGGTGCCGGGAAGAACTTCAGACCCCCACCCCACCGATCTCGGGACGATGGTGATGGTGGCTACAGACGGTTTCGTGGAGTTTTGATCGGGTCCCTAGGGTTTCTTCATCGGGGGCTTCTTATAGGCGAAGGGGCGAGCCAGGGGGGCCACCAAGGCGGCTGCACCCTCCAGGTGCGGGGTGGGCCCACCTGCGCGGCCAGGGGTTGTGTTCCCCTTGTGAGCCTTCTCCGTCTTGTTTCTAGCTTCGTGTTTCCCATGGTAAAATATTGACTTTGGCTTTTGTCCCGTCCAATTCCAAGAATATTGATTTTCTGTCTTTCTGGAACCAAAAACAGAAGAAAATAGGCAACTGGCACTGTGGCAACTTGTTAGTAGGTTAGTTCCAGAAAACATATGAAAACACCTCAAAGTGTGGACAAGCAAAGAAAAGTAGATACTAAACAAGCATGGACCATCAAAAATTATAGATATGTTTTCGACGTATCAGTGCTGCGGTGAATACAATGATGTTTTCTAACTCGTTTATGTTTGCGACACAACTCACGGTGAAATAGGGAGTTTACTAATGGACGAATATCCTTATAACTCGATCTGTCTAACAAGAGGCAACCAATTCTCGCTCCTCTCTAATTAATCTAGCAAATGAAAAATTCTAACAAGCCGAAAACAATATGAAACCTAGATTGAATTCATAAACAAGAGTTTTCCAAACATACTTGATGCAAACTGAACCATGCTGAGGGTGTCTTCCAGGTCGGCATATGCGTCGACTCTGTGTATGGGTATTGACGTGGGGTTAACACTTCAATGCCCATTGTTGACGGACTTGGTTTTAAAAATTATAGATATGTTTTCGACGTATCAGTGCTGCGGTGCCCTGGAGATCTCGTTCGGCTAACAGGCAAGCAACACGGGGACACAGTGTTTACCAAGGTTTAGGGCCCCGGAGGGAAAACCGTACTCCTGCTTGTATGCTCTTGATTATCGAAGGAACCGAAGGTTGCGGGGGTTGCCTTGATGGTGATGGTGCATAGATGTAATCTGGCGTGTGTGTGTGTGCTAGGGTTTTGGATGATCCTGGTCACCGTTCCCTCCTGGCCTTTATATGTGGAGGCCAGGTCTTAGGATCGAGGTCGAGTCGGTTACAAGTTGGCGTTTTTCCCATTTAAAAGTTTCTATCTTAAGATAGTCGTATCGTCCAACAAGTCACATCCTTCATGGTCCTGGGCCACTTGAATCCTCATGGGCTTCATTGTTAGGTATGGATCGTCACGTGGGCTCCAACTAGGCCGAAACCGGACATGCCAATATTGGGTACCTGCAGGGCATACCCATGTCAGTCGCCCCCGAGTGTCCAATTGAATTGTAGATACGGGTAGAGACTCTGAAGTCTTCGAAAACCAGAAGTATTTGTTTATCATCCCAAGGTTTCTCCAGTCATACTATTTGGCTCATAGGTATAGTTGATACGCGTGCCTGACTCACCCGACGGATCGGGGCCAGTTAACTTCCTTTGGGCAAAACAACGCTATCTACTCAAACTCGGGTCCCCGGACTCGAATTCAGAAAATTGCTGGCGTAATCTGACTAATGCCGTGGAGGCCTTACAAAGCCAAATTCTAGTGTTTTTAAATAGATACCCAATGCGTCATTCGGGATTTTTCATGGCTCCTGTAGGCACGGTATATTTTTGGTAGAGCGTGGCACGTGCATTACCAGGCCATCAGATTGTATCTTCGGGTTTTATCTTTGTGTTGTAAACACAACATCCGAATGTTTTTCGTCGCGTAGACTATTCGGGTGGACAAGGAGGCATTGTTTCTTAGCAGCTTATCTGATGGGCGAAGTCTCCATATTATTCGATTGAATATCATGTCTTGTGGACATAGTCGTCATGAGGGATCCGAAGGATCATGACAACTATCATCATATGGTCCGCGACCAGCACTCCCTATGGGAATAGCCCCCGACTGTTTGTTCGATTTGTATACTCTAGAAGGGTCTCTATTCATGTCAATAGCTTCAACACGAAAGAAAGTTGCGGATGTCGTTGGCGCTCGTACTTTTTCAAATGATAACTAGCGCTTCCTATTCGAGTAGACCTCAAGTCCGCAGTCGAATCATAGATTCAAAGGAGGAATCGAGGTATGCGACCTTACTATTTGGTCATCGTTGGGCATTCACTGGACCAAGAAGTGCTTCGGGTGAGCGACCAGAGCTCCTGTTAGGAGTAGACCCCAAGTATTTGGTCAAGTCATAGAGTCGAGCAAAAATTGAATGACTCGAATAAGAGAGCCTTTGTCGTGATCCAGCTTTTGCTGTTGGTGTGAACGATGATGACGTCAGTGATGACGATTGGTGAGCACATCCTCCATTGAGGGTAGTGTCGATGGGACTAGACGGTCGTGGGCACCACAGTCTGACAGTGGTTTGACTAGTCAAGTGTAATTTGGGGTATTTCAACCGCGTCTCCTTGATTTCCATGCTTAGTGGAGAGTGTGTCAACAATGGTTCGTGTGTCCGCTACCACATTGTTACCGTGATTCTTACCACGCATAACATGCTGCAGATCAACGACTGTCCTTCGTCGTCTTTTGCTGTTTAATACACTAGGGCACCAGTAATTTTATCTTCTTCGTCTTTGTGTTTCTTCTTTCCATCTTCTATTGTTCTTCCGCCGCCTCTCACTCCATACTTTCACCTTGCGCTGGACGTGCTCCATCTTTTTCCCATCTCTTTTCTATGTTCGAGGCATAGGAGGCAAACCAAGGCGATGGGGAAAAGCAAGAAGGCCAGAGGCACTAGGTCGAGCACCGTGCCCGCGCAGAAGAAGAAAATTGGATGGATCCGTGTCACCAATGGCATTTGGCAGTGCTCCTTAGTGAGGGCCTACGACTTGTGGCCCCCGCCAAGCTGGCCTTATTCTGGCAGAATAGGCCGATTGCAAGATTCCGGGCGTTGAGGTAATCCCCGATCCTCCTGCTGGATTTCGGGTGATGTTTATTGCCTTTGTTCTTCATGGACTTTCTCTTCCTATCCACGATTTCGTTCGTGGTTTTCTCTTTCTCTACAGGATTTAGCTGCATCTGCTAACTTACAATTCGATTCTCCACATTATCTGCTTCATCACCCTCTGCGAGTGTTGGCTCGGAATTGAGCCACACTTTGGTCTCTTCAAGAAGTTGTATGGGCTTAAGATACATTCAGGCGTTGTCTCAGTGGTCTATGAAGTCGGTGGGTGCGGAATTTCCATGATCCCAGGCTTGCATTATTTCAGCTTCAAGTTTGTCGATTCTGCCCAAGGATGGAGGGACAAGTGGTTCTATGTCCGTGACCAAAAATTGGCGTTCCAGAAGTATGGTATAGCTCCATTTGACTAGACTATAGAGACTAAGAATAAGCGGTCCTGGAAGAACATAGTTATGCCAGGAGAGATGGAGGAGGTCGAGGACTTGTACCAGCGAGTGCAAGATCTACAACTTATCTACAGCAAAGAGGTTACGGGCGTTGACATCATCCGAACCTTCTTGCAACGTCTAGTGCAGCCTCTATAGGTCAGGGACTATCCCATGTTCCTATAGGCCGGTGCATTGAATCCAACTCGCATCTCTGCCGAAGACCTGTTTTTCATGGAGCTTGAGAAGAAGATTAGGTCATTAACCAAACTGACTGCGGACGAGCCTCTCCCCGCAGTTATAGCGACTAAGCCATTCAGCGCGACCAATCTTGTGGCAACAGTAATGTACTTTCTTTTATTTTATTCATCTTGCATTTACTGGATTTAGATCTAATGTTGTTGTTGCATGTGTTTTAGGATTGGAAAGTGGATGGTATGATACCTCTAGTTCTTGAGAAGTACGAGCGTGCTCCTAACGATTAGGATGTGGACGAGTCAAGGTCAAGCATCCCTGTCGCTCAGTCATAGGATGCCCCCAAGTCTAGCGAGGGTGTCATTCGCAAGAGGAACGGGAGTGAGGATTCAGATGCTTCTACTCCTGAGTCTCCAAAAGAGACTGATCCAGGCGAAGGTGCCACTGGGATAGTTCTCGTGGTCCCCATCCAAGCCGTGGATCCTAAGCCACATGACAATAAACAAAACAGGTGGAGTTCTTCGACCTTGATGACATTGCCACATAAGCATTTGGAACCTTTTCACTTCGAGTGAGGTTCTTAGTTCTCGCCTAATGAATGTTCTTTGTTGCCTAAATTCGATAGAGAGTATACTCCAGAAGGGGCTGTCATGGACGAGGATGACAGGGAGTTGTGGACTCCAAGGCCGCGGGCATTGAGGAAGCTGCTCCCGCCCCGAAGATAGCGGACACCTTTGACAATATCTCCTCGAACTCCTCCAAGACGGGGCATCGTAGGGTTATCGCTCGAACGACCACACCAGGACCCTCGAAGTCTTCGGTTGGCCATGTAGGTACTTGTGAACTGCTCTAAACAGCCCATGGGCCCTTCTTGTCTGATCCAATTTTTATTTTTAGCCATTCCTGCGGCAGATGACGCTCTTGGGAAAACAGCATATGCGCCTAGAAGCGTACTTTAAGCAGCACTAGGGTGGGTAATATTATATTTGGTGCTTGAATTGTTGTAATGAATTCAACTGCCTGCCCTTGCTTTGGTACTAGAGGATAACAATCAAGTTCGTCGGCTGGAGTCTCTCGAGAAGAGTCATAGCACGGCAAAGACGAAAGAGAATAATGGTGTGGAGGCCCTCGAGCGCTTCAAGGTGGAGGCAAAGCAGCGCAAGGAGAACTTGGCAGCAGTTGCGGCTGAACGAGAGAAGAGCCTTGCTAACCAACTCATGACAACTGCCTAGGTTCTTTATGGTGAGTTTCTTAGCACAATCTTCTTATAAATTCTATCCTCCTTTGATTTTTACTTGTTGTTTAATTTGGGGTATTGCGCATTTGCAGATTCTACTGGCCTCGCCTTTGACCGCCAAGTGCTCAAGTGTGTCAATCCTGTAGATGTCACTGTGGCTGCTGTCGAAGACTGCTATGGCTCCACCCAAGATACTCTTTTGAAGGCCAAGGGGGGGGTACTCAGCTGCTTCCATCGGGAGATGTTCCCAAAGGATCTAGCTATGGAGGACATCGGTGATCTGGTGGATGCGTGTCATGGTATTGCCGACGAGTACGCCATGGAGGGGTCCTCATAGTGCGTGTTTAGAGACGTGGGGGAAGGGAGATGGTTGACGGGTACGAGGTAACACAGCTTACCCAGGTTCAGATCCCATGACGGTGGCGTAATCCTACTCCTACTATAAATCACTATAAGGGCAATACACCGAGTTACAGGGATTGGTTCACTGTGCAAGGTTGTCTGGATTGATGCTAAGTTGTCGTGTCCTAAAGGCTCCCATAGGGTTGACTTATATAGTCGTCAGGTCCTAGGGTTACAGGGAAAATTCATAGCCGGACAGGTTACAAAGTCCCACACCGTCTATTACTAGTCTTGTGTATCTTGCACTCCAAGGCTCCGGGTACGCTGGTGACTCCACCTTAGCCTTCCTTTATCCGGCATGGGCCTCCCTTCTGGATCCATCTAACTGGGCCGCCCAGCAGGCCATAGTCCATGCTACAAACTATGGGCCACCCGGGTTATCCGGATAGGTGACATGCTATGAGGATACCCATATAGCATATCCCCAACAGTAGCCCTCGTAGAACTCCAAGATCTTGCGTCGTCTTGGCTCTTCAGATGAATGTTCCGTCTAGTTTATGTCGGAAAATTGTCAAGCAATATCTTGTAGTCCTCCCAAAGAACCCTGCAAAGTTTTCTCCGTCTTCAAAATGTAAGTCGGAGAAATTCTGAATCTTTCATCGTATTCTTCCGTAGCCGGATTGGATCCGTCCACATCGGAATCTTAGATGCGACGGCTCATCTTCCCATGTCAGCTAGGAAGACGTAGGCTTAGGTCAGCGACGCCTCGTAACTCACAAATGCAGAGAACGCAATCATGTCCGATTTTCCCGTGCGAGCGATACGAACTGTTGGCGGCGACAGTTGGAGACGTGGCGAAATTTCCACGCACGTTTGCGAACACGTCGTCCACGTGGCAACCGTCCGATCAAGCTGCACGAATCTTGACGCTTGGAGATGATAAATAGTTACCGCGGTGGAATTTTAACCTTTTACCTCATTCTCCTTGCATAATCTTCTTCCTCCAGTGCGTGCCCCCTCGAGCTCTCTGCGCCCAACTCGCAAAAAAACCCTAGCTTCCAATCTGCACCAGTCGCACCCAGCCTCACTCCATGGCCAGCAGCAGCACTCCTCCCTCCATGGCAACATCGGACGAAGCCGCGGCGAAGTCGACGAGATCCATCGTCGTGCCTCCAGAGGGCCTAGTCATCCCCGTCTCGGCGGTTATCGAGTCCGCAGGTGGTGACCTTAATCTGGCGTCGCTGGAGCCGTTGGAGGAGGTACCAGACTCGCACAAGGGTGACTGGCGCGGCTCGGATATCACAGACCATGATATCCAAGAGATGATCGCCGAAGGCTACCATCCTGCGACGGAGGGGCTCATCTGGCGGGCGGCGCCGGCCGGCGAGGTGACACCTTCTCCCAAGCCAGAGAAAAGGTGTAGATCAAAGATCATCTGGTACGTGGCGTCTCCCTGCCCATCTCCAACTTCTTCCTCTCCATCTTGAATCACTATAGAGTCCAGCCCCAGATCCTTTCCCCCAATAGTATCTTAGTGCTTAGTAACTACGCGGCGCTCCGCTAGGGATACTTAGGGATAAGGCCTAGGTTAGACCTCTTTGTGTACTTCTTCACCGTCAAATGTGAAGCCGGACATAGCAAGGAAGAGCTTAGGAATTGTGGCACCATAAGCTTCAAGATTCGACCTGGCCGACGGTTCCCCGACATCGTCGGCCACGAGTCCTGCAAAAATTGGCAACAGACGTACTTTTACGACCCAGACATTCCCCTGGATGGCTGATAAGTTACGTACCCGGACTTCGTTGACGGAGCCGCCTCTGAATCCTTGTCATGGAGATCCCAGGCCTCCCTTCCCTCCGACCTCGACGCTTCTCGCGCTATAAGGCGGATCGAATGGTTTGTAGAGACGGGTTTGACCGGCTTGTACCTAGCCATGTGCTGGTTCGTTAGGAGAATCCAACCTCTGCAGCACCGCGCGAATCTCATGCATGAGTATACCAACGATAGAAGGGATAGTCTCCGCATCTCCGTGAACAACTTCTCGAGCGACTCCGTCAAGCTCTGCCTTAAGTACATCGTCAAGGTGAAGGATAAGAAGCGTGGCTTAACCATCACCTACGACATGCTCGTAGACGGCAAGTGCCCAAAGGTAGGTATTTATTTTCCGTATATGACATATACTCCAGTTCTTCCGTCTTCCAAATGTCATATTATCTAACACGGTGAGTTCTCACTTAACAGCTTAGCGATCTAGAGGAGGTCAACCTGGCTACCCAAATCTACGATCCAAAGATGAAGGATGTCATGGTCGTGTCCGACGATGAAGCTCCGTTGGCGCGAAAGCGGAAGAGCTCCACCTCTGACGCTGCCGACGGAGGCAAGAAGAAGAAGACGGAGGGTGGAGTCTCCAAAAAGACTACCGCCGCCCTGGAGGCGGAAAAGAGAATAGTTACCGGGATCCCCTTTGCCAAAGCACCCCCACTTGTGTTAGCTTCTCATTCTCCGACATTGTCTATTTATCTGTCTTACTCCTGTACTTATGCATTTTGCACGTTTCAGGAAGAAAGCCACGACCAGCCTCAAGAAGACCTCCAAAACATTGGGGGCTTCTCGAAATATTAAGGACATGCTGCATCGTGATGCATCTCCTACCATCTTCCCTACCACTCCCTCCGTCAAGCCTTCGTCTGCCCCGACAAGCTCACAAGCTAAGGAGGCATCTGGCCCTTCCGCCATGGAAGTGGACTCAGGTGCTTCTACCGAGGTTGCAGTCGTCGGCGAGCAGGCGACGCAGGAGAGTGCCGCCTACCAAATGGCTGAAGCTCCGGCTAAGGATGCCATCGGTGGCGGTAAGGCGGTGGAAGCAGGTACCTCTGCCGTTGGCGGCGCCCCCGCACCCAAGAAAACCATAGCCTATCCAAAGATAGTCTATCCGGTACTTACACCGGGTAGCACTGCTTTGGTCCCTGGTGCGGCGCCGACATCTCCGACATGCGGTCTAGAGGAGATCCGCTGGCAAGCAGAAATCTTGCAAGGAAACAGCGAATCCTTTGCCAAGCTGCTAGCCGAGAGTGCTACGAACCTCAAGATCATCGCACTTGTAAGTTTTCTTTGCCTTTTGCATTTCATATGAGTATCCCACTGTAGCCCCTGAGGATGTAGTCGGAAAAACCATAGGTTTTTGCATCTATATGCTCTAAGAGTGACTAAGTTAGAAAAAATCTCACTGTAGCCTCCAAGCATGTAGATGGAATGAAATGTTCTGACTAGATTCTTTAAGAGTAGCATACGTAGTGTTTATAAATTTCAGTACTGTAGCCCCCAAGCTTCTAGTTGCAACTGAATTAGTTCCTACTAGATGCTTAAAGAAAGCTAAGCATATTGTTAAGCCAAAAAACTCTCATTGTAGCCCCCGAGCATCTAGGTGGAAAATTTCTGGCTAGGTGCTCCAAGCAGACCAAACAACGCTTTAACCTTGTCCTTTTTTCCACAGAACGAGAGTGCTCGGAGGGGAATTGCCAATGACAAGTACCTGAAGATGCACGCAGACCTGGAAGCTGAAAAGGGTAAAACTGCCTTCTTGAAGAAACAAATCCCCAAGAACAAGCGTCTGTTTTATTTTTCGTATTCCGACTTGGTATTGTGCCCATATTCTTCGAGTACTCACTGTGTACTTTGCTTTCTCCGACTTGCAGAAACCATAGCCAAGGCCAAGAATATTGTCGAGAAATCCAAGCACATTCAAGAGCTGGATAGCGAGAACAAATTTCTTAAGCAGGAGAGGAAGGACATGCTGAAAATGCATGAGGAGTCGATGAAGGTCCTGCAGGACTCCCCCACCGAGGAGATCAACCTCTTGAAGGAGGAGATCTCGATCTTGAGAGATCAGAAGAAAGCTGCCGACGAGCAGAATCAACGCCATCATGAGGAGTATAAACTCCTCCAACAAGAATGGGACTCCTTGGCGGACACCCTCTGGCAGGCTGAGGCCAGCATCTTCAGTAAGTTTTCTCCGTCTTGGATTTCTGTAGTTTGGGTACTTTGAATTGTTGAACTCATGCGCTCCTTGTCGGAATTTGCAGCTCCTATGGGTTTAACCCAATCACCTCCTCCAGCCAAGGAATGCATGGTTCTTGCCGGCAACTTCATCAACACCGCCATCACGCAAGCCAAGGAGATCGCCAAGCCCCTTCAGATAAACATCAAGGCATCGGACTCCGTGGTGAAGTACTCGAAGATTTTGCGCCGAGCCCCCGAGCGTATCACAAGCCGGAACTTCATGTGCACGGGCTGGCGCAAGGATGGCGCTTTCAATGGTGAAGGCACACTATGAAGATGCCAATATCGACATAGTGACTTCTGGTATTCCCGATGTAGACGATGATGGCAAAGAGATTGATCATGAAGCCATCTTGTCATCGCTCGCGGGCTATGACACCAGAGTTGCCGAGTTGGTGGACGTCGACGTCTTCGTGCCCATGAACATCATCAACAGCGGCGACCAAGGTTCCTCTGAGCCCCACCATAGTGCCGACTTCGAAGGTGGCTCTCCGGCTGGGGTGATGACGCTGCCTCCAATTCACCTGCACCAAAGGAGTGAAAAACAACTTTGTATCATTTGTTTCACCTTTGGTGTACATGTGGAAAAAACTTTGTTTATGTAACTTAAGGTGGAAAACAATGGTTGTTATTTCCTTCTAGTCAAGAATTAGTTTCCATCATGTATATATTTTTTAAGCAAGTGCTATCTTATCCATTACTTTGGCTCTTATGCTTGACTTTTCGTGAGTCGGAAGACTCGTTGTCGGAACCATGCACTAAGGTGATGATGCCCAATGGCACCGTCAATAACCTGAGCACAAAATCGCCGACAATAAGTGCCAAAATTCACTACTCCAGAATCCATATAAAAACAACAAAGAACGTGTAGACCAAAAAACTCCGTTCTCATAGCCTGGTTCCTTACGCTCTACCACGACGACGATGCTGATTACCCGGTTGGTTGCCGCCATGTAGATTAACAGGGGTTCGCCAGGCTCGGGTGCTGCAAGGATGGGCGCTGAGGAAAGAATCTCCTTGAGATGCTTCAATGATGCATCTTCTTCGTCTGTCCATCTGAATTTGTCCGCCTTCTTCATCAAATTGTACATCGGCAGAGCCTTCTCTCCAACTCGGCTGACGAACCGACTAACTGCTGCAACACAACATGTTAGTCGTTGAATGTCCTTTAGGCATGTCGGACGGTTTATGTTTAAGATGGCCTTGATTTTCTCCGGGTTGACCTCGATTCCGCGTTGGGAAACGATGAAACCCAACAATTTGCCGGCTAGAACCCCGAAGACGCACTTCTTAGGGTTAAGCATCATGTTGTATTTTCGGAGATTATAAAAGGTTTCTTTTAAGTTGGAGATTAAGTCATTTGACTTTTTAGACATCACCGCGATATCGTCCACATAGGCGTGAACGTTCCGACCAATTTGGTTGTGGAGGCAGCGTTGCATTGTCCGCTGGTACATAGCACCTGTGTTTTTCAGCCCAAAGGGCATCGTGACATAGCAAAGCATGCCATATGGGGTAGTGAACGAAGTGGCCAATTGGTCCGACTTCCTCATCTTGATCTGTTGGTATCCTGAGTATGCATCAAGAAAACAGAAAAGCACCGAGCCAGCCGTTGAGTCAATGACTTGGTCAATGCGAGGCAAAGCAAACAGATCTTTTGGACATACTTTGTTCAAGCCGGTGTAATCAACGCACATTCTTAATTCATTGGTTCCCTTTTTGGGAACAAGTACAGGATTGGCCACCCATCAGGTGTGAAGTACTTCTCGGATAAATATAGGTTTAAGTAACCTAGCTATCTCTTTGCCAATGGCGCGTCTCTGCTCATCTCCAAAGCGTCGTAGAGGTTGTTTCACTGGTTTGCATTTTGGATCAATGTTTTAAGCTATGCTCGGCAAGTTCCCTAGGCACACCTTTCATGTCGGCAGGTTGCCAGGCAAAGATGTCCCTATTCTCACGGAGGAACTCGACGAGAGCGCTTTCCTATTTGGGATCCGGGTTCGTCCCAATGGCGGTGACCTTGGAGGCATCGCCTACCACAAGTTCCACCGGATTGGTCTCGATGGCGGCCTTGAACGTAGGATCGGAGTCGAAGATTTGCTTCTTCGACGCGGGCATCTCTGAGTCATCGACCTTGCTTTGGATCTCTTTAAATTTTTCACTGTAGAGGACAGCTTCTGCAACGGCTGCTTCATTGATCTCGCAGTCACTTGCCTTGGTAAAGCTTCCGGATACGGTGATGACACCGTTTGGTTCGGGTATCTTGAGTTTGTTGTAGACGAAGCATGGCTTGGCCATGAACGTGTGGAATATGTCACGGCCGAATATGACGTGGTACATGCTCTTGAAGGGGACCACCTCGAAGGTCATGCGCTCTTGGCGGTAATTTGTTAACATCGCCAAAGGCAACCTGAAGTGTAATGCACCCAAGGGACCGAGCCTCCCGACCAGGAACTACGCCATGGAACATGGTGTTGGTCCGCCTTAGGTTTGCCTCCGTCAAGTTCATCTTCTGCAGTGTATCCAGGTACATGATGTTGATGTTGCTTCCACGATCCACCATACGCTTGTTGAACTCCACGCTGTCAATCAAGGGGTTGATGACCATGGCGTACTGGTTCTCCGTAGGTATAAGGTCTGGGTGGTCCATCCTGACCCACGATATTGGAACATCCGACCAGCGCAGGTACTGGGGAACTGGGGGGAGAGTGGCCATCAGGATCCTCAGAGAGGTCTTCTGTTGTCGGACGGTGGGGGTGCGAAGCAAAGTGTGGTAGACTGGAGCCTTCTTTGAGAAGGGGTTCTTGCCCCTGTCGTCGCTCTTGGCGGCGTTCTTGGGGTCAACTTCTTCGTACATATCACTTGAATCCTTGGACTCCTCCTCCTTCTTCTTCCCTTTTCCCTTGCCTCGTGGTGTGTTCTTTCGACTTCGCTTGTAGCCGGACTCCGGGTCTTCCTTGAGGTTGTTGACGAACTTGCAGTGTCGATTGGTATGGGTGGCCTTACCGTTGGCATCGAGGTGTACGAGGCACGGCATATCGCGGTATTCCTCGTAGGTTTGGGGAACGCGGAGCGGTGCTGAGGTGGTTTCATTTCCTCGCTGCTGCCCACGACCAGCTCCCCTTCCTCGGCCACGTTGTCCGCCTTCACCTCGCCCTGCAAAAGTCATAGCGACCATGTCGGTAGATTGCTTTTGTTCTGGAGCGGTTTTCCGCTTTGTACTGCTGTTCCTCTGAGCTTGAGTTGGAACGGATGTTGCCGGCAAGGAGCCGCGAGCATCATCATCGGCAGCTGCGAACTCACTAGCCAACTGAATCATCTGGTTCAAGTCAAGCTGGTGATTGTCCTGCAAGCGCTTCAGCTTATGCCGGAGCAACGTGCCTCTTTCCAATCCGTCAATGAAGGCGGCCATGGCGGTCTGATCATGCACTCCTACGCAGGAATTCTTCATGTCTAGCCATCGAGAGAGGTAGGCGCGGGATGTCTCGTCTTTCTCTTGCACACACCGCTGTAGATCGCCCACAATGCAGGGACGCTTGTATGTACCCTCAAAGTTCTTGGTGAATGCTTCTTGCATGTCCAACCAATTGTAGATAGATTTCTCCGTCAAGTTGTCGATCCGTTGACAGGTCGTGCCTGCCAACATTAACGGGAGGTACTTGACGGCGACGTTGGGGTTGCCTCCGGCAATCTCCACCGCGTTGCCGTAGTCCTGCAACCATGTGGCTGGCTTGGCGGTGCCGTCATAGGGCTTGATTGTCTTGTCAATCTGGAAACCTTTGGGGTAAGTTGCGGACTGTGTTGCAGGTACAAAGCAACATGGTCCCAGGTATGGTCCTTCCCGGGCCTCGTGGATCTTATTGATCCGCGAACGTGCATCATATGGCTCCGGGTTCTTCTTCTTGTCAACAGGGGATGGGCTGCATGAAAGACGCGAGCCTCCTCCGCCATGGTGACTGCTTGGTGGTGACGGAGGTGGAGGTGGCGGGGGGTTATCCTTCTTGCTGTTACCCTCCTATGACGCCTCACGCCTGTCACAGTTGCTTGTCGGACGTGGAGGGTCGTGGTGTGACCTGCTCCTGTGCCATTGGTTGCGCTCTCTGCCATGATGGGTCTGCTCCGTGTTGTCGCGGATGACGATGCCGCACTACTTTGGTGGGAGCATATCCGTACGATGGTGAGACTTGTAATCGTCGCGATGTCGGGGATATTGGGGCGGTGGCGACGGGCGACGAGGTCGGGCCTCTTCTCCGTGGTCGGGGGATATAGGGATGGAATCCTTCCTATTGCGCACGTCCCTTCGTCTTCATTCTAATGAACCCGTCTGGGACCCGACATCAAGAGGGGATCTGTCCCTCGGCGGTTTGTACTGACTAGACTAGCAAAGCACTCGGTCGGACTCGAGCCTCTGAGAGGTGGACTTTTCCTGCTGCTTCACTGCCTTGGCCACTAGGTCGTAGACTTGTTCCACTGCCTCGGGCGATCTATACTGCTCCAGAAGGGTCTTGGCGATGGCGAGGTTAAGGAGTGGGGTGGGTATCACCTGCTTGCCTTCACTGTCAATGTATGGCTTGGCTTGTGCCGGCTTCGAGGGAGCCCATCCTTGGTTCCGCCGTACGCCAGGATCGTTGATGACGCGAGCCGGAGCTTTCTTAGCCTTCTGCTGCTGCAGTAAAGTCTTGTACTCAGCATCCATTGCTCTAGCTTTCTCTATGGACTTCTACGCGTTGACCAGATCTCGATCTAGTTTAGCGCCTTGCTCCGTGATGGCTTGCGCTTCCTCTAGCAGTTGCTGGTGCTTCTCGTCAAGCTGGGTCACGTTCCGGATATGAGCAACGGTCAGTGGCTTGACAAGAAGATTTCCGTACATCACTCTATCAGCTGGAGTAACTTGGGCTGCTGCAGACGTGGATGCCGGAGGCGGCCAGTTTGCGGTGTTGTTGTTGCTCGGGCCGATGCCGAGTTCTTGCGGCTGCTGCACTGGGTTAGGCGGAGGAGGCATGACTTTTGCGCGATCATCGTCAGCAGCAATAAGTGGCCCCTTCCCCTTTTCCAGCGCCGTAGGCGGAGTTAGTACGGGTTGATCTTCATCCATCACAGTCCCAATGGTGACAAACACCCCTCGAGACGCGATGGCGTTGTTGGCTTGCACGTCGCACAAGTACTCCTCCTCCATCTCCCGCATAGCGGAGTCTAGCTCTTCTGGACTGAAAGCTATCTCCTAATCTGCACTGAAATCAGCATAAAGTGCGTCAATGACAGAGTCGGAGGGTGCCAGGGCTTCCTCGATGACGGGCGGTGGAGGTGCAATGGCAGCGACGATGACTCGAGGTGGCGGTGCCGCTGCGGCGATGGCGGTCGGAGGCGGTGGTGGTGGCTGGATCGGAGGTTCTCCGGTGATGAGTGCAAGTGCTTTCTTGGCCTCCGCGTCAGCCTCCATGTAGTTGTTGACGGTGCTCACCATCTGTTCAAGGGTAAGGCGTCCTGTTGCCTGCTACCGTCTTAAATAATGTCGGAGAAGCGTGCCATGGTCCAGTCCTTCCACGAAGTGATACAAAGCGTTATTATCGAGGTAGTGGGCCATATCAGCTCGTATACGGAGCCACCTGGCCAGGTAATCACAGGGGTTTTCGCCTTCTCTCTGAATGCAGCGCACCAGATCGAAGATGGTGACCATGCCGACGAACTTGGATCTCTGCTTTCCAGGCGCACGGGCGAAGCCGGCGGATTTGCGGTGATCTTCCACCTTTATATCCTGCACAGAGGCGGTTTGGGTGGGCCTTGAATTTTTCCGATCTTTGCCGGCAAACTCCAAAGAGAGATCCGACATCGATCCTTCCGCGAACGTATCCTGCCAGTAGGCGGTCCGTGCGGGCCTTGATGCTCCTCCGACTCCCAGGGAACTAGTGCCCGAGTCGGTTTCACCGATGAAGAGGTGGATGTCTCCGATAGGAACGATCGAACACCGTGTAGGGTTCGTCTTCGCCGGGATCCAAAACTCGTCAGGAGGGACGATCGGAATGCTTCCGGAGAAGAGAACGCGACCAATGGCTACGGTTTCGCAATTCCTGCGAAGATCTTGGTCCTCGCCTGCTCAAGAGACTGAAGCGCCTCATTCCCCATGGTGGGCGCCAACTGTCGTGGTATTGCCGACAAGTACGCCATGGAGGGGTCCTCACAGTGCGTGTTTGGAGATGTGGGGGAAGGCAGATGGTTGACGGGTACGAGGTAACACAGCTTACCCAGGTTCAGATCCCACGATGGTGGCGGAATCCTACTCCTCCTATAAATCACTATAATGGCAATACGCCGAGTTATAGGGATTGGTTCGCTGTGCGAGGTTGTCTGAATCGATGCTAAGTTTCCGTGCCCTAAAGGCTCCCATAGGCCCGACTTATATAGTCGCCAGGTCCTAGGGTTATAGGGAAAAGTCCTAGCCGGTCAGGTTACAGAGTCCTACATCGTTTATTACTAGTCTTGTGTATCTTGCACTCCAAGGCTCCGGGTACGCTGGTGACTCCACCGTAGCCTTCCTTTATCCGGCATGGGCCTCCCTTCTGGATCCATCTAACTGGGCCGCCCAGCAGGCCATAGGCCATGCTACCAACTGTGGGCCACCCGGGTTATCCGGATAGGTGACATGCTATGAGGATACCCATATAGCATATCCCCAACAATGCGCATGCTGGGGACGCACCCGCGAGTACAAGCAGATTTAGAAGGGCGCGGGTGCATCTCTTGGGCTAGCAATGGCTCAAGCTTGTGGCACTGGCCAAGACCTCGGCAAGATCACCTCCAAGATGCCCGTGACAGCATAGGGTGGAGAGGTAGCCTTTTCCCCCTTTGCCAGGCACTAGAAGAATTATAGCCCTCGGCTGATAGAGCTGCTTGCGGAGTAATCTGTGAAGCAGAAGCGGTTGGCCGTGGAAAATTCCATGGACGCCGTGAAATCCTCGGGTGCCTCCGCATAGTTAGTTGAGACCTTCGATCCGGATTACGGATATAGTATAACAATTTTTCCCTAGTATACCTAGGGGTTATCGAATCCTCGGGAAGCAGAAACCATAATAAAGTTACTTTAACGGACCTTCAGGACTTTTAGAATTATTTTTGTGTTTTACTGGACAAAGAGTTTACGATCTTTTGTTGTTGTCGATGATGGAGAGAGAGGGCCTAGGGCTTCCAGTTTCACCTGTAGCTATGCAAAACATCTGATGGGAATAAAATATAATAATAAAGTATGCATGTAATTGTTAGAGCAAGATAATTATATGTGGGGAGTGCATACATAATTGCTATTTCCTCTGCAACCGCTTATATAAATAACCTATTAGTCACATCCATAGAAGAAAGAGAACTAATGATATGCATAGTGACGTCACCGTTAATCCCAAGTAAATCACACATACACATTTACTACCCTTTTACATCCTTGGGGTTCCCATCCTGCAGATTAGTCATTACTCACACTCCCTATACCTGGATCAATCCTTGGGGTCTTGTGTACCTGACAAGTACTTAGACCGAGGCAAGATATGATACAATAATCATCATGTCATACAAAATAATACATGATCCCATCTATGATAAATAACATGCAAAAAATACATGGCTAGGCCGAAGCCCTTAGCCAAAGGAGGATCACTCACGCATAGAGATGAAATCAACAATCATAAACATTGTAATGGAAATCATGTGATTTATAGTAATAGTCTTACAATGTCGCCAATTGGAGATGAGTTCTATTATTACAAGTGATGGACTATGGCTATGGTCGTGGAGAAGAGTTTGGAGATTAGATCTAGATCTATTCCTCCGGTAGCTTCCTCTTCTCCTTCTGGCTCCGTTCTATCGGGGGTAGGGCGTTTTCCCGTTACGAGAGGCCTCTTTATATAGGGGTCCCTTCACGGAAGTTGTTCTGTTTGACCTAGCGGTGTCGGTGGAAACTATACGGCCAGAATTTTATTCCTGCCGTATATTTGGTCGTTAAACCTTATGGATCCTCTCCACAACTCCCGGTTTCTTTGAGTTGTTGGAAATCTCGTATCTTTGACTTTAATGGTGTGATTCCCATCATCAAGTGTCATTTCCTGCGCAGGAAAAAATGTAAACACAAGATTGCATACCCCTTTGATCATTAGGCATTAGTGGTTGGATTTAGAGAGATATTTCATAAAAAATATGAATAATATCTAGTTTAAATGTGGCTGTGGATGTCTATATTTCAGAGCCATCAACCTCCCCAAGCTTAAAATTGATCGTCCTCGAGCAAGAAAACCAAAATCAAAAAGGAACTAACCATTTAAACTGAAATAACGAGATGATGATCTCACTCATGATTGGTAGTCTCATGTTTTCTCCACTTTATTAATCTGAAAAACTCAGCATAGATAGATTAATGGAAAGCTTATCATACGGGTTTTAATGAATCCTCATAGTGCAGCAAGATTATTGTTAGCATGGATGATTCAAATGAGTAAACTTTATTCCATGTCATGTAATCAACTCATAATCTTGCCTTTGAACAATAAAGTATAATCATGTAAAATTGAGAGTGTGAGAGTTTGTCATGAAAATCATATACACTAAATTATCGCAATTCTCCCACATCAAAAAGTCTAGAATTTTCAAGCACTACTTTTTCTATTCATTGTCCTTCAAGAATTTCAGTTTTTAAGTAATTAAGAGCATGCCAAAACAATTAATTTGTTTATCGGGTTGTGATGGACACTAGTGGCATTACCAAGGTTTTTGTTCCTTTTGCATGATGATTACTCATATCAGCCAGAGTAGTGATTCCATCATGAACACATCTACACTAGAATGCCAATAATCTTACCAATTATAGCATTGCTGCTACATATGTTTAATCAACTCATAGCCAAAATCTAGGAGTTTCCCCCATGAAGATCGTTCATAGGCTAGTGGAGTTTTTGGCATCCCATGAAGTTTGACACGCATAAAGCTATATCTTTCTTATGATTCACAAGTCAAACTTTGGACGGCTCACAAGAATCGCTAAACATAATTCAATTGAACAAATCTTTTCAAAGAGATCTATCAAGTCAATAATTATTTTCTGTGGTATTGAGTGTCTCTAGGAATAATCTTTCAAGACTAAACACTACAACACCCAAACCTTCAATTGTGAGACTTTTTCTTATTACAATTATTTAGCAAATTTTTAGGAAATACTTGGTTAACTACAAGAGGTGGAACAAAACATACTTAAATAAATACCCATGCAAACAAAAATTTACTCCAATATAAAGACTCACTCCACCAATATAATATCTTAACATTTACTACTAACTAGCATGGGTTTCTCAAACTTCAAAAGTGGGGAGTCATAAGGCGTACCTCTCATGATTGGTTTCACTTCTCTCTTCCCCTTTGATTCTTTTCTTGGAAACTCAAAGTTAATCACTCTCCTGCAAATACGTGAGAACCACAAATAGAATAGAAAAGAAAAAAGGAAGAGGGAAAATAAAGATAAATGGAAAAATATTTTTGTTGTTTTTAAGAGAGGAATTTAAAGAATAGAAAATTAGCGGGAAAGCTCGGCTAGAAAATCTCGAAAAACAATAAAAATGACTAAAGATAAAGTGTTGGGGGAAGCCAACACGAGTTCTTATAAACTCAAATTAAAAGAATAACCTCGATATATTAAAAAGCAAATGCCAAATAAATATAATGGGAAACTTCCCCAAGCTTAGTCTTTTTCAACCCCTTAAAATCATTGTGGTGGCAGGAAAAGTTATGGCTCCAGTTCGCAAATTGAGTTGATAAATTACTAGTGGTTTCTCGGAGGTTCAGGGCGAGATTATGCATCCCCTCAACAGTTCCTCCAAGTTCTTGGACGTGTTGATATGTAACGAACCGGTTTGGTGGATGCTCCTCTTGATCAGGAAATTCTTGCTCCTCTTCTTCGTCCTCATCCTCATATGAATCTCCTCCTCGGGTTGGTGTTTTTCAAACTACACATCATATAGAAAATTTCCTTCATCGATAGAGAAAAGACCATTAGGCAAAGGAGCGGGGTAGAGATGCCCAGCTCCTGCAATATGGAAGTAATAACCACCACCTCTCCTAGTGAGCATTCTACAAGCTTTTAAAGTAGAGAAATCAACACATCTCTCACCTAAAATACTTGCAACTCACCTAGGTTGATGCCTAAGGCAATGGCAAGCACGGTGATGACGCCTCCACATGTGATTGGCCCTTGGCTTTGGGAGGATTGGTGGTCCAAGTAGCACACAAGAATTGCGCTCAAGTTGAGTGACAAGTTGTTATTGAAAGAAGCTTTTGCAAGGATCAAGATGTCCTCCTCATTGAGTCCTGTAAACTCATTTCGTTCCTGCAAGGTGTTAGCAATAACATAGAACAAATAGCGAATAGCAGGATGCTGTATATTCTTCCCCTTGTTAACTCTAGAGGTGAAACTCAATCTATTATAATAATCATCTGGGAAGGGCGCATATCGACATAAGATGCGTGTAAGGCATTAACATCACTGTTTGGTAAATTAAAACAATCGCACCATTCATCAAGTGATAATGTATAATTTTTGTTCATAAGTCGGAAAGAAATCATGTCCTCTTTGTGCCATGTTTTAATGATGATTTTCAAAGAGCTTAAAAATTCAAGAGTTAACCGGCAATAAGTAGGAACATCTTGGAATACAAAGTTTTATAGGCCAACTCTATTGCAAAGTAAATTGAAGTCATTATAAATAATGAGTTGATTCAATATAAAGGTACAAGACCACTTAGTTGTCTTCACTTCTCGGTTCTCGATCCTACCGTATCGATCACGTTGGAGATCATTCGTAAACCGTATCCCCAAGCGGTCCTGAGCTGCAGCAATAGCCCGAGAAGAACTTGCAGCGGCATGAGCACACATTTTGCTCCTTGTGTTCATCATCTAAAATAATAAGAAAGGCAAAAATAAAACTTTTTGATCCAACAGTAATAAGCATAACATATTCCTCATCATAGCACACTAAAGAATCTATGCAAAATAATAATCTAGGCAAGAGAAACATGGAAATTAGTTCATAGTAGTTCTCACCCTAGATTGATAATGTCAACAGATCGGATATGAATTTTCAAAAAGTAGTAGGAGGATCGGAGAATAAACATATCGTAGATCACTTGTATGCGAGGAAATCGAACGAAATTGAGTAGAGATGAAGATCTCTTGAGGTTTTGAGAGAGTTTGGAGGTAGCAGAGAGAAAAAGGATTGAAGTTTTGGTGTTGGGGCACCTTATCGTGGAGTTTTTGTGGTCGCACGAACTATAAGGTCGGAACTATACGGCCAGAATATCTATTCCCACCGTTTAGTTGGTCTGACGGCAAAATTTTAGGGTTTCTTCCTGGCGGCGATATCTATACGTCCCGAACTATACATCCAGGATTTTATTCTCGCCGTATAGTTGGCCGTTAAACCTTCTATACCTGGAAAAGAAATTTTGATGAAGGCCTAGATATCTATACGGTCGGAACTATACGGCTGGAATTTTTAATTCTCTCCCTATAGTTGCTCGTTAAACCTACTGGAGTCGCCAAAATTTACCTGTTTCTTCGAGAATTCTTTCTTAACCTGAAACTTGGCAAAACACCATGTTTTAACAAAAAAAATGACAATTTAATTTTTGACAACAATAGCATGTATAAAATAGGTATTTTAGTACCACCGAACTTCTCCTCCTCAACTGTATTTTATAGCACTCTTTATTCAACATGAAACTTAAACTAAAACTTAAAAACTTTTCTCAAACTTTTATTTCACATGGGTTGCCTCCCATGAAGCGCTATTTTATGGTCATTGCTTGACCTTGATGTTGCTCACTTAGGACAAATGAGTGGAACACCCACTCCAAAATAGTTGGGCTTCAAAGTGATGGCCTCCTTGTCATCATGCTTGGCTTTCTTCTTCCTGGGAAAATGAATAACAAAAGGATCCCGCAAAGGCAATTGAAACTTCATGTTTCCTTCATGTAGATTAATCAAAGCCTTAATAGTTCTTAAGAACGGACGGCCTAATATGATAGGAGCAGTAGCATCTTCAGGCATGTCAACAATAACAAAATCAATAAGAGCAGGACAACCTTTAATATGAATTAAAGTATTCTCTTTAATTCTTGCTACTTGTCTGTAGGTATAATCTGCTAGATGTAATTTTAACTCAGTGATTTCAAACACTACAAGAAATGTGTTGATTTGTGATGTTCTCGTAGTGAGTGGAAATCAAATCGTCATAGATCTATGACAATGTTCTCCAAGATCGTCATGGGCTCATTGGGGGAGGTCAAAACCCTGTAAAATTACGATGTTTTGTTCCAAATCGTCGTAATTTCATCATATAAAATCGTCATAACCTGTCTCTGGCCTTATTTTGTGCGACTACGACGTTTTTGTATCGTCATATAGGCATTAAGTTGTGACGGAACAGCCTCAGACGGCAGCCAGCTCATCTATTCTTCCTATGTATCAACATGTGGGACCTGCTCCAGTTTTTTTATGAGCTGCCCAATTTATTTTATACAACGGATTTCCTATTCTGGCCTAATGGACGGCCGATGCTCAGCATGGACCATGCCGGCCCAATACACCGAATGGCCCGTTTTTGGTTAAAATGGCAAAAAATGTGGAGCTGCGGGGACTCGAACCCACGACCGACGCTCCTTTTCAGCTCATCATACCGCTAGGCTAGTCACGTGATGTTGTTTTATATGAAAGAGTATGTCTATATGAAACAAAACAATATGATCCACCTTATCTACCAGTCACGCACGGAGAGAGGCGCTAAGACAGAGACGCTAAGATGGAGGGCTCAGATGGAGGGAGGGCGGTGACCAGCAGAGGGCCAGCGGTGAATGAGGGCGGGCCGGTGAACGGCGGAGGCGGGCTCATGTGAATGACGGAGGGGGAGGGGGAGGGGGCGGCGGTGACCGATGGAGGCGGCGGTAACCGATGGAGGGGCAGGTATTGGCAATTTAAGATTGCAAAGAAAAGTTCTTTTCACTAAAGCTATTTTCTAAAAGAATGTGGTTGAATTGGTAGCTGGTTAAGAGGATAATATGCTAGGCTTTGAGTTTTTGTTCCCGTTGTCAAATGATGACCAGGAGTCTGTATTGTACTAAACTTAGCTATCTGTGTTGACAGATAGTGTTAAAAAATGATTCCTGATTATGTGATTAGGAAAATGATTACTAGCTGTTTGAGTTGTTTTAGTGGTTTCTCATATCTTAGTTATATTTGTGGTGCCTCCAAATAGGAGTGTGCACAATATAACCGAGGTAAGATTATTTGCTACTTAAACAATTGAAGAAACTCATATGGAATTAATGCTTATGATGCTGGTCTAAAGCATCTGTGGAATGAGGACAAATTTACTTTGAATTTAAAGTTGAACTGACTTTGCTTGCTGGTCTGAAACATTTTTCGGTCTTCCGCATGCAGATGGACAGAGGATGGATTACGCGAGGAGTTAGAAGGCTTTCCACTGAGCATCTAAGGGGAGTGGACGAGTTCATGCGATTTGTTCGCAGAAGTGCTGCTAAGGATGCTCTAGTTCTTTGCCCATGCCCTAGATGTATGAATCGTGTTCAGCAAACTCTAGAAGATGTCGAGTCTCATCTGCTGATGCGCGGGATGTCAAGCACGTATGATAGGTGGATCCATCATGGAGAGCCTGTACGGACAGAACCTCTAGTTGAACCTGAACCTAATGAAGAGGCACACCATGCTGGTGAAGGCGGTGATTTTGTAGAAGATGATATTCCACAAAAGGATGATGATTTTGAGGAGGAGGATGGGTATGAGGATGACAGGATTCCTGATTTGTTTAAGGATTTGTACAAGTCAGAATCGCAAGGTGATGTACAGAGGACAATCTATGACGAGCTGATAGAGGATGCAAAGCGCGCAGCTAGTGATGGTGGGACATTTTCCAGATTTTCCTTCACCGTGAAGCTACTCCACGTCAAGTCCTTCTACCGGATAAGCAATGTTGCCTTCAACGCAATACTCCATATCTTGACCACCCAATACCCTAAAAGCTCAATTCCCAAAACTTATGATGAAGCATTGAGTATAATCGGAAGATTGGGGCTTGGTTATGAATCAATCCACGTCTGCCCAAACAATTGTATCTTGTTTCGGAACACGTATGCCAAGCATGACAAATGCCCAAAGTGTGATGCCTCTAGGTGGAAAGATGCAGATGTGAGGAGACAGACACCGGAGAAGGTGCTGAGGTACTTAACTTTGATTCCAAGGTTACAGAGGATGTTCATTTCGAAGCAACAGTCGGAGGATGTACAATGGCACAAGCTAAAGAGACAACCCGTGGATGATGAACTTAGCCATCCAGATGACGGAAAGGCATGGAAAGATTTTGACGATAAACATAAAGAGTTTGCCGCCGATGCGAGGAACATCAGACTGGGCCTTTCCACAGATGGTTTGAATCCATTTGGAATGAGCTCGAAATATAGCATGTGGGCGGTATTTGTCGTGTCGTAGAATCTTCCACCATGGTCATGTATGCAGCAGTCAAACTTCATGATGGCTTTGTTGATCCTGGGTCCAAAATCTCCAGGAAAGGATTTTGATGTCTTTATGGAGCCCGTGGTATAAGATCTTCTCAAGCTATGGGAGGGTGTCCGTACCTATGATGCCCTGAGTCCTGATAAGTTCGATCTCCGTGCTGCATTAATATGGTGTATCCATGATTTCCCGGCGTTGCACACTTTGTCGGGGAGGCTCACGTCTGGTTATCAAGCATGCGTGCGTTGTGAAAAGGATCCGTGCTCAGAAAAAATAAGGAACAATATATGTTGGACCGGGGACCACCGTTTTCTTCCTCGCCACCATCCTTGGCAAAAAAGCAAGGATTTCAATGGAAAATCTGAAACCCGTGACCAGCCGGCGGAGTTCACTAAAGAAGTGCTCGAGCAACAGCTTCACAATGTGAAAGATGTAAGACCTGGACAACATCAAAAGAAAAGGAAACGTGAGGATGGTCAATGTTGGGACCGGAGGGATATTTTGTGGGACCTCCCGTACTAGGAAGATCTCAAGTTGAGGCACAACCTTGATGCAATGCATATCGAGAAAAACATATGTGATAATCTTCTTGGCACATTTATGAACATCGACGGGAAGTGATACAGTTACCTCTAGGCTTGATTTGCAAGACATGGGCATAAGAAAAGATTTGTATCTGCGGCCTTTTGAAGGTGGAGAGTCATTTGAGATGCCAGAAGCATGGTATACAATGAGTAAAGAAGAAAAGCTTGCATTCTGTGAATTTATAAGAGCGCTGAGATTTCCATATGGGTATGCCGCTAACCTAGCAAAATGCGTGTCTCCTGATGGATGAAAGATCCAAGGACTAAAAACTCATGATTGTCACATCCTCCTCCAAAGGGTTTTACCGGCTGGACTCCGTGGAATTTTGGATAAAGAAATATATGAAGCTATTGCTGAGCTGGGGAATTTCTTCAGAGAGTTGTGCTCCAAAACACTCAAGATATATGTTCTTGAAAGAATCCAGAAAGAAATCGTAGTTATCCTTTGCAAGCTTGAAAAGATCTTTCCTCCGGCCTTCTTCACGGTGATGGTTCATTTGACCGTGCATTTACCCAAAGAGGAAATGCTTAGAGGCCCCGTACAATATGGCTGGATGTACCCTATCGAAAGAAGGATGCTTACATTTAAGTGTTATGTGCGAAACACCGCCAGGCCTGAAGGGTCGATTGCCGAGGCATATGTTGTTGATGAGTGCCTTACATTTTGCTCGAGGTACTTTGACAATGTGGAAACAAGATTCAATCGGCCGGGCAGAAATAGAGAGCGGGATGATTCGCACATTGGTGATGTCTCTGTTTTCAACCATGGTGTGAACCTTCTTGGAGGGTCAGAGTACTTGGAGGCTGGTGATGACTATGACAAAATGCATTGGTATGTGCTAAGGATTTTCCCTGAGGTTCTACCATATATAGAGTATGTCAACTCTTGTGCATGCACCCTTATCTTTTTCCTTTAGTTGGAAGGAACCCATTTGCAATCCCGATGATTTAATTAACTTTATGTTTTTGTTGGCGTTGTAGGTTGTGCAAAGAAGAGCTGAATAAGCAAGATTGGGGCATCAATGTTTATAGATGACTTGTGAAGGGGTTTGCTAAATGGTTTAAGAATCATGTGAGATCTTTAGTCTTGGAATCAATTGCCACATGATTAGTTTGTGTTTTTGTTATTAATCCTGGTTTATTTGTGCAGATCTTTAGTCTTCGAATCAATAATGTCAGTGCTGATCTTTTTTGCTTTGGCATGCGAGCCGGATAGGCGAGTGAGGTTGTATTCAGCATGCATTGCTGACGGTGTCCGCTACCACACTGTTGACCGCGAGAAAAATAGAAACACGCAGAACAGTGGAATAGTTGCTGAGGGAGACCATGATGGTGAAGACATGGACTTCTATGGTCAGCTCAAAAGCATCATAAGGCTCCAGTACAACTCCAGCAGAGGCGTCCATCGATCGGTCGTCTTTTTCCGTTGTGATTGGTTTGATATTGGTGGCAGAAAGAAGACAGGGATCCGAGATGACAGACACTTCAAGAGAATCAACACTGGAAGGTACTGGAATAAGAGTGATCCATTTATTCTAACGACACAAGCAACAAAGGTGTTCTATGTGCCAGACACCGATTTGCGTGGAAATTGGCAAGTTGTGCAAAAGTTTCAGCACAGACATTTGTGGAGTGTGAAACAAACTGAAACGGAGAAGGGTCTCAATGATGGCGGTGGTCTAACATACCAAGATGATAACACCGAGGAAGTTCCAGTGCAAGAGAAAGAACCCGGTGTGCATACTAGATTGTGAAGGAGTCGGGAACGAGTGTTACTTGATGCTTCATTTGTAGAAAACATTAGGAAAATAAAGAAGGAGGTAGTGGAGGGCCATGAATGCGAGGATGATGAAAACATGGTAGATGACATAGTCCTCCAGTACTATAGCGATGGTGAGGATAGAAGGCAGAGGCATTTCGACGATGATGATTAGTAACAACATGCAAGGTAGTGGCTCACTGGAAATTGCTAATTGCTAATTATATCCTCCATTATCTATTATTTTTTATTTCATTGCTAGTGGCTCACTGGAAATTGCTAATCTCTGTTGCAGTGGTGAGGAGGAGCCAGACCTGGGAGCAAGATCATGTCATTTTAGCTGCAGTGGTGGAGTGGTGGTGAGGAGCAAGATCAGGAGCAAGATCATGCCATTTTAGGTGCTATGTAGTCATTTTAATTTCCTATTCTGCAAGTTCTGGCTATTGTTGCCATGGATATTAAGTTCTGGCTATTGTTGCCATGGATATTTTAATTTCTGGAAGATCATGTGTAATCTTGAGATCATTGTAATCTTGACATATAATTTCTGGACAAATCTGAGATCATGTGTAATATTGACATATAATTTCTGGAAGATCATGTGTAACCTTATATTTTTAATTTCTAGAAGATCATGAGTTCTGAATATAGTTTTGAATCTGGCCAAGCACCTCCTACCACTCTTCCAGGGTGAAAGTAATCTTGCTACATAAAATAACCCAAACTTTTTTTTATACACAGGAATCCCAACATTTTACATGATCATTTCAGACCAAAAGCAACATTTCATTTAGATCACAGGATTTATCACACCATTTCACATGATTATTTCAGAGCCAAAGCAACATTTCAGACCAAAAGCTACATTTCAGACCAAAAGCAACATTTCAACAGTAGTACCACAGGATCATTTCATAGATATAAGTAGTAGCATAGCTACAGGACCATAGACTGGGCATTCCAAAAGCCCAGGATCAGTTCACAACTAGAATAGGCATTCCAAAAGAAACTTGATAGCTACAGGACCATAGTTCAACCTGATAGCAACCAGATAACACATGATAGCAACATGACCATAGTTCAACCTGATAGCAACATGATAGAAACCTACAGGACCATATTTACAGCCAACACAACCAGCTGATTACATGACCGGCTGAATGAGTAGCTTATGTCCATCCCTAGGACTGCGGCGGAAGCGAAACATGAAGATGTCGCCGTGTTGCATCCTGGTCGCCGACACCACCTGGGACCAGTTGGTCGTAATTTGTGCTCCTTGACGCTTCCCTTTACTCATAATCATAGTGACTTCTATGGGCTCATGGCCTCCACAGAAGACCCTAAGCTTTGCTGGGAATTCCTTGTACCACTTGATGTAGGCATTGGTGTAGGCCCCTGGGAACCACTACAAATTAATTGAACCAATCAATCAATGGCAGAAACAACATAAGTACTTCGGTAATCAAAGAATGATCATCAAGGGACAACTTGTTTACCATTTTATCTTTTGGCTCCTTGGTCTTTGATAGCTGCATAGTTCATACATACACTTTTAGTGTGTGTTTCTTCCTTTCAAGCTTCCTTAGGGACATCACTTGTGTGCGTTTCAAAGCAACCTTGTTGCCATACACACAACACTTATCAAAACTGGTACAAACCTTTGTCCTGGGACCTACATGCAAGGAAAAGCCACATTTTCAAAATCAGCAATGCAACCAGCATAAGTAAAAGATGAAGTAAAGGAGCAATGCAAACAGCCCGATGAAGTAAATGATTTTTACCTCGACGCATGACAATCTTGTTGGTAGCATTTTGAAAAATGGGATGGTAGCATTTTGAAACTTTTATTTGGTGGTTGTTTCACAAAACGGCCCGTTTTTTGCGCTCGGAAAATGGTTTTTCCGTGCGAAGAAATGGAAAACTTCCTCCTGCAACATTGTTCGCCATCCCATGATGCACATGTGTGCACAATACGGGCGCATTATCACAAACTATGCACCGATTATATCCATAACATTGGTCATTTGACCCGAAAGCCATGAAACCTCGAACATGACAGGTCATTTCGTGAAGGCTTTTTTTTGATACATACTCAATTTACCAAGTTTTGTATTTTTCCTTGAAACTATGTCACATAATAAGACACCACGCGAATGATTTGCATTGATCGTACCGTTTTTGAATTTTTTATTCCCGTTTCAAACTATGGTCAAAACGGCGGTCATGAAGGTTCTTAGCTAGGGGATAAGCCTCGCTAAACTTGCATTGGATCTATGTAGAAATAGCATATTGTGAGTCTAAAAATGATTTTTTCAAAAACATGGGCATCAGATCATGTATCTGTAGTTCAAATCGGACCCACTTCCTACCGATTCGGCAGGAATTTGTCTTTTTCACCAGGAGTGGACGGAAAGGTTTGAGAGGCCCCAGTTGGGACATTCGTCCATTTATGGTGGCCTATTATTTTTTAAAAATGAGATGGTAGCATTTTGAAACTTTTATTTGGTGGTTGCTTCACAAAACGGCTCGTTTTTTACGCTCAGAAAATGGAAAATGGTTTTTCCGTGTGATGAAATGGAAAACTTCCTCCTACAACATTTTTCGCCATCCCACGATGCACATGTGTGCACAATACGGGTGCATTATCACAAATTATGCACCGATTCTATCCATAACATTGGTCATTTGACCCGAAAGCCATGAAACCTCGAACATGATAGGTCATTTCGTGAAGGCTTTTTTGAGACATACTCCATTTACCAAGTTTGGTATTTTTCCTTGCAACTATGTCACATAATAAGACACCACGCGAAGGATTTCCGTTGATCGGACCGTTTTTGAATTTTTTATGCCTGTTTCAAACTATGGTCAAAACGGCGGTCACGAAGGTTCTTAGCTAGGGAATAAGCCTCGCTAAACTTGCGTTGGATCTATGAAGAAATAGCATATTGTGAGTCTAAAGCGGATCATGTATCTGTAGTTCAAATCGGACCCACTTCCTACCGATTCGGCAGGAATTTTTCTTTTTCACCAGGGGTGGACGGAAAGGTTTGAGAGGCCCCGGTTGGGACATATTTCCATTTAAGGTGGCCTATTATTTTTGAAAAATGGGATGGTAGCATTTTGAAACTTTTATTTGGTGGTTGCTTCACAAAACAGCCCGTTTTTTGCGCTCGGAAAATGGAAAATGGTTTTTCCGTGCGACGAAATAGAAAACTTCCTCCTGCAACATTGTTCGGCATCCCAAGATGCACATGTGTGCACAATACGGATGCATTATCACAAACTATGCACCGATTCTATCCATAACATTGGTCATTTGACCCGAAAGCCATGAAACTTCGAACATGATAGGTCAATTCGTGAAGGCTTTTTTGAGACATACTCAATTTACCAAGTTTGGTATTTTTACATGCAACTATGTCACATAATAAGACACCACGCGAAGGATTTGCGTTGATCGGACTGTTTTTGAATTTTTTTATGCCCGTTGCAAACTATGGTCAAAACGGCGGTCATGAAGGTTCTTATATAGGGGATAAGACTTGCTAAACTTTCATTGGATCTCTGAAGAAATAGCATATTGTGAGTCTAAAAATGATTTTTTTTAAAAAATCATGGGCATCGGATAATGTATTTGTAGTTCAAATTGGACCCACTTCCTACCAATTCAGCAGGAATTTGTCTTTTTCACCAGGGGTGGAAGGAAAGGTTTGAGAGGCCCCGATTGGGACATTTTTCTATTTAAGGTGGCCTATTATTTTTGAAAAATGGGATGGTAGCATTTTGAAACTTTTATTTGTTGGTTGCTTCACAAACGGCCCATTTTTTGCGCTCGGAAAATGGAAAATGGTTTTTCCGTCCGACGAAATGGAAAACTTCCTCCTGCAACATTGTTCGCCATCCCATGATGCACATGTGTGCACAATACGGGCGCATTATCACAAACTATGCACCGATTCTATTCATAACATTGGTCATTTGACCCGAAAGCCATGAAACCTCAAACATGATAGGTCATTTCGTGAAGGCTTTTTTGCGACATACTCAATTTACCAAGTTTGGTATTTTTCCTTGCAACTATGTCACATAATAAGACACCAAGCGAAGGATTTGCGTTGATCGGACCGTTTTTGAATTTTTTATGCCCGTTTCAAACTATTGTCAAAACGGCGGTCATGAAGGTTCTTAGCTAGGGGATAAGCCTCGCTAAACTTGCATTGGATCTCTGAAGAAATAGCATATTGTGAGTCTAAAAATGATTTTTTCAAAAAATCATGGGCATCGGATCATGTATCTATAGTTCAAATCGGACCCACTTCCTACCGATTCGGCAGGAATTTGTCTTTTTCACCAGGGGTGGACGAAAAGGTTTGAGAGGCCCCGTTTGGGACATTTGTCCATTTAAGGTGGCCTATTATTTTTGAAAAATGGGATGGTAGCATTTTGAAACTTTTATTTGGTGGTTGCTTCACAAAACGGCCCTTTTTTGCGCTCGGAAAATGGAAAATGGTTTTTCCATGCGACGAAATGGAAAACTTCCTCCTGCAAAATTGTTCGCCATCCCATGATACACATGTGTGCACAATACGGGCGCATTATCACAAACTATGCACCGATTCTATCCATGGAAACCTTCGCGTGACGTCATTTTATGTGCACGGTCCGAACAATGTACGTCATTTTATGTGACACAGTGTAAAAAAACCTTTGCGTTGCGTTATTTTATGTGACATAGTATCTAGTGGGTAGAAACTTTGTTCAGCAAAATTATGTGCAACAAGAAATTCCATAACCGTTTAACCCCATATATCCCAAAAACCATTAACCCTAAACCCAAAAAATTCTGCCGCCCAAACCGAATTTTTTGCCTCTTCTGCCGCCAAAACCCAATTTTTTTCCCTCTCCGAATTTTTTCCTCTCTCGCCCAAAACCCAATTTTTTTGCCTCTCCCGCCCAAACCTCTTCCGACCATGAATTTCGGCAATGAAAGAGAGACAGGGGCAATTTGGACAAACCGACCCCACCCCACCCATCCATCCCCACCCGACCCCGGTCCTCCCCAGTCCCCACCCGACCCCGGTCCTCTCCCTAGTCCCCACCCATCCATCCTCATCTCACACCTCCACTCCCCATGACGCGAGCGGCGACGCGCTCGCCAAGCCGCCTCCCGACGCTCCCAGTGCCCTCGCTCCCCCGATGGCCCCGTGTCGCGCTCTCGCTCCCCGGATGGCCTCGCGCCGCAAGCTAGCTCCCACGACGGGCACGGGCTGGTAGCTGCGACCGACGACGACGACGCTAGTGAAGGCGACGACCACAAAAGGGGAGCAATCTTCCTCTTAGTTCGACAGTCAGACGAGTTCTCTACTCCTACTACCGGCCGATTACGGTTAGGGTTTGCTTCTCATGGCGTGTCTAGGGTTAGGGTTTGGCTCTCATGGCGTGTCTAGGGTTAGGGTTTGGCTCTCCTGGCGTGTCTAGGATTCTATGCTAGGCTTGCGTTTAGCTCTTGTGATTCACAACCAATTTCGGCTATGGTTTGTGCTTGTGTTTATCCCACTGTCTGTAGTTAGATGCATAGCTTGTTTCTACACACTATCAGTAGTTGCTACTCTCATCAAATCAATCTTGGCTGTGAATGTAAATCTGAATGTGTAGACTCACATAATGTGCTTGCCTTTTAATCTTATGTGCTGATTTATGATGCCACTAAATATAAATATGAATGTGTATACTCACACCACAGTAGTTATATTGCTGATTGAATATGTGCATGCTGTATGTATGGATTGTAGTTATATTGCCGATTGAATATTTCTTGCTTCCGTAATGCCATTTATGATGCCATTTATCTAACCACTTGTTCCCTGTAGGAAAGTGGCAAGTGATTTCTCAAGGTAAACAGAGCTCGACATCACCAACCTAGCAGCTTCAATCCAGCCACTTAAAGATAAGCAATGACAAGGAAGAAAGAGCCTGCTGGTAAGAAATGATTGTCTTGTTCTTATGCTGCTAGTTTTCTAATGACTGTTTGCACATATGCTAAGTATAGAAATTTGTCTAGCTTGTGCTTATAATCTGGTAATTGAAAATTTACTAAGAGCCTGCTGGTATGAAATGAGCTCCTTGTATGCTGCTAGTTTTCTAATGATTGTTTGCACATATGCTAGGTATAGAATTTTTCTTAGCTTGTGATTATAATCTGGTAATTGAAAATGTACTAAGAGCCTGCTGGTATGAAATGATCTCCTTGTGCTTATGCTTCTAGTTTTCTAATTGGGTTAATCTACTAGTATTAAATGTAACTAAAACCTGATTGGATTATTTAGTTGTTTGAGTTGTCTTGCTCTCCTATGCATTTCCACTATTCATCTAATGGCCATATTTTCTCTATTCATGTAAAGAAGCGCCCCTCACTGAGTATGAGAAGGTTAGGGCTAAGCTTATGATGAGGAACAACCGTATTCTACAGTCCCTTGGTATTCCTGCGGTAGTATCAATGATTATAAGGTCACGTGCGGGCAAAGAAGGTAGTGCAGTTACCACTGAGGAATCTGCCATAACAAACGGTGGAAGCTCAGATTATAATCCACAGGATGATGAAGTTATGGATGGAGAGGAAGTTAATGACATTGTAGTGCAAAAGAATGTGAAGGTGCAAATTCTTTATCTTGTTTGGAGGGGTGGGAGTACTTAAATGCTTTGTGCTTCCTTGTTTATCTTTCATTTCTTGTTACTTGCCATTGATGCTTAATGCCATTTTACTTGTTTATATGAGGCCCAGAAGTCTAGGAGGAAGAAGAGTGCAGTCAAGAAAGTAAGCAAGAGAAAGAATAGTACGGAAACATCAACAACAATGGCTCCAGGAAGGGTTTTTGCGGTACCTCCTGGAGGTACGAAGAGAATGCTGGAAACAGAAGAAGAACCTTCTCCTAGAATGACTAGGAAGAAATCAAAGGAGACCGCTATACCTAACCGTGAAGAAAGCCCACTGCGCCAGGATGATGTGTTTGTGCCCATTGATGAAGGAAGCTCTCTCCGTCTTGAACTCAGCCCTGTTTCACATACTGTGGACAGGAATCAGCCTCTAGACTATGCTGATTTTTCTGGAGACCGTGAGGAGGCAATGAATGATGAAGGCAATGAATGATTTTACTTGTTCATTGTTTGGAATGTAAAGACATCATATATGGGTGACTGTATCCAATGATGTTTTAATGTTTCCTTTTCAGGTACTCTTGCCGTGGTAAAGAAAGCTGTTGTGGCCAAGAATATTAGGAAGGGCTCGGGGTTAGAAAAGCTGAAGAAGGGGCTGGGAGCAAAGGTGAGGATTGAAATAGCTGAAGGGATGAAGCGTCCAGAGAAGCCTGTGCAGGATGCAAAGCTAGCATCAGAGGCAGGACTCATTGTGAGAACTCATATGCCAATTCTTCCTCACTTCAAGGAATTCAAAAAGGACACAAGCCTGGTGCAAGACTACATGGGAAAAGTTGCAGTAAGCTCTCTATGTTGATTCTATGTTGTTGACTGTTCTTTCTTCCCTGTTACACATATCATATGGTTACTAATCTTGCCATTGCCCTCTTTGCTGCCTTGGTAGGGAAACTTTGATATGGATACCGATTCAATTGACGTTCAGGCCACGTGCAATGATATCCTCAAGAATGTGTCCAAGAACAGACGTCATTATGTCAAGAAACAATATTTTGATAAAGTCGAAGCAATCCAGGTCAGCATCAAATCGCCTGTTGCATACATAACAGATTCTGAATGGAAAAAGTTGGTTGATCTGTGGTCAAGTCCATGACACAAGGTATGTTAGTACCTTGCTTTACCATGTGCATGCCACCTGTCTTATTTGCTTTGTTGTATGCAAAAGATGATGGGATGTATCAATCTGCAGGACACATGTAGGAAGAACAAGGATAATAGAACAAAAGTCAAGTTTGGGAAAAAAACTGGTTCGCGCTGCTATCTAGCTCATGTGCATGCAATTGTAAGATCCACATTGCAGTTTTCCTCTATTTTTTCCCTTCACACATTAGTAACTTTCTCGCAAAAGCTTATGGTTTGATTCTTGCTGAAACATTTTCAGAAGGAGGAAAGAAAGGTTGATAAGCTGTCTGCTGTTGAGATGTTCAAGGTAACCCATAACAGCACCAAGGATGGATTTTCAGAGGAGGCTAATATTGCCATAGTAAGTCACACTTTCAGTCTGTTTATGGTTTTGTTAATTACTGCATAGTAGGTGGTAATCGTCCGATGAAAATGTTCTGTAAGATTTTGAATACATAGGAGGTGGAAAGAGTCTGTGTTGGTGTCTGTGTATGTGTGCACCAAACGCTAGAAGTGTGGTTGTTGTAGTTATTACATAATTCTTGTGATTTGCTCCTAAAAACCTGTTGCCATATCTCAAATCTTTAATGAAACAGCCATTTATTCAATTTTAGGTGTGTTTGCAAATTTAGTTGTATTCCAAGATGAAATCTGAACTCAATTCTTTGATGAAGTGTTGCCTTTATGTAATGTAATCTGGAGCATAGTTTTTATCCTTTATGTCAATGTATAACTGCTATTCTTGTACTTGCTGATAAACTGTATGATATTGTGTCAGATTGAAATGGAAAAGAAGATGGATGCTCCTGTACCAGAAGGCGAATCGCCCAAATCTGATGTAGAGGTTGTTGCCGAGGTTTTGACCAAGAAAAGCACATTCCTGAAGAATGTCGGTCTGCAGTCAAGCTCTACTAACAAGACCAGCAAGTCGAATGCTGCTATTACTTCTCATGTTCTTGATCTTGAAGAGAAGCTTTAGAGGTCGGAGCACCAAACCGAAGCCATGCGCGCAGAGATGGCTGCCATGAAGAAGAAGGCCGAAGAAGCTCAAGCTGCACAGACCTTGCTTCTCAAAAGGGCCGAAGAGAATGATGCGAGGTATGCCTAGCTGTTGGCGCTGCTTTCAAGTAAACCTACAGGGAACTAGTGTTGTCCAGTGACTTGGTGCTCTTTTGGTAGTGAACTTGTTAGCAGATTGGTGCTATTTTGGCAGTGCACTTGGTGCTATGGCTATGAACTTGGGTGTGAACTGTGGCTGTGAACTTGGATGTATAATTTGGCTGTGAACTTGGCTGTGAACTTGGGTTCAATAAGTTATGTAAACTTGGATGTGGAATAATGTTGGCTGTGAATTCAAAATTTGTCTGGTTATTCAAAATCATGTTATTATTATCTTGCAATTTGTCCAAGTTGACTGGTTATTCAAGAATTGTCCTGAAGTAAAGGCAATAAAATAGACTCTTATTCAGCCCAGATGACTGGAAAAACACCACGGCCCAGATGACTGAAAAAGGCCATGCCCTGGTCCAACAATGCTTGAATCCAATATACAAACTACAATTAAAAATAAAAAGCAATAATTAAAATGGCCGAAAGGTGGATAAGGCCAAATATATATGGGCTAAAAAAAGCCCATGGCCCATATTATATTGTCTGGAATTCTAAAATAGAAAAAAAAGAGACCGAAATAGGCCCTTTGCCCAAAACAAATGTGGGCCGTAAAATGGCCATGGCCCAAGAGCGTGAACGATATCAGCCCATATAAACAACCAAAATGGACCGGGATGGTTTTGAATACGACGATCTAATATCTTCACAATTTTGCCACGTAGGAACCAACGTGGTGAGGCTCGACAGCCCGTGAGGATACTGGATCGTCATAGAGTTTATGACGATGCATTATCGTCACAGACGGTTATGACGATCTGGTGCAAAACGTCATTGTGTGCAATTACTGACGCTCAGTTTTTGACTATATGTTTTTCGTCATAAGATCGTCATATATTGTACACAGTGACGATTCAGTGAAGAAAATGGAGCGTCATGTATCAGCAGATTCCTTGTAGTGAAAAGAGTCAAAATTTAACTTATTAAAAAGAATTTTGTAATTGTTGAAACACTCACACCTAAATCACAAAGTGCAACTATCTAATTAGTACCAATTTTAATTTTAATAGTAGGCTCAAATATATCATCAGGCTTAACAAGTAGTTTTCAAAAAAATTCTTATATTCTTCCTCAAGATCACGTACCTTTATTCCTACCTGATTAACAAAGTGTTAATAAATAGCTTCCTCATTTCCTTCACTTACAGGAATCTTGATATTGATCCTTTTCACAAGATCTTCAACCGTGTAATTTGGTGAAGGGGCATTGCTATAGTCAAGTTATTTAGACTCGTCCCTTTGTATTCTTATCATCTTGAGGTCTTCAGCCGGATTGGCCTCAGCTTTACCTGCAAATTTAGCTAGAATGAGAGTTTGACTCTCAGTTATCTTACCTAGCTATGCCTCAACAATCCTTGTTCTTTCTTAGAGGGCCTGCAAATCATTCCTCAAACTCACATCTTGGTTAGACAATTTTCCAAGCATATTATCATGGTTCTCCGTTATCTTAGTAATGATATTATTTTGCTCATTTTGCGAGTCCATAAAGGACTTAAGAGTTTCTTGGAGACTACCATTACTTGATCCCATATTATTATTAGAGTTACCTGCAGGACTAGAATAATGTTTCTGGAAATTAGGATTATAGTTCTTCTTCCAAGCAGGATTATAATCATTATGAGCTATGAAGTCTATTTCTTCAATATTTGATTCTGGGATAGAACTTACATGGGTTTCCTTACCCTTGACGGCTAATATGAGCTCATCCAGCTTAGCATTGAGTTCTTCATTTTCTTACGGTGTAACGGAGTTCACCTTCTTTGTGTTTGATCTTTCCATATGCCATTGGACATAGTTGTCTTGCATATTGTCTAGCAGCTGCTTTGCTTCGGTAATTTGTTTTCCCATAAATGTTCCTCCAACTACAGTATCAAGCATAGACTTAGATACTGGGTTAAGAGAATTATAAAATAGATGGAGAATTAACGAATCTTCCATCCCATGACTGGGACAGTTTCTCGTGCATTCTTTCATCCTCTCCAATGCAAGCGCTAGTGGCTCACACTCTTCCTGTCTAAAACCAGTAATATTAGATCTTAGTTGCATAGTCTTTGCAGGTAGGAAAAATTTAGTCATAAATAAAGAAGTACATTCCACCCATGATGCAATAGTAGTTCTAGGCAAAGATAGCAACCATTCTTTTGCTCTTCCTCTAAGAGAGAAAGGAAATAAACACAACTTGACCGCATCGGGGTCAACATCTTAAATGCACATCATATCGCATATTTCAGTGAAAGTATTCAACTGCATACCTACGTCCTCAACAAAAGAGCCTCCAAATTTAGTTTGTTGAACAAAACTTAAGTAGTGGGGCTTAATTTCATAGTCCTCAGCAGTAATTGCTGGCTGGGCAATATGAGTAGGCAAATAATCATTGTTGGGAGTTGCAATCTCTCCCAATCTTCTTTTCAACTATATTTTCTATATTTTTGAGTTTTCTTAAAAAAAACTTACGATAGTAAAAAATTAGAATTTAAAGACTAACTATTTTTTTGGTTTTTCCAATAAAGATTGAAAGAAAACTAACAAAATTAAAAACAAGAATTAAAACTAGCAACGTTCCTAATAACCCTACCAGGGTAGCTATTGCTTCCCCAGCAAGGACGCCACAAAAAGGGTTGATACCTTCGATCCGGATTATGGATGTAGTATAGCTCTTTTTTCCTAGTAGACCTAGGTTATCGAATCCTCGGGAAGCAGAAAGCATAGTAAAGTTACTTTAACGAACCTTCGGGATTTTTAGAATTCCTTTTGTGTTTTACTGGACCAAGAGTTTGCGATCTTTTGTTGTTGTCGATGAAGGAGAGAGAGAGAGAGGGCCTGGGCTTTCGGTTTCACATGTAGTTTTGCAAGAAATCTGATGGGAATAAAAGATAATAATAAAGTGTGCATGTAATTGTTAGAGAAAGATAATTATATGTGTGCAGTGCATCTATAATTGCTATTTCCTCCGCAAACGCTTATAGAAATAACTTATTAGTCTCATCAATAGAAGAAAGAGAACTAATGATATGCATAGTGATGTCACCGTTAATCCCAAGTAAGTCCCTCACATAGAGCCGTACTACCTTTTATGTCACTAGGGTTCCCATCCTACAGATTAGTCATTACTCACACTACCTATACCTAGATCAATCCTTGGGGTCTTGGGTACCTAACAAGTCCTTATATTGAGGAAAGAGAGGATACAATAATCATCATGTCATACAAACTAATACATGATCCCATCTATGATAAATAACATGCACAAACTACAATGCTAGGCTGAACCTCTTAGCCCAAGGATGATTACTCACGCATAGAGATGAAATCAACAATCATAAAAATTGTAATGGAAATCATGATATCGATATTAATAGTATTACAATGTCGCCAATTGGAGATGGTATCTAATATTACAAGTGGTGGACTATGGCTACGGTGGTGGAGAAGAGTTTGGAGAGTAGATCTAGATCTATTCCTCCGGCGGTTTCCTCTTCTCCTTCTGGCTATGTTATAACTTTCGGAGGTAGGGCGTTTTCCTGTTGCGATAGGCATGGGATTTATATTTTAGTGCCCTTGGTTCGTTAGTTGTACTCACTTTTCCCCACCCGCTTAACTTTTCCTCACTTTTCCCCTCGCCATGTTAAGAAACCCTTGCGGGCACTTGCAGGCGCTCAGACGGAGGGATGCGGTCGGGTCAAAGGCTTGACCGTTACATGCTGACTGGTGGGACCGCTTTGGGACGGGTCGGGCATTGAGCGTTACGTTACGAGGCCTCGACCGTTACATGCCTGACCGGTGGGGCCGCGTTGGGACGGGTCCTATATACGTGGTGAAGGGTGGGCCATGTTGGGACGGGTCTTGCATATGTGGTGAAGAGTGGGGCCGCATGGAGACACGTCGGACTGGCCATTCTCGCTCACCCAAAGCATTCGCTTCCCCCGAGCCTGGAACAGCTCTCACGCCGCCGCTCCACTACCCCGCCATCGTGCCCTCCTACCTTATGTCGTCCTCGGCCCTAGAGTTGCCCCCTCCCCCTAGCCGTGGAGCCCACTCCACCTCCGGATCTGCTCCCGCCCTTACTAGGTCTACCCCTTTCGTGGAACAGTATGCAACACCTGCTGGTGCACCGTCCATCCCCGTCGAGCACGAAGAAGATTGGGTGGAATCGCAGGGATCTAACGCATGGATTCCATCTGGGTAAGCATCGTTTCCCTTTTGTGGGTTGATTAATCGCAGTATTTGAACGCGAATCGCTGGTACTCAACTAGCTACCTTGATTTTGGAATAGGATTGATCCAGTGCTGGCGTAATTCGTGGTTGTGAACAATATCTCTCTGGATTTTACTTCCCAATGGTGGTTTCAACCTCCATAACTCTCAGAGATAGATAAAATCTCCCTAAAATCTATTTTAAATTCCCCTAGAGCAGTGGTGATTCAGTTGGTTTGCAAGAGTGTTTATAATTATGAAACTCTTGCGCGGTCTGAAACTATAATTGACAAAACTCTCGCACGGATAGCGGTTCACTTTCAAATTAAAAAAATATACAACTCTTAATGTACAAGAGTGTTTATAATTGACACTACTCTTGAACACTTTCAAATTAAAAAAATATACAACTCTTAATGTAAAAGCGTGTTTATAATTGACACAACTCTTGAACACTTTCAAATTTTAAAAAATTACACAACTCTTAATGTAAAAGAGTGTTTATAATTGACACAACAATTGAACACTTTCAAATTTAAAAAAACCATACAACTCTTAATGTAAAAGAGTGTTTATAATTGACACAACTCTTGAACACTTTCAAAATGAAAAAAATTATACAACTCTTAATGTAAAAGAGTGTTTATAATTGACACTACTCTTGAACACTTTCAAATTAAAAAAATTATACAACTCTTAATGTACAAGAGTGTTTATACTTGACACAAATCTTGAACACATTCAAATTAAAAAAATATACAACTCTTAATGTAAAAGAGTGTTTATAATTGACACAACTCCTGAACACTTTCAAATTTAAAAAATTATACAACTCTTAATGTAAAAGAGTGTTTATAATTGACACTACTCTTGAACACTTTCAAATTGAAAAATTATACAACTCTCAATGTAAAAGAGTGTTTATAATTGACACTACTCTTGAACACTTTCAAATTGAAAAATTATATAACTCTTAATGTAAAAGAGTGTTTATAATTGACACTACTCTTGAACACTTTCAAATTGAAAAATTATACAACTCTTAATGTAAAGGAAAACGGTGTTTACCTTTGAACATTGTGAAATCGCACTTAATACGTGATAATGATGTGCTAAGAAAATCTTGAGAGATGAACATTTTCATAGAATGTAGGGATGTAATGCATAAACTTGCATATGGCAAAAATTATACACCTTTGAACTCTTTGAAATCGCACTTAGGACATGGAGTGAAATATAATGCAAAAATTATACACCTTTGAACACTTTCCCTTGAAATTATATTCAAAATCATTTGTTTATGGAGTTAAAGCATCCGTGGCAAACTTGTTATTTTGCATGGATAGAGGGTGCCCCTGACAGATACAGGGGTTATCCTGTCCGCTAGATCACAGCGGATTAATCAGAGGATCAACGGTTGGTGGGTACGATCCGCGTGACAACTGTCTCGACCAATCAGAGCGTAGCAGCCAAGATGAGCACACGTGTGAGAGTTTGTCACTAAGAGGGAGGGGAAAATTGAGTAGAACTTAAAAACCAAGGGCAAAACTAATAAGGGGTTTAAAATATAAAACAAAAAGAGATTTAAAAAATGGAAAATTCTTCTTTAATACAATAAAATACATATTGGTACGCATCAAACTATTTGAAATTCAAATATACATCAGTTTGACAATTATTGCCTCATTCAGACAAATTATGTTTTGGGGAGGGATGTTTTGGGGAGAGGCTTGAGTAGAAAGCCATGAACCTTCATAGACAGTATGTGATTTGAGAAGTGGTGATTTAGGTTAAAACTTGATTTATATACATTTCTTTTGGTGGCATGTCACATAATAAGACTCCATAGGTAGATGCCACTATGTTTGGTCTTTTTGAATTTTTTGATCATAAAATGACTCAATTAGCTAGCTAAAACCCATTTGTTCACTCTCTATTTACCAACCATCAGAGGGTAAAAGTGAGTATATTGCATAGGGCAGTGTTAGTATTGGAGGGAAAAACTGAGTACAACCAAACTGCCAGTGCTACACTCGAGGGTATAACTGAGAACAACTAAGTGGCCAAGGTTAGACACGAGGGGGAAAACGTGACGCACGGTAAGCATGTCGCGGTGCACGGGCGGATGCAGCGTGTTGCCGTGCAGTGCGAAGAGAGCACGCTGTTGCACGGTGGTGCAACGAAACGTCTCCTCCCTTCACCTTTATAGAGGCCTCCTCACTCTCACTCATCAATCACTCGCTCACTCAGTCACGCAACCGTCTCCACTGCCCCATCACCTTCTGCAAACCCCTAAGAAAACCCCAACCACGCCGGCGGTGTCCATCGTCTCCTCCAAGGCGGCAGACGAGGAGGCCCCTGTCGAGGCATTCAAGGCAGCCACCATCCCCGTACAGACCCTCATCCCTGCTTCCGTTGTAGCCGCCGGCGAGGAGGCCCCCGTTCCCGTACAGGCCCCCGCCGTTCTCTTGTAGACCCTGCACGGCTGGGACCCCTATGGGGACAACGATTACATCAGGCCGGAGAACGCCTTCGACACCAGCTTAGCCGACCCATGGTAGGATGTAACTAGGGTTTTCTCCCCTTCCTTTTTTCTTCCCCCATTCCCATCGTTGGATGCTAGATCATGTGTTATTAGGGCTCGACTAATCGGTGGATGCTAGGTATTTTTACAGTAGCTAATCCTCTTGTGTTAGATCTTTTATTTCGATGAATGCCCCTAGTTGTGATCAGTACTAGCACCGATCTGTAGTTGGGATCAGTACTAGCACCGATTTGTAGTTGGCATTAGTACTAGCACCGATTTTTAGTTGGGATCGGTATTCGATTTGGTTCGAGATTTGGGGATTGGGGAATAATCAGGGGATATCAGTCGGTTAATTTATGCAACTAATCAATCCCGATAATCACGATATCTCAATTATTTCTTTATTGCACGCTACTGTTTTTTGTAATAGGTGGATAGCAGCGACGTCTGCAACGATGATGAGTCCATGGACACCAAGACTCGTCAGGTGCTGAGTAATATGATGTCCGGCCAGTTCAACGGCTTCTTCGCCGGCGATGTCTACATGTTCCCCTTCTGCACCAGGAGCCTCTCCACCGACTTGAACTCCCTCGTGATGCATGCCGAGGACGTGAAGACCCGCGGACCATCAAAGAACGCCAACGCCTTTAGATACCAACACAAGGCGCTCGGTTTTCACCTCCGCAACCTCCATAAGGTGGCTATCGAGGAGGGTCGCATGCCCCCGATCAAGCCCAAGGTGCCCAAGGTCAAGGGACTGGGCAGCAGGAAGTGGAGGAAGTGCCACGGGGAGGAGGCGGAGGCCCTCCTAGCGCAGGCCATGAGGGGCCACTGATCTTGTGTTGATGCTGCTGTAAAGCATCTTCTTTTGTTTTGTTGTCTATGTTGAACTTGTAAGCTGCTGCTGAGTAGCCTAATTGTCGAACCTGGTTTAAGTATTGTACTATATAATCCTTTATTGGTTGCTTTTATCTACATATGCTCTGTTTATCTACATATTTATGGTGCTGGTTAGATTTGCTCTAGATTCTCAAGATTCGTTGCCTTTTTGGGAAAAATAACAACTGTTAGCGACATAAAGGGGAAAATTATCTCTTAAAAAGGTCAATTATAAAAATAACAAACAAAAATCTTCCAATTTAGACGACAAGGCGCATGTAACTACCATACGCGCCCCACATGGTCCCATAGCACATCCCCCAAAACGTGGTCCCAACAAGCCGGCCCCACACCATGGGGGGTCCTACTACGGGACCCGACTAAACGTGGCCCCACCTGTCATCACACAACAGGGTGGGTCCTACTTGTCAGCACGTAACGACGAGGGTACACTATGGGACCCACCTGAATGCGGCCCCACTTGTCAGCACATAACGGCGAGGGCCCACTAACGGGACCCGACCAGGAGCGAGTTTCAGACCGATGTGAGAGTTCCATAATAGGAGCTATAAAAAAGTGAGGAAAAAATATGCGGCTGGGCAAAAGTGAGTAGAGCTAACGAACCAGGGGCATGAAAATAGAAATCCCTATTTATATAGGTCGCTTCATGAACGTTTTTCTATTTGACCTAGCGGTGTCAGTGGAAACTATATGGCCAGAACTATATGGCCGGAATTTTTTTCCTATCGTATAGTTGGTCGTTAAACCTTATGGATCCTCTCCACGACTCCTAGTTTCTTTGAGTTGTTGGAAATCTCGTGTTTTTGACTTTAATGTTGTCATTCCCAACATCAAACGTCATTTCCTGCACAGGGAGAAATGGAAAGTCAGGATTGCATACCCCTTTGATCATTTGGCATTAGTGACAGGATTTAGAGAGACATTTCATCAAAAATATGAATAATATCTAGTTTAAATGTGGACATGGATGGCTATATTTCATAGCCATCATTAGTGCTACACTACCATTAGCTGCTTGAACTCTTAGTTATTTTTCCAAAATTTGCGTGCGGTCATTGTTTGTACCTAACTGTGCTTTCAACTGCTACGTAGTAGCTTTTGTGTAAATATATGCTATGTTTGCTTATGCACTCATCAGGGTCCTTGTCTTCCGTTAAATTGCATGTATAGGGTTCCTCGGGTGTTGTCCCGACGATCTCATCTACTCCTTCGGCTCCTCCACAACCAAGGGCTGATGAATTATCTCAACTCCCTTTGCTTTGTGATCATGTAAAAGACATGGATAAAACCATTTCCATCATCTTTGGAAACGCTGATGTGTGGAAGTCAAAAGCGAAGAGAGAATTTGAGCGGTAGAAGTATCTTCATGGAGATGTTGCTAAGAATGGAGAGAAACTGCAATGTAAGCACATTCTGACTTGTGTTCTATGGGAATTTTCCTTGGTCTCAACTGAATTTATGTTGTCTTGTAGGTGTGAATCTCATTCCGCAGGAGGAGAAAGAGCATGCCGATATTCGACAAAACTTCTTGCCACAAGCGGAGCTGGAGGCTAGGGGATTCTTTTGGACGGACCGACACTGAGAAACTGAATTGGCGACAGTGCAGAACCGTGTTTCTCAAGTGCTGGACTTGTTCAAGAGCGCGTGGTCAGCACTCGCGATGGTATGAAGCTCCATGTCCCCCCTGGACGAGGCTCCTTCCAGCGTGCTTGGTCTGCTGTAGAAGTTTTAGAACATGAATGTCGTGAAGGAGTGTGTGCGCCAGCAGCTGGTGGTGGGTGCGTAGGTTGTGTTGGCCCTTGTCCACCTACATAGCCCTGATGTAGAATTGGAGGCCATTGAGATGGGGCCACAAGTGCCTCCAGATGGCATGGCTTGGAACATGAGACCTCATTACCGGGCAGTTGCCCATCTTGCTAAAGATATTATCCGGATTTTCTAAGAGCATACCAACATCATTCTTCATTGGTGATGATGATGTATGCCCTGTGTAGTACATGTGTAGGATGTAAAATTTGTATAGTCTCGACTAGGCGATGTTTCCCTCATAAAGATTTTGTAAGTAGTGCGTGGTATGCATTCAATTCATGTGACTGCATTGCCTTTTTGTTAGCCTAACGCATGCCGATCTCAACACCTTGCTAACCCGTAAGTTGGGTTGCAACTGGGTTGGATGTTCAAGGGTTTGATTGCAAGCATGGTCAGCTACTCGGGTGAATGCAATCATAAGGAAATTTTTTATCCAACGAGGTCGTTGGGTGAGGCGTAGCCCCCCAAGTGCATTATGTATGAAATGCAAATAAATTGGGATTCATGGACAAGGAACTTAGCTTTATTATTAAAGGGTAAAAAGTACATGTGTTGGATAAGTATCCTTATTCGAAAGTAAAAACATCTAGGTGACATTATAGGGGTTGGAGTATGTGACTCATGTCTCTAAATCTTTGAGGCGATGTATGCCACATGGGATCACTTCGGTGATCAGTAGGGTCCTTCCCAGGGGGACTTGATCTTTCGATGCCCTTTTTTTCTTGAGTCACAGGACAAGGTAGCCTTTGACGAAGGACCTTGGGTGCAGCCGTCGGTTTGTGGTAGTTGCAAAGGCTCTGCTGATACACTATTAAACGAGCGACATCATCGCATGCTTTGTCCAGCAGATCGATGGAGTGTTCGAGTGTGGCCGTGGATTCGGCCTCGTTGTCAGCAACGACCAATGGGTCCTTGTAGCGTACTTCGGCTGGTAGTACCGCCTGAGTGTCGTGCACCATGAAGAAAGTCATGTAGCCGGTGGCGCAGTTTGGAGTTATGCGCAAGCTCCAAAGTACAGAGGGTAGCTCCTTAGCCCAGGCTCCTGTTGCTTGTTCGAGAGGTCGGAGGAGTCATGATACGTCCATTTTGCATCACTATTCTATATCATAATTTACTGTTATTCATTGATATATTTCATATTAAGAGGTGATACTTATGTTATTTCATCTATTTTTGCATGTTGGATGACTTTTGGAGGATGAACTTCCGGAGTCAGTATTCTGATGGAAAAAGCGGCGTCTAGATGCAATATTCGCGAAGATCAGAAAATTCCAGAAAATATATGGAAAATCCTATTTTCCAGAAGATGAAGGAAGCCAGAAGGGGAGGAGGAGATGGGCCATAGGGGGCCCACACCACCCCGTGGCACGGGCCCACCTTGGCCACGCCAGCAGGTGGTGTGGCCACCCTGCCCCACCTCCCGCTTCTCCCCTTACCCTATATATTCTCCTCGAAACCCTAATACGAGGGGGAGCGACCATAGAAAGATTCCACTGCGTCTCCGGGGCGGAAACTACAGAGAGAGAAAGAGCTCTACAGAAGGCAGATTTCTGCCGGGAAATTCCTTCCCGGAGAGGGGAGATCATCGCCATCAACACCGTCATCAAGCTACACTTCATCAAGATCATCATCTTCACCACCATATCCACTAGCACCATCATCACCACTCCATCCTGCTGTAACAATTGGGTTGAATCTTGCATAGTTCTTAGGGGAAACTTTTGTAGTTGATACTTTTGAGTGGAACCTTTGAATCATTGTTTATGTTCAGATTGTTATTCATCATTATATCATCTCTGATCTTGATCCATATGATGTCTCGTGAATAGTTCATTTAGTTCTTGATGACGAGGTTTAATCTCGTCAATGCCCATTGTTATGGACTTGGGTTTTGGAGAAGATGGGGATGCTGGAGATCGTGGCACGGTTACCAGACAAGCAACCAGGGGACACGAGATTTACCCAGGTTCAGGCCCCCGGAGGGAAAACCCTACTCATGCTTGTCTGCTCTTTGATTACGGCGGAACCGAAGGTTACAGGGTGCGCAGATTCGATCTGGCGTGGATGTGTGTGCGAAAGTATGAGTCGAGTTGCCCTAGGATGTGCCCTCCTGGCCTTTATATAGACTTAGGCAGGTCCCGAGCGTAGTCCTAGTCGGTTACAAGTTCTAGGGTTTTACCCCTTTGAATTTCCTATCTCCTCTAGTCTTGGTCTCCAAGGATCCGAAGACGTCATGGGCCTTGGCCATCCGGAAAATCTTCATGGGCCAGCGTATGTCTGCCGTGGGCCTTCCTTGGGCTGGACTAGGTATGCTGAAGTTACGTACCCATAGGGTATAACCATGTCAGTAGCCCCCGAGTGATCAGTCGAATCGTAGATTCGGCTGAGGACTCTTCCATCCTTCGGGAGCAGCTATATGTTAGTAGTATATGTGTGTAGGGATTGTTGATGCATGTGCCTGACTCACCCGACGGATCAGGGTCAGTTAACTTTCTTAGGACGAAACAACACGATCTTCTTCAGGTTCGGGTCCCTTAACCCGGGCGTGGAATATATGCTGGCGTAATTCAACTCAGGCCGCGGAGGACTTATAGGAGTGGAATTCCTGTGATTTTAATTATTGTACCCAACGCGTCCTTCAGGATTTTTCATCGTACCTGCTGGTACGGATTCATACTAGCAGAGCGCAGTCAGGTGCGTTGCCATGCCATCAGATGATATCTGTAGGTCTTATCTTTGCGTCGCAGACTCAGCATCCGAACATTTATCACCTCGGAGGTGTTTCGGGTGGCCAAGGAGATTGTTGCTCATTTAAGGTTTTGTTGGGGCAGAGTTGCCAAATTTTTTTTTGCATGCGGATCCGGAAGATCGCAGTCGAAGATTTCATAGGGTGCGCGACCAGCGCTCCCTATGGGAGTAGCCCCCAAGTGTCTGTTCGAGTCATAGACTCGGACGGAGACTTTCAGTTCAAGCATTGTTTCAATCATTAGGTCCGCAGGACTCGAAAATTTTCGGATGCTTAAATCCATCCTCCCTATGGGAGTAGCCCCCGAGTCCGTAGTGGAGTCGTAGACTCGACGTAGGACTCATATAAGTAATTTTGTCCTCATTTGTCTGCAGCCGGGCGCCGCCCCGATAGGAGTAGACCCAAAGTATTTAGTCGAATCGTAGATTCGAGTGAGTACTTTTAGCTGTGGAGCCGAAGTGGTGCTAGTATAGCTTTTGATGACGTTAATGCTTACGATCGATGACCTCAAGCGTCTGCTACGCCAGAGATGACTTGACTGGACAAAGCATGGGTCCCACTTGCTGACTTTGAATTGACCGGTCACGCGCGGCGTGGAGATGATTACGACGTCTTCTCGATTTCCGCACGTAGTGGACGGCGTGGTATCGACGGTTCATTTTGGTGCTGACACGTGTACGGCCAGATCTACCGTTGGCGTTAGGTCTTCTCGATGGACGGCCAGCGTGCGTCGTCTTTGCTGTTATAATCCCTGGTGAAATCATGGTTTGTTTTTCACCGCAGCAGTTCATCTATTCACCGCGCCCTCGTTCTTGAGCTATTCTTGCTGCACGCTGAGAGTTTCCTCCACATTTCCTTTGTCTTTCTTCGTTGGGACGAGCGCTGCCGGAGGCAAGAAGGGCACTACCACTGATCGCGTCACCGACGGTGGCTGGCGGCGATCAGAAACGCGGGAGAGCGATCTCGGCAAACTGCGCGAGCGGAGCCTGATCCCACAAGACACGACGGCCGTGAGACTCCCCGGCAATGAGGTAATCCCCCGTCCCCCATCTGGGTATCGGGTTATGTTTGTTGCCTTCATGATTCGCGGGTTTTCTTTTCCGGTCCATGACTTCCTTCGTGGACTGCTCTTTTTCTATGGGGTTCAACTCCATCATCTGTCTCCCAACTCCCTTCTCCACATTGCGTGTTTTATCACGCTTTGCGAGTGTTGGCTTGGCATTGAGCCGCACTTTGGCCTCTTCCGGAAGCTTTATTCCGTGAAGAGGCAGTCTGGTTCGGATGGTGTGTATCCCATTGGGGGTTTCATCATCTCCCTCAGTCCCAATGTGCAATTCTTTTCCTTTTCCATGTCCGAATCTGTCCAGTACTGGCGGAGGAAATGGTTTTACATCCGTGACTCCGTACTGCCGGGGCAAGATTTAGGTCTCGTTCCTTTTGACCCCTCCCAATTAATTGAGAAGTAAAGATCCTAGAAAAATCAAATCTTAGATGGTGAAGTGGCGGAGATAGAGACCCTGTACCATCGGGTGGAGGATCTCCAATTGATTCCTGAGAAGGAAGTGAATGGTGTCGACATCATCCAGACGTTTCTTGAGCGTCGGGTGCAGCCCCTCCAAGCGAGGGCGCACCCGATGTTTCTTTACTCTGGGCGCCGTGATCCGACGAGGGTTTCGAGTGAGAAAATCTCCGAGGTGGAACTTGACAAGGCTCTTCGCATGCTGTTGAAGTTCAAGGCCGACGAAGAAATCCCGGGGAAGTCGCTGACTCCTCCCTTTTCTTCGACGTTGGTCGTACCGAAGTTCCTTTTACTTTTGCAGAGCTTCAAAGTGCCGGGCATGGCACCACCGTTGCCCGAGAGGTATCCGAATTCCCCGGATAATGAAGTGGTGGATTCCGTGTCCAAGATACCGTCAGCGCGATCCCCAGCGGAGGATGCCGAAGAATCGAGTGAGGACCATTCGCGCAAGCGATCACGGAGCTCTAGCGAGTCGTCATATGCCTCGACTCCTTCGACTCCCAGAAATCCTCTGGGCCTTGAGCGTCATGATGATGTTCATGGGAGTTCTTCCTCTCCCCTTCCTGCCATTCCTGTGCGGGCTGTTGCTCCGCACCCGCCAGCAAAGCGGAAGAAGGAAGAAAAGAAGGAGGAGAAGAAGGAAGAAAAGAAGGAGGAGAAGAGGGCCCGAAGGACTTCTCCTATCTTCGACCTGAGCGCGTTGGGCTCGTAAGTTTTCTTGTTTCCACTGTTGTCCTTTGTTCCCTTGTTATTTTTGCACCTGTGTTGATTGGTTCGTATGCAGGCAATCCTCCGACGGCTCTAGTGATGGTGCGCGCCAGTTCCTCTGTGCAGGAGAGGCTGGTGGTTGCGCCTCAGAATTTCGCAGGCGGGCCTGCGGGTTCGCCTTCGGAGCACGTAAGTTTTTCTGCTTGATGTTACGGGGGGAGCCCCCGAGTGTCTTCGTATGCTGATGTTGTTTATGCTTCTTTGTGTTGGGCGTAGCCCCCAAGTCCTGCTCTTACTACTATTGCCTGTTGCTGCAGCCTTTTGTCCAAGAGGCCAAGCGGCTGGTGGAGGAACGCCTGATGCTGGAGGCGAAACTGCGGCAGCTTCAAGGTATTCGTCTGCCTTGTAGTACTTCTCTTGCTTATCCTGGTCCTGTTCTTTGACACTTGCTTGTTGTAAATGCAGAGGAGCATAACGACTCTCTCCGTGAGGTCGATGCTCTGAAGAAGAGCCTTGGCCAATCGGAGCAGAAGGCCGAAGCTGCCGCTGGTGCGAGAGCCTTGAGCTGAGCTGGCAGCCGAAGCGAAAGAGCGTCTGCAGCAGGAGGCCGCAGATCGTGAGGAGCAGCTGGCCACCGTTGCGGCTGCTCGTGAAAAAGGGGTGGAGGAGAAACTCATGGCTGCTGCCAAGGCTATTTCGGGTGAGCGTTAGCTTTTGTACTTGCTTCTTTTTCTACGGATCTTCTTCTATGTTGCCTTTCTTCATGTTTTCTTCTTTTTTGTCTCAGATGCCGCAGGCATCGAGTTCAACCGCGGTGCTCTGGAGCACGGGAGTGCTCTAGATGATGCCATTGTAGCGGTCGAAGACCACTGCAGCACCGTCGTCAACTCCCTTGCCAAGGCGAAAGAGGTCCTTGGTCGCTTCTACCAGGAGCTCTTCCCGAAGGGCGCATCCCTTGAAGATGTGGATGCCCTGGCAGAGGCTCTATCAGGCGAAGCGCCTGCAGCGTATAAGCGCAAGCAGAAGGGCATCGGCGCGTCCGTCGGGCTGGCGATGGCCATGGCGGGGCGGAGCTGGACCTGCCCAGACATTTCTCGGATGCCTACGACGGATGGATCCGAGGTAGCCTTCGCCGCCTACTCCGCCGCTCGCACGATATGGGCCCAAGCTCATTGACTTGCTGTCGAGTATGCATTGCGGCGGCGGCGAGGCCAAAGCTAGGCGATCTGGTTACGGCGACTCAGTGTCCTCCGCCTTAGGCATAGTAGACGTAGGGTAGTTTGTAGTCTACTTTTGTTGTAAATATCTGGTGTAGTACCATCCTTATGCCACGTAGTGGCCTTATATATTTTAATGAATTCCTCCGAGTTGTGCTTTATCCTTGGCTGAATGTCTGTGTGCCTTCTTTTTTCTGCTGCTATAGGTTCCTTCGGGTGCTGACCCAGTTGAAACTTCATCCGAAAGGCCCTTGCGAGCATCATTGGATGATTTCTCGCAGCTCGCTTTTCTTCGAGATCGCGTGCGCAGCTTGGAGAGAGATTTGCTTGGGTTACGCGGTCGCGCTGACGTTTGGAAATCCAAAGCAGACCGTGGTGCAGCCAGAGAGGAGTATTTGATGGCGGAGCTGGGTCGGCTGTCCGAGCAGCTGCAATGTAAGTTGATCCTTCTTTCGGGCTATAGCTCAGTTCTTCGGGTGAGCCTGCTGGCCTTACTCTTGTTTTGTGCGGTTGTCGCAGGTGCCAATCTTTCTCCAAGGGAAGAAAAGGAGCGTATTGCTGTTCGAGTCAATTGCTTGACTCAACAGTACATGGAGGTCGGCGGCTTCTTCTGGATGGATCGTGATCGCGCCGTAGTTCTGGCGACGGTGCAGGATCGTGTCTACCAGGTTTCGCGGGTGCTCCGCCAGGTGCAGACATCACTTTCCTCGGTTCTGCACGTCATGTTTCCGTTGGATGTCGTGCCAACAACCCTTGCAGGTCTTCTGACGAAGTTTCGGAGTGCCAGCAATGTCAAGGAGCTGGTGCGGCAGCAGCGCGTCTTAGGGGTGAAGGCTTCCTTGTCTCTTGTGAGGGTGCACCGCCCTGACGTAGATTTGGATGCCGTGGCGACTGGGCCACCTCCTCGACCAGATGGTGGCGAGTGGAACATGCGTCCGCATTACGCGGTAAGGCAAGATGCGAACAGATTGTAGATTTGTTTGAGCAGCGTGCTCGGGTTATTCTTCGAATAGGTAGGACCGAAAATAAATGATAGATGTAAAATTTGTATATTGCGGCGTGTATGTGCCCTTTGTTGTAAAGGTTTGCTTGTTTGCGAGCACGCAGTGCTTTGATTTAGTACGTGCCCTTTTCGTTTGCCTGACGTGGTCAGCTACTCAAGTGTACACGTTTTGTCCTCAGTCGATGAAATCGTGAGGTGGGGGGAGCCCCCGAGTGCGTATGTAGCATGTAGTAAAGTTGCAGAAAATAGTCAACCGAGGGTTGGGGGCGAGGTACTTAGCTTTATTTATATCGTAATGGAGGAGGTACATGGTTCGGCTGAGTAGCCTTGGCTGAAAGCCTTATTGAAAGTAAAAAGGGGGGTAGGTTGCTACGGGTAGAATCGTCGCAGGTGCGAGATGTTACATGGGTTGGAGTATGCGACTCCAGACTCCATGTGCTTGAGATGATTTCGGTGATGACATAGGGTCCTTCCCATGGTGAATCGAGTTTGTTCGGTCGCTTTTGCTTGAGTCGCAAGACGAGGTCTCCTTCGACGAAGGACCTTGGGCGCAGCCGGCGGCTGTGATAGTTGCGGAGACTCTGCTGGTACACCGCTGATCGAGCTGCTGCTATATCCCGTGCTTCGTCGAGTGTGTCAACGGCGTCTTCTAGTGCAGCCGTGGACTCGGCTTCGCTGTACGCGACGACTCGTGGAGCCTGATGGCGTACTTCGGCTGGTAGCACTGCCTCGGCTCCGTGTACCATGAAGAACGGTGTGTAGCCGGTGGAGCTGTTTGGCGTAGTCCGTAAGCTCCACAGATGCACGGTAGCTCTTTCGCGTCCAGCTATGTGCTCGAGTGAGCTCATGAGGCGCTTCTTGATGCCGGCGTCGATTAGGCCGTTGGCCTTTTCCACTTGCCCGTTTGTTTGCGGGTGTGCCACTGAGGCATACGTGATATTGATCCCGAGGGCTTCGTAGAAGTCCTGGAATTCTTCGGAGATGAAGTTCGATCCGTTGTCGGTGATGATGCTGTGCGGTACGCCAAACCTGTAGACAATGGATTCGAAGAACTTGACGGCGGTTTTGCCCTTCTGGTTGGTGACTGGCATGGCTTCGATCCACTTGGTGAATTTGTCGACTGCGACCAGGAGGAAGACGTGTCCTCCCTTCGAGGATTTTGGCAGTTTGCCGATCATGTCGAGGCCCCATTGGGCAAAAGGCCAGGCTATGGGTATGGGTCGAAGTTCGGACCCAGGTGCGTGCGGTTTGTCGGCGAACCGTTGGCACCCGTTGCATCTTCGGACGATGTCTTTCGCGTCGCTCATGGCCGTTGGCCAGTAGAATCCTGCTCGCAGAGCTTTGGCGACGAGGGAGCGGCTACTTCCGTGGTGGCCGCAGATGCCCTCGTGGATATCTTGGAGTATGGCCTTGCCGTCGTTGATGGTGACGCACCGTTGTAATATGCCCGTAATGCTGCGTTTGTACAGCTTGCCGTTGATGATGGTGAAGGCTTCTGACCGACGAGATATGCGCCCGGCATCTGTCGGGCTGTCAGGCAATTCTCCGTTTACCAGGAACTGGAGGTATGGACGTGTCCAAGTTTCTTCGACTGCCATGACCTGCATCAGGTTGACCATGGCAACTTCGGTATCCAACTTTCGGGTCCTTCATGACCTTCGGGTAGCGTAGCCCCTGAGTGTTCTGCTTTTTCGGGTGATCCCTTGGGGAATTTCCGCTTGATGGATGGCACGCAGATCTGTTCGAGGAACACACCTGGTGGTACCTTTGCGCAAGTGGAGCCAATGTTGGCGAGTCTATCGGCCTCCTCGTTGCTCTCTCTTCCAACGTGCCGAAGTTCGTAGCCGTCGAATTCTCCTTCGAGTGCATTGTATAGCCCGCGATACGCGATCATGTTTTCGGCGTGTGCGTCGCACTCATTCATCGTCTACTGTACGACAAGGTTGGAGTCACCGTAGATGACCAGGCACGTTGCGCCACATATTTTTTCCATCTTCATGCCATGGATGAGGGCTTCGTATTCGGCCTCATTGTTGGAGGCTCTGAATTTCATCCGAAGAATGTACTTCATTTTGTCACCTTGCGGGGAGGTCAGTATGACTCCTGCCCCTGCTCTGGATTCGCGCTTGGAGCCGTCGAAATGCATTGTCCAGGACTGTGACATATCTGGGGTGTCAGGCAGCTGCAGCTCCATCCAGTGTACCAGGAAGTCTGGAAGGACTTGAGATTTGATTCCGTGTCGCTTCTCGTAGATGATGTCCAGGGGTGATAGTTCAATGCCCCACAGGGCCACACGTCCTGTGGCCTCTGGGTTATTCAGGATGCTGTTTAGGGGTGCCTCGTTGACGACCATCACCTGATGCTCCTGGAAGTAGTGGCTCAGTCGTCGAGCCGTCATGAACACGACGTAGGCAAGCTTCTGGTAGTGCGGGTACCGCTGTTTTGTTGGAGTGAGAACCTCGCTGAGGTAGTAAATTGGGCGTTGTACCCCGTGGGTCTTGCCTTCTTCGGGTCGTTCGACCACGAGTACTGTGCTGACCACCTGGTGTGTGGCTGCTATGTACAACAACAGGGCCTCGCGCTCTTTTGGCGTGACCAAAACGGGCGAGGTGGAGAGGAGCCGCTTGAGGCTTTCGAATGCGTTGTTGGCTTCTGGTGTCCACTCGAACTTGTCTGCCTTGCGCAGCAGCTGGTAAAATGGTAGGGCCTTCTCGCCCATGCGGCTGATGAACCTGCTTAGTGCCGCTACTCGCCCTGCGAGCTGCTGAACGCCCTTGAGGTTTTTCGGCTTCTCCATTGTCATGATAGCTTTGATTTTCTTCAGGTTCGCTTCGATCCCTCGTTGAGATGAAGTACCGAGCGGTGACGAGGGGGACGCCAAGGCGCACTTTTCGGATTGAGCTTGATCTGAGCGATCAAGGTTGTCGAACGTCTCGGAGATCGTCGATAAGTGTTCTTGCCTCCTGGTTTTTATGACTATGTCGCCGACATAGACTTGGACGCTATGCACGATCTGGTCCTTGAGGCAGCTCGCATGCATCGCTGGTACGTGGCACCCGCGTTATTTAGCCCGAAGGGCATTGTGTTGTAGAAGAATACTCCGAACGGTGTGATGAACCCCGTTTTCTCTTGATCTTCGACCTTGAGTCGAATCTAGTTATAGCCTGAGTAGGCGTCGAGGAAGGAGAGCTTCTCACAACCTGTAGTCGAATTGATGATCTGGTCGATCCGAGGTAGAGGGAAGTGGTCCTTTGGGCAGTGTTTATTTAGTGACGTGAAGTCCACGCACATCCACAGGATGTCCGTGTCCTTCTTTGGGACCATCACCGTATTTTCCAGCCACTCGCTTTCCTTGATTTCCCGAATGAAGTCTGCTGCGAGTAATCTGTTGATCTCCTTGCCGATAGCTTCGGCTCGTGGCTCCAACAATCTTCGGATAGACTGCTTGACTGGCTTGGTGTCTGGGAAGACATTGAGTGCGTGCTCGGTGAATTCCCTGGGAACTCCTGGCATATCCGCAGGACACCAGGCGAATATTTCCCAGCACTCACGGAGGAATTCGACGAGCGCGCCTTCCTATGCGGTGCTGAGGTCGTTGGCGATCAGCGCCGTCTTGGAGGCGTCTATCGGATGGACCTGCACTTTCTTGGTGTTGACGGTGGAGTCGAAGGACATGTCGGGTGTGTTCTGCCTTGTGACTGGGGGTAGCCCATTGTCCGTCACATCGCGGAGCCTTACGAGCTCGTCTTGCATGCCGAAGGACTGGGAGATTTTGTTGAAATCCCTGTCGCATTGGTCCGATCGGGTGAAGCTCCGTGGATCGTGATGACGGCCCTTGGTCCTGGCATCTTGAGTAGTAGGTATGCGTAGTGTGGGACGGCCAGGAACCTTGCGAATGCTACACGTCCCAGGATGGCATGGTATTGCGACGGCCAGTCCACCACTTCGAATTCTAGGCGCTCCTGCCGAAAGTTGTCCGGCTTCCCGAAGATGACGTCGAGCCCTATTTTCCCCAGGGGGAAGATGCCCTTCCCTGGGACAATGCCGTGGAACGTTGTGTCTGATTGTTCCAGGCTGTTGTGTCTGATTGTTCCAGGCTGCATTGCGGGATCCGCATAGCTGCTAGAGTGCTTGCGAACATTAGGTTGATGCCGCTGTCGCCGTCCATGAAGACGCGACTCATCTCGAAGCCTCCGATCTGCGCCTCCAGCACCAGGGCAGCATGACCTGGGCGAGGGATCTGGCAAGGGTGATCCGCGTGAGTGAATATGATGCAGGACTCCGATCCGCTGAGGTACTCAGGGATTGCAGGCGGAGTTGCCACGGCCAAGTTGATTTGTCGGGTGATTTTCTTCTGCACCCTATTTGTGGGGCGTCCCTTCTGTATCATATTGAGTTCTCCTTTTGGTGGGGGGTATGCGACCCCGGCGTTGTTTTGCGCTGGTGCGAATGGTTGATTTGGGCCTCCAATGGGCGGCGGTGGAGGAGCTCCGTGTGCTATTTCACCTGGCGCAGGTGTGTTTCCGAACACAGGGATTGGAGCTTGTTGCCTCATCTGCACCATGCCTTTGCTGAGTTTCTGGAACTCGCGGCAGTCCTTGAGCATGTGGCTAGCTTTCTTTTTGCCATCTTGTTTGTCGATGTAGAAGTGGATGGTGCATGGACCCGAAAGTTTGTCGAATGCTGAGGGTCCGTTCTCGCGGTCGCGGCGTTGCCACGACTGCGTTGGTCGTCCGTTGTCGCGGAAGTTTCCGCTGCGGTATCCTCCGCTGTTGCGACTGTTGTCATTACGGCGGTCGGCGTAGCCGGCTGCGACCATGTCGGGTCCGTCGCGGTCCTCGTAGACGCGCGATCTCCTCTTGCTGCGGCGTTCGCGTCTTCGGCCGTAGTCGTCCTCTTCATCTGATTGCGCCCGCTGGATGCAATCTTCGCCGTCTGCCCAACTGTTGGCGATTTCCATGAGCTGGTCGAGTGTCTTGGGCTTTACACGTCCAAGTTTCTCCTTGAAGTTCGGCGTTGACGCCGTCCGAAGCGTCGATGGCCCGCTCTTCGGATATGTGTGCTGTGGAGTTCTTGGTTGTAGACCAGCGTAGTATGTACGAGCGAATAGATTCACCCGTTCTCTGAGTGCAGGCTCACAATTCTTCTATTGAGGCGGGCCTCTTGCTGGTGCCTTTGAAGTTTCGGATGAAGCTTTAAGCGAGCTCCTCCCAGCTTCGGATGGATCCTGATGATAGGCTGCTATGCCAGACCAGCGCTACGCCTGTTAGCTGTAGCTGAAGGCATTGCATGGCGGTTTATTTGTTGCCTCTGTGAAGCTTGACGGATGACAGATGGTCACTGAGCCAGGACTTTGGATCTTGCGTGCCGTTGAACTTAGGAGTATCCGAAGGAAGCTTGAAGTTGCGTGGCATCTGTGTTCATCCATCTCAGATTCAGACGAGCATGCGCGTTTAGCGCCTGCTTTATCGATCTTGTGATGTGTAAGCTTGTCTCTAGCGTCGTAGTCGCTTTTATGGTGGTGCGAGCTCTTCTTCCTTCGAGGAAGATCGTGCTCCTCTTCCTCTTCGGATGAGGGGGTGGGACTCCGGTCGCGCCTGGCCGGAGCTTTCTTTTTTGGTTCCGTAGGAGCGTCTTCGTGGAGCGCAACTCCAATTAGTCCTAGTCCGGTGAGTGCGGACCTATGCATGTCCCTTTTCGGGTCCCCCTCCAGAGGTGGGTGAGCCGCGAGATACGCAGTGGCTGCCATGATCGCAGCTTGTGGCATCTACGGGATAATGTTGCCGTCAGCGTCCATATCCATGAACGATGTATGGAGAATTCGGGTCACGTCACGCCGTTCCTTGGGGTCCATGTTTTCCACCCGAGAGCGGTGCTTGTTTCCCTGATTTCCGTTTGTGCTAGAGCCGGGTCCCATGGCGGAGAGCGCAGCTCGTCGCGCACTGGACTCAGAGGCTGCTTGCTTGCGTTTGTCGAGCGTCTCCTGCATCTTGACTTGCTTCTTGTGCTCCTCGATGAGGAGGTAGTGGTATGCCCTCAGCAGATCACGTGGGGAGTCCAGAGGTAGGACTATTTTGCCTGCGACGGCGCGGCGTGCTTCGACCCATCCTTCTTTGCTAAGTTGGATGAGGTGGCCACTGTTTTCCCCGTTTTCGTCGTTTCCACCGTTTTCGCCGTTTTTGTCCAGCGGGTTGGGGTTGGGCGGTGGGTTAGGCGTTTCCTCGTCGGTTTGGATGATCGGCGCATGTGGCGCCGCAGATTGGTTAGCTGCTGCCGCTTTCGGATCCGAACAGGTCCTTCATCCGAAGGTGGATCGCCAGATCGGAGTTGCATTGCTGCTGTAGAACTCATCTGTTGATGGTGAAGTCGTGCGTACACGGGTGTAGAGCCCACGGCGGCCTGATTGACGGCACGGGCACCCTTCGAGGAGGCGGAGGTGCGGTTTGTCCCACCTGGAAGCAGAAGCTCCCGAACAAGATTTCGAGTCCGTCGCCTACGGGCTCGAAATCCTTCATGGTATCCGGCGAGTGGGCGGTGAAGTCGAAAGCGCCTAAGAGGAGGTGATTCTCCGTCACCGCGGAGTTGTAGATCGATCGGGTCGGAACCGTCATGACCGCACAATCAGCGGCCCCAATTCCCACAGACGGCGCCAATTGACGAGGTTTAATCTCGTCAATGCCCATTGTTATGGACTTGGGTTTTGGAGAAGATGGGGATGCTGGAGAACGTGGCACAGTTAACAGACAAGGAACCAGGGGACACGAGATTTACCCAGGTTCAGGCCCCGGAGGGAAAACCATACTCCTACTTGTCTGCTCTTTGATTACGGTGGAACCGAAGGTTACAGGGTGCACAGATTCGATCTGGCGTGGATACGTGTGCGAAAGTATGAGTCGAGTTGCCCTAGGACGTGCCCTCCTGGCCTTTATATAGACTTAGGCAGGTCTCGGGCGTAGTACTATTCGGTTACAAGTTCTAGGGTTTTACCCATTTGAATTTCCTATCTCCTCTAGTCTTGCTCTCCAAGGATCCGAAGATGTCATGGGCCTTGGCCATCCGGAAAATCTTCATGGGCCAGCGTATGTCTGCCGTGGGCCTTCCTTGGGCTAGACTAGGTATGCTGAAGTTACGTACCCGTAGGGTATAACCATGTCGCTTGAGGAAATGGGAGAAGTCATGTTGTTAGTAGTGGAATTCTGTTGAAGTAATATTAATGGTTTAATATTTAAGATGTGGTGTTATTCTTCTAGTGGTGTCATATGAACATCGAATACATGATACTTCACCATTTATGGGCCTAGGGGAATGCATTGTGTATTTGGCTACTAATCGTGGGGTTGCCGGAGTGACAGAAACCTGAACCCCCGTTAGGAAACCTTTGCAGAAGGGAGTGTAGGATCTTAGAGTTTAATGTTGTTGTTAGGTTTTTATCTTAATTAATTTCTTGTAGTTGCGGATGCTTGGAAGGGGTTTAATCACAAGTATGTATTAGTCCAAGTAAGGTCGGTACATTAGCATAGGTTCACCCACACAACACTTATCCAACCAAAGAAGATTAATCAACTATATGAAGCAAAAATACTTGACAGTATTCCCATGTGTCCTCGAGAACATTTGGTCCTCATAAGTAATACAACCGGCTTGTCCTTTGCTGAAGAAAGGATTGGGCCACTCGCTGCAATTATTATTATTGTCTTTATTTACTTGCACTTTATTTCTTTGCATAATCAAAAACCCATAAAAATCCGTTTGCTAAGTATTTACAGATAATTCCTGGTCCAAACCACTAGTCAACACCTTCTGCTCCTCATTGGGATCGACACTCCTATTTATCGAAAGTACTACGATACACCCCCTATACTTGCGGGTCATCAATTCTATTTTCTAGCACCGTTGCCAGGGAGTCAAGCGCTATTGAAGAGTGGAACTGGTAAAGGAAATTTTTACTGTGAGTATTGCTTTTATTTCTATTTGTTACTTTGTTTCCAACATGGATAACCCACTTGGTTTCCTATTTGGGAAAACTACTACCACTGCTAGGGCAATAGATGAACCACCACCTACTGAGATAGATCCTTTTAAGATACCTACAAGAATTGTTGATCGTGTTATGGATAACTATTATTTTGGGGATGGAACTATCCATCCTCGTGATCACTTGCTTTTTATCCATGAATTATGCGGGCTGTTTAAGTGTGCAGGTATCACACCGGAACAAGTTAAGAAAAAGTTACTCTCTATATCATTGAAAGGAAGAGCTGAAGAATGGTGTAAGCTACTGAAGAATGGATAGAATGGGAGGAAATTGTACCTCTCTTTTATTCTAAATTCTATCCTCCTAGTGAGATTCATAAAGACCAGAATCAAATATATAACTTTTGGCCTCGTCATGGGGAGATTACAGCCCAATCTTGGGGGAGATTGAAGTTACTAAATATTATTAGTAATAAATTTTATGCAAGGATTTCTCTTCATGATAAAGATTTATTAGATGCGTCTTGTGATGGATCATTTACACGTATCAAATAAGAAGCTAAATGGGATCTTCTAGACCGTATTCAAGAAAATACTGAAGCATGGGAGAATGACAAAGGAAGAAAGTCAGGTATAAATTATGATTATGAATGCATTAAATCTTTTATGGGAGCTGATGACTTTCATAATATTAGTAATGAGTATGGTCTTGATTCTCAAGTTCTTGCAAATTGTTTTAAGGCCTTTGCCTCTTATATTGAAATTCCCAAAAAGGAGTGGAACAAGTACCATGCACCTTATAAAGATGTTGTTAATCATGTTCCTGCTAGAAACACTGGAGTTTGTACTATTGATCATATTTTTCCTGAACCCTACATTGAGAGAATACTTTTCCCTGCTAAGGTAAATGAACATTCTATTATAGCTAATGTGGTTACCAAAAGTACAAAGAAAGCTGTAGAACCTGATGAACAAATAAATATTGAACCAGTAGTAGCCATTGTGAAAGACCTTGTCACTAAAAATGTAGAAGATGGGCACATTATCTTTTGTGAAGATGCTTCTAATATTGTTTCACATCCTGGTAAAACTAGGAGAGCTAGTGTCCCTTTGCTTTTTGTTAGAATTGGTTATCATTGCTATTATGGTTTATTTGATATTGGTGCAAGTTTAAGTACTATTCCTTATGAGCTTTACAGATAAATTATGCATGAATTGGTCCTTGTGAAGTTGAGGACATTGAAGTGGTTATTCACATTGCTAATAGAGAGAGCGTTTGTCCCATTGGTATTGTAAGAGATGTGGAAGTTCTTTGTGGTAAGATTAAATATCCTGCTGATTTTCTAGTGCTTGGTAAGGAAGCTTGTAAAACTTGTCCTATCATTTTTTGTAGACCTTTCTTGAACACTTGTGGGGCTATTATAGATTGTAAGGAGAAAATTTTAACTAAATTTGATGTAGAATCTTATGAGTTTAACTTTTCAAAATTTGCTAAAACTCCTTATGAAAATGAATTGCCTAATGAGGATTTTGATGGGTTTTGCAGCATAGTAAATCAAAAAATTTCTCACTATCCCGCGTCATAAGAAGTACCGGAACAAGAGGCTTGCAATAGAAAACGTCAACGCCCGCAACAAGAATGTTGCGTGCTACTCGTGAAACACATCTACGCATAGATCTAGCTCTGATACCACTGATGGGTTTCGCAACATAGTAAATCAAAAAACTTCTACGGTTGCGAACGGGAAAGCCAAGATCTAATCTAGGAGATGCAAACAACGAGGGGGAATAGATGAGATCTTCATACCCTTGAAGATTCGCACAGCGGAACGTTCAACAGAACGTGGGTGATGTAGTCGTACTCGCTTCTCCTCCTCACGATCGATCCGATCTAACACCGCAAGTGGCGATGCCTCCGAGAGATGCACACGTGCGGCACCTCAACATCTCCTCCTTCCTCGGTCCAGCAACTAGGGTGGAGAGATGGATTGGATCTACAACGCGACGACGCGGTGCAAGCGGTGGAGAGTTTCTTGCAGTCGGGAGGGAGAGAGAGAGGAGGGGCAGCAGGGCGGCTAGGGTTGTGGAGGAGGTGTGGGGAGGGTACGCCCCCAGCCCTCTTTATATAGAGGGGTGGGCGGCTGGCCCTTTCCCCTCCCCCAAGCCCTAGGGCCGGCGGCCAAGGAGGGAGGAGTGGGAGGCAAGTTTCCCCCCCTCCCTTATAGAAGCTCCCCTAGGGTTTCCTAGTTGTTTGGCCGGCTGGGCCCTATGTCCCAATGCGGCCTGGAGACTCCCTCATAGGCTCATGCCCCCTCCCTACAAGTGGGGCCACGTTGGTCCCACTCCGGAAGGTTCTAGAAGATTCCGGTACAATATCGATTAACCCGAAACAATTCCGAACTCCAAAAACTGCATTGCCTTATATGAATCTTATTCTCCGGAAAATTCCGGAACCTCTCGTGACGTCCTGGATCTCATCCGAGACTCCGAACAAAAACTCATAAACCAATTACCAATCTATCCTAGCGTCGAAACACGTTAAGTGTGTGACCCTTCGGGTTCGAGAATATGCAGACATGATCTTCTATCAATAATCAACAGTGGGGTCTGGAAACCCATATTGACTCCCACACATTCATCGATGATCATATCGGATGAACCACGATGCCAGGATTCAATCAATCCCATATATATATTCCCTTCATCTCGCGATATTTTACTTGCCCGAGAATTGATCGTCGGTACCATCATACCTAGTTCAATCTCGTTCACAGCAAGTACTTTACCTGTTCCGTAATCCGATATCACTTTGTGATTAACTCCTTAACCACATGCTTGCAAGCGGTGTTGATATCGATTACCGAGTGGGCCCGAAGTATATCTCTCCGACTTGGGAGGGACAAATCCCATCTCGATACATACAACCCAACAGGTACTTTCCGATCACCTGAGAGACACCTTTATGATCACCCTCTCATAGGATGACGTTTGATGACCTCAAAGCTTTCTTCCGATACTAGGGAGTTGTATTATCTCATGGTCTAAGGAATACAATATTTGACATAATAAAAGCTTCGCAAAGATGAACACGATGACACGATCTAATTGCTCCGCTTAGTTTGGGTCTATCCATCATATCATTCTCCCAATGATATGATCTCATTATTAATCGACAACTCATGTCTAGGGTTAGGAAATCTTAACCATCATTAATCAATGAGCTAGTCCATAGAGGCATACTAGGGACACGGTGTTGTTCACAAACCACACAAGTATTAATGTTTCTGCTTAATACAATTCTAGCATGGAATATAAACTTTATCATGAACAAGAATTATAATAATAACATCTTTATTATTGCCTCTAGAGTTAATAATCTAGTTTACATCGGGCAACAATCTAACACCCATGGCACTAAGGTGCTGATCATGTTTTGCACGTGGAAGAGGTTTAGTCAATGGATCTGCGACATTCAGATCTGTATGTACTTTGCTAATCTTCAGATCTCCATCTGCTATATAATCTCGGATTATATGAAACTTGCGGTTGATATGCTTGGTCTTTGGATGATATCTTGCTTCCTTAGCTAGTGCTATGGCGCCAGTGTTGTCACACAATATCTCCAGTGGGTCCAAGGCACTTGGAACCACGCCAAGCTCAGTGATTAAGTTCCTGATCCAAACTCCTTCACCTGACGCTTCTGGAGCAGCCATGTATTCCGCTTCTACTGTAGATCCCGCGATCATGCTTTGCTTGCAGCTTGTCCAGCTCACAGCTCCTCCATTCAAAATATAAACGTATCCTGTCTGAGATTTAGAATCATCCTTGTCAGTGTCGAAACTAGCGTCGACGTAACCTTTTATGACGAGTTGTTCATCACCTCCATAGACTAAGAACATTTCTTTAGTCCTATTTAGGTACTTTAGGATGTTCTTCACGGCTGTCTAGTGTTACACTCCTGGATCACTTTGGTATCTGCTCGTCAAACTAAGAGCATTAGACACATCCGGTCTAGTACACAGCATGGCATACATGATAGAACCTATGGCCGAGGAATAAGGCACTTTTCTCATAACTTCTCTATCATTTACCGTAGCTGGACACTGAGCCTTGCTCAATATCTTACCTGACAACATAGGCACTGAACCTTTCTTTGCCTTATCCATTATGAACCTTTTCAGAACTTTGTCTAGGTATGTACTCTGGCTAAAAGCTATCAGGCGTCTTAGTCTATCTCTATAGATTTTGATGCCCAATATATAATAAGCTTCCCCTAGGTCTTTCATTGAAAAACATTTTATCAAATAACTCTTCACATCGTTAAGCATGTCAATGTCATTTCCAATAATCAATATGTCATCCACATATAGTACCAGAAATGTCATTGAGCTCCCACTCACTTTCTTGTAGATACAAGCTTCATAGGAATTTGCAACAAATCCAAAGCTCTTGATCACTTGATCAAAATGAAGGTTCCAACTCCGAGATGCTTGCTTCAGTCCGTAAATGGAACGCTGAAGTTTGCACACTTAATCAACATCCTTAGGATCGACAAAACCTTCGGGTTGCATCATATACAACTCTTCGTCAATGTTGCCATTGAGGAACGCAGTCTTGACATCCATCTGAAATATTTCATAATCATGAAACGCAACAATTGCTAATAAAATATGAATGGACTTAAACATCACTACGGGAGAGAAAGTCTCATCGTAGTCAACACCTTGAACTTGTCGAAAACCTTTCGCGACAAGTCGTGCTTTATAGACGGTAACATTACCATCCGCGTCCGTTTTCTTCTTGAAGATCCATTTGCAATCAACGACCTTTCGGTCGCTAGGAGGGTCCACCAAAGTCCATACTTGGTTTTCGCTCATGGATCCCAATTCGGATTTCATGGCCTCTAGCCATTTCTCAGAGTCTGGGCTCATCATCGCTTCCTCATAGTTCGCAGGTTCACTGTCGTCTACTAACAAGACATTTAAGACAGGGTTGCCGTACCACTCAGGAGGGGCACGCGACCTTGTCGACCTGCGACGTTCAGTAGTAGCATCGTCCGAAGCTTCATGATCCTTGTCATTAGCTTCCTCTATTGTTGGTGCAGCAACCTGGAACAATTTCAGGTGCTGCGCTACTCTCCAATTCAAGAGAAGGTTCAACAACCTTGTCTAGCTCTACTTTCCTCCCACTCACTTCTTTCGAGAGAAACTCCTTCTCAAGAAAGGATCCGTTCTTTGCGACAAACACTTTGCCTTCGGTTCTATGATAGAAGGTATACCCAATAGTTTCCTTAGGGTATCATATGAAGAAGCATTTCTCCGCTTTGGGTTCGATCTTGTCCGGCATCAACTTCTTGACGTAAGCTTCGCATCCCCAAACTTTAAGAAACGACAACTTAGGTTTAGCACCAAACCACAGTTCATACGGTGTCGTCTCAACGGATTTAGATGGTGCCCTATTTAAAGTGAATGTAGCGGTTTCTAATGCATAACCCCAAAATGATAACGGCAAATCAGTAAGAGACATCATTGATCAGACCATATCTAATAGAGTTCGATTCCGGCGTTCAGACACACCATTGCGCTGTGGTGTTCCGGGTGGCGTGAGTTGCGAAACGTTTCCGCTTGCTTTAAGATCCGTGAGAAAATCATAACTCAAATATTCACCTCCACGATCGGATCATAGAAACTTTATTTTTATATTATGATGGTTTTCCACTTCATTCTGAAATTCTTTGAACTTTTCAAATGTTTCAGATTTATGTTTCATTAAATAGATATACCCATATCTACTTATGTCATCGGTAAAAGTTAGAAAGTAGCGATATCCACCGCGCGTCGAAACACTCATTGGTCCGCATACATCGGTATGTATGATTTCCAACAAGTCCGTTGCTCGCTCCATCATTCCGGAAAACGGGGTTTTGATCATCTTGCCCATGAGGCATGGTTCGCATGTGTCAAATTATTCAAAATCAAGAGACTCCAAAAGTCCATCAGAATGGAGTTTCTTCATGCGTTTTACACCAATATGACCTAGAAGACAGTGCCACAAATAAGTAGTATTATCACTATCTACCTTGCATCTCTTAGCCTCAATGTTATGGATGCGTGTTTCATCCCTTTCGAGATTCAGAAGAAATAAACCATTCACAGCAGGTGCATGACCATAAAAGATGTTACTCATATAAATAGAACAACCATTATTCTCAGATTTAAATGAATAACTGTCTTGCAATAAACACGATCCAGATATGATGTTCATGCTCAACGCAGGCACATAATAACATTTATTAAGTTTTAAAACTAATCCCGAAGGTAAAACTAAGGAGAGCGTGCCGACGACCATCACATCAACTCTTGATCCGTTGCCAACGCGCATCATCACCTCATCCCTCGCAAGCCGTCGTATATTCCATAGCTCTGTTTCGAGTTACAAATATTAGCAACTGAACCAGTATCAAATACCCAGGCACTACAACGAGGGCTAGTAAGGAAAACATCAATAACATGTATATCAAATATACCTTTGATGGTGCCAGCCTTCTTGTCCGCTAAGGACTTCGGACAGTTGCACTTCCAGTGACCCTTGTCCTTCCAGTGAGCTTCTTCTCAGCAGGGGCAACTCGCTTGCCGTCGCCTTTCTTGAAGGGATTCTTTGCACCCTTACCTTTCTTAAAGCTGGGGGGCTTGTTGACCATCAACACATGATTATACTTTTTGATGTCCACCTCCGCACCTTTCAGCTTAGCGAAGAGCTCGGTGATCGTATCAGTGGAACCAATCTAATTATTAGTCACTACAAAACTTTTGTAGCTGGGAGGGAGTGATTGCAGAACCCTATTATTCTTGAGCTCCTCTGGAATCTTGCAGTCCAGTTGCTCAAGGCGTTGAGTGTAGCCCGACATATTTATGGCGTGCTCACTAACGGAACTCCCTTCCTCAATCTTGTAGTTAAATAATTTCTCAGAGATCTCATATCTCTCAGAACGGGCCTGAGTCTGAAACATAGTTTTCAGCTCCTCAAGAATCTCAAAGGGCTCGGGATAATCTTCAAAACGATTTTGAAGGTCCGATTCCATAGCAAACAACATGGTGCTCTTAATCACACCATAATCATCTTTGCGCGACTGATAAACAGCTTTCTCATCAGCTGGCGCATCTACAACAGGGGCGTCACCTAGCGCATCCTCAAGGACATAGTCCTTTTGTCCGCCAGCGAGAATGATTCTCAGATTGCGGAACCAGTTGGTGAAGTTAGACCCATTGTTTCTAAGCTTTTCTTCTCAGCAAAAACGTTGAAGTTTAATTTGGACTTAGCCATTTGATCTAAAAAATTTGCAAGTACAATTTAGACTATGTTCACGATAACTAGTTCAACTTAATCAAATTACTAGATGAACTCCCACTAAATTCAATATCCCTCAAGTTTTTTAGTGAACATGATCCAAATTCACCACACCTAATCCGATCTTCACGAGAAGAGATGTGGTTTCAATGGTGGACAACGAAGTGTCGATCATATCATTCATATGACTCATGCTTAACCTTTCGGTTCATGTGTTCCGAGGCCATGTCTGTACATGCTAGGCTCGTCAAGTCAAACCCAAGTATTTCCGCATGTGCAAAACTGGCTTGCACCCGTTGTATGTGAACGTAGATTTCATAGCACCCGATCATCACGTGATGCTTGAACACGAAGAACTTTCGCAACGGTGCATACATGGGGAGAACACAGTTTTATCTTGATCTTTAAGTGAGGAATCATCTTATAATGCTACCGTCGTGATCTAAGCATAATAAGATACATAAAAGGATAAACATCACATGCATATAACTTTATGTGACATGGTATAGCCAATCTTCGCGCAATGATCTCCATCTTGAAGGGAATATGCCCTGAGAGGCAATAATAAAGTGTTTATTATGTGTATTCCAAGTATATGATAGATGTTTATTTTGCATGCTATAATTGTATTAATACGGAAACGTTAATACATGTTTGTTTAATAAACAAACAGAAAGTTCCTAGTTAAGCCTCTCTCATAAACTAGCTCGTTGATTAACAAGATGATCAAGGTTTCCTGATCATGGACATTGGATGTTGTTAATAACGGGATCACAACATTAGTGTAATGATGTGATGAACATTCATCCGAAGTATAGCATTACGATCAAAGTCATTGAGTTTATATTGCTATAACAACTTACGAAGTGATCCTAGTCCTTAGACCATGAGATCATGTCAATCACTAACACCGTAAGAGTTTCTTGATAACATCAAACGTCACACCGTAACAGGGTGATTATAAAGATGGATTCAGAACTAACAAAGTGTTATGTTGAGGCTCATGGATCAAGAGTGGAATTTGTTCATCCCGATGACGGATAGATATACTGGGCCCTCTCGGTGATATCACATTGATTAGCTTGCAAGCAAGTGATTTGATCACTAGAATGTTATATCACAGAACGAGAAAAGAGTGCATGTCGGAACGAGATTAAACTAGGTATGGAGATACCGATGATCGAATCTCGGACATGTAATATATCGTGAAACAAAGGGATTAAGATACTAGCGTAAAGGTTCCGACGATCACAAGAAAGTCATCGTTGAATGTGTGGGAGTCGAGATGGGTCTCCGGATCCCGCTCGATTATTGATCTGAGAGGGGTCTCGATCATGTCTGCATTATTCACGAACCGTAGGGTGACACACTTAAGAGACACCGACATCCAACTGGAGCAAATGTTTCATGCCGAAAGAATGAACAAGCGCAGGAATTTATTTCACTAGATACCAAACAAAGTTTTCGTGAAATTGCATAAAGTGGTTATGCATGTGAAACAGAATTCTAGCAAGGGGTTATTTGTGAATGTTTGTCATTAAATTAATTGACAAAATTCTGAATAAAATAAAAGAGTTTTATTTAATGAGAGTTTGCATTAAATTTGGTGGAAATTTAATGGGATTTTTGAGTGGACTTTTGAGTGGAGGGAATTTAGAGGAGTTTTGTGGGTGGAGTGTGCACCCACATGAAGAGGGGAGGCAGGGGCAGCCCTCGGCCACCCCCTTGGGGTTCCCCCCCTCCTCCTATAAAAGGAGCCCCTCCTCTCACTTCTCACTCACACCTCCTCGTGAAGGATCTCTCTCCCCCTCTAGAATTTATCCCCCATGGTCTCGGACTAGCGAGATACATGTTCCCGGTGGCTATTCGGCAAGAAAGAGTTGTGCTTCCGCTGCATCTCTTGAGCGAGGAGGCGGAGGTTGCTCGGTGCCTCGAACGTGTGTGCGAGCACGGATGCGCTGTTGATTTGCGGCGCTAGGACTTCCTCTTGATCTTGAGATCGGCAAGAGATCGTCTACATCAACCACGAGTTGAACTCGTTAAGCTTTGTCGGTCTTCAAGGGTATGTTCTCTACGGATATACATCCGCCCGTTGTTTGTATCTAGAATATATAGATCTTGGTATATAGTTCACATCGTAGGAAAATTTTTGTTTTCTATGCTGCGAACCCTTCAGGGTATCGAGCGGATCTATGCGTAGATACTTTACACGGGTAGTACACATATGAGTATGTGGGCGATGATGATCATGTTGTTGCTCCTTTGTTGTGATTTTGGATATTGGTGGCATAGTGGGATGAAGCGGCCCGGACAAACTTTACATGTCCTCGCCCATGAGACATGTTCCACGCTTGACATGCAACTAGTTTGCATAAGTGGCTAGCGGGTGTCTGTCTCTCCTACTATAGTCAATATCTATTTTGCAAGCGAGTTGTCAACAATTTGATTATCCTAGTTGTGGTTCATGTTCGTAGGTAAGAACGGTTCTATCTCGAAAGCCCAAAGCCATGTAAAACTTGCAATGGATAAATTAGAGGCGTCTAGTTTAGATTGTTGCTGGGCTAGTGTTATGATATGGTAGTGTTGTAAGTAGAAGTATGAGATGATACTCTTACAACACACATAGCGTGTAAAATCCATAGACCTTGGATTTACACATATAGGTATGATAGTGATCATACCACGATGCACATGATAGAGATCATCTGCGGGAACCATATAATTTCACTAATAAACATATGATATTTGGTTGCATCTTATATTGCTTGTTTAGCGCTTTGTTAAGCATAATAAGATGATCCCTCATTTAAATATCAAGATAAAATGTGTTCTTCCTTTAGTATGCACCGATTATGTTTTCGCCGCTCCAAGACATCACGTGATGATCGGGTGTTCTTGGATCCACGACCATATTTCGGTGTAAAACAGTTACACACGCAAATACTAAGGTTCTAACTTGGCGAGCCTAGCATGTACACATGGCCTCGAACACACCCTAAAGGTTAAGCATAAGTCATATAGTTGATATGATGCCCATTTGATGCTCGCTTTGAAGCTATACCGACTCACGTGATGATCGGACTTGGTGTAGTGGATTTGGTTCATGTAATCACCAAAAGGACACGAGGATGTCGCTTTTGAGTGGGAGTTCATTCGTAATATAGATTAGTTGAACTCGATCTATCATACACTTAGTCTAAACTTTACAAATTCTGTTGTAGATGGCACCACCGCTTTTAATTTCAATGCGTTCATGGAGAAAGAGAAACTAGCAATGAACGGTAGCAACTTTACCGAATGGGCCATGAATTTGAGGATTCTCCTCTCTGCACAAAAGCAATATGTTCTAGAAGCGCCGTTAGGCCCCCACCTTTGATGATGCCCCGACGAGGAGAAGAAAGTCTATCGACTCGTCGGAGGACCACAACTTAGTTCATTGCGGCATATTGTATGGGCTAGAGCCGAACTTCAAAGCGTTTAAAACGGCAATGCATTTGATACAATGGGTGAGTTGAAAATCATTTTCGACACACATGTCAGAGAGAGCTACAATGCTTCGTAAAAGTTCTTTAGCTGCATGATGGAAGAGCACAACTCGTTAGTGAGCATGTACTCAAGATGTCGGGTTACGCCGATAAGCTTGTGTCCTTGGGAATAACGATTCCCATTGACTTAGGCATCCATCGTGTTCGCAGTCTACGCCACCTAGCTATAAGAGCTTCGTGATGAACTATAATATGCAAGGCATGAAGAAGTCTCCCCGAGCTTCACAATGCTTAAAACTGCGAAGTGGAGATCAAAAAGGAACATCAAGTGTTGATGATCGGTAGGAACACTGGTTTCAAGAAAGACAAGAAGGAAAACGGAAGGAAGTAAGCGGCAAGCTTGTTGTTGCTACCAAAAGAAACCCCGAGTTGGACCTAAGTCTGATTCCGAAAACTATTGTAAGGGACCGCCATCGAAGAATCGCCCAAGTATCTGGCATAAGAAGACAAGCAAGGCAAACAAAGGTATATATGATATACATGTTATTGATGTGTACTTGACTAGTGCTCGCAGAGCACCCGGGTATTTGATACCGTTCAGTTGCTAATATTTGTAACTCGAATCGTGGTCGGAACAAGCGACCGCTAGCAAGGGGTGAGGTCAAGATGCGTGTCGGAAATGGATCAAACGTTGTTGTAATCGCCGTCGGAATGCTGCCTCTCCACTTACCGTCGGGATTAGTCATAAACTTAAATAAATGTTATCCGTGCCTGACCGAGCATGAACATTGTATCTGGATCATGTTTGATGCAAAGTGGTTATTCATTTAAATCGAGAACAATGGTTGTTCCATTTATATGAATGAAATCTTTTATAGTCATGCACCGATGATGAATGGTTTATTTCTAGATCTCAATGATAATGTTACACATATTCATAATGTTGATGCTAAAAGGATTAAACTTAATGATGATATATCCGCATATATGTGGCACCGCTCTAGGTCATATTGGCATTAAACGCATGAAGAAGCTCCATTCGATGGACTTTTGGAATCACTTGATTATGAATCATTTGATACATGTGAGCCATGCCTTATGGGCAAGATTACTAGAACGCCGTTTCGGTTCAATGGAACGCATGACGATTTATTGGAAATCATACATTCTGATGTATGTGGTCCAATGAGTGTGTCGGCGCGAGGTGGATATCGTTATTTTGTTACTTTCACGGATGATTTGAGTAGATACGGTTATATCTACTTGATGAAACACAAGTCTGAAACCTTTGAAAAGTTCAAGGAATTTCAGAATGAAGTGGAAAATCATCGTAATAGAAAGATCAAATTTCTACGGTCCGACCATGGAGGTGAGTATCTAAGTTACGAGTTTAGCACTCACATGAAAGAGTGTGGAATTGTTTCACAACTCACACCTGCCGGAACACCACAGCGAAATGGTGTGTCGGAACGTCGTAATCGTACTTTATTAGATATGGTTCGATCTATGATGTCTCTGACGGACTTGCCGTTGTCATTTTGGGGTTATGCACTAGAAACTGCTGCATTCACTTTAAATCGGGCACCATCTAAATCTGTTGAAAAGACACCGTATGAATTTTGGTTTGGAAACAAACCTAAGCTGTCATTTCTTAAAGTTTGGGGATGCGATGTTTATGTGAAGAAACTTCAACCGAATAAACTCGAACCCAAAGGGGAAAAATGCGTCTTCATAGGATACCCTAAAGAAACTATTGGGTATTCCTTCTATCACAGATCCGAGGTCAAGGTTTTTGTTGCCAAGAATGGATCCTTTCTAGAGAAAGAGTTTCTCGCGAAAGGTGTGAGTAGTCGGAAGGTAGAACTCGATGAGTTTGTGGAACCTTCTCTTCAAAGTATGGCGAGTAGCGCACACCGAAGTTGTTCCGAGTTGGCTCCACCTGCTGAAGAAGGAACTAATGATAATGATCATGAAACTCCGAAGAGAGTACTACGAACCTCGCAGTCAAACAGACGCTGCAGCTCCCGAGCTGCGGAAATCTGTCATAAATTTCATGGTTGATGAAAACAATGACCCTGCGACGTATGAAGAAGCGATGATGAGCCCGGATTCCAACAAATGGTTAGAAGCCATGAAATCCGAGATGGAATCCATGTATGAAAATCAAGTTTGGAACTTGGTGGAATTACCTCACGACCGAAAGGCCGTGGAGAACAAATGGATTTTCAAAAGGAAAACTGATACTGATGATAATGTGACCATCTATAAAGCTCGACTTGTCGCAAAGGGGTTTCGACAAATTCAAGGAGTTAACTACGATGAGACTTTCTCTCCTGTAGCGATGCTAAAGTCAGTTAGGATTATGTTAGAAATTGCTGCATATTTCGATTATGAAATATGGCAGATGGATGTCAAAACCGCGTTTCTCAATGGTAATATTGAAGAAGAGTTGTATATGATACAACCAAAGGGTTTTGTCGATCCTAAGGATGCTAACAAGGTGTGCAAGCTTCAGCGATCCATCTATGGATTGAAGCAAGCATCACGAAGTTGGAATCTCCGCTTTGATGAGGTGATCAAAGAGTTTGGATTTGTCCAAACTTATGGAGAAGCTTGTATTTACAAGAAAGTGAGTGGGAGCAATGTGGCATTTCTGATATTATATGTGGATGACATATTATTGATCGGAAATGATATAGAACTTTTAAACAGTGTTTAAAGTTATCTAAACAGCAAATTTTCAATGAAGTACTTAGGTGAAGCGTCATACATATTAGGCATAAAGATCTATAGAGATAGATCTAGGCGCCTAATAGGGCTATCGCAAAGTACATACCTTGATAAGATTTTAAAGAAGTTTAAAATGGACGGAAGTAAGAAGGGGTTCTTACCTATGTTGCAAGGCAAGACATTGAGTAAGACTCAAAGTCTGGCTTCGGCGGAAGAAAGAGAGATAATGGACAAAGTCCCCTATGCTTCAGCCATAGGCTCTATAATGTACGCCATGCTATGTACAAGATCGGATGTGGCACACGCTATTAGTTTGACTAGTAGGTACCAATCGGATCTAGGTTCGGAACACTGGATAGCGGTCAAGAATATCCTTAAGTACTTACGAAGAACTAAGGATATGTTTCTTGTATACGGAGGTGAAGAAGAGCTCGTCGCTAAGTGTTATGTCGACGCTAGCTTTGACACCGATCCGGATGACTCTAAGTCTCAATCCGGATACGTATTTCTCATGAATGGCGGAGCGGTTAGTTGGATGAGCTCCAAACAACCTGTGGTAGCGGGATCAACAACGGAGGCCGAATATGTTGCCTTGAAGCAGCTCGAGAAGCGATTTGGATGAAGGAGTTCATATCCAACTAGGAGTTGTGGCAAACGCGTTGGACCCAATGGTGATCTATTGTGACAACAATGGTGCCATTGCCAATGCCAAAGAGCCAAGGTCTCACAAGCATTCCAAGCATATTAAGCGCCGTTTCACTCCATCCATGAGCATGTCAAGGATGGAGATATAAAGATTTAGAAGTACAAACGGATCTCAATGTAGCGATCCGTTGACTAAAACTCTCCCTAGAGCAAAACATGATCAACACCGTAACTCAATGGGTGTTAGATTTATCACTATGTAACTAGATTATTGTCTCTAGTGCAAGTGGGAGATCAAGGAATATGCCCTGAGAGGCAATAATAAAGTGTTTATTATGTGTATTCCAAGTATATGATAGATGTTTATTTTGCATGCTATAATTGTATTAATACGGAAACGTTAATACATGTGTGTTTAATAAACAAATAGAAAGTTCCTAGTTAAGCCTCTCTCATAAACTAGCTCGTTGATTAACAAGATGATCAAGGTTTCCTGATCATGGACATTGGATGTTGTTAATAACGGGATCACAACATTAGTGTAATGATGTGATGAACATTCATCCGAAGTATAGCATTACGATCAAAGTCATTGAGTTTATATTGCTATAACAACTTACGAAGTGATCCTAGTCCTTAGACCATGAGATCATGTCAATCACTAACACCGGAAGAGTTTCTTGATAACATCAAACGTCACACCGTAACAGGGTGATTATAAAGATGGATTCAGAACTAACAAAGTGTTATGTTGAGGCTCATGGATCAAGAGTGGAATTTGTTCATCCCGATGACGGATAGATATACTCTGGGCCCTCTCGGTGATATCACATTGATTAGCTTGCAAGCAAGTGATTTGATCACTAGAATGTTATATCACAGGAACGAGAAAAGAGTGCATGTCGGTAACGAGATTAAACTAGGTATGGAGATACCGATGATCGAATCTCGGACATGTAATATATCGTGAAACAAAGGGATTAAGATACTAGCATAAAAGGTTCCGACGATCACAAGAAAGTCATCGTTGAATGTGTGGGAGTCAGTATGGGTCTCCAGATCCCGCTTCTGATTATTGATCTGAGAGGGGTCTCGATCATGTCCGCATTATTCACGAACCGTAGGGTGACACACTTAAGAGACACCGACATCCAATTGGAGCAAATGTTTCATGCCGAAAGAATGAACAAGCGCAGGAATTTATTTCACTAGATACCAAACAGGTTTTTTCGGGTGAAATTGCATAAAGTGGTTATGCATGTGAAATAGAATTCTAGCAAGGGTTATTTGTGAATGTTTGTCATTAAAGTATTTGACAAAATTCTGAATAAAATAAAAGAGTTTTATTTAATGAGAGTTTGCATTAAATTTGGTGGAAATTTAATGGGATTTTTGAGTGGACTTTGAGTGGAGGGAATTTAGAGGAGTTTTGTGAGTGGAGTGTCCACCCACATGAAGAGGGAGGGCAAGGGGCAGCCCCATGCTGCCACCCCTTGGGGTTCCCCCTCCTCCTATAAAAGGAGCCCTCCTCTCACTTCTCACTCACACCTCCTCGTGAAGGATCTCTCCCCTCTAGAATTTATCCCCATGGTCTCGGACTAGCGAGATACATGTTCCGTGGCTATTCGGCAAGAAAGAGTTGTGCTTCCGCATCGCTAGAGCGAGGAGGCGGAGGTTGCTCGGTGCCTCGAACGTGTGTGCGAGCACGGATGCGCTGCTGATTTGCGGCGCTAGGACTTCCTCTTGATCTTGAGATCGGCAAGAGATCGTCTACATCAACCACGAGTTGAACTCGTTAAGCTTTGTCGGTCTTCAAGGGTATGTTCTCTACGAATATACATCCGCCCGTTGTTTGTATCTAGTATATATAGATCTTGGTATATAGTTCACATCGTAGGAAAATTTTTGTTTTCTATGCTGCGAACCCTTCACATCTTGTGCGTGCCGGCATGATCTCCATCACTCCACCATGATTGCCTCCACCACGAATAGCAACTACAACTATTGCTAACTACTTAGAGATAAAGTAAAGCTATTACATGGCGTATAAGTAGTTGACACACATGTCATACACAATTATAAAGACAACTATATGGCTCCTGCCGGTTGTGTACTCATCGACATGAAAGTCGTGAAACATTACAAAACATGATCATTGCATACAACATACACATCACATCTTGGGCCATACCATATCGCAGAAAACACTCCCTGCAAAACAAGTTAGACGCCTCTACTTTGCTGTTGCATGTTTTACGTGGCTTATGGGAGTAACAAGCTAAGAACGATTCTTACCTACGGAAAGCCACACCGGTGATATTATGGTTGCCAAACTCTGGTGTAAATCCCATGACAACTATAGTGAGAGAAACTGGCATCCACCAGCCGCATGTGTGGAACAAGCCACACGTCAAGTGCGGAGCCGGTCTCGCGAACGAGGTCGCGTAAAGTTGGCCTGGACCGCTTCGATCGCACTATCCCGCATCATAAGAAATACACAAACAAGAGGTTTGCAACAGAAAACATCAACGCCCGCAACAAGCATGTTGCGTTCTACTCGTGAAACACATCTACGCATAGATCTAGCTCTGATACCACTGATGGGTTTCGCAACATAGTAAATCAAAAAAATTCTACGGATGCGAACGGTAAAGCCAAGATCTAATCTAGGAGATGCAAAAAACTAGGGGGAATAGATGAGATATTCATACCCTTGAAGATTTGCACAGCGGAACGTTCGACGGAATGTGGGTGATGTAGTCGTACTCGCTTCTCTTCCTCGCGATGTGATCCAATCTAACACCGCAAGTGGCGATGCCTCCGAGAGATGCACACGTGCGGCACCTCGATGTCTCCTCCTTCCTCGGTCCAGCAAGTAGGGTGTAGAGATGGATTGGATCTACAATGCGACGGCGCGGTGCAAGTGGTGGAGAGTTTCTGCGGCAGGGCTTCGCCTACGCGCAGTCGGGAGGGAGAGAGAGAGGAGGTGCAGCAGGGTGGCTAGGGTTGTGGAGGAGGTGTTGGGAGGGTGCGCCCCCATCCCTCTTTATATAGAGGGGTGGGAGGCTGGCCTTTTCCCCTCCCCCAAACCCTAGGGCCGGCGGCCAAGGAGGGAGGAGTGGGGGCAAGTTTCCCCCTCCCTTCTAGAAGCTCCCCTAGGGTTTCCTAGGTGTTTCGCTGGCTGGGCCCAATGCGGCCAGGACACTCCCTCATAGGCCCATGCCCCCTCCTGACAAGTGGGGCCACGTTGGTCCCACTACGGAAGGTTCTAGAAGCTTCCGATACAATACCGATTAACCCGAAACAATTCCGAACTCCAAAAACTGCATTGCCTTATATGAATCTTATTCTCCGGACCATTCCGGAACCTCTCGTGATGTCCTGGATCTCATCCGAGACTCCGAACAAAAACTCATAAACCTATTATCCAATCTATCCTAGCGTCGAGACACGTTAAGTGTGTGACCCTTCGGGTTCGAGAATATGCAGACATGATCTTCTATCAATAATCAACATCGGGGTCTGGAAACCCATATTGACTCCCACATATTCATCAATGATCATATCGGATGAACCACAATGCCAGGATTCAATCAATCCCATATATATATTCCCTTCATCTCGCGATATTTTACTTGCCCGAGATTTGATCGTTGGTACCGTCATACCTAGTTCAATCTCGTTCACAGCAAGTACTTTACTCGTTTCGTAATCCGATATCACTTTGTGATTAACTCCTTAACCACATGCTTGCAAGCGGTGTTGATATCGATTACCGAGGGGGCCCGAAGTATATCTCTCCGACTTGGGAGGGACAAATCCCATCTCGATACATACAACCCAACAGGTACTTTCCGATCACCTGAGAGACACCTTTATGATCACCCTCTCATAGGATGACGTTTGATGACCTCAAAGCCTTCTTCCGATACCAGGGAGTTGTATTATCTCATGGTCTAATGCATACAATATTTGACATAAGAAAAGCTTCGCAAAGATGAACATGATGACACGATCTAATTGCTCGGATTAGTTTGGTCTGTCCATCATATCATTCTCCCAATGATATGATCTCATTATTAATCGAAAACTCATGTCTATGGTTAGGAAACCTTAACCATCATTAATCAATGAGCTAGTCCATAGAGGCATACTCGGGACATGGTGTTGTTCACAAACCACACAAGTATTAAAGTTTCCGCTTAATACAGTTCTAGCATGGAATATAAACTTTATCATGAACACAAATTATAATAATAACATCTTTATTATTGCCTCTAGGGCATAATTCCAACAGATTTCATAGTTGAACAACTTTCTTCTATTTCTCTTGCTCCTAACAATGCTTTCCATCAATACATAGAAGATCATGAAAGTGAGGTCTTCATGGAAGAAAGAAATGAGATTTACTAGATTTTCCTTTGTCAACCTGAGATGCTTAAGCATAACCTACCTATGGAAGATTTGGGTACCACACTACCACCTAAAGGGGATCATGTCTTCTATTTAAAACCTCTACCTAATGATCGTAAATATTCTTCTCTAGATGATAAGAAAATATATCATGTTATTATTAGTTCTAAACTTTCAGGAAAGGAACAGGAAAGATTATTGGAAGTATTTAAGAAACACCGAGGAGCTATGGATTATACTCTTGATGATTTAAAAGGTATTTCCCATACTATATGTCAGCATGCTATTAATATAGAACTTGATGCAAAGCCAGTTGTTGAACATCAACGCCGTTTAAATCCTAAGATGAAGGAAGTGGTAAGAAATGAGGTATTAAAACTTCTTGATGCTAGTATTATTTTTCCTACTGCTGATAGTAATTGGGTTAGTCCTGTTCACTGTGTCCCTATGATAGGAGGAATTACTGTAGTGCCAAATGAAAATAATGAGCTTATACCTCAAAGAGTAGTAGTTGGTTATAGGATGTGCATTGATTTTAGAAAGGTGAATAAAGTCACTAATAAAGATCATTATCCTCTACCTTTTATTCATCAAATGCTAGAAAGGTTATCCAAGAAGAGTCGCTTTTGTTTTCTTGTTTGTTATTCTAGGTTTTCTCAAATTGCTGTGAAAGCACAAGACCAAGAGAAAACTACTTTCACGTGTCCCTATGGAACTTATGCTTATAGGAGTATGCCTTTTGGTTTCTGTAATGCTCCTGCTACTTTTCAAAGATGTATGTATGCTATCTTTCATGGTTTTTGTGACGAAATTGTGGAAGTATTCATGGACGATTTTTCCATCTATGGAACTTCCTTTGATAATTGTTTGCACAACCTTGATAAAGTTTTGTAGATATGTGAAGAAACTAATCTTGTTATTAATTGGGAGAAATGCCACCTCATGGTTAATGAAGGAATTGTTCTTGGACATAAAATTTCTGAAAGAGGCATTGAAGTTGATAGAGCCAAAGTTGAAGCAATTGAGAAAATGCCCTGTCCTAGGGATGTTTAAGGTATTCAAATTATTCTTGGTCATGCTGGTTTCTATAGAAGGTTTATTAAATATTTCTCCAAAATTTCAAAATCCCTTACTAATATTCTCCAAAAAGATGTACCTTTTGTTTTTGATGATGATTGTAAGGAAGCTTTTGAAACTTTAAAGAAAGCCTTAACTACTGCTCCTATTTTCCAATCGCCTGATTGGAATTTACCCTTTGAAATTATGTGTGATCCTAGTGATTTTGTTGTAGGTGTTGTTCTTGGGCAACGATATATAAAAAATTGAATATTATCCAGTAAGCTAGTAAGACTCTTGATGCTGCTAAAAAGAATTATGCTACTACTAAAAAGGAGTTCTTAGCTGTAATCTTTGCTTGTGATAATTTTAGACCTTATATTGTTGAATCAAAAGTTACCATTCATATTGATCATGCTGCTATTAAGTACCTCATGACAAAGAAAGATGCTAAGCCTAGTCTTATTAGATGGGTGTTTCTTTTACAAGAGTTTGATCTACATATTGTAGATAGAAAAGGTGCTGAAAACCCTATTGATGATAATTTATCTCGTTTCGAAAATATTTCCTTTGATCCTATGCATGTTAGTGATAGTTTCCCAAATGAACAGTTGGATGCAATAAAGGTAAACCCGCGAGAGAGTCCTTGGTATGTTGATTATGCTAACTTTATTGTTTCCAATTAGTTGCCTCCAACCTTTATAGCCCATCAAGGAAGGAAATTCTTTTATGATCTGAGGCATTATTTTTGGGATGACCCACATTTATATAAAGGAGTGGATGGTATTATGCTAAGATGTGTGCTAGAATATGAACAACAAGAGATATTGAGGAAATGTCATGGTAGTGCTTATGGAGGATATCATGCTGGAGATAGAACCGCACAAAAGGTTTTACAATCAGGTTTTTATTGTCCTACTCTTTTTAAAGATGCAAGAAAGTTTATTTTATCATGTGATGAATGTCAAAGAGTTGGTAACATTTCTAGGCGCAATGAAATACCTATGAATTATTCTCTTGTTATTGAACCATTTGATTGTTGGGGATTCGATTTTATGGGTCCTTTTCCTCCTTCAAAAGGGTATACTCATGTTCTTGTTGCTGTTGATTATGTTACAAAGTGGATAGAAGCCATACCTACAAAAAGTGTCGATGGTAAGACCTCTTTAAAAATGCTTAAAGGTGTTATTTTTCCTAGGTTTGGTGTGCCTAGATATCTCATGACTGATGGAGGTTCTCATTTTATTCATGGTGGTTTTAGGAAGACCCTTGTTAAATATGATGTTAATCATAGAATTGCTTGAGCTTATCACCCTCAAACCAGTGGGCAAGTAGAACTTTCGAATAGATAAATTAAATCTATCTTGCAAAAGATTGTTAATAGATATAGAAAAAATGGGCTAAAAAGTTGAATGATGCTTTATGGGCTTATAGAAATTCTTATAAAAATCCTATGGAAATGTCTCCTTACAAAATGGTTTATAGTAAAGCTTATTGGGCAGTGAAAGAACTGAATAGAGATTTTAAACTTGCTGGTAAGAAAAGATTGCTTGACTTAAGTTCATTAGATGAGTGTAGAAGTGAAGCTTATGAAAATGCTAGACTCTTTAAAGAAAAATTAAAAAGATGGAATGATAGGAGAATTATCAAGAGCGAGTTCCATGTTGGTGAGAAATTTCTATTGTATAGGTCTCGTCACAAATTTTCTTAAGGAAAACTACTCTCAAAATGGGAAGAACCTTTTGTTATTGAGGAGGTGTATCATTCAGGTGCTATTAAAATTTATTCTTTGAGAGACAACACTACACAAGTGGTGAATGGTCAAAGGCTCAAACATTATATTTCTGGAGAGTCTTATGATGGAGATGTTGATATTATTCAAATGGTGACTCCGGAAGAATTTATTAGAGAGCAAACTCAGGAACCTGCAGAGTCCGTTTTTGAATAGGTAAAAGTGCTGAAAATAAAACGTTCGCGAAAAACTATTCTTTTTATATTTTTGTAGTTTTTATTCCATATGGAAGATAATGAGTCAAAATAGGGAAGGAAACGGAGCCCGGGTGGCCCACACCCCCAGTGGTGCGGGCCCCACCTAGCCACGCCACCAGGGGGTGTGACCACCCCGGAGCCTATCTCCGTCCCGCTTTTGTACATTACCTTCCTTATGTCGTAAAACTTTGTAATATATAATCACACGGACCCCCTGAGGTACATATATCGTGTTCTCGTCGTGTTTTTGTTTTGATCTGTTTCTGTCAGGAACTATTCTCAAGTTTAGAGGCACAATGGTCTCCGCCAACGACAAGGGAAGGAGCCCGTGGAAGATGATCTTCAAGACCCTAAGCATGAAGATGAGATCTTGGTTGAGGATGAAGAAGAATTTAAGGAAGACAAGCGCCCGCGCACCCGCGCCACCATTGAGAGCATTGGAGTGCTGGCAAACCCTATCAAGCTCAAGAGGACGGCATGGATGTCTACAGGAGGGAAAGTTTCGCGTCTTTGGTTGTTTCCATGGACACTTCACGCGCCAAGAACCCCTTCCATTCTCTGATACATGTGCAGCAATTCCAAAAGTTGCCCAAAGGGAAGTTGCCCTCTAGTTGGGATATGCCTTGTTCTAACCATGCAGGGACAGAATACTCTAAGGAGGAAGAGTGGGGAAAGAATCACAAGGACTAGGATTCTTGGTCCAACATGATCATGAACCGCATTGAGCATAATTCGGAGTTGATTCGTCCTCTAGCATTCGAGATTGAGGATTTGAGGAAGTTGATTGAAAATCTTAACGAGAGAACACCACCACCACCGAAGGAGTAATTTGTCATCAGGTTTTGGCATCCCCCACTACTAGGAAAACGGCTATAGGTAATTAGCACATCTGTGGCTCACATGGTTGAAGTGCCCCACGGCTAAAACTGGTGTGGCTCTCCTGTGGGCAGTGCCCTACTAGTAACTAGAACAACCGTGGAGCACATGACCATAGTGCGCCACAGATATGTGTGGGCCAGGGCCCTGTTGGCCGCACGCCAAACATCTGTAGCGCACACGGGTCAGGTGCGCTACGGATGTTAGTGCCAATTGTGTCGCACATTGTGGGGGTGCGCTACGCCCCCCTCTACTGTGAAACGGAAAGACACATCCGTGGCGCATTATGGCATGTGCGCCACGGATGTTACTACTCCCTGTGGCGCACTAGGGCATGTGCGCCACAGATGTTACTCTTCCCTGTGGCGCACTAGGGCCGTGTGCGCCACTGATGTGTCGATTTTTTTATAGCACTTTATGTGCACATGTGTGACCACATCCACCACCCCACACTTCACTTTCCCCTTCTTCTTCCTCCTAGATCAAGTCTGGATCTTCTCCTTCCCACCTCAATTTCTCCACCCATTCACCATTTTTAGCATGTAGAACTTGCCTTGGATGTTACATAAGTAATAGAGGAAGGTCTCCGGTCTCGCGTGCACCTCTTCTTTACATCTTTCTCGCGATCGGTCTCTCATCTCGGTAAGTTGTCCATGTAAGAATGTGTTCATGTGTATATGTATGATGTGCTCATATGTATGTAGATGATCGATGCTCATGATGTGTGTATGGAGAGGATCGATGGTCATATGTGTGTGTATATGGAGAGTATCGATGATGCTCATGCATGTGTGTATGGAGAGGATAATGATATGTTCATGTGTGTATGGATCGGTCTCTCTCTCTCTTGTGTTTGTATGTGAACAAGTTGCCATTTGTTTTGCCAAAATGTTGATTCATTTCCATTTTGGCAAGACTTTGGCATTTCGCAAAGGTCCTAATTTTAGGATAGGTCATGCCGAAATTTTCTATCGACCATTGCATGCATGCATTCATTATGTGGTTATAATAGACTTCAAATTGTACCGTGTACACCGTGTAGGCAAAAATGGTTCGCATAATGAGCGAAGGCATTGTGGATTGATTTTTGAAATGTGCGACGGCTGACATGATACGAAATAACAAGACATATATAAGATGTCCGTGCAGAAGATGTAAACTCAACTGGGTAATCGACCCAGATTCCGGGAATCTGCAGGCGCACATGCTCCGCCATGGTTTCATGGATGGATACACTTGTTGGATAAGCGATGACGTAGACGATGGAGACGGTGAAGGTTGCCAACATGACGATGATCATCATCACTTCGAGAACGGGCGAGATGATGAAGAATCTCCTAGAGATGGTGAAGGTGCGGAAGCAGACCAGGATGATGATGATCTAGATGCCGGAGGAGCAGACGACGATGGAACAACGTCAGGCTGGGTGCGGGACCCTTATGTGCAAGAGATGCTTCTCAAGCAGACGAGTAACGCCAGAGCTGCCGCTAGAGAGAAGCCAAGCTTGCGCAACTTGAGAAAGACGCGGTTACTCCATTGTATGAAGGATGCGGTCCCGATGATACCCGGTTGAATTTAACGCTCAAGGCTATGGAGATGAAGGCAAAACACAAATTGAGAGACGCAAGCTTCGACGATATGATGGCATTCGGGCATGATCGTCTCCCGGAGGGGAACACATGTCCAACTAGTATCGAGGATGCCAAGAAAATCGTCTGTCCTCTCGATCTACCGCACGTTAGATATCACGTATGCATCAACGATTGCATCATTTATCGAGGCGAGGACACGGAGAAAAACCACATGTCCGGTGTGCGGCGTGAGTCAATACAAGAAAGGGAAGAAAGAACCTCAAAAAGTGGTATGGTACTTTCCTATCACTCCACGTCTGCAGCGCTATTTCGCGGACCCTAAGGAAGCGAAGCTCATGCGATGGCATGCGGAAAGGAAGAAGCCAGGAGATGATGATGACCCCGAAAAGGATGAGCTGCTGACGCACCCTTCAGATGCTAGCCAGTGGAAAGGATTGTTCCCAGAATTCGGTGGAGATTCGAGGAACATCAGGCTTGGTGCGAGCACCGATGGACTCAATCCGTTCGGTAGCCAGAGCAGCACGCACAACACTTGGCCCGTGTTTGTATGGATGTACAACCTCCCTCCATGGTTGTGCATGAAGAAGAAGTACATACAAATGAGTATGCTAATTCAAGGGCCGAAACAACCTGGTACCGACATCAATCTGTATCTCGGGCTGTTGAAAGAGGAGCTAGCCACATTATGGGAATCTGGAGCCAATACTTACGACGCCGTCGCACAAGATTATTTCACTATGAGAGCCGCGTTGGTCACTACGGTGCAAGACTATCCAGGTTGCGGGTATATCTCGGGGCAGGTTATCCAAGGATTCTGCGCATGCGTTAGGTGCATGGATAACACAAGCTATCTCCAACTAGAGAAAGATCCAGGGTCATCGAAAACCGTGTTCATGGCGCACCGGAGGTGGCTCGGCAAGAATGATCCATGGAGAAAACGTGGAGACCTGTTCGATGGCAAATCAGAGACCCGAGGAATCCCAGAGCGTAGGAGCAGCGAAGAAGTGGAAGAGTTGCTAAAAAACTGGAAAGATTGTCCTAAGCCTGGAAAGAAGCGAAAGAGGCAGCAACAAGACAAGCCGCTGATGAAGGTATGGAAAACAAGGTCTGTTTTCTGGGAGTTGCCATACTGGAAGTTTCTCCGCACGCCTCATAGCCTCGACATCATGCATATCACGAAAAACGTGTGCGAGAGTCTGGTCGCCACCATAATCAACATGCCAGATAGGACGAAAGATGGTCCGAAAGTAAAGAACAACCTGATATGCTTGGGTATCCGGAAGGAGCTTCACGGAGGACGCACTACTCCTGATGATCAGGAAGATGACGATGACCATGAGTCGGAGACGACACACGGTCGTCGGAAGGGTAAAAAGTTCAAGAAGAACGAATATTACTGTCATCCTTCTTGCTTCACTCTAAGCCAGGATGAGATCAAACAGTTTTTCAAGTGCCTTCTAGGAGTCAAATTTCCTTACGGCTACGCGGGCAAGATAAGCAGATACCTAGACGAGGCGAAGCAGAGGTTCAGTGGCATGAAGTCTCACGACCGTGCCGTGCTAATGACGCAGGTACTTCCGGTCGCACTAAGAGGGATAATGGACGAGAACGTCCGTGAAACGTTATTTGGCCTATGCAAGTTTTTCGACGTCATCTGTAGGAAGTCGATTGGCGTGAATCAGCTCGGGAGGCTACAGGAGGAGATCGTGGTGATACTATGTGAGCTTGAGGTCTATTTCCCACCCGCATTCTTTGACATTATGGTGCATCTGCTGGTCCATGTCGTGGAGGACATCGTACAACTCAGGCTGATGTTCCTCCACAGCATGATGGCGTTCGAAAGGATGAATGTACACATCAAAGGATACGTTCGCAACAGGTCCCGTCCAGATGGAAGCTTAGCCAAGGGCTTTCTGGCCGAAGAGTGCATCTCTTTCTGCACGAATTATCTAGACATCGAGAACCCTATCGGTCTTCCCGTCAACAGGCACCTTGGCAAGCTCGACGGATCTGGTCACTCGAGAGGGTCGTCGCATACTGCATGCAGACTTCGATTTTCGACGTGCAGACTTTGATCGAGCAAACCTTGTCGCGCTACAGCATTTAGAACTGGTCGATCCTTGGGTACAGAAGCACAAAAGGTTAATCAAGAAGAAGTACAGTGACCGGGGCATATAGAGGACGCAGGGAGAAATAATCAAAGAGCACACCTCAGATTTCACGCGTTGGTTTAGGCAGACGCTCCTTGATAATCCCCCGCGATCGCATTCTTCTGACACGGAAAATATCATATTCAACTTGTCAAAGGGACCGATGCAAAACTTGGTGACCTATCAGGCGTATGATATCAATGGCTACACATTCTACACGGAGGAAAAGGACAACAAGTGTGATTATCAGAACTCAGGCGTAACATCGGAATTCTACACCGATGGAAAACGTGAAGGAAAGATTCTACGGAAGAATCTAGGAGATCTGGGAGCTCGACTACTGTGGAGAAAAGGTGCTGATGTTCCGTGTCAGATGCGCAAAGAGTGTCGAAAGAGAAGACTCGTATTTCACAACCATGGTTATACCCGAAGCAGCCAAATCCAAGGCCGCCGGTGCAAACATGGCCGCGAAAAATGAACCGTGGGTACTGGCTACCAAAGTGGACCAATGTTCTTTCATTACCGACCCGACAAAGCCTAGCCATGTTGTCGTGAGGAGAGGAAAAATAAACATCATCGGAATGGATGGAGTCGCCAACGAGCAAGACTTCGACCAGTACGGCGATCCAAAGATTGAAGATGATGACGACTATGATGCAACAACATACATCACAAGAAGAAAAAGGACAACCCTAACCAAAAAAGGTAGCCCGTTCGAAAGAAGAAACATTAAAGTGCCGGGGCTAAATTATTCAACCGCGACAAAGAAGGGAAAAAAGATTGTAAAATGCTAGCTCAAAAAATATTGTAAAACGCGTGGTCGAAAAAGATTGTAATATTCATGGACAAATTATTATGAAATTTAGTTCTACTTTGAATCATATTTGTAAAACCTTTATGACATATATTATCACTTTTGGGCATTTTTGGAATATTTAAAAGTATTTTAAAAACAAAACAAAACTTGTATGGCATATATCACCACTTTTGGGCATTTTTTGGAACATTTAAAAGTATTTTTAAAATAAAAATAAAAAAGTGGAGCACCAGGATTCGAACCTGGGTGCTCATAGTTTAGAATAGAGCTAAGGGGCAGAACCAGTGGGATAAGACAATACTAGTGGGGTGGCCGCCCTCTTATCTGATAGTCCAACCCACATAGGCGTAGCGCACCCTGGCCAAGTGCGCTACGGTTCCTTAGCGCACTTGGCCAGGGTGCGCTACGCCTATGTGGGTTGGACTAGTCAACCCCGTGTGCCACGTCCGCCTCTCTCATCCCCATCTCACAGACACCGCCACCGCCGCTGCTTTCTCTCGATCCGCCACCACGCCGCTACTTTCTTGATCCGCCACCGCCGCGCTGCGCTCTCGAAGAGGAGGAGGCCCGCGCCGCTGCCGATCCGTGGAGGAGGAGGAGGCCCACACCGCTTGTGGAGGAGGAGGATCTCGCGCCGCTCGAGGAGGTGGAGGTGGCCGTCGTCCGCCATCCGCCCGTCGTCTGCCGCCTGCGTCCGCCGAGGTGAGTGTCGCCTCCTCTCTCTCCTCTCCTCTCTCTCTCTCCTCTCCTCTCTCTCCCTCTGTATGGTGGTAGTTATATGGTCGAGCGAGTAGAATGATTTGATCCTTTTGTTAGGTTTGTTACTGTGATAGTTCATCAGTAAAAAATATTCACATTATTTCATCAGGGAACAAAGGTTCATATCTTCAAGATATTTTTTGGCATTGTTTCAATTTTTTAGAAGTTCAGATGTGGTTTCATGATCTAAACTGCTTCATATACCACTGTTTCCATGATTAAATTTGGTCACTGGAGCATGACATAACTCCATTTTCATGATGGAATGATGTATGAGCAGATCAGAACAGACACATAAATCAAACCATAGCCAAAGAAGGCTTAGTTTTCTCTTTGTTGTTCTCCTGCTTTATCAACAGAATAGGAAAGGCTTATATTGGTTACAAACTTTACTAAATAAACTGCAAAGGTAGAAACAATTGTGTACATGATCAGCATGCACAATTATATTAGTTTGTGAACCAGGAGGCACCACCAAATCTCATGGCGTTCTTGATGCTGAAGGTACATACTTTCAGCTTCAAGTAAATTGCTTGGCACATGAAACTCAATAATATAGAAGCAGAGCCAAAGATTTTCTAGTAAATTGCTTGGCACATGAAATTGCTTGGTACATACTATCCAATGATGATCTAGTACTCCATGTGAGTACAGAGCTGAGGATTTTCTATTTCCCCCTCTATTTTCTTTAAGATGCAATAGTAAGAATAGATGCAAGGACATGATCTTGGATGGATAACCTGTTGTGTTGGAGTTGTGGTTGATTTTGTGCCTATATTATTGATCACTACTTTGCCAACCCCATCCTCTCACCTCCTAACTTGATCCCTTGGATTTGCTGGTGCTCCTGGATGGCTTTCCCAAGCAACCAGAGTGCTGGTGAGAGTTTTATTGCTGAACCATGTGCTCTGGATTAGCTAGTAGTAATATTATTCCCATAAATCTAAATCATAACCACTCACTTATAAGTAAATAAACTCACAGTAGTGGTGAGAGTTTTAGTGCTGAACCATGTGCTCTGGATTAGCTAGTAGTTTTAGTGCTGAACCATCTTTAGGCAGTGGGTTTTGCTTGCTTATTTGCTTATTTGCTTTAGTGATGAAATGCTCCTGGTGATGAAATGCTAGATGAAACTGAAACAAGACAGTAGCGAGCTGTGTAATGTTGTTAAATGCTTATTTTCTTATTTGCTTTAGGGATGAAATGCTAACAAAAACAAGACAGTAGCTAGCTGTGTATACTATTTGCATTTTTACACACTTTATGCTTGCTGAAACCTGAAACTGCTAAGTCCAAACCTAAACTGCTAAGTCCAAACCTAAAACCTGAAACTGCTAAGTCCAAACCTGAAACCTGGCCATTTATTCTTGATGTACTGTTTGTGTGTTAGCCATTTATTCTATTTGCTCCATTTTTGCCTGAAACAGATTTATTGTGTGCTGGTTGTGCAGTTGTGCTGGCTATACTGGGCCATTTATGCTGGTTGTGCTGGCTATGATGGCCATTTATTGTGTGCTAGCTATGCTGGCCATATATATGCAGGTTCTTGTATGAAATGAGTCCCGATTTTTGCCGGAATGTTGATTAAGTTCCGTTTCGGCAGAAATGAGGCTGGATGTTCTAAGCGCATCAGCGCTGAAGGAGAACTCAGACCTCTGAATAAACAATTGACATTCTGCGAGGCGGCCCAGCGGCTAGAAGACAATGAAGAATACCATCCTTCGGAGAGTGAGTATGATGAGATGGAAGACGCGGAGGAAGAAGCCGAAGGAACGGCGGACGATGAAACCACTAATGGCGGCGAGGGCACAGGGAGTGGTAGCAATCCTCCTAAGAAGAAGAAGAAGAAGCTGAAGGACCGGCGCCCGAACACGTTCGGCACAGTCAGGGAGGAAATTACCGAAGTGAGCCCATCAGGGGTTCCTTTGGAGCCCGACCTTGTCGTCAAAGGGTACGGTGGGCAAGTGGCGGCGATCACACGGACAACCATCTCGATCAACACCGAGAATCTCCGGCATAAAGATAATGGCCACTTGCGCACACTCCTCTTCGAGAAGCTGCACGCAAGATACAAGTTCCCTGCTAAGTATTAGAACACAAATTATCATGGGAACGAAGTAAACAAATCCGCCCTCACAACGATGAGCACCTCCCTGGCCAGCTGGAGAACCCGGATAAAGAAGAAGATCTATAAAGAAGGCAAAAGTCTCGAGGAGATCCAGAAGATTGACCCGCAGATCACCGAAGATCAGTTCCGGGAGTTCAAGGAGAGGTGTGAATCAGAAAGAGCCCTGTCCAATAGTAATCAGGGAAAGGTGCTGCAGGCGATGAATATAGGTCATCACCATTTCGGATCTGGTGGATACAGAACCACGGAGGCCAAATGGAAAAAGGAGGACGAAGAGTATAGATCCAAGGGGATAGAAAACCCCTTTGCTAAATTCGAACGACGTATCGTGGCCTCGTACCTAAAAATAATCCTCGTGGCGAACAAGACAAAGGAATACATTCTCATGCCTTACTTTCCCGAGTAAGTCGTTATTCACTCGCCACCGTCGATTGGCTTTATTAGATCATCATCATTCTTTTTCCAACACATTCCATTTGAATTTTTTGCGCAGAGATGAACACTGCACGCTCATCTCCTTATCGCCGAAGCATTCCCACGCCACGTATTTCAACTCGGGGAGTCTTGAAAAGAAGAAAAACTACGATAAGATCAAGGAAGTTCTGGATGATGCTCTCACTGGCTTTGCCTCGACGGAAGGCACCACCTTCGTGCGTACGAAGTTCAAGTTCGGCAGGCACGTCGTCAACCACGTAACGGAGTTCCCCTGCGTGAAGCAGCCGGAAAACAGTAAGAAGGAAGCCTACTACGCACTCCATCACATGAGGGTGTTCCTACTTGACCAGCAGAATTTTACACTACCAGATCATCTCAAACAGTGGGCCGAAGCAAAGGCCAAGATCAATGATTCGGATATTAGACAAGAGATGTATCACATCCAGCAGCAGTTTGGGGCAATCATCTTTCGTGATGTCATGACTTCGGGGGGGGATCTTCTACGGAGGAAATATCCCGAATAACCGTGACATAGAAGATCGCCTAGAGATGCAGGGTGACTATAGGAAGTTCATGACGAGACAAGAAGGCTTGATGTTGGCCTAGTTGTAGTTACAAACTATAGATGACCTTTGTGTGTGTGTGGACAAGTGTACTTATCTTATTATGTTTATGAATCATCGGTTACTTATTTTGCTTATTATTATATATCAATCAATGCTTGGTTTTTTTGCTTACTCTTTGGTCCTTTGCTCACTTTGGTCCTTCTTTTTTTCCTTACTCTTTTTTCGAGAATAATGCCGATGATTGAAATGTCGTGGCACACTATATATGTGAATGTGCTACGATGGGATTGTGAGCCTTGTGATATGCACAAGTCCAGGTCTTGTGCATCCTACTTGGCTCACCGTCCCATCGTAGCATATTCCTGTGTCCAACGATCTATGCATATATATGAGGCATTCTTTTCGAGTTATTTTTGTCTTTTTCGAGAATAATGCCAATGATTGAAATGTCGTGGCACACTATATATGTGAATGTGCTACGATGGGATTGTAAGCCTTGTGCTATGCACAAGTCCAGGTGTTGTGCATCCTACTTGGCGTACGGTTCCATCGTAGCATATTCCTGTGTCCAACGACCTATGTATATCTATGAGGCATGCTTTTTGAGTTACTTTGGTCTTTTTCGAGAATAATGCCGATGATTGAAATGTCGTGGCACACTATATGTTAATGTGCTGTGATGGGATTGTTCGCCTTGTGCTATGCACAGGTCCAGGTGTTGTGCATCCTACTTGGCGAACATTTCCATCGTAGCATATTCGTATGTCAAACAACCTAGTTATATATGAGGCATGCTTTTTGAGTTTGGTCTTTTTGATTTAGGAGTACTTTCTATAAGTGTATCTCCATGTGCGACTTTAATTATATATGTTTTTTTCAATCACCGGTTAATTATTATTGTCAACTTATAGATGACGTGGTACGTCGTGTACAAGGGACGGGTTCCCGGAGTCTACGATGATTGGGAAGACTGCCGGAGATAGGTGCACCTTTTCAGAGGCAATAGCTACAAAGGGTACAACACTATGGCGGAGGCGGAAGCTAGATACACGCGCTATCTAGCGGGAGTTAGGACAAGGAACCGGATGAAAACCTACACCTTCGTCGCGGCGGTGATCATGCTTATCTTCTTTGGTTATTTATCCCGCGTTTGTGTCTAGCTAGTTTAGATGTCTAGGCGAGCTTCCGAGCTCTAACTTGTTCGATCGACACATTTATTCGCATGTCACCAACTACTACTTTGTAACATGATCGAAACAATGTAACTTATACTATGTATTCATGTATGAGACTTATCTATATGTATTTGTTTCAATCTTGTTTTTCATATTGTGTATTTATATATATAATTGTATATCTTGTATCTGTGTGTGTATATCTTCTGTAATATTGTATATAATCTGGCTCGGAAATTAAAAAAAACAAAAAATACATCTGTGGCGCACATGGTCTACCTTCTGTGGCGCACTACACCTAAAGCGCACTAAAGAATCTTAGTGGCACACTAGTTAGTGCGCCACAGGAGATCCTAGGGGTAGTGCACCTGCCCAAACATCTGTGGCGCACTAGCAGGTGCGCTACGCCTGTCTCTACACAACCGTGGTGCACTAGGCAGTGCGCCACGGCTGAGAGATAGCAGTAGCACAAGGCACGTGGCGCACTGCAAGTGCGCCACAGATGATGTTTTCAGGTGCGCCAATAAAGGACGTTTTCCTAGTAGTACCCTTGGTTTGTACCAAGCTTGGGGGAGTGCCGCGGTATCACATCATTATCTTTCATCTTTTTTACCTTTTTAGTTACCTTTTTAGTAGAGCCATATCATGAATATAAAAGTTATCATATAGGATGGTTTGCATTGTGGAAGTATCTCTCCTCTAGTTGGTTATCTATGTATCCCTTGGTGTGAATGCCTTTATGGAATATTAATGAGAAGTTTCATAATTTACTCTTTGCACATATTATCTTAGTTTGCAATCTCTATTATATGATTGATATTATTGATTAGTATTGGTATCTGTAACACCCTCAGAATCGGCCCTATGCAAGTTTCAGCGATTCCCGCCAAACCCGCATAGAAACGATTCAAAGGTGCCCACCAAGCACTTTCGTGCGGGTGGAAAACGAAGTAATAACATTACACAACAGTCCTCGATGGGACCCACAGGATAGATATATATACAACAGCGACTCATTGAGTCAATAATACATATATAATATACAAAGATCCAAATCACCTTGAAAATGATAGAGCGTCCGGCTACGGACAAGATGCAAATGGGGCTAAGAGCCCTGAAGAATAACCAATGGCGTCCATAACCCCGCCCAGGCCAAGCCGGAAGGGTAACCCTGATAACGACGTCGATCTCAAAACCTGCTCAAACAAAAGGGGTGCCGACAAAGGGTAAAGGAAAAGAGGAGCGTCAGTACTGAGGCCAGTACACGGCGAGGCTAGAATTCGGTGGTCCTCGCCTACATAGGTATGGTGGACTGAGCGGCAGCGGCAGCATGCACTAAACAACCTATAGAGACTCGATGCAACTGGCGGCTATCAGAGAGGGGTGAGAAAGACCTATTCGGAACCATCCTGATACTACCATCAAACAAACCCATCCTGGTGTTTCCCCCTCGAGACCAAACGAGGAAGTCAACCGAGTAACTCACACAGTTGGCAGTTTTATTTATTCAGTTATCGTTGCACCAATTGCTAGTCAGGTATAGCTGGTCATCCTGATAAAATAAGCAGTGGGCAGTTTTATTTATTCATTCCGTTGTAGTTGCGACACTTACTAGTCAAATACAATTGGCATGAGATATCCCAAAACCCAGCAGTTGTTGGTACTTTTATTTAGCCATTCCGTTGTAGTTGCAATACTTACTAGTCAGATACAATGGTCGCAAGCGACAACCCAAACAAGCTATTATTGGCAGTTTTATTTAGCCATTCCATTATAGTGAAGCTGATTACTAGTCATTATAAAGTCAAATTTATAGTACTACTTTAGTTATAGTTGTCTATGATCGAGATACTGTGCTCCAAGTCGTCCATAACCGCGGACACGTCTTTCAGAAAGTTTTATCCTGCAGGGGTGCACAAATAGCAACACACACTCGATCAACCTCGGAAAAACCAAATCAAAACCCAACGAGGCTTTCACGACAAAGCAATCACAGGATTCAGAAATATTTCCGGGGGCCACCCCATTGAGTACACCCGCAACGAAGTTAGCTGACTCCAAGATGGACTCAAGGTTTGTGGGGCCGGCTGTAAACGACTGGGAACCCAAAACTGGGCTTGTCGATACCGCGTAAACGGGTCACGATCCTAAACAGTACAGGTGCTCCTCACACAATCGTAAATAAAGCAGTAAGGCATGGCATAAGTACAGGATAGTAAATAAAACCTCAAACTAGTTTGTGGCCCCAAGAAATAAGAATGAATCAAGCTCTGGCTCAGGGGGGTCCCATAATCCTCCCGGATGTGGATAGCGCGAATATTCAAGGAACAGGTATCAAGCACTCGGGGTCCTACGGGACACAAGTGGACGGTTAACAACCAAATAACATCTATTTCCCACCTGTGCCTCTGCTTACCTACTTCAATTTTAGTTGTTAAACAGTAATTAAAGTTATGATCAACTCCATCAATAAACACACGTCAATACTCCAACAACTGTGGTACTTGGCGTCACGCGACAGCACTTGAGCAAGAGACTACGACGCGCAGGTCCAACTATCTACCAATCAACAGGTAATAGGATGTGTCCAAGGCAATATAAGGCTGCAAGGGATATCACGGGTACGAGAACTAGAGCAACGCATCACAGATAGCAATAGATCAACAGGAGGGAAATAAATACTATAAAAGTAAGATAGGTAGAAAGGGGAAGATGCTCGCCTGAAAAACATTGCCGAAGGTTCAACCGAAGATCGGGTCGACACTCGCATCAACTCAACGGCCTTATCCGCGAAGAAGCAAAACACTAGAATAAACACCGGATGCAATATTTAATACTACGGCAAAAGATCGGGCATGATGCATGTATGATGCATGACATGGCAAAGATGCGATGCAATTAGGCAATATTAAGCGGAAACCGGGGTCCCGACAATTAATTAAATGGTTCATGTTTTTTAGATACCCCACAATTTAAATGTTGTTTTAACATGGCAAAAGACAGCACCGGTTCGCTACACAAATTTAAATGAGGCCAATATAGGACTAGATTTGCCCGCATATGGACCCCATATTTAATTATGAAGCGAATCGGCATAAGGCCCCCAAACCACATGATATGATGCGAGCATGACAATTTAATATTCAACAGTTATAAAATATCATATTATAAAAATAGGGTCTTAGAAAGGGGTCACACATTAGGGTTCGGCGAAATTGGGCTCCGAGGGGTTCGGGGTCGGTCTCAGGGTCTGGATCTGGGATTCGGTCTCGGCGGGATCGTTCTCGGATAACGGAGTAGATCTTGGCGTTCTGCGAAGGACTTGGGTCGGTGTCGGGGCGCGTCGGATTCGTTCTGGTCGGTGCCGATCTTGTCATCGTGAAGATCTTGTCGGGTCGTCGGTCCTGTCGTTCGGGATGCAGAACTTGACGTCCTTCGGTCCCATGTCGACGGCCTTGGTGTCCTCGTTGGAGAACTCGGTGTATCCGTGTCGTGGTTCTTGTCGGGGTTCTCGGCTTCGGGCGCCAGGATCGGGCTTCGGATTCCGGGACCGGCGCGAGGTCTCGGCCATCAGATCCTTGGAGGAGGTCATGACGGTTCCATCCAACCCATGAAGGAGATCTTGTCGCTTGGTATCCGTGTAGGAGACCTCGAGGTCGATGGTGACCTTGTTTGGTACCGGGGTTTTTTCGGAGATCTTGGCGACAAAAAGATTCGATGCACTCGTGTACAGGGTCGGTGTTGTGTCTCTGAGGACGACCAAAACCAGCTTCATCAGTGTCACACAGATTCTCCGGGTTCAACATACGAGGTGTACATGAGCAGCTCCATCCATCAACACCCAACGTGCACCACATATATCGCTGGACACCAACACGGAGGTACGGTCCCAGGAGGCAGCGCACGGAGTGAGCTTGGCGATGGGGCGCTTGAGCAAAGCAATCAGAGGCCGCCGGAGCTTGGTACGGAGGGAGCCCATGGCTCGCAGACGCGGGAAGGAGGAGGGAAGCACCAGCAGCAAGCGCGACGTGTTGGACAGCGGACAGAGGTGAGCCGGGCGATGGTGGGGTCGGTGACGAGGGGCACGGGGCCGGCCGAAGGTGGGTGCAGGAGGGGTGGCGCATCGAGTAGAGAGAGGCGGCGCTTGGGTAAGGCGGGGCGAGCTCGGCAGAGGAGGCGAGGGCGTGACGCCGGAGGCGGCAGGAGGAGGAAGGCGCGGAGGGTCGCGCGCGGGGAGGTGCTCGGGCGCAGGCTCCCCGGACGGCGGCAGAGGCCGAGGAGGTGGCGGGAAGAGCGGACGGAGGAGGCCATAGAGCGCGGCCGACGGGAGGTCGAGGGCGGAGGGAGGCACCGGCGGGGTGGAGGCGGGGGGCCGAGAGGCAGGCGCCGGGAGGCGGGCTCTGGCGGCGGCAGCGGGCTCATGGAGGAAGAGGAAGGAGCGAGGCGAGCTTGGCGAGAGGAGGTGCAAGGAGAGGAGAGGGAGGGCCGGCGAGGCTAGATGCGGCCGAGAGGGGCACCGAAGGCGGTGGCCGGAGGACGGGTGGGGCGACCGGTGGAGCTCGAAGGGAGGCGGTCGGTGGCGGTTGCTGCGGGACAGGGAAGGAGAGAGGCGGGAGTTCAAGGCGAGGTTGGGGATGGAGGCGGCGGGAGAGAGGACAGGTGGTGGGGTGGTGTGCTTGTGTGGGGTGAGAGAGAGGGGTGGGTGCGGTGTGTGTTGTGTGCGTGTGGGGTGGGGCCGGGCTGGCAGAGGGAGTAGGGAGTGGGGGTGAGAGAGGGGATTTCTGGTGAGGTGGCAGGTGGCTATTGGTGGGGTTTTGGGGAGAGGTGAGGTGGCGACATAGGATAGGTTGGGGTGAGGTGGAGGGGTTTGGGTAGATTAGATTGGGGTAGAAAAGGATTTAGGGTATTGTAGGTAGTCTGGTCAGATTGGGCCTCTGGCCTGACCAGTCGGATTGCCTCTCCGGACAAAATATTTTATTGTTTTAATTTTATTTGTATAACATTTTTGTAAATACTTTTTAGACAAATAAAAGATCTGAATAGACCGATGATTTAATTTGAAATAAAGATGGGGGTTATTTAGAAAACAAAACTAGGCGTTTCGAAATAGTTTCAGACAAACAATGCATGATGATGACGATGCAATGCACAAAAACAACGCAATTTTCTAGTAGTGGTTTTTGCGGGATGCCACAATTCGACACCACTAACAATGGATCTCGCCCTCGAGATCCGCCTCATGGTACCGGGAAGAAAGGTCGGTGATCTGCATCTTCTCGCTTCGTGTAGATCCTCGCGACACCACTAACAAGAGGTCGTTGTCCGTGATCGTCGAGGGAACACTCCGGGAACAAAAGGTCGAAGGTAGAGGTATCAACAAATAAAGCCACCTCTAGCTTCCGTGGACGGAGTAAAATTGCTGGATCCACTGATTCGATGTACAAGAGCGAATGATAAGAGTAGTCGGATGGTGATCAGTCCATCGCGCACCCAAACCATTACTCTGCACACGAATAGGCGGATTATGCAACCAACTCTCGGAATTTAGATTGTAGATCTCGACAAGCGAGGTTCGGAAACAAAGGAGTGATGCAGACTCTGCATAGGATCTGGCGTAGATGATGTCGTCGCGTCGGAAAACACTGGAAGGCACAAACAAGGAACAAAGAACGGTACCACAGTAGACGGATTCCTCAGATAGCATGAACACCGGATGGTAGAACACCGTTATCAAAGGAGGAAGCGAAACCCTGAAGGTATGATGGAACCCAACCACGAGAAATCCTGGACTCGAAGAGAGAGAAGAGAGCGGATTCAAAACACGCAGATGTGAGAGGAAAGCGGAGAGGGTAAGGAATAAAATCAGACCTAATCGAACTATCCAACCGATTTTGCAAAATAGTTTTGACACTCTACTTGACGTTAGCTAGGTTATCCTACAAAGTGGACTTGTGGGGTATCATCGCTGAGCTCGATACCACTCTGTAACACCCTCGAATTGGCCCTATGCAAGTTTCAGCGATTCCGCCAAACCCGCATAGAAAGCGATTCAAAGGTGCCCACCAGCACTTTAAATGCGGGTGGAAAACGAAGTAATAACATTACACAACAGTCCTCGATGGGACCCACAGGACAGATATATATACAACAGCGACTCATTGAGTCAAGAATACAGATATAATATACAAAGATCCAAATCACCTTGAAAATGATAGAGCGTCCAGCTACGGACAAGATGCAAATGGGGCTAAGATCCCTGAAGAATAACCAATGGTGTCCATAACCCCGCCCAGGCCAAGCCGGAAGGGTAACCCTGCTAATGACGTCGATCTCAAAACCTGCTCAAACAAAAGGGGTGCCGACAAAGGGCAAAGGAAAAGAGGAGCGTCGATCGAGGCCAAGACAGCGAGGCTAGAATTCGGCGGTCCTCGCCTACATAGGTATGGTGGACTGAGCGGCAGCGGCAGCGGCAGCATGCACTAAACAACCTATAGAGACTCGATGCAACTGGCGGCTATCAGAGAGGGGTGAGAAAGACCTATTCGGAACCATCCTAATACTACCATCAAACAAACCCATCCTGGTGTTTCCCCCTCGAGACCAAACGAGGAAGTCAACCGAGGAACTCACACAGTTGGCAGTTTTATTTATTCAGTTATCGTTGCACCAATTGCTAGTCAGGTATAGCTGGTCATCCTGATAAAATAAGCAGTGGGAAGTTTTATTTATTCATTCCGTTGTAGTTGCGACACTTACTAGTCAAATACAATTGGCATGAGATATCCCAAAACCCAGCAGTTGTTGGTACTTTTATTTATCCATTCCGTTGTAGTTGCAATACTTACTATTCAGATACAATGGTCGCAAGCGACAACCCAAACAAGCTATTGTTGGCAGTTTTATTTATCCATTCCATTATAGTGAAGCTGATTACTAGTCATTATAAAGTCAAATTTATAGTACTACTTTAGTTATAGTTGTCTATGATCGAGATATTGTGCTCCAAGTCGTCCATAACCGCGGTCACGTCTTTCAGAAAGTTTTACCCTTCAGGGGTGCACAAATAGCAACACACACTCGATCAACCTCGGAAAAACCAAATCAAAACCCAACGAGGCTTTCACGACAACGCAATCACAGGATTCAGAAATATTTCCGGGGGCCACCCCGTTGAGTACACCATAGCGGTTAGCCGACTCGAGACGGACTCAAGGTTTGTGGGGCCGGCTGTAAACGACTGGGAACCCAAAACTGGGCTTGTCGATACCGCGTAAACGGGTCACGATCCTAAACAGTATAGGTGCTCCTCGCACAATCGTAAATAAAGCAGTAAGGCATGGCATAAGTACAGGATAGTAAATAAAACCTCAAACTAGTTTGTGGCCCCAAGAAATAAGAATGAATCAAGCTCTGGCTCAGGGGGTCCCATAATCCTCCCGGATGTGGATAGCGCGAATATTCAAGGAACAGGTATCAAGCACTTGGGGTCCTACGGGACACAAGTGGACGGTTAACAACCAAATAACATCTATTGCCCACCTGTGCCTCTGCTTACCTACTTCAATTTTAGTTGTTAAACAGTAATTAAAGTTATGATCAACTCCATCAATAAACACACGGCAATACTCCAACAACTGTGGTACTTGGCGTCACGCGACAGCACTTGAGCAAGCGACTACGACGCGCAGGTCCAACTATCTACCAATCAACAGGTAATAGGATGTGTCCAAGGCAATATAAGGCTGCAAGGGATATCAAGGGTACGAGAACTAGAGGAACGCATCATAGATAGCAATAGATCAACAGGAGGGAAATAAATACTATAAAAGTAAGATAGGTAGAACGGGGAAGATGCTCGCCTGAAAAACATTGCCGAAGGTTCAACCGAAGATCGGGTCGACACTCGCATCAACTCAACGGCCTTATCCGCGAAGAAGCAAAACACTAGAATAAACACCGGATGCAATATTTAATACTACGGCAAAAGATCGGGCATGATGCATGACATGGAAAAGATGTGATGCAATTAGGCAATATTAAGAGGAAACCGGGGTCCCGAAAATTAATTAAATGGTTCATGTTGTTTAGATACCCCACAATTTAAATGTTGTTTTAACATGGCAAAAGACAGCACCGGTTCGCTACACAAATTTAAATGAGGCCAATATAGGACTAGATTTGCCCGCATATGGACCCCATATTTAATTATGAAGTGAATCGGCATAAGGCCCCCAAACCACATGATATGATGCGAGCATGACAATTTAATATGCAACAGTTATAAAATATCATATTATAAAAATAGGGTCTTAGAAAGGGGTCACACATTAGGGTTCGGTGAAATTGGGCTCCGAGGGGTTCGGGGTCGGTCTCAGGGTCTGGATCTGGGGTTCGGTCTCGGCGGGATCGTTCTCGGATAACGGAGTAGATCTTGGCGTTCTGCGAAGAAGGACTTGGGTCGGTGTCGGGGCGCGTCGGATTCGTTCTGGTCGGTGCCGATCTTGTCGTCGCGAAGATCTTGTCGGGTCGTCGGTCTTGTCGTTCGGGATGCAGAACTTGACGTCCTTCGGTCCCATGTCGACGGCCTTGGTGAACTCGTTGGAGAACTCGGTGTATCCGTGCCGTGGTTCTTGTCGGGGTTCTCGGCTTCGGGCGCCAGGATCGGGCTTCGGATTCTGGGACCAGCGCGAGGTCTCGGCCATCAGATCCTTGGAGGAGGTCATGACGGTTCCATCCAACCCATGAAGGAGATCTTGTCGCTTGGTATCCGTGTAGGAGAACTCGAGGTCGATGGTGAACTTGTTTGGTACCGGGGTTTTTTCGGAGATCTTGGCGAAAAAAAGGATTCGATGCACTCGTGTACATGGTCGGTGTTGTGTCTCTGAGGACGACCAAAACCAGCTTCATCAGTGTCACACAGATTCTCCGGGTTCAACATACGAGGTGTACATGAGCAGCTCCATCCATCAACACCCAACGTGCACCACATATTTCGCTGGACACCAACACGGAGGTACGGTCCCAGGAGGCAGCGCACGGAGTGAGCTTGGCGATGGGGCGCTTGAGCAAAGCAATCAGAGGCCGCCGGAGCTTGGTACGGAGGGAGCCCATGGATCGCAGACACGGGAAGGAGGAGGGAAGCACCAGCAGCAAGCGCGACGTGTTGGACAGCGGACGGAGGCGAGCCGGGCGATGGTGGGGTCGGTGACGAGGGGCACGGGGCCGGCCGAAGGTGGGTGCAGTCGGGGCGGCGCATCGAGCAGAGAGAGGCGGCGCTTGGGTAAGGCGGGGCGCGGAGCTCGGAGCCGGGAGGAGGCGAGGGGCGACGCGGCCGGAGGCGGCGGTAGGAGGAGGAAGGCGCTCGGAGGTGCCAGAGTGCAGGCGCGGTTCCTGGCGACGGGGGGGCCAGAGGCCAGGGGGGGGGGCGGCCGGGGAAGAGCGGACGGCGGAGGGAGGCCATAGAGGCGTGTCCGACGGGGAGGTCGAGGCGGGAGGCGGAGGGCCAGGTGGCGCAGGAGAGGCCTTGGGCGGGCGGAGGCGGCAGCTGTGGGCTCATGAGGAAGAGGGAGGAGCGAGGCGAGCTTGGCCGGCGAGAGGAGGGTGCGGCGCAGAGGAGAGGAGAGGGAGGGCCGGCGAGGCTAGATGCGGCCGAGAGGGGCACCGAAGGCGGTGGCCGGAGGACGGGTGGGGGCGCGCCGGCGGTGGAGCTCGAAGGGAGGCGGTCGGTGGCGGCGGTTGCTGCGGGACAGGGAAGGAGAGAGGCGGGGAGTGCGGCGCGAGGTTGGGGATGGAGGCGAGCGGGGAGAGAGAGGACAGGTGGTGGGGCCGGGTGGGTGCGCGCGTGCCAGGGGGTGAGAGAGAGGGGTGGGTGCGGTGTGTGTTGTGTGCGTGTGGGGTGGGGCCGGGCTGGCAGAGGGAGTAGGGAGTGGGGGTGAGAGAGGGGATTTCTGTTGAGGTGGCAGGTGGCTATTGGTGGGGTTTTGGGGAGAGGTGAGGTGGTGACATAGGATAGGTTGGGGTGAGGTGGAGGGGTTTGGGTAGATTAGATTGGGGTAGAAAACGATTTAGGGTGGACCGGATTGTAGGTAGTCTGGTCCGATTGGGCCTCTGGCCTGACCGGTCGGACTGCCTCTCCGGACAAAATATTTTATTGTTTTATTTTATTTGTAAAACATTTTTGTAAATACTTTTTAGACAAATAAAAGATCTGAACAGACCGATGATTTAATTTGAAATAAAGACGGGGGTTATTTAGAAAACAAAACTAGGCGTTTCGAAATAGTTTCAGACAAACAATGCATGATGATGACGATGCAATGCACAAAAACAACGCGATTTTCTAGTAGTGGTTTTTGCGGGATGCCACAATTCGACACCACTAACAATGGATCTCGCCCTCGAGATCCGCCTCATGGTACCGGGAAGAAAGGTCGGTGATCTGCATCTTCTCGCTTCGTGTAGATCCTCGCGACACCACTAACAAGAGGTCGTTGTCCGTGATCGTCGAGGGAACACTCCGGAACAAAAGGTCCAAGGTAGAGGTATCAACAAATAAAGCCACCTCTAACTTCCGTGGACGGAGTAAAACTGCTGGATCCACTGATTCGATGTACAAAAGCGAATGATAAGAGTAGTCGGATGGTGATCAGTCCATCGCAAGACCCAAACCATTACTCTGCACACGAATAGGCGGATTATGCAACCAACTCTCGGAATTCAGATTGTAGATCTCGACAAGCGAGGTTCGGAAACAAAGGAGTGATGCAGACTCTGCATCGGATCTGGCGTAGATGATGTCGTCGTGTCGGAAAACACCGGAAGGCACAAACAAGGAACAAAGAATGGTACCACAGTAGACGGATTCCTCAGACAGCATGAACACCGGATGGTAGAACACCGTTATCAAAGGAGGAAGCGAAACCCTGAAGGTATGATGGAACCCAACCACGAGAAATCCTGGACTCGGAGAGAGAGAAGAGAGCGGATTCAAAACACGCAGAGGTGAGAGGCAAGCAGCAGAGGGGTAAGGAGTAAAATCAGACCTAATCAGAACTATCCAACCGATTTTGCAAAAATAGTTTTGACACTCTACTTTGGCCGTTAGCTAGGTTATCGTACAGGCTGGACTTGTGGGGTATCGTAACTGCTGAGCTCTGATACCACTCTGTAACACCCTCAGAATCGGCCCTATGCAAGTTTCAGCGATTCCCGCCAAACCCGCATAGAAACGATTCAAAGGTGCCCACCAGGAACTTTCGTGCGGGTGGAAAACGAATTAATAACATTACATAACAGTCCTCGATGGGACCCACAGGACAGATATATATATACAACAGCGACTCATTGAGTCAAGAATACAGATATAATATACAAAGATCCAAATCACCTTGAAAATGATAGAGCGTCCGGCTACGGACAAGATGCAAATGGGGCTAAGAGCCCTGAAGAATAACCATTGGCGTCCATAACCCCGCCCAGGCCAAGCCGGAAGGGTAACCCTGCTAACGACGTCGATCTCAAAACCTGCTCAAACAAAAGGGGTGCCGACAAAGGGCAAAGGAAAAGAGGAGCGTCGATCGAGGCGATGCAGCGAGGCTAGAATTCGGGTCCTCGCCTACATAGGTATGGTGGATGGCGGCGGCAAAGATGCACTAAACAACCTATAGAGACTCGATGCAACTGGCAGCTATCAGAGAGGGGTGAGAAAGACCTATTCGGAACCATCCTGATACTACCATCAAACAAACCCATCCTGGTGTTTCCCCCTCGAGACCAAACGAGGAAGTCAACAGAGGAACTCACACAGTTGGCAGTTTTATTTATTCAGTTATCGTTGCACCAATTACTAGTCAGGAATAGCTGGTCGTCCTGATAAAATAAGCAGTGGGCAGTTTTATTTATTCATTCCGTTGTAGTTGCGACACTTACTAGTCAAATACAATTGGCATGAGATATCCCAAAACCCAGCAGTTGTTGGTACTTTATTTAGCCATTCTGTTGTAGTTGCAATACTTAGTAGTCAGATACAATGGTCGCAAGCGACAACCCAAACATGCTATTGTTGGCAGTTTTATTTAGCCATTCCATTATAGTGAAGCTTATTACTAGTCATTATAAAGTCAAATTTATAGTACTACTTTAGTTATAGTTGTCTATGATCGAGATACTGTGCTCCAAGTCGTCCATAACCGCGGACACGGCTTTCAGAAAGTTTTACCCTGCAGGGGTGCACAAATAGCAACACACACTCGATCAACCTCGGAAAAACCAAATCAAAACCCAACGAGGCTTTCACGACAAAGCAATCACAGGATACAAAAATATTTCCGGGGGCCACCCCGTTGAGTACACCCGCAACGAAGTTAGCTGACTCCGAGACGGACTCAAGGTTTGTGGGGCCGGCTGTAAACGACTGGGACCCCAAAACTGGGCTTGTCGATACCGCGTAAACGGGTCACGATCCTAAACAGTACAGGTGCTCCTCGCACAATCATAAATAAAGCAGTAAGGCATGGCATAAGTACAGGATAGTAAATAAAACCTCAAACTAGTTTGTGGCCCCAAGAAATAAGAATGAATCAAGCTCTGGCTCAGGGGGGTCCCATAATCCTCCCGGATGTGGATAGCGCGAATATTCAAGGAACATGTAGCAAGAACTTGGGGTCCTACGGGACACAAGTGGACGTTTAACAACCAAATAACATCTATTTCCCACCTGTGCCTCTTCTTACCTACTTCAATTTTAGTTGTTAAACAATAATTAAAGTTATGATCAACTCCATCAATAAACACACGGCAATACTCCAACAACTGTGGTACTTGGCGTCACACGACAGCACTTGAGAAAGCGACTACGACGCGCAGGTCCAACTATCTACCAATCAACAGGTAATAGGATGTGTCCAAGGCAATATAAGGCTGCAAGGGATATCACGGGTACGAGAACTAGAGCAACGCATCACAGATAGCAATAGATCAACAGGAGGGAAATAAATACTATAAAAGTAATATAGGTAGAAAGGGGAAGATGCTCGCCTGAAAAACATTGCCGAAGGTTCAACTGAAGATCGGGTCGACACTCGCATCAACTCAACGGCCTTATCCGCGAAGAAGCAAAACACTAGAATACACACCGGATGCAATATTTAATACTACGGCAAAAGATCGGGCATGATGCATGTATGATGCATGACATGGCAAAGATGCGATGCAATTAGACAATATTAAGCGGAAACCGGGGTCCCGACAATTAATTAAATGGTTCATGTTGTTTAGATACCCCACAATTTAAATGTTGTTTTAACATGGCAAAAGACAGCACCGGTTCGCTACACAAATTTAAATGAGGCCAATATAAGACTAGATTTGCCCGCATATGGACCCCATATTTAATTATGAAGTGAATCGGCATAAGGCCCCCAAACCACATGATATGATGCGAGCATGACAATTTAATATGCAACAGTTATAAAATATCATATTATAAAAATAGGGTCTTAGAAAGGGGTCACACATTAGGGTTCGGCGAAATTGGGCTCCGAGGGGTTCGGGGTCGGTCTCAGGGTCTGGATCTGGGGTTCGGTCTCGGCGGGATCGTTCTCGGAAAACGGAGTAGATCTTCGCGTTCTGCGAAGAAGGACTTGGGTCGGTGTCGGGGCGCGTCGGATTCATTCTGGTCGGTGCCGATCTTGTCGTCGCGAAGATCTTGTCGGGTCGTCGGTCTTGTCGTTCGGGATGCAGAACTTGACGTCCTTCGGTCCCATGTCGACGGCCTTGGTGTCCTCGTTGGAGAACTCGGTGTATCCGTGTCGTGGTTCTTGTCGGGGTTCTCGGCTTCGGGCGCCAGGATCGGGCTTCGGATTCCGGGACCGGCGCGAGGTCTCGGCCATCAGATCCTTGGAGGAGGTCATGGCGATTCCATCCAACGCATGAAGGAGATCTTGTCGCTTGGTATCCGTGTAGGAGAACTCGAGATCGATGGCGAACTTGTTTGGTACCGGGGTTTTTTTGGATATCTTGGCGACAAAAAGGATTCGATGCACTCGTGTACAGGGTCGTTGTTGTGTCTCTGAGGACGACCAAAACCAGCTTCATCAGTGTCACACAGATTATCCGGGTTCAACATACGAGGTGTACATGAGCAGATCCATCCATCAACACCCAACGTGCACCACATATATCGCTGGACACCAACACAGAGGTACGGTCCCAGGAGGCAGCGCACGGAGTGAGCTTGGCGATGGGGCGCTTGAGCAAAGCAAGCAGAGGCCGCCGGAGCTTGGTACGGAGGGAGCCCATGGCTCGCAGACGCGGGAAGGAGGAGGGAAGCACCAGCAGCAAGCGCGGCGTGTTGGACAGCAGACGGAGGCGAGCCGGGCGATGGTGGGGTCGGTGACGAGGGGCACGGGGCCGGCCGAAGGTGGGTGCAGGCGGGGCGGCGCATCGAGCAGAGAGAGGCGGCGCTTGGGGAAGGCGGGGCGCGGAGCTCGGAGCCGGGAGGAGGCGAGGGGCGACGCGGCCGGAGGCGGCGGTAGGAGGAGGAAGGCGCCGGAGGGGTCGCGGCGGCGGGAGGTGCTCGGGCGACGAGCGCGGTTCTGGCGACGGAGGCAGAGGAGGTGGCGAGGAAGAGCGGGCGGAGGGCCATAGAGGCGTGTCCCACGGGAGGTCGAGCGGACACAGGCGGAGAGGCCATGGCGAGGCGGGTGGAGGCAGCGGCGCGAGAGGAGGCGCGCGGAGGCGGCTCTGGCGGCAGCAGGGCTCATGTGGAGGAAGAGGGAGGAGCGAGGCGAGCTTGGCCGGCGAGAGGAGGGTGCGGCGCAGAGGAGAGGAGAGGGAGGGCCGGCGAGGCTAGATGCGGCCGAGAGGGGCACCGAAGGTGGTGGCCGGAGGACGGGTGAAGCGCGCCAAGGTGGAGCTCAAGGGAGGTGGTGGCGGTTCTTTGGACAGGGAAGGAGAGAGGCGGGGAGTGCGGCGCGAGGTTGGGGATCGAGGCGAGCGGGGAGAGAGAGGACAGGTGGTGGGGCCGGGTGGAGTGCTGTGGGGTGAGAGAGAGGGGTGGGTGCGGTGTGTGTGGGTGTGGTCGGGGTGGGGCCGGGCTGGCAGAGGGAGTGGGGAGTGGGGGTGAGAGAGGGGATTTCTGGTGAGGTGGCAGGTGGCTATTGGTGGGGTTTTGGGGAGAGGTGAGGTGGCGACATAGGATAGGTTGGGGTGAGGTGGAGGGGTTTGGGTAGATTAGATTGGGGTAGAAAAGGATTTAGGGTGGACCGGATTGTAGGTAGTCTGGTCCGATTGGGCCTCTGGCCTGACCGGTCGGACCGCCTCTCCGGACAAAATATTTTATTGTTTTAATTTTATTTGTAAAACATTTTTGTAAATACTTTTTAGACAAATAAAAGATCTGAACAGACCGATGATTTAATTTGAAATAAAGACGGGGGTTATTTAGAAAACAAAACTAGGCGTTTCGAAATAGTTTCAGACAAACAATGCATGATATTGACGATGCAATGCACAAAAACAACGCGATTTTCTAGTAGTGGTTTTTGCGGGATGCCACAGTATTGGTTTGGGAGCATCAACTAAATTTAAATTGGTTTTGGCAAACCTAGCTCTGGTCAGTAGCAACACTTTTTGAGGTTTGAAAGGAAAATAGAAAAGCACTTACAGGTATTTTATATTATTTTCTTTCTTGATTGATTGGCTCATAAGCTTAGTATTCTTTATTTAAGATCTTTTGTGTTTTCAAGGATGATTGCATGTTTGATTTTATCACTTGTATGTTTTCTTGTTTCCTTCAACTCTTATTCTTGCTACCCCGCCTTGCTAGCCAAAATCCTGTACTAAGAGGGAATGCTTCTCATGCATCCAATCCTTGAACTGAAACCTATGCCATTTGTGTCCATCATATCTACCTATTAGCATTATTGCTATTCCAAGTAAATTCTCGAGTTTCATCTGCTTTCAAATTAAAAAATCTTTTGTTATGTGAAAACTAGTTAGTAAAGCTCTCACGAACTTGATGGCACACCTTATTTTCCTGCCGTTAATAAACATCAATCATTGTGTCATCTATGTTGTATATGCTTGCACTTAAAATTTTGGAATTAGCAGAACCATGCTATATAAACATCAACCATTGTGTCATCATGGGGAACGCTTTAAACACCTATAAATATCTACCCTGTTGATATCATGATCTTTTGTTTGCGGATGTCGGTGGTGTGAAATAAAAGGGGAGCTTGTAAGTCCATGGAGTTATATATATGTGTTAGAGAAACGCCTGGGAGGATAGCCTAAGACATGCCTAATCATGGTGGAAACTTGCAGCATCACCATAGTGAGCAATCTATGAAGCATCCTCAGAAAAAATATATAGAAAAAAAATATATGCACCATCTCATGGTAAATAAAAGGATCGCTTAGATTCTCACTATCTGTTGCCTTGTCATTTTGATATGGGATAGCTCCAGTGTCATGGGGAAAGGGGTACCCCGTTGGTGGTTCTCTATGATACACATATACTTATAATGACAAGAACTTACCGTTAACTAAAGTTGAGTAGCATGAGGAACTTCCCTCGTACTCAAGGGACATGAGATTGCCAACATATGATTTGTCAAGCATATACTCCATTTTTGTTCACTTTAACCTTAATCGCCTCAAGATGCTTATGGTAGGGGCAATGAGAGCTCAAATCTAGTAAGTACCATAATTTTTGGAAGCTCTTTATGAAACTTGAAATCCTGGCTTCCCTCTGCGAAGGGTCTATCTTTTACTTCTAAGTGGAGTTAGTAAACCTATTCTTTTCTATCTCCAGCAATCATTTGAGTTGTTGTGTTTCAATCATTCATATGATGATTTATTCAATCATGTTTCTTATCTTCCTTGTTTTGCAGATTTCTCATATCTGAATGAATATTACTTTGAAAGCTATCATTGTGGAAAGCTGTAAGATCCCTCCCTTTATAAAGGTAAGGATCCCTGTGATTGCAATGCTAGTCCCTGGATCAATAGCTAGCATCCACAGTTAAGATGTAATATCAAGAAACAATGGTCATAATACAACTTTATAACCAGGAATAAAATAATTTATTACATCTTACATAGCTCATTTGGCTATTACATTACTATGCAGCAGAATATAACAATAGCATGGGGTTCTTCATCTTCAAAGTGCCACAGGGAAACATGTTGGTTGTAGATTTGTAATCCTATTACAACACACTTCACTAATTTCAAACAAACCTGCAACATAACAAGTTAAAACCACAAGGGTCAATACATTTGAATTGTATTGGCAAGTGATACTATGGTAGTATAGTGGAGTCTATCATCTATATCCATTTGGCTAAGTGGAGCTTAGGCTTGCTTTGCTCAAAATAGATTTTCCTTATCATTTGAAAACACTAAGTTTTTGCTTGACAAAAACACCCAAGGCATCTCCCAATAGAAATTGGTGATCCTTCAACCCTTGTTCAACCACAAGATTTTAACTTAGAAATTGGGATGAGGACATTCTTGATAGCTTCCATGTCGTGATGCTCAAATTGTCCTTTACCAGGGACATGGCTAAGTACTTAGATTCTTCCATCTGCAGAGGTCGTGCACTTTCCCACAAGACTTGATTTTCACCAAGACAGGACCTTTCAGAAGACTTCCCTTAGACCAAATGGACGCGCTCCAACCTATCATCCCACTACCACCAACTGTCCAAATGGCTAAATTATTGCAACCTATATGATCCAGGCAGAGCCCATAATGCCAAGTGGCTGCACTTGAAGCTTCTCAACATTTGACATCTCAAATCTCTTTGCTCCTGGGTGGCCATCCACAAGTGTGATACACAAGGTAAACCATAGAAATGGGCCTTGTGTAACCACTCAACACAAACCATTCCTTCCATTCCACCCAGGTGATTCATTCACTTAGTTGTTTTATTAAACAAAAAACAAGTCCTTGACTTAGAAATATTCCATAGTATGAATATAATCCACCCTTGTTTTCTACAAGCTAAACTAAGAATGATAGTAGTAGGAATCTTAACTTAGGAAATTTCTACTAAGGTTTCATCTACTAGGATTTCCCATGGCATAGTTTACACTTAGCAAAAATTCCATGCAAGTCCTACTTAGAAATATCACTTGCCTTTTTGGTAGAGAATATAATTTCACTCCTTGATATTGCAATACTCACACTCTTAAAATCACTACAATTCAATCAAGCAAGAAATATTTCAATCTACCATTCAAGCAAACATCACATAAAATAATAGAAACGAAACAATGCATGCAAGCATGCCAAGGATTGTTTTATTTGGAAAAGTAGTTTCTAACATGTTATAAACATTCCAAAACACCTATTGGTCATTTTATAAAAATGGCAAAACCATTTGCAAAAGATTTTACTTATAAACCATTTTATTACCAAATCAATATTTTATGTGGTTGAAAATTCCTTTATCAAAGTAACAATCTTTATAGGGTTCCCCAAATACATTTTTAAATCATAAAACTTGGTGCTTGGGGTCAGAGATTTAAATCAAAACATTTCCCTAAGGTTTTTCTCCAAAAAGTGTTTTCAACAAATAAATAATATTTTTATTTGACTAGAAATGCTTTAAATCAAAGATTTACTCTTTAGCTTTACCAAAAACATTTTCAAATCCATGAGTTGGTTTCAAAAAAACCATTTTGCAAAGATTTCATCTCAAAAATATATCTAGAACAATTTTTATATTCAAAATAAGCCTACACAGGTTTCTGCAATTTCAACCAATTTTCCAGAAGAAAAACATTAAACAAAGTGCATGGTTGCAAATTACTTGTTCTGCTGATTCCGTTGATATAAAATTTGCAAAATTTGGACGTATAGAACTAAAGTTACGAATTTTGCAAGTTTGCAATTCTAAATAGATCAAATTTCTATTTAAAACCTGAGTCTGGCCACGTGACTCATTCCTATTGGTCGGTACCGTTTCGTTTGGATCAAGCTGTTCTGACCGCAGGATCTCCCTTAATCACACAGCACAGATCACACGTACCCCTTCATTAAAAGATTCTATCCTAGACAACGGATCGAGATCCAACGGACATAGTGTGTTTGACCAAGGACCGGCGGCGCACGCTCTGGCGGTGAGCTTGTCGATGATTCAGGAAGCGAGGGAGAGGGAAGAGTGGCTCACCGTGTTCGCGTGGTCGAGGTGAAGCTCGAGGTGAGGTCTGCTTGACGAGGGGCGCTCAGGAACGGAGAGGATTGCTCACTGAAGTTAGTGGCGGCATCGGGTGTCTCTGATTGTCGTCGGAGGTGGAGTTTGCGAGCGCGCTAAGATAAACGGAGCACGCGGTTAGTTGCGTACGGGGCTGGGAATCCTGGGAGCATCAACTAGAAGGTTTGGGGCGGTCTGTACTCACTGGGGTGCTCAGATGGTGATCCTTGCCGGCGATTTGGAGCGCGCGCGAGCAAGCTAGTGTTACTGGTAGATGCGCCTGACGATGGGGAGCAGGCTTGCGTGCAGTGGGAGGCGAGGGGCGGCTGGTCGACACCGGAATTTGCTGGAGAAGCTCGCCGGAGCAGTGGTGTTGCCGAGAGAAATTCGGGCAGCCCTGGGGCGGAGGACGTGTGGTGAGTGGGGGAAAAGAGAGAGAGAGAGAGGGCACACGCTTATGTACGCGTGATCGGGGGCTGTTTAATCGTGGCGTTTACTGCGTATTACGCCGGCAATCAATCGGCAGCAACGACAGGGGCGTGGTCTTCGCGTGGTTGGAGACGACGAACAGTAAGTGGGTGCTAGTTGTCTGCGAGAGAGAGAGAGGTGAGGTGGGTCCAAGCCGTCAGCGACGCTCTGGGTGAGCGCGTGGGTGAAAAAGAACAGAGGCAGAGGGTTCCCGGGTGGGCTCTTGCTGGGCCAGGTGCTTTGCTGGGCTGGGTAGGTTTAGTGGGTTGGGTTTGTTTCTATTTTTTTTATACAAACCTTTTTATTTTTCTGAATTGAATTCCTGTTTTGATTTTCAATAAAATAATTCAAACTCCAATTCAAATCAAACCACCACCAAACTTTGTGTTGATTTAAATTCTGTTTATCAACATACTCCAAGGTCCAAAATAAAATAATTCTTTTATTCTTTTAGGATCTATTAATAATTAAATAAATAGACCTTAGTCTTTAATTCAAATAGGTTTTAATTTATTTTAAAACTCTTTTTTTGAAATCTAAATAATATCAAAATCTTTTCAGTAGGTTTCATATGAAAAACTAAAACACTTGGAATTCTTATTTTAAAAACTTTAATAAACTTTAATGTTTATTTGAAAGGGAAAAGCCTTTACTTAAATAAAATTGGATATTAATAAATCCTTATTATTTTATTTAAATAAACCTTTATTCTTTTTAACAAATAGAAATATTTTATTTCATTTGCTTGGCCAAGATTTAATTTGGCTCTTTAAAATAATCCTTATTTATATTTCTACCTATGCTTATCAAAACCATATCTTTTTATTTAAAGACCAAAAATAGTGATTCCAACTATTATAACTTTATTTATCCTTTGTTTATCTTTTTAAATTCCTTTAGGATTATTTTCTCACCATTTGGTATGGATTTCTAGATGGTTGCTTAATTAGCTTTGGAAATTCAATTTCCTTATTTTATTAAATTCATAAGATTTTATCTATGGCTCCAAATTGAATGAAATCAATTTATATGGTTTTATAATATTTCCCTTTTTCATTCTTGGTCATTTTGAAATGTTTGTTTGACCATTTTTATATGGATCAAATCCATAGTCTTAGAGATAACTTGAAAATGATTTTCCTCCATTAGGGTTTTAGGGTTTTGGTTTATTTCTCAAGTGTTAAAGTTTCCATATGCATTTATAAAGAATGCATTTCACTTGATTTGAATTTAGTTTGGATTCAAACATTAACCCAAGTTTGTTCAAGATGGAATTTTAGGTTTCTAATTAGAAACAAAAAGTTTCTTTTCACCCTAATTTTTAACAATTATTTATTTTTTTTATTTATTTTTCACATTAAAAATTTGGAAAATTTTAGGATGTGACAGGCTACCACCCTTAAAATAAATCTCATGCCGAGATTTGGGGAAGATAGGGTTACAAGTTGGCTCAAAGCATCTAGGGTACTACCACCCTTAAAATTTTTCCAACTAGGTTACTTCTTGGCTTGCTTGGAATCTTGTTGAAACTTCTCTGGGCAAACATCTGCATAGTGTCCTTTGTTTCCACATTTGAAACATGTGACAAGGCTGAGATCCTTCATAGGCTTGTTTATCTTGTGCTTCATATTTTCTGGACAATTGATTGCATAATGTCCTTGGTTACCACAGTTGTAACATGTGACAAGATTGAGTTCCTCACGTATCTTATGTGGACAAGTTGATACATACTGGCCTAGCTCTTTGCAGTTGTTGCACCACACTTGGTTAATTTCCTTATCCTTCTTCTTCTTCTTCTTCTCTGGACATTCATTGGCATAGTGTCCCATCTCTTTGCAATAGCAACACTGCACTTGACTTTTGTCCTTCTTTTTCTTGGGTTTCTCCAAATCTAGGAGTGCTTCTAGTTCGTGCTCTTCATATCTTATCTCAAAGGTGGGAAAGTTTCTTGGTCTCCTTGATATTTTCCTTGGATAATACATATGTCTCCTCTTTGGTCCATCAAATTGAGTCATATTGTATGGAGGTGCAAGCTAAGATTTTCCTTTGTCTTCATCCTTCTTGGTAGAAGTTGTTCTCTCATGGTAGTCTGCAATCAGTTGTTGCACTCCACCTTGTTTCCTTTGTTGAACTATGGAATAGATGGGGCATTGGATAGGGACATGATTATTTCCTTCACATAGGAAACAAGTATCTTGAGATGTGAGGCATTGATTATTTGGATGTTTCTCTTCACAATTGGGGCATTGATCTTCATGCTCTTTGGAAGTGTGATCCTTGTCTCCACAAATATTGCAAGCTTGGGTTCCTTCTATAATATCATCCTTGACATCTTTGTTGTCATAAACTCCTTGGGAAGAGTTGTCTCCCATGTTGATCATTTGAGTGGTCATCCCTTGCAGCAATTGGGATTGGATTTAAAAAAACTTTTGTATGGTTGGGTCTAACTCATTGTTGTTGGCTAAAAACTGAGTTGTCATCTGATTCAACTGGGCTTGGGTTGCTAGAAATTGTTCTCCTATGTGCATCTCTTGGTTGTTGTTGTCACCATTCTTGATGTTGGAGTTTCTTGGAGTAGTCATCTGTTTGGGTTGGATTGGGATTAGAATAGGAAAAAGATTTCTAAGGGAATAATTCTAGTCACACTCAACACAATTCACACAAGCAATGAGCAAGCAATCACAAATAATCATTCCACACAAACAACAAATTTCAAGCACATTTATAGGCAGCAAAAATATTTTTGTTACACCACATAATTTGGTCGGCTTTAATTTAAACTAAACATGGAGGTCCAACTATATGGTTCACTTGAGATCATTCCATCCTTCTTAGTTGGTTCTTCTTGAATGAGATCATGGTTTCCTTGGGAAAATTCTTGTGTCTTGGTCACAAAAAAAACTTCAAAGGTGATGATGATTCCTAAGTTGTGTTTCCTTAGTCTTCAAGTCTTGAGCAATATTTCCTGTCTCACTTGTAGTGCTTAGTGATATCCAAGTTGAAGTCCTTGTTGAGAATAAGGTTGAAATCACTTGAGTTGGTGGAGTCCTTTGCTCATGTTGAAGTCTTTGGCCATGGGGTAGGCTTTGTCCATCAAGTTTGTAATAGAAGAGATGTAGAATCAAAACCAAAATGGTTGAGGAAAGAGTATACAAGATTGTTTGTATATAAGCTTTGGAACAAATATAACTCCTATTTTCTAAGGGGTTTTGTCCAATCCTAGGGTTACAAATCCTACAGGCAACACAATGCTCTGATACCATCTGTAAGATCCCTCCCTTTATAAAGGTAAGGATCCCTGTGATTGCAATGCTAGTCCCTGGATCAATAGCTAGCATCCACAGTTAAGATGTAATATCAAGAAACAAAGTTCATAATACAACTTTATAACTAGGAATAAAATAATTTATTACATCTTACATAGCTCATTTGGCTATCACATTACTATGCAGCAGAATATAACAATAGAATGGGGTCCTTCATCTTCAAAGTGCCACACGTAAACATGTTGGTTGTAGACTTGTAATCCTATTTCAACACACTTCACTAATTTCAAACAAACCTGCAACATAACAAGTTACAGCCACAAGGGTCAATACATTTGAATTGTATTGGCAAGTGATACTATGGTAGTATAGTGGAGTCTTCATCTATATGCATTTGGCTAAGTGGATCTTAGGCTTGCTTTTCTCAAAATAGATTTTCCTTATCATTTGAAAACACTAAGTTTTTGCTTGACAAAAACACCCAAGGCATCTCCCAATAGAAATTGGTGATCCTTCAACCCTTGTTCAACCACAAGATTTTAACTTAGAAATTGGGATGAGGAGATTCTTGATAGCTTCCATGTCTTGATGCTCAAATTGTCCTTTACCAGGGACATGGCTAAGTACTTAGATTCTTCCATCTGCAGAGATTGTGCACTTTCCCCACAAGACTTGATTTTCACCAAGAAAACACCTTTCAGAAGCCTTACCTTAGACCAAATGGACGCGCTCCAACCTATCATCCCACTACCACCAACTGTCCAAATGGTTAAGTTATTGCAACCTATATGGTCCAGGAAGAGCCCATAATGCCAAGTGGCTGCACTTGAAGATTCTCAACATTTGACATCTCAAATCTCTTTGTTCCTGGGTGTCCATCCACAAGTGTGATACACAAGGTAAACCATAGAAATAGGCCTTGTGTAACCACTCAACACAAACCATTCCTTCCATTCCACCCAGGTGATTCATTCACTTAGTTGTTTTATTAAACAAAACACAAGTGCTTGACTTAGAAATATTCCATAGTATGAATATAATCCACCCTTGTTTTCTACTAGATAAACTAAGCATATTAGTATTAGGAATCTTAACTTAGGAAATTTCTACTAAGGTTTCATCTACTAGGATTTCCGATGGCATAGTTTACACTTAGCAAAAATTCCGTGCAAGTCCTACTTAGAAATATTAGTAATGCATAGTGAAAATAATGGGACAAAAGTATGAAGCATCACTTGCCTTTTTGGTAGAGAATATAATTTCACTCCTTGATCTTGCAATACTCACACTCTTCAAATCACTACAATTCAATCAAGCAAGCAATATTTCAATCTACCATTCAAGCAAACATCACATAAAATAATAGAAACAAAACAATGCATGCAAGCATGCCAAGGATTGTTTTATTTGGAAAATTGGTTTCTAACATGTTATAAACATTCTAAAACGCCTATTGGTCATTTTATAAAAATGTCAAAACCATTTGCAAAAGATTTTACTTATAAACCATTTTAATACCAAATCAATATTTTATGTGGTTGAAAATGCCTTTATCAAAGTAACAATCTTTATAGGGTTCCCCAAATACATTTTTAAATCATAAAACTTGGTGCTTGGGGTCAGAGAGTTTAAATCAAAACATTTCCCTCAGGTTTTTCTCCAAAAATTGTTTTCAACAAATAAACAATATTTTTATTTGACTAGAAATGCTTTAAATGAACGATTTACTCTTTAGCTTTACCAAATACATTTTCAAATCCATGAGTTTGTTTCTATGGTCAGTAGGTTCAAAACAAAAAAAATTGTAAAGATTTCATCTCAAAAATATATCTAGAATAATTTTTATATTCAAAATAAGCCTACACAAGTTTCTGCAATTTCAAACAATTTTACAGAAGCAAAACATTAAACAAAGTGCATGGTTGCAAAGTACTTGTTCTGCTGATTCCATTGATATAAAATTTGCAAAATTTGGACGTGTAGAACTAAAGTTATGAATTTTGCAAGTTTGCAATTCTAAATAGATGAAATTTCGATTTAAAACCTGAGTCTGGCCACGTGGCTCATTCCTATTGGTTGGTACCATTTCGTTTGGATCGAGCTGTTCTGACCACAGGATCTCACATAATCGCACGACACAGATCACACGTACCCCTTCGTTTAAAGATTCTATCCTAGCCAACGGATCGAGATCCAACGGACACAGTGTGTTTGACCAAGGACCGGCAGCTGGCGGCGGCGCATGCTCTGGCGGTGAGCTTGCCAACGATTCAGGAAGCGAGGGAGAGGGAAGAGTGGCTCACCGTGTTCGCATGGTCGAGGTGAAGCTTGAGGTGAGGTCTGCTTGACGAGGGGCGCTTAGGAATGGAGGGGATTGCTCGCTGAAGTTAGTGGCGGCATCGGGTGTCTCTGGTTGCCGTCGGAGGTGGAGTTTGCGAGCGCGCAAAGACAAACGGAGCACGCGGTTAGTTGCGTACGGGGATGGGAATCCTGGGAGCATCAACTAGAAGGTTTGGGGCGGTTTGTACTCACCGGGGTGCTTGCCGGAGCGAATGGCAGACGCGGCCGTGCTCAGATGGTGATCCTTGTCGACAATTTGGAGCGCGCGCGAGCAAGCTAGTGGTACTGGTAGATGCGCTTGATGATGGGGAGCAGGATTGCGTGTAGTGGGTGGCGAGGGGCGGCTGGTCGGCGCCGGAATTTGCTGTAGAAGCTCGCCGGAGCAGTGGTGTTGCCAAGAGAAATTCGGGCAGCCCTGGGCGGAGGAGGTGCGGTGAGTGGGGGGAGAGAGAGAGAGGGCAGGCGCTTATGTACGTGTGATCGGGAGCTTTTTAATCCTGGTGTTTACTACATATTACGCCGGCAATCAATCGGCAGCAACGGCAGGGGCGTGGTCTTCGCGTGGTTGGAGACGACGAACAGTAAGTGGGTCCTAGTTGTGTGCGAGAGAGAGAGGTGGGGTGGGTCCAAGTCATCAGCGACGCTGTGGGTGAGCGTGTGGGTGAAAAAGAACAGAGAGGGGTTCGGGTGGCTCTTCTTGGGCAGTGCTTTCTTTGGGTAGGTTTAGTGGGTTGGGTTTGTTTCTATTTTTTTATACAAACCTTTTTATTTTTCTGAATTGAATTCCTGTCTTGATTTTCAATCAAATAATTCAAACTCCAATTCAAATCAAACCACCACCAAACTTTGTGTTGATTTAAATTCTGTTTATCAATATACTCCAAGGCCCAAAATAAAATAATTCTTTTATTCTTTTAGGATCTATTAATAATTAAATAAATAGACCATAGTCTTTAATTCAAATAGGTTTTAATTTATTTTAAAACTCTTTTTTTTGAAATATAAATAATATCAAAATCTTTCAGTAGGTTTCATTTGAAAAACTAAAACACTTGGAATTCTTATTTTAAAAACTTTAATAAATTTTAATGTTTATTTGAAAGGGAAAAGCCTTTACTTAAATAAAATTGGATATTAATAAATCCTTATTATTTTATTTAAATAAACCTTTATTCTTTTTAACAAATAGAAATATTTTATTTCATTTGCTTGGCCAAGATTTAATTTGGCTCCTTAAAATAATCCTTATTTATATTTCTACCTATGCTTATCAAAACCATATCTTTTTATTTAAAGATCCAAAAATAGTAATTCCAACTATTATAACTTTATTTATTATTTGTTTATCTTTTTAAATTTCTTTAGGATTATTTGATCACCATTTGGTATGGATTTCTAGATGGTTGCTTTATTAGCTTTGGAAATTCAATTTTCTTATCTTATTAAATTCATAAGATTTTATCTATGGCTCCAAATTTAATGAAATCAATTTATATTGTTTTATAATATTTCCCTTTGTCATTCTTGGTAATTTTGAAATGATTTTCCTCCATTAGGGTTTTAGGGTTTTGGTTTATTTCTCAAGTGTTTAAGTTTCCAGATGCATTTATGAAGAATGCATTTCACTCGATTTGAATTTAGTTTGGATTTAAACATTAACCCAAGTTTGTTCAAGATGGTATTTTAGGTTTCTAATTAGAAACAAAATGTTTCTTTTCACCCTAATTTTTAACAATTCTTTATTTTGTTTATTTATTTTTCACATTACAAAATTTGGAAAAATTTGGGATGTGACAAAAGCCTTTATGTTTGAGAAAAAGGGCTCCTGTTATAAGCTTGGGGGGAGTTGATATGTCCATTTTGCATCACTATTCTATATCATAATTTACTGTTATTCATTGATATATTTCATATGAAGAGGTGATACTTATGTTATTTCAACTATTTTTGCATGTTGGATGACTTTGGAGGATGAACTGCCAATTTTAGGATTCTGATGGAAAAAGTGGTGTCTAGATGCAATATTCGCGAAGAACAGAAAATATATGGAAAATCCTATTTTTCTAGAAGATGAAGGAAGCCAGAAGGGTAGGCGGAGATGGGCCATAGTGATGGGGGAGTACCAATCGGGGTATACCCACGAAGCGGAATCGCCAGCTGGATCGAGCCGACTGAAACCTAGCCCTGAGCGGGTCGACTCACCCATTACGAGGACTGGCGCATGCTGGACCTAGACTAGTAGCGCTGACTGGAGGCCCAAGACGGCAACTACAATACAAAGCCCATTACTGCACTTGTAAACCCTAACTGGCTGCATATATAAATCCACCAGGGGTACCCCCACGGGATATCTTCTCCCACATCTCATATTAGATTAGATCTAGTCTCTCCCTCCGTCTACGGCGGCTCTTATGTAACCCAATCTATGATCATATACTGGATTGACAGCAGGACGTAGCGATCCTCCATCAAGGGGACGTGAACCTGGGTACATCGTGTGCCAATCTTGCTCCCGGATTCTCCTACGTCGCCTTGCTCCCTCTACGTAAGCTACCCCACTCGCATCTGCCGTGCAATACCACGACACATAGGGGCCGCACCAGCAGGTGGTGTGGCCACCCTGGCCCACCTCCTGCTTCGGCACTTCGCCTATATCTTATCCTCGAAACCCTAATACAAGGGGGAGCGACGATAGAAAGATTATGCCGCCACTGCGGGGCGGAAACTATAGAGGAAGAAAGATCTCTCCGGCAGGCAGATTTCTGCCGGGGAAATTCCTTCACGGAGATGGGAGATCATCGCCATCAACACTGTCATCAAGAAAGACTTCATCGGGATCATCATACTAACCACCATCTCCACCAGCACCATCATCACCACTCCATCCCGTTGTAAAAATTGAGTTGAATCTTGCCTAGTTCTTAGGGGAAACTTTCCCGCTGTTGATTACTTTTGTAGTTGATGCTTTTGAGTGGAACCTTTGAATCATAGTTTAGGTTAAGATTGTTATTCATCATTATATCGTCTCTGATATTGATCCATATAATGTCTTGTGAGTAGTTCGTTTACTTCTTGAGGACATGGGAGAAGTCATGTTGTTAGTAGTGGAATTGTGTTGAAGTAATATTCAATGGTTTGGTATTTAAGTTGTGTTGCTATTCTTCTAGTGGTGTCATGTGAACGTCGGCTACATGAAATTTCACCATTTATGGGCCTAGGGGAATTCATTGTGTATTTGTCTACTAATCGTGGGGTTGCCGGAGTGACAGAAACCTGAACCCCCATTAGGAAACCTTTGCACAAGGGAGTGTACGATCTCAGAGTTTAATGTTGTCGTTAGGTTTTTATCTTAATTACTCTCTTGTAGTTGCTGATGCTTGCAAAGGGTTTAATCACAATTATGTATTAGTCCAAGTAAGGTCGGTACATTAGCATAGGTTCACCCATACAACACTTATCCAACCAAAGAATATTAATCAACTATATGAAGCGAAAACACTTGACAGTATTCCCATGTGTCATCGAGAATGTTTGGTCCTTATAAGTAATACAACCGGCTTGTCCTTTGCTGAAGAAAGGATTAGGACACTCACTGCAATCATACTTGCACTTTATAAGTAATACAACCGGCAAGGATCTACAGAGAATTCCTGATCCAAACCACTAGTCAACACCTTCTGCTCCTCGTTGAGATTGACACTCCTATTTATAGAAAGTACTAAGATACAACCCCTATACTTGTGGGTCATCAAGTCGCTTCTTGATGCCGTTGCAGACGATGCTGTTGGCCTTTTTGACTGGGTCGTTGATTTGGGGGTGCGCCATGGAGGCATAGTTTATATTGATGCCAATATTGTCATAGAATCTTTGGAACGCCTTTGAGGTGAAGTTTGTTCCGTTGTCTGCGAGGATGTTGTGCGGCACCCGGGACATGAATACAATGGATTCGCAGAATTTGACGGCGGTTGTGTTGGGGTTTAGCGCCTGAAAACTATAATTTTTCCTATGCAAACAACCCTGATGCTAGGATCTATCTATTAGTATTGTAGTAACGGGAGGGGATTTTCATGAACGTGGTTGATGTAGCCATACCGACACCAACCTCAGGATCATTTTGAATTCCAATATATTTGTCGGTTCCGACAACTCCAGGAGCCACAAGGAAAGCATTTCCCGAGGGAGTCACACACATACGGTGCTTGATGATGACTCCTGCTCCTTCGATCAAGCCGAGATCGTGGAAGTAGATCTCTTGGGTCCGAAACCCCACAGCGCGATGGTGCTCTATGGTGAAGAAGTACTCATTCGTGCATCCCTAACAATGGGGCCACAGTCAGAAGAGAGAGAAGAGAGAGGCAAATGCAAGCAATTTCCAAAGCTAGGAAGCTTTTATTTATTTTCTGCTGATTTAATTTCCCCACATGCCTCTTCTTATATAGGGGGAAGTGGGACTCTAAACCTCAATGGCTAAGTCATGTCTGACTAAACAAAGGAAACGAGAGAGGGAGGGGTGGTCGGCCGGCCAAGGCCCCTATGCCCCCTGTGCAGGTGCCCTAGGGCCCAGCCGGCCACTTCCTCCTTTGCCTCCCTTTTGGCTTTTCCCTCATGGGCCTTTCCCATAGGGAATTTGGACCAATAGGGAATTTGAGCATTTTCATTCATTTCCTTTTATTAGATAAATATACATAAACAATTAAATGAATATTTAATATCTATTTACATATTATTCAATTCCTGTGGCTATGGAACTCCTTCCATCCCACTCCGGACATCCTCCGGACCTTCCCAGAACCCTTCTGGTTTCTCCCTCTCTTTTCTTCAGTGATTCCGATGGTACCAAAATGATCTCCGAGCTTCGTAAAACCCTTAAGAGTGCTTCCAAATGGTTCTGGAACACTCCAGACATGGTCGATACCCTTCTTGGACCAATGATCATCAGTAGGACCTGGATGCCCATAATGACCCCCTATGCATTCCACATAACTTTGTTGTTGAACCATCAATGTTGTGTCCTATTACTTTTGTATCTATGATACTTGTATTTTTCGAGATTTGATCAACGAAATCACCATGTCAAGTTCAACCTTGTTACCGATAATCGCTACTTTACTCATTCCACTAACTGATAACCCCGTGACCTAGTCACTTGCTGTGCAGCTTATGGACATAACTTATCTAAGTGGGCCCATAGTATCTTCCATCACGCGGATGGACAAATCACGATCTTGACACATATTCCTCAACCTACCCCTTTGAAGTACACTGATACATCACCATTTTACCGACTGGCATTTGATGCGATCAAGGAATTCTCGGATGACAGCGATTAAATATGGTTTCACGGTCTGAGGAACAAGTCACCACATTTCCTAATTATTGCAACTTAAACTTTGTGACATTATCGTGTTAACGATGCTTAGTTTGGGTATGTTCACCATCTCACTCTCCCAATGAGGTGACTCCATTGTCAACTGGTGTGAAATACCTGATGTCTGCAAGTGCACAGAACATTTTGTAGCTAGTTTCGAAGTTAAGATATCGATCCCATAAGGAGCCGAAAGAAAAATTTTTATGAATGAAGTCTCTGTCACACTCAAAGTTGTCACAGGTCTTCGAGTGAATTAACTGCAAGTGTTGAAATAAGAACAAAATTTGGATTTAGCTGAATGTATTTAAATAAAAGCAAAATGTAAAATTTAGAAATAAAAATAATAAAAGTAGATGATTCGGTTGTTTGTTGTTTTCCGAAGATGACAAAGAAGGAGCGGGGAGATATAGTTCATGGTGAAAGTGATTGTGCCAAGTGGATGAGCGATAAGTGTAACAATTATAACCTTATAAGTGTGTGTAGGCGAGGAACCTATAATTAGTCGGAACTCCTCTTGGTAGATTTCATGCCAACTTCAATAATCCTACTAGTTTGTTACCAAAACCATGATCAGTCACTAGGCAATTAATATCCTTTAGGTTGTTTATCAATTAAGCTCCTTGGATCGGACTATTGCAATAGGCACAGTGGTTCCTCGTGCTCCTCGAGTTAAACTAGTTTTCTATTGATATCCCAGTGTCACTCAAGGGTCACCGGTCTACTAACAAACAAGATATTATCTATGTAGAACAAAGTATCATGTTGTGTGGGCCCTTAATTGGACAACAAGCATTATGCATCCCACAGATAGTAAAGCACACACAATATAGTAATTAAAATCAATCACAAATTAAGGGAAAATATATAGGCACGTCACATCTCACTAATCCCCTACATCTCCCACGCCCAAAGGAACTCAATCAAACACAACCCAAGATAAGGAAGAAACAATATCAAACCCTAATCTTGCAAAGTGAAGATCTTGCTCTCTCTCTCTCTCTCTATATATATATATATATATATCGTACAAGTAATGGCTATGGGGGTGTGGTGTCTAGGAGGTTGAAGATCATGGAGCGAGATGGAGAACGCATTCCCCTTTTTCTCTAGATCTCTTCGTTCTCCCTTCTAGATGGAACGGTGGCTGCTGTGTTGTGTTTTGGCCCTCGACTTCTTCATGAAAGTTGTTCCTTTTAACAGGACAAAGGTGGTGGCAACTATACGACCAAAATTATACTTCCGGAAAAATATTCCCGCCGTATAGTTGGTCATTAAACCATCTGGTTGTTTTCCTTGATTGCTTCCAAAAAGAGGCTTGCTTGTTTTTGGCTGAATATTGTATTTTTTCTATTGAAACCTTCTGTTGATGTTCAGAACCATAAACATACACTAAACACCAATTTTTCTTTGCTACCGAAGTATTAGCGTTAGAAAGCTAGAAAACCATCAAATCAAGACGAAAACTATCAAGAAAACCATTAAAAATGTATCGAATCTCACAGCTAGCAACTCCCCCAATCTTAGATGTTGCTCGCCCTCAAGTGACAAGAAAATAGAGAAGAATAGAGGAGATTTTAAACTGAAATAAAAGGACTTACAAGCTCGAATTGGTGCCAAATTCCTTTCTTCACAATTCCTACAATCTTAAGCATGATCATACAAGTATTTACAAGATTGCACCGAGTCCACTTCCTGACCACATATATCTTGCTAGCAAATAAATTATATGCCCGATCAAGTTTCAATAGTTTAGCTAGGAAAGTGAAACAAATTCTTTTGGTTTCTCTCTTTGTTGAGAGGTGAAAGACTTTTTGCTCTTTTTTATTTAATCAATTAACAGTACTCAAGTTAGCACCAAAAACATTCAATTTAAGAATAACTCATCTACTCCCACATCAAAATTTCAAGACTCTCAAAGCACCTTGTTCCTTTCCTTGCTTTTCAAAATTTCAGCTATTCCATAGAGAAATCATGACGATGTTTTTAAGATATTAATTTCCACTGTGTTACGTACTCGTGACCATGCCAATAGATAACAGTTGAGCAATAATGGTCCAGAGAAGTACTATAACTTCACTTGGAACATGAGACCATGATGAAACTAAAACTTTTACTCGTCATAACATTGCAGCTACAAATTCTTAATTAACTCAATAGCCGAAATCAAGTGGTTTCCCACGTTTAGATCGTTCGTTGACCAGCGGAGTTAGTAGTTCCTCATGGAGCACGAAAGTGTTGTAATGACACGCGTAAAGCAATATCTAACTTTAATTACTAGCAAACAGTGGCATAATCTCTATTACTTCAAAGCATCGATTTTATCAAAAAATTTCATTCAAAAGTGCTATCAAGTCTATAAATTAAGCTCAATAGGGTTGAGTAGTTTCTAAAATCAAATCCTTTGGTTTAAACATGGACTCAAGTCATATTTTTGATGCTTTTTCTTGTTGTAAAAATGTTGGAAATATTTTAACCAAGTTCATTGCTCATTATTTCAAATCTAAAAAGGAGACACTAGTAAAGGAATAGAATTTATAAGATAACAAGCTAAGTGGGGAGTGACTCAAGTGCAAGCGAGCAAATAGTTGTAGGGTCAATTTAAAATTGCAGAAGAGGTGATGAAAGGAATGTGATACGTCCTATTACTTGCTTCGTTCTTATATTTGAGTTGAACACCGCTATATTTCCCTATTGCCAAGTCACCTTAAATTGAGCAATCTACGTGAGAGACAAAGAAACAAATTTGCAATAGAAGTTACAACTAAATTTTTTTCTTTTTGATTTAGGAATAAAAAAATAAAGTAAACACACAGTTTTTAAAGAAATAAAACAAATCAAAAGAATAAATAAAAATATGTTGGAGTTTTTAAAACCTCCCCCCAAGCTTAGGCTGTTGCCAGGCTTAGTTGTTGTCGTTAGTCGGTGGCTGGTATGGGTACTACTGGTAGTAGTTGGGGAAGTTGGTCATCAAGTGACTAAAGGTGTTAGTGAGTGAACTAACATCCTCAGCCACTCCCTGAAGAGTGTGGTCGATCTCCCCCATGTGTTGGTTGAGCTGCAGAAATTCTTGATAGGGGACGCTGCTGAACCCCTGCTGGTGTTGCTGCTAATTGGGCCATGGGTCCCAGGGCCCTTCCTGTTGCTGCTGCTGTCCTTCCCAAGCAGTATTGTGCTACTCCTGCTCTCCTCCTTCTTCATCCACTTCGGAGTCAAGCTGGAGCTCAGCCTGTTGGAGATATGCCCTAGAGGCAATAATAAATGTAGTTATTATTATATCTTTGTGTTTATGATAAATTTTTACATTCATGCTATAATAGTATTAACAAGAAACATTAATACTTGTGTGATTTGTAAACTAAATTAGAGTCCCTAGTAAAGCCTCTTCTTAATACTAGCTTGTTGATTAATAGATGATCATAGTTTCTTGATCATGAACATTTGAGATGTTGTTAATAACAAGATCATATCATTAGGAGAATGGTATGGTGGACATACTCCTATAGATAAGCGTAGCATAAAGATCAAGTCATTTTAATAGTTCAATTGCTATAAGCTTTCTGATACATAGTAACCTAATTCCTTCGACCATGAGATCATGCTTATCACCATCACCGGAAGGATGCTTTGATGACATCAAACACCACACTATAACTGGGTGGCTATAAAGGTGTCATTGAGTATTCGGAAAGTATGGGTTGAGACACATGGATCAAGAGTGGGATTTGTCCATCCATATGACGGATAGATATACTCTGGGCCCTCTCGGTGGAATGTCATCCAATTAGCTTGCAAGCATGTGACTGGCTCACAAGGTATCACATATCACGGGAGCGAGAAAAGAGTACTTATCAGTAACGAGGTTGAACTAGGTATGTAGAGATACCGACGACCAAAACCTCGGATAAGTAAACTATCGTGAGACAAAGGGAAATTGGTATCGTATGTAAGTGGTTCATTCGATCTCAAAGTAATCATAGAAATACATGGGATCCATATGACTTTCCAGATTCCTCTATTGGTTATTGTTCGAAGAAGTGTCTCGATCATGTCCGCATAATTCACGAACCGTAGGGAGACACACTTAAGGATTCGATGTTGTTGAGTAGTTATGGAATGATGAGTAAGAGACTGAATGTTGTTCGGAATCTCGGATGGGATCCGGGATATCACGAGGAGATCCGGAATGGTCCGGAGAATAAGATTCATATAAGGAAAGTCCTGTTTCAGAGTTGGGGAATGATTCCGGTGTTTTCATCGGGAATGTTCTAGAAGGTTCCGAAAGGACCGACACTCCGGAGGGGAAAGGTACATGAATGTGTCATGACAATGTGGAATGGTTGCATCATGTACTAGGTATCATGGCTGGGAAAAATAAAGGGAGAAATCAAATCCTAGTTTGAAAAGTCAAACGCCAATTTGAAAAGTCAAACGACAGTTTTGCTTGGTGGAGGGAGAGTACGAAACCTACTTGGGGAGGAGTTCCTCTTCCTCCACCCCCCGGCCAAGGAGGCTGACTTGGTGGAGGAATCCCTCCCCTTGGTCGGCGCCCTCCCACCTATAAAAGAAGGGGCAGGGGTGCCCCCTCTTTCCTACACCTCTCTCCACCAAAACCCTAGCCCTAGCCGCCGACCACCACAAGTCACCGCCACCCTAGGGTTTGCCCTACCCGCCGAGTTGGGGCTCTCCCCAATCCCTATCTGCCAGCCTGGCCTCCTCCCTTGGTGCCTCTAAACCCTAGATCACCAAGGCCTCTCTCATAGTCCACAATACTCGCTCCGGCTTAAGGCGAAGCCCTGCGAGATCTCCCCTCTACTTCCGGTACCACGCCGTCGTGCTGCTGGAATCGCGAGGAGAGTGCTACAACTTCCGCTTCCTGCTAGAACAAGGGAGAGGAAGGTCTTCATCGAGTACCGAACGTGTGCCGGAACGCAGCGCCGGAAGGATCGTCTACACGATCTTGAGATCGGCAAGAGTACGACTACATCACCCACGAGAATCTTCTCTCCTTAAACACTTTGGAATCTTCGAGGGTGAGTTCCTCTATCGATTCGTTGCTACAATCTAGTAGATAGATATTGGCTTGTTTGTTTGCATGCGGTAGAATTTTTTTGTTTTCCATACTGCGAACCCCTACAGTGGTATCAGAGCCGTGTCTATATGTAGATCTGTTGCACGAGTAGAACACAATGGTCATTGTGGGCAGTGATGCTTTTATTATCAATTGCTTTTTGTGTACTTTGCATCTTGCGGTATGATGGTATGAAGCGGCCCGGGCTAACCTTACATGACATCGTTCATGAGACTTGCTCCACGCTCAACATGCAACTTGTATTGCATAAGTGGCTTTTTATGGTGTCTGTCTCTCCCATTATAGTATAGATCCAATTTACAACGGGCACTTGATAGTTCAAACATCAACGTTGTGGTTCTTGTTCGTAAGTTAGATCTACACTTATTGAAATCCCCAAACCACGTAAAATATGCAAAGAAAATTAGAGGCGTCTAACTTTGTTTTGCAGGGGTGTGATGTGATGTGATATGGCCATGATTGTGATTATATTTGATGTATGCAATGATCCTTATTGTAAGTTGGCAACCGGCAGGAGCCATATGGATGTCTTTAATTTCTGTTAAGACCCGCGTGTCTATTCAAAGTAGTTTTAATAGTTGAAGCTGGTGGACGACAACCATGAAGTGGCACCATTGACCTTGACGCCATACCAGTGATGATGGAGATCATGTTCGTGCTTGAAGATGGAGATCGGAAGCAGAAGAAGAAAGGCCATATCATATCACATATTATGAATTGCATGTGATGTTAATCCTTTATGCATCTTGTATTGCTTATTTAACAACGTTAGCATTATAAGATGATCCCTCATGCACATTAATTTCAAGTTTTAAAGTGTTCATCCTTAGTAAGCACCGTTGCTAAAGCTTGTCGTTTCGAAGCACCACGTGATGATCGGGTGTGTTAGATTCTGCAAGTGTATACAACGTGCCAGATTTGCTCATGCAGAAGCTAAGGTTTGATCTTGACGAGCCTAGCATGTACAGACATGGTCTCGGAACACAGATTACCGAAAGGTAAAGCATGAGTCATATAGTAGATATGATGAACATGTTGATTGTTGGCCGTTGAAGTTACATCAACTCTCGTGATTATCGTGTTTTGATGTGGTGGATTTGGTTCGTGTGATCACTAAAACAATGTGAGGGATATTGTTTTGAGTGGGAGTTCACCTAGATTAATTTAACTATTAATTAGAACTCAATTTGTCATAAACTTAGTCTAAACTATTGCAAATATGTTGTAGATCAATGACGGATCCTACCATCAATTTTAATGCGTTCCTAGAGAAAGAAAAGTTGAAAAACAATGGAAGCAACTTCGCGGATTGGTTCCGCAATTTGAGGATTGTCCTCAATGCTGGTAATTTGACCTATGTGTTGGATGTACCGCTGGGTGACCCGCCTGCAGCTGATGCTACCGATGAAGTAAAGAATGTTTACCTCGCTCGGAAGAATCAGTACTCCACAGTTCAGTGTGCTATCTTGTATGGTTTGGAATCGGATCTTCAGAAAAGATTTGAGAACCATGACCCACATGATATTGTCCGTGAACTCAAATTGATATTTGAGACTCACGTGGCAGTTGAGAGTTATGAGGCTTTTGAAAAGTTCTTTAACTTCAAGATGGAAGAGGGCAGCTCCGTCAGTGAGCACGTGCTTAAGATGTCTGGGCACGCTAACAAACTCCAAAGCTTGGGTATAGTGATTCCTAATGCTTTGGGGATTTACCGTGTCCTCCAATCACTGCCACCAAGTTACAAGAACTTTGTGATCAACTACAATATGCAAAGCATGAACAAGATGTTGCCAGAAGTCTTCTCCATGTTGAAATCTGCAGAAGTGGAGATCAAGAAAGAGCATCAAGTGTTGTTGGTAAATAAGACTACCAAATTCAAGAAAGGCAAGTCTAAGCAAAAGGGAAGCTTCAAGAAGGGTGGTAAGAAAGTTTCCGCACCGGCGAAGAAGACCAAAGCTGGACCTAAGCCTGATACTGAATGCTTTTCCTGCAAGGGAGAGGGTCACTGGAAGCGGAATTGCCCAAAGTACTTGGCGGATTTGAAGAACGACAACATCAAGAAGAAAGGTATATCCGATATACATGTTATTGATGTGTATCTCACTAGTACTTGTAGTAGTGCCTGGGTATTTGATACTGGTTCGGTTGCTCATATTTGTAACTCAAAACAGGTGCTGCAGAATAAATGGAAGCTAGCGAAGAATGAGGTGACGATGCGCGTTGGAAATGGATCAAAGGTTGATGTGATCGCGGTCGGCACGCTACCACTTCATATACCATCGTGATTAGTTTTATACTTAAATAATTATTATTTGGTGCCTGCGTTGAGCATGAACATTATATCTGGATCATGTTTGTTGCGAGACGGTTACTTGTTTAAGTCCGAAAATAATGGTTGTTCGATTTATATGAGTAATATGTTTTATGCACATGCACCTTTGATAGATGGTCTATTATTATTGAATCTCGATAGTGGAAATACACATATTAATAACATTGAAGCTAAACGTTTGAAATTGAGCGATAACTCGACCTATATGTGGCACTGTCGTCTTGGTCATATTGGACTAAAGCATATGAAGAAACTCCATTCCGATGGACTTCTTGAATCACTTGATTTTGAATCACTTGAAAGATGCGAAGCATGTCTGATGGGTAAAATGACTAAGACTCCATTTTCTGGTATGATGGAGCGAGCTACGGACTTATTGGAAATCATACATACCGATGTGTGTGGACCAATGAGTGTAGCATCGTGCGTTGGTTATCGTTATTTTCTTACCTTCACGGATGACTTGAGTAGATATGGGTATATCTATTTCATAAAACATAAGTCCGAAACTTTCGAGAAGTTTAAGGAATTTCTAAGTGAGGTATAAAATCAACGTAACAAGAAGATTAAATTTCTACATTCTGATCGTGGAGGTGAATATCTAAGTTATGAGTTTGGCGATCATTTGAAGAAATGCGGAATACTTTCACAATTGACACCGCCTGGAACACCACATCGTAATGGGTGTCCGAACGTCGTAATCAAACTCTCTTAGATATGGTTCGTTCTATGATGTCACTTACAGATTTACCGCTATCGTATTGGGGTTATGCATTAGAAACAGCCGCATTCACTTTAAATAGGGCACCATATAAATCCATTGAAACGACACCGTATGAATTATGGTTTGGGAAGAAACCTAAATTGTCGTTCCTAAAAGTTTGGGGTTGCGAATCCTATGTAAATAAGTTACAGCCGGACAAGCTTGAACCCAAAGCGGAAAAATGCGTCTTCATAGGATACCCGAAGGAAACTATTGGGTATACCTTCTATCATAGATCCGAGGGCAAAATCTTCGTTGCCAAGAATGGATCCTTTCTAGAGAAGGAATTTCTCTCGAAAGAAGTGACTGGAAGGAAAGTAGAACTCGACGAGGTTGTTGAACCTTCTCTCGAACTTGCGAGTAGCGCAGCACCGGAAGAAGTTCCTGTGGTGCCTACACCAATAAGAGAGGAAGCTAATGATGATAATCATGAAACATCGGTTGAAGTTGCTACAGAGCCTCGTAGGTCAACGAGAACTCGTACCACTCCTGATTGGTATGATCCCGTTATGAGTGTCATGTTGGTGGAAAACACCGATGACCCTGCGACATATGAGGAAGCGATGATGAGCCCAGATTCCAATAAATGGCAAGATTCCATGAAATACGAAATTGGATCCATGTACGAAAACCAAGTATGGACTTTTGTGGACTTACCGGATGGCCGGAAGGCTGTCGAGAACAAATGGATTTTCAAGAAGAAAACAAATGCTGATGGTAATGTTACTGTCTATAAAGCCGACTTGTCGCAAAAGGGTTTTGACAAATTCAAGGAGTTGACTACGATGAGACTTTCTCACCAGTAGCGAAGCTAAAGTCTCTAAGGATTATGTTAGTAATTGCTGCATATTATGATTATGATATATAGCAGATGGATGTCAAAACAGCATTCCTCAATGGAGACATTGATGAAGAGTTGTATATGATGCAACCCAAAGGTTTTGTCGATCCTAAAGATGCTAACAAGGTATGAAAACTTCAACGGTCCATATATGGGTTGAAGCAAGCATCCCGAAGTTGGAATCAACGTTTTGATAAGGTGATCAAAAGTTTTGGTTTTATACAAACTTATGGAGAAGCTTGTATTTACAACAAAGTGAGTGGGAGCTCTGTAGCATTCTTAATACTATATGGAGATGACATATTGTTGATTGGGAATGATGTAGACCTTCTTAATAGTGTCAAAGTATATTTGAATAATAGTTTTTTAATGAAAGATCTTGGCGAAGCAGCTTACATATTAGGCATAAAGATTTATAGAGATAGATCGAGACGCCTAATATCATTGTCACAAAGTACATATTTGGACAAAGTTCTAAAGAGGTTTGGAATGGAAGATAACAAGAAAGGGTTCTTGCCCATCTTGCCCAATACGACCTTGAGTAAAACTCAAAGTCCAGCAACGGCAGAAGATAGAGAAAGGATGAGTAAGACTCCCTATGCCTCAGCCATAGGATCTCTAATGTATTCCATGCTATGTACTAGACCCGACATTGCATATGCTGTTAGTTTGACTATCAGATATCAAAGTGATCTAGGAGTGGATCATTGGACAGCGGTCAAAAACATCTTTAAGTACTTGAGAAGAACTAAGGACATGGTTCTTTCTTATGGAGGTGATGAACAGCTCGTTGTTAATGGTTACACCGATGCTAGTTGGAATACCGATCCGGATGATTCTAAATCACAATCTGGATACGTATTTACTTTGAATGGTGCAGCAGTTAGCGGGAGGAGTGCAAAGCAAAGCATTGTGGCGAGATCTTCAACTGAATCGGAATACATAGCTGCCTCGGAGGCTTCACAAGAAGCGATATGGATGAAGGAGTTCATTACAGAGCTCGGTGTGGTTCCAAGTGTGCTGGACCCAATGTCTATCTACTGTGATAACATGGGCGCCATAGCCAATGCGCAAGAACCAAGGTCACACAAGAAGCTGAAGCACATAAAGCTACGTTTTCATGCTATTTGAGAACATGTCCAAGATGGTGCAATAAAGATTTGCAAAGTACACACAGATCTAAATCTGGCGGATCCGTTGACTAAACCTCTCCCGAGGGCAAAACATGACCAACACCAAACTGCCATGGGTGTTCGGTATATTACCATGTAATCTCGATTTGTTGACTCTAGTGCAAGTGGGAGACTGTTGGAGATATGCCCTAGGGGCAATAATAAATGTAGTTAATATTATATCTTTGTGTTTATGATAAATGTTTACATTCATGCTATAATAGTATTAACAAGAAACATTAATACTTGTGTGATTTGTAAACTAAATTAGAGTCCCTAGTAAAGCCTCTTCTTAATACTAGCTTGTTGATTAACATATGATCATAGTTTCTTGATCATGAACATTTGAGATGTTGTTAATAACAAGATCATATCATTAGGAGAATGGTATGGTGGACATACTCCTATAGATAAGCGTTGCATAAAGATCAAGTCATTTTAATAGTTCAATTGCTATAAGCTTTCTGATACATAGTAACCTAATTCCTTCGACCATGAGATCATGCTTATCACCATCACCGGAAGGATGCTTTGATGACATCAAACACCACACCGTAACTGGGTGGCTATAAAGGTGGCATTGAGTATTCGGAAAGTATGGGTTGAGACACATGGATCAAGAGTGGGATTTGTCCATCCATATGATGGATAGATATACTCTGGGCCCTCTCGGTGGAATGTCATCCAATTAGCTTGAACGCATGTGACTGGCTCACAAGGTATCACATATCACGGGAGCGAGAAAAGAGTACTTATCAGTAACGAGGTTGAACTAGGTATGTAGACATACCGACGATCAAAACCTCGGATAAGTAAACTATCATGAGACAAAGGGAAATTGGTATCGTATGTAAGTGGTTCATTCGATCGCAAAGTAATCGTAGAAATATGTGGGAGCCATATGAATTTCCAGATTCCTCTATTGGTTATTGTCCGGAGAAGTGTCTCGATCATGTCCGCATAATTCACGAATCGTAGGGAGACACACTTAAGGATTCGATGTTGTTGAGTAGTTATGGTATGATGAGTAAGATACTGAATGTTGTTCGGAGCCTCGGATGGGATCTGGGATATCACGAGGAGATCCGAAATGGTCCGGAGAATAAGATTCATATAAGGAAAGTCCTGTTTCGGAGTTGGGGAATGATTCCGGTGTTTTCATCGGGAATGTTCTAGAAGGTTCCGGAAGGTCCGGCACTCCGGAGGGGAAGGGTACATGAATGTGTCATGACAATGTGGAATGGTTGCATCATGTACTAGGTATCATGGCTGTGCAAAATAAAGGGAGAAATCAAATCCTAGTTTGCAAAGTCAAACGCCAATTTGAAAAGTCAAACGACAGTTTTGCTTGGTGGAGGGAGAGTAGGAAATCTACTTGGGGAGGAGTTCCTCTCCCTCCACCCGCCGGCCAAGGAGGCCGACTTGGGGGAGGACTCCCTCCCCTTGGCCGGCGCCCTCCCACCTATAAAAGAAGGGGCAGGGGTGCCCCCTCTTCCCTACACCTCTCTCCACCAAAAACCTAGCCCTAGACGCTGGCCACCACAATTCGCCGCCGCCCTAGGGTTTGCCCTAGCCGCCGAGTTGGGGCTCTCCCCAAGCCCTAGCCGCTGGCCTAGCCTCCTACCTTGGTGCCTCTAAACCCTAGATCACCAAGGCCTCTCTCGTAGTCCACCATACTCGCTCCAGCTTAAGGCGAAGCCCTGCAAGATCTCCCATCTACTTCCGGTACCACGCCGTCGTGTTGGCGGAATCGCGAGGAGAGTGCTACAACCTCCGCTGCCTGTTGGAACAAGGGAGAGGAAGGTCTTCATCGAGTACCGAACGTGTGACCGACCGTGGAAGCGCTACTGGAACGCAGCGCTTGAATGATCGTCTACACGATCTTGAGATTGGCAAGAGTATGACTACATCACCCACGGGAATCTTCTCTCGTTAAACACTCTGGAATCTTCGAGGGTGAGTTCCTCTATCGACTCGTTGCTACAATCTAGTAGATAGATCTTGGCTTGTTTGTTTGCATGCGGTATAATTTTTTTGTTTTCCATGCTGCAAACCCCTACACAGCCATGATATCTCTCACTTGGTCTCAGGTGAGGATCTAGTTGTCCTTCCCACTAATCGAGAAAGCTTGTGTACAAGACAGCGACACCTGCTCATCCTGTGAGGCATCAAGATAACCAAAAATGATATGATCGGAGCTTCTTGTCAGCTCAGTAGATACTGAGGAAGCCACAAGTAGTTATATATTTTATGTCCATAAGTATGGATCCGTCAACAGGTTGCATAACAGGTAGTGAAATTTCATGGCCTAGGACAAGGTGGGTTACCAATCCATCAATGCGAATGTCACCTTTTCTTTTGTTGCTCTGGTGGAGGAGGTGCTGGAGGAGTAGAGCCATAGGATTGGGACTTTGCGGTGCATTCGGGAAGAGTGCCTTGGTGATCACAACCATGTCTGCATGGGCCATGGAACTAGTATCTCCTCTTCCCAACAGAGTGTTGGCGAGGAACAAGGCGAAGTAGTGGACTACGGGTTCTGAATGGTGGACATCTTCTTCTGGTAGAAGTCCCTACCACCATTAACGGAAATAACCTCCCAATTTTCTCCACTTGAGACGTCATACAAATTTGTAACAGTTGATTCCCCATCATGAGGGAATCCAAAAGCATTACAAAATTCTTGGAAAGAAATTTGATATGGCTGCTAGTTTATGGTGAAACTCACCGTACATGCAATACCAATTTCACTGTAGTCATCGTAGAAGGAGGCGAGGAACTCCCAGGTGATCTCAGCGTAGGTGTAGTGGATTGCGTAGGCAAGGAGCGATAACCCTGCACTCGCACACATGTGGTTAAAATGCGATCTCAACCCTGCCGTGGTAAGAAATGCATCATCGGCCCGTGTGGGCTTCACCCACCTTGATGAAACCATGTCGTACTTGTTATCGAGCTTAGCCCGGAGTCCCGAGCCCTCACCACATTGGCGCTTGTTATTGTGGAAAAGGCTACCAAGCTTGTTCATCTTGATGTACTAAAAAATTACAACATAAAACCTTAGGCATATAGTTTCTACATGATATACGAGCGATTCTACGTGGAAAAATTTAATCCTAACGTGAGAAATCAAAAGGGAAAATCAAAAAAAACTTGCATCCACTAGATCAATGTGAGAGTTTCAACCATGGAATTCTAAAAATAAAGCATGGATATGGAGAAAAACATACCTATATGTTGATTTCCCAAATCAAACAAACGAAATCCGTGAAGAATAGAGAAGTCTAGGTGGATTTTGAGGAGTTTGGAGAGATAGTAGGAGAGAAAAAGTTAAGAGTAGGAGGAACCCTGCTCTGCCGGCATGTTTAAGTGGTTGCACAAACTATACGACGGGAACTATACGGGCGGGTTATGTAGTTCCTGCCATATAGTTGCGGCAGCAGCGAAAATTAGGGTGTCTTTTCGCCTGATCGAAACTATACAGCCGCAACTATATGAGCGGAGAAAAATATCTCGTCGTATAGTTGGTCGCTAAACATACGGTACCATAGAAATACAATTCGTGAGAAGGGGTTGACAACTATACGACCAAAACTATATGGCCGGAAAAAATATTCCTGTCGTATAGTTGGTCGTTAAACTCTCAGGAACATGCTTTTCACCCAAAAATTTCGGATACACTTTTTAATTTGAATAATATGTTTAAGCTAGTTTTTGCAGATAAAATTAAACTTAATTTTTACACTTAATCTATGCTTATTCAGTCAATATTTTTACTACTTTTTGACAGCGCATCTTTACGGGTGCGCTAGGAATACGATGAACATTTTATTCTTAACTATTTCACTAAGACTTCCCATCAAGCATTTTATTAAGAATGGTAGAATATTTCAACCATCTCTCTATTCTCGAATTCTTACCTTGGGGTGCCCCTTAGCAAGGTCACTCGCCACTTGAACTCGTTTTGCCGGTGGAATATACCTTTCTCCTTCTTCTAGCTTCTTTAGAAAATACCGGATGATTTCAGCATCATAAACATTGAAGATTATTTTTCCCTCGGCAAAATCAACTGACGCTCCTGTAGTACTAAGAAAAGGTCTTCGAAGTATTATAGATAATTTTTCATCCTCTGGCATTTCAAGAATAATAAAATTAGTGGGAATAACATGCTCATCTATTCTAAGTAGAACATCCTCAATCATACCAATGGGTTGTTTAGTGGATTTGTTAGCCATATGTAAAGTGATAGAAGTAGGGGAATACTCCCCCAATTCTATCTTTTTATAGAGGGAATATGGAATTAAACTAACTACTGCACCTAAATCACACAAGGTAATGTGAATATCATTTTTTCCGATTGAGCATGAAATATATTTGGTATTCCGGGATCTCCCAACTTAGACAATAACCTCCCATTAGCAGGATAATTATTCACCATGGCAACGGTATCAGTTATTTATTTCTTTCTATTAAGAATATCACGGAGAAATTTAGTATAGGTAGGAACTTTAATTGCATTCGCAAATAGAATTTCTAGACGTAGATCACCAAGTGCCTTTTTCAAAGATTCATTGATTACCTTATTAGGTGCTTTCTTTTTGCGACCTGGATATGGAAGTTTTTGCTCACCTTTCTTATTATTGTCTTTTACATTTTGTGGGGGATCAGGCTCTTTAGATGTTTTCTTTTGTTGTCGCTTATCGCTTTTCTTCTTTTATACTGCAACAACTTCGTATTCATTGCTTATCTATTTTTCTTCTCTTGGATCAACAGTATCTACATCAGAGTCATAGCGGTCATCATGTGCATCATTTGATCCTCCAAGGTTTGGTCTTGTGTTTCTTGAGAAGTTTCATCTTGAGGATCCACCAGTATGTCATCTTCTTGGCTTTCTTTGAACAAGGATTTTTCCCTTCGATCTTTTTCAGCTTCATATTCTGGTGGTTCTAATGGTCCTGTAACAACTGCACCTCCCCTTATAAGAAGATGCTATTTGTTCATATTGGGTTTCAATCATACTAAGGTACTTGTAAAATAATTTTATTTCTTGGCCAATCTCATCATAACTTTCCGTGAGTTCTGTGAAAATTTCTTATGTCTTTGAAATTCCTTATGCAGGTTATTATGATATTTGGCATGTCGATGTTTTAATTCTTCGAATGATTTCCTAGTTTCATCCTGTTCAATAAAAATCTATAATAGATCTACATTGTTTTCCTTAACAAGTTCAGAGGTATACCCTTTTCTTTAATTTTTTTTCATACTTCAAGCATAAGATCTGGGGTTATACGAAGTATTCCTTTTTCCAGCTTAGTATCACAATCAGGATTATAAAGAGAATCATTCTTATCCCTTGTGGACATCAATTCCAAATAGGCTTTAGCAGTTAATGTATTTATCGATCCTCCTACTGATAAATCAAGCAACTCTCTGCATTGAGTATTAAGACCATGGTAAAATAAGTGGAAAACAGTTGCTTCAGAATATCCATGATTAGGAATACCATTGATCATTCCAAAAAATCTATCCCAAGCTTGTGGGTAGTTTTCTCCCATGTTCTGACTGAATTTGCCTATATTCTTTCTAATTTTAGTTACCTTTTTAAAAGGATTCAATTTTTTATGAATTTGACAATACAGTTTTCCCAGCAATTAATGTAATGACGAGGGAGAGAATATAACCAGTTTAGATCCTTGCCTTTTAGAGACCAACGGAAATTAGACGGCAGAAATCTCTAGGCAAACCTTTTGGTCCAATTGATGTTATCACATCATTGAACCATCTAAGATGTCTTCCTGGGTCTTCATATTGCCTTCACTGAAAGATTTTTCCTGTAAAATTTTAAAAATCTCACCATCAAATTTATTTTCTCTAATTCCAGGATTAGGAAATTCTATTGGTTATTTAAGATAAGCAGGATTTGGAGCACTATATTCTCTAAGAGTTTTCTCAGGTTTCTTAGCAGTTGTGCTATGAATGGACATGATTTCCATAAAATCACTTAGGTTTTCAACTTCAATCTTCTTTGATCTCAAAAGTTTTTCATTAATTTCTTTATGCCTTTGAGAACGCACGTGCTCAAAATAATTTGGTAGATAGGTCCTACCAGAGCTTGTAGATCATTTATCTTCTAGGGAGACCATTTGGTAGTAGTAGCACCTGAAATTTCAAGTGACAAAACACTTAGCACTTAGCTTCCCGGCAACCTCACCAAAAAATAACTTGATGTCTGCAAGTGCACAAATCGTTTGTAAATATTTTTGAAGTTAAGATATCGATCCCATAGGGAGCCAAAAGGAAAATGTTTATGAATGAAGTCTCTGTCACACTCAAAGTTGTCATAGGTCTTTGAGTGAATTGACTGCAAGTGTTGAAATAAGAACAAAATTTGGATTAAACTGAATGCATTTAAATAAAATTAAAATGTAAACTTTAGAAATAAAAAGCATAAAAGTAAAGAATGATTCGATTGTTTTTTATTTTCCGCAGATGACAAAGCAGGCACGAGGAGATACAGTTCATGGTGATAGCGATTGTTCCAAGTGGATGAGTGATAAGTGTAACAATTATAATCTTATAAGTGTGTGTGTAGGCGGGAAACCCATAATTAGTCGGAACTCATATTGGTAGATTTCATCCCAATTTCAATAATCCTACTAGTATGTTACCAAAACCATGGTCAGTCACTAGGCAATTAAGATCCTTTAATTTTCTTAGCAATTAATCTCCTTGGATCAGACTAGTGCAATAGGCATCCCACAGATAGTAAAGAACACACAATATAGTTATTAAAATCAATCACAAATTAATGGAAAACATATAGGCACATCACATCTCACCAATCCCCTACATCTCCCACGCCCAAACGAACTTACTCACACATGAGAAAAGAAAGCATCATCGATATAATTGAATAAAAAGAGTTCTTCTCAATATTACCATGGAGATCCACAATAAGAATAGAAAATCAATCCAACATAACTCAAGATAAGGAAGAAACATTCTCAAACCCTAATCTTGCAAAGTGAAGATCTCTCTCTTGTACAAGTAATGTCTATGGGGGTGTGGTGTCTAGGAGTTTCAATATCATGGAGCAAGATGGAGAACGTCTTCCCCTTCTACTCTGGATGTCTTCTTTCTCCCTTTTGGATGGAATGGTGGCTGCTGTGTTCTGTTTTCACCCTAGCCTTCTTCATGAAAGTTGTTCCTTTTAACAGGACGAAGGTGGCGGCAACTATAAGGACGGAAAATATTCCCGCCGTATAGTTGGTCGTTAAACCATCTAGTTGCTGTCCTCGATTGCTTCCAAAAATAAACTTGCTTGTTTTCGCCTAAATATTGTATTTTTGCTATTGAAACCTTCTGTTGATATTCAGAAACTAAAACATACACTAAAAACAAAGTTTTCTTTCCTAACGAAGTATTAGCGTTAGGTAAAACTAGAAAACCATCAAATCAAGACGAAAACTATCAAGAAAAACCATTAAAAATGTATCGAAACTCACAGCTATCAATACCACATGATCAGGAAACCTTGATCATGTGTTGACCAATGAACCAGTGACTAGAGATTAATTGCGAACGCCTGGTTGTTTATATATCACATGTCTATTGACATTTCCTTTCAATAAAGTTATAGCAATTGATATGAAACCTAATTGTTAACTTCGTGAAATATGATAATAATCCATATTATTATTTGTCTCTAGGGCATATCTCGAATAGTCTCCCACTTGCACTAGAATACAAATAAAATAGTTGCATTTGTTTATCTAATCATTGGCACCAGAAAACTTGGCACTTCTGATCATGCTTTCTCATGGAAGAGGTTGAGTCTAGGATATGGACTTTACAGTCCCTTGTATACTTTGCAACTATACTAATGTCATATTAAATGACACTAATACTTTATAATCTCTATGTTAACATTTTATGTAGGTATAATAGTTTTGGCAACAAAGTGAGGTCTATGGTTTTAGGTGCCAACAGTGACGTTAGATCAGTCACAATGAACTTTTGATGGGCACTATGCACTAAAACACACTTTGTGAGAAAATTTGCTTCCCCGGTGTTAACATTATACATGTCACTTATGGCAACAATAATGGCCACTTTTTGTTGTGTCACATCCAAAATTTTAAATTTGGTCTTGCATATCATTCATAACATTGCATCATATCTTTCCATGCAAAACCGTCGAGTAGAAAGGATCGGCGAAACGCTATCTTCAAAACCCTATTTTGTTTCGATACGAGTTTCCTGCGGGAGGCTTTAGTAGGAATTGCGACAACCACCCCTGTAGGAGGTTTCGCTCAAACCTTGATGCTAGGTTGTTCCCCTTGACCATACGAACCCGTAGGCGCGAGAATCGCTCCAATCGGAGTTCGTATGGAAAAGCTTCGGACGTTTTAGTAAACCGCCGGAAAACGGTCCGAAAATCCGGACCGATTTCCGAGTTGTAGTCAATTTCTGGACCGTTTCTGTTTAGGTTTTCCGCGCGCAGGGCCACTTAAAGGACCCACCTGGCCTCGGGAACCGCACCTGTACCCCGCCGCCTCCTCCGCGCGCATCCGAGACGGCCGCCACCCGCCGCCGCGGCGCCATCGCCGCCCGGTGCGCCCGCCACCACTCCGTTCCGCCGCCACGCGCCGCGTCGCCCGCCCGCCGCCGCCATCGCCGCCGCCGCCGCCTGTATCGCGCCGCGCTCAAGCCCGCCGCCGCGCCGCCACCGCGACCCGCCGCGCGCCTTCTCACCGCCGCCGCCCGCCACCGCATGCGCCGCCACCGCCGCATCTGTTGCCGCCGCCAGCAGCCGCCTTGCCGCCTGCGCTGCCGCCTTTCGCTACGCCTGCCGCGCTAGCCGCCTCGATCCAGCGTGCGCAGCGTGCATGCATCTGCGTACCACTTTCGCGCGCCGTTTTGCGTCGCGCCGTTGATGATCTTGAACCGCCCGTTAACCGTGTACATCCGTGCAGGAAGTACCTCATCGCCGGAAGTGATCGTCGCCGCCGTCCGGAACTCGCCGCACCTTCCGGAGTCCGTTTCACAGTCCGTTTCCGGTAAGACAATAGCCACCGTCAGATCTCAGATCAGCGGCTTAGATCGTTAGTTGACCGGTCAGACTCAGGCGTTGACTAGTCGACGCCGGTCGTGACGATTTGACGATCAATGTACACAATTGGTGGTCAATTTCGTTAATCCTTTTAGATGGCAGATTTCGGTAAAATCTTGTAAATTGCATAGAAATTAAATCGTTTGGCCACAAATTGCAAATAAAATATGTACGGGTTCATGAGTCGTGTAGAATCTCGCTGTACCTTTGGTTCAGACTTTTACTGCAAGGTTTAGTACAATTTAATCAAACTAGTTAGTGGCCTTTTCGGAGTAATAAATTCGTAGAAAAAGATCCGTAGCTCCAAAAATCGCGTATGATATGTCCCTGAACTCGGGAGAACGAGAGGAATCTCATCGTAAATAAAAAACGTAGGCTTACATTAAAAACTTCTGCAGAAACTGTCTAATGGTTTTATGCAGTGTTTTAATTACTCGGGAAGTTTTATAACTCCTTTTTGAGTAATTCCAGATGGTACTGTTTCTATTCAGCGATGTCTTTGCGGTGGAATTTTCCCAAGATTTTACAAACAGTATACTACTGGTAGTGAATTATTTAAGTTCTAGCTCTAGTTTGGAGCATTACTTTTGCTTAATAGTTTTCCTAGCGCTAAAACTATTTTCCATGCATGCAATCTGTAGTACCATGGTATAGGATGTTATGGTGCAGCTGTAGCACCAATTCACTTGTCGCTCTTGCATTCATGCATCATATCTGTTGCATATGTTGTGGATTATTTGTTTATGAATGCAATTGTATCGTGTAGATTGTGACGAGTGCAACGCTTTCTCGTGTGTGGATTATTCTTCCGACCGCTACAACCAAGGCAAGTAGATGCTACTTTGTTCATGATATCTTCCTACTATTTTCAATGCATTATCGTTTATTTTGTAGATGCATGTGTAGGATGATACTATCGCTATGCTATGTCCTATTATGTGGTAGGGCTTTCCTTGTAGATGAACCACCGTTGGTAGATGTGCTTAGCCATGCTATGATGAACGAGGGCTGGGTTACATCATTGAAACTTGTTTCTAAAAGTATTGGTTTGTGAAAACTAAAACAACTTAATCAATGAATCATCTGGGTGTGATGGTATTGATAATTTTTGGTGGTTTCATTGCGGAAAGGCACCCAGGTATCAAGAGAGAATGATTGGCTTCTTTATTGTGTAGCTTACGTGTACAACCATGTGTCAATAATGAAATGGGCGGTTGGTTGGACTTAGTAGGTTGTGGTAACTCGAACCCGCGTATCCAGAGATGTAGAATTTTGGTAGGTTGGATCGGTGCGCGTCGGGATTGAGGAGCTACTTCCCGAACAATCTCTTCTTGGTCTTCTCCCTATCATCACCCAAAATGAGAGTGATGGTACGAGCTGGGCTGGCCAAGTCACATGGGTAAAGTGTACTAACCTCTGCAGAGTGTATAATCTAATTGATTAGCCGTGTCCCCGGTTATGGACATCTGAGTTGCTAGATATTGATTCCATGACATGTTTCTCGCTCATTCTAATTTCATAATTGTTTTAATATTGTTGGGTTAACTTAATTGGGATCTTTTCAAAGAAAATCAAAACTGTTTATGAAAGTAGGACAAATGTATTTGCAAATGCAAGCCAGACACAGCTCCAAATGCCAAATATGCATGTGGATGTTAGTACTATTGTCTCCATTACTAGCTCTACTTGCCATACATTCCATGTATTGACCCTTCGGGTCTGCTACGTTTCATGTTGCAGGTTATTCCGATTCTGATTGATCGTTATAGCCACGGTACTCCACTCGGCACTTGTTCACTTGTGGGCAATTTGAAGAATGGAGGATTTACTTCGTTTATGTTGTTACCTGAATAATTTGAGCTAGCTTTGTGCTAAGCTTTTATTGTAATAATGGTACTCTGGATCTTCGTTATTTATGATACACGGATATTTTGCTATGTTATCTATCTTACTCTATTGTGGGCCAATGAACCGATCCAGGGATTGACATGTCACATAGAGGCCACGGTCTTTTCAGAACCGGGGTGTTACACGTTGGGACTCCAAGTGTAGAGTGTTGTAGCAAGCTTCTTTTCCCCACAAAGGTGACTCGAGGGTTTATATCGAACTCTCGGGGAATTGGTTATAGAATTTTATTCGTATTCTCCTCGTCAAGCAACTTGTAAAGAAAAATGATTTTTCTTGTGTCCCTAACTCCACCAGGTGGTTGTCAAGCACAAGGTTTTGTATTTTCGAAATAATAAATTGCAGAAAATATAAAAGGTAGTAGTTGCAATGGAAAGGTGTTTCTCATGATTAAAATTGCACTGGGATTCATGGATTCACCTGCCTACTCTCTTTTAAGTTGTAGTGATCATAAAACCATTCAGCAATGATAAATATTCATGGAACTACTATATGTGTATGATAAGCATTCTTATGGGCGTCACGTCCTAACATAGAGATTAAACACATCTCTCTTATACTCCTCAAGAAAGGGAAACTCCGTGCAATATTGAATTAAGAACAAATCAGATATATCTTTAACTAATATAATATGATTTTTGAACTACAAATATGCTACCTTGATCTAACAAGATTATCTCACTGTCACATGATTTCACTTTATCCCTAGTGAGGCAGCAAAAGAAAGGTAAAAACCAAAGTAGATCTTGAATATTGTTGTCACAATTCAATCAATACCACCATGCTTCTCCATCTAATACACACTTTAAGGGATACGGGGAGGCTACACTAGCGCAAATCAAAAAAAATCTACCGCGTAAACAAGGATTATTTTTGTCATAGATCTCGGGATTACCACTAGACGCGCAGTTGCGGAACTTGATGAGCACGTCGGGGCAGTGTAGATGTTATACATCTCCTCCTTGTTCTCGTCCCATGAGCACCTACCCTTTGCACGGCTCGTCCAAGTGCTACAGCTGCAACACCTCCGAGGTATCCACACGTACGGGGTGGAAGCGTCAGATGCCGGACTGCTAGGTCCACGTGTGTAACACAGGCGTGAGGATTGGCGGCTGGGTGGAATGCTCTACCCTAGTCAGCTAGCCCCACCCTCTCTTATATAGGCATCCCTAGTGGGCTTCTACATTAGAAGCCCATTAGTATCCTAAGCCTGGTTTAATTCGGATCCAATCCTCATTAGGCTTTCAGCCCCTTAAGTGTGTGACCCTATAGGTTCATACACATATAGACATGACACGAGTACACTTACTTCCTCAATAGTTGGTAGTGGCCTCCAGCAAGACGTGCCAAATCCTAAATGCATATAAAGATCATTCAGACGAACCATCACAAGGTTTAGTACATGTCTTTCCCTTTGCCTCACGATATTTGGTCTAGCTCCAAGCTGACCTCCCTTTCTCGATACTGTGAATTGGAATCCTTTTACTAGGTTAACTCGTAACCTTATGTAGCACGGCCATGAATTTCTGGATCCGATCACTCGAGGGGCCCAGAGATATCTCTCTCAAGTAGAAAGGGGCAAATCCCATCTTAATTGACTAATGCCTTGCAGCATGCTTCAGGACAAACCCGAAAGCTACCTTTATAACTACACAGTTATGGAGTAGTGTTTGATAGCCCCAAAGTAGGTCGATCCACCTCTCAAGTACATGCGACAATATCAGGTCTAAGGACAAAACATACACGATGTGTAGAGAGGGCTGCAAGTCTAATTGCCAGTGTCAAGTTGGGTTAGTCCAACCCCATGTTCATAACACGTGTCCACATCATTGGTTTGACATCTCCATGTCTATGACTTGCGAAACATAGTCATCAACCAATCGATGTGCTAGTCTAATATTCACGTGTGTCCTCACATGAACTCCGACTATGGACAACTATTAGATAACAATACAAGTAAAGAGTTTCACAAACAATTCACATAATTGTCAATCAGTACAAGTTAACTGATAGAGATATTCAAGGAACATTACAATAACTAGTGGATACATAAGAAATATAATCATCTCTATGATTGCCTCGAGGGCATATTTCCTTCAGTCTCCCACTTGCACTAGAGTCAATCTAGATTGTATCTAATACCTATTGCTCTTTCGTGTGCCTCATGCGCAGGCTGCTGGAGTGGCTTTGTAAAGGGATCAACGACATTTGAGTCTGTATGTATTTTGCATATCATGACACTACCATCCTCAACGAACTCATGAATCTGATGGTAATGCATGCGAATATGTTTGTTCTTCTGGTGTTGTCTAGGCTCCTTGGCTTCTGCAATAGCACCATTGTTGTCACAATAAACGTCCATGAGATTGGACGTGCCCTGAACCACACCAAGAGCGATCAGGAAATTCCTAATCCAAACAGCTTCCTTTGCAGCCTCCGAGGCAGCACTATATTTAGCTTCTGTTGAAGAGGAGGACACCGTATCTTGCTTGGAACTTTTCCAACTCACAGCACCACCATACATGACAAAAACATAACCAGATTGCGATGTGGAGTCATCTGAGTCGTTAAGGTAACTTGCAGCTGTGTAACCCCTTGCACTGAGTTCATCCTCACCTCCATAAACTAGGAACACATCCTTAGTCCTTTTCAAGTACTTAAGGATATTCTTTACCGTTGTCCAATGACTTTCACCTGGATCAGTCTGGTATCTGCTCGTAACACTTAGAGCATAGGAAACATCTGGGTGAGTGCATATCATTGCATACATGATGGATCAAATAGCTGAAGCATATGGAACCCTGCTCATGCGCTCACGCTCATCAGTAGTCGAAGGACACTGAGTCTTGCTGAGTTTTATTCTGTGAGACATGGGAAAGAACCCCTTCTTAGCCTCTTCCATGCTGAACCATTTCAACACTTTGTAAATTTATGTACTCTAGCTTAATCCAATTAGCCTCCTTGATCTATATCTATAGATCTTGATACCCATAATATATGCCGCTTCTCCTAAGTCCTTCATCGAAAAACTATTTTCCAATGAGGTCTTAACAAACTCGAGCATAGGAATGTCATTTCCAATCAGCAATATGTCAGCTACATATAAGATTAGAAATATAAGCGCTCTACCACTTTCCTTCTTGTAAACACAAGGTTCTTGTTCATTTTTGATGAAGCCAAACTCCTTTATAACTTCATCAAATTGAATGTTCCAACTCCGAGATGCTTGCTTCAGCCCATAAATATACTTTAGAAGTTTGCATACCTTTCCAGCATTGTTTGGATTGACAAAAACTTTGGGTTGCATCATATACACATCTACATAAAGGATTCCATTTAAGAAAGACGTCTTGACATCCATCTGTCATATTTCATAGTCGAAATGTGCAGCAATGGCTAGAATCATCCATATAGATTTAAGCATCGCTACGGGAGAGAAAGTCTCATCGTAGTCAATGCCTTGAACTTGTCGAAAACCTTTTGCAACAACTCGAGTGTAACATCCCAAAAATACTAAACTTGGATCATCAAACTTTAATCATCAAAATTAGGGTTAACAAAAACTTTTCTAAATAAAAAAGATGAAAGCATGCATGTGTGTATGCATCCCATTTTGAATTCTTTTGAACTTCCTTGTTTATGTGTTTCTTTGCTTGTAAAATGTTTCTTAGGTGAAATAAACATCATCTAAACAATTCCCAAACTTTTCTCAAAGACAAATAAATCAAAACAAAGCTAAATGAGTGAATGGTCATTTTGACCAATTTAACTCCCATGCCTACTTTGGCTGTCCCAAACGTTCAGAACTTAACAGAAACTTTTCTGGATCTTTGCACCCCTTGATTGTACTCATAACCAAGTATCAAGGCCCACTTTTTGATCATCCAGAAACTTTCAAATGCATAGTTTAAAGGACAATTCAAAATTTAATCTTTATCATATGAGAAGATCCCACATTTTCAAAAACCACTCAAACAAGCTCAACTTTCAAAACCCAAGCATCTGCAAACTCACCAGCACCAACCTAGCACACCCACCAAAAATCTTTTCAAAATTCAAAACTTGAATTCTTGCGGCCATTTCATCAAACACATTGTAGACACAAATCATCAAAATCTTAAACACTATTGTGAGCAGTGATTGAAACCTAACTTGTTCCCTCTCTGGACACCACTAGCCTTAGTAGATCATCTAACAACCTAAACTAATCCCTACAACTACTGTAAGCTTGGCATTGCCATCAATGGTGAGCAGGCCGAATGCACCCTTGTCACCCCCATGTCGACAACAAGCTAGGAGGAGAAAAAAACCTAGCCAGCATGTCTGGGAGCAAGCCAACATCCCACCGCCACTCAGTGTCCAGCGCTCGAACGTTGCCAGCCATCCAACATGCCGAGAGCACGCCCTGTGCGCCACGCTCGACCGACGCCCACATACCGCGCACCGCCCTCGCCGCGTGCATACGTGATCACCACCATCCAGCAACCCCGCAGACACGCTCGTTCGCCGCCGCGCGGACCACGTGCGTTGTGCGCCATTAAATCTTCTGTCGGGCACGCGCAGAGCACCGTCGCGTTCCGACCAAACCGCACCGCCCCACGTCTCACCACCGTGTCATTGAGCATTGCCAGGGAGCAATGCACCGCCCCCTATCGTCGCCCACGCCGATGGCCGTCTGTACCGTCGACCTTGACGAGCTCACCTTGCGCCCCGTCGGTCCCCTTGCTCAACTATAAATAGAGGCCACCCCCAGCCGAAGTGAGCACACCATCTCACTCCCCTCTCCTCACTGATCGTGTCACCCCGTTCCCGGAGCAAGGAAAGCAGCACTTCGCCGGAATTTCACCAGAGTCTGCCGCTGCTGGAGAAGAAGGGGGCCAGCGATTGGAGCCGCCCCAGGAGAAGCTGTCGGTACCAGGAGGTTCACCGTCGTCGACTTCGTCTTTCGCCCGTCTCGCCGACCCTCGCCTGAACCCCGGTGATCCACCAACGATCCCCACTGGCCGCGCTAGGTTTCTGTCTCGCCGGCGTTGCCCAACGTCGACGATGACTCTCAGTCGTTGGATTAGAACCAGATCGAACTCACCACATTGCCCCATACCGCTTCGCACCCCCTCATCTCACTGACGCGTGGGTACAACCACTTAACCAGCCCGCGTAAGTGATGTGCTTAGCAGGCCGGCCCAGTATCGCTTCCCGCGCAGCCCAGTCATTTGAAATTAACCTTTTCCATTTTATTTCAAACACACTTCTGCACCTAGATTCAAAAATCAACCCAGATCGATTCAGTGAACCAAATTGAATAAAACCAATTTTGTTAGAAAGGTATGGGAATTCTGAATCCAATACCGTTGGATTCAAGTCATTTGGATCTGTAGATCATCCTTGGTAACAATAACAAGGCAGAAGCTTTTCTGCATTCAAACATTTTTCAAATTTAAACCTAATAGCTTTTGAGTTGATTCCAACTCTCAAAAATCATATTTAACCATACCTTTCAGAATATATAAAAATATATAGGTTTACTTACATAAATAATGTTCAAGTAATAAAAGAATGCTACATAGGCATTTCTAGTCACTTTATTTAATTAAAATAAAAGGGTAAAAACTTATTAAATTGTGACACCACTTTAAATCACCTTCCCATGGACTAAAATATGTGGTGATGACATGTGTCAACATGATCCCATGTTTGGTTTGGAGAATATTAAATCTTAAGTAATTTTTCAATAAGTAGAAATTACTTTTCTAAAAACAAAAGGTTAAACCAAGCTTTAATCTTGTAATGTTAGTGATGATGCTAGATCATCTATAGGACCCTTTTGTGTGATGATTGCAAGTAGTTAAGTATTGTTTGGTGATTGTGTACATCGTATTTATTTATAGACGCTAGTACCGACCAAGGATACGAGGAGGAAGGAGGATACTACGAAGAAGAAGCCGAGGAGAAGTTCAACCACTGCTCTGCACAAGGCAAGCTTTAATAATCAAGTTGACCTATGCAAGCTAACACTTGCAAGATACTATACTTTAGCAAGCTTTACTAATCAAGTTTACCTATGCAAGCTAACACTTGCAAGATACTCTACTTTAGCAAGCTTTACTAATCAAGTTGACCTATGCAAGCTAACACTTGCAAGATACTATACTTTAGCAAGCTTTACTAATCAAGTTGACCTATGCAAGCTAACACTTGCAAGATACTCTACTTTAGCAAGCCCAATACTACTAGTTGGATGTGCAAGCTAATACCTTCTTTCTACCATGCCCATTATATGCCTTAAAGCATATATGATCATAACCCTTTGATAAACCAATCCTAGTTTTACTTGCAAGTTTATTACTTTATTTCTTTATCAAAGCTCTTACTTAAAGTTTACTGGAATAAATGGTAGATACTGGAAGGATAATTGAAGGTTGCATAAAGAGCATAAAATTTGGCCTAAGCTAGATAATCTTGATGTCATCCTAAGGCATGATACTAAACTAAGTTAAACTCCAATAGTTTACCACCACTCATTAGTGCTTACCCCCACTTGTAGATGCTAGTGCTAAGCATAAAACTTGATCAACATTAGATGGGAATACTTGGTGAAAATGGTTATGAAAACCTTAGAATGATGGATCATTCTACTGAGATGTTTTGATATGTGTTTCCGAACACCTGATGATTTTGGTGATGAAAATGTTGAGGCAGGAGCCTTAGCCCTTTATAAAACGGATGGTTGTCTGGATGCGACACCATTCCAATTTATCGTACAACCACAATACCCGAAGATTGGGTAGGTCTTAAATGGAAACTTATATACCTTAGTATTGGTTCCCTCATGACCAAGGTCTGAGCTGAGGCTACCTTGTGAAGATTGTCCACCTATGCAGTACCCAAGATGACAGTTGGTCATGGTTGGGAGGCCAAACTCGCAGGAGAGGTGCTTATACTAGGGCGTCTAATTGAAAGGTTAGGATTGATTATCCGCATACTGAGTATGGTGAATTTAGGATTTGTTCCTGACGGATGTATCGAATGTTGTGGTGAAAGTGTACAATCTCTGCAGAGTGTCAAACTATTCGAATAGCGTCATGATTATGGACAGTTGGAGTGGACATATTGTTCCCCCGTCAGATGTTTTCAAAAGACTTGTGAAATGAATTGAGACTTTGACTTGACCACAACAGGGTTGTGGCATGAGATACAAGTTTCCACTTAGGTGTTATAAAACCTTAACTAGCATTCGTTGCTTCCAAACTTAGTAGAGATAAATCTGGCTTTTGCAAAACAACCCTAGAGCCTAGTGTCCTATTATCAAAAACCCCTTTCACTTGTTAGTATTAGTTTGCGAGTACTTAAAGAGTACTCATGGCTTTGTCCCTAGCTATTCCCATGGCCAGACTATGAAGAGGAGTACCTGGAGGATGGACCCCAGGAAGGTTACGACAACTAGGATCATCTCCCATCGTCAGCATTGCCAGTGACCCCGAAGATGGAGCTTCGCCTACCCTACCGTTATTATTACGTATTCCGCTGCTTGAAGTTGTATTAAGAACTGGATCAATGAGATCTTTATTTATGTAAGACCTTATGTATGGTTTGTAATGGATGATGTACTGTGGTATCCAATTATGTTATGTCTCACAAAAATGGTAATTCCGAGATTGCGATGTATGGCATAACATGCATCTGGGATTAAAAATCCGGGTGTTGACATCGAGCTTTATGGATGTGAACATTTCCATCCATATCAATCTTCTTCTTATAGATCCATTTGCACTTGATGGCTTTAAAACCATCAGGAAGGTCAACCAAGTTCCAAACTTGATTGTCTCCCATGGACTCTATCTCGGATCTCATGGAGATCAACCATTTCTCAGAGTCTGGGTCCACCATCACTTCTGCATAGGTTGTAGGCTCATCACTGTCTAACAATAATAATTACCGCGTTTCGTGGAGCCTTGTAGACCTTCATGGTTGTGGTGCTTCTATTGCCACGGGTTCATCAACTTGTTCTGCTATAATAGCATCACTCGTAGAAGCATCCCTGACTGGCTCATCTTGAACTTATTCAAGTTGCACCGACCTTACACTTGTTCCCTTTGCGAGAAACTCTTTATCTAGGAAAACACCACTACGAGCAACAAACACTTTGCCCTCTTCTCGGTTGCAGAAGTAATACCCTAAGGTTTCCCTTGGATATCCCACAAAAATGCACTTATTGATTTGGGTGTTAGCCTGTCCGACTGAAGTCGCTTGACAAATGCATAAGAACCCCAAATCTTTAGAAAATACAAACTGGGATTCTTTCCAGTCCACATCTCGTATGGTGTCTTAACTACGGATTTAGATGGTACCCTGTTAAGTGTGAAAGCTAACATTTCTAGAGCGTAACCCCAAAATGATAATAGTAAATCCAACTGGCTCATCATCGATCGAACCATGTCCCACAAAGTTCGATGGCGCTGTTCGGAGACCCTGTTTCTTTGAGGCATTCCGGGCGGCTTGAGTCGTGGAACAATTCCGCAACTCTTAAGATGATTACTAAATTCGTGACTCAAATATTCACCACCACAATCAGATCGCAAGGCCTTTATTTTTATGCCACATTGATTCTCTACCTCACTCTGAAACTCCTTAAACTTTACAAAAGTTCTAGACTTATGCTTCATTAAGTATACATAACCATATCTACTGAAATCATCAGTGAAAGTAATGAAATAGTGATATCCCCTTCTAGTTGTCGTGCTCATTGGTTCACATACATCAGTATGTATGAGTTCCAACAAGTCTTTCGCTCTCTCGGGTAAACCCAAAAAGGCGACTTGGTCATCTTACTAAGTAAACAAGCCTGACATGTCTCGTATGATTCAAAATCAAACGAAGTTAGAAGACCATCCCCATGGAGCTTCTTCATGTGCTTTTCACTTATATGCCCCAAATGACAATGCCATAAATAGGTAGGACTCAAATCATTATGACGAAGCCTTTTAGCACTAACATTGTAAACAGATGCATCATCAAGATTTAAAATAAATAACCCATTCACAATGGGAGCATTAGCCATAAACTTATCATTCTTAGAGATTACACAACCATTGTTTTCACTCGTTAGTGAATAACCATCCCTCATCAAACATGAAGGTGATAAAATGTTTTGACCCATACTAGGAATGTAATAAAAATTATTCAACTCCATAATAAATCCTGACGGAAGGTGAAGTTGTATGACGCCGACGAACAATGCAGCAACCCTTGCTTTATTTCCGACATGAAAATCCACTTCGCATTTCTGCACTTATCTAGTCCTTATTAGCCCTTGCATCAAATTGCAAATATGAGCAACCGATTCGGTATCAAATACCCAAGAGTTAACATAAGAATCTGCGAGAAGAATGACCACAACATTTACAACAAGCGTACCTGAGTGCTAAGTACTATTACTTCCACTCTTCTTCAAATATGCGTGGTACTTGTTGCAGTTTCTCTTCCAGTGGCCATGTTCATGACAAAAGAAACACTTAGTGTTATCTGCAGGTCCAGCCTTTTGCTTGGCTGCAAGCTTATGGATCGTATCATTAGCCTTTCCCTTCGTCTTCTGCCAAGAAGTACCCTTTTTCTTAAATCTAGGCTTGTTCTGCACAGCCATCACATGGATATGCCCTGCACACTATGTCACTTTCTGTTGTTTTTAGCATCCCACATAACTCATTAAGGCCCTTCTCCACCCCATGCTTATGGTAGTTTGAAATGAACTGCCCATAGCTAGATGGAAAAGACGCCAAAATGAAATCAGTAGCCAACTCTTGGCCTAGTGGAAAACCTATCTTTTCCAAACTCTGTCTGTAACCAACCATTTTGATCACATGGGGGGATTACACCTACTCCATCTGCCAGCTTGCATTCCACAAAGGACTTGGCGACATTGTACCTCTCAGTCCTTGCCTGAGTATGGAACATGTCCCTAAGCGCGATGATCATATCATACGCTTCCTGATCCTCAAACTTATTTTGGAGTTCGGTTTCCACACATGCAAGCATAAGCCAGCTAACCTCAAGAGAATCATCACATGCTCTCTTGTAGGCATTCTTAAGGGAAACAGTTGCATTATCAGCAAGTTAATCGAGGATTGTGGTATCTAGAACCGTTTCCTTTTTATCAGACATGAGAACAATTCTCAGGTTAGGGACCCAGTCCGAATAGTTTGTTACATTTAGTTTATCTTTGTCAAGAATCGAACGCAAATAAAAAGGTGATGTAGCATTCGGTGCCATTGATCTACAACAGAGAACATGCAAAATACTAAGCCATGTAACCATGAAAGATTAAAACATATTAAACAATTTAATAGCATATACTCCCACTTAAATCAACATCCCTCTATTGATACTAAGTGATTCCAGATCCACAGTTAACAAGTCGACTAGTGAGCTTTAGCATCACTACTACAAGACAAGGTAAATCGGTGAGCAACTCTTGCTAATCATATCATATATGAATCTTGTTGTTGGGCGACATCTCTATGTCTAAAATAGGCTCCCAACCTTTATGCCCCAAGGTCCTTAACTGTTAATATGACCTTGTCAAGCTCACAACCCCTTATGTGTGTAGGTATCCGATACAAACCCATCCAGTCAAGCAAAACCGCGACACCCTAATTTCATAGGTCCACCAACGATTGTACAGGGCACAGGATGGTGCAAGGTTTGGTTGGGAGGGAATGGTTTAACTTAATCTTTGTGAGGGAATGTTCTACTTCTATCATCTAAGCATGCATATAAGTAGAACGCATAAGAATAACATTCACATAAATGTGACACAGTATGGCCCATTTCTCATGGTGATCTCCATCGCCATAGAAACTGTCCACCATGATGATATCCGTCTTCATGTTCCATGTGAACCATCCTCCAAGTGATGAGTCTTACAATAACTAATACAAGCTATTAATCCTAATGGCTAGTAATCAAAATTACATAGTATTGGGATCATCACAAGTTGGCACACAGGCCATTAAAATAATTGACAACACATTTTGCTCCAGGAAAACTATGAAAGATAAGAGATCGAATCTATACAATTTTCTTTAAGGATTTTGATCGGCAAGTCAAATTTAGCATAAACCGACTATTGTTCCGATTCAATCAAACTCCTTTGATCACGGTACATCGATTTTAGATCTAGGTTCCGATTCGATCAATCATATTGATCTTCACGTGATTCAACATGATTTATGTGGCACTGTCTACCCCGATGGAGGAAACCGACCGGTAGGGGTAAGTCGTTCGACGACCTTAGAATCAAGATCATGGAAAGCAAGATCATAGATCAATCCTGAATCACCGCAATACAAACTATCACATCATTCATATCAATATGCATCTCACCATATGCAAACATATTGAACCTATAACTGAACAGCATCGGCTCTAATACCACTAAAGGGATATGGGTAGGGTACACTAGCGCAAACCAAAAAAATTCTACTTCGTAAACCAGGATTACTGTTGTCATAGATCTCGGGATTACCACTAGACATGCAATTAAGGAACTTGATGAAGCAGGTCGGGTAGTGTAGATGTTCTACGCCTCCTCCTTATCCTCGTCCCACGAGAAGCTCCCCTTTGCATGATGCATCCAAGTGCTACAGTGCAGCACCTCCAAGGTATCCACACGTACGGGGTGGAAGCGTCAAATGCTGGAATACTAGGTCTGGACATGTAACACAGGCGTGAGGAGTCACGGCTGGGTGGAATGCTCTACCCTGGTCATCTCACCCCATCCTCTCTTATATAGGCATCCCTAGTGGGCTTCCACATTAGCAGCCAATTAATAGCCTAAGCCTGGTTTAATTCGTATCCAATTCTCATTAGGATTCCAACCCCTTAAGTGTGTGACCCTATAGGTTCATACACGTATAGACATGACACGCGTACACTTACTCCATCAATAGTTGGTAGCGGCCTCTAGCAAGACGTGCCAACTCCTAAACGCATATAAAGATCATTCAGACGAACAATCACAAGTTTTAGTACATGTCTTTCCCTTTGCCTCACGATATTTGGTCTAGCTCCAAGCTAACCTCCCTTTCTTGATACTATGAATCAGAATCCCTTTAATAGGTTAACTCTTAACCTTATCTAGCACGGCCATGCATTTCTGGATCCGATCACTCGAGGGGCCCAGAGATATCTCTCTCAACTAGAAAGGTGCAAATCCCATCTCTATTGACCAATTCCTTGCAGCATGCTTCAGGAAAAACCCGAAAGCTACCTTTATTACAACCTAGTTACGGAGTACCTTCTGATAGCCCCAAAGTAGGTCGATCCACCTCTCAAGTACATGCAACAATCTCAGGTCTAAGGAAAAAACATACACGATGTGTAGAGAGAGCTGCAAGTCTAATTGCTAGTCTCAAGTTGGGTCTGTCCAACCCCATGTTTATAACATGTGGCCATATCACTGGTTTGACATCTCCATGTCCATGACTTGCGAAATATAGTCATCAACCAATAGATGTGCTAGTGTAATATTCACGTGTGTCCTTACATGAACTCCGACTATGGACAACTATTAGATAACCATACAAGTAAAGAGTTTCACAAATAATTCACATAATTTTCAATCAATACAAGTTGCCTGATATGGATATTCAAAGAATATTACAATAACTCATGGATACATAAGAAATATAATCATCTCTATGATTGCCTCTAGGGCATATTTCCTTCAACACTTGTCCTCTTACAAGTTCGTGCATACAAGTTCGATTAAAACAAGCAATTCAGAACGAGGTATATGATATGCATCTACGAATACATCTTACACAAAATAGGTTCAAATATCATATATCAAATCATGCAATAAAGATCCACCACATAGGAATTACATATATGACCATAATCATGTTGGGCAACTCATATGATACTAGATCTTTGAATAACAAGAGATAAATAGATGAAGCTAATACCTCTTGCCCCTCTATGACTATATGCCCTTTATACGTTTGGTGGCTAGGAAGCATGCTTATTTTGTGTTATTTTCATAAGGGGCATATCTCCATGTTTCAAACGACAAGATAAACAGACATATGATTCTCTTGGCAAATTTCTTTTGAAAAGAGTGTCATTGATTGTCATGCTATAAGTTTCCACCATGTCATGCATTGATTTGGCTAGCGGCCAGGAGAATTTTATATTTCCTTATGCTTACTCCAGTGTGTAGTTCAAGACAAAGCAAGAAACAATATGATATTTCAATAACGGATATTGTAAGCTTGTGCCATGACAACATGGTTTGGCTAACAAACAACTTATAAGATGCAAAGCACATAAAGTCCATTGGTATCACACCAAACTTTACTTTCGTATGAGCTTTAAATTACACAAAAGGGATGTTTTAAGAATGGTTGGAGAATTAACACACATATTATACTTGAAAGTAGCTTTTTCCACTGATAGGTGGATATTACTAATCTAGTTTAGGGGGTTTGGAACAAGTCTTAGCTTGCATTGTGTAGGTTTAGCAAAAAGAGATCTAAAGAGTGTGCCATCTAGTTCATAATGCCAACATTTATGGTCGGACATAAATATACATGAACAAAGGATACAATTTAATAGGCATAAGCAAATCATACTTCACATAAAGTAGTTGAGCTTAAAAACTACACACAACATGAATTTCAGCCTTTTGCTTTATCCCCCCTTTTCTTTTATTTCATGGCATTCATATTCAATCTTAATCTCATCATGGCAAAGTTTATTTTCAGTAGATTAATCATAAACATGCATAATTATTCATGATGGTGGTCCTTTTATTGCAAACAAAAGTAAAATAATCAAAATAGACGCTCCAAGTTTCTATGATAGTATTATGTTGCTCGAAAAACAAAGTTAGAGGTTTGCAAACCAACAGTTTAATAATTCCAGGGGGGTGCCTTGGGCATCCTCAAGCTTATGTGTTTCACCATCATTGGATTTCTCTTGGTGTGATGTTCCTCTATTCCTTGTCAAAAAACTTTAGCACAAAACTTTTCTCCCATCTCTTTTCTGAGTGGTGACATTAGTGGCACAAAAGCATAATACTTGCTGCATATATATCAAAGACAAAATTCTTCATAATTTTTCCAGAATGCATATAATTTTTCTACATATATGTAACACCCCAAAAATATTAAACTAGAATCATCAAACTCTAATCACCAAATTAGGGTTAAAAAAAACTTTTCCAATTAAAGTATGAAAGCATTCATATGTGTGTGTATTAAAATTTCTATTCTTTTGAATAGCCATGATTATGTGTTTCTTTTCTTGTAAAATGATTCTTAGGTGAAATAAACATCATCTAAACAATCCCCAAACTTTTCCCAAAGAGAAACAAATCAAAACAAACAAATTAAGTGAATGGTCACTTTGGCCAATTTAACTCACATGCCTACTTTGGCTATCTCTAACTTTCAGAACTTAACAGAAACATGTATGGATCTTTGCACCCCTTGATAGTACTCATAACAAGGTACCAAGGCCCACTTTGTGATCATCCAAAAACATTTAAATGCATCATTTAAATGACAGTTTAAAATTGAATCTATTTCATATGGGAAGATCCCACTTTTTAAAAAACCACTCAAACAAGCTCAATTTTCAAAACCCAAGCATCCACAGTATCACCAGCACATGCCAAGTACACCCACCAAAAATCTTATCAAAATACAAAACTTGAGTTCATGCGGCCATTTCATCAAACAGCTTGCAGATGCAAATCAAACAAAATCAAAACACTATGTTGAGCACTGTTTTGGGCCTAACTGGTTCCCTCTCTAGCTCACAACAACCTCAGTAGATCATCTAGCAAACTTAACTAAGCCCTATCCCCACTGTAAGATTGCCAATATCATCAACGGTGAACAGCCCGAGAGCACCTATGTCACCCAAGTGTGGACAGCAAGCTAGGAGAAGAACTAGCCGTGCCAACCTTGTCTGGGAGGTAGCCCATGCCTCACCGCCCCCTCTCGACCAGACCTGCCTCGCAGACAGCAACCAGAACTACCAGGAACGTCGCGCCCGTGCTGCTGTCGACCATGCCGACACGCACCACAGAGCACGCGCCGTTCCCACGCAACCCGACCACCTCGAGCCCTTGCCGCTCGCCAACATGCACCCCACCGTCGCAGGAGACCGCCAGACATGGCCACTTCACCGCCCGTACCCCGTAGCCACCGCTCGCCGCAGAGTTCACCGCCTCTGCCTCTATAACATCCCAAAAATCATATTTTCAAATATTGCATATCATTCATGCATATATATCATATAGGGAACAATTTCAAACTCATTTCAAGAAAACAGAAGCACTGAGTGCTATTATTTCATGTGAGCAAGCATTGATCTAATGAGAGTATAATTGTTTTAACCCAGCTTTATTTGCTCTCATGTTGGTTTGGTTGAATGTTAATGTTTGGATAGATATTTCCAAAACCAATATGGTTTTAAAACTCTTTTCAAATCTTTGTCAAACCAAGTGCTACGGCACTGTTGTTTTAAAAATTTCAAAGGAACTATGCAAGTCCAGCAAGGCAGCATGGTTTTATACTCAAAATTATACATGATTCACTTTACAAAAGTCCAGAAAGTTTTGAAATTCAAATGATTTTGAATTCATTTGAAAATGATTCCAAATAATCAAATTAGAAAAATAAAAAGGTTTAGAAAACCCAACTGGGCCTGGCGCCACCAATCCAGCCCTGCAGGCAAAGCAACCCACACGGGCCACTCTTTTCTCTATCTTTTCTCACCCGCGACGAACCAGCCCCGTAGCCACTGAGCACTGGGCCCCCTTCACGTCAGCTTCGTCGTCCCCAAAATCCCGCCCACGACCAGGCCCTCGCCGTTTCTTCCTCCCATCACTGTCGCGTTTAAACTCCGGTTAATTGCCGTTGATGCCGCGCGTAACTCTCGCCCCCGCTACGGCTACTTAAACCCCTCCCCCTTGCCGCCATTTCCCCCAACATTGCTAGCCAGAAGCGCTGCCAGGCTCCACAAATTCTTGCTCGCACCGTCGCTGCTCCGACGAGCTCCGACGACTAAATTCGGTAAGCCCCGAGTGCCCCTCGCCTTCTACTTGCCTCTATCGGATTCGCCATGTCTCAGTGATTCATCTGATGTCCTTGGTTTGCCCGCGCTTGACCCAGGTCGCCGACCCTGACCAGCCCAACAAACGACAGAACCACCGTCTCAACTCCGACGAGCAATAGCGGTATGAATCGAACTCCCCTTGACTCCGCATGAATACTGTTAGGTTCGCCTTGTCCTTGCGCAGCTATTGACACCAATGACTCGTGCTAGGGCGATGAAGAGCCTCGGCAACATCGACGTCTGCAAGCATCCGACGCCGCAAACAACTCCTACCAGCCTGTAACTACCTCGGTGAATTACGCTCCTAGATACAAGCCTGGATGAGCGGAAATGGTTGAAATAGTACGGTGGGGCCCAAATGCCACTCACAGGTAGACCTTTCGGCCGTCCCAACCATTTCCAATCATCGGGACAAGTACGGGCGGCGTAATCGGCAGGCGAAGGGATCAACTACATACACAAATGAGTATGTATGCAAGCCACCATACAATAGTACATCAGAGCCATTCCATCTAAAAAGAAAGGAAATATAGCAACGCCATACGGAAAGATTCAAATGTCCTAGATAGATTTAATAGTTTAGGATATCTCCTCATACATCACACATCAGAGTATCAGGCGGAAGCGGCAAACAAGATCCGAGTACGGATAAGAAGCAAATCGGCATAAGATGCCCAGAAATAAGCACATCCCGCCCACAGATCTCACGGATCCCCGTTCCCGGAATCTCTACACCGAACGATCGTTGCCCACATCATCAGCCTCCTCCACCCAGTATCCATCTTGCGAGTGTACCTGTTCATCTGAACCAATAATTTATCGTGTGAGACCCTAGGGGTACTCAGCAAGTCTTTATGCCTCTAAAGGGGACACAACCTGGGGTGACGCAATTGCAGCAAAAGATAAACCCTAACAGTTCTATAGATACTCGCTAACCATCTGCCTAACCAAAGATAGACGGATGTCCATGATTTAATGACAACAATTATAACAGTAATATCCATAGATCCATCCTCCTCCTCGCTTACCAACGAGGAAGCGGACGAACAACCCCCCATCCGTTGGCAATTTTATTAACCATTCTATGAGTGTTGCACTAATTACTAGTCAGTTACTTAGTCAAATTAAAAGCGGTACTTTAGTTATGCTTGTCTATGATCGAGAAACTGTGCTCCAAGTCGTCCATAACCGCGGACACGGCTTTCAGAAAGTTTTACCCTGCAGGGGTGCACAAATAGCAACACACACACGATCAACCTCGGAAAAACCAAATCAAAACCCAACGAGGCCTTCACGACAAAGCAATCACATGATTCAGAAATATTTCAGGGGGCCACCCATTGAGTAGACCCGCAACGAAGTTAGCTGACTCCGAGACGGACTCAAGGTTTGCGACAATGGCTGTAAACGACCGGGAACCCGAAAGTTTGACTGGGCTTGTCGATACCGCGAAAACACTCCGCTTACCTAAACAGGACAGTGTGCTCCTCGCACAATCTTAATAAAACAGTAAAGCATGGCATAAGTACAGGATAGTAACAAAACGTCAAACTAGTTTGTGGCCCCAAGAAATAAGACAGAATCAAGCTCTGGCTCAGGGGGGTCCCATAAGCCTCCCGGATGTGGATAGCGCGAATAATCAAGGAACAGGAATCAAGTACTCGGGGTCCTACGGGACACAAGTGAGCAGGAAAAACCAAATAGCAGATATTGCTCACCGGTGCCACTTTCATTAGTTATCCCATTACTACTCAGGTTAAGTTGTTTAGGTACCTCGTTATCCAACAGACACTCACATACCCTACACATGCTGTTCTACGACTCGCATGGCTCAAACAACTCCTGTAGTAATGGCTCATGGGATGGAGGAACAAGTTTGGTGGGGTTTAAAAGTAAAGGCTATGCAATACTTGGGATTCAGTTTAATGCAATCACGACTCAATGATGCAAGAATAAGATAGAGGCAATAGGTACTGTATGTATGCAAGCATGTGGTAGTGCTTGCCTGGCAGCTCAGTTGAAGCAAGGGATGGATCTGGGTAGTGCTCCTGGTTCTCTTGATATATCCCCTGCTCAGCGTCTATTCGAAGAAGAACCAAACAAACAAGGGCCAACATAAATAAAGTGCACAAGCATATGAATAAAATGCGACAAGCAAACAATCATGCCATGATGAATGATGCACAAATTTCATGGCAATAAAGTAGCCTGGCATGGGTGAGGTGTGGAATACAAGAATAAGTCATTTTATTGAGTTTTGGCCACAATTTATTCTCATATTAGTTGTTGTATACTATATATTTATATGATGCATGCTGCAATTTAAGATATGGATAGCATAAACAGAAAGGTCTCGTCGAGCTGATCATTTTAGACATATCATTTGTTTAATTCGGAGTTATAGAACTAAAGTTATTAATTATTTAAGGTAAATGGCATTTATTGTAATTTTCTTCAACTTAGAAAATAAAGTGCTCAATTGATATTGTGGATAGCATATTTGAATTCCTCATATTTTCCTGATTCAAATTCATATATTATTTGTTAATTTTGGATTTATAATTCAAAAGTTATTTGAAAACAGATTTAAATTTGAATTTTAAACAAATTTTGAAAATGTTTTAAATTAAATGTGAAACCTTTTCTACTCAGCCTGACCTAGCCACCGCCAGGATGTGGGCCAGTTGACTCAGCCACACGCATGTGAGAGGAAGGACTGCGGGTTGATTGATATATCTACCGGGAGCCTTTTTGCAAAAATTGGCATCAGTCAAAGACAGGTGGGTCCTGAGGGTTGCGGGTTGAGGAGCAAAAAGGTTGGGGGCTTTTTGGAAAGCGGCGCGCCGTGCTTCTTCTCCGGCCCGACGGTCTTGTGGCGACATGCAAGGCGGCGGGATCGAACCAGTCACGACGCTACACGAGGCGGCAACCAATCGCGGGTGGGGTTCTTGTCAGGAGGGAGGACGCGGCTAGATAAGGCTCTAGGAGACGGCTGAAGCAGCCTTGCCGCTGGTGCACAGAGTGTGCTCGACGGAACGCACGTCGCCGACAGGAAACGAAGAAGGACAGGGGCATGTCTAGGGGGTTGGGGGACTCACCGCGGGACCGTGGGCGTGGTCGACGGGGCTCGGGGCGGTCGCTATCGTCGGCGAGGCTGGCGCACCGGCGGTTAGGGTTTGCGTCGGTGTCGCGCTGGTACAGGGGTCCTGGGCCTCCTCCTCCGCGTTGGCGTGTCCAGGGCGAAGCAGGGGATCCTCGTGGTCTTCCCCGACAACCGTAAACGCCACGCCACCGGCTGGTGTGACTAGGGGAGGTGGAGGCCGACGGTGGACGTCGTCGGTGTAGACGGTGGCGAGGGAGAGAGAGGGAAGAGGGCAGGGCCCTGGGCGGATCTGGGGACGGCAGAGGGGGCCGTGGGGTGTAGATAAGGATGGGGAGAGGGGTGGATGGCGTGGGGGAGGGGAAGGTGGCGTCGGCCACCTTTTGCCACCTTCCTCACGTGATCGGCATGGGGCCAGGCAGGTGGGGCACAGGCAGGGGGAGGGGGTGCTGGGGCTGCCAGGTGGGCCAGGCGAGGGCTAGGAGGCAGGGGAAGGCTCGGGCTAGAGGGGCCCTATGGCATAGAGAGGAAAAGGGAGAGGGGTGGGTAGCCTCGGGTTAGAGCTAGGGTAGGAGGGGAGAGGGGTATGGCTCGGCTAGGGTTTTGCTTGGGTGGGTAGCTAGGTGGTATGGTGGGGCCAGCTAGGTGAGAGAGAGAGAGGCCGAGAGAGGGGGGGTTAGTTCGGGTTTTGGTGAGAAAAGAGAAAAGAGAGAGGGAGAGAGAGATATGGGTGGACCATGGTGGGGTAGGGTTTAGAGATAGGGAGGGAGAGGCGGTGTAGAGGATGGGATGATAGGTTCCCTTGGCAAGCTCAAGCAAGAGCAACAAAAACAAGCTCAAGCAAGAACTAGTCAAGAAGAGAGAGGGTGAGGTGGTAGCATGACCCAACACAAGATCAAGCATGGAAAAGAGGTAGAGAGCTAGATGGGAGATGATCCCCTCCAAGATTCAATAAAACCCAAAAGACTAGAATATGGTGGTACTTTGCATGGGCCATGCATAAATATTAATTGCCATGTCTTAACCTTGTGAAAACAAAATATAATCCCATGGCATTTATTTATGTGCATCCCCAAATGTGGAGTAAGGAAAAGCAAAAGAATTTGAAAGGAATCCCCAAGTGGACTAGATGGAGATGAGCATATTTGATTAAAATTGGGGCTTGCTAGTGTGTTTATTCCACTAGATGTTTATTAGTCCCAAAAATATCCCACATGAACATAATTCCATAATAATCCATATGGGAGCTAGGAGAAAGGGTCCCACTCACAGGGCATGCAAAGGTGGCCATGTGGCTCTCATATATCAATAATGTGAAAACATAATGATGCCAAGATGAGAGCATGTGGAAAAGAATTGGATCCCTCCCAACCCACATGAGCTAGAGGTAAACTCGATTAAAATGCAAAGCTCATATTAATTGGATGGTGGAATTATAAGGTGGTGAAAGAAAGGGGTGGTGGAGTCAATAAAAGATATGCCCCCAACTCAACTTGGGCATTTAACAATATATCAAGAACCAAATACAATATCAAGAGGCAAATACAAATAATAATGCCTATGAGATAAGAACCAAAACAAAAAGGGTTTTTGTATGATGCTCAAATGCAAGGTGGCATGATGACATGACCATGATATCATGATGATGCAACAATTATATGTAGGAAGTAGCCATTATATTACTAAACCCAGTAGCATTACAGTTGTTAGACAAATGGGATGCTACAACTCTCCCCCACTAAACAGGAATCTCGCCCCGAGATTCTAGGAAGAAGAAGAAGACACAAAGAGGGTAGGATAGTTGGCACGGAGCTCATCTTCACGCTCCCAAGTGGCTTCATCAACGGAATGGTGCGACCACTGCACCTTGCAGAACATGATGGACTTGTTGCGAGTCCTTCTTTCTGCGGTCTCAAGGATTTTTGTGGGGTGTTCTTGATAAGACAGGTCTTCTTGGATATCGATTAGCTCATGATCCACGGTCTTGCCGGGATCTTTGAAGCACTTCTTGAGTTGAGAGATATGGAAAACATCATGGACTTTGAGTTTTTCCGGGAGCTCAAGAGTATAAGCAACTTCTCCTCTTCTACCACGAATTTTGAAAGGACCGATGTATCTAGGAGCCAGCTTTCCTTTGATACCAAAGCGGTGTGTGACTCTCATGGGAGTGACACGAAGGTAAACGAGATCACCAGGGGCATACACCATGTCCGTGTGTTTCCTGTCATAATTGCTCTTTTGGCGACTTTGAGAAATCTTCAGATTCTCAAGAATGATATGCACCTTCTCCTCCTCTTGAGTTACAATGTCAGGGCCAAACCATATTCTTTCTCCCGCACCTGACCAACCAATCGGAGTTCTGCACTTGTGACCATAGAGAGCCTCAAATGGTGCCATCTTCAGACTTTTCTGGAAGCTGTTGTTGTAAGAGAATTCAGCATAAGGAAGACATTCCTCCCACTTCATGCCAAAAGAGATGACGCAAGCATGAAGCATATCCTCCAGAATCTGATTGATCCTTTCAACTTGTCCTTGCGACTGAGGGTGGTAAGCTGTGCTGAAGTTCAACTTTGTTCCCAAAGCATTTTGGAAACTTTCCCAGAACTTGGAAGTGAAGATGCTCCCACGGTCCGAATCGATCTCAAGCGGAACCCCATACAGAGAGACAATTGTTGATATAGAGCTCACCAACCGAATTCCGTAAATTGTTTCCTTGATGGGAAGAAGTGAGCCACTTTAGAGAGCTGTCGATGACAACAAAGATTGCATTGTTGCCCTTCGACCTAGGAAAACCAGTGATGAAGTCCATCTCTACTTTCTCCCATTTCCATTCCGGGGTTTCAATGGTGTAGAAGACCGAAAGGTTTCGATGGACAGCTTTCACTCTGCGCACATCACACTCGAGACATACTTGGCACAATATCGCTTCAAACCAGGCCACCAATATTGTGTTTTCAAGTCCATGTACATCTTTGTGCTGCCAGATGGATAGAAAGAATGTAATCGCGCCTCCTTGAGAACTTGCTCTCTCAAACCCGGGTAGTTCGAACAAACATCCGTGTTCAAAGAAAAGCGTGCCTTGATCATCGACGGAAAGACTCATACTGAAGCTGAAGTTTGGAGATGATCTTTTGGTGTGGATCACCAAGCTGACGAGAGCGAATCTTTTCTTCCAAGAGAGGAGTAGCCAGAAGGTTCAGGAGATGCCCTTGTTCCACAATTTCAAGGTTGAGCTGACGGAATTCCTCGCACAAGAGAGGCTGTTGTTCTTCCATCATGAGGTTGTTGACATAAGCTTTGCGGCTGAGAGCATCGGCCATGACATTAGCTTTGCCCGGAGTGTAGTTGATAGTGAAATAAAAATCATTGATTGCTTCAATCCATCTCCTCTGCCGAAGGTTGAGATCAGGCTGAGTGAAGATATACTTCAAACTCTTGTGGTCAGAAAAGATCTCACAACGGTTGCCAAGCAAGTAGTGCCTCCATAGCTTCAAAGCAAAGACAACTGCTGCGAGCTCGAGGTCATGTGTAGGATAGTTGATCTCATGCGTCTTCAACTGTCGAGAGGCATAAGCAACCACTTGTTTTTCTTGCATAAGGACCGCACCCAATCCTTGCAACGAGGCGTCACAGAATATCCGTAAAGGCTTAGATGTATCCGGAGGAACCAAGACTGGTGTGGAAGTGAGCTTCTCTTTGAGTGTCTCAAAGCTTGCTTGACATGCAGGAGTCCAAAGGTATTTATTGCCTTTCTTGAGGAGATCGGTAAGAGGCTTCTCTATCTTCGAAAAGTTCTGAACGAAGCGACGGCAATAACTAGCCAAACCAAGGAAACTCCGCACTTCTTTGACATTTACAGGAGGAAGCCATTCAACAATTGTCTTCACAGTTTCCGGGTTGACTGCAATGCCCTTGGCAGAGATGACATGACCAAGATAGGTTACTTGAGGCAGCCAAAGCTCACACTTGGAGAACTTTGCATACAAGAGGTTCTCACGACGCTTGTTTAGGACACACCGAAGGTGTTCTTCATGCTCTTCCTTTGACTTTGAATAGACTAGGATGTCATCCAGATAGACTACAACGAACTTATCAAGGTACTCCATGAAAACCGAGTTCATAAGCCTCGAGAAGGTATCAGGTGCGTTCGTGAGACCGAAAGACATGACCGTGTACTCATACAGGCCATAGCAGGTGGTGAAAGCTGTTTTAGGAACATCTTCCTTGTGAATCTTGATTTGGTGATAACCACTTCTCAAGTCAAGCTTAGAGAACACCACAGCTCCAGCTAGCTGATCGAAGAGATCATTAATCCGCGGAAGGGGATATTTATTTTTGATGGTTTTAGCATTGAGAGCCCGATAGTCAACACAAAGTCTATCAGTCTTGTCTCGCTTCTTCACAAAGATTGTTGGGCTACCCCAAGAAGAAGTACTGTGTTGAATTAAGCCCAACTTCTCTTGTTCATCAAGTTGACGTTTGAGTTCAGCCAACTCAGCAGGACCCATTTTATAAGGCCGCTTGGAGATAGGAGCCGTTCGAGGTTCAAGCTCAATTACAAACTCAACCTCACGATCTGGAGGCATACCCGGCAACTCTTCAGGAAAGACATCTGGGAACTCACAGACCACCGGAACACTCTGAATAGCTTCCATAGCATCATCATTCAGAGCCGCCAAAGAGAAAAGCTGGACAGCAGGAGTTAAACTTGGAGAAAAGACTATATGGCCTTCAGGAATCTTCAGAGAAACCGAGCGTTCAGCACAATCAATCACAGCTGCATTTGATGTCAACCAATCCATGCCCAAGATGACATCAATGTCAGAACTGCCCAGGACAATTAAGGATGCCGAGAACGAAGAGCCACCAATCTCAATTTGATTGCCATGGCTGATTTTAGAAGCTGCCATTGTTGCTCCAGGAGAAAGAACCATTAACCGCTTAAGAAGAGGATCCGACGCTAACCCATTCTCACTTGCAAACTTGATAGAAACAAAAGAATGCGATGCACCAGAATCAAAAAAAACTCGTGCAGGGACTGAGCTAACGGGAAGCATACCCATCACAACTCCAGGTGCATGCTCAGCTTGAACGGCGTTGACACAGTTGGCACGAGCAACAATGACCCGGGCTTGGTGTTGATGTTGAGAGCCGGTGGTGGTGCACGAACCAAAGGAGAGCTTGCCGCAGATCTTGGAGGGGTGGAGGAAGAGCTTTGTTTTTCATCGGACGGTTCAGTTTAGATACGGGGTCTCCACCGTGAAACAAGCACCGGTGGACGTGGAGCAACGTAGCTGTGGACTCGCTAGGCGCTCAGGTAGTGGTGGTTGTAGCCCCGGGAGCAAAGTGATGAAGTTTGGTGGCCTTGCGCGTAGCTTGCAGGTCTTGGTGGAGCCGGGAGCGACGGTGGGGTGTTAGGAACCCAGACACGCCGCTTAGAAGGAGCTGACATAGCTGAAGAGCTTGGTGCATCACGGTTGTGTTTCTTTGACTCCTCGAACACTTGCCTACTTGCTTCCTCCTGAAGAGCTGTATGCTGAAGTTCCAGAAAAGACGCCGGCCTTGCATGTGTGATTGCATATTTAATCGATGCATTGACCCTTTGAACCTCTTCGCTTCTTCTTGTCATCGGAGATCTCATCGCCACCATAACGAGAAAGATTCATGAAGTTCTGATGTAGGTGTTGACATTATCATTTCCGCTTGAGGTTGAGAAAATCTTCCTTCATCCTCTCCATGACAATTTCGACAGATATCGCTCTTTGAACGCCTCCAAGGAACTGCCCAAGTAGGCAAAACCGGCAGCTTGCCTTCGTGTAATTCTCCCACCGAGAGCTGCATCTCCTTCGTAAGGTGAGTAGCACACTTTACCCATTCCTGCTCAGGAACATCAGCAGTCTCCAGTAGCCTTGACATCTCACGCAACCAATCATCAGCATCAAGTGGTCGATCAGAAACATCAAATTGGCGAGGGTTGAACTTCAGAAAGCTTTTGATGTCTCCTCGCTTGGGAGGTGGAGGTAGTGGAGCAAACTCATTCCTCCGAACACTTTCCTCAAAGCGCTGCTGGTTCTGCTGCATTGCTGCCAAGGAATTAGCGATGTTTGACAACGCGGATCCCAGTGTGGTATGTCCTCATCGAAGCCGTGGTGGAGCCATCCTGTGATTGATATAAAACACAAGTCAATACTATAATGGAGAATAATAATAATCCAAAATAGTACCAAGATGGAATTACTCAAGATTAAAGGATACAATTTAATAAGATGATATTAAAATATCAACAAAGTTCAAAGCACCTAGAAGATATTAAGCATATCGCACACGACTGAAAAGGAGTGTGGTACACAGATATATCAACAAAATTTTTTCCACAAATTTCGGCATTAAAATACCAATAGATGCGCAAAATTACTTAACGAATCAAGATTAGTGACTCTACCAATTCAATATACAAAAGCGAATGATAAGAGTAGTGGTATGGTCGCGACTCCATCCCGCACTCAAATCATTACTCCGCACATGAATAAGTGGAACACATATCCTAACCCCTTCTTCTCACGACGAACCTAAAGATTAGTAACTACGGAAACGAACACCCCAAACAAGATAACGTCGGATAACAAAGAGTAAGACAGATCGCGTCGGTATACAACGAATCAGATAGATCGCGTCGGTTTGCAAAAGCCTGTCGGTATGGAATGTACCAACAGTTGATAACCAAAGGCTGATTAGATAACAACTTGGATGCAACAGATAGACAAGGAATTACACACTCACACACCACCTATGGTACTACGGAAACCCAGAACACGTGAATCCTAGTTTGAACTTTTAAGAAGAGGATTGAAAACGTTACACTTCCTTACCAGAAAAGGGTGGGTGGGTAAGAAGAAAAGTGGAAGCAGTCCTACTCTCGCGTTTTGTTTTTCCCTAGTATACATAACTACCAAAAATATTTGCTAGACTGACAACGACCATTTGGCTGAGACCCTGAAGGGCGGGATGGCTCTGATACCAATTGTAACTACCTCGGTGAATTACGCTCCTAGATACAAGCCTGGATGAGCGGAAATGGTTGAAATAGTACGGTGGGGCCCAAATGCCACTCACAGGTAGACCTTCGGCCGTCCCAACCATTTCCAATCATCGGGACAAGTACGGGCGGCGTAATCGGCAGGCGAAGGGATCAACTACATACACAAATGAGTATGTATGCAAGCCACCATACAATAGTACATCAGAGCCATTCCATCTAAAAAGAAAGGAAATATAGCAACGCCATACGGCAAGATTCAAATGTCCTAGATAGATTTAATAGTTTAGGATATCTCCTCATACATCACACATCGAGTATCGGTAAGCGGCAAACAAGATCCGAAACGGATAAGAAGCAAATCGGCATAAGATGCCCCGAAATAAGCACATCCGCCCACAGATCTCACGGATCCCGTTCGAATCTCTACACCGAACAATTGTTGCCCACATCATCGCCTCCTCCACCCAAAGATCCATCTTGCGAGTGTACTGCTCATCCGAACCAATAATTTATCGTGTGAGATCCTAGGGTACTCAAGAAGTCTTTATGCCTCTAAAGGGGACACAACCTGGGTGACGCAATTGCAGAAAAGATAAACCCTAACAGTTCTATAGATACTCGCTAACCATCTGCCTAACCAAAGATAGACGGATGTCCGTGATTTAATGACAACAGTTATAACAGTAATATCCACAGATCCATCCTCCTCCTCGCTTACCAACGAGGAAGCGAACGAACAACCCCCCATCCGTTGGCAATTTTATTAACCATTCTATGAGTGATGCACTAATTACTAGTCAGTTACTTAGTCAAATTAAAAGCGGTACTTTAGTTATGCTTGTCTATGATCGAGAAACTGTGCTCCAAGTCGTCCATAACCGCGGACACGGCTTTCAGAAAGTTTTACCCTGCAGGGGTGCACAAATAGCAACACACACACGATCAACCTCGGAAAAACCAAATCAAAACCCAACGAGGCCTTCACGACAAAGCATTCACAGGATTCATAAATATTTCAGGGGGCCACCCATTGAGTAGACCCGCAACGAAGTTAGCTGACTCCGAGACGGACTCAAGGTTTGCGACAATGGCTGTAAACGACCGGGAACTCGAAAGTTTGACTGGGCTTGTCGATACCGCGAAAACACTCCGCTTACCTAAACAGGACAGTGTGCTCCTCGCACAATCTTAATAAAACAGTAAAGCATGGCATAAGTACAGGATAGTAACAAAACGTCAAACTAGTTTGTGGCCCCAAGAAATAAGACAGAATCAAGCTCTGGCTCAGGGGGGTCCCATAAGCCTCCCGGATGTGGATAGCCTTGAATAATCAAGGAACAGAATCAAGTACTCGGGGTCCCACGGACACAAGTGAGCAGGAAAAACCAAATAGCAGATATTGCTCACCGGTGCCACTTTCATGAGTTATCCCATTACTACTCAGGTTAAGTTGTTTAGGTACCTCGTTATCCAACAAACACTCACATACCCTACACATGTCGTTTCACGACTGCATGGCTCAAACAACTCCTGTAGTAATGGCTCATGGGATGGAGGAACAAGTTTGGTGGGGTTTAAAAGTAAAGGCTATGCAATACTTGGGATTCAGTTTAATGCAATCGCGACTCAATGATGCAAGAATAAGATAGAGGCAATAGGTACTGTATGTATGCAATCATGTGGTAGTGCTTGCCTGGCAGCTCAGTTGAAGCAAGGGATGGATCTGGGTAGTGCTCCTGGTTCTCTTGATATATCCCCTGCTCAGCGTCTATTCGAAGAAGAACCAAACAAACAAGGGCCAACATAAATAAAGTGCACAAGCAGATGAATAAAATGCGACAAGCAAACAATCATGCCATGATGAATGATGCACAAATTGCATGGCAGTAAAGTAGCCTGGCATGGGTGAGGTGTGGAATACAAGAATAAGTCATTTTATTGAGTTTTGGCCACAATTTATTCTCATATTAGTTGTTGTATACTATATATATATATATGATGCATGCTGCAATTTAAGATATGGATAGCATAAACAGAAAGGTCTCGTCGAGCTGGTCATTTTAGACATATCATTTGTTTAATTCGGAGTTATAGAACTAAAGTTATTAATTATTTAAGGTAAATGGCATTTATTTTAATTTTATTCAACTTAGAAAATAAAGTGCTCAATTGATATTGTGGATAGCATATTTGAATTCCTCATATTTTCCTGATTCAAATTCATATATTATTTGTTAATTTTGGATTTATAATTCAAAAGTTATTTGAAAACAGATTTAAATTTGAATTTTAAACAAATTTTGAAAAGGTTTTAAATTAAACAGAAACAGAAACCTTGTCTACTCAGCCTGGACCTAGCCACTGCCAGTGACAGGTGGGGCCAGGCTGACTCAGCGCCACACGCGCGCACAGGAGAGGGAAGGACTGCGGGTTGATTGATATATCTACCGGGAGCCTTTTTGCAAAAATTGGCATCAGTCAAAGACAGGTGGGTCCTGAGGGTCGCGGGTTGAGGAGCAAAAAGGTGGGGGGTTTTTTGGAAAGCGTCGCCGCGCACTGGGCTTCTTCTCTGACGGTCTGACGGCAGCGCGACAGCGCGTGTGCGCGGGCGGGATCGAACACAGTCGGCCGACGCTGGCTGAGGCGGCAACCTGCGTGGGGTGGGGTTCTTTGTCGGGGAGGGAGGACGCGGGCTAGATAAGGCTCTAGACGGCGCGGAAGTGAGCGGACACGCGCGGCCGCCGGTGCACAGAGTGTGCTCGACGGAACGCACGTCGCCGACAGGAAACGAAGAAGGACAGGGGCATGTCTAGGGGGTTCGGGGACTCACCGCGGGACCGTGGGCGTGGTCGACGGGGCTCGGGGCGGTCGCTATCGTCGGCGAGGCTGGCGCACCGGCGGTTAGGGTTTGTGTCGGTGTCACGCTGGTACAGGGGTCCTGGGCCTCCTCCTCCGCGTTGGCGTGTCCAGGGCGAAGCAGGGGGTCCTCGTGGTCTTCCCCGACAACCGTAAACGCCACGCCACCGGCTGGTGTGACTAGGGGAGGTGGAGGCCGACGGTGGACGGTGGCGAGAGAGAGGGAGGGGGCGGGGCCCGGGGCGGATCGGGGGACGGCAGGGGGGGCCGTGGGGTGTAGATAAGGAGGGGGGGAGGGGTGGATGGCGTGGGGGAGGGGAAGGTGGCGTCGGCCACCTTTTGCCACCTTCCTCACGTGATCGGCATGGGGGCCAGGCAGAGGAGGGGAGGGTCTGGGGCTGCCAGTGGGGCCAGGCTAGGAGGCAGGGCAGGCTCGGGCTAGAGGGCCCCTATGGCATAGAGAGGAAAAGGGAGAGGGGTGGGTAGCCTCGGGTTAGAGCTAGGGTAGGAGGGGAGAGGGGTATGGCTCGGCTAGGGTTTCGCTTGGGTGGGTAGCTAGGTGGTATGGTGGGGCCAGCTAGGTGAGAGAGAGAGAGAGGCCGAGAGAGGGGGGGTTAGTTAGGGTTTTGGTGAGAAAAGAGAAAAGAGAGAGGGAGAGAGAGATATGGGTGGACCATGGTGGGGTAGGGTTTAGAGATAGGGAGGGAGAGGTGGTGTAGAGGATGGGATGATAGGTTCCCTTGGCAAGCTCAAGCAAGAGCAACAAAAACAAGCTCAAGCAAGAACTAGTCAAGAAGAGAGAGGGTGAGGTGGTAGCATGACCCAACACAAGATCAAGCATGGAAAAGAGGTAGAGAGCTAGATGGGAGATGATCCCCTCCAAGATTCAATAAAACCCAAAAGACTAGAATATGGTGGTACTTTGCATGGGCCATGCATAAATATTAATTGCCATGTCTTAACCTTGTGAAAACAAAATATAATCCCATGGCATTTATTTATGTGCATCCCCAAATGTGGAGTAAGGCAAAGCAAAAGAATTTGAAAGGAAGCCCCAAGTGGACTAGATGGAGATGAGCATATTTGATTAAAATTGGGGCTTGCTAGTGTGTTTATTCCACTAGATGTTTATTAGTCCCAAAAATATCCCACATGAACATAATTCCATAATAATCCATATGGGAGCTAGGAGAAAGGGTCCCACTCACAGGGCATGCAAAGGTGGCCATGTGGCTCTCATATATCAATAATGTGAAAACATAATGATGCCAAGATGAGAGCATGTGGAAAAGACTTGGATCCCTCCCAACCCACATGAGCTAGAGGTAAACTCAATTAAAATGCAAAGCTCATATTAATTGGATGGTGGAATTATAAAGTGGTGAAAGAAAGGGGTGGTGGAGTCAATAAAAGATATGCCCCCAACTCAACTTGGGCATTTAACAATATATCAAGAACCAAATACAATATCAAGAGGCAAATACAAATAATAATGCCTATGAGATAAGAACCAAAACAAAAAGGGTTTTTGTATGATGCTCAAATGCAAGGTGGCATGATGACATGACCATGATATCATGATGATGCAACAATTATATGTAGGAAGTAGCCATTATATTACTAAACCCAGTAGCATTACAGTTGTTAGACAAATGGGATGCTACAACTCTCCCCCACTAAACAGGAATCTCGCCCCGAGATTCTAGGAAGAAGAAGAAGACACAAAGAGGGTAGGATAGTTGGCACGAGCTCATCTTCACGCTCCCAAGTGGCTTCATCAACGGAATGGTGACCATTGCACCTTGCGTAACATGATGGACTTGTTGCAGTCCTTCTTTCATGGTCTCAAGGATTTTTGGGATGTTCTTGATAAGACAGGTCTTCTTGGATATCGATTAGCTCATGATCCACGGTCTTGCCGGGATCTTTGAAGCACTTCTTGAGTTGAGAGATATGGAAAACATCATGGACTTTGAGTTTTTCCGGGAGCTCAAGAGCATAAGCAACTTCTCCTCTTCTACCACGAATTTTGAAAGGACCGATGTATCTAGGAGCCAGCTTTCCTTTGATACCAAAGCGGTGTGTGACTCTCATGGGACTGACACGAAGGTAAACGAGATCACCAGGGGCATACACCATGTCCGTGTGTTTCCTGTCATAATTGCTCTTTTGGCGACTTTGAGAAATCTTCAGATTCTCAAGAATGATATGCACCTTCTCCTCCTCTTGAGTTACAATGTCAGGGCCAAACCATATTCTTTCTCCCGCACCTGACCAACCAATCGGAGTTCTGCACTTGTGACCATAGAGAGCCTCAAATGGTGCCATCTTCAGACTTTTCTGGAAGCTGTTGTTGTAAGAGAATTCAGCATAAGGAAGACATTCCTCCCACTTCATGCCAAAAGAGATGACGCAAGCATGAAGCATATCCTCCAGAATCTGATTGATCCTTTCAACTTGTCCTTGCGACTGAGGGTGGTAAGCTGTGCTGAAGTTCAACTTTGTTCCCAAAGAATTTTGGAAACTTTCCCAGAACTTGGAAGTGAAGATGCTCCCACGGTCTGAACTGATCTCAAGCGGAACCCCATACAGAGACAATTACATTGATATAGAGCTCACCAACTGAATTCCGTAAATTGTTTCCTTGACGGGAAGAAGTGAGCCACTTTAGAGAGCTGTCGATGACAACAAAGATTGCATTGTTGCCCTTCTGCGACCTAGGAAAACCAGTGATGAAGTCCATCTCTACTTTCTCCCATTTCCATTCCGGGGGTTTCAATGGCTGTAGAAGACCGAAAGGTTTCTGATGGACAGCTTTCACTCTGCGGCAGACATCACACTCTGAGACATACTTGGCACAATATCGTTTCAAACCAGGCCACCAATATTGTGTTTTCAAGTCCATGTACATCTTTGTGCTGCCAGGATGGATAGAAAGAACAGAATCGTGCGCCTCCTTGAGAACTTGCTCTCTCAAACCCGGGTAGTTCGGAACAAACATCCGGTGTTCAAAGAAAAGCGTGCCTTGATCATCGACGTGGAAAGACTCATACTTCGGAAGCTGAAGTTTGGAGATGATCTTTTTGGTGTGTGGATCACCAAGCTGACGAGAGCGAATCTTTTCTTCCAAGAGAGGAGTAGCCAGAAGGTTCAGGAGATGCCCTTGTTCCACAATTTCAAGGTTGAGCTGACGGAATTCCTCGCACAAGAGAGGCTGTTGTTCTTCCATCATGACGTTGTTGACATAAGCTTTGCGGCTGAGAGCATCGGCCATGACATTAGCTTTGCCCGGAGTGTAGTTGATAGTGAAATAAAAATCATTGATTGCTTCAATCCATCTCCTCTGCCGAAGGTTGAGATCAGGCTGAGTGAAGATATACTTCAAACTCTTGTGGTCAGAAAAGATCTCACAACGGTTGCCAAGCAAGTAGTGCCTCCATAGCTTCAAAGCAAAGACAATCATGCGAGCTCGAGGTCATGTGTAGGATAGTTGATCTCATGCCTTCAACTGCCGAGAGGCATAAGCAACCACTTGTTTTTCTTGCATAAGGACCGCACCCAATCCTTGCAACGAGGCGTCACAGAATATCCGTAAAGGCTTAGATGTATCCGGAGGAACCAAGACTGGTGTGGAAGTGAGCTTCTCTTTGAGTGTCTCAAAGCTTGCTTGACATGCAGGAGTCCAAAGGTATTTATTGCCTTTCTTGAGGAGATCGGTAAGAGGCTTCTCTATCTTCGAAAAGTTCTGAACGAAGCGACGGCAATAACTAGCCAAACCAAGGAAACTCCGCACTTCTTTGACATTTACAGGAGGAAGCCATTCAACAATTGTCTTCACAGTTTCCGGGTTGACTGCAATGCCCTTGGCAGAGATGACATGACCAAGATAGGTTACTTGAGGCAGCCAAAACTCACACTTGGAGAACTTTGCATACAAGAGGTTCTCACGAAGCTTGTTTAGGACACACCGAAGGTGTTCTTCATGCTCTTCCTTTGACTTTGAATAGACTAGGATGTCATCCAGATAGACTACAACGAACTTATCAAGGTACTCCATGAAAACCGAGTTCATAAGCCTCGAGAAGGTATCAGGTGCGTTCGTGAGACCGAAAGACATGACCGTGTACTCATACAGGCCATAGCAGGTGGTGAAAGCTGTTTTAGGAACATCTTCCTTGTGAATCTTGATTTGGTGATAACCACTTCTCAAGTCAAGCTTAGAGAACACCACAGCTCCCAAATAGGCGATCAAGAGATCATTAATCCGCGGAAGGGGATATTTATTTTTGATGGTTTTAGCATTGAGAGCCCGATAGTCAACACAAAGTCTATCAGTCTTGTCTCGCTTCTTCACAAAGATTGTTGGGCTACCCCAAGAAGAAGTACTTTGTTGAATTAAGCCCAACTTCTCTTGTTCATCAAGTTGACGTTTGAGTTCAGCCAACTCAGCAGGACCCATTTTATAAGTCCGCTTGGAGATAGGAGCCGTTCGAGGTTCAAGCTCAATTACAAACTCAACCTCACGATCTGGAGGCATACACGGCAACTCTTCAGGAAAGACATCTGGGAACTCACAGACCACCGGAACACTCTGAATAGCTTCCATAGCATCATCATTCAGAGCCGCCAAAGAGAAAAGCTGGACAGCAGGAGTTAAACTTGGAGAAAAGACTATATGGCCTTCAGGAATCTTCAGAGAAACCGAGCGTTCATCACAATCAATCACAGCTGCATTTGATGTCAACCAATCCATGCCCAAGATGACATCAATGTCAGAACTGCCCAGGACAATTAAGGATGCCGAGAACGAAGAGCCACCAATCTCAATTTGATTGCCATGGCTGATTTTAGAAGCTGCCATTGTTGCTCCAGGAGAAAGAACCATTAACCGCTTAAGAAGAGGATCCGACGCTAACCCATTCTCACTTGCAAACTTGATAGAAACAAAAGAATGCGATGCACCAGAATCAAAAAAAACTCGTGCAGGGACTGAGCTAACGGGAAGCATACCCATCACAACTCCAGGTGCATGCTCAGCTTGAACGGCGTTGACACAGTTGGCACGAGCAACAGTAGACCCGGGCTTGGTGTTGATGTTGAGAGCCCGAGGTGGTGGTGCACGAACCAAAGGAGAGCTTGCCGCAGATCTTGGAGGGGGTGGAGGAAGAGCTTTGTTTTTCATCGGACAGTTCCAGTTTAGATACCCAGGGTCTCCACACGTGAAACAAGCACCAGGTGGACGTGGAGCAACGTAGCCAGGGACTCCGCCAGGCGCTCCAGGGTAGTGGTGGTTGTAGCCCCTGGGAGCAGCAGTGATGAAGTTTGGTGGCCTTGCCGCGTAGCTTGCAGGTCTTGGTGGAGCCGGGAGCGACGGTGGGGTGTTAGGAACCCAGACACGCCGCTTAGAAGGAGCTGACATAGCTGAAGAGCTTGGTGCATCACGGTTGTGTTTCTTTGACTCCTCAAACACTTGCCTACTTGCTTCCTCCTGAAGAGCTGTATGCTGAAGTTCCAGAAAAGACGCCGGCCTTGCATGTGTGATTGCATATTTAATCGATGCATTGACCCCTTGCCGGAACCTCTTCTGCTTCTTCTTGTCATCGGAGATCTCATCGCCACCATAACGAGAAAGATTCATGAAGTTCCTGATGTAGGTGTTGACATTATCATTTCCCTGCTTGAGGTTGAGAAAATCTTCCTTCATCCTCTCCATGACAATTTCGATGATATCGCTCTTTGAACGCTCAAAGGAACTGTTCCCAAGTAGGCTGAAACCAAAGTGCTTGCCTTCGTGTAATTCTCCCACCGAGAGCTGCATCTCCCTTCGAAGGTGAGTAGCACACTTTACCCATTCTTGCTCAGAACATCAGCGGTCTCCAAGTAGCCTTGACATCTCACGCAACCAATCATCAAGATCAAGTGGTCGATCAGAAACATCAAATTGGCGAGGGTTGAACTTCAGGAAGCTTTTGATGTCTCCTCGCTTGGGAGGTGGAGGTAGTGGAGCAAACTCATTCCTCCGAACACTTTCCTCAAAGCGCTGCTGGTTCTGCTGCATTGCTGCCAAGGAATTGGCGATGTTTGACAACGCGGATCCCAGTTCAGGTGGTATGTCCTCATCAGAACGGCGTGGTGGAGCCATCCTGTGATTGATATAAAACACAAGTCAGTACTATAATGGAGAATAATAATAATCCAAAATAGTACCAAGATGGAATTACTCAAGATTAAAGGATACAATTTAATAAGATGATATTAAAATATCAACAAAGTTCAAAGCACCTAGAAGATATTAAGCATATCGCACACGACTGAAAAGGAGTGTGGTACACAGATATATCAACGAAATTTTTTCCACAAATTTCGGCATTAAAATACCAATAGATGCGCAAAATTACTTAACGAATCAAGATTAGTGACTCTACCAATTCAATATACAAAAGCGAATGATAAGAGTAGTGGTATGGTCGCGACTCCATCCTGCACTCAAATCATTACTCCGCACATGAATAAGTGGAACACATATCCTAACCCCTTCTTCTCACGACGAACCTAAAGATTAGTAACTACGGAAACGAACACCCCAAACAAGATAACGTCGGATAACAAAGAGTAAGACAGATCGCGTCGGTATACAACGAATCAGATAGATCGCGTCGGTTTGCAAAAGCCTGTCGGTATGGAATGTACCAACAGTTGATAACCAAAGGCTGATTAGATAACAACTTGGATGCAACAGATAGACAAGGAATTACACACACACACACTACCTATGGTACTACGGAAACCCAGAACACGTGAATCCTAGTTTGAACTTTTAAGAAGAGGATTGAAAACGTTACACTTCCTTACCAGAAAAGGGTGGGTGGGTAAGAAGAAAAGTGGAAGCAGTCCTACTCTCGCGTTTTGTTTTTCCCTAGTATACATAACTACCAAAAATATTTGCTAGACTGACAACGACCATTTGGCTGAGACCCTGAAGGGCGGGATGGATCTGATACCAATTGTAACTACCTCGGTGAATTACGCTCCTAGATACAAGCCTGGATGAGCGGAAATGGTTGAAATAGTACGGTGGGGCCCAAATGCCACTCACAGGTAGACCTTTCGGCCGTCCCAACCATTTCCAATCATCGGGACAAGTACGGGCGGCGTAATCGGCAGGCGAAGGGATCAACTACATACACAAATGAGTATGTATGCAATCCACCATACAATAGTACATCAGAGCCATTCCATCTAAAAAGAAAGGAAATATAGCAACGCCATACGGCAAGATTCAAATGTCCTAGATAGATTTAATAGTTTAGGATATCTCCTCATACATCACACATCAGAGTATCAGGCGGAAGCGGCAAACAAGATCCGAGTACGGATAAGAAGAAAATCGGCATAAGATGCCCCAGAAATAAGCACATCCCGACAGATCTCACGGATCCCCGTTCCCGGAATCTCTACATCGAACGATCGTTGCCCACATCATCAGCCTCCTCCACCCAGTATCCATCTTGCGAGTGTACCTGCTCATCTGAACCAATAATTTATCGTGTGAGACCCTAGGGGTACTCAGCAAGTCTTTATGCCTCTAAAGGGGACACAACCCGGGGTGACGCAATTGCAGCAAAAGATAAACCCTAACAGTTCTATAGATACTCGCTAACCATCCGCCTAACCAAAGATAGACGGATGTCCGTGATTTAATGACAACAGTTATAACAGTAATATCCACAGATCCATCCTCCTCCTCGCTTACCAACGAGGAAGCGGACGAACAACCCCCCATCCGTTGGCAATTTTATTAACCATTCTATGAGTGTTGCACTAATTACTAGTCGATTTAGTCAAATTAAAAGCGGTACTTTAGTTATGCTTGTCTATGATCGAGAACTGCTCCAAGTCGTCCATAACCGCGACACGGCTTTGAAAGTTTTACCTGCAGGGTGCACAAATAGCAACACACACTCGATCAACCTTGGAAAAACCAAATCAAAACCAACGAGGCCTTCATGACAAAGCAATCACGGATTCAGAAATATTTGAGGCCACCCCATTGAGTAGACCATAGCGAAGTTAGCTGACTCCGAGACGGACTCAAGGTTTGCGACAATGGCTGTAAACGACCGGGAACCCGAAAGTGTGACTGGGCTTGTCGATACTGCGAAAACACTCCGCTTACCTAAACAGGACAGTGTGCTCCTCGCACAATCTTAATAAAACAGTAAAGCATGGCATAAGTACAGGATAGTAACAAAACGTCAAACTAGTTTGTGGCCCCAAGAAATAAGACAGAATCAAGCTCTGGCTCAGGGGGGTCCCATAAGCCTCCCGGATGTGGATAGCGCGAATAATCAAGGAACAGGAATCATTACTCGGGGTCCTACGGGACACAAGTGAGCAGGAAAAACCAAATAGCAGATATTGCTCACCGGTGCCACTTTCATTAGTTATCCCATTACTACTCAGGTTAAGTTGTTTAGGTACCTCGTTATCCAACAGACACTCACATACCCTACACATGCGTTTCTCGACTGCATGGCTCAAACAACTCCTGTAGTAATGGCTCATGGGATGGAGGAACAAGTTTGGTGGGGTTTAAAAGTAAAGGCTATGCAATACTTGGGATTCTTTAATGCAATCGCGACTCAATGATGCAAGAATAAGATAGAGGCAATAATCAGTATGTATGCAATCATGTGGTAGTGCTTGCCTGGCAGCTCAGTTGAAGCAAGGGATGGATCTGGGTAGTGCTCCTGGTTCTCTTGATATATCCCCTGCTCAGCGTCTATTCGAAGAAGAACCAAACAAACAAGGGCCAACATAAATAAAGTGCACAAGCAGATGAATAAAATGCGACAAGCAAACAATCATGCCATGATGAATGATGCACAAATTGCATGGCAGTAAAGTAGCCTGGCATGGGTGAGGTGTGGAATACAAGAATAAGTCATTTTATTGAGTTTTGGCCACAATTTATTCTCATATTAGTTGCTGTATACTATATATATATGATGCATGCTGCAATTTAAGATATGGATAGCATAAACAGAAAGGTCTCGTCGAGCTGGTCATTTTAGACATATCATTTGTTTAATTCGGAGTTATAGAACTAAAGTTATTAATTATTTAAGGTAAATGGCATTTATTTTAATTTTATTCAACTTAGAAAATAAAGTGCTCAATTGATATTGTGGATAGCATATTTGAATTCCTCATATTTTCCTGATTCAAATTCATATATTATTTGTTAATTTTGGATTTATAATTCAAAAGTTATTTGAAAACAGATTTAAATTTGAATTTTAAACAAATTTTGAAAAGGTTTTAAATTAAAATGTAAAAGAAACCTTGTCTACTCAGCCTGGACCTAGCCAGCCAGGACAGGTGGGGCCAGTGACTCTCAGCCACACACGCCGAGTGAGAGGGAAGGACTGGGTTGATTGATATATCTAGGAGCCTTTTGCAAAATTGGCATCGATCAAAGAGTGGGTCCCGAGGGTCGCGTTGAGGAGCAAAAAGGTGGGGGGTTTTTTGGAAAGCGTCGCCAGACCGGGCTTCTTCTCCCAGCCAAGACGGCGGACAGCAGCGCGGCGAGGATCGAACATGGCCGACGCCTTGAGGCGGCAACCAGTGCGGTGGGGTGGGGTTGCTGTCAGGAGGGAGGACGCGGGCTAGATAAGGCTCTAGACGGCGCGGAAGTGAGCGGACCTGTGGCAGCAGTGTGCTCGACGGAACGCACGTCGCCGACAGGAAACGAAGAAGGACAGGGGCATGTCTAGGGGGTTCGGGGACTCACCGCGGGACCGTGGGCGTGGTCGACGGGGCTCGGGGCGGTCACGATCGTCGGCGAGGCTGGCGCACCGGCGGTTAGGGTTTGCGTCGGTGTCACGCTGGTACAGGGGTCCTGGGCCTCCTCCTCCGCGTTGGAGTGTCCAGGGCGAAGCAGGGGGTCCTCGTGGTCTTCCCCGACAACCGTAAACGCCACGCCACCGGCTGGTGTGACTAGGGGAGGTGGAAGCCGACGGTGGACGTCGTCGGTGTAGACGGTGGCGAGGGAGAGAGAGGGAAGAGGGCAGGGCCCTGGGCGGATCTGGGGACGGCAGAGGGGGCCGTGGGGTGTAGATAAGGATGGGGAGAGGGGTGGATGGCGTGGGGGAGGGGAAGGTGGCGTCGGCCACCTTTTGCCACCTTCCTCACGTGATCGGCATGGGGGCAGGGAGGGGGAGGGGCGGCCAGGGGGGCCGGGCGGGGGCTAGGAGGCAGGGGAAGGCTCGGGCTAGAGGGGCCCTATGGCATAGAGAGGAAAAGGGAGAGGGGTGGGTAGCCTCGGGTTAGAACTAGGGTAGGAGGGGAGAGGGGTATGGCTCGGCTAGGGTTTCGCTAGGGTGGGTAGCTAGGTGGTATGGTGGGGCCAGCTAGGTGAGAGAGAGAGAGAGGGGGGGGGTTAGTTAGGGTTTTGGTGAGAAAAGAGAAAAGAGAGAGGGAGAGAGAGATATGGGTGGACCATGGTGGGGTAGGGTTTAGAGATAGGGAGGGAGAGGTGGTGTAGAGGATGGGATGATAGGTTCCCTTGGCAAGCTCAAGCAAGAGCAACAAAAACAAGCTCAAGCAAGAACTAGTCAAGAAGAGAGAGGGTGAGGTGGTAGCATGACCCAACACAAGATCAAGCATGGAAAAGAGGTAGAGAGCTAGATGGGAGATGATCCCCTCCAAGATTCAATAAAACCCAAAAGACTAGAATATGGTGGTACTTTGCATGGGCCATGCATAAATATTAATTGCCATGTCTTAACCTTGTGAAAACAAAATATAATCCCATGGCATTTATTTATGTGCATCCCCAAATGTGGAGTAAGGCCAAGCAAAAGAATTTGAAAGGAAGCCCCAAGTGGACTAGATGGAGATGAGCATATTTGATTAAAATTGGGGCTTGCTAGTGTGTTTATTCCACTAGATGTTTATTAGTCCCAAAAATATCCCACATGAACATAATTCCATAATAATCCATATGGGAGCTAGGAGAAAGGGTCCCACTCACAGGGCATGCAAAGGTGGCCATGTGGCTCTCATATATCAATAATGTGAAAACATAATGATGCCAAGATGAGAGCATGTGGAAAAGACTTGGATCCCTCCCAACCCACATGAGCTAGAGGTAAACTCAATTAAAATGCAAAGCTCATATTAATTGGATGGTGGAATTATAAAGTGGTGAAAGAAAGGGTTGGTGGAGTCAATAAAAGATATGCCCCCAACTCAACTTGGGCATTTAACAATATATCAAGAACCAAATACAATATCAAGAGGCAAATACAAATAATAATGCCTATGAGATAAGAACCAAAACAAAAAGGGTTTTTGTATGATGCTCAAATGCAAGGTGGCATGATGACATGGGCATGATATCATGATGATGCAACAATTATATGTAGGAAGTAGCCATTATATTACTAAACCCAGTAGCATTACAGTTGTTAGACAAATGGGATGCTACACAGCCCCAGCGACCTCCACTGCGCGCCCCTTCGCCAACGAATACCACCTCGAACACCAGCATCGTCATGCGAACTCGGTGAGCCATCCCACTGCCTCTCTCGCTTCCTGTATCTCCGGCAACACCACTGCCCAAGCATGCCGCCACCAGCCACCGTCGCGCGCCGCCCATCCTTGGTCACTTGCTTAGCAGCCGTAGGATCCAGATCCAGCGCTCTATATTAGATCTGCATCGAAGCGGTAAGTGACGATCTGAGCCATACGAGTTAAGTTAGATCTGACGGTCCACGCTAGTCGATCCACGCGAAACGGTGCCGACGAATCAGAGAGCGCCGTGTGGCTAGTTCTTTGTTTTAAAAACAAAATTTATATCTATTAGAGATTCAAACTTGTAAAATTCATATCTTTTGATTCCCACGTTCAAATTTTGCAAATTTTATATCATTGGAATCAGGAGAGAAAATACTATCTGTTTACGCAATGTGTTTAATATTTTGCCTCTGTAAAAATGGTTGTTTATGCAGAAACTTGTGTAGGCTTATTTTCATTATACAAATTATTTGAAAAATGTTTTAAGGATCAAATAAGGTTTATTTTGAATAACTTGGACTTGTTTATGTTTCAGTACTGTTCACATGTCTTGTTTGGTATAGAAAAATCATCACATGGCATTTGCATGCATTCATATATTTTTTTTGTATATATTTTGTATGTGATTTTGGTGCCATTATTTATGTGTAGATTTTGGTGCAAATAGTGATTGTGATTGTGAAGATTGTTGCTACTCCCCAAACTACCAAGGCAAGTGGTGCTTCATGATTTATTCCTACGTTTTTCAACTATGCACTAGAAATATTTTGTATAGGACTTGCATGAATATTTTGATCTATATGCTATGCTTGGGAAATCCTAGTAGTTGTAGAATTGCTAGAAATTTCTAAGTTAAGATGCTTATCAATGCCATTCTTAGCCTAGCTAGTAGCAACCAAGGGTGGTTATATATTCATGCTATGTGAAATATTTCTAAGTCTTTGGACTTGTGTTTTTGCTTAATAAACAACTAAGTGAATGAAACACCTGGGTGGAATAGAAAGAATGGTTTATGTTGAATGGTTACACAAGGCTCATTTCTATGGTTTACCTTGTGTATCTCACTTGTGGTAAGCCACCCAGGAACAAAGAGATTTGAGATGCCAAATGTTAAGAAGCTTCTAGTGCAGCCACATGGCATTATGGGCTCTGCCTGGATCATATAGGTTGCAATATACTAGCCATTTGGACAGTTGGTGGTAGTGGGATGATAGGTTTGGAGCGCGTCCATTTGGTCTAAGGGAAGGCTTCTAAAAGGTCCTGTCTTGGTGAAAATCAAGTCTTGTGGGGAAAGTGCACAACCTCTGCAGATGGAAGAATCTAAGTACTTAGCCATGTCCCTGGTATTGGACAACTTGAGCATCAAGACATGCAAGCTATCAAGAATCTCCTCATCCCAATTTATAAGTTAAAACTTGTGGGTGAACAAGGGTAAAGGTCCACCAATGTCTATTGGTGGTTCCTTGGGAATGTTTTGTCAAAGAAAAACTTAGTGTTTTCAACTGATAGGAAAAACCTATTTTGAGCAAAGCAAGCCTAAGCTACACTTAGCCAAAATGCATATAGTATCTAGATTACTAATATTCTACTAAGGTATCACTTGCCAATACTATTCCAATGTATTGATCCACTGTGGCTGTAACTTATGATGTTTCAGGTTATTCTGATGATGATTAGGGGTTATGAGTCTACACTTGTCGTGGTGGTATCACGGCATATGCCATGGGTAGGCTAAAGTTGGGGCCGATGGACGTGTAGGAATCCGGGGAGGGATGATGCAGTGAAGACCGCACTCGTATGAACAAAGAGAAATACAATGTATATTGGATTGAAGCTCTCAAGTGGAGATAACACCTTATTCTATACATCTAATCTCTTATAATCTTGCCATACTTGTGGCTACAATCATGCTCCTTGAGCTGTATCTCCTATGCTTCTATCTAGATCTCTCTGTGAGAGTGGAGGAAGAGGGAGAAGGAGATATCCTAGTGAGCAGAGAGGGGAGGAGCCCTTCGGGGCCTCTGCCTAAAAACGACCCCCCTGGTGTTCCTTATAAAGGGGAGCCCAGGGGACAAGACTTCTACACGTCTGGCATCTAGATGGAATATTCTGGGTATCTTCTAGAGATGCTCAGCATATGCCTTGGCATCTTTGGAGATTCCAGGCATATTCACTAGCATCTTGCTAGATGCCATTGGCATATTCCATACATCATGTGCCAGTCTGAGCAGGTGGGCTCTCAAGACTGGCACAATACTTGTTGGTCTTGTCTTGATCTGATGGCGTTTCTTTGTGGAGACTGTGGAGGCACCTGGAGATGAATAATGTGGTGTCTAGGGTAAATTAACTCGGCCCAGATGGTAAATCTAAAGGATGAACTCGGCCTGGGTCCTGCTGATCCGGCCCAGTTGTTAGTTGATTCGGCCTAGAGGATAAGGGAAAGAGCAAACGAATTATCCTTGGGGTCAGTTCGGCCCAGCCGGGTGAAGCTGCAGCCCAGCCGGGTCATCAACCTCGGCCCAGGTGAAGTAAATAGCCCAACCTAGATCTGCTCAATTTGGCCTAGGTGAATTGGGCAAGGCCCAGCCGAAAGATGTGTGTCGGCCCGTGGTGGGCTGGCCGGGTCGAAGCAGACGCCAGCCCACCCGGAGAGCTTGATGGTTCCTGGGAATTGTCCCGCGGTGGGCCGAATTTCCCTTAGTCGGCCCACCCGAGCGACTTTGGGGTGGCGAGGTGGCGACGAGGAAGCTTGGCGCGGGAGCGTGGCTGGAGGACGCACCGGGGGCGATGTTTGGCGGGAGTAGGAGGAGCGTCTGAGGCTGGCGACGTGAAGCGGGGAGTCGGCCGTGGGATGACTTTGGCTCAGGTCGTCCCATGGGCGTAGTGATTCGTTCCGACCGGATTTCTCTTATTCAGCACATAGCATATTTTATTTGGCTTTGGACTAGTCAATTCGGCCCAAGAGGGGAAGATTCTGTATTGACCAGGCCGAGTTATACTTAACTCGGCCCAAGCAAGTTTTATTCTTCTTTCTTTTATCTTTAACATCTGTCTTCACCCATTACTTCTATTTAATTGTTTTATTCTTTTACACAGATCTCTTTATAGCCCAACTTTGGGGTACCTAGGGTCATATCCCCGGCATTAGTCCCCGAGGCTATGTGGGATTCGTAGAATCGTGCATAGGCTTTATGCATAATATCTCCAGAATTTCTTATTCAACTTATTGTACCTTGGTCATATACTTCTATGTTTTATAACCCTTTTGGGTAATTTTCTTGACTCCTAGCCTTCTTGGGCATTGCTTATAACCCTTTTGGGTAATATTTTGACTACTGGCCTTCTCGGGCACTAGTGATAACCCCTTTGGGTAAGTTTTTGGACCTCTGGCTTTCTTGGGCACTGGTCATAACCCCTTCGGGTAAGTTTTTGGACTTCGTGCCTTCTTGGGCGCTAGTTATAACCCCTTTGGGTAAGTTTTTGGACTTCTGGCCTTCTTGGTCACTGGTCCTAGCCCCTTTGGTTATGTTATGAGTTCTGGCCTTATTGGGCACTGCTCTTTTAACCCCTTTGGGTAAGTTATGAGCTCTGGCCTTATTGGGCACTGCTATTTTAACCCCTTTGGGTAAGTCATGAGTTCTGGCCTTATTGGGCACTGCTCTTTTAACCCCTTTGGGCAAGTTTATGAGTCCTGGCCTTATTGGGCACTGCTCTTTTAACCCCTTTGGGCAAGTCATGAGTTCAGGCCTTATTGGGCACTGCTCTTTTAACCCCTTTGGGTAAGTTATGAGCTCTGGCCTTATTGGGCACTGCTCTTTTAACCCCTTTGGGCAAGTCATGAGTTCTGGCCTTATTGGGCACTGCTCTTTTAACCCCTTTGGGCAAGTCATGAGTTTAGGCCTTATTGGGCACTGCTCTTTTAACCCTTTGGGTAATTTATGATCCGAGTCATCTGTCTCCAAATCCGAGTTATTTTGCTCAAAATTGACTTATGTCTTAAGTCTGAGTCCTCTGACTCAAATCCGAGGTATATGACTCAAATCTGAGTTATCTCGTTCCAAATCCGAGTTACTTTACTCAATTTTGACTTACATCTCAAATCAGGGTCATCTGACTCAAATCCGAGGTATATGACTCAAATCTGAGTTATCCCATTCCAAATCCGAGTTATTTTACTCCATTTTGACTTACATCTCAAATCTGAGTCATCTGACTAAAATCCGAGGTATATGACTAAAATCCGAGTTATCTCATTCCAAATCCGAGTTACTTTACTCAATTTTGACTTACATCTCAAATCTGAGTCATCTGACTCAAATCCGAGGTATATGACTCAAATCCGAGTTATCTCATTCCAAATCCGAGTTACTTTACTCAATATTGACTTACATCTCAAATCTGAGTCATCTGACTCAAATCCGAGGTATATGACTCAAATCCGAGTTATCTCATTCCAAATCCGAGTTACTTTACTCAATTTTGACTTACATCTCAAATCTGAGTCATCTGACTCAAATCCGAGGTATATGACTCAGATCCGAGGTATATGACTCAAATCCGAGTTATTTGTTTGCCACGATATAACTTGATTTGGCGTGATGTTGTTAATTTGACTTTGATATGGATCAGAGATATAGATCTGAGATTAAGTTTTGGGATATGATAATAGGGCTAATGGTCGTGAGATCTGATTCGAGATGTAGATATGAGATATAGATTCGAGATATGATAAGCTGGTCAATACTCATCCGAGATATGGGATAACCTGGCAAGATGGTGAAATATCATTCCGAGTCATAACATAACCTGGCAATCTGGCGAACTGAATAAAGCTTCTGCCCGAATCAGAGATATGAGTAGTACGCCGAGTATGAATACAAATCCGAATTATAATATACCCTGGCAAGCTGAATCAAAGGTTAGTCCAATCAGAGACAATCTACTGAGCTGAGTTAAAGGTTAATCAGAAGCATAAATAACTTGACTCAAATTATATCCGAATCATCAATAAGCTGGCCGGTAAGTTGAGTTAAAGGATAATCCAAAACATAAATAAACTGACTCAAAATCTATCTAAATCATAAATAAGTTGATTCAACTTCTATCCGAATCAGCAATAAGCTGGCCGGTGGGCTGAGTTAAAGGTCGGTCCAAAGCGTAAATAAACTAACTCAAATTCTATCTGAATCATCGATAAGATGGCTGACGAGCTGAGTTAAAGGTTAATCCAAAGCATACATAAAATGACTCAAATTCGATCTGGATCATCAATAAGCTGATTCAACTTCTATCCGAGTTATTAATAAGCTGGCTGGTGAGCTGAGTTAAAGGTCAATCCAAAGCATAAATAAAGTGACTCAAAATCTATCTGAATCATAAATAAGTTGATTCAACTTCTATCCGAGTTATAAATAAGCTGACTCAAATTTAGATCTAAATCAACATAATGTTCCCTTAATCCAAAGGTGACTCTACGTATAAGTGGACTAGTCCCCGGTTACGTTATTTTCTCCCCGGAGTGAAGGATTGAGTGTAGGTGGCTGAGTTATCTGGCACTTACAGTATACTTGGAGAAGTGTTTGAGTGAGTCTTGCTAGATCATACCTGCCCTGCTGAGTTACCTGGTACTTACAGTAATCTTGGAGTGGTGCTTGAGTCCTTCTTGCTGACTCTTACTTGCTTTGATGAGTTAGACTTGGAGAGCCTCTGGCTTACCTCTTTGTTCTCTGCTGGCTTGGTGGACCTGAATGAGCCCTATGAAGAAGAAGTTGATGAAGATGTTCCCGTCCGGATGGAAACCCAACCAACGCCACTAGAAGGCCCCACGGTGGGCGCCAAATGTCGTGGTGGTATCACGGCATATGCCATGGATAGGCTAAAGTTGGGGGCGATGGACGTGGAGGAATCCGGGGAGGGATGATGCAGTGAAGACCGCACTCGTATGAACAAAGAGAAATACAATGTATATTGGATTGAAGATCTCAAGTGGAGATAACACCTTATTCTATACATCTAATCTCTTATAATCTTGCCATACTTGTGGCTACAATCATGCTCCTTGAGCTGTATCTCTTATGCTTCTATCTAGATCTCTCTGTGAGAGTGGAGGAAGAGGGAGAAGGAGAGCTCCTAGTGAGCAGAGAGGGGAGGAGCCCTTCGGGGCCTCTGCCCTCTAACTATCCCCTTGTGCTCCTTATAAAGGGGAGCCCAGGGGACAAGACTTGTTCTACACGTCTGGCATCTAGATGGCATATTCTGGGTATCTTCTAGTGTCACATCCCAAGATTTTCCAAATCTTGTAATGTGAAAAATAAATGAATAAAATAAAACTTTGTGAATTTCAGAGTGAGAAGAAACTTTTTGAATTCAAATGGGAATCTTCAAACCTTTTTTGATCAAAATAAATCCTAAAGGGATTTAAAAAAGATAAACATTTAATAAAGGAAAAATAAAATAATTGGATTCACTATTTTGAAATCTTTTAATAAAAGATTTGATTTTAAAATGAAAAGGATAGAAATAAAATAAGTATCATTTCTAAAAGAGCCAAATTAAAACTTGGCCAAGCCTTTGAAATAAAATATTTCTATTTGAGAAAAATAGTAAAGGTATATTTAAATAAAGTAATAAGGATTTAATATCCAAGTTTTATAAATAAAGGTTTTACTATTTTAATTAACCATCAAAAAACTTATTTATTTAATTCAAATAAGTTTTCCAAGTATTTTATATTGTCAAATAAAACCTACTGATTGGTTTTGTTATTGTTTTAGATTTCAAAATGGAGTTTTGAATAAATCAAAATCTATTTGATTTAACAACAATGGTCTATTTATTTAATTAATAATGGACCCTAAAATAAAAATATTATTTTGATCTTTGGACTTTGGTTTATGTTGTTAAACAGAACCAAATTCAATTGTAATGTTTGGTGGAAGTTTGAATTGATTTGAATACTTGAATTTTTGTTTGGAAATTCAAAACAGAAAATAGATTTGGAAAAAGATAAAACTTTCAGGAAGAAAAAAAATAATAATCAGACTCAGCCCAGTCGACAAGCCCACTAAGCCCAGTACCAGCCCACTCCCACTCTCCACTGCGAAACGTTTTCCACCTATTAACTGACCCGCAGAGCAACTGACTGGTGGCCCCTTCTTCCCTCTCTCACTCCACTGACGAAACGGACCCACTCCCGAGTCTTCTTCCTCACCCGCCGCGACCTCTTCTCCCCAAACCTCGCTGCCGTTCTCTGTCAATCAAACCCCGAGTAAATTCACTTAATTGCTGCAGTGATTCCGCTCAAAAATCTCGCCTTCTTAAGCGCCAGCATCTCCTCTTCGATTTCCCCCAGTCGCCTCACTCTAACACGCCCCCAGACTGTCGAATTTCGCTCAAACACCGCCACTATCCGACGACGCTCCGGCGAGGATTCCGGCAACCCCACGTCACCACTTGCCCCGCCCCCCAAGAACACAGACACATTCCCCACTCCCAGACGCTTCTCCCTGTACCTCCCATTCAACCGCGGGCGCCCCAGAACGTCGACAACCAATCCGACTGAGCGCCGCCGTGTCTACCTTCTTGTCCGGCGAAATTTCCTGGTAAGTCCAGACCACCCCGCGCCCTTTCCTTCACGCACACAGCTTCGCCTTGATCTTGCGCTTCTAACCGCATCTTCGTTTTGCTTCGGGGCGAACCACAGCGTCACCTCCGACCACGACCGCGTGCAACCGTCGCCAGACCCAACTCCGGTGATCGATTCCTCCTGTCCTCGTGCGCCCCTTGCCAAGACGACTCCACGTTGAGCTTCCCAGGCTTCTGCGATCACGATGAGCATACTCCCCTCCCTTCTAGCTTCCTGCATCGCCAGTTTCCCAGTCGCCTGACCGTCGCCGCCGTCTACCGCCACGCAGCGCCGCTAGTTAGTGGCCTGTTGATTATGTCCGTTAGATCAAAATCGTGTGGCTGTGATAGAATATAAACAAAGAGGTATCGTATGCCTCTGCGCCGCTCGATCTAATTTAGATCTAACTCACCGCATCAGTCGATCCGTGCGAACCGGTACCGCCCATTCAAAACACGACGCGTGGCAAGTTTTTGTTTAAAACAGAATTTGATTTGCAAATTGAAACCATTGTAACTTTTGATCCACACGTCCAAAAATTACAAACTTTATATCAATGGAATCAGTGGAACAAGCCCTAGCCATCCATGTAATTTGTTTAGTAAAAAGTATCTGCTAAATTGTTTGTTTTTGTAGAAACATTTGATTGCTTGTTTAGATTAGAAAAATTATTCCAAAATGTTTTCTACGATAAAATCTTTGCAAAATTAGTTTTGGTGAACTTACTGACCCTAGAAACCAACCCATGGTTTTGAAAATGGATTTGGTGAAGTTTAGGATGGATTAATTGATTTAGCCCATTTCTAGCCAAATAAAAATAATGGTTTTGTTATGAAAATGTTTTTAGTGTAAAAACCTTGGGAAAATGATTTGGATCAAACCTACTGACCCTAAACACCAAGTTTTGAGAAACAACAACTTATTTTGTGAACAACTTAAAATTGTTGCTTTAATAAAAATATTTTCCACCACATAAAATAATGAATGGATTTAAAAATGGTTTATGAATAAAACCCTTTTGCAAATGACTTTGCCACTTTGGAAAATGACCACTTTGGACTTTACAAAGTTTAGAGCCTAGTAGAAACCATCTTTGAAAATAAACCTATCTTTTGCATGCTTGCATGCATGACCTAGTTTCTCTTGTTTTATGTGTGTGAATTGTTTGATTGATCATTGGTTTGGAATGCTAGTTGATATTGTGTTTGCTTGATTGATTGTAGTGAAGTTAGAAAAGTGTGAGACTAGCAAGATCAACAAGTGAACCAACATTCCTTACCAAAAGCAAGGCAAGTTACACTATCATCTAAAGTCCTACTATTTTCCTTATACTTAGTGGATTTTGAAACATGCATGAAAAGAATTTCTATATTTATGCTATGCTAAATCCTAATAGGATACCCTATACATTCCTTAGTGGAAACAATGTAGTTGTTACATGCTTAGCCATGCTATATTTTTAAAAGAGATACATGTTGAGATTTTATGAAGTTGAGAAAAGGACTTGTGTTTTTATATAATAAAACAAGGACTCAATGAACCACCTGGGTGCACAATGACTTTGAGTTTTGGAGAAGGTGGCAACAAAAGGAACCATGTCTATGGCAATCTCTTTGTGTTGTGCTCCAAAAGAAAACCACCCAGGAAACTTAGAGATCGAACATGTTTCTCCAATTGTGGCTTTCGTGTGCAACCACATGCTATTTATGGCTCTGGCTTAGTCAACTACATTGGGAAGACCCATGCATTGTCTTCAGGTTACTGAAAATGAGTACCTGGAATCCTACATGGGTACTGAAGACAAGCTAGCAATGGTGTATGGGAGGACCCTCTGGAAAGACTTCGTCACATTCTCAATCTGCCGGTACTCCATCTTGGTGATCACCAATCCAGTGGCCACTGGTGGCAACAAGATGAGATTGTGACATGTGGGTAAAGTGTACTACTTCTGCAGAAGATAATAAAATCTAAGTACTTAGCCGTGTCCCCGGTTATGGACAATACTGAGCAACTAAAGTTTGAAGCTATGGGAAATCTCGACACTCCAATTTCTAAAGGAAAACTTTCTAAGTGACAACAAAATACTTGATGCACTTGGGGGTACCAAGGAGCTCAAGAGATTTTGATGAAAACTTGAAGTACTTGGGGTTACCAAGGAGCTCAAGGGATTTTGAAAAAATTTGATGTACTTGGGGTTACCAAGGAACTCAAGAGATGATTTGTCAAAGGAACAAAACCATTTCGAAAAAGATAGGATAACATTATTGCTTTATGCAAATGAGCCTAAAACTCTACTTAGCCAAATATGCATGTAATGATAGGATCCACTTATATTCTACATAGTAGTGAAACTTGCCAATACAATTCAAATGTATTGACCCTTTGTGGCTGTAACTTGTAATGTTGCAGGTTTGATTGTTTTTAGTGAAGATTGATTGATTAGGATTACAAAGTCTACAACCAACATCTGCCTGTGGCACTTTGAAGATGAAGGACCCCATGCTTATAGAAATTCCGCTGCAATGTAATGTAATAGCCAAATGAGCGATGTAAGATGTAATAAAATTATGTTATTCCTGGTTATAAAGTTATATTATGACCTTTGTTTCCTGATATTACATCTTAACTGTGGATGCTAGCTATTGATCCAGGGACTAGCATTGTAAACACAGGGGACTCTACCTTATTTAAAGGTTGGGACCCTTACATCTAGAGATTCTCAGCATATGCCTTGGCATCTTTGGAAATGTCAGGCATATTCCCTAGCATCTTGCTAGATGCCATTGGCATATTCCATACATCATGTGCCAGTCTGAGCAGGTGGGCTCTCAAGACTAGCACAATACTTGTTGGTCTTGTCTTGATCCGATGGCGTATCTTTGTGGAGACTGTGGAGGCACCTGGAGATGAATAACGTGGTGTCTAGGGTGAATTAACTCGGACCAGATGGTAAATCTAAAGTATGAACTCGGCCTGGGTCCTGCTGATCCGGCCTAGTTGTTAGTTGATTCGGCCCATAGGATAAGGGAAAGAGCAACCGAATTATCCCTGGGGTCAGTTCGGCCCAGCCCGGTGAAGCTGCAGCCCAGCCGGGGCATCAACCTCGTCCCAGGTGAAGGAAACATCCCAACCTAGATCTGCTCAATTCGGCCTAGGTGAATTGGGCAAGGCCCAGCCGGAAGATGTGTGTCGGCCCGTGGTGGGCTGGCCGGGTCGATGCAGACGCCAGCCCACCCGGAGAGCTTGATGGTTCCTAGGAATTGTCCCGCGGTGGGCCGAATTTCCCTTAGTCGGCCCACCCGGGCGACTTTGGGGTGGCGAGGTGGCGACGAGGAAGCTTGGCGCGGGAGCGTGCCTGGAGGATGCGCCGGGGGCGACGTTTGGCGGGAGTAGGAGGAGCGTCTGAGGCTGGCGACGTGAAGAGGGGAGTCGGCCGTGGGCCGACTTTGGCTCAGGTCGGCCCATGGGCGTAGTGATTCGGCTCGACCGGATTTATCTTATTCAGCACATAGCAGATTTTATTTGGCTTTGACCGAGTCAATTCGGCCCAAGAGGGGCAGATTCTGTATTGACCAAGCCGAGTTATACTTAACTCGGCCCAAGCAAGTTTTATTCTTCTTTCTTTTATCTTTAACATCTGTCTTCACCCATTACTTCTATTTAATTGTTTTATTATTTTACACAGATCTCTTTATACCCCAACTCTGGGGTACCTGGGGTCATATCCCCGACAACACTCAACATGCTTGCCTGTGGCACATGAAGATGAAGACTTATTGATCTTATTATATATTTGAACTCTTGTATTAGGCATGTGGCCATGGAGTTTGTAAATGACTATGTTTGTCTCTGGAATGATATGTAATAATGACCTTTGTTTCTGTGTACTTCATCTTAAACTGTGGATGCTAGCATTGATCCAGAGACTAGCATTGCAATCACAGGGATCCTTACCTTTATAAGGGGAGGGATCTTACAGCCTTGCAGAGCATCGTGCGTTCCCGAGCATTTGTCACCGCCCCTACAAGCGCATTCAAACCTTAGAGCATCGCCAGGAGACCACCGATCGATCGCCACCCTCGGCCATGCCTCTAGCAACCCGTACCTGTGTCGCCACCATCGCCTGCCCATCACTCTCGGTCTCGTCGTCGAGCCTATAAAAGGAGGCCACCCGCAGCCAATTGAAGAACACCATTTCACTCCCCTCACCTCACTGATCGTTCCACCCCGTTGCCGGAGCAAGGCGAGTAGCGCATCGCCGAAATTGCGCCGGAGTAGGCTACCTCTGGAGAAGAAGGGCGCCGTCAATTTCGTCCACCCCAGGAGCTGCCGCGACCACCCCTGAGTTCCCTGTCATCGACTTCGTCGTTCTCCCTCATCGCCGACCTTCGCCTGAGCCCCGGTGAGGCCCCAATGACCCCCACTGAGCCGCTAGTGTTCGAGCTCGTCGGTGACTAGTTCATCATCGACGACGACCCTCAGCCGTCGATCTTCATTCTAATCCAACGCACCACATCGCCCCGTACCGCTTCGCATGTTAAGAGTCGCTGACCAGTGGACCCGCCCTGTCAGTTGCACCCCGCACTGCGGAGTGACACTGGGCCGGCCCGTTAACATTTCCCGCCCAGCCCACTCGTTTGAATTTAGATTTTTCTATTTAGATCAAACTCAGTTTTGTACCTAGTTTAAAAAATCAACCCAACTCGATTCAGTGAACCAAATTGAATGAAACCAATTTTGTTAGAAACATATTGAAATGCTTAATCCAAGCCCATTGGATTCAAATCATTTGAATCTATAGATCAACCTTGGTAAAAATAACAAGGCAGAAGCTTTTCTGCATTCAAATTTTCAAATTTAAACCATAATAGCTTTTGAGTTGATTCCAACTCTCAAAAATCACATATGATCATACCTTTCAGAATATATAAAAACATATGTATTTACTCACAGAAATAATGTTCAAGTAATAAAAGAATGCCACATAGGCATTTTTTAGTCAATTTATTTAATTGAAATAAGAGGTTAAACCTTATTAAATTGTGACACCACTTTAAATCACATTCCCATGTACTGAAATATGTGGTGATGACATGTGTCAACATGATCGCATGTTTCGTTTGGAGAACATTAAATCTTAAGTAGTTTTTCAATGAGTAGAAATTACTTTTCTAAAAATAAATAAATAGTGCATGTGCTTTAATCTTTTAATGTTAGTGATGATGCTAGATCATCTATAGAACCCTTGTGTGTGATGATTGAAAGTAGTTAAGTATTGTTTGTTACCATGTCGAGGAGAACTTCAACCACTGATCTGCACAAGGCAAGCCAATACTTGCAAGCTATTAACTTAGCAAGCTTATACTGATACCTATGCAAGCAAATACTTGCTTGTTACCATGCCAACTATATGCCTTAAGCATATGTGATCATACCACTTGACAACCCAATCCTAGTTTTACTTGCAAGCTTCTACTTTATTTCTTTATCAAAGCTCTTACTTAGAGTTTACTTGAGTAAATTGTAGATATTAGAAAGATAATTGAAGGTTGCATAAAGAGCATAAAATTTGGCCTAAGCTAGATAATCTTGATGTCATTCCAAGGCATGAGATTGTACTTAGTTAAACTCCACTAGTTTACCACCCCTCATCAGTATTCACTCCCATTTGTAGATGCTGGTGCTAAGCATAAAACTTGATCAACTTTAGATGGGAATACTTGGTGGAAAAGTGGTTATAAAAACCTTGGAATGATGGATCATTCTATTGAGATGTTTTGACATGTGTTTCCGAACACCAGATGATTTTGATGATGAAAATGTTAAGGCATGAGCCTTATCCCTTTATAAAACTGATGGTTGTCTAAATGCAATACCATTTCAATTTTATCGTACAACCATAATACCCGAAGATTGGGTAGGGCTTGACTGGAAACTTATATACCTTAGTATTGGTTCCCTCACGGCCAAGGTTGAGCTAAGGCTACCTTGTGAAGATTGTCCACCTGTGCAGTACCCAAGATGATAGTTGGTCATGGTTGGGAGGCCAAACTCACAGGAGAGGTGCTTATACTAGGGCGTGTAATTGAAAGGTTAGGATTGATTATCCACATACTGAGTATGGTGAATTCAGGATTTGTTCCTGACAGATGTATCGAATGTTGTGGTGAAAGTGTACAATCTCTGCAGAGTGTCAAACTATTCGAATAGCTGCGTTCGTGGTTATGGACAGTTGGAGTGGCCATACTGTTCCCCCGTCAGATGTTTTCAAAATGACTTGTGAAATGGATTGAGATTTTTACTTGACCACAATAGAGTTGTGATATGAAATACAAGTTCCCACTTAGGTGTTATAAAATTTCAACTAGCTTTCATTGCTTCTGAACTTAGTAGAGGTTAATCTGGGTTTTTGCAAAACAACCATAGAGCTTAGTGTCCTACTACAAAAACCCCCTTCACTTGTTAGTATTAGTTTGCGAGTACTTAAAGAGTACTCATGGCTTTGTCCCTAGATATTCCCGTGGCCAGACTATGAAGAGGAGTACCAGGACGAAGGACCCCAGGAAGGTTACGACAACTAGGATCATCTCCCATCGTCACCATTGCCTGTGACCCCGAAGATGGAGATTCGCCTACGCTACCGTTATTATTATTACGTTATTCTGCTGCTTGAGTTGTATTAAGAACTGGATCGTGAGATCCTTATTTTTGTAAGACCTTATGTATGGTTTGTAATGGATGATGTACTATGGTATCCAAATCTGTTCTGTCTCGCAAACATGGTAATCCTGGGATTGCGATGTATGGCATAACAGGCATCTGGGATTAAAAATCCGGGTGTTGACAAGTTGGTATCAGAGCCATCCTGACCATACGAGACCCTAGTTAGACTGGACATTTGAATCAAAAAACTTAGTTTCAAAACTAAAGGAAGCAATTATTTACAAAAACGTATACCCGTTCTTATCACCTTGATTCTTTCATAAAAATTCATGTTCCTCAAAAACTCTTACAAAATACATAAAATTTGACACACTTGATCACTCTACTAACTTACTCATCCTATATTCTTATAGATGGACATGAAGTACAACAAGTTTTATCAGTTGGGGAATGGATGAGACCTTATCTTTGAGCAGGATTTGGACCAGCTTTCGGAACTTTTGGAGCGTCCGCACCCCGAATTCTTCGGAGCTCAGCTCAGTGATCAAGGGGGAGAAGATCTGCGGTGGCTAATTGTTGCAAGTCTCCGAGGAAAGATTGAACCTCCCACTGCCGAGGGAATTCAGTTCACATTAATAGAGAACAACTGGCTCGATGGACTTGCCAGGGCCATGCAGGAAGCTCTTGCCCGTCTGTGTAGGCAGATTATCAACCAGATCAAGGGTACCCGCTTTGAGTCTTCTCCAAGGTGCAATGCTAATGGACTGCCACTGGAAGCCCCATACCACCACGAGCTAAAGACCCAATTGGACCACCTTAGCTTCATGATGTACTATCGTCAGCAGGAATTGGACAATTGACGTGACTACTCCAACCACAAGTCCGCCATCATCAAGACGAAGGATCAGACCATCGCCATGCTAGCGAAGGATCACAAGTCTCGCAGTCGTCAGCTCGACAAGAAGGAGCGCATCATTGCCCGTGTTCGCCACCATATCTCGGCTCTGGAGGAGACCATCCACGAGAGAGACATGCAGTTGGAGGAAAGAGAGAATGCTGGAGAGGATCTTCATGGAGACCCATAAACCTATCTCAGCAATGATGATGACTTTCTGGAGGATCAGGCTATGGACTTCTTCACGGATGAGTATGATTACGCCTTCATCGATGACGATGAGGATGATGAAGATGACGACTACACCAACTCCGAGGAATAGTAGCACTTTAGCACTAGCGTAGTGAGTTGTATTCGGTCCCACAATATCGTAGTTTCCAGAATGGTTCTTAAAACCATCTGTTTACCTTTGTTGTGGTGTGTGTTTGTATCGTGTGCTATGAATGAATGAATGAAAAGCAAGTTGCTAGAAAATCTGAGTCAAACTTTAAAAACTTTTCAAAGTCCCGAAACCTTAGAAATTTCCCTCTTTTCTCATGATCTATCTCAATCTTCAGATGCCACGCGGAGGAAGTGGTTCATCCCCGGACCCAATGTTGCAGATCCTGCAAATGTTAGTTTTTGACCACGAAGCCGAAAGAGCCGAACGTCAATCCAACCTAGCCACCCTTCAACAGATAGCCCCGCTAGCCCACAACAAGCAAGGCCATGGAAACCAGGAAAACCATGGATCTAAACTCAAGAATTTCCAGAACACGAACCCACCTGTTTTCACTAAATCGAAAGAGCCCCTAGATGCCGATGATTGGCTGCAAACCATGGAAAACAACCTGGAAGTCGCCGGAGTGGAAGCCAATGAGAACGTTCTTTTCACCACCCACTATCTAGCCGGAGATGCAAGAGCATGGTGGAACAACATTCGTGCAATGACCGGAGGACAAATGATGACCTGGGAGGAATTCAAGGTCAAGTTCAGCAGAACCCATGTGCCACCGGGTTTGATCAAGAGAATGAGAGATGAGTTCAGAGAACTGAAGAAAGGAAGGATGACCGTAGTGGAATACCATGACAAATTCTTGTCATTATCTAGGTATGCCCTGGATGAGATCGATACTGAAGCCAAGAAGAAGGAAAGATTCTTGAATGGTTTGCATGATGAGATGCAGACTGTGTTAGTCAATATCCCTTTTGCTGATATTGAAGCCCTTGTCGACTCCGCCATCCTGATGGAAGGAAAGATCAACCAAGCCAATGAGAACCGCAAGCGTCACATAATGCATCAGCCAGGAACGCATCAGACCCCAAAGTATCGCCCTAACCCATCTCCAGGATTTGCCCCGAGAACTAACAGACCCCCGATGAACCCCCGACCTATCCCAAACGTGGAAACCCAAGGCCCGGAGGAAATCACAACAACCCTGGCAACAATTTCAACCGTGCACCACCCAAGTTCAACAACAACAATGCTACCGCCAACACCAACACTGCCCATAGGACTGGAAGCAATGTTATGCCTGTTGCAGCAAAGGATAAGTCGCAAGTGACTTGTTATGACTGTGGAAATAAGGGTCACTACTCCAACGAGTGCCCCGACAAGAAGTAGCCGCAGCCCCCAATGCAAATGCCCCAGCTCAGCAACATCGTCGTGTTCAGCCCGGAAGAAGATTTGCCACAGGAAATTCGCTCAACCGCAACGGCCGTCTTTTTCTCATGCATGCTGAAGAAGCCCAGGAAGCGCCAGACATCATGCTGGGTATGTTTTCTGTTAATTCAGTACTTGCAAGAGTGTTGTTTGATTCGGGTGCATCGCATTCATTTGTCACCGAAGAATTTGCATGCACTAGTAAGATTCAACCAACCAAACTGAAGCATGTTATGATTGTTCAAATCCCCGGTTCAACCACCAAAGCTAGGCAAATTTGGAAAGTTGTCCCTATCCGAATCCATGGCATAGATTTTTATGCTAATCTGATAGTACTCAGAACTAAAGGTTTGGAAGTAGTATTAGGAATGGATTGGATGTCCAAACATAAAGGATTAATTGTCTGTGCCAAGAAAGCCATAACCATGACCGATCTGATCGAATCGATCGAGCATATATCTGAAACGTTACCTCGTCAATTCAAGTGCAACAAGAGTATAGCCCAACCTTCCATTGACCAAGTCTGGATAGTCTGTGAATACCCCGATGTATTTCCGGATGTTTTGCCCGGTATGCCCCCAGATCGAGATATCGAGTTTATCATTGAACTAATCCCCAGAACAGGACCCATAACCCAGAGACCCCTATAGTATGAACCCATCTGAACTAGCAGAACTGAAGAAGAAACTGGATTCCATGCTGGAAATTGGATTGATTCAACCAAGTGCGTCACCATGGAGATCACCTATCTTATTTGTGGACAAGAAGGATGGAGGTAACCGTTTGTGTTCTTGGTTTTATGCGTTCTAGTGGTAGAATTTTTTTTACATGCAACAAACACTACAATGGTATCAGAGCCGACTCTATCGTAGATCTGTTTCATGAGTAGAAAACAATGGTTTGGTGGACGTTGATGTTTTTGTCACTTGCTTTTCGTGTACTTTGCATCTTGTGGGATGGTGGGATGAAGCGGTCTAGGCTAACCTTACATGTCATCGCACATGAGACTTGCTCCACACTCAACTTGCAACTTGTATTGCACAAGTAGCTTTGCAGGTGTCTGTCTCTCCCACCATAGTTAAGATTCAATTTACAATGGGAACTTGACAACACTTGTATGAGCGTTGTGGTTCTTGTTCGTAGATAAGAATGGTTCTTATTCGAAAGACCCAAGCCAAATAAAACATGCAAAGAAAATTATAGTCGTCTAACTTGTTTTTTTAGGGGCATGTGATGTGATATGGCCATGATGTGATTGTGATTATATTTTATGTATGAAAATATCCTTATTGTAATATGGCAACCGGCAGGAGCCTAAAGGTTGTCTTTAATTTTTTAAGACTTGCGTGTCTATTCATAATGTAATATCTTTATTCCAAGTAGTTTTAATAGTTTCTATTGGTGTTGGAGGATGGCGCGTGGTAACGCTTTGTTGGGAGACCCCATGAGCAAGGTGTGATGAGCACAGTAGCAAGTCTTCCCTCAGTAAGAAACCGAGGTTATCGAACCAGTAGGAGGAAGAAAATGACTCAAAGGTGTTGCTAGCAACTTGGGGACCTGCACAACACAAACTCAAGACTTTGCCCCAACGGACAGTGAGGTTGTCAATCTCACCGGTTGCTGTAACAAAGGATTAACTATAATAGTGGAATATGTATCAATGGTAAATATTGGACCGGGGTCCATAGTTCACTAGAGGTGTTCTCCTTAGATAAGAAAAAATAGCATGCTAGGTAAACAAATTATAACACGGAAATTGACAGGACTGAGCAAGGCATAACAATGCAATATTAGACATTCATGATCCTATGAGATTCGATTGGGGAATACAACAAGATACATAGAACGCCATCCAACTACATCTATGACTAGAATTCCACCTTCATGTTATCATCCGATCCCCCTCCAGTATTAAGTTGCAAGCAATAGTTAACTGCTTTAAGCAAAGTGTGTAAGGTAAACAATCCACTTGTTCCATGAACAAGAGACCGTTGTTTTCTCCCTAGTGGCAACAACACATCTACAACCTTAGATATTTATGTCACTTCCCTTAGATTAAATAGAGGCATGAATCCACTATCGAGCATAAGTACCCCCTCTTGGAGTCACTATCATCTACTTGTCCAAGATAGCTACTAGAAGCGGAGAGCATGCAAGATCACAACCAACACAGACATGATAGAATCAATAAGAGAAAACCATTAATCAATCTGACATAGTAATCTCAATATCCATCGGATTCCCGCAAACACAACATGCATGATTACAAATAGATGATCTTGATCATGAACGTAGCTCACAAGATCGAAACATGGTAGCACAAAGGAGGAGATACAACCATCTATCTACTACATGGACCCGTAGTCCAAGGTGGAACTACTCACACTTTATACCGGAGGCTGGCATGATGAAGAAGAAGTCCTCCGGGATGATCTCCCCTTCAGTAGGGTGCCAGGAAGAGCTTTAGATCCCCCCGATCTAGGGACGATGTTGGCGGCAGCTACAGACGGTTTCGTGGAATATTGATTGGGTACTTAGGGTTTTGGCATAGGGGGGTCTTTATAGGCAAAGAGGCGAGGCAGGGTATGGCCAGGATGGTCATACCCCCAGGCGCGGCTAGGGCTAGCCCACACCGCCATGGGGTGTGCCCCCTAGTGCCTCCCCTCCGTCTTGTACTCTAGCTCCATGTTCCCCATGGTAAAATATTGACTTTGGCTTTTTTCCCGTCCAATTCGGAGAATGTTGATTTTCTGCCTTTCTAGAACCAAAAACAGAAGAAAACAGGCCACTGGCACTGTGGCATCTTGTTAATAGGTTAGTACCAGAAAACATATAAAAACACCTCAAAGTGTAGACAAATAAAAGTAAAGTAGATACTAAACAAGCATGGAACATCAAAAAATATAGATACGTTTCCGACATATCAAGAATGCCCAAGCTTAACTCCCGCTCGTCCTCAAGTAGGTAAGTGATAAAAAAGAATAATTTTTGAGGTGACATGCACCATCAAAATCAAGAGCAAACCATTTGCAAGCATTGAAAGTTGGTATCAAAGAACTCTAAACATGAGCATGAAAGATGGAGTTCTAACAGTAAGACAAAGTAACTATGCATGGAACATGAAAGTTTACAAACAAAGATAATGATTAACATGCATTGAAAAACGTTTGTTTATTTCACATACAGAAAAGATGGCATAGTGGCATTCAGCTTGTACCTCATGGAGTAGCAAATAGATGCATAGTACACCTTCAAAGTTCATAAGAGTGACTATATACAAATATCACAAGAACAAGTAATATCAACAATATGCATCAATCAATAAGTTTTGGGACAATGCACATAGAACTAAGAATGGCAACTATGCTGTCTTAACTGGTGCCATAGGATAGAAGGTGGATACTCGATATAATGGTGGAAGAAAGGCCCTTCATAAAGGGAAGCAGGTATTTCAAGTCTCAAAAAGAGCTTCCAAAGATTATGGTACTTGTTAGCTTTCAGCTCTCATTTCCCCTATCATAAGCATCTTGAAGTGATTAAGGTTAGAGTGAACAAACTATGGAGTATATACTTGAAAAAGTATAAGTTGGCAATCTCATGTCCCTTGAATATGAGGGCCGCTCCTCATGCTACTCAAGTTGAGTTACTTGCAAGTTCTTGTCATAGTAAGTACATGTGTATCATAGATAACCGCCAACGGGGTACCCCTTGCACATGATACAGGAGCTATCCCATAATCAAAATGACAAGGCAAGGAGACAATGAGCATCTCAGCAATCTTCTTATTTACCATGGGAATATGGTTATTTTTTTCTCTCTTTCCTCTTTTCTCATATTTTTTTCTCTTTATCAATCTCTTTCTATTATCTCTTTTTTCATAAGAAAATGCTTTATAGATGTCATTATGGTGATACTGCAAGTTTCCATCATGATTAGGCATGGCTTAGGCTAGAGGCCCAGGTGTTTCTCGAACACACATAAATAACTCCATGGACTTACAAGATCCCCTTTCATTTCACACCGACAACATAGACAAAAGATCATGATATCAACTGTGTACAAAGTACATGTGCAATGTTGAAAGCGTTCCTCGTGACAACACGGTTCTCCTAATTCCAACGTATAAGTGCAAGCATGTACAACATAGATGACACAATGGTTCAAGTTCATTAGGGGCAAGAAAAATAATGTGTGCCATCAAGTTCATGTGAGCTTTAATCACTAAGTTTTCACATAACAAAATACTTTTTAATTGGAAGATAGATGAAAACAAGAATATACTTGGAATGGTGTAACACACCATGCATAGGAATTTATAGTGGACACTTTGGAATAACTTGGTTTCTTGGGAGTTGGATGCATGATTAGAGCTTACTCATACAAGTGGAGGCTAGCAAAAGACTAGGAGCGACCAACTAAGAGAGCAATAATAGCCATAATCATGCAGAGCGACAAAACATTACTAATCAAAGCATAAAGTGGTACTACAAGTCAAGGACTAAATTATCATAGAGTCTATGGTGACTTGGTCATAGTCATAACATGGTGTGAGTATGTTCCAAGTCAACCCAAACAAAGCATCAAAGGAGAATACCACAATACTATGCTTTTGTATGCTAAAACAACACATGATTCCTTCAAGGCACACTAAGCAATCCCAATTGCTTGGCATAAGTCATGATACAGCAATAATAACTAAGCATAATTTCAAAACAACACCTAGCATGACATGCTAATGTCTAAATCACAGTCAAAGCAAGCTCCTCTTGTTCTATTCAAGCAAGAATTTTCTACTCCTCTCCAACACCAATCAACTTATTTGAAACAATACAGTGATAACGGGGGTCCAAACTACTTTATTCATGTAAACTAAGCAAACTAAACAAAAACTAAGATGCTCCAAGAACAACACAACAGTGCATGAAACAATAAAAACGAAGTATCTAGAAACACCTGAGCTTTTCATTGATGAAGAAGGGGATGCCTTGGGCATCCCCAAGCTTTGACGCTTGTACCTCTTGAATATTTCTTGTGGTGAAACGGGGTTGCATCCCCAATATTGAGCTTTTGTCCATTCTTCATATCATTGCATCATTCTTTCTCTACACCTGAAAATTTTCATTCATACAAAACTTCACACAATCTTCATTAGCAACATTAGTGTATTCAAAAGATAATAGACCTTTGGGTTTAGCTTTAGAACAACAAAACTTTCACTAAAAAGACAAGATACTGTATCAATTCCCTCAAAAACCTCAATTTTCCAAAAAGAAAATACAAAAGAACTAAGTACATATTTATAGTTCTCTACTTTTGGAATAACTCTACAACTCTATCTTTACCTAAACTAAACCTACTATAAAATATGGGTTATCTCCCAATAAGTACTTTTCTTTAACGCTTTTAAGTTAGGCATGATAGTTTGAGAAGATGCTCACATAAGAAATATGAATTGAAGTGAAAGAGAGCATCAAGAACCAAATTCAAAACACATTTAAGTCTAACCCACTTCCTATGCATAGGAATCTTGTAAGAAAATAAATAAAATAAGCACATAGTATCAAGAATGGGTAGATAAAATAAGAGCAACTTCAAAACTTCAGCACATAGAGAGATGTTTTAGTACCATGAAAACTTCTACAACCATATTTTCCTCTCTCATAATAATTTTCAGTAGCCTCATGAATAAACTCAACAATATAACTATAACGTAAATTATGATTTTCATGATCTACAAACACATAATTCTTATCAAGCTAAAAAATAGTGGTATTAAAACCAAACCCACTCTTAACAATTTTATAACAAGGTGACTGACCATTCAATATAGGACCATCATCTAGAGCATTATCATAAAAAAATTCTAAGCAAAACTCCCTAGTACCATGCATTTCTAAGTTAGGAACAAATATAGGATTATCATAAATAACAAGAGCATAACTATTATCATAAGTTTTACCGATAGCAGATATTTCAAAAGAATCCACAGGAACATAATATTCATCCGCCTTTGGTAAGCATGGAGGATAATCAAATAATGTAAGGGATGAAGAGTTACTCTCATTAGAAGGTAGGCATGGGTAGATAATCCATTATTCATCCTTTTGTTCATTACACTCCTCCTCTTTTTCATCCAATGAGCTTTTAGGTTCAGCAATTTCTTCTTCCATAGGCTCCTACAAGGCATTAGTCTCTTCCGTTTGTGGAAAGAACTTACTAAAATATTCAAGAATATAGCCATTTTCTTCCTTGTAATTATCAAAGCAAAATTTAAGTATCTCATAAACCTCATATTCATAAGGTGCATCATCAGTATTTTCAAGCAAACTGACAAATTCAAATGCACCCTTGAAAGCAATAAATTATTCAATTTGTTCCACATCATAAAAGTCATAATTTCTTTTAACATAAGAAGATATGGTAACATTATAATTATACTCACACTAAAAAGGTAGGTGTTTATACCTCCTACAGCAACAAGATTTATCAAAGCAATAAGTAACATTATAAGTAGAGCACACCTCTCTACCAATAGTATTCAATTTATCAATTTGTTCCCATAAGTGTTTCCCTTTTTGTGACAAACGGTGTTCCTTATAATAATACCTTTATTCTTCTGTGAACCCACCTTGCCAATAAGAAATAGTTTCAAAGAAACCATCCATCGATAGAAAGCATGACAAGGAAAGGCAATAACAGACTAGCAACTATAGTAGGAACTCATTTTTTTTGTTTTTGATAAGAGAAAGCAAACCAAACTAAACTAATTTTTTTCGAGTTCTTGATAAAAAGAGGCAAACAAAACCAAGGAAAAAACTAAGCAAAACAAAAACAAAGTAAAGATAAAGGTTGTGAAGGACTCCCCTTGTGAAGACATCCTTAGCCTCCCCCACAATGGCGCCAGAAAACTTGTTGATGGCGTGTGGTAGCGCTTCGTTGGGAGACCCCAAGAGCAAGGTGTGATGGGCACAGCAGCAAGTCTTCCGTCAGTAAGAAACCGAGGTTATCGAACCAGTAGGAGGAAGGAAACGACTCAAAGGTGTTGCTAGCAACTTGGAGACATGCACAACACAAACTCAAGACTTTGCCCCAACAAACAATGAGGTTGTCAATCTCACTGGTTGCTATAATAAAGGATTAACTGTATAGTGTGGAAGGTAATAGTGGTTTTCATAAAGTAAACAGTAACAGTGGAAGATGTATCAATGGTAAATATTATACCGGGGTCCATAGTTCACTATAGTTGTTCTCCTTAGATAAAAAACATAGCATGCTGGGGAAACATATTATAGCAGGGCAATTGACAGGACCGAGCAAGGCATAACAATGCAATACTAGACATTCATTATCCTATGAGATTCGATTGGGCAATACAACAAGATACATAGACCGCCATCCAACTGCATCTATGACTAGAAATCCACCTTCAAGTTATCATCTGAACCCCCTCCAGTATTAAGTTGCAAGCAACAGATAACTGCTTAAAGCAAAGTGTGTAAGGTTAACAATCCACTTGTTCTATGAACAACAGACCATTGTTTTCTCCATAGTGGCAACAACACATCTACAACTTAGAGATTTCCGTCACTTCCCTTAGATTAAATAGAGGCATGAACCCACTATCGAGCATAAGTACCCCCTATTGGAGTCACTAGCATCTACTTGGCCAAGATAGGTACTATAAACGGAGAGCATGAAAGATCACAAACAACACAGACATGATAGAATCAATAAAAAACCATTAATCAATCCGACATAGTAATCTCAATATCCATCGGATCCCCGCAAACACAACATGCATGATTACAAATAGATGATCTTCATCATGAATGGAGCTCACAAGATCTAAACATGGTAGCACAAAGGAGGAGATACAACTATCTAGCTACTACATGGACCCGTATTCCAAGGTGGAACTACTCACACTTCATATTGGAGGCTGGCATGATGTAGAAGAAGGCCTCCGGGATGATCTCCCCTCTAGAAGGGTGCCAGGAAGAGCTTAAGACCCCCCTCCCCCGATCTAGGGACGATGGTGGCGGCTACAGACGGTTTCGTGGAATATTGGCCGGGTACTTAGGGTTTTGGTATCGGTGGGTATTTATAGGCGAAGAGGCGCGTCATAGGGGCAGCCAGGGAGGTCACATGTAACATCCCAAAAATATTGATCATGATTATCAAATTCCAATCACTAAAATTAGGGATAACAAAAACTTGATTAAATAAAAACCAAATGAAGGCATGTGTGTATGTGATGATTGCTTGAATGAATGAATAGACTTGTGTGATTAACCTAAATAGCAATAAATAGTTTAAAGGTGAAAATAAAATCATCTAAAACATTTCCAAGCAGAAACAAATCAAGAGAAAATCAAAAACAAAAAAAATAAAGCAAATGGTCATTTTTGCCAATCTTGCTCACTAGACCAGTTTGAGTGTTTCTAGTCCAAGATTTCAAATATAAACGTTTCCATTTCTTTTCACCCCTTGCAAGACCAAGTAAAAGTGAATCAAATCCCACTTGACAACTTGTAGAAACACTTGACAACTTGATTCAAATGACAATTGAAAATTGAATCTTTAGCATATGTGAAGATCACACATTTTCCAAACCTAACCACACCAGTGCTCCTTGACCAATCCAACTAACCCAAGACTCCCTAGTATGTACCTAGCAAACCCACAAAGTTTGAATCCAAAATTCAAATATGAATTTCTTTCGGCCATTTCATCAAACACCTTGTTTGCAGCAAACAAACATCAAACACTATTTGTAGCAGTAATTTTGGCCAACCTCGTCCCCTCTCTAGCTCACTCTACACTCTTAGTAGATGATCAAACTAATTTAACTAGCCTTAGCACCACTGTGAGCATGCATAGCCATCAATGGTGACCATTCCGAGAGCACCCTTGCCACCCCCATGTAGCCAGCAAGCTAGGAGAAGCTCTTGCTTCGCCAACCTTATTTGGGACATGTAGCACCGTCCACCACCACCCCCCTTCCAAGCCCCGAGCCTTGCCAGCCCCTGGACCACACGACAAGCTCGCGCCCATCTTCTGTGCGAGCGAGCTGAGAGCATGCTAGTGCGCCGCACACGACACCTGCCCACAGACCGCGCACCGACCTCGCCGCTTGCATACATGATCGCCAGCACCCCAGCAACCCGCCAGCCAACCTCGTTCGCCGCCACGCGGACCACAGACGTTGTGCGCCATTAAAATCCCCATCGGACCCATCCAGAGCGCCGCGACGTTCCGACCGTTCCTCACCGCCCCACGCCGCGCCATCCAGCCGTTGAGCTTCGCCAAGAGGCAACACACCGCCCCCTATCGTTGCCCATGCCATTAGCACGTTGTGCCGACGATAATGACGAGCTCCACACGCGCCCATCGGTCCCCTTCAGGCACTATAAAATGAGGCCACCCCTGTTCCATTTGAGCACACCATCTCACTCCATACCTCTCACTGATCACACCCACTCACCCCCGGAGCAAGGCGAGCACCAGGTGGCCGGAATTTCACCGGAGTTTGCCGCTGTAGAGGAGGAGAGGCACCGTCGATTGGAGCCGCCCCAGGAGGAGCTGCCGGTACCAGGAGGATCGCCGTCATCGACCTCTTCATTTGCCCCCATTGCCAACCATCGTCTGAGCCCCCACTAACCCCCACTGGCCGCGCTAGGGTTCAGCCTCGCCGCGTCCTATTTAGGCGTGGACGATGAACCATAGTCGTAGGATTATAACTAGATCGCACGGTCCACATCTCACCATACAGCTTAGCCACTCGCTGTCTCACTGACGAGTGGAGTCGCTCACTTAACCAGCACGCGTGCACTGTGCATAGTGGGCCGGCCCAGTTAAACATCCCGCGCGACCCAACAATTCAAACTTAGGTTTATTCATTTAATTTCAAAACCAGTTCTGTACCTAGATTCAAAAATCAACCTAGGTTGATTCACTGAACCAAAATGCATGAAAGCAATTTTGTTAGAAAGGTACTGGAGTGTTTAATCCAAGCCCGTTGGATTCAAACCATTTAGAATTGTAGATCACCCATGGTAAAAATAACAAGGTAGAATCTCTTCTGCATTTAAACTTTTTTCAAAATTCAACCATGAAAGATTTTGAGTTGATTCCAACTCTCAAAAATCACATTTTACCATACCTTTCAGAATATATAAAAATATATAGGGTTACTTGCAGAAATAATGATCAAGTAATAAAAGAATGCCTCATAGGCATTTCGAGTCACTTTAATTAATTAAAATAAAAAGGTTAAACCTTATTAAATTGTGACACCACTTTAAATCACATTCCCATGTCCTGAAATGTGTGGTGATGACATGTGTCAACACGATCCCATGTTTTAGTTGGAGAATATTAAATCTTAAGTAGTTTTTCGATGAGTAGAAATTACTTTTCCAAAATAAAGAAATAAAACTAATTGCCTTAATGGTTGTAATGTTTGTGATGATCCTATATCATCTAGTGAAAACCTTGGTGTGATCCATAGAAATAGTTAAGTATTGTCTGGTGATTGTGTACCTCGTATTTATTTATAGACGATAGTGCCGACCAAGAATACGAGGAGGAAGGAGGATACTACGAGGAAGAAGCCTAGGAGAACTTCAACCACTGCACTGCACAAGGCAAGCTTATAGTGATACCTTAGCAAGCTAACACTTGCAACTATGAAAGTTAGATAATCTATGCCATGCATTGAGCATGCTTGATTAGATACATTTGATGACACCGCATCCTAGTTTTACTTGCAAGCTTAGTCCTTTCTTTCTTTATCAAAGCTTTCTCTTAGAGTTTACTTAGTGACTTGTAGATTTTAGAAAGATGATTAAAGGTATCATAAAGAGAATAAAACTTGACCTAGGTTAGATAATATTGATGTCATCCTGAGGCATTAGATTCAACTTAGCTAGTTTACACTTGTTTACCCCCACTTGTAGATGCTAGTGCTAAGCTTAAAACTTGATTACCTTTAGATAGGAATACTTGGTGAAAAATGGTTATGAAAACCTTAGAATGATGAGTCATTCTACTAAAATGTTTTGCCATGTGTTCTCGAACACCAGATGATTTTGATGATGAAAATTGTTAAGGCATGAGCCTTAGCCCTTTATAAAACTGATGGTTGTCTGGATGCGATACCATTCCAATTTTACCGTACAACCACAATACCCAAAATTTGGGTAGGGCTTGAATGGAAATTTATATACCTTTGTATGGGTTCCCTTGCGTCCAAGGTTTGAGCTGAGGCTACCTTGTGAAGATTGTCCACCTGTGCAATACCCAAGATGATAGTTGGTCATGGTTGGGAGGCGAAACTCACAGGAGAGGTGCCTATACTAGGGCGTGTAATTGGAAGGTTAGGATTGATTATCCGCATATTGAGTATGGTGAATTCAGGATTGTTCCTGGCGGATGTATTGAATGTTGTGGTGAAAGTGTACAATCTCTATAGAGTGTCAAACTATTCGAATATCCGCGTCCATGGTTATGGACAATTGGAGTGGCCATACTGTTCTATCGTCAATTTTTTTAAATGATGTATGAAATGATTCATGACTTTGATTTGACCACAACAGAGTTGTTATATGAAATTCAAGTTCCCACTTAGGTGTTATAAAATTTTCAACTAGCTTTCTTTGTTTCTGAACTCAGTAGAGGTAAATCTGGATTTTTGCAAAACAACCCTAGAGCTAAGTATCCTACTCAAAACCCCTCACTTATTAGTATTGGTTTGCGAGTACTTAAAGAGTACTCATGGCTTTGTCCCTGGCTATTCCCGTGGCCAGACATGAAGAGGAGTATCAGGAATATGGACCGCAGGAAGGTTACGACAACTTGGATCATCTCCCATCGTCAGCATTGCCTGTGAACATGAAGATGGAGCTTCGCCCACGCTATCGTTATCTTTACGTTATTCCATTGCTTGAATTGCATTAAGACTGGATCATGAGATCTTTATTTGTGTAAGACCTTATTTATGGTTTATAATGGATGATGTACTGTGATATGTCTCGCAAAAAATGTAATCCTGGGATTGTGATGTATGGCATAACAGGCATCTGGGATTAAAAATCCGGGTGTTGACAAGTTGGTATCAGAGCCATCCAGACCATAGGAGACCCTAGTTTAGAATGGACGTTTGAATCAAAAACACAGTTTCAGAACCAAAGGAAGTGAGTATTTATGAAAACTTATTCTCATTCTTATCACTTAGACTTTTTCATGAAAATTCATGTTCCTCAAAAATTATTTCAAACTTATGTAAAATTTGACACACTTAATCACTCTACTAACTTACTCATCCTATATTATTATAGATGGACGTGAAGTATAGCAAGTTCTATCAGTTGGGGAATGGAGGAGACCTCATCTTTGAGCGTGACTTGGACCATCTTGCGGAGATGCTGGAGCGTCCGTATCCCGAGTTCTTCGGATCTCAGCTTAATGATCAGGAAGGAGAGGATTTGCAGTGGCTAGTTGTTGCTAGAAAAATCTGAGTCAAACTTTAAAAACTTTCCAAAACCCCTGAACCTTAGAAATTTTCCCTCTTTTCTCATGATCTATCTCAATCTTCAGATGCCTCGCGAAGGAAGCACTTCATCCCTGGACCCAATGTTGCAACTCTTGCAAATGTTGGTTTCTGACCGCGAAGATGAAAGAGCCGAACGTCAAGCAAACTTAGCCACCCTTCAACAGATAGCTCAGATGGCCAACAACAATCAAGGCCATGGAAATCAGGACAACCATGGATCTAAGCTCAAGAATTTCCATAACACCAACCCACCCATTTTCAGTAAGTCTGAAGAGCCCCTAGATGTCGATGATTGGATGCAAACCATGGAGAACAACCTGGAAGTTGCAGGAGTGGAAGCCAACGAGAAAGTTCTGTTCGCTACCCACTATCTGGCTGGAGATGTAAGAGCATGGTGGAACAGCGTTCGCACCATGAATGGAGGACAAATGATGGCTTGGGATGAATTCAAACTCAATTTTAGCCGAACCCATGTGCCACCAGGTTTGATTCTACGAATGAGAGATGAATTCAAGGAGCCTAAGCAAGTAAGAATGGTTGTGGTAGAGTACCGTGACAGATTCCTATCTCGTTCTAGGTATTCCCCTGATGAGATCAACACTGAGGCCAAGAAGAAGGAGAGATTCCTGAATGGTCTGCATGATGAGATGCATACATTGTTAGTCAATATCCCATTTGCTGATATTGAAGCCTTAGTTGATTCTGCCATTCAGATGGAAGGAAAGATCAACCAAGCTAATGAGAACCGCAAGTGTCGCATGATGCATCAACCAGGAACCCACCATACACCCAAGTGTCACCGTAACCCATCTCCAGGATTTGCCCCAATAACCAACAAACCCCTAATGAACCGTCCAACCTATCCCAACTGTGGAAACCCAAGGCCCAGAGGAAATCACAACAACCCCAGCAATTTCAACCGTGCACCGCCTAAGTTCAACAATAACAATGCCGCCACCAACACCAACACTGCCCCAAGGACTGGAAGCAATGTTGTGACTATACTTACATAAAAATCCACAAAAATCCGTTTGCTAAGTATTTACAGAGAATTCTTGATCCAAACCACTAGTCAACACCTTCTGCTCCTCGTTGGGATCAACACTCCTATTTATAAAAAGTACTACGATACACCCCCTATACTTGTGGGTCATCAAGTCGCTTCTTGATACCGTTGCAGACGACGTCGTTGGAATTTTTGACCATGGATTCAAAGAAATTGACGGCGGTTGTGTTGGGGTTTAGCGCCTGAAAACAATAATTTTTCCTATGCAAACAACCCTAATGCTAGGATCTATCTATTAGTATTGTAGTAACGGGAGGGGCTTTTCACGAACATGGTTGATGTAGACATACCGACACCAACCTCAGGATCATTTCGAATTCCAATAGATTCGGTGGTTCCGACAACTCCAGGCGCCACAAGGAAAGCATCTCCCGAGGGAGTCACACACGTACGATGCTTGACGATGACTCCTGCTCCTTCAATCAAGCCAAGATCGTGGAAGTAGATCTCTTGGGTCCAAAATCCCACAGTGCGATGGTGCTCTACGGTGAAGAAGTCCTCGATCGTGCAGCCCTAACAATGGGGCCACAGTCAGAAGAGAGAGGCAACTGCAAGCAATTTCCAAAGCTGTGAAGCTTTTATTTATTTTCTGCTGATTTAATTGCCCCACAGGCCTCTTCTTATATAAGGGGAAGTGGGACCCTAAACCTCAATGGCAAAGTCATATGGGACTAAACAAAGGAAAGGATAGAGGCAGGGGTGGCTGGACGGCCAAGGCCCCTATTCCCCCTGTGCAGGTGCCCTAGGGCCCAGCCGGCCACTTCCTCCTTCGCCTCCCTTTTGGCTTTTTGTTAGACCCCTCCTTTGTAAAGGAAAGGATCCCTGTGATTGCAATGCTAGTCCCTAGATCAATGCTAGCATCCGCAGTTTAAGATGAAGTACACAGATACAAAAGTCGTTTATTACATTCATTCCAGAGATAAAACATAGTCTTTTACAACTCAGGGCCAAAGGCCTAATACAAGAGTTTATGGAATAAGTAAATAAACACAAGTCCTCATCTTCATGTGCCACAGGAAAGCATGTTGAGTGTAGACTCATGACTCCTACTCATCATCGGAGTAACCTGCAACATCACAAGTTACAGCCACAATGGGTCAATACTTTGGAATAGTATTGGCAAGTGATACCTTAGTAAATTTTAAGTGGACTATATTACTATATGCATTTTGGCTAAGTGTAGCTTGGCTTGCTTTGCTTGAAAATAGGTTTTTCCTATTAGTTGAAATCACTAAGTTTTTCTTTGTCAAAAACTTCCCAAGGAACCACCAATAGACATTGAGGTCCTTTACCCTTGTTCACCCACAAGTTTTACTTAGAAGTTGGAGTGATGAGATTATTGTAGCTTCCATGTCTTGATGCTCAAATTGTCCATTGCCATGGACCTGGCTAAGTACTTAGATTTTCCATCTGCAGAGGTTGTGCACTTTCCCCACCAGACTTGGTTTCCCAAGACAGGACCTTTCAGAAGCCTTTCCTTAGTCAAATGGACGCGCTACAACCTAACATTCCCTACTACCACCAACTGTCCAAAAGACTAAGTTCTAGCTACCTATATGATCAAGGCAGAGCCCATATTGCCAAGTGGTTGCACTGTAAGCTTACCACAAGTGTGATACAGAAGCCAAGTCCATGGCCTTGTGTAACCACTCAACATAAACCAATCTTTCCATTCCACCCAGGAGGTTTATTGACTTGGTAGTTTTATTAAGAAAACATAAGTCTCATGACTTAGAAATATAGTCATTATAGCATGAATAGGTTATACCAACCCTTGTTTGCTAGTAGCTAGGCTAAGCATGGCATGGCAACTTAACTTAGGAAAAATTCCCTAGCAATTCTACCATTCTAAACTACATAGGATTTCCCAACATATCATTTGACAAAAGTAGCATGCATGTCTTAGCAAAATATCTAATGCTAGTATAAAATATAGGAATGGAATATTCATGAAATATCACTTGCCTTGGTAATGTGGAGAGTAGCACTCCTCACAATCACAGTCACTAGCAAAATCTATACAAAATTTGTAGCACACAAATATATACAATCAAAAATACTATGAATGCATGCATGCAAGATTTTACTAAGTGGTGATTTTGAAAACTCTACCAAGCATGTGTATGTTTACAGAAACTTAACAAGTCACAAGTTTGCCAACTAAACTTATTTATCCCTAAAACAAATTACTAAACTAACTCCATACTCAAAATAGCCTTAAACATGTTTCTTCAAATAAAGTCAATCTAATGGTTACTATTTGTTAAAAACTTTGCATAAACAGAAAGGCCTTGATTCACTGAATCCAACGGTATAAAGTTTGCAAAATTCTAACGTGGCATTCAAAAGTTATAGCAGTTTGAAGTTTGGATCTAAATCTGATTCGAATTTCTGTTTTTGAATTCAGTATCACTGGCGCGTACCGATTCACGTGGATCGGCAGCCGCAGACCGTAGGATCTAACTTAGATCTGGCAGCTCATACGCGCGCGTACCTCTTCGATTAAGATCTATCCTAGCCCTACGATGCAGATCCAACGGACTAAATCAACAAGCCACAAACTAGCGGCTATGGGCGTTGGTAGCGGTGATGGCGACGGCGGCGCCGGTGCTCTAAGTCGTCCAGGGAAGCAAGAAGGCGCTTACCAGGACCGCGGTGGCGTACTGAAGCTCGAGGTGGCTCTGGTTTGTCAAGGGGCATGCTGACGCGGTGATGATTCCTCGTCGGAGTTGAGTCCAGCGGCAGTGGTTCTCGAGGTCGAAGGCGACGTTGTCGATCACTAGGAGGCAAACGGAGAGTGTGGTCAGGTGCAGAAGATCACGGAGAACACGCGTGTGTGAAGGACAAGGCTTGGGGCGGTCTGGACTTACCATTCGAGGTCGCCGGAGTTGAAGCCGAAGACGGTGGCGGCCAGTCGTCGACGTTGCTGGAGCTACGGGTCATGCGAAGGTAAGTGGGGTGTGTCAGTAGATGCGCTATGACTCACTGAACAAGATAGCATGAATGAGAGGCAGAGGGGAATAGGAGACTCACCGGAATTCGCCGGCGCAGTCGTCGGAGCAGCGGCGGAGTCGTGCGAGTCGTGGACAGCCTGGTGGCGTCAAGGCAAAATTGACTGGGGGAAAATGATCGTGGGGAGGTGGGGATCTTATAGCCTGAGGCTCGACAGGTAACGCTCGCTGAATTAATGCCCATTAAGCTCGCGAGATCAGCGCTGCAACGGGCAGCGGCGAGGTCGTCTTGCGGAATCGGGGAAGACGATCTTGGCGTGGAGAAGGCCCGCGTCGGGCGCGAGGTGGAGGTGGGGTATGTCACGATCGAGTCTTTCAGCGTGAGAGAGAAAAAGAAAACCCGGGTGGGCTAGTTGGGCTCGATTCGATCTTTGGGCTGAACCGCTTTGCGTGCCTTTTTATTTTGTTTATTCCTTTTCCTTTTATATTTTGGTTTTCAGGAATGATTTAGATATGAATTCAAATCCTTTTTGAATTCAAACAATTTTGGGGATTTTTGCAGGGTACTGTGGTTTCAAAAATCAGTTATTTAACCATGTGGTTACGCTGCAAGGGCTTGGTCAAGCTTGGATTTAAAACAATCAGAGACTTTGCCTCTGGTTTGCAAATGTTTAAAAATAGGGTTTTGAATTTATTTCCAAGTTGAAAACTTTGGTCAAAATTTTACACCTAAACTTTCCAACAATGGAGGCCAGCAAACAAGTTCCTAAACATTCAAGTTCCAAAGGGTGATGGCCATTCGAATTAAATTTGCTCACATGAAATCATAGCCTCAAGTTTCTGTTTTTCTGAAATGGTTTTGATTTTGAAACCCTAAATGATGATGGATGCATGGATGATATGAATGAGTTTTGGAATATGAATTTAGGGATGTTACAAATCTAACCCCCTTAAGATGAATCTCGCCCTCGAGATTTGGATTGGCTAGAAAATAGGTGAGGGTGGTCTTTCCGAAGATCATCTTCTCTTTCCCATGTTGCTTCCTCTTAGGAATGATGATTCCATTGTACCTTGCAAAACTTGATAGTTTTTGTCCTTGTGACTCTTTTTGCAGTCTCAAGAATCTTGACAGGCTTTTCTTCATAGGTGAGATCACTTTCTAGTTGAACCTCTTCCAAAGGTATGGTATCCTTCAAAGAAGATTCTTCCATCTCTGGGTGACATTTCTTAAGCTGACTCACATGGAACACATTATTGACAATGATGAGATTCCGCAATTCAACTTCATATGCAACTTCTCCCTTGCGACTTAGAATTTTGAATGGCCCAACATATCTTGGTGCCAACTTTCCTTTGACCCCAAATCTTTTCACTCCACGAAGTGGTGATACTCTGAGATAAGCTCTATCCCCAGCTTCGTAGGTGACTTCTCTACGCTTAGAATCCGCGTAGCTTTTCTGTCGGGACTGTGCTATCTTCAACTTGTCCTTAACCAATTTGACTTTCTCTTCGGCATCTTTGATAAGATCAGGTCCAAATAAACTTCTTTCTCCCACTCCATTCCATAGCAATGGGGTGTTACACTTCCTTCCGTAGAGAAACTCAAATGGTGCCATCCCAATACTAGATTGATAGCTGTTATTGTAAGAGAACTCTGCGTAAGGCAGACTTTCATCCCAACTTGCTCCATAGTCTAGGGCACATGCCCTCAACATGTCTTCAAGAATTTGTTTAGTCCTTTCCGTTTGTCAATCAGTTTGAGGATGAAAGGCAGTACTGAATTCCAACCTCGTTCCCAAAGATTCATGAAGCTGTCTCCAAAAATGGGAAGTGAATTGGGTTCCCCTATCGGATACAATGCTCTTAGGCACACCGTGAAGGCATACAATTCTACTCATGTAGATTTTAGCTAACTTGGCACTTGTATAAGTTGTCTTCACGGGTATGAAATGTGCCACTTTAGTTAGGCGATCCACTACTACCCATATGGAGTCATATCCTGATCTGGTCCTTGGTAATCCGGTGATGAAATCCATACAAATTTTGTCCCATTTCCAATCAGGAATTGGTAGTGGTTGAAGCACACCTGCTGGTTTCTGATGCTCAGCCTTTACTCTACTACACACATCACACAAAGCAATATGTTCGGCGATGTCTCTCTTGAGATTGTTCCACCAAAATCTTTCCTTCATGTCCATGTACATTTTGGTGTTTCCTGGGTGAATAGAATATGGAGAGTTGTGGGCTTCCTGTAAAATCAGTTTCCGCAACTCTGGGTCTTGTGGAACACAGATACGTTTCCCATGCCATAATGTACCTTGTTCGTGTTCATGGAAATTCTTAGCTTTCCCTAGACCAATATTTTTCTTAATCTCCTCAATTTCCTTATCGGACTTCTGAGCTTCTCGGATCTTGTCCAACAAAGTGGGTTGAACATCCAAAGACATGAGATGTCCTTCAGGCACAATTTCCAATCTGAGTTCTTTGAATTGCCTACACAAGTAATCCGGCAATTCAACTTTGGTAAGGCCATTTACAAATACCTTACGACTTAGAGCATCCGCTACTACGTTTGCTTTACCGGGGTGGTATTGCAAACTCAAGTCATAGTCCTTGATAAGCTCTAACCATCTTCTTTGTCTCATATTGATTTCCTTCTGGGTGAAGATATACTTCAAACTCTTGTGATCGGTGAACACTTCACAACGCTTACACAAAAGGTAGTGTCTCCATGTTTTGAGTGCATGGACAACAGCAGCTAACTCCAAATCATGAGTAGGGTAGTTTACCTCATGAGTTTTGAGTTGTCTCGAGGCATAAGCCACAACCTTCCCGCCTTGCATAAGTACGGCTCCCAAACCTTGATGAGACGCATCACAATATACTTGGAAATCCTTTTCCAAATCTGGCAGACATAGAACTGGTGCTGTCACAAGTCTCTTCTTTAATTCTTGGAAGATGACTTCACAACCTTCAGACCAAGCGAACTTCTTGTCCTTCTTTAACAATTCAGTCATTGGCTTAGCAACCTTTGAGAAATTTTCAATGAACCTTCTGTAGTAACCTGCTAAACCAAGAAAACTGCGAACTTCTTTCACATTCTTAGGAGATTCCCATTCTATCACAGCTGAAACTTTAGCAGGATCAACTGCTACACCATCCTTTGTCATAACATGACCAAGAAAACCAACTTCTTCTAACCAAAACTCACACTTGCTGAATTTGGCATAAAGTTTATGCTCTCTTAGCTTTTCAAGTATCAAACGAAAGTGTCCCTCATGTTCTTCTTTGCTCTTGGAGTAGACTAAGATGTCATCGATGAAAACAACAACAAACTTGTCAAGAAATTCCATGAATACCTTGTTCATCATATTCATGAAGTATGCTGGTGCATTGGTTAAACCAAAAGGCATCACAGTGTACTCATACAATCCATACCTTGTGGTGAATGCTGTCTTAGGTATGTCTTGCTCTCTTATCTTGAGTTGAAAATAACCTGACCGGAGATCAATCTTCGAGAACACACATGCTCCTTCTAGCTGATCAAACAAGTCGTTGATTCTTGGCAAAGGATATTTGTTCTTGATGGTTACCTCGTTGAGAGAACGGTAATCAATGCATAATCTTTGTGTTCTATCCTTCTTTTCCACGAATAAAACTGGAGCTCCCCAAGATGAAGAACTTGGTTGGATAAATCCTTTCTGCAATTGTTCTCCTAGTTGCTTCTTGAGCTCTTTCAGTTCATCAACTGACATTTTGTACGGTCTCTTAGCTATTGGTCCAGAACCTGGTACTAAATCTATCAGAAAATCCACATCTCTATCCGGTGGTATTCCTGGTAATTCTTCCGGAAATACATCCGGATACTCACACACAATTGGCACACTGTCCATGCTAACCCCCTTAAGAGAATTCAGCTTACTTCCTTTGGATTCAAAGTTTGACCTGAATTTTATTCTTTTTCCTTCTGGGGTTGTGAGTGCAACAGTACGATTAGCACAATCTAGTACTCCTTCATACTTAGCCATCCAATCCATTCCCAATATTACGTCTAGTCCTTGGGAATCTAGGATTATCAGGCTCACTGGAAACTTATGCTTTCCAATCTCTATGACAAGATCCCGGCATCCAAGACTCACTATCATATCTCCACCCGGAGAACTAACTTTTATTGGACACCCAATGTTTTCAGATGCAAACCCATTTCTATCAACAAATACTTTTGATATGAATGAATGAGATGCACCAGTGTCAAAGAGTACAAATGCTGGAATGGAATTGAGTCTGAACTTACAAAGAATAAAGATCGCTCCTCATAGACCTCCTCCACGTTGATGTGGTTAACCTGTCCTTTCTAAAAAGGATTGGGCTTGTTTGGTCCTTCAACTTTCTTCTCAGGGCACTCATTAGCATAATGCCCTAGTTTCTTGCATTTGAAGCACTCAACCTGACTGATGTCCTTTTTAGCAGGCTGACTTCCACTTCCACTACCATTCCCACTGTGGTGGCTCTTGTGTCCACTCTTGTGGTTCTTGTACTTGTCATTGTCATGACTGCGGTGATGCTTGTTGTCATGACGGTTGCGGTTGTGGTGCTTGTTGAATTTCCCATGCTTATGGGATCCTGAGCTTCCACTGTCATCATAGTGAGATCGTTTGTGAGACGATCCCGACCTGTGCTTGTCGGAGTGTTTCCTCTTCCTACTCTCGACTTGCTTCATTTTACTCTCCAAAATAGCAGCCTTGTCACACAAAGACTGATAATTTGGAACATATGCCACAGACAACTGTAAGTTTAGCTCATCATTCAAGCCTTCCAGAAACTTTTCCTTTCTTTTGGCATATGTGTCAACCTCATTCGGTGCATAGCGCGCCAGATTGTTGAACTCTTCTATGTATTCAACCACGCTGCGGTGGCACTACTTCAGGTTGTGAAACTCCTTCTTTTTCAGGCTCATCATTCCTGATGAGATGTGAGCAGTGCGAAAGCCATCTTCAAAGATAGCCCAAGTCACCTCATCCAAAGAAGTGGTGATTTGGAAGTTGTCCCACCATGTAGCGGCTGGTCCTTCCAACAGATGCGCTGCGAACCTGACTTTTTCAGCATCCGTGCAGCCAACGGTCACTAAATCTTTGTTCATAGAACGTAGCCAGTCATTGGCCACCACGGGATCAGTCGTCCCCGAAAACTTAGCTGGCCTCAGACGCAGAAATCTGGTGAGCATATCAAAACCAGGAGGGTTGTTGTTGTTGTTGTTGTTGTTATTGTTGTTGTTGTTGTTATTGGGGTTGTTGTTGTTGTTGTTGTTGTTGTTATTCTGGTTTTGGATGAATGTTGTCATCATTTGCATCAGCTGTGTTTGCGCATTCATCATTTGTTGCATTTCCGGGGTGATGTTTTTGGGGTTGGGGTTTGCGCGATGGGGAGGCATCTGTGGTTTGTTGAAATAGATAAGAATGAGATACCCATAGATGTTTTATGCACCATACATCACAAGCAAAACACATAGCATGCAACTCAAGGATAAAAGTTCATCAACCAGATAATAAGTTCATGAAGTAAAACACACAAGTGGCAAGCCATCCACATGTCGGATGGTCCAATAACAAGTTCAAGAATAACAAGTACGATAATGAAAGATAAACGAGTAGTCAAGTCTACTCATCAGCATCAACCTCCTCCTCGACAAAAGTAAGACCTGCGTTCTCCATCGCGGTCTTGTTCTCCTCAATAGTAGTGGTCAAGGAATCGATCTTGGCCTTGAGAGCCCTCTTCTGGGAGCGAAGCCTCTCGATCACCATCTGCTGCTGCTCTAGCTCGAAATCCTTGGACTTCGGTTCCTCGGTCATGTCCCGGATCTTCTTGTTCCTATCCTGGACGCGTTTCTCCTGACTCTTGAACTTGCGGTCCTGGGCCTCGAACTTCGTCTCCATTTCCTTGACCATCTCGTCCTGCTGTGCGAAAAGCTTGTCCTTCTCGCGTAGCTGCACCTGGAGCTCGTCATTGTTGAGCATGACGTTCGTCCTGTCCGTGTCCACGTGCCTGATGAGAGACTCTAAGTCCTGGAGATAGAGACATATCGGCTCTGCCGCGTCCCTCGAGTCGTCCTCAAAGTCGATGGACTCTCCATCAACATCACGCCTTCCGAAGACGTGGAAGTGAGTGCCCCTAACCTATCGGGAGTGACGGCCTAACAGACGTCCTATCAGGTCCTGCATGACTACCTCCATGCCTCTCTCCCTGTCTTCGTGCATCAGCTTGAAGACGACTGCCTCTGTAGTGGGCTATGTCTGGCGTCCGGGCTGGTTCACCTTGAAGCCCCAGAGGTCCTTCCTCTCGAACTTGGTGAGTGGGTACACCGTGATGGTGGGAAGAGGGAGATCGAGCAAAGTGGTAAGCTCAACTATACGGGGACCAAAACTGGTAACCTGGAACTCCTCAACAGTGCTGATGGTAATAGGCATCTATTTATAAGATTGAAAAAGTTAGAACAACACAATTTAAGATAATACAAGACAAACATTCATACACATCCTTGGAACACAAAATCACACAAGTCATGCATACATGAATCCCTTACATCAATCAAGGTCCAAACTTATTTAAGGTATCATTTTGGAAAATAAGGTGATAGATGGTGGTCCAACTAACGAAGTGTGCTCATAATCCTATCTCACTGGATCTGGTGGCTATCACAATGTTCCTAGAGGCAATCCACCTATCTTCTTCACATGATTCCATCACTAAGTCTATAATATCTCCCCTTAATTCTTGGTTGGTGGCTTCCAACTCTTGGGTAAGTTCCTTCTCTTTCTCTAAGTCTTTTTGGAGGTTGAGCATTCTGCACTTGACTCTAGCACTAAGTTCTTTGATAGTCCTCCAAGCTGCTTCTCTGGCTGACTCAAAGAATGTGGTGTGCATCACAGTGTTAGTGTACATGCAGAATCCCCTTTCTTTGTGGTTGTCTTCCTTGTTTTTGTACAAGTGAAGTTGCACCCACCAATACTCCACTCCTTCACCCATCGCCGGAAAGCCTTTGTAAATAGCTGCACCATGTGCTTCCATTGCCACCATGAGGCCCTTGAGGATCTTGGGAAACTAAGTTTCACACTCCAAGGTCATGGTCATGAGTGGCCCTTTCTTCATGGCTTCGTTGATGGAGTTCATCTACAAATAGAGATGAGAATGAGAAGATTAGAAAAGCTTTACGAGAAGAATAGACAAGTGTAGAAGTAGTTGAATTTTTTTCCCTTAGTGGTTTTCCAATCCTAGGGGTCATAATCCTATAGGCAACACAGTGCTCTAATACCATCTGTTAGACCCCTCCTTTGTAAAGTAAAGGATCCCTGTGATTGCAATGCTAGTCCCTGGATCAATGCTAGCATCCACAGTTTAAGATGAAGTACACAAATACAAAGGTCGTTTATTACATTCATTCCAGAGATAAAACATAGTCTTTTACAACTCAGGGCCAAAGGCCTAATACAAGAGTTTATGGAATAAGTAAATAAACACAAGTCCTCATCTTCATGTGCCACAGGCAAGCATGTTGAGTGTAGACTCATGACTCCTACTCATCATCGGAGTAACCTGCAACATCACAAGTTACAGCCACAATGGGTCAATACTTTGGAATAGTATTGGCAAGTGATACCTTAGTAAATTTTAAGTGGACTATATTACTATATGCATTTTGGCTAAGTGTAGCTTGGCTTGCTTTGCTTGAAAATAGGTTTTTCCTATTAGTTGAAATCACTAAGTTTTTCTTTGTCAAAAACTTCCCAAGGAACCACCAATAGACATTGAGGTCCTTTACCCTTGTTCACCCACAAGTTTTACTTAGAAGTTTGAGTGATGAGATTCTTGTAGCTTCCATGTCTTGATGCTCAAATTGTCCATTGCCATAGACCTGGCTAAGTACTTAGATTTTCCATCTGCAGAGGTTGTGCACTTTCCCCACCAGACTTTGTTTCCCAAGACAGGACCTTTCAGAAGCCTTTCCTTAGTCAAATGGACGCGCTCCAACCTATCATTCCCTACTACCACCAACTGTCCAAAAGACTAAGTTCTAGCTACCTATATGATCAAGGCAGAGCCCATATTGCCAAGTGGTTGCACTGTAAGCTTTCTCAACACTTGGCCTCCAAATCCCTTTGTGCCTGGGTGGCATACCACAAGTGTGATACACAAGCCAAGTCCATGGCCTTGTGTAACCACTCAACATAAACCAATCTTTCCATTCCACCCAGGAGGTTTATTGACTTGGTAGTTTTATTAAGAAAACATAAGTCTCATGACTTAGAAATATAGTCATTATAGCATGAATAGATTATACCAACCCTTGTTTGCTAGTAGCTAGGCTAAGCATGGCATGGCAACTTAACTTAGGAAAAATTCCCTAGCAATTCTACCATTCTAAACTACATAGGATTTCCCAACATATCATTTGACAAAAGTAGCATGCATGTCTTAGCAAAATATCTAATGCTAGTATAAAATATAGGAATGGAATAATCATGAAATATCACTTGCCTTGGTAATGTGGAGAGTAGCACTCCTCACAATCACAGTCACTAGCAAAATCTATACAAAATTTGTAGCACACAAATATATACAATCAAAAATACTATGAATGCATGCATGCAAGATTTTACTAAGTGGTGATTTTGAACACTCTACCAAGCATGTGCATGTTTACAGAAACTTAACAAGTCACAAGTTTGCCAACTAAACTTATTTATCCCTAAAACAAATTACTAAACTAACTCCATACTCAAAATAGCCTTAAACATGTTTCTACAAATAAAGTCATTCTAATGGTTACTATTTTTTAAAAACTTTGCATAAACAGAAAGGCCTTGATTCACTGAATCCAACGGTATAAAGTTTGCAAAATTCTAACGTGGCATTCAAAAGTTATAGCAGTTTGAAGTTTGGATCTAAATCTGATTCGAATTTCTGTTTTTGAATTCACCCTAGACACGTGTCGCAGTCTCACTGGCGCGTACCGATTCGCGCGGATCGGCAGCCGTAGACCGTAGGATCTAACTTAGATCTGGCAGCTCAGACGCGTGCGTACCTCTTCGATTAAGATCTATCCTAGCCCTACGATGCAGATCCAACGGACTAAATCAACAAGCCACAAACTGGCGGCGCTAGCGGCGTTGACTGGCGGTGGCGCGTCTGACTACGGCGGCGCCGGCGCTCTAGGTCGTCCGGGGAAGCAAGAAGGCGCTTACCAGGACCGCGGTGGCGTACTGAAGCTCGAGGTGGATCTGGTTTGTCAAGGGGCATGCTGACACGGTGATGATTCCTCGTCGGAGTTGAGTCTGGCGACAGGTGGTTCTGTTCGAGGTCGAAGGCGACGTTGTCGATCACTAGGAGGCAAACGGAGAGTGTGGTCAGGTGTAGAAGATCACGGAGAACACGCGTGTGTGAAGGACAAGGCTTGGGGCGGTCTGGACTTACCACTGGAGGTCGCCGGAGTTGAAGCCGAAGACGATGGCGGCCAGTCGTCGACGTTGCTGGAGCTACGGGTCATGCGAAGGTAAGTGGGGTGTGTCAGTAGATGCGATGTGACTCACTGAACAAGATAGCATGAATGAGAGGCAGAGGGGAACAGGAGACTCACCGGAATTCGCCGGCGCAGTCGTCGGAGCAGCGGCGGAGTCGCGAAGTCGTGGACACCGGTGGCGTGAAGGCAAATTGAGGGAAAATGGTCGTGGGAGGTGGGGATCTTATAGCCGAGGCTCGACAGGTAACGCTCGCTGAATCAATGCCCATTAAGCTCGCGATATCAGCGCTGCAACGGGCAGCGGCGGAGTCGTGCGCGGAATCAGGGGGAAGACGATGCTGACGTGGAGAAGGCCCGCTCGTCAGCGAAGGGCGCGAGGTGGAGGTATGGCTGTCGCGATCGAGTGCAGCCTTCAGCGTGAGAGAGAAAAGAAAACCCGGGTGGCTAGTTGGGCTCGATGCCGGGCCGTAAACCTGTCCCATGCCTTTTATTTTGTTTATTCCTTTTCCTTTTCTATTTTGGTTTTCAGGAATGATTTAGATATGAATTCAAATCCTTTTTGAATTTAATCAATTCTGGGGATTTTTGCAGGGTACTGTGGTTTCAAAAATCAATTATTTAACCATGTGGTTACCCTGCAAGGGCTTGGTCAAGCTTGGATTTAAAACAATCAGAGACTTTGCCTCTGGTTTGCAAATGTTTAAAAATAGGGTTTTGAATTTATTTCCATGTTGAAAACTTTGGTCAAACTTTTACACCTAAACTTTCCAACAATGGAGGCCAGCAAACAAGTTCCTAAACATTCAAGTTCCAAAGGGTGATGGCCATTCGAATTAAATTTGCTCACATGAAATCATAGCCTCAAGTTTCTGTTTTTCTGAAATGGTTTTGATTTTGAAACCCTGAATGATGATGGATGCATGGATGATATGAATGAGTTTTGGAATATGAATTTAGGGATGTTACACTTTTCCCTCATGGGCCTTTCCCATAGGGAATTTGGCCCAATAGGGAATTTGACCATTTTAATTCCTTTCATTTTATTAGATAAATATAAATAAACAATTAAATGAATATTTAATATCTATTTACATCAATTCCTGTGGCTATGGAATTCCTTCCATCTCACTCCGGACATCCTCCGGACCTTCCAAGAACTCTTCTGATTTCTCCCTCTCTTTTCTTCGGTGATTCCGATGATACCAAAATGATCTCCGAGCATCTTCAAACCCTTAAGGGTGCTACCAAATGGTTCTGGAACACTCCAGACATGGTGGAGACCCTTCTTGCACCAATGATCATCAGTAGGACCTGGATGCCCATAATGACCCCCTGTGCATTCCACGAAACTTTGTCGTTGAACCATCAATGTTGTGTCCTATTACTTTTGTATCTACAATACTTGTATTTTCCGAGATTTGATCAACGAAATCACCATGTCAAGTTCAACCTTGTTACCGATAATCGCTACTTTACTCATTCCAATAAATGATATCCCCGTGACCTAGTCACATGCTGTGCAGCTCATGATCATAACTTATCTAAGTGGGCCCATAGTATCTTCCATCACGTGGATGGACAAATCACGATCTTGACACATATGCCTCAACCTTCCCCTTTGAAGTACCTGGACACATCACCATTTTACCGACTAACATTTGATGCGATCAAGGAATTCTCGGATGACAATGATTAAATATGGTTTCACGGTCTGAGGAACAAGTCACTACGTTTCCTAATTATTGCAACTTAAACTTTGTGACATTATCGCGTTAACGATGCTTAGTTTGGGTATGTTCACCATCTCATTCTCCCAATGAGGTGACTCCATTGTCAACTGGTGTGAAATACCTGATGTCTACAAGTGCACATATCGTTTGTAGCTAGTTTCGAAGTTAAGATATCGATCCCATAGGGAGCCGAAAGGAAAATGTTTATGAATGAAGTCTCTCTCACACTCGAAGTTGTCACAGGTCTTTGAGTGAATTAACTGCAAGTGTTGAAATAAGAACAAAATTTGTATTAAACTAAATGTATTTAAATAAAACTAAAATGTAAACTTTAGAAATAAAAAGAATAAAAGTAAAGAATGATTCGGTTGTTTGTTGTTTTCTCTAGATGACAAAGAAGGAGCGGGGAGATACATTTCATGTTGATAGTGATTATGCCAAGTGGATGAGTGATAAGTGTAACAATTATAATCTCATAAGTGTGCGTAGGCGAGCAACCTATAATTAGTCGGATCTCCTATTGGTAGATTTCATGCCAACTTCAATAATCCTACTAGTCTGTTACCAAAATCATGATCAGTCACTAGGAAATTAATATCCTTTAGGTTATTTAGTAATTAAGCTCCTTGGATCGGACTAGTCCAATAGGCAAAGTGTTCCTCATGCTCCTCAAATTAAACTAGTTTTTCAGTGATATCCCAGTGTCAACTCGAGGGTCACCGGTCTGCTAGCAAACAAGATCTTGTCTATGTAGAACAAAGTATCATGTTGTGTGGGCCCTTAATTGGACAACAAGCATCAGGCATCCCACAGACAGTAAAGCACACACAATATATTAATTAAAATCAATCACAAATTAAGGGAAAATATATAGGCACATCACATCTCACTAATCCCCTACATCTCCAACGCCCAAAGGAACTTACTCACACATTAGAGAAGAAAGCATCATCGATATAATTGAATAAAAGGAGTTATTCTCAATATTACCCTAGAGATCCACAATAAGAATAGAAAATCAATCCAGCACAACTCAAGATAAGGAAGAAACAATCTCAAACCCTAATCTTGCAAATTGAAGATCTTTCTCTCTCTCTCTCTCTATATATATATATTGTCACATCCCAAAATATTCCAAATTTTGAAATGTGAAAAATAAATAAACAAAAAAAAATTTGTTGAAATTTAGGGTGAGAAGAATTTTTTTTTCCAATTGGAAACATCAAAACCTATTTTGATCAAATAAAATCCTGAAGGGATTTACAAAGATAAAAAAATAATAAATAAAGTTATAATAGTTGGAATTATCATTTTTGGATCTCTAAATAAAAAAGATATGGTTTTTATAAGCAAAGGTAGAAATAATGAATAAGGACTATTTTTTAAAAGAGCCAAATTAAATCTTGGCCAAGCTTTTAAAGTAAAAATATTTTGTTTGATTAAAATAAGTAAAGGTTTATTTAAATAAAACCATGAGGATTTATTTATATACAAATTTCATTCAAGTATAGGCATTTTCCTGTTTTGAATGATCATTAAAAACTTATTAAAGTATTTTAAATTATATTTCAAGTGTTTTAGTTTCCAAGTAAAACCTACTGAAAAGATTTTTGTAAGAATTTAGAAAGTCGGCGCTGAGAAAAAGACGGCCGTTGCGGTTGAGCGAATTACCTGGGGCAAACCTTCTTCCGGGTTGAACACGACGCTGTTGCTGAGCTGGGACATTGGCATTGGGTGCTGCGGCATTCTTCTTGTTGGGGCACTCGTTGGAGTAGTGACCCTTATTTCCACAGTCATAACAAGTCACTTGCGACTTGTCCTTTGCTGTTACAGGAACAACATTGCTTCCAGTCCTCGGGGCAGTGTTGGTGTTGGCGGTAGCATTGTTGTTGAACTTGGGTTGGGCACGATTGAAATTGCTAGCGTTGCTGGGGTTGTTGTGATTTCCTCTGGGTCTAGGGTTTCCACGGTTGGGATAGGTCGTACGGTTCATCGAGGGTCTGTTGGTTCTTGGGGCAAATCCGGGAGATGGGTTAGGGCGATACTTTGGGGTCTGATGGGTTCCTGGCTGATGCATCATATGACGCTTGCGGTTCTCATTGGCTTGGTTGATCTTTCCTTCCATCTGGATAGGTGAGTCGACAAGGGCTTCAATATCATTAAAGGGGATATTGACTAACATTGTCTGCATCTCATCATGCAGACCATTCAAGAATCTCTCTTTCTTCTTGGCTTTGATGTCAATCTCATACGGGGCATACCTAGCTAATGACAAGAATTTGTCACGGTATTCCACTACAGTCATCCTTCCTTGCTTCAGTTCCCTGAACTCGTCTCTCATTATCTTGATCAAACCTGGTGGCACATGGGTTCTGCTAAAATTGACCTTGAATTCCTCCCAGGTCATCATCTGTCCTCCGGTCATTGCGTGAACACTGTTCCACCATGCTATGGAATCTCTGCCTAGATAGTGGGTGGCGAACAGAACTTTCTCGTTGGCTTCCACTCCGGCGACTTCTAGGTTATTTTCCATGGTCTGCAACCAATCATCGGTGTCTAGGGGTTCTTCTGACTTAGTGAAAACAAGTGGGTTGGTATTCTGGAAATTCTTGACCTTAGATCCATGGTTGTCCTGATTTCCGTGGCCTTGGTTGTTGTGGGCTAGCTGGGCTATCTGCTGCAGGGTGGCTAGGTTGGCTTGACGTTCCGCTCTTTCAGCTTCGCGGTCAGAAGTCAACATTTGCAGAATCTGCAACATCGGGTCCGGGGATGAACCACTTCCTCCACGTGGCATCTGAAGATTGAGATAGATCATGAGAAAAGAGGGAAATTTCTAAGGTTTTGGGTCTTTGAAAAGTTTTTAAAGTTTGACTCATATTTTTCTAGCAACTTGCTTTTTCATTCATTCATTCATTCATAGCACACGATACAACACACACCACAACAAAGAAAAACAGATGGTTTTAAGAACCATTCTGAAAACTACGATACAGTGGGACCGAATACTACTCACTACGATAGTGCTCAAGTGCTACTACTCCTTGGAATCTGTGGCTTCATCATCCTCATCATCATCGATAAAGGCGAAATCATCCTCATCGGTGAAGAAGTCCATAGCCTGATCCTCCAGAAAATCATCGTCATCGCTGAGATAGGAGTAGGGGTCTCCACGAAGATCCTCTCCGGCATTCTCCCTTTCCTCCAACTGCATGTCTCTCTCGTGGATGGTCTCTTCCAAAGATGAGATGTGGTGGCAAAGACGCGCAATGATACGCTCCTTCTTGTCGAGCTGACGGCGGCGAGACTTGCGATCCTTTGCTAGCATGGGAGATGGTTTGATCCTTCATCTTGATGATAGCAGACTTGTGGTTGGAGTAGTCACGGCAGTTGTCCAACTCTTGCTGATGATCTACATCATGAAGATAAGGTGGTCCAATTGAGTCTTCAGCTCGGGGTGGTATGGTGCTTCCAGTGGTTGTCCATTTGCATCACGCCTTGGGAAAAACTCAAAGCGGGTTCCCTTGATCTGATTGATGCTCTGCCCACACAGACGGGAAAGAGTTTCCTGCATGGCCCTGGCAAGTCCATCGAGCCAGTTGTTCTCTCTTAAGGTAAACTAAATTCCCTCAGCAGTGGGATGTTCAATATTTCCTCGGAGACTTGCAACAATTAGCCACTTCAGATATTCTCCTGCTTGATCATTGAGCTGAGCTCCGAAGAACTCGGGGTGCGGACGCTCTAGAAGTTCCGAAAGCTCGTCCAAATCCCTCTCAAAGATAAGGTCTCCATTCCCCAACTGATAAAACTTGTTGTACTTCACGTCCATCTAGAAGAATATAAGATGAGTAAGTTAGTAGAGTGATCAAGTGTGTCAAAATCTTATGTATTTTACAAGAGTTTTTGAGGAGCATGAATTTTCATGAAAGAATCAAAGGGATAAGAATGAGAATAAGTTTTTGTAAATATTTTTTTTCTTTGGTTTTGAAACTAAGTTTTTGATTCAAACGTCCAGTCTAACTAGGGTCTCCTAGGGTCAGGATGGCTTTGATACAAACTTGTCAACACCCGAATTTTTAATTCTAGATGCCTGTTATGCCATACATCGCAATCCCAGGGTTACCATTTTTGCGAGACATAATAGAATTGGATACCATAGTACATCATCCATTACAAACCGTACATAAGTTCACTCATGATCCAGTTCTTAATACAACATCAAGCAGCGGAATACGTAATAATAACGGTAGCGTAGGCGAAGCTCCATCTTTGGGGTCATAGGCAATGCTGATGATGGGAGATGATCCTAGTTGTCGTATCCTTCCTGTGGTCCATCCTCCAGGTACTCCTCTTCATAGTCTGGCCACGGGAATAGCCAGGGACAAAGCCATGAGTACTCTTTAAGTACTCGCAAAGTAATACTAACAAGTGAAAGGGGTTTTTGATAATAGGACACTAGGCTCTAGAGTTGTTTTGCAAAAGCCATATTTATCTCTACTAAGTTTAGAAGCAACGAATGCTAGTTAAAGTTTTATAACACCTAAGTGGGAACTTGTATTTCATATCACAACCCTGTTGTGGTCAAGTCAAAGTCTCAATGCATTTCACAAGTCTTTTGAAAACATCTGACGGGGGAACAGTATGGCCACTCCAACTGTCCATAACCGCGGACGCGGCTATTCGAATAGTTTGACACTCTGCAGAGATTGTACACTTTTACCACAACATTCGATACATCCGTCAGGAATAAATCCTGAATTCACCATACTCAGTATGCGGATAATCAATCCTAACCTTTCAACTACACGCCCTAGTATAAGCACCTCTCCTGTGAGTTTGGCCTCCCAACCATGACCAACTGTCATCTTGGGTACTACATAGCTGGACACTTTTACCACAACATTCGATACATCCATCAGGAATAAATCCTGAATTCACCATACTCAGTATGCGGATACATCCGTCAGGAATAAATCCTGAATTCACCATACTCAGTATGCGGATAATCAATCCTAACCTTTCAACTACACGCCCTAGTATAAGAACCTCTCCTGTGAGTTTGGCCTCCCAACCATAACCAACTGTCATCTTGGGTACTACATAGGTGGACAATCTTAAAAAGGTAGCCTCAGCTCAGACCTTGGCCGTGAGGGAATCAATACTAAGGTATATAAGTTTCCAGTCAAGCCCTACCCAAACTTTGGGTATTGTGGTTGTACGATAAAATTGGAATGGTATCGCATCCAGACAACCATCAGTTTTATAAAGGGCTAAGGCTCATGCCTCAACATTTTCATCACCAAAATCATCTGGTGTTCGGAAACACATGTCAAAACATCTCAGTAGAATGATCCATCATTCTAAGGTTTTCATAACCATTTTCACCAAGTATTCCCATCTAATGTTGACCAAGTTTTATGCTTAGCACTAGCATCTACAAGTAAGGATAGGTACTAATGAGGGGTGGTAAACTAGTGGAGTTTCAACTAAGTTCAATATCATGCCTTAGGATGACATCAAGTTTTTCTAGCTTAGGCCAAATTTTATGATCTTTATGCAACCTTCAATTATCCTTCTAGTATCTACCATTTATTCTAGTAAACTCTAAGTAAGAGCTTTGATAAAGAAATAAAGTAATAAACTTGCAAGTAAAACTAGGATTGGTTTATCAAGGGGTTATGATCATATATGCTTTAAGGCATATAGTGGGCACGATAGCAAGTATTGGCTTGCAAGGTTAACTTGTATAGTAAGGCTTGCTAAGGTAGAGTATCTTGCAAGTGTTAGCTTGTATAGTAAGGCTTGCATGTATTGGCTTGCACAATATTAGTATAAGCTTGCCTTGTGCAGAGCAGTGGTTGAAGTTCTCCTCGGCTTCGTCTTCGTAATATCCTCCTTCCTCCTCGTATCCTTGGTCGGTACTAGCGTCTATAATAAATACGATGTACACAATCACCAAATAATACTTAACTACTTGCAATAATCACACAAAAGGTTCCTATAGATGATCTAGCATCATCACTAACATTATAAGATTAAAGCTTGGTTTAATTCCTTTTATTTTTAGAAAAGTAATTTCTACTCATTGAAAAATTACTTAAGATTTAATATTCTCCAAAACAAACATGGGATCATGTTGACACATGTCATCCCCACATATTTTAGTCCATGAGAATGTGATTTAAAGTGGTGTCACAATTTAATAAGGTTTTACCCTTTTATTTTACTTAATTAATGTGGCTAGAAATGCCTATGTGGCATTCTTTTATTAATTGAACATTATTTCTGTAAGAAAACCTATATATTTTTATATATTCTGAAAGGTATGGTTAAATGTGATTTTTGAGAGTTGGAATCAACTCAAAAGCTATTATGGTTTTAATTTGAAAAATGTTTGAATGCAGAAAAGCTTCTGCCTTGTTATTTTTACCAAGGATGATCTACAGATCCAAATGACTTGAATCCAACGGGCTTGGATCCAGCACTTCCAGACCTTTCTAACAAAATTAGTTTCACTCGATTTGGTGCACTGAATCGATCTGGGTTGATTTTTGAAACTGGGTACAGAAGTGTGTTTGAAATAAAATGGAAAAGGTTTAATTCAAATAACTGGGCTGCGCGGGAAAGGTTAACGGGACGGCCTGCTACGCACAGTGCTTCCGCGGGATGCGTAAGTGGCTGTCCCCACGCGTCAGTGAGACAGGGGGTGCGAAGCAGTATGGGGTGATGTGTTGCGTTCGATCTGGTTCTAATCCAACGGCTGAGAGTCATCGTCGACGTTGGGCAACGCCGGCGAGACAGAAACCTAGCGCGGCCAGTGGGGTCATTGGGGGCTCACCGGGGTTCGGGCGAGGGTCGGCGAGGCGGGCGAACGACGAAGTCAACGACGGCGAACCTCCTGGTACCGGCAACTTCTCCTGGGGCGGCTCCAATCGCTGGCTTCCTTCTTCTCCAGTAGCAGCGGGCTCCGGTGAAATTCCAGTGATGCGCTGCTCGCCTTGCTCCGGGAACGGTGTGGCACGATCAGTGAGGAGAGGGGAGTGAGATGGTGTGCTCAATTCGGCTGGGGTGGCCTCTATTTATAGTGGAGCGAGGGGACCGACGGGGAGCAAGGTGAGCTCGTCGTGGTCGACGGTACATACGGCTATCGGCATGGGAGACGGTAGGGGCGGTGCGGTGCTCCCTGGCGATGCTCAACAAAACGATGGCGAGACGTGGGCGGTGTGGTTTGGTAGGAACGCGACGAGGCTCTGCGGAGCCCGACGGAGAATTTAATGGCGCACAGCGCGCATGCTCCGCGCGGCGGCGAACAAGCGTGTATGCGGGGTACTGGGACGGTGGTGATCACGTATGCACGCGGCGCGCGGTCTGTGGGCATCGGTCGAGTGTGGCGCACGGGGCACGCTCTCGACATGGTTGATGGCGAGGTTGGCATGGTACGTGCGTGTGGTCCAGTGGCTGGCGGGGTTCGAGCGGTGGACAGGGAGTGGCGGTAGGGTGCTGGATTGCTCCCAGACATGTTGGCTAGGCTGGTTTCTCCTCCTAGCTTGCTGTCGACATGGGGGTGACAAGTGTGCACTCGGCCTTCTCACCATTTATGGCAATGCCAAGCTTACAGTGATGCTAAGGGTGTGCAATTGAGCTAGATGATCTACTAAAACCTAGTTGTAACAAGAGAGGGAGCAAGTTAGGCTTCAATCACTGCTCACAATAGTGTTTGGATTTTGTTTGATTTGTGTCTGCCAAGTGTTTGATGAAATGGCCGCAAGAATTCAAGTTGAATTTTGAAAAGATTTTTGGTGGGTGTGCTAGGTTGGTGCTGGTGAGTCTGCAGATGCTTGGGTTTTGAAAGTTGAGCTTGTTTGAGTGGTTTTTAAAAAAGCGGGATCTTCCCATATGATAAAGATTCAATTTTAAATTGTCATTTAAACTATGCATTTGAAAGTTTCTGGATGATCATAAAGTGGGCTTTGATACTTTGTTATGAGTACAATCAAGGGATGCAAATATCCAAACAAGTTTATGTTAAGTTCTGAAAGTTTGAGACAACCAAAGTAGGCATGGGAGTTAAATTGGTCAAAATGACCATTCACTCATTTAGCTTTGTTTTGATTTATTTGTCTTTAAGAAAAGTTTGGGAATTGTTTAGATGATGTTTATTTCACCTAAGAAACATTTTACAAGCAAAAAACACATAAACATGGCAATTCAAAAGAATTCAAAATGGGATGCATACACACATGCATGCTTTCATATTTTTATTTAGAGAAGTTTTTGTTAACCCTAAATTTGATGATTAGAGTTTGATGATCCAAGTTTAGTATTTTTGGGATGTTACAGAAGTGAACCAACATTCTCTACTAAAAAGGCAAGTGACACTATCATCCATGTCCCACTATTTTCATTACACTTAGTGGATTTTTGTAACATGAATGATTGGACTACTATATTTTATGCTATGCTAAATCCTAATAGGATACCCTTATATCTCCCTTAGTGAAAACATTGTAGTTGTAGTATGCTTAGCCCTGCTATATATTTGGGATGGGATACATGATATGTTTATATGAAGTGTTGGAAAGATATATGTTTTATATAATAAAACAAGTACTCAATGAACCACCTAGGTGGACAAGGATACTCAAGATTGGACAAGGTGGCAACAAACGGAACCATGTTTATATGGCTATATTTTTGTATGTGCACTAGAAGAAAACCACCCAAGGACTTAGATATTGAACATGTTTCTCGTACAGAGGCTTCCGTGTATAGCCACATGCTAAATGGGCTCTGGCTTAGTCAACTACATAGTGGAAGACCCATGCATTGGCATCTTCAGGTTAACTAGAATTGTGTAAGGGAAATTTATCCCTACATTGGTGCCTGGTTGACAAGCTAGCATTGTGTATTGGGAGGACTTCTATGGAAAGACTTTGTCACATTCTTGATCTGCCAGTACTCCATTTTGGTGAGTACTTATCCAGCGGCCACTGGTGGCATCAAAACGAGATTGTGTCATGTGGGTGAAGTGTACAACTTCTGCAGAAGCTCAAATTCTAAGTACTTAGCCGTGTCCCCGGTTACGGACAAATCTGAGCAACTAAGGCCTGAAGCTATGGAAGATCTCGACATTCCAATTTCTCAAAGTTAAAACTTGATGGTGACAACAAGGTATTTGAAGCACTTGGAGTTTTCCAAGGAGTTTAGAAAGATTTGACAAAAGATCAAAACTATTTTGAAAAGATAGGATAAAACTATATTTCTTTCTGCAAATGAGCCTAAACCCTACTTAGCCAAATATGCATGTAATGATAGGATCCACTTACTTCTACATAATAGTGAAACTTGCCAATACAATTCAAATGTATTGACCCTTGTGGCTGCAACTTATTATGTTGCAGGTTTGTTTGATGTTAGTGAAGTGTGTTGAATAGGATTACAAGTCTACAACCAACATGATTGCATGTGGCACTGTGAAGATGAAGGACCCCATGCTATTGCTATATTCTGCTGCATTGTAATGAGATAGCCAAATGAGCTATGTAAGATGTAATAATTTATTTTATTCCTGGTTATAAAGTTGTACTATGACCTTGTATCTTGATATTACATCTTAACTGTGGATGCTAGCTATTGATCCAGGGACTAGCATTGTAAACACAGGGATCTCTACCTTATTAAAGGTTGGGAACCTTACATATATATATATCATACAAGTAATGGCTATGGGGGTGTCGTGTCTAGGAGGTTGAAGATCGTGGAGCGAGATGGAGAACTATTCCCCTTTTTCTCTAGATCTCTTCTTTCTCCCTTCTGGATGGAACGGTGGCTGCTGTGTTGTGTTTTCGCCCTCAACTTCTTCATGAAAGTTGTTCCTTTTAACAGGACGAAGGTGGCGGAAACTATACGACCAAAACTATACGTTCGGAAAAATATTCCCGCCGTATAGTTGGTCATTAAACCATCTGGTTGTTTTCCTCGATTGCTTCCAAAAAGAGGCTTGCTTGTTTTTGCCTGAATATTGTATTTTTGCTATTGAAACCTTCTGTTGATGTTCAGAACCTTAAACATACACTAAACACCAGGTTTTCTTTGCTACCTAAGTATTAGCGTTAGAAAGCTAGAAAACCATCAAATCAATACAAAAACTATCAAGAAAACCATTAAAAATGTATCGAATCTCACAGCTAGCAACTCCCCCAAGCTTAGATGTTGCTCGCCCTCGAGTGACAAGAAAATAGATAAGAATAGAGGAGATTTTAAATTGAAATAAAAGGACTTACAAGATCGAATTGGTGCCAAATTCCTTTCCTCACAATTCCTGCAATCTTAAGTGTCCGAGCAAGTGTCAATAGTTTGCTAGCGAGTACACTTCCTGACCACGTATACCTTGCTAGCAAATAAATTATATGCCCGAGCAAGTGTCAATAGTTTATCTAGGAAAGTGAAACAAATTCTTTTGGTTTCTCTCTTTGTTGAGAGGTGAAAGACTTTTTGCTCTTGTTTCTTTTATCAATTAAGAGTACTTAAGTTAGCACCAAAAACATTCAATTTAAGAATAACTCATCTACTCCCACATCAAAATTTCAAGACTCTCAAAGCACCTTTTTCCTTTCCTTGCTTTTCAAAATTCCAGCTATTCCATAGAGAAATCATGATGATGTTTTTAAGATATTAATTTGGACTGTGTTACGTACTCGTGACCATGCCAATAGATAACTGTTGAGCCATAATGGGCCAGAGGAGTACTATAACTTCACTTGAAACATGAGATTACGATGAAACTAAAACTTTTACTCGTCATAGAATTGCAGCTACAGATTTAATTCAATAGCCGAAATCAAGTGGTTTCCCACGTTTAGATCGTTCGTTGGCCAACGGAGTTAGTTCCTCATGGACCACGACAGTGTTGTAATGACACGGGTAAACAATATCTTACTTTAATTACTAGAAAAATAGTGGCATAATCTCTGTTACTTCAAAGCGTCGATTTTATCAAACAATTTCATTCAAAAGTGCTATCAAGTCTATAAATTAAGCTCAATAGGGTTGAGTAGTTCCTAAAATCAAATCCTTAGGTTTAAACATGGACTCAAGTCATATTTTGGGTGCTTTTTCTTGTTGTAAAAAATTTGGAAATATTTTAACCAAGTCCATTGCTCATTATTTCAAATCTAAAAAGGAGACACTAGCAAAGGAATAGAATTTATAAGATAACAAGATAAGTGGGGAGTGACTCAAGTGCAAGCGAGCAAATAGTTGTAGGGTCAATTTAAAATTGCAGAAGAGGTGATGAAAGGAATGTGATACCTTCTATTACATGCTTTGTTCTTGTATTTGAGTTGAACCCCGCTATATTTCGCTATTGCCAAGTCACCTTAAATTGAGCAATCTACGTGAGAGACAAAGAAACAAATTTGCAATAGAAGTTACAACTACATTTTTTTCTTTTTGATTTAGGAATGAAAAACTGAAAGTAAACATGCAGTTTTTAAAGAAATAAAACAAATCAAAAGAATAAATAAAAATATGAATGCAAAATTTGGAGGTTTTAAAAACTCCCCCAAGCTTAGGCTGTTGCCAGGCTTAGTTGTTGTTTTCAGTCGGTGGCTGGTATGGGTACTGCTGGTAGTAGTTGGGGAAGTTGGTCATTAAGTGGCTAAAGGTGTTAGTGAGTGAACTGACATCCTCAGCCACTCCCTGAAGAGTGTGGTCGATCTCCCCCATGTGTTGGTTGAGCTGCAGAAATTCTTGATAGGCGACGCTGCTGAACCCCTGCTGGTGTTGCTGCTGATTGGGCAATGGGTCTCAGGGCCCTTCCTGTTGCTGTTGCTGCTGATTGGGCCATGGGTCTCAGGGCCCTTCCTGTTGCTGTTGCTGTCCTTCCCAAGCAGGATTGTGTTGCTCCTGATCTTCTCCTTCTTCATCCTCTTCGGAGTCAGGCTGGAGCTGAGCCATGATATACCTCACTTGGTCTCGGGTGAGGATCTAGTTGTCCTTCCCAATAATCGAAAAAAACTTGTGTGTACAAGGCAGCGGCACCTGGTCATCATGTGAGGCATCAAGATAACCAAAAATGATATGCTCAGAGCTTCTTGTCAGCTCAGTAGATACTGAGGAAGCCACAAGTAGTTATATATTTTATTTCCATAAGTATGGAGCCGTCAACAGGTTGCATAACAGGCAGTGAAATTTCATGGCCTAGGACAAGGTGGGTTACCAATCCATGGATGCGAATGTCACCTTTTCTTTTGTTGCTCTGGTGGAGGAGGTGCTGGAGGAGTAGAGCCACATGATTGGGACTCTGCGGTGCATTGGGGAAGAGTGCCGTGGTGATCACGGCCATGTCTGCATGGGCCATGGAACTAGTATCTCCTCTTCCCAACAGAGTGTTGGCGAGGAACAAGGAGAATTAGTGGACTGCAGGTTCTGAATGGTGGAATCTTCTTCTGGTATAAGTCCCTACCACCATTAACGGAAATAACCTCCCAAGTTTCTCTGCTTGACACGTCATACAAATTTGTAACACTTGATTCCCCATCATGAGGGAATCCAAAAGCATTACAAAATTCTTAGAAAGAAATCCGTGAAGAATTGAGAATTCTAGGTGGATTTTGAGGAGTTTGGAGAGATAGTATGAGAGAAAAAGTGAATAGGAGGAGGAACCCTAGATCTGCCGGCATGTTTAAGTGGTTGCACAAACTATACGACAGGAACTATACGGGCGTGTTATGTAGTTCCTGCCATATAGTTGCGGCAACAAAAAAATTAGGGTGTCTTTTTGCGAGATCCGAACTATACAGCCGCAACTATATGAGCGGAGAAAAATTTCTCGTTGTATAGTTAGTCGTTAAACGTACGGTATCCCAGAAATACAATTTGTGAGAAGGGGTTGATAACTATACGACCAAAACTATATGGCCAAAAAAAATATTCCCGTCGTATAGTTGGACGTTAAACTCTCAGGAACATGATTTTTGCCCAAAATTTTCGGATAGACTTTTTAATTTGAACAATATATTTAAGATAGTTTTTGCAGATAAAAGTTAAACATAATTTTTACACTTAATCTATGCTTATTCAGTCAATATTTATACTACTTTTTGACAGCTGCATCTTTACGAGTGCGCTTCCGCAAGGCTGTCTGTGAAAAAGTTGTAGGAATACTATGAACATTTTATTCTTAACTATTTTACTAATGTGATGGGTTGACTTCCCATCAAGCATTTTCTTAAGAATGGTCGAATATTTTAACCATCTCTATGTTCTCAAATTATTACCTTGGGTAGCCCCTTATCATGGTCAATTACCACTTGAACTCGTTTTGCTGGTGGAATATACCTTTCTCCTTCTTCTAGCTTCTTTAGAAAATACCGGATGATTTCAGCATCATAAACATTGAAGATTATTTTTCCCTCGGCAAAATCAACTGACGCTCCTGCAGTACTAAGAAAAGGTCTTCGAAGTATTATAGATAATTTTTCATCCTCTGGCATTTCAAGAATAATAAAATTAGTGGGAATAACATGCTCATCTATTCTAAGTAGAACATCCTCAATCATACCAATGGGTTGTTTAGTGGATTTGTTAGCCATATGTAAAGTGATAGAAGTAGGGTAATACTCCCCCAATTCTAACTTTTTATAGAGGGAATATGGCATTAAACTATCTCCTGCACCTAAATCACACAAGGCATTGTGAATATCAGTTTTGCCGATTGAGCATGAAATATTAGGTATTCCGGGATCTCCCAACTTAGACAATAACCTCCCATTAGCAGGATAATTAGTGACCATGGCAACAGTTTCAGTTATTTCTTTCTTTCTATTAAGAATATCACAGAGAAATTTAGTATAGGTAGGAACTTTTATTGCCTCCACAAATAGAATTTCTAGACGGAGATCACCAAGTGCCTTTTTCAAAGATTCATAGATTACCTAATTAGGTGCTTTCTTTTTGCGACCTGGATATGGAAGTTTTTGCTCACCTTTATTTCATAGATTCCTAATCTTGGCCAATCTCATCATAACTTTCCGTGAGTTCTGTGAAAATCTTCTTATGTCTTTGAAATTCCTTATGCGGGTTATTATGAGATTTGGCCTGCCGATATTTTAATTCTTGAAAAGCTTTCCTAGTTTCATCTTCTTCAATAAAAATCTATAATATATTTACATTGTTTTCCTTAACAAGTTCAGAAGGTATACCCTTTTCTTTCATTGTTTTGCATACTTCAAGCATAATATCCGGGGTTATACGAAGTATTCCTTTTCTAGCTTACTACCACAATCAGGATTATAAAGAGAATCATTCTTATCTCTAGTGGACATCATTTCCAAACAGGCTTTAGCAGTTAAAGTATTTATCGATCCACCTGCTGATAAATCAATCAACTCTCTGCATTGAGTATTAAGACCATGGTAAAATAAGTGGAAAACAGTTGCTTCAGAATAGCCATGAATAGGAATATCATTGATCATTCCAAAAAACTATCCCAAGCTTGTGGGTAGTTTTCCCATGTTCTGATTGAAGTTTCCTATATTCTTTCTAATTTCAGTTACCTTTTTAAAAGGATTAAATTTTTTATGAATTTGATAATACAGTTTTCCCACCAATTAATGTAATGATGAGGGAGAGAATATAACCAGTTTAGATCCTTGTATTTTACAGACTAACGGAATAATTTGAGATGGCAGAAATCTCTAGGCAAACCTTTTGGCCCAATTGATGTTATCACATCATCGAACTATCTAAGATGTCTTCATGGGTCTTCATCTTATCTTCCACTAAAAGCTTTTTCCTGCAAAATTTTAATAATCTCACCATCAAATTTATTTTCTCTAACTCCAGGATTAGGAAATTCTATTGGCTGTTTAAGATAAGAAGGATTTGGAGCACTGTATTCTCTGAGAGTTTTCTCAGGTTTCTTAGCAGTTATCCTATGAATGGACATGATTTCCATAAAATCACTTTGGTTTTCAACTTCAATCTTCTTTGATCTCAAAAGTTTTTCATTAATTTCTTTGTGCCTTTGAGAAGGCACGCGCTCAAAATAATTTGGTAGATAGGTCCTACCAGAGCTTATAGATCCTTTATCTTCTAGGGAGACCATTTGGTAGTAGTAGTACCAGAAATGTCAAGAGACAAAACACTTAGCACTTAGCTCCCTGGCAACGGTGCCAGAAAATAACTTGATGTCTGCAAGTGCACATATCGTTTGTAACTAGTTTAGAAGTTAAGATATTGATCCCATAGGGAGCCAAAAGGAAAATGTTTATGAATAAAGTCTGTGTCACACTCAAAGTTGTCAGAGGTCTTTGAGTGAATTGACTGCAAGTGTTGAAATAAGAACAAAATTTGGATTAATCTGAATGCATTTAAATAAAACTAAAATGTAAACTTTAGAAATAAAAAGCATAAAAGTAAAGAATGATTCGATTATTTGTTGTTTTCTGCAGATGACAAAGCAGGCACGAGGAGATACAGTTCAGTGGGGTGACGGCGGGGAGGCATCTGGGGTTCAGCACAGGTAAGTTTAGAAAGAATCAACTACGATAATAGGATTCTACCCATGCATATGATCAAACAACAACAAACAATAGCAGACAATCACAAGCAAGCAACACATCAACAAACAAGCGATCCAGCAACATCCCAGGGGTTATCCTAGCAGTATATAACTACTAAAATAGTTTTGCAAGAGTTGGCAATGGTTAAATAAACAGTCGATCAACTAAACAACAAAAACAGCAATCTGCCAGAACAGTCCAGCAACGTTCACGAATTTTTCCGCCTGACTTAAACTCGTCAGAAAAACTAGCTGATTTTTACACATATAGTATAGAGAGTTTTGCATCAGCCCAATTTATTTCAGATTTTTCCGAGTTACCAGAAAAATATGACAAATCGCGCAGTACTGCTGTATCAGCAGAAAAACTGCAGCGAAAATAACACAGATAGTAACCAAATTGCCATAACTCTTTCATAAAATTCGCACAAATAACTCCTGGGATATTGGAGTACACAAATAAGCAACTAAACACTCTTAAACTAACACGAACTAAGCTTCACAACGATCGAGACTAATCCTAACGAGTTTACCTAACGAGGACTAATTGGTGGACTTCCATCTACTTCTTGAAGATGTTGAGGTAGGGCCTTGCGGTCATGCGTTGGCGCTTCGGCTCGCGGTACAACCATGGCGGCGGAGTGTACACCTCTCCTGAATCATCACTTGAGATCTCAAACTCCACCTCTTCTAGATCCTCCTCTTCTTCTTCATTCTCAGCTGCAACTGCAACAGCTTCATCTCCTCCACCATCATCGTCTCCATCATCATCATCCTCGTCCTCATCATCATCATCTCCACTGTCATCATCATCCCCATTGTTGCCATCATCTCCATTGTCATCATCAGAGGGTGGATTTAGCTGTGCTTGGAGAGCGGCAATCTGGGCTGTCATAGCTTCAATAGTTTGATCCCTTTCCTGGACGGTCCCTTGCAACTGTTGTATGTTCTGGGTGTTCTCCTGCACAGTACCATGAAGATGATCTATGGTTGCATCTCTGGCTATCAGGGCATTCTCCAGAACTCCCACAGCTTCATGCAGGGTGTCAATCTCCTGTCCTTGGACCACCATACCATTGCTAGTAAAATCTGCAATCTCCTTTATCATCCTCACCTTCTCTGCTAGAGCTCCATTCTTCCTTTCCATGTCCTCTATGTGCCTCCGACGGGGCGGCATGTTGTTCCTGTCGCCCAGGGTAACCACAATGTTCCCATCTTCATCACGCCTCCCATAGTCACGGTAGGGTGAATCTGCTGGTAGTAGGTGTCGACCATAATGGCATTGGCGAGACAGGGCTTCATGTCTTGGTGTAGATCAAGTGCACGGGGTTTGGCAAGGCGGCATCCCTGAATACGAAGGTAGTGATCTCCCATGCATCCTCTCCATATCCATAGGTGTACAGCCTTCTTCCCTTGAACATGGGCAGTGGCAATCCCAATGACTGCGAGAGCTGAGCTAACTGCCTTGCAAAGGGCCTTGGTGACTCCATGGTGGTATATTCAGTCTTGACTTCTCCCATCTATCAAGTAAAAGAGGAAAGTGTGAGAATAGCATATGGTAAGAATTTACGAGGATATTTTATTTGCAATTTTTGGCCAAGCGGTTTAATTACTACGCAATTTACAAGATTCTACCGAAATCTGCCAACAAAAAGGATTAATGAAATTAACCAGTCAACTGTGTCTGTTGACTGGTCAAAGCGTCTACTGACTGGGCGTCTGACTAGTCAACGCCCGAGTTTGACCGGTCAACGAACGATCTAAGCCGTCGATCTAAGATCTGACGGTGGCTGCAGTCTTACCGGAAACAAATGGCGAAACGGACGGCGGCGAGTTCCGGACAGCGGCGGCAATCGGTTCCGGCGTCGGGGTTTTTCCTGCACGGAGGGATACGGTCAACGAACGGTCCAAGATCGTCAACGGCGCGACGCAAAACGGCGCGCGAGGGTGTACGTCAGGCGTCGTGTCTGCAGCGGCAGCAAGCTAGCAGCGGCGCAGCGGCGAGCAGCGGCGACAGCGGCGCGTATGACGGTCGCTGGGCGGAGGTGGCGGCCGGCCGGGTGGCGCGGCGGTGGTGTGGCACTGCGGGGACGGCGCGAAGAGAGAGAGAAGAGGGAGGAGGCGGCGGCCTCACCTTGACGGCGGGGTGGACGACGGCGACGGCGGCGGGAGGGTGGCCGGCGGTGGCGGCGCGTGGAGGAGGACACGGCCGGGTGTGGTTCCCGAGGAGGAGGCGATGGCGGCGGGGGCGATCGCGTGGGGCAGGAGGTCCGGCTTGGTTCCCGAGGCAGCCGGCTCGGCCCTTTAAGTGGGCCCCTTGCGCGGGTCCTACTCCAATTCGGCGCAGAATTAGACGCGGATTCGGAAATCAGCCCGGAATTTCGGACCGTTTTCCGGCGATTCACTACAACGGCGACAACTTCTCCGTACGAGCTCCGATTCAAGCGATTCTTGCGCCTACGGTTTCGTACAGTCAAGGGGAACAATTTAGGGTCAAGGTTTGAGCGAAACCACTAGGCTACAAGGGTGGTCAACGCTAGTCCTACTAAAGCTTCCCGCAAGAACCTCGTAGCAAAATAGAATAGGGTTTTGCAAATGGCGTTTCGCCGAACCTTTTCACTCGACGGTTTTGCATGGAAAAGCATGATGAAATGATATGAATGATATGCAAGACCAAATCTAAAATTTGGGATGTGACATATACGGCCGAAAAAATATTCCCGCCATATAGTTGGTCGTTAAACCATCTGGTTGCTGTCCTCGATTGCTTCCAAAAAGAAACTTGCTTGTTTTCGCCTGAATATTGTATTTTTGCTATTGAAACCTTCTATTGATGTTCAGAACCTGAAACATACACTGAAAACAAAGTTTTCTTTGCTAACGAAGTATTAGCATTAGGTAAAACTAGAAAACCATCAAATCAAGATGAAAACTATCAAGAAAAACCATTAAAAAGTATTGAATCTCACAGCTATCAATACCACATGATCAGGAAACCTTGATCATCTGTTGAACCAATGATTAGAGATTCACTGCAAACTCTTGGTTGTTTATATATCACATGTCTATTGACATTTCCTTTCAATAAAGATATATCAATTTATATGAAACCTAATTGTTAACTTCGTGAAATATGACAATAATCCATATTATTATTTGTCTCTAGGGCATATCTCTAATAGTCTCCCACTTGCACTAGAATACGAATAAACTAGTTGCATTTGTTTATCTAATCATTGGCACCAGACAACTTGGCACTTCTGATCATGCTTTCTCATGGAAGAGGTTGAGTCTAGGATATGGACTTTATAGTCCCTTGTATCCTTTGCAACTATACTAATGTCATCTTAAATGACACTAATACTTTATAATCTCTATGTTAACATTTTGTGTTGGTATAATAGTTTTGGCAACAAAGTGAGGTCTATGGTTTTAGGTGCCAACAGTGACGTTAGATCAGTCACAATGAACTTTTGATGGGCACTATGCACTAAAACACACTTTGTGAGAAGATTAGCTTCCCCTCTGTTAACATTATACATGTCACCGATGGCAACAATAATGTCCACTTTTCGTTGGGACTCCAAGTGTAGAGTGTTGTAGCAAGCTTCTTTTCCACACAAGGGTGACTCGAGGTTTTATATCGAACTCTCGGGGAATTGGTTATAAAAGTTTATTCGTATTCTCCTCGTCAAGCAACCTATAGAGCAAAAATGATTTTTCTTCTGTCCCTAACTCCACCATGTGGTTGTCAAGCAAAATGTTTTGTATTAGTAATATTAAATATAATATAAAGTAAATTGAAATAAATAAATTAAAGTAATGCAAACTATATGATATGGAAGATAATAAAGTTGTTTTGGGGTTTTTATGGATGATTGCAAGTAGTAAAAGTATTTTTGTATTTTCAAAATAATAAATTGAAGAAAATATAAAAGGTAGTAGTTGCAATGGGAAGGTGTTTCTCATGATTAAAATTGGACCGAGATTCATGGGTTCACTTGCCTACTCTATTTTTAAGTTGTAGTGGTCATAAAAAAATTTAGCAATGATAAATATTCATGGAACTTCTATATGTGTATGATAAGAATTCTTATGGGTATCACGTCCTAACATTGAGATTAAACACATATCTCTTATACTCCTCAATAAAGGTAAACTCCGCGCAATATTGAATTAAGAACAAATCAGATATAGCTTTAACTAATATAATATGATGTTTGAAATACAATTATGCTACCTTGATCTAACAAGATTATCTCACTGTCACATGATAACTATAGCACATGATTTCACTTTATCCCTAGTGAGGCAGCAAAAGAAACGTAAAAACCAAAGTAGATCTTGAATATTTATGTAACAATTCAATCACTACCACCATGCCTCTCCATCTAATACACACTTGAAGGGATACGGGTAGGCTACACTAGCGCAAATCAAAAAAATTCTAACGCGTAAACAAGGATTACTTTTGCCATAGATCTCGGGATTATCACTAGACGCGCAGTTGTGGAAGTTGATGAATCATGTCGAGGAAGTGTAGATGTTCTACGTCTCCTCCTTGTCCTCGTCCCATGAGCAGCTCCCCTTTGCACAGCTCGTCCAAGTTCTATAGTTGTAGAGCCTCCGAGGTATCCACACATACGGGGTGGAAGCGTCAAACACCAGACTGCTAGGTCCACGCGTGTAACACAGGAGTGAGGAGTGGCGTCTAGGTGCAATGCTCTACCCTGGTCAACTCACCCCACCCTCTCTTATATAGGCATCCCTAGTGGGATTCTACATTACAAGCCCATTAGTAGCCTAAGTCTGGTTTAATTCGGATCCAATCCTCATTAGGCTTCTAGCCCCTTAAGTGTGTGACCCTATAGGTTCATACACATATAGACATGACACGAGTACACTTACTCCCTCAATATTTGGTAGTGGCCTCTAGCAAGATGTGCCAACTCCTAAACGCATATAAAGATCATTCAGACAAACCATCACAAGGTTTAGTACATGTCTTTCCCTTTGCCTCACGATGTTTGGTCTAGCTCCAAGCTGACCTCCCTTTCTCGATACTATGAATTGGAATCCCTTTACTAGGTTAACTCTTAACCTTATGTAGCACGGCCATGAATTTCTGGATCCGATCACTCGAGGGGCCCAGAGATATCTCTCTCAAGTAGAAAGGGGCAAATCCCATCTTGATTGACTAATTCCTTGCAGCATGCTTCAGGACAAACCCAAAAGCTACCTCTATAACTACCCAGTTATGGACTAGCGTCTGATAGCCCCAAAGTAGGTCGATCCACCTCTCAAGTACATGCGATAATGTCAGGTCTAAGGAAAAAACATACACGATGTGTAGAGAGAGCCGCAAGTCTAATTGCCAGTGTCAAGTTGGGTCAGTCCAACCCCATGTTCATAACATGTGTCCACATCATTGGTTTGACATCTCCATGTCTATGACTTGCGAAACATAGTCATCAACAAATCGATGTGCTAGTCTAATATTCATGTGTGTCCTCACATGAACTCCGACTATGGACAACTATTAGATAACAATACAAGTAAGTTTCACAAACAATTCACATATTTGTCAATCTGTACAAGTTACCTGATATGGATATTCAAGGAACATTACAATAACTCATGGATACATAAGAAATATAATCTTCTTTATGATTGCCTCTAGGGCATATTTCCTCCAGTCTCCCACTTGCACTAGAGTCAATCTAGATTGTATCTAATACCTATTGCTCTTGCGTGCGCCTCATGCGTAGGATGATGAAGTGGCTTTGTAAAGGGATCAACAACATTTGAGTCCATATGTATTTTGCATATCATGACACTACCATCCTCAACGAACTCATGAATCTGATGGTAACGCATACGAATATGTTTGTTCTTCTAGTGTTGTCTAGGCTCCTTGGCTTCTGCAATAGCACCATTGTTGTAACAATAAACGTCCATGGGATTGGACGTGCCCTGAACCACACCAAGAGCATTCAGGAAATTCCTAATCCAAGCAGCTTCCTTTGCATCCTCCGAGGAAGCAATATATTTAGCTTCTATTGAAGAGGAGGCCACCATATCTTGCTTGGAACTTTTCCAACTCATAGCACCACCATTCATGCAAACACATAACCAGATTGCAATCTAGAGTCATCTGAGTCGTTAAGGTAACTTTCATCTGTGTAACCCCTTACACTGAGTTCATCCTCACCTCCATAAATTAGGAACACATCCTTAGTCCTTTTCAACTACTTAAGGATATTCTTTACCGATGTCCAATGACTTTCACCTGGATTAGTCTGGTATCTGCTCGTAACACTTAGAGCATAGGAAACATCTGGGTGAGTACATATCATTGCATACATGATGGATCCAATAGCCGAAGCATATGGAACCCTGCTCATGTGCTCACGCTCATCAGTAGTCGAAGGACACTGAGTCTTGTTGAGTTTCATTCCGTGAGACATGGGAAAGAACTCCTTCTTAGCCTCTTCCATGCTGAACCGTTTCAACACATTGTAAGTGTATGTACTCTGCCTTAATCCAATTAGCCTCCTTGATCTATCTCTATAGATCTTGATACCTACAATATATGCCGCTTCTCCTAAGTCCTTCATCGAAAAACTATTTTTCAATGAGGTCTTAACAAACTCGAGCATAGGAATGTCATTTCCAATCAGCAATATGTCATCTACATATAAGATTAGAAATATAAGCGCTCTACCACTTTCCTTCTTGTAAACACAAGGTTCTTGTTCATTTTTTATGAAGCCAAACTCCTTTATAACTTCACCAAATTGAATGTTCCAACTCCGAGATGCTTGCTTCATCCCATAAATAGAATTTAGAAGTTTGCATACCTTTCCAACATTGTTTGGATCGACAAAACCTTCGGGCTGCATCATATACACATCCACAGAAAGGATTCCATTTAAGAAAGACGTCTTGACATCCACCTTTCATATTTCATAGTCGAAATACGCAACAATGTCTAGAATGACCCGTATAGATTTAAGCATCGCTATGGGCGAGAAAGTCTCATTGTAGTCAATGCCTTGAACTTGTCGAAAACCTTTTGCAACAACTAGAGCTTTATGGATGTGAACATTTCCATCCATATAAATCTTCTTCTTATAGATCCATTTGCACTTGATGGCTTTAAAACCATCAGGCAGGTCAACCAAGTTCCAAACTTGATTGTCTCCCATGGACTCTATCTCGGATCTCATGGAGATCAGCCATTTCTCAGAGTCTGGGTCCACCATCGCTTCTGCATAGGTCGTAGGATCATCACTGTCTACTAATAATAATTCCCGCGTTTCGTGGAGCCTTGTCGACCTTCGTGGTTGTGGTGCTTCTATTGCCACGGGTTGCTCAACTTGTTTTGCTCCAATAGCATCACTAGTAGAAGCATCCCTAATTGGCTAATCTTGAACTTATTCAAGTTGCACCGACCTTCCACTTGTTCCCTTTGTGAGAAACTCTTTATCTAGGAAAACACAGATATGAGCGACAAACACTTTGCCCTCTTCTCGGTTGTAGAAGTAATACCCTAAGGTTTCCCTCGGATATCCCACAAAAATGCACTTATCTGATTTGGGTGTTAGCCTGTCCGCCGGAAGTCGCTTGACAAATGCATCACAACCCCAAATCTTTAGAAAAGACAAACTGGGATTCTTTCCAGTCCACATATCATATGGTGTCTTAACTACGGATTAGATGGTACCCTGTTAAGTGTGAAAGATGTCGTTTCTAGAGCGTAACCCCAAAATGATAATAGTAAATCCAACTGGCTCATCATCGATCCAACCATGTCCAACAAAGTTCGATTGCGCTGTTTTGAGACCCTGTTTCTTTGAGGCGTTCTAGGCGGCGTGAGTTGTGGAACAATTCCGCAACTCTTAATATGATTGCTAAATTCGTGACTCAAATATTCACCTCCACAACCAGATCGCAAGGCCTTTATTTTCATGCCACGTTGATTCTCTACCTCACTCTGAAACTCCTTGAACTTTTCAAAAGTTTCAGACTTATGCTTCATTAAGTATACATAACCATATCTACTGAAATCATTAGTGAAAGTAATGAAGTAGTGATATCCTCCTCTGGCTGTCGTGCTCATTGGTCCACATACATCATTATGTATGAGTTCCAACAAGTCTATTGCTCTCTCGGGTAAACCCAAAAAGGCGACTTGGTCATCTTACTAAGTAAACAATCCTGACATGTCTCGTATGATTCAAAATCAAACAAAGTTAGAAGACCATCACCATGGAGCTTCTTCATGCGCTTTTCACTTATATGCCCCAAATGAAAATGTCATAAATAGGTAGGACTCAAATCATTAGGCCGAAGCCTTTTAGCACTAACATTGTAAATAGATGCATCATCAAGATTTAAAATAAATAACCCATTCACAATGGGAGCATCAGCCATAAACATATCATTCTTCGAGATTACACAACCATTGTTTACACTCGTTCATGAATAACCATCCCTCATCAAACATGAAGGTGCTAAAATGTTTCGACCCATACTAGGAATGTAATAACAATTATTCAAATCCATAATAAATCCCGAAGGAAGGTGAAGTTGCATGACGCCGACAAACAATGCAGCAACCCTTGCTTTATTTCCGACATGAAAGTCCACTTTGCCTTTCTGCACTTCTCTAGTCCTTATTAGCCCCTGCATCGAATTGCAAATATGAGCAAACAATCCGGTATCAAATAACCAAGAGTTAACATAAGAATCTGCGAGAAGAATGTCCATAACATTTACAACAAGCGTACCTGAGTGCTAAGTACTCTTACTTCCACTCTTCTTCAAAGATGCCTGGTACTTGCTGCAGTTTCTCTTCCATTGGCCATGTTCATGACAAAAGAAACACTTTGTGTCATCTGCAGGTCCATCCTTTTTCTTGGGTGCAGGATTAGGGATCGTATCCTTAGCCTTGCCCTTCTTGTTCTGGCAAGAAGTACCCTTTTTCTTAAAACTAGGCTTGTTCTGCATAGCCATCACATGGATATGCCCTGCACACTTCTTCATGTCACTTTCTGTTGTTTTTAGCATCCCACATAACTCATTAAGGCCCTTCTCTACCCCATGCCAAAATGAAATCAGTAGCCAACTCTTGGCCTAGTGGAAAACCTATCTTTTCCAAACTCTGTCTGTAACCAACCATTTTGATCACATGGGGGCATTACACCTACTCCATCTGCCAGCTTGCATTCCACAAAGGACTTGGCGACATTGTACCTCTCAGTCCTTGCCTGAGTATGGAACATGTCCCTAAGCGCGATGATCATATCATACGCTTCCTGATCCTCAAACTTATTTTGGAGTTCGGTTTCCATGCATGCAAGCATAAGACAGCTAACCTCAAGAGAATCATCACATGCTCTCTTGTAGGCATTCTTAAGGGAAACAGTTGCATTATTAGCAAGTTAATCGAGGATTGTGGTATCTAGAACCGTTTCCTTTTTATCAGACATGAGAACAATTCTCAGGTTACGGACCCAGTCCGAATAGTTTGTTCCATTTAGTTTATCTTTGTCAAGAATCGAACGCAAATAAAAAGGTGATGTAGCATTCGGTGCCATTGATCTACAACAGAGAACATGCAAAATACTAAGCCATGTAACCATGAAAGAGTAAAACATATTAAACAATTTAATAGCATATACTCCCACTTAAATCAACATCCCTCTATTGATACTAAGTGATTCAAGATCCACAGTTAACAAGTCGACTAGTGAGCTTTAGCATCACTACTACAAGACAAGGTAAATCGGTGAGCAACTCTTGCTAATCATATCATATATGAATCTTGTTGTTGGGTGACATCTCTATTTCTAAAATAGTCTCCCAACCTTTATGCCCCAAGGTCCTTAACTATTAAGATGACCTTGTGAAGCTCACAACCTCTTATGCGTGTAGGTATCCGATACAAACCCATCCAGCCAAGGAAAACTGCGGCACCCTAATTTCATAGGCCCACCAACGATTGTACAGGGCATAGGATGGTGCAAGGTTTGGTTGGGAGGGAATGGTTTAACTTAATCTTTGTGAGGTATCGTTCTACTTCTATCATCTAAGCATGCATAGTAGTAAAACGCATAAGAATAACATTCACATAGATGTGACATAGTATGGCCCATTTTCTGATCTCCATCGCCATAGAAACTGTCGACCATGATGATCTCCATCTTCATGTTCCATGTGAGCCATCCTCCAAGTGATGAGACTTCCAATAACTAATACAAGCTATTAATCCTAACGGCTAGTAATCAAAATTACATAGTATTGGGATCATCACAAGTTGGCACGCAGGCCATTACAATAATTGACAACACATTTGGCTGCCGAAAAACTATGAAAGATAAGAGATCGAATCTATACAATTTTCTTCAAGGATTTTGATCGGCAATCAAATTTACCATAAACCGACTATTGTTCCGATTCAATCAAACTCCTTTGATCACGGTACATCGATTTTAGATCTAGGTTCCAATTCGATCAATCATATTGATCTTCACGTGATTCAATAGGATTTATGTGTCACTGTCTACCCCGATGGAGGAAACCGACCGGTAGGGGTAAGTCGTTCGACGACCTCAGAATCACAATCATGGAAAGAAAGATCATAGATCAATCCTGAACCAGCGCAATACAAACAATCACACCATTCATATGAATATGCATCTCACCATGTGCAAACATCTTGAACCTATAACTGAACAACATCGACTCTAATACCACTGAAGGGATACGGGTAGGCTACACTAGCACAAACCAAAAAAATTCTACCGCAAAAAATCTAGCACTAGATCTCGAGATTACCGCTAGACTTGCAGTTACAGAACTTGATGAACCATGTCGGGGCAGTGTAGATATTCTACGTCTCCTCCTTGTCCTCGTCCCACGAGCATCTCCCCTTTTCACGACGCATCCAAGTGCTACAGCTGCAGCACCTCCGAGGTATCCACACGTACGGGGTGGAAGCGTCAAACGCCGGACTGCTAGGTCTGCGCGTCTAACACAGGCATGAGGAGTGGCGGCTGGGTGAAATGCTCTACCCTGGTCATCTCACCCCATACTCTCTTATATAGGCATTCCTAGTGGGCTTCTACATTAGCAGCCAATTAGTAGCCTAAGCCTGGTTTAATTCAGATCCAATTCTCATTAGGCTTCCAGCCCCTTAAGTGTGTGACCCTATAGGTTCATACACCTATAGACATGACACGAGTACACTTACTCCGTAAATAGTTGGTAGCGGCCTCTAGCAAGACGTGTCAACTCCTAAACGCATATAAAGATCATTCGGACGAACCATCATAAGGTTTAGTACATGTCTTTCCCTTTGCCTCATGATATTTGGTCTAGCTCCAAGCTGACCTCCCTTTCTTGGTACTGTGAATTGGAATCCCTTTACTAGGATAACTCTTAATCGTATGTAGCACGGCCATGCATTTCTGGATTCAATCACTCGAGGGTCCCAGAGATATATCTCTCAAGTAGAAAGGGGCAAATCCCATCTCTATTGACCAATGCCATGCAGCATGCTTTAGGACAAACCCAAAAGCTACCTTTATAACTACCCAGTTACGGAGTAGTGTCTGATAGCCCCAAAGTAGGTCGATCCACCTCTCAAGTACATGCGACAATCTTAGGTCTAAGGACAAAACGTACACGATGTGTAGAGAGAGCTGCAAGTCTAATTGCTAGTCTCAAGTTGGGTCTGTCCAACCCCATGTTTATAACATGTGTCCATATCATTGGTTTGACATCTCCATGTTTATGACTTGCAAAACATAGTCATCAACCAATCGATGTGCTAGTGTAATATTCACGTGTGTCCTTCCATGAACTCTGACTAGGGACAACTATTAGATAACCATACAAGTAAAGAGTTTCACAAATAATTCACATAATTGTCAATCAATACAAGTTGCCTGATATGGATATTCAAGGAATATTACAATAACTCACGGATACATAAGAAATATAATCATCTCTATGATTGCATGTAGGGCATTTTTCCTTCAACACTTCTCCTCTTACAAGTTTGTGCATACAAGTTGGCTTAAATCAAGCAATTCCGAACAAGGTACATGATATGCATCTACCAATACATCTTACAGAAAATAGGTTCAAATATCATATATCAAATCAGGCAATAAAGATCCACCACATAGGAATTACATATATGACAATAATCATATTTGTCAGCTCATTTGATACTAGATCTTTGAATAACAAGAGAGAAATAGATCAAGCTAATATCTCTTGCCCCTATGTGACCATATGCCCTTTATACGTTTGGTGGCTAGGAAGCATGCTTATTTTGTGTTATTTTCATAAGGGGCATATCTCCATGTTTCAAACGACAAGACAAACAAACATATGATTCTCTTGGCAAATTTCTTTTGAAAAGAGTGTCATTGATTGTCATGTTGTAAGTTTCCACCATGTCATGCATGGATTTGGTTAGCAGCCCAGGAGCATTTTATATTTCCTTATGCTTACTCCAGTGTGTAGTTCAAGACAAAGCAAGAAAAAACATGATATTTCAATAATGGATATTGTAAGCTTGTGCCATGACAACATGGTTTTGCTAACAAACAACATATAATATGCAAAGCACATAAAGTCCATTGGTAGCACCCCAAACTTTACTTTCATATGAGCTTTAAATTACACAAAAGGGATGTTCTAAGAATGTTTTGGAGAATTAACACACATAATATACTTTAAAGTAGCTTTTTCCACTGATAGCTGGATATTCCTAATCTAGTTTAGGGGGTTTGGAACAAGTCTTAGATTGCATTGTGTAGGCTTAGCAAAAAGATATCTAAAGAGTGTGCCATCTAGTTCATAATGCCAACATTTATTTTCTCACCTCTCTCCTTATGGTTGGACATAAATATACAAGAACAAAGGATACAATTTAATAGGCACAAACAAATCATACTTGAGCTTAAAAACTACACACAACATGAATTTCGGCCTTTTGCTTTATCCTTCGTTTTCTTTTATTTCATGGCATTCATATTTAATCTTAATCTCATCATGGCAAAGTTTCTTTTCAGTAGATTAATCATAAAAATGCATAATTATTCATGATGGTGGTCCTTTTATTGCAAACAAAAGTAAAATAATCAAAATAGACGCTCCAAGTTTCTATGATAGTTTTATGTTGCTCGAAAAACAAAGTTTGGAGGTTTGCAAACCAAGAGTTTAATAAGTCCAGGGGGTTCCTTGGGCATCCCCAAGCTTATGGTTTTCACCATCCTTGGATTGCTCTTGGTGTGATGTTCCTCTATTCCTTGTCAAAAAACTTCAGCACAAAACTTTTCTCCCATCTCTTTTCTGAGTGGTGACATTAGTAGCACAAAAGCATAATACTTACTGCATATATATCAAAGAAAAAATTATTTATAAATGTTCCAGAAATCATATAATGTTTCTACATATACCTAGCATATAATATGACTCATAACAATAGGACGCTTGGGAATGGTTAAAACAAAAGATGGCAGAATATGTCCAGATTTTCAGCAGCAAAACAAATTTATTTCGCCCACTTAAACATGTCAGGAATTTCATCCAATTTGTGTGAATACAGAGGATTAAAAATTGTAAATTCTTCTTAAATATGAGCATAGTGGGAGTTACTTAAAAGATTAGAAAATTCTTGGACTAAAAACTGTTCTGTAGAAATTTGCTACCCATAAGTATAAGAACTTTGTAACATAAAAAATGGGTTCCACTTGGTACTTTATTAAACTTATAGAAAGAAAACTAAAATAAAATCACTTTCTACAGCAAGAGTTCAAATAAAAAATACAAAAGAAAATAACCAGGTTGCCTCCCGTAAAGCACTTTCTTTATAGCCATATATCTTGACTTTACTTACTTGGTTTAAGTGATATGGAATTCATGGGGTAGCTTATGTTTCTTTGTGTAACATCCCAAAAATCATGATCTGTTAAAAATTTGCATATCATTCATGCATTCATAACACTGGGCTTTCCAAACAAATTTCAAATAAGAAAACCATGTTATGCCTTTTATTTCATGCAAATAAGGCGATGGTCTTATTTTTAGTTTTATTTTCATTTCAAAGAATTATAATTCTTTGGATGGATTAGTAATGTTTTAAAATGGATGAAAAGCTTGCACAAAAAATTTCAAAACAAAATTCAAATATAAAACCATTTATATGACTAATATCCTTATATTAATAAAGGCATGGTTTTATTTTATTTTCAAACCCAAAAGGTGTTTTAGAGTGTAAGTATGTGTTTGACACACTTTTGGACAATAGAAACACAGTACAAAATCTGGAGAAAATTTGAATTCAAACAGATTTGAATTAGCCATTCAAATCCAATCTAAAAAATCAAAACAGAAAAGAAAAAGTGAAAAAGGGAAAAAAATAACAGACGCCACCTATCTAGCCCAACCCACCCGCGGCCCAACTGGCAGCCCACCCAGCCCACCCGGGAAAACCCCCTCTGCCCCTCTGTTTCTCACCGCGCGCGCCCACACCCACTCACTGACTCGCGGACCCCACCACAGCGACAGCTCAGCATCATCAATCTCGCGCAGAAGACCAGCTCGCCGTGGACGTTTCTTCCCCTACGCAAATGCGCTTAATTGGCGTTGATTGCTCGCGAGATTCTCGCCCCTACTCCGGCTACTCCCCTCTGCGATCATTTCCCCCAACACTGCAAACCCCAAGCGCCGCCATGCTCCACGAATTTTGCTTTGCATCGCCGCAGCACCGAGGAGCTCCGGCGAGCCATCAAAGTGGGTCTCGAGCATGCCTTGCCCTCTGGTTCACATGACCTGCTTCGCCATCGCCTTGCACATCTTCTCATGCATTTTGTTTGTTCTAAATCGCCCCAGGTCATCGCCCTCGTCAACACCTGCAGGTGTCGGAAGCTCAGCTCAACTCTGACGAACCATTCCGGTGAGCCCCGTGTTCCCCTTGATCTCTGGTTCACGTGAGTGAGTTTGCCTTTGTCTTACGCATCTGCTAATGCATGCCGTTTGTTCCCTTGCGCACTAGGTTGTCGCCTTCGTCTTCGGCAGTAAGCACCCGACACCAGGACGAACTCTGGCGAGCATCTGAGCCCGTGTCTGTGCGCCCCTGTCCACGCCAAGTACACGTTGAGCATCCCCATGTTCCCACAAGCTCGGTAAGCACCACCACAAACCCCTACCCATCTAGCCTCGCCGGCGTGTCACCAGCAGAAGTGTCGCCGCCACCAGAGCCATTCGTGCCGCCAGCTTCTGGTCGATCAGATCTGGTCCGTTGAACGTGTATCTGATGGATGCGATTAAAATTAGCATGAAGGGTTACGAGTAGATCAGAGCCGCTAGATTTTATTTAGATCTAACAGTGCAGAAGCATGATCCAGCACGAACCGGTACGCGCCAATGAGACGCTGCCGCGTGTCAGGATTTTTCTTTTAAAAATCGAGATTTGATTTATTAGATGAATTAACTTGTAAAATTCATAACTTTTGTTCTATTTATCCAAAAAAATGCAAATAATATATCAATGGATTCACAAAATAAATCCTACACATATATGAGCTTAGTTTTGTACTTTGCTTCTATAAAAATGGAATTTTATGCAGAGACATTTGTAGGCTTATTTTGGGTATAAAAATTATTTAGAAAATGTTTTAAAGACTAATTTGAGTCTATTTAGTCTATAAAAGTTTAATTTTTTGTTTAGTACTGTTTACTTGTCTTGTTGGTTTAAGAAAAATCATCACATGGCATTTGCATGGATTCATATATTTTTGCTTGAATAATTTGAATGTAAATTTGGTGCTATTTTTTTATGTGTAGATTTTGGTGCTAGTGGTGATTGTGATTGTGAGGATTGTTGCTACTCCCCCAACTACCAAGGCAAGAGGTGCTTCATGTTTTTGTCCCAATATTTTGACTATGCACTAGTTATTTTGTATAGGGCTTGCATGATATTTTTGCGAAGTATCTATATGCTATCTATGGGAAATCCTAGTAGTTGTAGTCTTGGTAGAATTTTCTCTAAGTTAAGTTACTTGTTATATTGACATGTTTAGCCTAGCTAGTAGCAAACAAGGGTGGATTACATACATGCTATGGAAAATATTGTTAAGTCTTTGACTTGTGTTTTTGCTTAATAAAACATCTAAGTGAATGAATCATCTGGGTGGAATGGTATGTTTGGGTTATGTTGAGTGGTTACACAAGGCCCATATCTATGGTTTACCTTGTGTATCACACTTGTGGAAAGCCACCCATGAACAAAGGGATTTGTGGTACTTAGTGTTTAGAAGCTTCTAGTGTAACCACATGGACAATGGGCTCTGACTTGATCATATAGTTGCAATAACTTAGCCAGATGGACAGTTGGTGGTAGGGTGATAGGTTGGAGCGTGTCCATTTGGTCTAAGGGAAGGCTTCTGAAAGGTCTCGTCTCGATGCATGTCGAGTCTTGTGGGAAAGTGCACCACCTCTCGAGAAGGAAAAATCTAAGTACTTAGCCGTGTCCCCGGTAATGGACAATTTAGCATCAAGACACTGAAGCTATCAAGGATCTCCTCATCCCAATTTCTAAGTTAAAAATTTGTGGTTGAACAAGGGTAAAGGTTCACCAATGTCTATTGGTCGTTCCTTGGGAGTTTTTGTTAAACAAAAACTTAGTGTTTTCAACTGATAGGCAAAACCTATTTTGAGCAAAGCAAGCCTAAGCTACACTTAGCCAAATTCATATAGAAGCTAGAAAATATTATTCTACTAATGTATCACTTGCCAATACTATTCCAATGTATTGACCCACTATGGTTATAATGTGTGATGTTGCAGGTTACTCTGATGAGGATTAGGGTTATGAGTCTACACTCAACATGTTTGCCTGTGGCACATGAAGATGAAGACTTTACTTTATTTTGTTAAGTTGAACTCTTGTACTAGCCTATGTATATGGAGTTGTAAAAGACTATGTTATCTCTGGAATGATGTTGTAATAATGGCCTTTGTTTCTGTGTACTTCATCTTAAACTGTGGATGCTACCATTTGATCCAGGGACTAGCATTGCAATCACAGGGACCTTTACCTTTATAAAGGTTGGGTCTTACACTTTGCTACCTCCTTCCTTGTAAAGTGTTTCATAAGTTTTTTGTGTGGAAACTGAAACTTCACATTTCCTTCTTTTGTATCAATGATTGCACCTATGGTTCTCAAGAAAGGTGTACCAAGTATTATAGGACTTAAGGTATTGCTCCCCATGTCCATGACAATAAAATCAATAGGTACAAATGTCATATGTAATTCAACCATGATATTTTTAAATTCTCCTAAAGCATGTTTGGTTGAATCATTAGCATGTAATATATCTATAGAGCATTTTCCATTAACATGGGTTTCAAATCAAGTAAATCATATAGATCTTTGGATAAAACTGAGATACTAGATCCTAAATCTAGAATAGCATGATGTGTCTCTTTTCCAATAGTGATTAATATCTTAGGGAGCCAATCATCCCCAAGCTTCGTTGTATCATAGATTCATTATTATATCTTTCAATCTTTTATTTTATAACATAATTTTCTATGTAGGAACCAAATCCTTCTTGAGGGAACATTAAAAGATGGATCATTAGCAAACTTTATATGTTAATGAGTTCATGCAAGCTACATTTATCAAGATCAAGTAGAGGTTCTTTTGTTTCACTTAGCATTTTGACTTCTTCTACTTGTTTATCATTTGTTAGTTCTTTTTCATTATCAATCATAGTAATTTCGTTATCATCTTTTAATGGTTATTCCACCACTTGGATTTTGAGTTGTGATAATAGTGGTCCAAGAAAATCAGTATAATTCATTAATTCATTGTAAGTTTCTTACAAAGATGGTGTACTAGTTGTGATGGTAATAGAGTTCATACCTATGGCTGGTGGTCCTTGTGGTTTTCCTATAGGCATGCTTAATAAGGTTGGTTGATTATCACCAATTTCTGATAGAGCTTTGTCCAAACCAACCACTTGGTTTTGTAAACCTTTAGTATCAGAACTTATGGATGAAATTGACTTATGAAGTTCTTCTATCATGGTGGCGTGGTGAGCTACTTTTCAGTAAGATTTTTATTAGGATCTTGTTGTTTCTCCAAGTTCTCATGGTGGCAAGTTTCCATTTATTTTCATTAGGATTAGGATATGGAACAAAAGGACGGCTACCATAGTTGTTTGGAGCATAAGGTGGCCTACCATATGAGTTATTATAGTTGTTTCCATATCCATTACTACCAAAGCTTCTTATGTAGTTGACATCTACATTTTCATTGGTGTTTTTTACTAATTCTTGTAGAGGAACATTATTGATATTTTTATTAGATATGTAGGAAAATATAGCATCAACTTTACTCCATGTTGAGTCTAGTTATTCAATGGAGTTAACTTTCATAGATGGGTTTTGTGCTCTTTCAATATGCCATTGACTATGGTTGTGGAGCATGCTTTCTAGGATAGTTTTAGCTTCAGTCACAATTTTACTCATAAATGCACCCATCGCAGCGAAATCTAGAATGCTTCTTGACATGACATTTAAGCCATTATAAAAAGAATGCAATATTGTCCATTAATTTACTCTGTGTGATGGGCAAGATCTAAGCATGTTTTAAACTCTTTCCCAAGCTTTTGCTACATGTTCATTATCATTTTGTCTAAATGATAGTATACTATTTCTGTTTTGTAGAATCTTAACAGGTGGGTATTATTTCTTAATGAAAGCTTCTTTTAAATCATCCCAAGAGTTTATACTAGCAGTGGGAAGTGATAATAACCATTCTTTAGCTCTACCTCTTAGTGAAAATGGGAATAGTTTAAGTTTTACAATGTCATTTTCCACATTTTAAAACTTTTGCATATCACAAATTTGATAAAAATCATGCAAATGCATAGAGGAATACTCACTATCACTCCCCCAAATTTTTTTAGTTATAAGGTTTAAAAGACTAGGACTTACTTCAAAACTTTCACCAGTAATTTCAGGAGTGGTAATAGGTCTAGCGATGAATTGATCATTAGGAGTGTTTGTGTAGTCACAAAGTTTTGTTCCTCTTTCTCCCATTTTTGCAAATTAAAAGTTGATACTAATTTTTATGTGTTTTTGTGTTTTAAGGAAAACTTAAAGACTAAAAAGAAGAGAAAGTAAAATACTTTAAAAATCTAACATGAAAAGAAAAATCTCACAGTGGTGCAACCTCCCCAAGCTTGTGTTGTTACACAAGTTGATGAAGATGACGGTGCCATAAAATACTTGTAAGTGTCATGGTAACTACCTTATAGTTCAAACATGGTAAGGATGCGGTTGTGAGGTAACTTCGCCAATACCCTGGGAACGGTGCCAAAAAATACTTCTTGATGACAACAATCGTAGCCACTTTTCGTTGGGACTCCAAGTGCAGAGTGTTGTCGAAATATTATTTTCCCCACAACGGTGACTCGAGGGTTTATATCGAACTCTTGAGGAATTGGTTATGGAAGTTTATTCATCTTCTTCTCGTCAAGCAACCTGTAAAGCAAAATAATTTGTCTTGTGTCCTCAACTGCACCAAATGGTTGTCAAGCACAAGGTTTTGTATTAGTAATATGAAATATATAAAGTAAACTAAAATAAATAAAGTAAAGTAATGAAAACTATATGATATGGAAGATAATAAAGTTGTTTTGGGGCTTTTATGGATGATTGCAAGTAGGAAAAGTATTTTTTGTATTTTTTAAATAATAAATTGCAGAAAATATAAAAGGTAGTAGTTGCAATGGAAAGGTGTTTCTCATGATTAAAATTGGGCCGGGGTTCATGAGTTCACTTGCCTACTCTCTTTTGAAGTTGTAGTGATCATAAATCAATTCATCAATGATAAATATTCATGGAACTTCTATATGTGTATGATAAGCATTCTTATGGGCATCACGTCCTAACATAGAGATTAAGCACATCTCTCTTATACTCCTCAGGAAAGGGAAACTCCATGCAATCTTGAATTAAGAACAAATCAGAGTATAACTTTAAGTAATATAACATGATGTTTGAAATACAAATATGCTACCTTGATCTATAAAGATTATCGCACTGTGAGATGATAATGATAGCACATGATCTCTGGCATAGTTCGTGAATAGTCAAACTCTAGTTTTGGTAAGAGGGAAGACTTCGAGGGAAAATTTCCAACTTTTCCCTTGGTGGCCGAGTTGGGGGGGACACGGCTAGGGCTGGGAACACTTGTACAGCTTCCCCCACCTATATAAGGAGGGTGGAGGAGCACCCCCCCCCCCACAACCCTTGCCCTTGTCCTTGGTGACATGGTTATACCCCAAGGGTACACGATCTTAGCATACCTAGTCCAGCCCAGGGAAGTCCCACGAAGAATATCCACCATCCCATGAAGACTTTCGGGTGGCGAGGTCCCATAACGCCTTCGGATCCTTGGAGAACAAGACTAGAGTAGATAGAATATTCAAAGGGGAAAACCCTAAAACCTGTAACCAACTCGGTCTGTGCCCGGGAACTGCCTACTTCTATATAAAGGCTAGGAGGGCATGACGAGGAGGGCACCTTCATACCACCGCATACACACCTCCACGCTAGATTGCATCTGCGCACCCTTGTACTTTTCGGTTCCGCCGTAATCAAGAGCAGACAAGTAGGAGTAGGGTTTTCCCTTCGGGGGCTTGAACCTGGGTAAACCTCGTGTCCCCGTGTTACTTGTTTGCTAACCGTTCTGCGATATCCAGCATCCCCATATTCTCCAAAACCCAAGCTCATAACAATGGGCATTGACGAGATTAAACCTCGTCAATTGGCGCCATCTGTGGGGACTGGGGACGTTGATTATGCGATCGTGACGGTCCCAACCAAAGCAATCTACAACTCCGCGGTGACGGAGAGTCATCTCTTCTTTGGCGCTTTCGACTTCACTGCCCACTCGCCAGCCACCCTGAAGGACTTCGAGCCCGTTGGCGACGGGCTCGAGATCCTATTCGGGAGCTTCTGCTTCCAGGTGGGACAGACCGGCACTCTCCGTCTCCCAGAGCGGGTGCCCCCGCCATCGATCAGGCCCGCTTCATGGGCTCCACACCCCGTTCTATGCACATCGCCATCGACAGATGAGTCCTATGACAGCAGCAGCTGCAACTCAGATCTGTGCGATCCACCATCGGAGGAAGGGACCTACGGTTCTGGATCCGAAAGCTGCAGCAGCAGCGTTCTATTCTACGAGCTCTACCAATGTGCCGCAGTCATCCAGAGCGACGTGGATCAGGAGCACAACCCGCCACCCAACCCGCAGGGTAGAAATGGCGAGAACTGGAGAAACCAGTCCCCCCAGCCCAACGAGCAGGACACCGATCCTAATCGGATCATCCACCTTCGCGAGGAAGGATGGGCTCAAGCATGCGAAGCAATAGCAGGCAACAAGATCCTGCCTGTGGGTGCCTCACGAGACCTACTGATGGCGTACCACCTGCTCCTAGTCGAAGATCACAAGAAGCAGGTGAAGATGCAAGAAGTGCTTGACAAGCGCAAGCAAGCGGCCTCGGAATCCAGTGCGCGGCGAGCTGCGCTCTCCACCATGGGCGGCTCCAGCTCGCACGGAAACCATGGCAACAAGCACCATTCTCGTACGGAGAACATGGACCCCAAGGCACGTCGTGAGGTGACTCAGACCCTCAACACGTCTTTCATGGAGATGGATGCCGATGGCAACGTCATCCCGAAGACACCGCAAGCTGCGATCATGGAAGACACCACATACCTCGCGTCCCATCCACCTCTGGTGGGGGACCCGAAAAGGGCCATGCACAAGTCTGAACTTACCGGACTCGGACTCATTGGAGCTGCGCTCCACGGAGAAGCTCATGCGGAGCCAAAAAAGAAGGTTGCGGTCAGGTTCAACCGCAGTCCCACGCCTTCATCCGACGAGGAAGAACATGACCTACCTCGAAGGCACAAGAGCTCGCGCCATCGCAGCTGCGATTACGATGCTCGAAGCAAGCTCACCCAACGCAATATTGACAAAGCACGCGCCAAGCGCGTCTACTCGTCCAAATCCGAGGACGACGATGACGAAGGAGAACTCTGCGGAGCTCAATGCTTCAGAAGATCCGTTCGGCGGACACGGATGCTGCGGAACTTCAAGCTTCCTTCGAACACTCCGAAGTTTGACGGCACACAGGACCCCAAGGCGTGTCTTAGCGACCACCTGTCATCCGTCAAGCTACATGGTGGAAACAAGGACCCCACCCTGCAATGCCTTAAGATGCACCTGACAGGCGCAGCCCGGATCTGGCTCAGCAGCCTATCCTCGGGATCCATACGAAGCTGGGAGGAACTGGCGTACAGTTTCATCCGAAACTTCAAAGGCACCAGCAAGAGGCTAGCCTCGATCGAGGAGCTACAGGCATGCACCCAACGAAAGGGAGAATTCATTCGCTTGTACATACTACGCTGGTCCAATACCAAGAACTCCGCGGCGCAGATCTCTGAGGAGAGAGCGATCGACGCCTTCAAGGATGGCGTCAAACGCCAGGACTTCAAGGAAGAACTTGGGTGCGTCAAGCCCAAGACACTTGACCACCTCATGGACCTCGCCAACAGGTGGGCAGACGGCGAAGACTCCGTCCACCGAGCGCATTCGGAGGAGGAAGATGACTACAGACGTCTACGTGAACACCGTAGCAAGAGAAGATTGCGCGTCTATGACGATCACAACGAACCCGACATGGTCGCGGCTAGAAATTCCGACCGCCGCAGCGACGGCAGCCGTAGCAGCGGCGGATACCGTGGAAACAACTTCTGCGACGGAGGACGCCCAACACAGTCATGGCAACGTCGCGGCCGTGACGATGGACCCTCAGCATATGGCAAACTGTCGGGTCCATGCACCATCCACGTCTACATCGAGAAGCAAGATGGTAAAAAGAAGGCAAGCCACATGCTCAAGGATTTCCGCAAGTTCCATAAACTCAGCGAGAGCATGTCCCAGATGAGGCAACAAGCCACGAACCCCGGGTATGGAAACGCACCCGCACCAGGTGACATCGCCCACGGAGCTCCTCCACCACTACCCATGGGACCTTCGAAACATCCAATTGCACCTGCGCAGAACAACAGCGGAAACGGGTACCCCGTGCCAAAAGGATCACTGATGATCCAAAAGGGGCGCCCAACGAACAAGGTGCAGAAGAAAATCACCCGTCAGATCAATTTGGTCGTGACCGCTGCACCCGCCATCCCTGAGTACCTTAGCGGATCAGAGTCCTGCATCACGTTCAGCCGTTCGGATCACCCCTGCCAGGTTCCTCGCCCAAGTCATGCTGCCCTGGTGCTCGAAGCGCAGATCGGAGGTTTCGACATGAGCCGCGTCTTAATGGATGGCGGCAGCGGCATCAATCTGATGTTTGCCGGCACCTTAGCAGCAATGCGGATCCCGCTGTGCAGCCTGGAACAATCCGATACAACATTCCACGACATCGTCCCAGGGAAGGGCATATTCCCCCTGGGAAAGATAAGGCTCGACGTCATCTTCGGCAAGCCTGACAACTTCCGGTGCAAGCGACTCAAGTTTGAAGTGGTGGACTGGCCATCACAATACCACGCCATCCTCAGGCGAGTGGCATTCGCACGACTCCTGGCAGTACCACACTACGCGTACCTGCTACTCCAGTTGCAAGACAGAACACACCCGACATGTATTTCGACTCCACCGTCAACACAAAGAAGGTGCAGGTCCACCCGACGGACGCCTCCAAGACGAATTTGATTGTCAATGACCTCAGCCCCGCATAGGAAAGCGCGGTCGTCGAATTCCTGTGTGAGCGCTGGGAAATCTTCGCCTAGTGTCCTGCGGACATGCGAAGAGTTCCTAGGGAATTCGCCGAGCACGCACTTAACGTCTTTCCAGACACCAAGCCCGTAGAGCAGCCCATCCGAAGACTGTCCGAACCATGGGCTAAAGCCATCGGAGTCGAAGTCAACAGACTACTCGACGCAAACTTCATCAGGGAGATCAAGGAAAGTGAGTGGCTTGCCAACACCGTGATGGTCCCCGAAAAGGACACGGACATCCTACGGATGTGCGTGGACTTCACATCGCTGAACAAGAACTGCCCGAAGGATCACTTCCCTCTCCCTTGGATCGATCAGATCATCGATTCAACTACAGGATGCGAGAAGCTCTCCTTCCTCGACGCCTACTCAAGCTACTATCAGATTCGACTGAAGGTCGAAGATCAGTAGAAAACGATGTTCATCACGCCGGTCGGGGTGTCTGCTACAACACAATGCCCTTCGGGTTGAAGAACACAGGCGCCACGTACCAACGGTGTATGCAGGCATGCCTGAAGGACCAGATCGGCCGCAACATCCAAGTCTATGTTGATGACATAGTAATCAAAACAAGGGAGGCCAAGACACTGATCGACGATATCCGCGAGACGTTCGACAACCTTGATCGATACAAGATCAAGCTAATCCCAGAAAAGTGCGCCTTCGGTGTCCCATCTGGTCAACTTCTAGGCTACTTCATCTCCCAGCGAGGGATCGAACCAAACCCGAAGAAAATCCGGGCCATAATGGCCATGGAGAAGCCGAAGAACCTCAAGGGCGTCCAACATCTTGCTGGGCGAATCGTGGCGTTGAGCAGGTTCATCAGCCGCATGGGCAAAAAAGCCCTGCCTTTCTATCAGCTGCTACGGAAGGCATAAAAAATCGAGTGGAGGCACGAACTGGATGATGCATTCGAAGATCTAAAGTGGCTACTCTCCACTTCGCCCGTCTTGGTCATGCTAAAAGAGAGTGAGCCTCTACTGCTATACATAGCAGCTACACACGAGGTGGTAAGCACCATGCTTGTGGTCGAGAGACCCGAAGATGGCAAGACCCATGGGGTCCAACGCCCAGTCTACTAACTTAGCGAGGTATTGACGCCGACAAAGCAGAGGTACCGTCACTACCAAAAACTCGCCTACGGTGTATTCATGATGGCTCGTCGGCTGAGCGACTACTTCCAGGAGCATCAGGTGATGGTCGTCAACGAAGCACCCCTGAACATCATCTTGAACAACCCGAAGGCCATAGGACGTGTGGCCCCATGGGGCATCGAGCTATCACCTCTAGACATCGTCTATGAGAAGCGCCACGCGATCAAGTCTCAGGTCCTTCCGGACTTCCTCGTCCACTGGATGTAGCTGCAACTTCCAGACACCCCGGACATGACACAGTCATGCACGATGCACTTCGACGGCTCCAAGCGCGAGGCTGGAGCAGGAGCCGGGGTCATACTGACCTCCCTGCAGGGAGACAAGATGAAGTACGTCCTCCGGATGAAATTTTGAGCTTCCAACAACGAGGCCGAGTATGAGGCCCTCATCCATGGCATGAGGATGGCCAAGATTTGCGGCTCGACGCGCCTGGTCATCTGCGGCGACTCGAACCTCGTCTTCCAGCAGACAATGAACGAGTGCAACGCACACACGGCCAACATGATTGCATACCGCACACTCTACAACGCACACGAAGGAGACTTTGACGGCTGTGAGCTTCGGCACGTTGGGAGAGAAAGCAACGAAGAAGCTGACAGACGAGCCAACATCGGCTCCACCGGCGCACGGGTTCCACCAGGTGTGTTCCTCGAACAGATCTGCGTGTCGTCCATCAAAAGGAAATTCCCAAAGGGATCACCCGAAGAAGCAGAACACTCGGGGGCTGCGCTACCCGAAGGACAGGAAGGACCAGAAAAGCTCGACACAAAAGTCGTAGTGGTCAATCTGATGCAGGTCATGGCAGTCGAAGAAACATGGACACAACCATACCTCCGATGTCTGATAGACGAAGAGCTGCCTGATAGCCCGACAGATGCCCGACGCATATCTCGCCGGTCCAAGGCATTCACCATCATCAATGGCGAGTTGTACAAGCGCAACGTTTCGGGTGTACTCCAAAGGTCCGTCACCATCGGTGACGGCAAAACCATCCTCCAAGACATCGACGAGGGCATCTGCGGCCATCACGCGGCAGCCACGCCCTTGTCTCCAAAGCTCTACGAGCTGGGTTATACTGGCCAACGGCCATGAATGATGATAAGGACATCGTCCGAAGGTGCAACGGGTGCCAGAGGTTCGCAGATAAACCACACGCACCAGGATCGGAGCTTAGGCCCATACCCCTGGCCAAAGATCCTTCGCCCAATGGGGCCTCGACATGATCGTCAAACTGCCCAAGTCCTCGAAAGGAGGCCACGTCTACCTCCTGGTCGCAGTCGACAAATTCACCAAGTGGATCGAGGCCATGCCCGTTACTAACCAAAAGGGCAAAACGGCCATAAAATTCTTCGAATCCATAGTCTACAGGTTCGGCGTGCCGCACAACATCATCACCGATAATGGATCGAACTTCATCTCCAAGTAGTTCCAGGACTTCTGCGAAGACCTCGGAATCAACATCACATATGCCTTCGTGGCGCACCCGCAAACAAACAGGCAGGTCGAAAAGGCCAACGTCCTCGTCGGTGGTGGCATCAAGAAGCGCCTAATGATCCCACTCCAGAGACTCACATAAGCCTGGACATAAGAGCTACCTCCGTCCTCTGGAGCTTGCGCATGACGCCAAACAGATCAACTGGCTACACACCCTTTTTCATGGTGCACGAAGCCGAAGTCGTGCTGCCTGCAGAGGTACGCCACAAGGCCCCATGGGTCGTCGCCTACAGCGAAGCTGAATCGATGGTCGCACTCGAAGACACCATTGGCACACTCGACGAGGCACGTGACATAGCCGCGGCTCGATCAGCGGTCTATCAACAGAGCCTCCGCAACTACCACAGCCGTCGGCTGCGCCCAAGGTCCTTCGTCGAAGGAGACCTAGTCTTATGACTCAAGCAAGAGCGACCGAAGAAGGTCGAGTCGCCCTGGGAAGGACCCTACGTCATCACCGAAGTCATCCCAGGTGGCGCCTATCGCCTCAAGCACGTGGAGTCTGGAGTATCATACTCCAACCCATGGAACGTCGCACAACTGCGATGCTTCTACCCCTAGCTACCCCCCTCCTTTTACTTTCAATAAGGCTATTCAGCCAAGGCTACTCAGCCGAACAATGTACCTCCTCCTTACGATATGAATATAGCTAAGTGTCTCGCCCCAAAAATTTGTCTATTATTCACATTTTCTTCATGTTACAACACACTAGGGGGCTCCCCTCACCTCACGACTTCGTCGACTGAGGATAACGCGTGTACACCTGAGTAGCTGACCACGTCAGGCTAGCAAAAAGGGCACGCATACAAACAAAGCACCACATGCTAGCAACAATCAACCTTTACAGCAAAGGGCATAACATGCCCAGTCGAATACATACAAATTTTACATCTATCTTTTTACAGGTCCTACCTATTCTGAATAATCACCTGCGCACGCTGCTCAAAGAGATCTACAATTTGTTCGGCATACTGGCTTACAGCCGCATAATGTTGACGGATGTCCTACATGCCACCATCCGACCAAAGAGGCGGCCCAGCTGCCATAGTAGCAAGATCTGAATCAGGGCGATGCAGCCGCACGAGGGAAAGCACAGCCTTCACCCCTGCAACCAGCTGATGCCGCACCAGCTCCCTGACATGATACACATCCCGAAACTTCACCAGCAGGCCCCATATAGTTGGTGGTGCCTCATCCAGGGGAAACATCACGTGCAAAATTACGCCAAGGAAGTCTTCACTTGCCGCAGCAACCGTGACACCTGGTGAACACGATCCTGCACAGTCGCAAGAACCATAGCACGATCACGGTCCATCCAGAAAAAGCTGCCGTCCTTCATGTCCTGCTGGGTCAAGCAAGTGATCCCAATAGCTACACGCTCTTTTTCCTCCCTGGGAACAAGGTTAGCACCTGCAACAACTGCAAAGTAAGATGACAAGCCAATAGGCGCATCCAAAAAATGAGCAGCAGCTCGAGGAAACTCATATTGAAGTTGTAGGGCCAAACGCCGCAACTCCCCCATCAGATACTCCTCCATGGCGGCGCCCCGCTCCGCCTTCGACTTCCAAACATCCACGTGGCCTCGCACGCCAAGCAACTCTTTCTAAAGACTACAGATGCGGTCACGAAGAAACACAAGCTGCGACGCATCATCCAAGGATGGTCGCAGTTGTGTCGCAGGAGAAGTATCAACGGGATCAACACCCGAAGGTCCCTAGAGGAAAAGAAGGAAATGATATGAATAAACGCACGAATAAGCGAACAGCTCGGAGATTCATTATATACAGCAAAAGCCACTGAGCGACACAAGGTGACGAGGTTTAATCTCGTCAATGTCCATTGTTATGAGCTTGGGTTTTGGAGAAGATGGGGATGCTGGATATCGCGGAACGGTTAGCAAACAAGCAACACGGGGACATGAGGTTTACCCAGGTTCAGGCCCCCGGAGGGAAAACCCTACTCCTTCTTGTCTTCTCTTGATTACGGCGAAACCGAAAAGTACAGGGGTGCGCAGATACAATCTGGCGTGGAGGTGTGTATGCCGTGGTATGAAGGTTCCCTCGTCGTCGTGCCCTCCTAGCCTTTATATAGAAGTAGGCAGGTCTCGGGCACAGACCGAGTCGGTTACAGGTTTTAGGGTTTGCCCCTTTGAATATTTTATCTACTATAGTCTTGTTCTCCAAGGATCCGAAGGCGTTATGGGCCCTGGCCAACCGAAAGTCTTCAGGGGCTGGTGCATATTCTTCGTGGGCCTTCCCCGGGCTGGACTAGGTATGCTAAGATCGTGTACCCGTAGGGTATAACCATGTCAGTAGCCCCCGAGTGTTCAGTCGAATCATAGATTCGGATGAGGACTCTTCAATCTTTCTAGTGCAGCTATATTTGTTTGTTTAGAGAACGATTTGAGTGTGTAGGGATTGTTGATGCGTGTGTCTGACTCTCCCGATGGATCAGGGTCAGTTAACTATCTTAGGATAAAACAACACGATCTTCTTCAGATTCGAGTCATTCGACTCGAACCCGGAACATATGCTGGCGTAATTCGACAGAGGCTGCGGAGGACTTACAGGAGTGGAATTCCAGTAAATTTTAAATGATGTACCCAACGCATCCGTCAGGATTTTTCATCGTGCTTGTTACCAGGCCATCATATGGTATCTGTAGGTCTTATCTTTGCGTCGCAGACGCAGCATCCGAATGTTTATCACCGCGGAGGTGTTTCGGGTGGCCAAGGAGGATGTTGCTCACTTAGATTTAACTGGGGCAGAGTTCCCGAAAAGTTTTTGCATACTGATCCGAAGTATCGCAATCTAACAATTCATAGGGTGTACGACCAGCGCTCCCTATGGGAGTAGCCCCCGAGTGTCTGTTCGAGTCGTAAACTCGAGCAGAGACTTTAATTCAGTCTTTGTTGACTTTTAAGTCTGTAGGTGTAACACCCTCAGAATCGGACCTATGCAAGTTTTAGCGAAACCCGCCAAACCCGCATAGAAACGATTCAAAGGTGCCCACCAGGCACTTGCGTGCGGGTGGAAAACGAGGTAATAACATTACACAACAGTCCTCGATGGGACCCACAGAACAGATACATATACAACAGCGACTCAAAGAGTCAAGAATACAGATATAATATACAAATATCCAAATCACCTAGAAAATGATAGAGCGTCCGACTACGGACAAGATGCAAATGGGGCTAAGAGCCCTGAAAAATAACCAGTGGAGTCCATAACCCTGCCCAGGCCAAGCCGGAAGGGTAACCCTACTAACAACGTCGATCTCAAACCTGCTTAAACAAAAGGGGTGCCGACAAAGGGCAAAGGAAAAAGAGGAGCGTCAGTACTGAGGCCAGTATACGGCGAGGCTAGAATTCGGCGGTCCTCGCCTACATAGGTATGGTGGACTGAGCGGCAGCGGCAGCATGCACTAAACAACCTATAGAGACTCGATACAACTGGCGGCAATCAGAGAGGGGTAAGAAAGACCTATTCGGATCAAACCTGATACTACCATCAAACAAACCCATCCTGGCGTTTCCCCCTCGAGACCAAACGAGGAAGTCAACCGAGGAACTCACACGGTTGGCAGTTTTATTTATTCAGTTATCGTTGCAGCAATTACTAGTCAGTTTTAGATAATCATCCTGATAAAGTAAGCAGTGGGCACTTTTAGTTAACCATTCCGTGATAGTTGCAACACTTACTAGTCAGATACAATTTGCATGAGATAACCCAAAACCCAACAGTTGTTGGTACTTTTATTCAGCCATTCCGTTGTAGTTGCAATATTTACTAGTCAGGTACAATGGTCGCAAGCGACACTCCAAACAAGCAATTGTGGGCAGTATTAATTAGCCATTCCATTATAGTGAAGCTGATTACTAGTCATTATAAGGTCAAATTTATAGCAATAAACTTTAGTTATGCTTGTCTATGCTCCAAGTCGTCCATATCTGCGGACACGGCTTTCAGAAAGTTTTACCCGGCCGGGGTGCACCAATAGCAACACACGCTCGATCAACCTCGGAAAAACCAAATCAAAACCCAACGAGGCTTTCACGACAAAGCAATCACAGGATTCAGAAATATTTCAAGGCCACCCTTGAGTCTTCCCCAACGGCAAGCTAGCTCGAGACGGACTCAAGGTTTGGGTGGACGGTGTGAACGGGAACCCAAAAGCTGGGCTTGTCGACACCGCTGAATCGTGTCCCGATCCTAAACAATGCAAAGGTGCTCCTCGCACAATCGTAAATACGTAGTAGCATGGCATAAGTACAGGATAGTAAATAAAACCTCAAACTAGTTTGTGGCCCCAAGAAATAAGATGAATCAAGCTCGGCTCGGGGGTCCCATATACCTCCCGGATGTGGATAGCGCGATAAATCAAGGAACAGTATCAAGTACTGGGTCCTACGGGACACAAGTGGCGAAACCAAATGTTATCTATCACCCACCGATGCCTCTGCTTACTTCAATTTTAGTTATTAAACAGAAATTAAAGTGAACGATAAGTAAAGCCAGGATCATCTCCAACATCAAACATGCGGCAAGGCTCCAACAACTGTGGCATTTGACGACACGCAACAGCACTTGAGCAAGCGACTAAGACGCGCAGGTCCAACTATCTACCAAACAACAGGTAATAGGGTGTGTCCAAGGCAATATAGGGCTGCAAGGGATATCACGGGTACGAAAACTAGAGCAACGCAACACAGATAGCAACAGATCAACATGAGGGAATAAATACTATAAAAGTAAGATAGGTAGAAAGGGGAAGATGCTCGCCTGAAAACATTGTCGAAGGTTCCACCGAAGATCGGGCGAAGCTCACATCAACTCAACGGCCTTATCCGCGAAGAAGCAAAACACTAGAAGAAACACCGGATGCACTATTTAATACTACGGTAAAAGATCGGGCATGATGCATGTATGATGTATGTCATGGCAAAGGTGCGGTGTAATTAGGTCATATTAAGCGGAACCGGGGTCCCGACAATTTAATTAAATGGTTCAAGTTATTTGTCTACCCCGCAAATTAAATGTTGTTTTAGCATGGCAAAAGATAGCACCGGTCCGCTACACAAATTTAAATGAGGCCAATATGAGACCAGATTTGCCCGCATATGGGCCCCATATTTAATTATAAAGTGAATCGGCATAAGGCCCCTAAACCACAGACAAATATGCATGCGAGATGAACAATTCTATATGCAATAAGTTGTTATTATATTATAAAATAGGGTTCTCGGATAAGGGTCACACATTAGGGGGTCTCGACGAACTTGAGGTTCCGGTTCGTCGGGGTCCAGGTGCACGGATCGTTCTCGGACTACTGGGGTGGATCTTGGCGTTCCGGAAAGCCGGACTTGGGTCGGTGTCGGGGGCGCATCGGATTCTCTCTGGTCGATGTCGTTCTTGTCGTCGCGTAGGTCTTGTCGGGTCCGCGCTTCGGATTCCGTGAGGCGATCTTGCCGCTCCGTGAGGTAGGTCTTGTCGGTTCCACCCCGAAGGCCTTGTGGTTCCGTGACGGATATCTCCGGGATCGGGCTTCGATTTCCAACAGGGCTGCAGATCTTGTTGAGGTGTACACGGCATGCGGGGTCTTCGGACGATCAACTATGCCTCACTTGATCACATGCACCATCTTTACCACCCCCTTAGCAGAATTGCAACAACTAGCCACCACTTCTCCTTGTCAGAACACAAGAACCTGGGGTCGACTCAGAGCTAAACAACAGGAAGCGAGGACACGGATTGGGGGTCATTCCACACCCTCTGCCATGGAGAAAAGAGGCAAAAAGACAGCAACCACAGAGACGCAAGCAGCGGACAGCAGCACATGCAGCGGGGCGAGGGTCTGCAAACTCCGGGTGGGGCCCTGCACGGAAGGTCCTGCCGGCGGTGGGGGACGCGACAACGACGGTCACGAGGCGCGATGGCCGGCGGAGGAGCGAGGAGGGGGCGCCGGAGAGGTTGAAGGGAGGCCAGCGAGGCGGCGCGGGCAAGGGCGACGGGAGGAGGGCGGTGGCGGCCAGGCGAGGCGGGCGAGCGGAGCCGGCGGCGGACGCGGTCATGGAGAGGCGTCGAGAGGCGGTGAGGGCGCTGGGCCAGACAGCCGAGGAGGCGGAGCCCGGCGGCGAGGAGGCGCGCGGCGGACAGGCCGGGCGACGCGGCGAGCAAAGGCAGGCGGAGCTCGGGCGTCAGCGTCTTGGCCGCTGGGAAGAAGCGCTTGGCGGGGCGAGGAGGAGGCGAGCTCAGCGGGCGGAGGACGCGCGGGAAGCGGTTGGCGGATGGCGGAGCGGCCGCCGGCGACGAAGGCCGCGGGGCGCCAGGGAGGAGGTGCTTGGAGGCGGGGACGAGCGTCGTTGGAGAGAGGGCCACGCGGGGGTCGGGTCGCGCGGAGGAAGAAGGACGCGGGGACAGGGGCCAGGGTGGGGCCGGTGCGGGGCGTGGGTGGGACGTGGGCGCGCGGGGTGTGCGCGTCTGGGTCGGTGGTTGGGTGGGGCCAGGAATGGGGGCTGAGTGGAGAGAGGGAGAGAGGGTGAGCTGCCAAGCAGCCCGAGATAGGCTAGGGGGAAAGGGTGAGGTGAGGTGGCGTATGGCGATTGGCCAGGGTGAGGTGGAGGCTGGGTGTGGTAGGATTAGGATAGGTAGCTGTAGGATTTATATTGGACCATTTGTATTTTTCTGGGGTGGTCGTTCGGCTCATTCGGCCCGTTCGACTGCCCCGCTAAAAATAATTTAATATTTTATATGTTTCAAACCGGGCTTTTGCAAACCGATATCATACAAAACAAAATATTCCGGCGACCCGGATTTTGCGTGTTTGAATGAAGATGGGGCGTTTTAGAAAACAAAACTAGGTTTATCTGCAAATAGTTTTATGCAAGCAACTGCAAGATGATGACGATGCTCAAATGCAATGTGGCATGACGACATGAGCATGCTGTCATGATGATTCAATGCACAAAAACGACGCGATTTTCTAGTAGTGGTTTTGCGGGATGCCACAATTCGACACCACTAACAATGGATCTCGCCCCGATCGATCTCTCATGGTACCGTAGGAAGGTCGGCGGTCCTTCTCGCTTTGTGTAGATCTCGCGACACCAAACAAGGGTTCTGCTTCATCTTGAGATCGCCACTACCACCGACAAAGGGTCGTTGTCCTCGTCGAGAGAACACCGAAGGCCACCTCTAACTTCCATTAGAAGAGGAAAAGTTACATTGATCCACCGATGTACAGAAGCGAAATAAGAAGTCGTTACGGTGATCAATCCATCCCGTACCCAAACTATCAACTCTATACATGAATAGGACAATCAGGCAACTCAACTCTCGAGATTTAGACTGAAGATCTTCATAGGCGGTATCCGGAACAAAGGGATGATGCCAGCAGAAATCGTATGAAAGACACAATGATTAGGTTCCGCGATGGTTCCATTGGCATGAACAACACATGCTCAAGGTTAACTCCCACTTCACCAATGATCGTCCTTCTCATATGTTTTTCAACGACACGGATATCCAGCAAGGAACACATATAGATAAAGAGCTCAAGAACAAAAGATTGGATGAAGGGTACAACAGACAAGTTGCAGATTGATGATCGTAGCACCTCTGTTACAAGAGGGAGAAAGCGAAACCCTGAAGGTACGACGGAAACCCAACCGCAAGAAATCCTGGACTCGAAGAAAGATAAGCAAGTAGATTCAAAACACGTAGAGATAAGAGAGAAATAGCAAAGGGGTAAGGGGTAAAATCAGACCTAATCAGAACTATCCGACCGGTTTTGCAAAAATAGTTTTGACACTCTACTTCGGCCGTTAGCTAGGTTATCCTACAGGCTGGACTTGTGGGGTATCGCAACTGCTGAGCTCTGATACCACTCTGTAACACCCTCAGAATCGGACCTATGCAAGTTTTAGCGAAACCCGCCAAACCCGCATAGAAACTATTCAAAGGTGCCCACCAGGAACTTGCGTGCGGGTGGAAAACGAGGTAATAACATTACACAACAGTCCTCGATGGGACCCACAGAACAGATACATATACAACAGAGACTCAAAGAGTCAAGAATACAGATATAATATACAAAGATCGAAATCACCTCGAAAATGATAGAGCGTCCGACTACGGACAAGATGCAAATGGAGCTTAGAGCCCTGAAGAATAACCAATGGCGTCCATAACCCTGCCCAGGCCAAGCCGGAAGGGTAACCCTGCTAACGACATCGATCTCAAACCTGCTTAAACAAAAGGGGTGCCGACAAAGGGCAAAGGAAAAAGAGGAGCGTCGATCGAGGCCAAGACACGGCGAGGCTAGAATGGCGGTCCTCGCCTACATAGGTATGGTGGATCGAGCGGCAGCAAGATGCACTAAACAACCTATAGAGACTCGATACAACGGCGGCAATCGGAGAGGGTAAGAAAGACCTATTCGGATCAAACTGATACTACCATCAAACAAACCCATCTGGCGTTTCCCCTCGAGACCAAACGAGGAAGTCAACCGAGGAACTCACGGTTGGCGTTTATTTATTCGATTATCGTTGCAGCAATTACTAGTCGGTTTAGATAATCATCCGATAAAAAGTAAGTGGGCACTTTTAGTTAACCATTCCGTGATAGTTGCAACACTTACTAGTCGATACAATTTGCATGAGATAACCCAAAACCCAACAGCTTGTTGGTACTTTTATTCAGCCATTCCGCTAGTTGCAATATTTACTAGTCGTACAATGGTCGCGACAACCAAACAAGCAATTGTGGGCGTATTAATTAGCCATTCCATTATAGTGAAGCTGATTACTAGTCATTATAAGGTCAAATTTATAGCAATAAACTTTAGTTATGCTTGTCTATGGTCGAATCATGCTCCAAGTAGTCCATATCCGCGGACACGCTTTTGAGAAAGTTTTACCGGCCGGGTGCACCAATAGCAACACACGCCGATCAACCTCGGAAAAACCAAATCAAAACCCAACGAGGCTTTCACGACAAAGCAATCACAGGATTCAGAAATATTTCAGGGCCACCCTTGGAGTCTTCCATGCAAGTAAGCTAGCTCAGACGGACTCAAGGTTTGGGTGGACGGTGAACGATGGGAACCCAAAAGCTGGGCTTGTCGACACCGCGAATCGTGTCCGATCCTAACAAGACATTGTGCTCCTCGCACAATCGTAAATACAGATAGTAGCATGGCATAAGTACAGGATAGTAAATAAAACCTCAAACTAGTTTGTGGCCCCAAGAAATAAGACCGAATCAAGCTCGCTCGGGGTCCCATATACCTCCGGATGTGGATAGCGCGATAAATCAAGGAATGTATCAAGTACTCGGGGTCCTCACGGGACACAAGTGGGCGTTCGAAACCAAATGTTATCTATCACCCACCGCCTCTGCTTACTTCAATTTTAGTTATTAAACAGAAATTAAAGTGAACGATAAGTAAAGCCATGATCATCTCCAACATCAAACATGCGGCAAGGCTCCAACAACTGTGGCATTTGACGACACGCATAGCACTTGACTTGAGCAAGACTAAGGCAGGTCCAACTATCTACCAAACAACAGGTAATAGGGTGTGTCCAAGGCAATATAGGGCTGCAAGGGATATCACGGGTATGAAAACTAGAGCAACGCAACACAGATAGCAACAGATCAACAGGAGGGAATAAATACTATAAAAGTAAGATAAGTAGAAAGGGGAAGATGCTCGCCTGAAAACATTGTCGAAGGTTCGACCGAAGATCGGGCGAAGCTCACATCAACTCAACGGACTTATCCGCGAAGAAGCAAAACACTAGAAGAAACACCGGATGCACTATTTAATACTACGGTAAAAGATCAGGCATGATGCATGTATGATGTATGTCATGGCAAAGGTGCGGTGTAATTAGGTCATATTAAGCGGAACCGAGGTCCCGACAATTTAATTAAACGGTTCAAGTTATTTGTCTACCCCGCAAATTAAATGTTGTTTTAGCATGGCAAAAGATAGCACCGGTCCGCTACACAAATTTAAATGAGGCCAATATGAGACCAGATTTGCCCGCATATGGGCCCCATATTTAATTTTAAAGTGAATCGGCATAAGGCCCCCAAACCACAGACAAATATGCATGCGAGATGAACAATTCAATATGCAATAAGTTGTTATTATATTATAAAATAGGGTTCTCGGATAAGGGTCACACATTAGGGGGTCTCGACGAACTTGAGGTTTCGGGGTTCGGTCGGGGTCCGGGTGTGACGGATCGTTCTCGGACTCTTGGGTGGATCTTGGCGTTAGGAAAGCCGGACTTGGTCGGTGTCGGGCGCATCGGATTCTCTCGGTCGATGTCGTTCTTGTCGTCGCAGAGGTCTTGTCGGGTCCGGCTTTGATTCCGTGGCGATCTTGCCGCTCGTGAGGTAGGTCTTGTCGGTTCCACCTCAAGGCCTTGTGGTTCGTGACGGAGATCTCCGGATCGGGCTTCGATTTCCAACAGGCTGCAGATCTTGTTGAGGTGTACACGGCATCGGGGTCTTGGACGATCAACTATGCCTCACTTGATCACATGCACCATCTTTACCACCCCCTTAGCAGAATTGCAACAACTAGCCACCACTTCTCCTTGTCAGAACACAAGAACCTGGGGTCGACTCAGATCTAAACAACAGGAAGCGAGGACACGGATTGGGGGTCATTCCACACCCTCTGCCATGGAGAAAAGAGGCAAAAAGACAGCAACCACAGAGATGCAAGCAGCGGACAGCAGCACATGCAGCGGGGCGAGGGTCTGCAAACTCCGGGTGGGGCCCTGCACGGAAGGTCCTGCCGGCGGTGGGGACGCTGCGGCAACGACGAACAGGACCCGATGAGGCGCGCAGGCCGGCGGAGGAGCGAGGAGGGGGCGCCGTCGGCGGTTGCAGGGAGGCGGCCAGCGCGGGCGGCGGCGACAGGAGGAGGGAGGAGGCGTGGCGGCGGTGGGGCGAGGCGGGCGAGCGGAGCCGGCGGCGGCGACGCGGTCATGGCGGCGACGAGGAGGCGGTGGCGCCGGGCTGGGGCCGAGGAGGCGGAGCCCCGGCGAGCCGAGGGGAGGCGCGGACGGAGGACACGGGCCGGGCGACGGAGCATGGACAAAGGCGGGCGGAGAGCTCGGGCGACGTCGGGGTGTGGCGCTAGGGAAGGCGCGCGGGTCTGGAGGAGGAGGAGGGCGAAGCTCGCCGGGCGGCCGACACGCGGGGAGCGGTGGTTGGCGGATGGCGGGCGCCGCGACGGGCCAGGCGCCAGGGAGGAGGTGCTTGGAGGCGGGGACGAGCGTCGTTGGAGAGAGGGCCACGCGGGGGTCGGGTCGCGCGGAGGAAGAATGACGCGGGGACAGGGGCCAGGGTGGGGCCGGTGCGGGGCGTGGGTGGGACGCGGGCGCGCGTGGTGTGCGCGTCTGGGTCGGTGGTTGGGGTGGGGCCCAGGGAACAGGGGCTGAGTGGAGAGAGGAAGGGGAGAGGGAGAGAGGGGTGAGCCAAGCGGCAGCCCGAGATAGGCTAGGGGGAAAGGGTGAGGTGAGGTGGCGTATGGCGATTGGCCAGGGTGAGGTGGAGGCTGGGTGTGGTAGGATTAGGATAGGTAGCTGTAGGATTTAGATTGGACCGTTTGTATTTTTCTGGGGTGGTCGTTCGGGTCATTCGGCCCGTTCGACTGCCCCGCTAAAAATAATTTAATATTTTATATGTTTCAAACCGGGCTTTTGCAAACTGATATCATACAAAACAAAATATTCCGGCGACCCGGATTTTGCGTGTTTGAATGAAGATGGGGCGTTTTAGAAAACAAAACTAGGTTTATCTGCAAATAGTTTTATGCAAGCAACTGCAAGATGATGACGATGCTCAAATGCAATGTGGCATGACGACATGAGCATGCTGTCATGATGATGCAATGCACAAAAACGACGCGATTTTCTAGTAGTGGTTTTGCGGGATGCCACAGTAGGACACAAATTTTTCGGATGCTTGAATCCATCCTCCCCATGGGAGTAGCCCTCGAGTCCGTAGTGGAGTCGTAGACTCGACATGGGACTCAAAGAATAGTTCAATGGTGTAGTACTTTGATCGTTTTTCGGGTGCGCGGCCAGCGCTCCTGATAGGAGTAGCCCCCGAGTAGTTAGTCGAATCGTAGATTTGAGTGAGTACTTTTAGTTGTGTAGACGAAGAATTGTGACCGTTGCTAGTATAGCCTTGATGACGTCATTTCTGACGATCAGTGACCTCAATCGTCTGCGGCGCCAGAGATGACGTGACTGGACGAACATGGGTGCCACCTTCTGACTTTGAATTGACTGGTCACGCGCAACGTGGAGATAATTACAGTGTTGCCTCGATTTCCATGCGTAGTGGATGGCGTGTGAGCAACGGTTCACTGTCGTGCTGACACGTGGACGGTCAGATCTTGATGTTGGCTCTAGGGCTTCCCGATGAACGATCACCGTGCATCTTCTTTGTCATTATAATCATCGGGGAAAAGTTTTGTTTGTTTTCACCGCAGCCATTCTAGTTTCACTCCTTCCATCTTCGTGAGTTTTTATCGCTGTGTGCTAGAATTTCTTCGAACCTTTCCATCTTTGTTTATGCATTCACGTCGTCACTGTCGCTGCACTGCGATGGGGAAGTCCAAGAAGGCCTCCACCGCAGTTGGTACTAGTGCTGCCGCTAGCGGAAAGAAGGGTTCCGCCGCTACTCGCGTCACCGATGGTGGCTGGCGACGATCGGAGACGTGCAAGGGCGATCTCCGCAAGCTCCGTGAGAGGGGTCTGATCCCACAGGATAGGGAGGCTGTCAGGATTCCTGGCGACGAGGTAATCCTTGTCCTCCCGCTGGGTTTCGGGTCATGTTCGTCGCTTTTGTCCTTCGGGGCCTTTTTTCCCGATCCATGATTTTCTCCATGGATTGCTTTTCTTTTATGGCATCCAGCTCCATCATTTTTCACCGAACTCTCTTCTTCATATTGCCTGCTTCAGAACCTTTTGGGAATGCTGGCTCGGTGTCGAGCCGCACTTTGGCCTCTTCCAGAAGCTCTATTCCATGAAGAGGCAATCTGGCTTCGATGGCGTGTATCCCATCGGTGGCTGCATCATCTCCCTTAAATCCAACTTTCTCTTCTTTTCTTTTTCCATGTCTGAGTCTCTCCAGTACTGGCGGAGGCGATGGTTTTACATCTGCGACTCCACAGTGGCCTGGCAGAACTTTGGCCTTGCTCCTTTCGACCCCCCCCCAGAAAATCCAGCCGAAGAGGTCCTGGAAGAACCACATCTAGGATGGTGAGGTGGCAGAGATAGAGGAGCTCTATCGTCGGGTGGAGGACCTCCAGGTGATTCCGGATAAAGAGGTGAACAGAGTGGATATCATCCAAACCTTCCTCAAACGTCGGGTGCAGCCGCTCTAGGCTAGGGCACACCCGATGTTCCTTTATTCTGGTCACCAAGATCCGACTAGGGTTTCGAGTGAGGAGCTCACCAGGGGGACCTCGACAGGATTCTTCGGCCACTGCTGAAGTACAAAGCTGAAGAGGATCTCCCGGGGAAGTCGCTGACTCTTCCGTTCGCCGCCTCTCATCTGGTTCCACAGGTGTAGATCTGGGGCGTGCGCGTAGCCATTTTTTCGACTGCGTTTTTCTTGCACTTGCTTGTGTTCTGAAAGTTTGTTTCTTTTGCACAGGAGTTCAAGGTACCGGGCATGTCGCCTCCACTACCCGAATGTTTTCCGGATGCACCAGACAATGAGGTAGTGGATTCCATGTCTGAGCTTCCTTCGGCGCGGTCGCCGGCTGAAGAAACTTTTGGGTCGAGCGAGGAGCAGAATCGAAAGCGGACACGAAGCTCGAGCGAATTGTCAGATGTCTCAACTCCGCCGACCCCTAGGAATCCGTCATGCCTTGAGCGTCACAGTGGGGGTCATGATGGCTCTTCCTCTCCTATTCCCGCCGTGCCCATGTGGGCTATGGCGCCGCAGCCGCCGGCGAAGCGAAAAAGGAAGAGAATAAGGAAGAGAAGAAAGGAAAGAGGGCCTTGCCTGTCTTCAATTTGAGCGATATGGACTCGTAAGTATCTGCAGTTGCTTTATTCTCTCTTTCGATTTTGCTTGCTTGTACTTGTCTGATGTTTTATTTTGTCGCCACTCCTGTGATGGCTCCTTCCGCGATGGCGCTCGGGAGATGGTGGGGGAGTCGAAGGTTGCTCCTCCTCCTCCTTAGACGGTGGCCACCTCTGAGGGTGCTGCTCCGAACCCTTCTCCGCAGGATGCTCGGTGGTTGTCCTTTAGAAGACTACAGCCAGACCTTCGGAGTCGCTGTCTGACCACGTAAGTGCTTTCGTTCTTGCCGCGGGGGGAGCCCCCGAGTATTTTTCGGATGATCTGCTGATCATTTTTGTTTTGTGTCTCGGGGGGATCCCCCGAGCATCTATCGGATGATCTTCTGATCATGCCTTTCTTTTTTGTACGTGCCTCGGGGGTATCCCCCGAGCGCTTTTCGTGTGCGTGATTTGCTTTGCTCGTTTTCTTGGGCGCATCCCCCGAGCCTTTTCCTGACAAGTTGCGTCTTCTCGCAGCGTTTTGTTCAAGGTGCCAACTAGCTGGTGAAGCAGCATATGGCATTGGAGGCCAGCCTTCAGTGGCTTCAAGGTTCGTTTTTTATCAATCTTCTGCTTCTTCGTCTGTTTGCTTGCTGCTGAACCTCATGCTTGTTCTTTGTTGCAGATGAGAACAATACTGTTGTTGGGGATATGCTATATGGGTATCCTTATAGCGTGTCTCTTATCCGACAAACCCGGGTGGCCTTTAGTCGGTAGCATGGCCTATGGCCTGCTGGGCGGCCCGGTTAGGTGGATCCAGAAGGGAGGCCCATGACGGATAAAGGAAGGCTACGGTGGAGTCACCAGCGTACCCAGAGCCTTGGAGTGCAAGATACACAAGACTAGTAATAGACAGTGTAGGATTCTGTAACCTGTCCGGCTAGGACTTTTCCCTGTAACCCTAGGACCTGGCGACTATATGATTCGGGCCTATGGGAGCCTTTAGGGCATCGATTCAGACAATCTCGCACAGCGAACCTATCTCTATAACTCGGCGTATTGCCCTTATAGTGATTTATAGCAGGAGTAGGATTCTACCGCTGTTGTGGGATCTGAACCTGGGTAAAATGTGTTACCTCGTAACCGTCAACCGTCCGCCTTAATCCACGTCTCTAAACACGCACTGTGAGGAACCCTCCATGGCGTACTCGTCGGCAATACCATGATAGTTGGCGCCCACCGTGGCGCTCAGGCTCTCCAGCGGGCGACGACCAAGATCTTCGTGGGAATCGGCGAAACCATAGCCATTGGCCGTGTTCTCTTCTCCGGAAACATTCCGATCGTCCCTCCCGACGAGTTCTAGATCCCGGTGAAGACGAACCCTACGCGGTGTTCGATCGTTCCTATCGGAGACATCCACCTCTTCATCGGCGAAACCGACTCGGACACTAGTTCCCTGGGAGTCGGAGGAGCATCAAGACCCGCACGGACCGCCTACGGGCAGGATACGTTCGCGGAAGGATCGATGTCGGATCTCTCTTCGGAGCTTGCCGGAAAGGTCGGAAAAATTCAAGGACCACCCAAACCGCCCCTGTGCAGGATATAAAGGTGGAAGGTCACTGCAAATCTGCCGGCTTAGTTCGTGTGTCTGGACAGCAGAGATCCAAGTTCATCTGTGTGGTTACCATCTTCGATCTGGTGTGCTGCGTTCAGAGAGAGGGCAAAAACCCCCGCGATTACCTGGCCAGGTGGCTCCACATACGAGCCGACCTAGCCCACTACCCCGATGATAACGCTCTGTATCACTTCGTGGAAGGACTGGACCGTGGCACGCTTCTCCGACATTTTTTAAGACGGCAACAGGCAACAGGACGCCTCACCCTTGAAGAGATGGTGAGCACCGTCAACAACTACGCGGAGGCCGAAGCGGCAGCTCAGACAACGCTTGCGCTCATTGACGGAGCCCCTCCGATTCATCCACCGCCTCCGGCCGCCATCGTCATAGCAGCACCACCGCCTCTATTCATCGTCGCGCCCATTGCACCTCCACCTCCCGTCATCGAGGAAGTCCTGGCACCCTCCGACTCTGTCATTGACGCGCTTTATGCTTACTTCAGTGCAGATTCAGAGGAAATAGACTTCAGCCCAGAAGAGCTAGACTCCGCTATGTAGGAGATGGAGGAGGAGTACTCGCGCGACGAATAGGCCAACAACGTTGTCGCGTCCTGAGGGGTGTTCATCACCATTGGGACGGCGATGGATGAAGATCAACCCGGACGAGCTCCACCTACGACACTAGAAAAGGGGAAGGGTCCACTTATTGCTGCTAACGATGATCGCGCAAAAGACATGCCTCCTCTGCCCAACCCAGTGCAGCAGCCGCAGGAACTCGGCACCGGCCCGAGTAACAACAACACCGCAAACTTGCCGCCTCCAGCATCTACGTCTGCAGCATCCCAGGTTACTCCAGCTGATAGAGTGATGTACGACAATCTCCTCGTCGAGCCAATGACCGTTGCTCATATCTGGAACGTGACCCAGCTTGATGAGAAATGCCAGCAGCTGCTGGAGGAAGCGCAAGACATTGCGGAGCAAGGCGCTAAGCTATATCGAGATCTGGTCAACGTGCAGAAGTCCATAGAGAAAGATAGAGCAATGGAGGCCGAGTACAAGACTCTGCTATAGCAGCAGAAGGCTAAGAAAGCTCCGGCTCGCGTCATTAATGATCCTGGTGTACGACGCAACCTAGGATGGGCTCCCTCGAAGCCGGCACAAGCCAAGCCATACATTGACAGTGAAGGCAAGCAGGTGATGCCCACCCCACTCCTTAACCTCGCCGTCTCCAAGACCCTTCTGGAGAAGGATAGATCGCCTGAGGTAGTGGAACAGGTCTACGACCTAGTGGCCAAGGCGGTGAAGCACCAGGAAAAGGCCACCTCCCAGAGGCTTGAGTCTAACCCGGCGCTCTGCCAGTCTAGCCAGTGCAAACCTCCAAGGGACAGATCTACTCTTGATGTCGGGTTCCAGACGAGTTCCTCAGAACGAAGATGGAGGGATGCGCGCAACAGGAAAGATGGCATCCCAATATCCTCCGACCACGGAGAAAGGCCCGACCTCGTCGCCCATCGCCACCGCCCCGGTCTCCCTGACATTGCGAACATTACAATGCTCACCATCGTACGGATATGCCCCCACCAAAGCAGTGTGGCATCGTCATCCGCGACAACGCGGAGCAGACCCATCATGACGGAAAGCGCAACGAAGGACATAAGAGCAGGTCGCGCCATGACCCTCCGTGTCCAACAAGCAACCGTGACAGACGCGAGGCGTCGCAGGAGGGTAATAGCAATAAGGCTAACCCACCGCCACCTCCACCTCCATCACCACCAAGCAGTCACCATGGCGGAGGACGCCCGCATCATTCACGCAGCCCATCCCCTTTTGACAAGAAGAAGAAGAACCCGGGGCCATACGATGCACGTTCGCGGATCGACAAGATCCACGAGGCCCGGGAAGGACCATACCTGGGACCACGTTGCTTTGGACCTGCAATACGGTCTGCAACTTACCCCTAAGGCTTCCAGATTGACAAGACCATCAAGCCCTATGACGGCACCGCCAAGCCAGCCAAATGGTTGCAGGACTACGGCAACGCAGTGGAGATTGCCGGAGGAAACCCCAACGTCGCTGTCAAGTACCTTCCATTAATGTTGGCGGGTACGGCCCATTAGTGGATTGAAGACTTGCCGGAGAAATCTATCTACAACTGGTTGGACATGCAAGAAGCGGTCACCAAGAACTTTGAGGGTACATACAAGCGTCCCTGCACTGTGGGCGATCTACAGCGGTGCGTGCAAGAGAAAGACGAGACATCTCGCGCCTACCTCTCCCGCTGGCTGGATATGAAGAATTCCTGCACAGGAGTGCATTCTCAAACCGCCATGGCCGCCTTCATCGATGGGTTGGAAAGGGGCACGTTGCTTCGACATAAGATGAAGCGCTTGTAGGACAATCACCAGCTCGACTTGAACCAGATGATTCAGTTGGCTAGTGAGTTCGCAGCTGCTGACGATGATGCTCATGGCGCCTTGTCGGCAACGGCCATTCCAACTCAAGCTCGGAGGAACAGCAGTACAAAACGGAAGACCGCTCCAGAAGAAAAGCAATCTATAGACATGGTCGCCATGACTTTTGCAGGACGAGGAGAAGGTGGACAACGTGGCCGAGGAAGGGGAGCTGGTCGTGGACGGCAACGAGGAAGTGAAACCACCTCGACGCTGCTCCGTGTTCCCAAAACCTACGAGGAGTACCGTGATATGCCATGCCTCGTACACCTCGACGTCAATGGCAAAGCCACCCATACAAATCGACACTGCAAGTTCGTCAACGACCTCAAGGAAGACCCAGAGTCCGGCTACAAGCGAAGTCAGAAGAACAGACCGCGCGGGAAGGGCAAGGGGAAAAATAAGGAGGAGGAGTCCAAGGATTCAAGTGACATGGACGAAGATGTTGACCCCAAGAACGCCGCCAAGAGCGACGACAAGGGCAAGAACCCCTTCGCATAGAAGGCTCCAGTCTACCACACTTTCCTTGGCACCCCCACCGTCCGACAACAGAAGACCTCTCTGAGGATCCTGATGGCTACTCTCCCCCCCAGTCCCTCAGTACCTGCACTGGTCGGAGGTTCCAATAACTTGGGACAGGACGGACCACCCAGACCTTATACCCACGGAGAACCAATACGCCATGGTCATCAACCCCTTGATTGACGGCGTGGAGTTCACCAAGTGTATGGTGGGCAGTGGAAGCAGCATCAATATCATGTACCTGGGTACACTGCAAAAGATGAACTTGACGGAGGCAAAACTAAGGCGGACCAACACCGTCTTCCACGGCGTAGTTCCTGGTCGGGAGGCTAGGTCCCTTGGGTGCATTACACTTCAGGTAGCCTTTGGTGATGTTAATAACTACCGCCAAGAGCGCATGACCTTCGAGGTGGTCCCCTTCAAGAGCGTGTACCACGTCATATTCGGCCGCGACATATTCCACACGTTCATGGCCAAGCCATGCTTCATCTACAACAAACTCAAGATACCCATACCAAACGGCATCATCACCGTATCCGGAAGATTTACCAAGGCAAGGGACTACGAGATCAACGAAGCAGCTGTTGCAGAAGCTGTCCTCTACAGCGAAGAATTCAAAGAGATCCAGAGCAAGGTCGATGACTCAGAGATGCCCGCGTCGAAGAAACAAATCTCTGACTCTGCTCCTGTGGTCAAGGCCGCCATCGAGACCAAGCCGGTGGAACTTGTGGTAGGTGATGCCTCCAAGGTCACCGCCATTGGGACGAACCTGGATCCCAAATAGGAAAGCGCGCTCGTCGAGTTCCTCCGTGAGAACAGGGACATCTTTCCCTGGTAACCTGCCGACATGAAAGGTGTACCTAGGGAACTTTCCAAGCACAGCTTAAACATTGATCCAAAATCCAAACCAGTGAAACAACCTCTACGACGCTTTGGAGATGAGAAGAGACGCGCCATTGCCAAAGAGATAGCTAGGTTACTTAAGGCTAGATTTATCCGAGAAGTCCTTCACACCCAATGGGTGGCCAATCCTGTACTTGTCCCCAAAAAGGGAACCAATGAATTAAGAATGTGCGTTGATTACACCGGCTTGAACAAAGCATGCCCCAAAGATCCGTTTGCTTTGCCTCACATTGACCAAGTCATTGACTCGACGACTGGATCGGAACTTTTGTGTTTTCTCGATGCATACTCAGGATACCACCAGATCAAGATGAGGAAGTTGGACCAACTGGCCACTTCATTCAGTACCCCATACGACACGTTCTGCTATCTCATGATGCCCTTTGGGCTAAAAAATGCAGGTGCTACCTACCAGCGGACAATGCAACGTTGCCTTCACAACCAAATTGGTCAGAACGTTCACGCCTACATGGATAATATCGCGGTGATGTCTAAAAAGTCAAACGACTTAATCTCCGACTTAAAAGAAACCTTCGATAATCTCCGGAAATACAACATGATTCTTAACCCTAAGAAGTGCGTCTTTGGGGTTCCATCCGGCAAATTGTTGGGCTTCATCGTTTCCCAGTGTGGAATCGAGGTCAACCCGGAGAAAATCAAGGCCATCTTAAACATAAACCATCCGACATGCCTAAAGGACATTCAACGACTAACAGGTTGTGTTGCAGCAGTTAGTCGGTTCGTCAGCCGACTTGGAGAGAAGGCCCTGCCACTGTACAAGTTGCTGAAGAAGGCAGACAAATTCACGTGGACGGATGAAGCAGATGAAGCATTGAAGCAGCTCAAGGAGATTCTTTCCTCAGCGCCCATCCTTGCAGCACCCGAGCCTGGCGAGCCCCTGTTAATTTACATGGCGACAACCAACCGGGTTATCAGCATCGTCGTCGTCGTAGAGCGGAAAGAACCAGGCTATGAGCACGGAGTTCAACGACCAGTTTACTATGTAAGCGAGGTCTTGATGGAGTCTAAGGAGCGTTACCCGCACTACCAAAAGATAGCTTATGGTGTATTCCTTGCTTCTCGGAAGCTGAGGCATTACTTTCAGGAGCACCCAATCACAGTGGTGAGCAAGACTCCCTTGTCGGACATCATCAACAACAGCGACGCTACAGGAAGGGTCGCGAAGTGGGGCACTGAACTTGCCGCCTTCGAGATCACCTACAAGAGACGCGACGCTATCAAATCACAAGCCTTGGCGGATTTTGTTGCATATTGGACGGAGATGTCAGACGCTACTCCGTTGCCAGAACCAGAGTACTGGGTGATGCACTTTGACGGATCAAAGCTTCTCAACGGCTCGGGGGCTGGTGTATTGCTACAATCACCAACAGGAGACAAGCTACACTATGCTCTGCAGATCCACTTAGAAGCTACAAACAACATGACGGAGTATGAAGCACGCATTCACGGACTACGTGTAGCCAACGATATTGGCATCAAGTGCATAGTTTGATGTGGAGATTCCTACTTGGTTTCCCAGGAGGTGGCTAGTACCTGAATGCGCGGAACCCTATGATGGCGGCATATCGAGACGGAGTGGACGAGATAGCCAAGAGCTTCTTGGGCTACGAAGTAAAGTATGTGCCTAGGGAACAAAACGAGGAGGCTGATCTGCTGTCTAAGCTAGGATCTGGGCGCAAGCGAATTCCGCCAGGAGTTTTCCCCGAGCACCTGCACACACCATCCATGAAGGGAGCCGACATCGACAATCCGGATAGAGCTGACTCTTTCGTCAACATGGTGATCAAGGTCCCTCTGGCTTGGACAAAACCATTCATGGAATACCTCGAACACGGAACTTTGCCCGACGACAAAGTAGAAAGACGAAAAATAGTACGGCGAGCAAAGGGTTATACCATAATTAATGGGCAACTCTACAAAAGTAGCACTACTGGTGTATACCTAAAGTGTGTTTCCCAGCTAGAAGGTATGGAAATCCTACGCGAAATCCATCTCGGAGATTGCGGGCATCATGCCGCTCCTCGATCGTTTGTCGTGAAATCCTTCCGGCAAGGATTCTACTGGCTAACCGTGAAGGCGGACGCCGACAAGATGGTTGAGACATGCATGGGATGCCAGTATTATGCCCGACAACCACATGTTCCTGCTGAAGAACTGCGAACAATACCAATAACTTGGCCGTTGCGGTCTAGGGGCTAGACATGGTGGGACCGTTATAGACGGCACCTTGTGGGATTATGCATCTGCTTGTAGCAGTTGATAAATTCACCAAATGGACAGAAGCTAAACCCATTAGAAAGCTTGATGGGGCAGCTGCCCTCAGGTTTGTCTGGGATCTAGTGGTGAGATTTGGTCTCCCACATAGCATTATCACCGACAATGGCAGCAATTTATCACTCAGAGAAGTGGAGGCATATTGCTGGGAGAAAGGCATCTGACTTGAACTTGCATCTGTGGCACACCCACAATCCAACGGTCAGGTTGAGCGAGCCAATGGATTAATTCTGTAGGGAATCAAGCCACGTCTTGAGGCACCGCTACATAGAGCAGCTGGATCCTGGGCGGAAGAATTGCCATCTGTGCTGTGGAGTTTACGAACTACACACAACAGATCTACCAGCTACACCCCTTACTTCATGGTATATGGAGCAGAAGATATCCTGCCTTCCGACATCCTCCACGATGAACCAAGAGTTGCCGCCTACGACAAGGATGACGCTGAAGAATCCAGACGCCTGGATGTGGACCTTCTTGAGGAGGAGCGCGTTTTGGCATGCCAAAGATCCACCATCTACCAGCAGAAGCTACGCAGCTACCATAGTCGCCGCGTTCGGCATCGCTCGTTTAAAGAGGGGGATTTGGTGCTCCGACTTAAGCAGAAAAAGTCACACAAATTATCCCCACCATGGGAAGGACCGTTCATCATAAGCAAGGCACTGCTCAATGGGTCTTACTACCTTGTTTACAATCGTGAACTAAAGGATAGACCCAACGAGGATCGTAAGCGTAAGCGACGTGACCCGGATGATGACTACTCGGAGCTTGATCGGCCATGGAACATAGAACAACTACGTCCTTTTTACACTTAGCATTTTTATCTAATTGTGTATCTCTTATATGATCAATGAAATAAAGCTCTTTGGTTCACTCATATTTCTGAGTCTTTTACCTCCTTTAGTGTTCATTTTTGGATCATATAAAACCTTTATTCACAAGCTTTGCGTCTGTACTTGTGAACATTCCGCCTACGGGCGTTAGCTTAAGTTTTCTGGTCTACACGTTCTTTGTCGTTTTTATGTGGATTCTGGATTAGTGACTTTCGGCACTTATTGTCGGCGATTTTGTTCTCAGGTTATTGACGGTGCCATTGGGCATCATCACCTAAGCGCATGGTTCCGACAACGAGTCTTCCGACTCACGAAAAGACAAGCATAAGAACCAAAGTAATGGATAAGCCAGCACTTGCTTAAAAAATATATACATGCTGGGAACTAAATTCTTAAGTAGCAGGACATAACAACCATTGTTTTCCGCCTTAAGTTACACCATCAAGTTTTTCTCCCTCAAGATCCACCAAAGGCAAAACAAATATTACATAGTGTTTTTCACTCTTTGGGCGCAGGAGACTTGGAAGCAGCATCGTTCCCAGCCGGAGAATCACCCTCAACATCGGCGCTATGATGAGACTCGCAGGAATCTTGGTTGACGGTGTCGATGGTGTTCATGGGCACGAAGACGTCGATGTCCACCAACTCGGCGACTCTGGTGTCATAACCCGAGAGTGATGACAATATGGCTTCGTGATCAATCTCTTTGCCATCATCATCAACGTCGGGGATGCCAGAGGTCACCGTATCGATGTCAGCATCTTTGTAGTGTGCCTTCACTATTGAGAGCGCCATCCTCACGCCAGACCGTGCACATGAAGCTTTCCATCTTGTAACACGCTCGGGAGCTCGGCGCAGTGTAACACCACGGTTCTGAAAAGACCGTGGCTTCTATCTGACATGCCAATCCCTGGATCGGTTCATTGGCCCACAATAGAATAAGATGAATAACATAGCAAAATATCCGTGTATCATAAATAACGAACATCCAGAGTACCATTATTACAATAAAATCTTAGCTCAAGGCTAGCTCAAATTATTCAGGTAGCAACATAAATAAAGCAAATCCTCCATTCTTCAAATTGCCCACAAGTGAACAAGTGACGAGTGGAGTATCGTGGCCTATATCGATTACTCGGAATCAGAATATCCTGCAACATGAAACCTAGCTACCCCAAAGGGTCAATACATGGAATGTATGGCAAGTAGAGCTAGTAAAGGAGACAATAATGCTAACATCTACATGCATATATGGTAAGTGGAGTTGTGGCTAGCTTGCATTTGCAAATACCTTTGTCCTACTTTCATAAATAGTTTTTGATTTTCTTTGAAAAGATCCTAATTAAGTTAACCCAACAACATTAAAGCAATTATGAAATTAGAATGAGCGAGAAACATGTCATGGAATCAATATCAAGCAACTCAGACGTCCATAACCGGGGACAGGGCTAATCGATTAGATTATACACCCTGCAGGGGTTAGTACACTTTACCCATGTGACTTGGCCAGCCCAGCTCGTACCATCACTCTCATTTTGGGTGATGATAGGGAGAAGTCCAAGAAGAGACTGTTTGGGAAGTAGCTCCACAATCCCGACGCGCACCGGTCCAACCTACCAAAATTCTACATCTCTGGATACGCGGGTTCGAGTTACCACAACCTACTAAGTCCAACCAACCGCCCATTTCATTATTGGCACATGGTTGTACATGTAAGCTACAAAATAAAGAAGCCAATCATTTTCTCTTGATACCTGGGTGCCTTTCCGCAATGATACCACCAAAATTTATCAATCCCATCACACCCAGGAGATTCATTGATTAAGTTGTTTTAGTTTTCGCAAACCAACACATTTAGAAACAACTTTCAGTGATGTAACCCATCCCTCCTTCATAATAGCATGGCTAAGCACATCTACCAACGGTGGTTCATCTACCAGGAAAGCCCTACCACATAATAGGACATAGCAAAGCGATAGTATCATCCTACACATGCATCTACAAAATACACGACAATGCGTTGAAAAATAGTAGGACAATATCATGAACAAAGTAGCATCTACTTGCCTTGGTTGTAGAGGTCAGAAGTACAATCCACACACAAGCAAGCGTTGCACTCGTCACAATCTACACGATACAATTGCATTCATAAACAAACCATCCACAAGCATATGCAAGCAAAGATGATGCAAGATGTATGTGTGACAAGTGGATTCATTCTACAGCAGCACCACATAATCTTATTTAGTAAAGCTACTGAATGCATGCATGGAAAATAATTTTAGCGCAAGGAAAACTATTATGCAATTTCTAATGCTCAAAACTAGAGCTAGAACCCAAAATAATTCACTACTGTTAACATACGGTTTGTAAAATCTTGGGAAAATTCTACTGTGTAGGCATTGCTAATTAGGAACATTACCAATTGGAATTTCTCAAAAAGGAATTATATAACTCCCTGGGTAATTAAAATACTGCAGAAAGCTATTATATAGTTTCTGCAAAAGTTTTTACTGTGAGCCTATCTTTTTAATTAACTTTGAGCTTCCACTTGTTCTACTGAATCCAGGGACATATTATTTGCAAATTTTTGAGTTACATATATTTTTCTACGAATTAATTACTCAAAAAAGGCCATTAACTTATTTAATTATTCTGGACAAAATCTTGGTGCAAAAGTGTAAAACAATGGTACAGAAAGATTCTACTCGACTTACTGAATCTACACATATTTTATTTGCAATTTTTGGCCCAGTAGATTAATCTCTACAAATTTTACAAGATTCTACTAATTTCTGCAAATTCTGAATAGATTTAAATCGAAAGGGAATATTCCAGGAATATTCCCTGCTGACTCAGCATGCGTTGACTGGTCAACCATGTGGTCTTCGCACGATCTGGGCCGTCCGTGGCGGATCGTGCGGCCAGGGAGCGAGGCAGCGGCGGGACTCACCGGCGAAGTCGGCGGCGGCGACGGCGGCGGTTCCGGCGGCAAGGTGGCGCCGCGGGTCGGCGGACTCGGGCGGAGTTCCTCGGCGCAGGCGGCCAGCGGCGGCAGTGCTCATGGCTCGGTGGCGGGCGGCGTCCTGCGAGGAGAAGGCGGTCGGTGAGTGGCGGGCGTCTTTGTAGGTCGCGAGGCGAGGAAGAGGGCGGTGCTTACCGGCGGCGCGAATCGGCGGCGGCGGCATCGCGATGCGCGGCAATGGCCGCGATCTTGGAGTGGCGGCGGTCGGAGAGGCAGGGCGTAGCCTAAGAGGGGTCCACGATTACGAGCTTGCAGCGACGGCAGGTTGGAGTCCGTTACGTGGCGGTGGTGGCGATGTCGGCGCCGACAGTGGGCCCCACTGCCGGTGTGGCAGGCGTGGCGGATAGTTTCCTGCCAAGCGGTAGCTGCTGCGGCTGGGGGGCTTCTTGCTGGGCTGGGCAGGCTACCTTGCCTCTTTTTGTTCTTTTCCTAATTTCTGTTTTAGTTTTTCCACCGTAACTTCTTCATACGAACCCCGAATTGGGCGAAATTTGTATCTAAATTTTTCTAAAAACTAGAGGATCATCATAGGATCCTTTGTATCAACACCACTAGCTTCCAAAAAGGGTGGAAATACAAACCTAGTATATCCTCTTGTAGGAGCATTATAGCAAATCAAAATAGGGTTTGCAAATATCGTTTTGCCGGAATCTTTTCAAACCAAAATTTTGTATGGATGATCATGATGCAATGACATGAATGATATGCAGAACCAGATCTAACATTTGGGATGTGACAAGACCAACCCCCTTAAGATGAATCTCGTCCCCGAGATTCGGCACGGCTAGCAAATAGGTGTGGGTAGTCCTCTCGGATGTCATCCTCACGCTCCCAAGTGGCTTCCTCTTCGGTGTGGTGGCTCCATTGCACCTTGCAAAACCTGATCGTCTTAGTACGAGTAATCCTCTCCGCTGTATCCAGAATCTTGACCGGCTTCTCCTCATAGGTCAAGTCATTCTCAAGCTGAACCTCCTCTAGTGGCACAGTGTCTCTCAATGGTGTATCCACCATCTCCGGATGGCACTTCTTTAGCTGGGACACGTGCAACACATTGTGAACAGCGGACAGAGCCTCTGGAAACTCCAACTGATAAGCAACTTCTCCTTTGCGTGCCAAGACCCGATACGGTCCAATAAACCGAGGTGCCAGCTTACCCTTGATTCCAAATCTCTTGATTCCACGAAGTGGCGACACTCTGAGGTATGCTCTATCACCTATCTCATACACCACTTCCTTGCGCTTGGCGTCAGCGTAGCTCTTCTGCCTCGATTGTGCTACCTTCAGCCTGTCCCTAATCAAGGCGACCTTCTCCTCAGCGTCCTTGATAAATCAGGTCCAAACAACTAACGTTATCCTACTCCATCCCATAGCAATGGTGTCCGGAACCGTTTCCCATACAGCACATCGAACGGCGACGTCTTGATGCTGGTCTGATAGCTGTTGTTGTAGGAAAACTCAGCATGCAGCAAATTCTCATCCCAACTAGAACCATGAGCCAAAGAGCAAGCTCTCAGCATATCTTCCAAAATCTGATTCACCCTCTCGGTCTGTCCATCAGTCTGGGGGTGGAACGTTGTGCTGAACTCCAACCTAGTACCAAGTGACTCGTGCAGCTGGCGCCAGAAGTGTGAGGTAAATTTGGTGCCCCTATCAGATACAATACTCTTAGGAACTCCACGCAGGCACACAATCCTGTCCATGTAGATCTTGGCCAACTTTGCACTCGTATAGGTCGTCTTCACTGGTATAAAGTGGGCTACCTTGGTCAAATGGTCGACCACTACCCAAATGGAGTCATATCCTGATCTGGTCCTGGGCAATCCTGTGATAAAATCCATTCCCACTCTATCCCACTTCCAATCCGGCACGGGCAATGGCTATAGCAGTCCTGCTGGCTTCTGGTGTTCCGCCTTCACTCGGCTACATACATCACATAAGGCAATATGCTCAGCGATGTCTCCCTTCATGTTGTTCCACCAGAATTTGTCCTTTAGGTCCATATACATCTTCGTATTGCCCGGATGTATGGAATACGGCAAGTCATGAGCTTCCTGCAGAATCAACTTCCTTATCTCCAGATCATTGGGGACGCACAAACGATCTCCATACCACAAGGCTCCTTGCTCATCCTCGCGGAATTCTTTTGCTCGATCCTCCTTCATCTTTTCCTTTACTTCATCTATCTCTTTGTCTCCCACTTGAGCCTTCCTGATTCTGTCCTGTAGCGTTGGTTGGACTTCCATTGCTGCCAAATATCCTTCTGACACTATCTCCAGTCTAAGGTCCTTGAATTGCTTACAAAAATCCTCGGGCAATTCCCCAACAGTCAATCCATTGGCATAAACCTTCTGGCTCAGAGCATCTGCTACTACATTGGCCTTTCCTGGGTGGTATTGTATATTCATATCATAGTCCTTGATAAGTTCCAACCATATTATTTGCCTCATGTTCAGTTCCTTCTGTGTAAATATGTACTTCAGGCTCTTGTGGTCGGTGTACACATCACAGTGTTTCCCCATCAAGTAGTGCCTCCATACCTTGAGCGCATGAACCACTGACGCTAAATCCAAGTCATGTGTGGGGTAATTCCGCTCATGGTGTTTAAGTTGCCGTGAGGCATATGACACCACTCTCCCATCTTGCATCAGCACGCTGCCAAGTCCCTATCGAGAAGCATCACAGTACACATGGAAATCCTTCTGAAGATCTGGTAAACACAGAACAGGTGCAGTCACTAGTCGACGCTTCAGTTCCTGAAAGCTAGCTTCACACGCATCCGTCCATTCAAACTTCCTCACCTTCTTCATAAGTTCTGTCATCGGCTTAGCAATCTTGGAGAAGTTTTCAATGAACCTCCTGTAATATCCAGCAAGTCCCAAAAAGCTTCGAATCTCTCCCGCATTCTTGGGCGCTTCCACTCGATTCACTGTCACTTTGCTTGGATCAACAGCGACTCCTTCTCCTGACACCACGTGTCCAAGAAACCCAACAGTGTTAAGCCAGAATTCACACTTGCTGAATTTGGCATACAGCCTGTGTTCCCTCAGCTTCTCCATAATCAGTCGGAGATGTTTCTCATGTTCAGCATCATCCTTGGAATATATCAGTATGTCATCAATAAATACCACCACGAACTTGTCCAAGTACTCCATGAATACCTTGTTCATCATGGTCATGAAATATGCCGGGGCATTCGTTAGTCCAAAAGACATAACTGTATACTCATATAAACCATACCTAGTAGTGTAAGCGGTTTTTGGTATGTCTTCCTCCCGGATCTTCAATTGGAAGTAGCCTGATCGCAGATCAATCTTGCTAAACACCTTTGCTCCTTTCAGTTGATCAAACAAATCATTTATGTTTGGCAGGGGGTATTTGTTCTTGATGGTCACCTCATTCACCGAGCGATAGTCCACCACTAATCTCTTGCTGCTGTCTTTCTTCTCCACAAACAGAACAGGTGCACCCCATGACGACGAACTAGGCTGAATGAATCCCTTGTCCAACTGCTCTTTCAGCTGCTTCTTCAATTCCTTCATCTCATCCACATCCATCTTATATGGTCTCTTTGCTATAGGTCCTGTTCCCGGCATCAGGTCGATGAGAAACTCCACTTCCCTGTCAGGTGGCATCCCTGGCAGTTCTTCCGGAAACACATCAGGGTAATCCTTAATCACAGGCACAGTATCCATGCTAACCCCCTTAAGAGAATTCAGCTTACACCTTCCCGGTCGCACAGCCGACTTGAACCTAATTCTCTTACCACCCGGGGTTTTGAGTGAAACAGCTCGCTGTGCATAATCTATGTGTCCCCCATGCATATACATCCAATCCATACCCAGAATAACATCTAACCCTTGTGATTCCAACACTACCAAATGTGCAATGAAATTGTGTGCTCCAATCCTCAAAGTTAAGTCGCGGCATCCTGCGCTAGCTATCATATCTCCTCCAGGTGATCTTACTCTAATAGACTCTTTCATAGACTCAGTAGGTAACTTGTACTTATCCACAAATTCCCTTGATATGAATGAACGCGATGCACCAGTATCGAAAAGTATAAGTGCAGGGTGAGTGTTGATTGGAAACTTACCAATCACAAGGTCAGGGTCATCTGGGATCTCCTCCACATTCATGTGGTTCACTGTGGCCTTCTGGTTGTTGGTTGGCTTCAGCACCTTCTTCTCCGGACAGTTATCTGCATAATGTCCCTTCTGACCACACTTGAAGCATGTCACCTCCCTCAGATCCTTCTTCACAAAGCTGCGATCACGGTTGCGGTCATGTCCACCGTGTCCTCCAGAATGGTGAGACTGTCCTCCCTTGTGGCTGTGGTGGCTACTCTTGTGGTTGTCATGGCGATGTCCATCGCCCCCATGGTGGTGGCGGTCATGGCTCCCATGGTGCCCATGGTCACTCCCTCCATGCTTGGAGTATCCATCATAAGAAGTGCGAGACTTGTGGTGAGAACCAGAGTGGTGATTGCTGCTCTTTCTCTTGCAGTTTTCCACCTGCTCGTGCTTCCCTTCCAAGATTCTGGCCTTGTCCATAAGCTCCTGGAAAGTGGGGCAATAAACCAACAGTAGCTGCACTAAAAGCTCATCACTGAGGCCATCCAGGAATCTCTCCCTCCTTTTTTCATCAGTGTCAACATCCTCAGGTGCATAACGGGACAGTTGTTGAACTCCTCGATATACTCAGCCACAGTGCGGTTGGTTTGGCGCAAGTTGCGAAACTCCTTCCTCTTCAGGCTCAGAACTCCTGAAGACACGTGGTTGGTCCTGAAACCTTCCTCAAACATTGCCCAAGTCACGGTGTTTAGCGGGTGGGTGATCTGAAAAGTGTCCCACCAAGAAGCGGCTGGTCCCTCCAGTAGGTGAGAGGTAAACCTCACCTTCTCAGCATCAGTGCATCCAATAGTTACCAGATCCTTGTTGACTGAACGCAACCAGTCGAGAGCAACCATTGGCTCCTTTGCAGTAGAGAACTTAGCTGGCCTTAGCCTCAGAAACCTGGTGAGAGCATCTCCCTGAGGCTGGTTGTTCCCATTGTTGTTATTGTTGTTGTTCTGAGCTTCCATGAACTGGGTCATAACTTGGGTCAGCTGTGCCTGAGCTGCCATGAGCTGCTCCAACTCAGTGGGTTGACGGCGGGGAGGCATCTGCGGTTCAGCACAGGTAAGCTTATAAAGAATCAACTACGAAAACAGGATTCTACCCATGCATTATGATCAAACAACAACAAACAATCGCAGACAATCTCAAGCATACAACACATCAACAAACAAGTGATCCAACAACATCCCAGGGGTTATCCTAGCAATACATATCTACTAAAATAGTTTTAGAAGAGTTGGCAATGGTTATCTAAACAGTTGATCAACAAAGCATTAAAAACAGCAATCTGCCAGAACAGTCCAGCAGTGTTCACGAATTTTTCTACCTGACTTAAACTCGTCAGGAATTTATGCTGATTTTTTCACATACATTACAGAGAGTTTCGCACCAGCCCTATTTTTTCAGATTTTTCCCAGATACCAGTAAAATATGCAATATCGTACAGTACTGCTGTATCAGCAGAAAACTACAGCAGGAATAACACAGATATTAACCAAACTTGCCATAACTCTTTTATTAAAACTCGCACAAATAATCCTGGGATATTGGAGTACACAAATAAGCAACTAAACACTCTTAAACTAACAGTAACTAAGTTTTACATAGATCGAGACTAATCCTAATGATTTTTCCTAACGAGGACTATTTGGTGGACTTCTATCTACTTCTTGAAGAGGTTGTGGTAGGTCCTTGCACTCATGCGTTGGCGCTTCTGTCCACGGCTCAACCATGGCGGCGGAGTGTACACCTCTCCTGAGTCATCACTTGAAATCTCAAACTCCACCTCTTCTGGATCCTCCTCTTCTTCTTCACTCCCTGCTGCAACTGCAACAGCTTCATCTCCTCCACCATCATCGTCTCCATCATCATCATCCTCGTCCTCATCATCATCATCATCGTTCCCACTGTCATCATCATCATCAGTGTTGCCACCATCTCCATTTTCATCATCAGAGGGTGGATTCAGCTGTGCTTGGAGAGCGGCAATCTGGGCTGCCATAACTTCAATAGTTTGATCCCTTTCCTGGACGGTCCCTTGCAACTGTTGTATGGTCTGGGTGTTATCCTGCACAGTCCCGTTAAGAAGAGCTATGGCTGCATCCCTGCCTATCAGGGCATTTTCCAGAACTCCCACAGCTTCATGCAAGGTGTCAATCTCCTGTCCTTGGACCACCATACCATTGCTGGCAAAATCTGCAATCTCCTTTACCATCATCACTTTCTCAGCTAGAGCTCCATTATCCCTTTCCATGTCCTCTATGTGCCTCCGACGGGGCGGCATGTTGTTCCTGTCGCCTGGGGTAACCACAATGTTCCCCTCTTCATCACGCCTCCCATAGTCACGGTAGGGTGAATCTGCTGGCAGTAGGTGTCGGACATGATGGCACTAGCGAGACAGGGCTTCATGCATGGCCAAGTTTATTCCAAGTCCCCAGTTGCAGTATGTCTTGGTGTAGATCAGGTGCGAAGGGTTTGGCAAGGCGGCATCTCTGAATATGAAGGTGGTGATCTCCCATGCATGTACACCATATCCATAGGTGTACAGCCTTCTTCCCTTGAACATGGGCAGTGGCAATCCCAATGACTGCGAGAGCTGTGCTAACTGTCTTGCAAAGGGCCTTGGTGACTCCATGGTTGCATACTCAGTCCCGACTTCTCCCATCTATCAATTAAAAGAGGAAAGTGTGAGAATAGCATATGGTAAGAATTTACGAGAGTGAAAGGCATAAGATGAAAGACAGAGTTAATATAAGCTTTAATAATTCTATGGCTTCCTAATCCAATCCTAGGTCACGATCCTACAGTCGACACACGGGCTCTGGTACCATCTTGTAACACCACGGTTCTAAAAAGACCGTGGCTTCTATGTGACATGCAAATCCCTGGATCGGTTCATTGGCCCACAATAGAATAAGATGAATAACATAGCAAAATATTCGTGTATCATAAATAACAAAGATCCAGAGTACCATTATTACAATAAAAGCTTAGCTCAAGGCTAGCTAAAATTATTCAGGTAGCAACATAAATAAAGCAAATCCTCCATTCTTCAAATTGCCCATAAGTGAACAAGTGCCGAGTGTAGTACCGTGGCCTATATCGATTACTCGGAATCGGAATATCCTGCAACATGAAACGTAGCAGCCCCGAAGGGTCAATACATGAAATGTATGGCAAGTAGAGCTAGTAAAGGAGACAATAATGCTAGCATCTACATGCATATATGGCATGTGGAGCTGTGGCTACCTTGCATTTGCAAATACCTTTGTCCTACTTTCATAAACAGTTTTTGATTTTCTTTGAAAAGATCCCAATTAAGTTAACCCAACAACATTAAAGCAATTATGAAATTAGAATGAGCGAGAAACATGTCATGGAATCAATATCAAGCAACTCAGACGTCCATAACCGGGGACACGGCTAATCGATTAGATTATACACCCTGTAGGGGTTAGTACACTTTATCCATGTGACTTGGACATCCCAGCTCGTACCATCACTCTCATTTTGGGTGATGATAGGGAGAAGTCCAAGAAGAGACTGTTCGGGAAATAGCTCCCCAATCCCGACGCGCACCGGTCCAACCTACCAAAATTCTACATCTCTGGATACGCGGGTTCGAGTTACCACAACCTACTAAGTCCAACCAACCGCCCATTTCATTACTGGCACATGGTTGTACACGTAAGCTACAAAATAAAGAAGCCAATCATTTTCTCTTGACACCTGGGTGCCTTTCCGCTATGATACCACCAAAATTTATCAATCCCATCACACCCAGGAGATTCATTGATTAAGTTGTTTTAGTTTTCGCAAACCAACACATTTAGAAACAACTTTTAGTGATGTAACCCAGCCCTCGTTCATAATATCATGGCTAAGCACATCTACCAACGGTGGTTCATCTACCAGGAAAGCCCTACCACATAATAGGACATAGCATAGCGATAGTATCATCCTACACATGCATCTACAAAATACACGACAATGCATTGAAAAATAGTAGGACAATATCATGAACAAAGTAGCATCTACTTGCCTTGGTTGTAGAGGTCGGAAGTACAATCCACACACGAGCAAGCGTTGCACTCGTCACAATCTACACGATACAATTGCATTCATAAACAAACCATCCACAAGCATATGCAAACAAAGATGATGCAAGATATATGCGTGACAAGTGGATTGATGCTATAGCATCACCACATAATCATATTCAGTAAAGCTACTGAATGCATGCATGGAAAATAATTTTAGCGCAAGGAAAACTATTATGCAATTTCTAATGCTCAAAACTAGAGCTAGAACCCAAAATAATTCGCTACTGTTAACATACGGTTTGTAAAATCTTGGAAAAATTCTACTATGTAGGCATTGCTAATTAGGAACAGTACCAATAGGAATTTCTCAAAAAGGAATTATATAACTCCCTGGGTAATTAAAATAATGCAGAAAGCCATTATATAGTTTCTGCAAAAGTTTTTACTGTAAGCCTATCTTTTTAATTCACTTTGAGCTTCCCCTTGTTCTACTAAATCCAGGGACATATTATTTGCAAATTTTGGAGTTACAGATCTTTTTCTACGAATTAATTACTCCAAAAAGGCCATTAACTCATTTAATTATTCTGGACAAAATCTTGGTGAAAAAGTGTAAAACAATGGTACAGCAAGATTCTACTCGACTTACTGAATCTACACATATTTTTTTTGCAATTTTTGGCCCAGTAGATTAATCTCTACAAATTCTACAAGATTCTACTAATTTCTGCAAATTCTGAATAGATTTAAATCGAAAGGGAATATTCCAGAAATATTCCCTGCTGACTCAGCGATTGACTCAGCGTGCGTTGACTGGTCAACTAGTCAACCACGTGGTCTTCGCATGATCTGGGCCGTCCGTGGTGGATCGTGCGGCCAGGGAGCGAGGCGGCGGCGGGACTCACCGGCGAAGTCGGTGGCGGCGACGGCGGTGGTTCCGGCAGCAGCGATGTGGCGCACGGGGTTGGCGGACTCGGGGCGGAGCTCCTCGGCGCAGGTGGCGTGGCGTCACGGGCGTCTTGCGGCGGCCTGGGCGGCGGCTTCGTGGGCTCGGTGGCGGGCGGCGTCTGCGAGGAGAGAAGGCGGTCGGCCGGGTCGCGGCGTCTTCGGGTCGCGGCGAGCGAGGAAGGAGAGGCGGGCGGTGCTTACCGGCAGCGGTGCGGCGGCGGCGGCGTCGCGATCTGAGGCGATGGCGGCGCGATGCTGGAGTGGGGCGAGGTCGGAGAGGCGGATGCTGGCTAAGAGGGGGTCCACGCGGTGCCCGAGGCGGAAACAGCGGCGGCGGTTGGAGTCTGTTCCGGACGCGGCGGCGGTGGCGATGTCGGCGCCGACAGGTGGGCCCCACCTGTCGGTGGCGGCGGGCGGCGGATAGTTTCTGCAGCGGTAGCTCTTGCGGCAGCTGGCTGGCTCTTGGGCTGGTGAGCGGCTATTGCTTTTTTTGTTCTTTTTCTAATTTCTGTTTTAGTTTTTCCACCGTAACTTCTTCATACGAACCCCGAATTGGGCGAAATTTGTATCTAAATTTTTCTAAAAACTAGAGGATCATCATAGGATCCTTTGTATCAACACCACTAGCTTCCAAAAAGGGTGGAAATACAAACCTAGTATATCCTCTTGTAGGAGCATTATAGCAAATCAAAATAGGGTTTGCAAATATCGTTTCGCCGGAATCTTTTCAAACCGAAATTTTTTATGGATGATCATGATGTAATGAGATGAATGATATGCAGAACAAAATATAAAATTTGGGATGTGACACGCTGAATCTCCGAGTACTTCGTCACAGAGTCTGATGGCTTGATATATATCTGGAGGGGCTTAGCAATCTCCTTGGCTTGGGTGATGGCGGTGTTGATGAAGTTTCCGGCAAGAACCATGCATTCCTTGTCCGAAGGAGGCGAGCGGGTTAAACCCATAGGCGCTGAAAATTCTGACAAGGAGCGCATGAGTTCAATAAACTCTAAGTATCCAGACTACAGAAAATACAAGGCGGAGGACACTTACTGAAGATGCTGGCCTTAGCCTGCCAGACGGTGTCCGCCAAGGATTCCTTCTCTTGTTGGAGGAGCTTAAACGCCTCGCTGTGGCAATGGTTTTGCTCATCAGCAGCTTGCATCTGATCTTTTAAGATCGCAAGCTCCTCCTTCAAGCGATTGATCTCCGCGGAGGCAGAATCTTGCAGGGCTTTCATGGAATCCTCGTGCATCTTCAGCATCTCTTCGCTCTCCTTATTAAGGATTTTGTTCTCACTGTCCAGCTGCTGGATGTGCTTGGACTGCTCGACAATATCCTTGGACTTGGCAACATGCTCTGCAAGTCGGAGAAAACAAAGTACGCAGTGAGTACTCGAAGAAGGAAGGCATAAAACCAAGACGGAATGCGCAATAAAGAAAACAGACTCTTGTTTTTGATGATCTGTTCCTTCAAGATGGCAGTTTTACCCTTTTCGGCTTCAAGATCTGCGCGCATCTTCTGGTATTTGTCATTGGCCATGCCCTGCCGAGCATTCTCGTTATGTGAAACAAAGGAAAAAGTTAAAACTGTTATTTAGTCTGCTTGGAGCACCTAGTCGGAAACTTTCCATCTAGGCGCTCGGGGGCAACAGCCAAAGTTTTTCAACTTAGCAATATGCTTAGCTTTTCTTTAAGCATCTAGTCGGAGCTACTTCAGTTCTCGATTAGAAGCTTGGGGGCTACAGTATAAAGTTTTAACTCGGAATATGCTTAGATTTTCTTTAAGCATCTAGTCGGAACTAATTCAGTTACAACTAGAGGCTTGGGGGCTACAGTATTGAAAAATATAAACACTGCGTATGCTACTCTTACAGCATCTAGTCGGAATAGTTTCTTCCATCTAAATGCTTGGGGGCTACAGTGAGAGATCTTTCTAACATAGTCACTCTTAGAGCATATAGATGCAAAACCTATGGTTTTCCGTCTACATCCTCGGGGGCTACAGTGGGATACTCATAATGAAATGCAAAAGGCAAAGCAAAACTTACAAGTGCAATAATCTTGAGGTTTGTAGCACTCTCGGCCAGCAGCTTGCCAAAGGAAATGCTATTTCCCTGCAAGATATCTGCTTGTCGGAGCAGCTCCTCAATACCGCACGTCGGAGATGACGGCACTCCTCCAGAAACCATAGTTGTGTTACTCGGCAGGAGCGCCGGGTAAACTATCTTTGGGAACTCGAAGGGTTTCTGGGGAGTAGGGGATCCGCCTTCGACAGAGGTACCAGCTCCCACTGCTGCCTTTCCTCTACCGATGGCATCCTTAGCCGGAGCTTCAGCCATTTGTAGAGCAGCGCTCTCCTGCGTCGCCTGCTCGCTGACAACAGTGAGTTCGGTAGAAGCGCCAGAATCCACTTCCATGGCGGAAGGGCCTGGTGCCTCCTGGGCTTGAGAGCTTGTCGGGGCAGAGGAAGGCTTGACGGCAGGAGTAGCAGCAGCGATGGCGGGGGAGGAGTCGCGATGCAGCATATCTTTGATATTTCTAGAAGCCCCCAAAGTCTTGGAGGTCTTCTTGAGGCTGGTTGTGGATTTCTTCCTGAAACGTGCAAAGTGCATAAGTACAGGAACAAGACAGATAAATAAGACAATGTCAGAGAATGAGAAGCTCAAACTAATGGGGGTGCATTGGCAAAAATACCGGTGGATCTTTTCTTTTCCGCCTCTAGGGCGGCGGTAGTCTTCTTGAAGCTCCACCCTCCGTCTTCTTCTTCTTGCCTCCGTCGGCAGCGTCAGAGGTGGAGCTCTTCCGCTTTCGCGCTAATGGGACATCGTCGTCGGACACGACCGTGACTTCCTTCATCTTTGGATCGTAGATTTGGGCCAGGTTGTCCTCATCTAGATCGCTAAGCTGTTAAGTTAGAAATCACCGTGTTAGATGAGGTGGTAATGGCAAGACGGAGAAATTGGAGTATATGTCGTACACAGAAAATACATATCTACCTTTGGGCACTTGCCGTCTATGTACATGTCGCATGTGATGGTGAAGCCACGCTTCTTATCCTTCACCTTGACGATGTCCTTCAGGCGAAGCTTGACGGAGTCGCTCGAGAAGTTATCCACGGAGATACGGAGGGTATCTATTCGATCACTGGTATACTCGTGCATGAACTTCGCGTGGTGCTACAGAGGCTGGATTCGCCTGATGAACCAGCACATGGCCAGGTCCAAGCCGATCAAACCCGTCTCTACGAACCATTCGATCTGCCTTATTGCGCGAGAAGCGTCGAGGTCGGAGGGAAGGGAGGCATGGGATCTCCATGTGGAATCTTCAGCGGCGGCTCCATCCGCGAAGTCCGGATACGTTACATCTCGTCCCGCCAAAGGAATGTCGGGGCTGTAGAAGTACGTCCGCTGCCAGTTTTTGCAGGACTCGTGGCCGACGATGTCGGGGAACCGCCGGCCAGGTCGGATCTTGAAGCTTATTGTGCCGTAATTCCTAAGCTCCTCTCTACTATGTCCGGATTCACGTTTGACGGTGAAGAAGTACGCGAACAAGTCTAACCTAGGCCTAATCCCTAGGTAACCCTCACAAAGTGCCGCGAAGTTGCTAAGCACTAAGATGCTATTGGGGGAGAGGTTATGGGGTTGGACCTTGTAGTGGTTCAACACGGAGAGAAAGAAGTGGGAGATGGGAAGAGAAACGTCGCGTACCAGCTGAGCCTTGAGGTACACCTTTTCTCCGGCTTGGGGAGAAGGTGTCACCTCGCCGGCCGGCGCTGCCGCCAGGCGAGCCCCTCCGTCGCGGGGAGGTAGCCTTCGGCGACCATCTCTTGGATGTCGCGGTCGGTGATGTCCGAGCCGCGCGAGTCACCCTTGTGCGAGTCTGGCTCTTCTTCCAGAGGCTCTAGCGCCGCCAGGTTATGGTCGCCGCCGGTGGTTTCAATCACCGCTGATGCGGGGATGACCAGGCACTCTGGGGGCATGGCGATGGAGCTCGCCGGCTTCGCCGTGGCTTCGCTCGACGCCGCCATCAATGGGGAGGAGCTGCTGCTGGCCATGGGGTGCTGGAAGGATGCGACTGACGCAGAGGAAGGCTAGGGTTTTCGAAGTTTCTCGCGGAGAGCTCGAGGAGGCGTGCGGCTGGAGGAAGAAGACGATGACGCAAAGGTGTAAAGTGTCCCACGGTTACTATTTATCATGCTCCGTGTCAAGATTCGTGCAGCTGATCGGACGGTTGCCATGTAGACGACGTGTTCGTGAACGTGCGCGGTAATTTCGCCACGTCTCCAACCGTCGCCGCCAACGGTTCGTATCACTCGCGCAGGAAAATCGGATATGATTATTTTCTCTGCATGTGTGTGTTACGAGGCATCACTGACCTAAGAATACATCGTCCTAGCTGACACGGGTAGATGAGCTATCACATCAAACATTCCGGCATGGACGGATTTAATCTGACTATGGAAGAGTATGATGGAAGATTCAGCATTTCTCTGTCTTACCATTCGAAGACGGAGAAAAACCTTGCAGGGTTCTTTGGGAGGACTACAAGATATTGCTTGACGATTTGCCAACATCCGTCTAGACTGAGCATTCAACATGAAAAGGCAAGACGGCGCAAGATCTCGGAGTTCTCCGGGGGCTACTGTTGGGGATATGCTATATGGGTATCCTTATAGCGTATCTCTTATCCGACTAACCCGAGTGGCCCATAGTCGGTAGCATGGCCTATGGCCTGCTGGGCGGCCCAGTTAGGTGGATCCAGAAGGGAGGCCCATGCCGGATAAAGGAAGGCTATGGTGGAGTCACCAGCGTACCCGGAGCCTTGGAGTGCAAGATACACAAGACTAGTAATAGATGGTGTAGGACTCTGTAACCTGTCCGGCTAGGACTTTTCCCTATAACCCTAGGACCGAGCGACTATATGATTCGGGCCTATGGGAGCCTTTAGGGCATCTATTCAAACAACCTCGCACAGCGAACCTATCTCTGTAACTCGGCGTATTGCCCTTATAGTGATTTATAGCAGGAGTAGGATTCCACCGCCGTTGTGGGATCTGAACCTGGGTAAGCTGTGTTACCTCATACCCGTCAACCGTCCCCCTTACCCCACGTCTCTAAACACGCACTATAAGGACCCCTCCATGGCGTACTCGTCGGCAATACCACGACATCTTCCCTCCGCGATCTTGATGCTCTCAAAAAGAGCCTCGGGCAAGCGGAGAAAAAGCTGAAGATGCCTTTGGCGTTAAGGAGCACCTTGAGCAGGAACTAGCCGATGCGGCTACAGCCAAGGAGCGCCTGCAGCAAGAGCCCACAGATCGTGAGGAGCAGCTCGCCACCGCTGCGGCCTCGCGTGAGAAGGAGGTAGCCGGCAAGCTGATGGCCGCCGCGAAGGCTATTTTGGGTGAGTAGTTTCATATTTCTAGCTTCATTTTGTTTTTCACTTTGCTTCCTCCGTTTATCTAGATGCCGTGGGCATCGAGTTTGACCGTGGTGCCCTGGAGCACGGAAGTGCTCTGGATGACACCACTGCGGCGTTTGAAGATCGCTGCAGTACCGTGGTCAGCTCGCTTGCCAAGGCCAAGGTGGTTCTTGGGCGCTTGGACAAGGAGCTCGTCCCCAAGGGCGTCGCCCTCGAGGATGTCGAATTGTTGGCGGACGCGCTGTCAGCCAAGGCTCCCGCGGCGTACAAGCGCAACCAGAAGGGTATCGGCGCGTCCATGGGGCTGGCGATGGCCATGGCATCCGGAGCGGAGCTGGATCTTCATCAGGTCACCTCCCAGATGTCGACAGCTACCGACGGATCCGAGGTAGCCTTCGCCCTCTACGTTACCCGTTGTAAATGCTATGGGCCGAAGCTGATTGACTTGCTGGCTGAGTACGCGGTGAGGCAGCAGGGGGAGGCCAAGAGCAGGCAATCCGGCTCCGAGGCTACTCAGGATGCGGCTTCTTAGTACTTGTAGTTGTAGGATAGCTTTTGTTTATATTGTTGTAATATATCTATGAACACTCCTTGTGCCACGCAGTGTCTTTTGCTGTATATAATGAATCTCCGAGTTGTTTGCTTATTCGTGCGTTTGTTCATACCGTTGCCTTCTTTTCCTCTAGGGACCTTCGGGTGATGATACCGTTCATACTTCGCCTGCGCCGCAGCTGCGACCATCCTTGGATGATGCGTTGCAGCTTGTGTTTCTTCGTGACCACATACTAGTCTTAAGAAAGAGTTGCTTGGCGTGCGAGGCCACGTGGATGTTTGGAAGTCAAAGGCGGAGTGGGGCGCCGCCAGGGAGGAATATCTGATGGGGGAGTTGCGGCGTTTGGCCCTACAACTTCAATGTGAGTTTCCTCGAGCTGCTGCTCATTTTTCGAATGCGCCTGTTGGCTTGTCATCTTACTTTGCAGTTGTTGCAGGTGCTAACCTTGTTCCCAGGGAGGAAAAAGAGCGTGTAGCTACTCGGATCAATTTCCTAACCCAGCAGGACACGGAGGCCGGCGACTTTTTATGGATGGAACATGATCGTGCTATGGTTCTTGCGACTGTGCAGGATCGTGTTCACCAGGTGTCGCGGGTGCTGCGGCAAGCGAAGACTTCCTTGGCATCAATTCTGCACGTGATGTTTCCCCTGGATGAGGCACCATCAACTCTATGGGGCCTACTGGCGAAGTTTCGGGATGTGTATCGTGTTAGGGAGCTGGTGCGGCATCAGCTGGTTGCAGGGGTGAAGGCTGCGCTTTCCCTGATGCGGCTGCATCGCCCTGATGTAGATCTTGCTGCTGTGGCGGCTAGGCCGCCTCTTCGGCCGGATGGTGGCATGTGGGACATACGTCCACATTATGCGGCTGTAAGGCAGTATGCCGAACAAATTGTAGATCTCTTTGAGCAGCGTGCGCAGGTGATTCTTCAGAATAGGTAGGACCTGTAAAAAGATAGATGTAAAATTTGTATGTATTCGACTAGGCGTGTTATGCCCTTTGCTATAAAGGTTGATTGTTGCTAGCACGTGGTTCTTTGTTTGTATGCGTGCCCTTTTCATTAGCCTGACATGGTCATCTAGTCACGCGTTATCCTTAATCGACGAAGTCGTGAGGTGAGGGGAGCCCCCGAGTGTGTTGTAACATGAAGAAAATGCAAATAATAGACACATTTTGGGGCGAGACACTTAGATTTATTCATATCGTAAGAAGGAGGTACATTGTTCAGCTAAGTAGCCTTGGCTGAATAGCCGTATTGAAAGTAAAAGGAGGGGGGTAGATAGGGGCAGAAGCGTCGCAGTTGAGCGACGTTCCATGGGTTGGAGTATGCTACTCCATACTCCACGTGCTTGAGGCGATAGGCGCCATCTGGGATGACTTCGGTGACGACGTTGAGTCCTTCCCAGGGCGACTCGAGCTTCTTCGGTCGCTCTTGCTTTAGTCGTAAGACTAGGTCTCCTTTGACGAAGAACCTTGGGCGCAGCCGACGGATGTGGTAGTTGCGGAGGCTCTGTTGACAGACCGCTGATCGAGCCGCAGCTATGTCACGTGCCTCGTCGCGTGTGTCGACGACGTCTTCGGTTGAGACCGTCGATTCGGATTCGCTGTAGGCGACGACCCGTGGGGCCTTGTGGCGTACCTCTACAGGCAGCACGGCTTCGGCTCCGTGCACCATGAAGAAGGGTGTGTAGCCAGTTGATCTGTTTGGCGTCGTGCGTAAGCTCCAGAGGACGGAGGGTAGCTATTATGTCCAGGATCCTGTGAGTCGCTCGAGTGGGCTCATTAGGCGCTTCTTGATGCGACCACTGACGAGGCCATTGGCCTTTTCGACCTGCCCGTTTGTTTGCGGGTGCGCCACTGAGGCATATGTGATGTTGATTCCGAGGTCTTCGCAGAAGTCCTGGAATTCCTTGGAGATGAAGTTCGATCCGTTATCGGTGATGATGCTGTGCGGAACGCCGAACCTGTAGACTATGGATTCGAAGAATTTGATGGCCGTTTTGCCCTTTTGGTTAGTAACGGGAATGGCCTCGATCCACTTGGTGAATTTGTCGACTACGACCAGGAGGTAGACATGGCCTCCTTTTGACGACTTGGGCAGTTTGTCGATCATGTAGAGGCCCCATTGGGCGAAGGGCCAGGCCAGGGGTATGGGCCTGAGCTTCGATCCTGGTGTGTGTGGTTTATCTGCGAACCTCTGGCACCCGTTGCACCTTCAGATGATGTCCTTGGCGGCATTCATGGTCGTTGGCCAGTAGAACCCAGCTCGTAGAGCTTTGGCGACAAGGGCGTGGCTGCCCGCATGATGGCCGCAGATTCCCTCGTGGATGTCTTGGAGGATGGTTTTTTGCCGTCACTGATGGTGACGCACCTTTGGAGTACACCCTAAATGCTGCGCTTGTACAGCTCGCCATTGATGATAGTGAAGGCCTTGGACCGGCAAGATATGCGCCGGGCATCTGTCGGGCTGTCAGGAAGCTCCCCATCTATCAGATATCGGAGGTATGGCTGTGTCCATGTTTCTTCGACTACCATGACCTGCATCAGGTTGACCACTACGACCTCTGTGTCGAGATTTTCTGGTCCTTCCTATCCTTTGGGTAGCGCAACACCCGAGTGTTCTGCTTCTTCGGGTAATCCCTTTGGGAATTTCCTTTTGATGGATGGCACGCAGATCTGTTCGAGGAACACACCTGGTGGCACCCGTGCGCAGGTGGAGACGATATTGGCGAGTCTGTCGGCTTGTTCGTTGCTTTCTCTCCCAACATGCCGAAGCTCGCAGCCTTCAAAGTCTCCTTCGAGTGCATTTTATAGTGCGCGGTATGCAATCATGTTAGCCACGTGTGCGTCGCACTCATTCATTGTCTGCTGGACGACGAGGTTCGATTCACCGTAGATGACCAGGCGCGTCGCGCCGCACATCTTGGCCATCCTCATGCCGTGGATGAGGGCCTCATACTCGGCCTCGTTGTTGGAACCTCGAAATTTCATCCGGAGGACGTACTTCATCTTGTCGCCCTACGGGGAGGTCAGTATGACCCCGGCTCCTGCTCCGGCCTCGCGCGTGGAGCCGTCGATGTGCATCGTCCATGACTGTGTCATGTCTGGGGTGTCTGGCAGCTGCAGCTCCATCCAGTGGACGAGGAAGTCCGGAAGGACCTGAGACTTGATCGCATGGCGCTTCTCATAGACGATGTCTAGAGGTGAAAGCTCGATGCCCCACAGGGCCACACGTCCTGTGGCCTCCGGGTTGTTCACGATGCTGTTCAGGGGTGCTTCGTTGACGACCATCACCTGAAGCTCCTAGAAGTAGTGGCTCAGCCGACGAGCCGTCATGAATACGCCGTAGGCGAGTTTTTGGTAGTGAGGGTACCTCTGCTTTGTCGGCGTCAATACCTCGCTAAGGTAGTAGATTGGGCGTTGGACCCCATGGGTCTTGCCATCTTTGGGTCTTTCGACCACAAGCACGGTGCTTACCACCTGGTGTGTAGCTACTATGTATAGCAGTAGAGGCTCGCGCTCTTTTGGCGTGACCAAGATGGGCGAGGTGGAGAGTAGCCGCTTTATATCTTCGAATGCTTCATCTGCTTCGGGCGTCCACTCGAATTTATCTTCCTTCCATAGCAGCTGATAGAAAGGAAGGGATTTTTCGCCCATACGGCTGATGAACCTTCTCAACGCCGCGATTCGCCCAACAAGCTGCTGGACGCCCTTGAGGTTCTTCGGCTTCTCCATGGCCATTATGGACCGGATTTTCTTCGGGTTTGCTTCGATCCCTTGGTGGGAGATGAAGTAGCCTAGCAGTTGACCAGATGGGACGGCGAAGGCGCACTTTTCTGGGTTTAGCTTGATGTTGTATCGATCAAGGTTGTCAAACGTCTCACGGAGATCGTCGATATGTGTCTTGGCCTCCCTTGTTTTGATTACTATGTTGTCGACATAGACTTGGATGTCGCGGTCGATCTGGTCCTTCAGGCATGCCTGCAGGCAGCATTGGTACGTGGCGCCTGCGTTCTTTATCCAGAAGGGAATTATGTTGTAGCAGAACACCCCGAACAGCGTGATGAATGCTGTTTTCTCCTGATCTTCGACCTCCAGTCAAATCTGATTGTAGCCTGAGTAGGCGTCAAGGAAGGAGAGCTTCTCGCATCCTGCAGTCGAATCGATGATCTGATCGATCCGCGGGAGAGGTAAGTGATCCTTCAGGCAGTGCTTGTTCAGCGATGTGAAGTCCATGCACATTCGCAGGATGTTCGTGTTCTTTTTGGGGACCATCACGGTGTTGGCGAGCCACTTGATTCCCTTGATCTCCCTGATGAAGTTTGCGTCGAGTAGTCTGTTGACTTCAACTCCGATGGCTTCAGCCCGTGGTTCGGACAGTCGTCGGATGGACTGCTTTACGGGCTTGGTGTCTGGAAATACGTTAAGTCCGTGCTCGGCGAATTTCCTAGGAACTCCTGGCATGTCCGCAGGACACCAGGCGAAGATTTCCCAGCGCTCTCGGAGGAATTTGACGAGCGTGCTTTCCTATGCGGGGCTGAGGTCATTGGCGATCAGCGCCGTCTTGGAGGCGTCCGTTGGGTGGACCTGCACCTTCTTTGTGTTGACGGTGGAGTCGAAAGACATGTCGGGTGCGTTCTGTCTTGCAACTGGGGGTGCCCCGTTGTCTGTCACCTATCGGAACCTTATGAGCTCCTCCTGCATGCCGAATGACTGGGATATTCTGTTAAAGTCCCTGCCGCAGTGGTCCGATCGGGTGAAGCTCCCGTGGACCATGATTATGTCCTTAGCTCCTGGCATCTTGAGTAGCAGGTACGCGTAGTGTGGTACTTCCAGGAATCGTGCAAATGCCACTCGCTCGAGGATGGCGTGGTATTGTGATGGCCAATCCACCACTTCAAACTCGAGTCGCTCGCATCGGAAGTTGTCAGGCTTGACGAAGATGACGTCGACCCATATCTTTCCCAGGGGGAATATGCCCTTCCCTGGGACGATGCCGTGGAACGTTGTATTGGATTGTTCCAGGCTGCACAGCGGGATCCGCATTGCTGCTAAGGTGCTGGCGAACATCAGATTGATGCTGCTGTCGTCGTCCATGAAGACGCGGCTCATGTAGAAACCTCCGATCTGCGCTTCGAGCACCAGGGCAGCATGACCTGGGCGAGGAAACTGGCAGGGGTGATCCGAATGGCTGAACGTGATGCAGGACTCCGATCTGCTGAGATACTCAGGGATGGCGGGTGGAGCAGTCACGGCAAAATTGATCTGACGGGTGATTTTCTTCTGCACCCTATTCGTTGGGCGCCCCTTTTGGATCATCAGTGATCCTTTTGGCACGGGGTATCCATTTCCGCCATTGTTCTGCGCAGGTGCGATTGGATGATTCGAAGGTCCCACGGGTGGTGGTGGAGGAGCTCCGTGGGCGATGTCACCTGGTGCGGACCTGTTTCCGTACCCGGGGTTCGGGGCTTGTTGCCTCATCTGGGACATGCTCTCGCTGAGTTTCTGGAACTCGCGGCAATCCTTAGAAGTGGATGCTGCATGGACCCGACAATTTGTCGTATGGTGAGGTTCCATTGTCACGGCCGCGACGTTACCATGACTGTGCTGGCCGTCCTGCGCCGCGGAAGTTGTTTCCACGGTATTCGCTGCTACTGTGGTTGCCGTCGCTGCAGCGGTTGACATAGCCAGCTGCGACCATGTCGGGTCCGTCGCGATCGTCGTAGACGCGCGATCTTCTCTTGCTACGGCTTTCACGTCGACGGCCGTAGCATCTTCCTCCTCCGAGTGCGCTCGGTGGATGGAGTCTTCGCCGTCTTCCCACCTGTTGGCGATGTCCATGAGGTGGTCAAGTGTCTTGGGCTTGACGCGCCCAAGTTCTTCCTTGAAGTCCTGGAGTTTGACGCTATCCTTGAAGGCGTCGATCGCTCTATCCTTAGAGATGTGCGCCGCAGAGTTCTTGGTATTGGACCAGCATAGTATGTACGAGCGAATGGATTCGCCCGTTCGTTGGGTGCATTCCCGTAGCTCCTCGATCGAGGCTAGCCTCTTGAAGGTGCCTTTGAAGTTTCAGATGAAACTGTACGCCAGTTCGTCCTAGCTTCGGATGGATCCCGAGGATAGGCTTCTAAGCCAGATTCGGGCTGCGCCTGTCAGCTGCACCTGAAGGCATTGTAGGGCGGTGTCCTTGTTTCGACCATGTAGCTTGACGGACGACAGGTGGTCACTGAGCCACGCCTTGGTGTCCTGTGTGCCGTCAAACTTCGGAGTGTCCAAAGGGTGCTTGAAGTTCCGCTGCATCCGTGTCCGCCGAACGGATCTGCTGAAGCATCGAGCTCTTCTCCTTCGTCATCGCCCTCCTCGGATTCGGACAAGTAGACGCGCTTGGCACGCGCTTTGTCGATCTTGCGTTGGGTGAGCTCGCTTCGAGCGTCATAATCGTGGTTGCGATGGCGCTATCTCTTGTTCCTTAGAGGTGGGTCATGTTCTTCCTCGTCGTATGAAGGCGTGGGACTACGGTTTAACCTGACCGTAGACTTCTTTTTGGCTCCGCAGGAGCTTCTCCGTGGAGCGTAGCTCCAATGAGTCCGAGTCCGGTAAGTGCGGACTTGTGCATGGCCCTTTTCGGGTCCCCCACCGGAGGTGGATGGGACGCGAGGTATGTTGTGGCTGCCATGATCACAGCTTGCGGTGTCTTCGGGATGACATTGCCATCGGCATCCATCTCCATGAAAGACGTGTTGAGGGTCCGAGTCACCTCGCGACGTGCCTTGGGGTCCATGTTCTCTGTGCGATAATGGTGCTTGTTGCCATGGTTTCCGTGCGAGCTGGAGCCGCCCATGGCGGAGAGCGCAGCTCGCCGCGCACTGGACTCTGAGGCCTCTTGCTTGCGCTTGTCAAGAACTTCTTGCATCTTCACCTGCTTCTTGTGCTCTTTGACTAGGAGCAGGTGGTACACCATCAGTAGGTACCGTGAGGCACCCACGGGCAGGATCTTGTTGCCTGCAACGGCTTCGCGTGCTTGAGACCATCCTTCCTCGCTGAGGTGGATGATCCGATTGGGATCGGTGTCCTCCTCGTTGGGTGGGTGGGGACTGGTTTCTCCTGTTCTCGCCGTTTCTACCCTGCGGGTTGGGTGGAGGGTTGTGATCCTGATCCACGTCACTCTGGATGACTGCGGCACATTGATAGCGCTCGTAGATTGGTTCGCTGCTGCCACAACTTTTGGATCGGGAACCGTAGGTCCCTTCCTCCGATGGTAGATCGCACACATTTGAGTTGCAGTTGCTGCTGTCATAGGACTCATCTGTTGATGGCTATGTGTGTAGCACGGGGTGTGGAGCCCACGAGGCGGGCCTGATCGATGGCAGGGGCACCCGCTCTGGGAGGCGGAGAGTGCCGGTTTGTCCCACCTGGAAGCAGAAGCTCCCGAACAGGATCTCGAGCCCGTCGCCAACGGACTCGAAGTCCTTCAGGGTGGCTGGCGAGTGGGCGGTGAAGTCGAAAGCGCCAAAGAGGAGACGACTCTCCGCCGCCGCGGAGTTGTAGATCGCTTTGGTTGGGACCGTCACGATCGCACAATCAGCATCCCCAGTTCCCACAGACGGCGCCAATTGACGAGGTTTAATCTCATCAATGACCATTGTTATGAGCTTGTGTTTTGGAGAAGATGGGGATGCTGGAGATCATGGAACGGTTAGCACACAAGAAACACGGGGACACGAGGTTTATCCAGGTTTAGGCCCCCGAAGGGAAAACCCTACTCCTGCTTGTCTGCTCTTGATTACGGTGGAACCGAAAACTATAGGGGTACGCAGAGGCAATCTGGTGTGGAGGTGTGTATGTGGTGGTATGAAGGTGCCCTCCTAGCCTTTATATAGAAATAGGAAGGTCCCGGGCACAGACCGAGTCGGTTATAGGTTTTTGGGTTTGACCCTTTGAATATTCTATCTACTCTAGTCTTGTTCTCCAAGGATCCAAAGGCGTTATGGGCCCTGGCCACCCGAAAGTCTTCATGGGCTGGTGCATATTCTTCGTGGGCCTTCCCTGGGCTGGACTAGGTATGCTAAGATCGTGCACCCGTAGGTTATAACCATGTCACGAGGAGTGTTCATAGATACATTACAACAAAAGAAACAAAAGCTATCCTATAACTACAAGGACTAAGAAGTCACATCCTGAGTAGCCTCGGAGCCGGATTGCCTGCTCTTGGCCTTCCCCTGCTGCCTCACCGCGTACTCAGCCAGCAAGCCAATCAGCTTCGGCCCATAGCATTTACAACGGGCAACATAGAGGGCGAAGGCTACCTTTGATCCGTCGGCAGCTGTCGGCATCTGGGGGGTGACCTGATGAAGATCCAGCTCCGCTCCAGATGTCATGGCCATCGCCAGCCCCATGGACGTGCCGATACCCTTCTTCTTGCGCTTGTACGCCGTGGGAGCCTCGGCTGATAGCGCGTCCGCCAACAATTTGACATCCTCGAGGGCGACGCCCTTGGGGACGAGCTCCTTGTAGAAACGCCCAAGAACCATCTTGGCCTTGGCAAGCGAGCCGACCACGGTACTGCAGCGGTCTTCGACCGCCGCAGTGGCGTCATCCAAAGCACTTCCGTGCTACAGGGCACCATGGTCAAACTCGATGCCCGTGGCATCTAGATAAACGGAGAAGCAAAGTGAAAACCAAAATGAAGCTAGAAAGACAAGGAAGCCTAAAAGGAATAGACGAAACTACTCACCCGAAATAGCCTTCACGGCGGCCATCAGCTTGCCGGCTACCTCCTTCTCGCGCGAGGCCGCAACGGTGGCGAGCTTCTCCTCGCGATCCGTGTCCTCTTGTTGTAGGCGGTCCTTGGCCGCAGCCACGTCGGCTAGTTCCTCCTCAAGGCGCTCCTTAGCTCCAACGGCATCTTCATCTTTTTTCTCCGCTCGCCCGAGGATCTTTTTGAGAGCATCAAGCTCGCGGAGGGAAGTATTGTTCTCATCTGCAACAAAGAACAAGCATGAGTTTCAGCAGCAAGCAAACAGCCGAACAAGCAGAAGATTGATAAAAAAACGAACCTTGAAGACGCTGAAGGCTGGCCTCCAATGCCAGATGCTGCTTCACCAGCTGGTTGGCACCTTGAACAAAAGGCTGGGAGAAGACGCAACTTGTCAGGAAAAAGGCTCGTGGGCTGCACCCAAGAAAACGAGAAAATCAAATCACGCACACGAAAAGCACTCGAGGGCTCCCCCTGAGGCACGTACAAAAAAGAAAGGCATGATTAGCAGATCATTCGACAGATGCTCGGGGGCTCCCCCCGAGACACAAAACAAAAATGATCAGCAGATCATCCGAAAAATGCTCGAGGGATCCCCTCGCGGCAAGAACAAAAGCACTTACGTAGTCAGACGGTGACTTCGAAGGTCCGTCTGTAGTCCTCTGGGGGACAACCACCCGAGCCTCCTGCGGAGAATGGTTCGGAGCAATGCCCTCAGAGGTGGCCACCGTCTGAGGAGGAGGAGGTGCAACCTTCGACTCCCCCACCATCTCCCGAGCGCCATCGCTAAAGGAGCCATCGGAGGAGTGGCTACAAAAGAAAACATCAGACAAGTACAAGCAAGCAAAATCAAAAGAGAGCAAAAAGCAACTGCAGATACTTACGAGTCCATATCGCTCTAATTGAAGACAAGCAAGTCCCTCTTGCCTTTCTTCTCTTCCTTCGTCTCTTCCTTCTTCCGCTTCGCCGACAGTTGCGGCTCCATAGCCTGCACGGGCACGGCCGGAATAGGAGAGGAAGAGCCATCATAACCCCCACTGTGACGCTCAAGGCATGACGGGTTCCTAGGGGTCGGCAGAGTCGAGGCATCTAATGATTCGCTCGAGCTTCGTGTCCGCTTTCGAGTCTGCTCCTCGCTCGACCCAAAAGTTTCTTCATCCGGTGACCGCACCGAAGGAAGCTCAGACATGTAATCCACTACCTCATTGTCCGATGCATCTGGAAAACGTTCGGGTAGTGGAGGCGACATGCCCGGTACCTTGAACTCCTGCGCAAAAGAAACAAACTTTCAGAACACAAGCAAGTGCAAGAAAAACCCAGTTGAAAAAAGGGCTACGCGCACGCCCCAGATCTACACCTGTGGAACCAGATGAGAGGCAACGAACGGAGGAGTCAACGACTTCCCCGGGAGATCCTCTTCAACTTGTACTTCAGCAGCGGCCGAAGAATCCTATCGAGATCCCCCCTGGAGTGCTCCTCAGTCGAAACCCGAGTCGGATCGTGGCGACCAGAATAAAGGAACATCGGGTGCACCCTAGCCTGGAGCGGCTGCACCCAACGTTTTAGGATGGTTTGGATGATATCCACACCGTCACCTCTTTATCCGGAATCACCGGGAGGTCCTCCACCCTACGATAGAGCTCCTCTATCTCCACCACCTCACCATCCAAGATGTGGTTCTTACAGGACCTCTTCGGCTGGATTTTCGGGGAGGGGTTGAAAGGAGCAAGGCTAAAGTTCTGCCAGGCCACTTTGGAGTCGCGGATGTAAAACCATCGCCTCCGCCAGTACTAGACAGACTCAGACATAGAAAAAGAAAATAAGAGAAAGTTGGATTTAAGGGAAATGATGTAGCCACCGATGGGATACACGCCATCGGAGATAGATTGCCTCTTCACGGAATAGAGCTTCTGGAAGAGACCAAAGTGCCACTTGACACCGAGCTAACATTCGCAAAAGGTGATGAAGCAGGCAATATGAAGAAGAGAGTTCGGCGAAAGATGATGGAGCTGGATGCCATAAAAAAAGCAATCCACGGAGAAAATCGTGGATCGGGAAAGAAAGGCCCCGAAGGACAAAAGCGACGAACATGACCCGAAACCCAGCGGGAGGACAGGGAATTACCTCGTCACCGGGAATACTGACGGAATCCCTATCCTGCGGGATTAGACCCCGCTCACGGAGCTTGCGGAGATCACCCTCGCGCGTCTCCGATCGTCGCCAGCCACCATCGGTGATGCGAGTAGCGGCGTAACCCTTCTTGCCGTCGGTGGCAGCACTAGTACCAACTGTGGTGGAGGCCTTCCTAGACTTCCCCATCGTAGTGCAGTGACGGCGACGACGTGAACGCATAAACAAAGATGGAAAGGTTCAAAGAAATTCCAGCGCGCAGCGAGAAAAACTCACGAAGATGGAAGCATTGAAACAAGAATGGCTGCGGTGAAAACAAACAAAACTTTTCACCAATGATTATAAGGACGAAGAAGACGCACGGTGACCATTCATCAGGAAGCCCTAGAGCCAACATCAAGATCTGACCGTCCACGTGTCAGCACGGCAGCAAACCGTCACTCACACGCCGACCACTACACATGGAAATGAGAGGCAACGCCGTAATTATCTCCACGTTGCGCATGACCAGTAAATTCAAAGTCAGAAGGTGGGACCCATGTTCATCCATTCACGTCATCTCTGGCGCCGCAGACACTTGAGGTCACCGATCGTCAGCAATGTCATCATCAAGGCTATCCTAGCAACGGTCACAATTCTTTGGCTACACAGCTAAAAGTACTCACTCGAATCTACGATTCGACTAACTACTCGGGGGCTACTCCTATCAGGAGCGCTGGCCGCGCACCCGAAAAACGATCAAAGTACTACACCATTGAACTATTCTTCGAGTCCTACGTCGAGTATATGACTCCACTACGGACTCGGGGGCTAATCCCATAGGGAGGATGGATTCAAGCATCCGAAAAATTTGTGTCCTATGGACCTAAAAGTCAACAAAGACTGAATTAAAGTCTCTGCTCGAGTCTACGACTCGAAAAGACATTCGGGGGCTACTCCCATAGGGAGCGCTGGTCGCGCACCCTATGAATTTTTCGACTGCGATCCTTCGGATCAGTATGCAAAAACTTTTTGGCAAATCCCGACGGATGCGTTGGGTACATCATTTAAAATTTACTGGAATTCCACTCCTGTAAGTCCTCCGCGGCCTGAGTCGAATTACGCCAAAGATATGTTCCGTGTTTAGTCGAGGACTCCAATCTGAAGAAGATCGCGTTGTTTTGTCCTAAGACAGTTAACTGACCCTGATCCGTCGGGAGAGTCAGGCACACGCATCAACAATACCTACACACTCAAATCGTTCTCTAAATGAATAGAGATAGATGCACTTGAAAGATTGAAGAGTTCTCAGCCGAATCTACGATTCTACTGAACACTCGGGGGCTACTGACATGGTTATACCCTACGGGTACATGATCTTAACATACCTAGTCCAGCCTAGGGAAGGCCCACGAAGAATATGCACCAGCCCATGAAGACTTTCGGGTGGCCAGGGCCTATAATGCCTTCGGATCCTTGGAGAACAAGACTAGAGTAGATAGAATATTCAAAGGGGCAAACCCTAAAACCTGTAACTGAGTCGGTATGTGCCCGGGACCTGCCTACTTCTATATAAAGGCTAGGTGGGCATGAAGAGGAGGGAACCTTCATACCACTTCATACACACCTCCACGCCAGATTGCATCTGCACACCCCTGTACTTTTCGGTTCCGCCGTAATCAAGAGCAGACAATGAGGAGTAGGGTTTTCCCTCCGGGGGCCTGAACCTGGGTAAACCTCGTGTCCCCATGTTGCTTGTTTGCTAACCGTTCCATGATCTCCAGCATCCCCATCTTCTCCAAAACCCAAGCTCATAGCAATGGGCATTGACGAGATTAAACCTCATCACTTGGTTCCTAACCCTACCCGCCGCTTCCCCTCTCTCTTCTCCACCGTCCTGCTCTGACTTAGGAGAAGCCCTACACAAATCTCCCCTCCAGCACCACCACACCGCCGTGCTGTTGGTATTTCGAGGACATCTACTACCTCCGTTGCCCTGCTAGAACCGAGAGAGGAAGGTCTTCATCGAATATCGTACGTGTGAACGACTGCAAAAGCGCTGCCGGAACACAGTGCCGGAAGGATCATCTACGCGATCTTGAGATCGGCAAGTGATAGACTACATCAATCAGGGGAATCTAATCTCGTCAAACGCTTTGGATCTATGAGGGTTAGTTCTCTTCAATATCGTTGCACCAATCTCGTGGATTAGATCTTGTCTTTTCCATAGATTGGATCTTGGTTTTATGTGTTCTTATGGTAGAATTTTTCGTTTTACATGCAACGAACACTACAATGGTACCAGAGCCGACTCTATCGTAGATGTGTTGCACGAGTAGAACACAATGGTTTTGTGCGTGTTGATTTTTTTGTCACTTTCTTTTCGTGTACTTTGCATCTTGCGGGATGGTCGGATGAACCGGCCTGGGCTAACCTTACATGTCATCGCACATGAGACTTGCTCCACGCTCAACTTGCAACTTATATTGCACAAGTGGCTTTGCGGATGTCTGTCTCTCCCACCATAGTTGAGATTCAATTTACAATGGGAAATTGACAACACTTGTACCAGTGTTGTGGTTCTTGTTCGTAGATAAGAACGGTTCTTATTCGAAACACCCAAGCCACGTAAAACATGCAAAGAAAATTAGAGTCGTCTAACTTGTTTTTTTAGGGGCATGTGATGTGATATGTCCATGATGTGATAGTGATTATATTTGATGTATGCAAAGATCCTTATTGTAATATGGCAACCGGTAGGAGCCTAAAGGTTGTCTTTAAATTTTTTAAGACTTGCGTGTATATTCATCATGTAATAGCTTTATTCCAAGTAGTTGTAATAGTTGTTGTTGGTGTTGGATGATGGCGCATGGTAGCGCTTCGTTGGGAGACCCCAAGAGAAAGATGTGATGATCACAACAGAAAGTCTTCCCTCAGTAAGTAACCGAGGTTATTGAACTAGTATGAGGAAGGAAACGACTCAAAGGTGTTGCTAGCAACTTGGAGACCTGCACAACACAAACTCAAGTCTTTGCCCCAACAGACAGTTAGGTTGTCAATCTCACCGGTTGATGTAACAAAGGATTAACAGTAACAGTGGAAGATGTATCAATGGTAAAGATTGGACCGGGGTCCATAGTTCACTGGAGGTGTTCTCCTTAGATAAGTAAACATGGCATACTGGGTAAACAAATTATAACACGGAAATTGACAGGACTGAGCAAGGCATAACAATGCAATACTAGACATTCATGATCCTATGAGATTCGATTGGGAAATACAACAAGATACATAGACGGCCATCCAACTGCATATATTACTAGATATCCACCTTCAGGTTATCATCCGAACCCCCTCCAGTATTAAGTTGCAAGTAACAGATAACTGCTTTAAGCAAAGTATGTAAGGTAAACAATCCACTTGTTCTATGAACAAGAGACCGTTGTTTTCTCCCTAGTGGCAACAACATATCTACAACCTTAGAGATTTCTTTCACTTCCCTTAGATTAAATATAGGCATGAACCCACTATCGAGCATAAGTACCCCCTCTTGGAGTCACTAGCATCTACTTAGCCAAGATAGCTACTAGAAACAGAGAGCATGCAAGATCACAAACAACACAGACATGATAGAATCAATAAGACAAAACCATTAATCAATATGACACAGTAATCTCAATATCCATCGGATCCCCACAAACATAACATGCATGATTACAAATAGATGATCTTGATCATGAATGGAGCTCACAAGATCTAAACATGATAGCACAAAGGAGGAGATACAGCCATCTATCTACTACATGCACCCGTAGTCCAAGGTGGAACTACTCACACTTCATACCGGAGGCTGGCATGATGAAGAAGAAGGCCTCCGAGATGATCTCCCCTTCGGCAAGGTGCCAGGAAGAGCTTCAGATCCCCCCCGATCTAGGGACTATGTTGGCGGCGGCTATAGACGGTTTCGTGGAATATTGGTCGTGTACTTAGGGTTTTGGCATCGGGGGGGTGTTTATAGGCAAATAGGCAAGGCAGGGGGCGGCCAGGGAGGTCACATGTAACATCCCAATAATATCGATCATGATTATCAAATTACAATCACTAAAATTAGGGTTAAGAAAAACTTGATTAAATAAAAACCAAATGAAGGCATGTGTGTATGTGATGATTGCTTGAATGAATGAATAGACTTGTGTGATTAACCTAAATAGCAAGAAATAGTTTAAAGGTGAAAATAACATCATCTAAAACATTTCCAAGCAGAAACAAATCAAGAGAAAATAAAAAATAAATAAATAAAGCAAATGGTCATTTTTGCCAATCTTGCCCACTAGACCACTTTGAGTGTTTCTAGACCAAGATTTCAAACAGAAACTTTTCCATTTCTTTTCACCCCTTGCAAGACCAAGTAAAAGTGAATCAAATCCCACCTTTCAAACTTGCAGAAACACTTGGCAACTTGATTCAAATGATAATTGAAAATTTAATCTTTATCATATGTGAAGATCACACATTTTCAAAACCCAACCAAACCAGTGACCCTTGACCAATCCAACTAATCCAAGCCTCCCTAGTATGTACCTAGCAAAACCACAAGTTTGAATCCAAAATTCAAATTTGAATTTCTTTCGGACATTTGATCAAACACCTTGTTTGCAGCAGACAAACAAACATGAAACACTATTTGTAGTAGTAATTTTGGCCAACCTTGTCCCCTCTATAACTCACTCTACACTCTTAGTAGATGATCAAACTAATTTAACTAGCCTTAGAACCACTGTGGGCATGCATAGACATCAATGGTGACCATGCCGAGAGCACCCTTGCCACCCCCATGTCGCCAGCGAGCTAGGAGACGCTCTAGCTTCGCCAACGTTGTCTGGGACACGCAGCACCGTCCACCGCCACCCCCTATCCAAGCCCCGAGCCTTTGCAGCCCCTGGACCACACGACAAGCTCGCGCCCAGCTTCTCTGCGAGCGAGCCGAGAACACGCCAGTGAGCCACACGCGACACCAGCCCACCGACCGCACGCCGACCTTGCCGCTTGCGTACGTGATCGCCAGCACCCCAACAACCCGCCAGACAACCTCGTTCGCCGCCGCACAGACCATGGACGCTGTGCGCCATTAAAATCCCCATCGGACCCGCCCAGAGCGCCGCAACGTTCCGACCGTCCCTCACCGCCCCACGCCGCGCCATCAAGCCATTGAGCTTCGCCAGGAGGCAACACACCGCCCCTATCGTCACCCATGCCATTAGCACACTGTGCCGACGACCACGACGAGCTCCACCCACGCCAGTGGGTACCCTTCAGGAACTATAAAAGGAAGCCACCCCCGTTCGATTTGAGCACACCATCTCACTCCCCACCTCTCACTGATCACACCCACTCACCCATGGAGCAAGGCGAGCACCAGCTGGCCGGAATTTCATCGGAGTTCGCCGCTGCAAAGGAGGAGAGGCGCCATCGATTGGAGCCTCCCTAGGAGCAGCTGCCGGTACCAGGAGGATCACCGTCGTCGACTTCGTCGTTCGCCCTGTCGCCGACCATCGCCTGAGCCCCAGTGAGCCCACACTGACCCCCACTGGCCGCGCTAGGGTTCAGCCTCGCCGCGTCCTATTTAGGCGTGGATGTAACATCCCAACATTTAGGAACCAACGAAGTGTAGATTTAGGGATCTCTGAAATTGCATGCATTCATCTGAAATTGCATGCATTTACGAAGTGATCAAAGTTTCTTTCATGCTTTGAGATTTTGTATAGTCTTGGAGAATGATTGTTATAAACTTTGATATGATCTTTGTGGATTATTGTGTTTTGGGAAATGAAATTTGAATTTAAACTTGAGTGTTGGATTCATAATTCAAAAGGATTTAGAATTATGTTTGAGCATTTTGATTTAGTCAAGAGTTGATAATTTGTAGCTCAAACTTTAAATAAAAAACATAATTAAGAAAAAGAATATTTATTCCATAAATTTATTCAATAAATAAGATACAAAATGTAACTTATGAAAATGATCAAGAACCTTTACAATAGAAATGAAATAAAAGAAGAATCTTTATATATTGAGTAATAGTACAATCTTTATTACAAAAGAATAAAATAAAAATTACAAAATAATAAAAGAAATAGTACAAGTGACTATTCTATAAAGAAAAAGAAAACCTAAACTAAAGTCTTGAATATTCAAGTCTTGTACCTGCAAAACAAAACACAAGCTAAAAGAAAGAAAGTTAAAGATTAAAATATATTACTCTCAGAATTGAGAGTGAGTTGCACTGTTCACTTTTTCATCATTGAGTAATCTTTAAGGGGCAAGTTTCACCAATATGAAAGAACTGAATCTTTCATAATTTAAGCCAGAAGTCAAATAACTCCAAACAGTAAGAAGGGGCAAGTTTCACCAGACAAGTAAGTGTAACCAGATAAAAGTAACTTTCATATCCAGAGCATATCCACAAGGTGCAGCAGACACACAAGCAGCACAAACACCAAACTGCATGGTGTGTGCTGTCAGCACAGCATCAACAGCTCCAACAAACAAAACTTATCAACACAGTCATGGGCAAGCCAACCCCACACCATTTCCTTGTTCTTTGACACCAAGCACAACATCCAAACCAAACCAGAGTACACCAACCACAACCTTGATCATCTCACCAAGATGGTGACATAAGGAGGGGAAGATCAGGTGGATAGAAAGATCAAGATCAAGCCACCAGGACCAGGAGGTGGAGAGCTAGATCAAGGAAAAGTCTAGGTGCTAGAAGTATTAGGAGGAGCATCAGATCAAGCTAGCCACATAACCAGCAAGATCAAGCCCAAGATCAACAACTTGCAACCCCAAACAACACCCAAGTGTGGTGAGTATCATAAAACATCCACATATTCTGTTCATCTTATTCAAATAGAAAAGCATGTGTTGTTTTACAAGTTAAACCTCTCAGTGATCACCCAAGTGGGGTGAACCTATCATAGAGGAAATTTGAATTATAAAGGCCAGTAGTAAACTCTACCAAATCCACTAGAATATCAGACCAGCATCATAGATACTGGTAATCATAAACAAATTATATATTCCAATATGTTCTCAAATAGCTTAAAAAATTTGGGCACATCTCTTAATGGAGTAGCACCTCAAATTTCATAAACTATATGCACCAACATTAAGATATAAGAAAACCAATCATTTTAGCCAACTAGGATACAAGGTCTAGTGGACAACCTTGATACTTAAGCATATCTATGAGGGACAGCAAGATAGGAATCTAGTTCCTAAGCCTCAGACCAACATCATAGGCATTGATCCTTAAAGAAAGAAGCTTACAAGTTATCTTTAACAGATATCCAATCTTAAGCATTGACCATATTAAAGCCCAGTAGTAGAATCACCATTTATGTGCCATTCTAGGATGGTGTCACAAGGAAAATTCTAAAACCAAGCCAAACAATTACTTAGCTTTCATAAATAAACCAGCAAGCCAATGACTATCATTTTCATGGAAACAATAACCAGGAATCAGGATCAAGTTTATATGTACAGAGTGTTACTATAAGAGACTAATTAACCTCAATCTGCACATGAATCCACAAGCCAACATTTCTCAAGCGTTGAATCACCATCGACAAGGCTACTATCGATTAGAGTACTAACAGTAGAGAAACACACTAAGCATCAACCTAACCAACCAGATTTCATAATCATACCATCATCTTAACCACGCTTTATCACCAATTACAGGCAACACTATTGAACCACTAGCATCAGATCAAAAAATAGCATCAGATAATCAAAACCTGACAGAAAGCACTGAAGTGTAGTGAGAACAATCTTCACTAGGCATCACTACCAGATCAAATCATCATCTTACAAGCACAAAGAGGGAAGAACCCTAGAACCAATATGAACCCTAATGAGGGATGGACACTAGTTACACACATATGAACTCATAGGAGGTATAGGCACGGGTGATAACCAACAACCAACTCACCTGTGGTCCTCGCTGTAGAATAAAAGGGGAAGCAGAGGAGGTCGACGAGCACGGCGGCATGGGGAGAAACCCTGGGGGGCGCTGCTACCCATACCACACCGAGGCGGCGACCCTCACCACTCCTGAAGGCGAGGAACACCAGCACAGCACACGGCAGTAGCGGCGGCGACAGCACCAGCACCACCCCAAACCCTAGGGTCCGGGATGGAGCTAGTCTGGTGACGGGGAAACCCAGATCCAAATCTAATTGGACAGGAAGGTAGAGCATGGTTGACAACTTCGCCCTACACCACGACAACGGCCAGGGAGGACCATGGCGGCAAGCAGCACACGGTGGCGGTGCCATCGACCATGGGGTCGAAGGAAAGAAGAAAGATGAGAACGAGAGAGTGACAAAGGGAGTGGGCTGGATTGGGCCAAGACCCTTCAGGGTATCGTTTTGGTTCTGTCCTATTAGGCCACAAGGGCCCAATAAACCAACACAGGCAGCCCATTTTCCTAAAGGCAGATTTTAATAAATAAGAAAAGACCAAAATGCCCCTGAATTTAAATAAATTCTAGAAAATAAAATAAAAATCCAAAAATTATAAATAAAATATTTTTGGATTTATAATAATCCAAACTATCCAAATAAATTAAGAAATAAAATTTTAGACATATAAATTTTATTAAAAAATTTGTAATATATATATTCCTTATGGAATTTTACAAAATTATTGAAAGATGATAAAACTAAATAAAAATCACTTTCATTATATATTAATATTGTAGTATTTTAGAAAAATACTAAACAAAAATTTAATATCAATTTTTGGTATTTAAATGATAATTCTTAAAGGAATTATTAAATAAATAAAATTCAAATAAAATATTAAATACATATTAAAAATTAATATTTATAAATCCTTTATTACTAAAAATAATTTTTATAATTTAAATAATGGGGGAGAATACACAAAAAGCTAAATAATGCATTACATTACTTTGCATAATCATTTTGCTTCTTTAAATATTGTCCTTACCGGGCAATAATGATGTTTTGTAGACATAGATGCTCAAGGTCCAGTGCAAGCATCTGACTTCACTACCTTGCAATCACAAGGCAAGTTCATCACTTGCTCATATCCATTGAAGAGTCTTTATCTTAGTATTTGCAAATTGTGTGTTATCATATATACTCCAAAGAAAGAAAATATTATTTTCTCAAATAAAGAAATCTTAGATATCATCCTAAGTGATGATATAATGGAGCAAAAGAACTTAGAGTTCTATTTGAAACAATGATGATCAATTAGGGACTTAATAACCCATGATATCAGTGATTCTAGCGCCGTATATCACGCATTAGCCATGAGATTCGGAATAGGACAAAGAAGTCAGTTGTATCTTCTTCCTCTCGCATGTAGCCGAATGTGCAGGTCGTGGATCTTATCACTCGTAGTGTGCATCTTAATTGGTAATTCGTAGAGGATATGCAGCATATGGGTGGGAACCCTCAATGTCCCATGATAGTTCTGGCATCTAACGGTCTGTACAAACATTTGCCGTAATTCAATATGTGGGCATGGTGTACACCAAGGAGGCATGCGAGGTCTCGAAGGGGGCAGTGATTGGCTTGGATCACCTACTAGGCCCCACATCAAGGAATTGTGGACAGGAAAGTACGCCCGGTTTTGCAACAAGGAGTTGATCTCTCATGGGTAAAGTAACACACCTCTGAAGAGTGTAAGAATTGTAACTTGTTACTCCCTGTTCCGGGAAGGAGCTACGAACGAGGCATGAAAGGAACTCCATGAAAGTTCTGGTCAACCTGTGGAGGCTTATGGTCATATATTTTCATAATAAAATCAATCTTTTAAGAAAGATTTACAAAAAACTACATAGTGCCAAGGACTGCAAGTCCGAGGTGGTAGTTAGAGCATCAAACTTCCCACCTTGCATATAATGAACTTGTTGAGTAACGCTGTTACTCATCCTTTCCTTTGATCCTTGCTTAGACTCTGAGGACCCCGAAGACATACCAACGTATGCAACTGAATGCCAAGAAGATGTGTTCTACGAGGAGCCTGACCTGTCAGAAGGTGTTGAAGGAGTGGATTACGAAATCCTCTATGGTGTCGATGACAACGAGTCCAACTAAGTATCCTAGTTAGTAGTAACTGACGGAGCCGAGCAGCATGAACTCTATAGAATAAGCTGTTGAGCTCAACTCCTAGTTAGAGTTGCTACTTTTAAATTCCGCTGAAACACTTTATATTTTGGTTTGTAAGTTGAATCCTTTTAAAGTATTGAACTTCTGGTATTGTAATAATAATAATGTGTGAACGTTTTTAATGTGGACCCGCAATATTTCTATGGTACCACTCAGAGGGATGTGATATTTATAGATCAGTGTTCTGTGGATGTCATGTCAACGACTATAGTGTACTACACATGAAGTGGTATGCTGGGTCACCGCAGTTGGTATCAGAGAAAATTGCTTTGACCTTAGGTTGGAAACCTAGTAAAGGGTATTACCTATAGGAGAGTGTAGCAATGATAAAGAATTCTCTAAAAGAAATATAATGGGTATTCAAATGAGAATATTCCCTTATATGTTTTAGTGCGATAATTCTTTGTTATGATGCAATATATTATTGGTTACTAATAAAAATATTTTTCTTATATACAGAGATATGGCACCAAAGTTTCCAAAATAGACTTTGGTAAGGGAAGAGGAGACTCTTGATGATTATCAAGGATCATTCACATACCAACTTCGTCAACTTTTAAAGATTTTTAGTTGTCCAACTAGAATTCCACTGAACACTATAACCTACTATGATGGCCGGATGTTATCCAAGTATCGTGTGAGTATCCAACTTCCAGAGGAGCTTGGATTATATCACGATCTACCTATAGGTGAAGGTAGGAGTCACTTAGCATCATATCATGTTGCTATTATGGAGGCGATAGCTAATATCCGGGAGCATAAAGCCAAGGAGTTGGAAGGTAGCACATTTTCTGTGAGATACCTCATGATTCTATAGACTTGGAGCCTGTACCGGATCATCTTACTTTAGTTAAGAAGCATCCTAAGTTAGCTTCCAAGTTTATGGATAGATATCGAACACTTGTTGCGTCTTTTTATAAGACATATCAAGTGTTTGTTGAAGATAAAAATGACATGTTAAAGGATCTAACTGATCCAGAAAGGAGGAAGAAGTTATAATTCCAGTTGGAGAAGGAAGCAAGTAGTAGTGCAAAACCTATCTTTAAGGATATACCTATAGATCATGAATCTTTTACACCATATCCTTATTCACAAAGTCCTGAACCTATACATGATCCTACTATGGATATGAGGTATGTAGTACCACAGGGTTCAGAGGATGGTTCTGATTCAGAACTTCCTATTGAGAATTCTGATGGTTGGAGAAGGGGATCATATGAAGGATATCATGAACACCAGATGTCCATAGATGGTTCTGACAGAAATGTTGGACAATCTAGTTGGATGGGTGCAAGAATTAACACTAATAAAAGTAGTAGAAATACCATGTCCATAGATAATTAGGACGAAGAAGAAGATCCTAAGGAGAGAGTGTTTGAATCATCAACATCTTCTCAAAATCCAGGGAATATACATTATCCGGTGTTTAACTATCTTGCCCAAAGGAGCACCTGGGGATCAGCAGGATCTGCGTATCCTGTTGACAACTCAAGGAATGAAGCTCGGGAGATGCAAGTGGGAGATAATGTTGAATATGTTTCTGAAGACTTTTCATCTGAGTTGGAGGGAGTCAATGCGCTCAGGTTGAGTAATGACTCAAGTCCTGACACTTCAGATACTGAGTATGTTCCTTCTGGAAGGGCATTTGTTCCACAAACTGTGCGACGAACGTCACGTCATCACGGTTGGACATCAGTCATGTATGATGAGCGTAGTTACTACTAGAAGTAGGCAACTATTTAGAGGTATCAAGTACCGTGTATTGTAATCCAAGAAATAGATAGTTAGATAAATAAGGTAGTGTTGTGATTATACCTATATGGTATATGTTGTAATGACTTTGTATTATTATCATATTGTACTATAGAATATGTGAAATGCATATTTGGATTTTAGTTGGATCTTTATTGTGTGACTAGTTCTGTGCGTAAAGTCGAGCTCAGAACACATGTGCATAATGTAATTATGAGTATTCACTTTATGTTACAGGACTAGGGGGTCATGGATATGGGTGTAGATACCGAAGCTGAATAGCAGCAGATGGAACGTGAGGCCAAGGAGAAGGTCGATGCAGATGCAGCAAATCAGGGAGAATTACCACCACCAATGAGGCCGTTAATGGAGCAGAACTTTATGCAATGTATGCAAATGGTGCAAGAGACCCAGAACAAGTTCATGGAGGATTTGCTGGGATGAGAAAATCATAGGGCACCTAAAGGTGGAGGAGTGAGTCTTTCTGACATCCAGAATGCAAGGCCGTTACCTTTTGCATCAGCTCCTAAACCAATGGATGCAGAAGATTGGCTAGCAGATACAGAAAGAAAGTTGAAGACTGTAGGTTGTAATGATGAGAAGAAATTGAGGTATGCAACTCATCTTCTGTCTGGACCTGCAGCATCATGGTGGGACAATTAGTTAGCCATGCAACAGCCAGGAAGGGAGTACAACTGGGAGGAGTTTAAACAGAGGTTCTGTGAATATCATGTTCTAGAAAGTGTTATGGAGTTAAAGCGGAGAGAATTTGAGGAACTTCAACAGGGATATACTAGTGTCATGAAGTATATCCGGGAGTTTAGTCAACTGTCTCGATATGCTTTGGAAGATGTTAACATAGAAGAGAAGCGGAAGAAGCATTTCTTGCGTGGGTTAAATCCATTTGTGAGGATGCAGTTAAGGTTGGCTAATAAGAAAACTTATCAGCAGTTGCTAGATGCAGCTATCACTTTTGAAGATGACTACAAGAATATCCAAGATGATAGGAGGAAGAGAGCCAAGAAGGAAACCAAGAGAATTCAGGCAAGCAAACCAAAACCCAATTTGGAGTTCAAACCTCGGAACAAGGCCTACGGTAACAATAACAATAACAAGGGAAGTGGTGGAAATCAAGAAAATCCTCAGAGGAGTGTTGTTTGTAACAACTGCGGAATTCCAGGGCATTGCCAGAGGGAATGCAAAAAGCCTATAGTGATCTGTTATAGTTATGGCCATAAGGGGCATATCAAGCCCGACTATCCGAGCAAACCACCAGGAGGTTGGCCTACCAGGGGAGGAGGACAAGCCAGTGGAGGAAAAGGACAGCCCAATCGAGGAGGAAATAATGTTAAGAACAACAATGGCAAGAGGAACTGACCTACCGGGAAGCTGAATTGCGCAACCCTAGAGGAGGTGGATAATTCGGAGCATGTAGTGATAGGTACGCTCAATATCCTTACCAATCCCGACAAAGTTCTATTTGATACTAGTGCAACTACTTCATACATTTCTGAAGAATTTTGTGATAAGTTTGGGATTAGAAAGGCAACGTTAGCAAACCCTATGACCGTAGTTACGGCAGGGGAAATGTGATTGTACGCCACATTAAACAAGATCAGGTTATCTCGATCTATGGTTGTACATACTTTGCAGACCTTTATGTGATTCCTTTGAAGGGAATTGCAGTAGTGCTAGGGATAGACTGGATGATGGAACATGGGGCTTAGATAAATTGTGAGGAGAAAACTGTCTCAATCAAAACTCCAAGTGGAGCAAGGGTAGTTTACCAAGCAGATAAGCATAGTCATATCATGGTGGATTTGTAGTTGAACTCGATGAAAGAGGTCAAATTGGAAGATATTCCTATAGTAAATGAGTTTCAAGATGTTTTTCCAGCAGAGCTACCCGGAATGCCACCAGATCGGGAGATAGAGTTCACTATTGATCTAATTCCCGGTACATCACCAATAGCTCAAGAACCATATAATATGGGACCAAAAGAATTAAAAGAACTCAAAGATCAAATTGATGAGTTAGCCAGAAAAGGGTTTATTCAGGAAAGTGTATCCCCACGGGGAACACCCCTAATCTTTGTGGATAAAAGGGATGGTGGAAGAAGGATGTGTGGAGACTATAGAAATCTGAACAATGTTACCATCAAGAATAAGTATCCTTTACCAAGGATTCAAGATTTGTTTGATCAAGTGAAATGTGGCATCCCGCAAAACCACTACTAGAAAATCGCGTTGTTTTTGTGCATTGCATCGTCATCTTCGTGCATTGTTTGTCTGCATTATTTGAAAATCCTAGTTTAGATTTAAACAAACACCCCTCTTATTTTTAAACACAAAACCCTGATCGCATCGGAGAGTTTATTTGTCTAAAAACTATTTTGCAAAATGGCTTTGTTTTAATTTGAACAGAACCAAACAAACACAAAAACAAAAACAGCCCCATCTAAATCCTATTTACACCCAAATCCTATCCTACCCACCAATCTCTGGCTGCCACCTCACCCTCTCACCCATTTCCTACCCACACGCCACCTCACCGATCCACCACTTTTCCAGCCCCTTCTCCTTCTCTCACCCTAGCCCATCCTACCCTCTCTCCCTCTTCCCACCGACACATGGACCCCACCCAGACAGCTCCCACTTTTTCCCTCTCTCTCACCCCCCTGGCCCACACGCCACCCACTCAGGCCCCTCCTTCTCTCCTCCCTATCGCCTGGCCCCACCCCAGCCCAGCGGTTCCCACCCGACCAGCCTGTCCCTAACCCGACCCCTGGCCACCTGTCCCAGCCCCACCTGCCACGTTCCCACTCGATCCTCCCACCCCGCTCATCTTCCTCCTTCCCTCCTCTCCTCTGGCTGCTCCTTCACGACGGCCACCTCCCCAAGGCCTCCGCCTCCTTCTCCCTCTCGCCGCGAGCCCGCCCTCGCCTCGCTCCTCCACCTCCGCCGCTCCGCCTGGTGTCCCGCGCCGGCCAGCGAAGCATCTCCGGCGAAGCCTGCGCCCCCTTCCACTGCCCCTCCTTCTCCGTTTCCCTCGCCTCCGCTCAAGGCGAGACGGCAGCTGCCGCCGCCAGCCGCCCATCCTCCTCCGCCCGCGTTCCCGCTCCCCAGCCTTCGCCAGGACCCCGCCCAAGGCCGCCTGGCCTCCTCCAAGCTCCGCCCCACGCGCTTCCCCGTGCTCGGCCTCCACCGCCTGTGGTCTCCTCCCGTCCGGTGCCTCCCACGAGCCCTCCGCCCGCCCATGGCTTCGCCGCCAGCAGCTGCCCACCTCCGCCCGCCGCAAGCTCCCTGGCGCCTCCGTTCGTCACCGGCGACCGCCGTGGTCGCCGCTGCCTCTCCTCGTTCGCTGTCGTATGCAAGACCGTCGACCTCCGCGCTGTCCTCCGCCCGCCGGCTCGCGTCCAGCGTCCGTCGCCGGACCCGCCCGTCGGGCCCAAGCCGCGAGGCCGCCCTCAGGTCCTCTGCTTCCGCGCCGCCGCCGTCTCTGGCCCTCTGTCGCCCCGCGAGCCTGCTGCAGCCGGTTCATGCCACGCCTGGACGGGTGTTGTCGATGCGGTACCGATGTGGTACTGCTACTACAAGACGCGGGACAACCTCTGCGATACAACGACGACAAACAAGCTCAACTTCCACAGTGGCCGCAACCAACCCAAGTTCGCCATCGAGCCGGAACCCCGAGTACGCCGATATGTGATCGAGGGGTGACGCATGCAAGACCGAGGATCCGGTGACATCGGTACGACAAGGTGATCGTGGAGCTCCGATGACTCCGCCACGGACGCCGAGACCCCCCCAAACCCGAAGACCGATCCCGTACCCGGTGCCGCGCCAAGATCTCCTTCTCGGACCCCGATGACGCTAAGTTCTTCGCCGTAGAGCAACAGGGACTTCGACAAGACAAGGAACGTCAAGAACTTCAACCGTATGCCAAGACCGAACCGACACGAGAACCCGACAAGTTCGACACCGGCCAGGGCGAGTCCGATGCCCCGCCGCCAGACCAAGTACGCCCTCCCGGAACGCCAAGGTCCCCGCGAGAGACGACAAGACCGACAACATGACCCGAACACCGCGAATGCGACAAGATCTTCCCCAGTAATCCGAGAACGTTTCCGCCTAGACCGACCCGTCGAACCTCGAACCCCGAGGCCGAACCCCGGACCCCCCCAGGACCTCAAGATCGTCGAGACCCTCAATGTGTGAACCCCTTCCCGGAACCCTATTTTATAACATAATAACAACTTGTTGCATATTGAATTGTCATACTCGCATGCATATCTGTGGTTTGGGGGCCTTATGCCGATTCACCTCTAATTAAATATGGGGCCCATATGCGGGCAAATATAGCCTTATATTGGCTTCATTTAAACATGTCTAGCGAACCGGTTCCATCTGTTGTCTTGCTAAACAACATTTAATATGCGGGGTAGCTAAATAACATGAACCACCTACTTAATTGTCGGGACCCCGGTTCCGCTTAATATGGCCTAATTGCACCGCACCTTCGCCATGCCATACATCATACATGCATCATGCCGATCTTCTGCCGTTGTATTAAATATTGCATCCGGTGTTTATTCTAGTGTTTTGCTTCTTCGCGGATAAGGCCGATGAGTTGATGTGAGCTTCGCCCCGATCTTCGGTTGAACCTTCGACAATGTTTTCAGGCGAGCATCTCCCCCTTTCTACCTATCTTTATTTTATAGTATTTACTTCCCTCCTGTTGATCTATTGCTATCTGTGTTGCGATGCTTTAGTTTCCGTACCCGTGATCTACCGTGCAGCCCTATATTGCCTTGGACACATCCTATTACCTGTTGTTTGGTAGATAGTGGGACTTGCGCGTCGTAGTCGCTTGCTCAAGTGCTGTTGCGTGTTGTCCAGTGCCACAGTTGTTGATGAATTGCCGCCTGTGTGAAGTTGGAGATGATCATAGTTTTACTTACCGTTCACTTTAATTCCTGTTTAACAACTAAAATCGAACTAAGCAGAGGCATCGGTGGGTGATAGATAATATTTGTTTTCCGAACGCCCACTTGTGTCCCATAGGACCCCGAGTACTTGATACCTGTTCCTTGATTTATCGCGCTATCCACATCCGGGAGGTATATGGGACCCCCCGAGCGAGCTTGATTCGTCTTATTTCTTGGGGCCACAAACTAGTTTGAGGTTTTATTTACTATCCTGTACTTATGCCATGCTACTTGTATTTACAATTGTGCGAGGAGCACTGCATCTTTAGGATCGTGGCACGATTCCGTGGTGTCGACAAGCCCAGCCACACTTTCGGGTTCCCGATTCACAGTTCCCCACAACCTTAAGTCCGTCTCGAGCCGGCGGCCGTTCGCTATGGTTCTACTTTAAGGGTGGCCTGAAATATTTCTGAATCTGTGATTGTTCACCGTGAAAGCCTCGTTGGGTTTTGTTTTGGTTTTCCGAGGTTGATCGAAAGTGTGTTGCTATTGGTGCACCGCCGGTAAAACTTTCTGAAAGCCGTGTCCGGATATGGACGACTTGGAGCACAGATCTCGACCATAGACAAGCATAACTAAAGTTTATTGCTCTAAATTTGACTTTATAATGACTAGTAATCAGATTCACTATAATGGAATGGCTAAATAATCGCCTACAATTGCTTGTTTGAAGTGTCGCTATACCATTGTACTGACTAGTAAGTATGGCAACTACAACGGAATTGGCTGATTAAAATACCAACAAGCTGGGTTTTGGGTTTATCTCATGCTATCTGTGTCGATTAGTAATTGTTGCAACTAGCGGAATGGTTAACTAAAAGTGCCCACTGCTTACTTTATCAGGATGATTATCTAAACCTGACTAGTAATTGCTGCAACGATAACTGAATAAGTAAAACTACCAACTGTGTGGGTTCCTCGGTTGACTTCCTCGTTTGGTCTCGAGGGGAAACACCAGGATGAGTTTGTTTGGTGTTAGCTTCAGGTTGGATCCGGATAGGTCACTCTTATCCCTCTCGATCGCCGCCATTGTATCGAGTCTCTATAGGTTGTTTAGTGCATCTTGCCGCCTCGATCCACCATACCTATGTAGGCGAGGACCGCAATTCTAGCCTCGCTGTCTGGCCTCGATCGACGCCTCTTTTTCCTTTGCCCTTTGTCGGCACCTTTTGTTTAAGCAGGTTTTGAGATCGACGTCGTTAGCAGGGTTACCCTTCCGGCTTGGCCTGGGCAGGGTTATGGACGCCATTGGTTATTCTTCAGGGCCCTTAGCCCCATTTGCATCTTGTCCGTAGTCGGGCGCCGTATCATTACCAAGGTGATTTGGATCTTTGTACCGTATATCTGTATTCTGGACTCATGGAGTCGCTTGTATATATCTGCTCGTGGGTCCCATCGAGGACTGTTGTGTAATGTTATTACCGCTTTCCACCATGCGAAAGTGCTGGTGGGCACCTTTGAATCGCTTTCTATGCGGGTTTGGCGGGTTTCGCTAAAACTTGCATAGGTCCGATTCGAGGGTACAGAGTGGTATCGAGCTCAGCGATTGCGATACCCACAAGTCCAGCTCAGAGGATATCCTAGCTAACGGCCAAGTGGAGTGTAAAACTATTTTGCACAATCGGTTGGATAGTTCTCGATTAGGTCTGATTTTACTCCTTACCCTCCGCTATTCTCCTCTTATCTCGGCGTGTTTTGAATCTGCTCTCTTATATTTTCTTGAGTCCAGATTTCTTGTGGTTGGGTTAATCTTACCTTGTGGTTTCGCTTCCTTCTTTGATAACGGTGTTCTATCCTCCGGTGTTCAAGCCGCCTGATCAATCCGTCTACGGGGTTACCCTTCTTTGTTCCTTGTTTGTGCTTTCCGGTGTTTCCGACGCGACGACATCATCTACGCCAGATCCGATGCAGAGTCTGCATCACCCCTTTGTTTCCGAACCTCGCTTGTCGAGATCTTCAGTCTAATTCCGAGAGTTGGTTGCATAATCCGCCTATTTGTGTGCAGAGTAATGGTTCGAGTGCGGGATGGAGTAGCTACCATACCACTACTCTTATCATTCGCTCTTGTACATCGAATCAGTGGATCCAGCAGTTTTACTCCGTCCACGGAAGTTAGGGGTGGCTTTATTTGTTGATACCACTACCTTCGACCTTTTTGTCCCCGGAGTGTTCTCTCGACGATCACGGACAACAACCATTGTTAGTGGTGTCGCGAGGACTTACACGAAGCGAGAAGACGCAGTTCGCCGACCTTCTTTCCGGTACCAAGAGGCGGATCTCGAGGGCGAGATCCATTGTTAGTGGTGTCGAATTGTGGCATCCCGCAAAACCACTACTAGAAAATCGCGTTGTTTTTGTGCATTGCATCGTCATCTTCGTGCATTGTTTGTCTGCATTATTTGAAAAGCCTAGTTTAGATTTAAACAAACACCCCTCTTATTTTTAAACACAAAACCCCGATCGCATCGGAGAGTTTATTTGTCTAAAAACTATTTTGCAAAATGGCTTTGTTTTAATTTGAACAGAACCAAACAAACACAAAAACAAAAACAGCCCCATCTAAATCCTATTTACACCCAAATCCTATCCTACCCACCAATCTTTGGCTGCCACCTCACCCTCTCACCCATTTCCTACCCACACGCCACCTCACCGATCCACCACTTTTCCAGCCCCTTCTCCTTCTCTCACCCTAGCCCATCCTACCCTCTCTCCCTCTTCCCACCGACACATGGACCCCACCCAGACAGCTCCCACTTTTTCCCTCTCTCACCCCCCCCTGGCCCACACGCCACCCACTCAGGCCCCTCCTTCTCTCCTCCCTATCGCCTGGCCCCACCCCAGCCCAGCGGTTCCCACCCGACCAGCCTGTCCCTAACCCGACCCCGCGCGGCCACCCTGTCCCCTGGCCCCACCTGCCACGTTCCCCACTCGATCCTCCCACCCCGCGCTCATCTTCCTCCTTCCCTCCTCTCCTCTCTGGCTGCTCCTTCCGCCGACGAAGCCACCTCCCCGCCGCGCGCTCCCGCCTCCTTCTCCCCTCTCTGGCCATGGCAGCCTAGCCTCGCTCCTCCTCCACCTCTCCACTGCCCTCGGGTCTCGCCGCCACATGAAAGCATCTCCGCGAAGCTGCCTTCGCCGGCTACGCCCCCTTCCGCTGCCCCTCCTTCTCCGTTCCTCTCCCGCGCCCGACTGATCAAGGCCGAGATTTCGCCTGCAAGCCGCCTCCAGCGCGCGCCGCCCTCCCCATCCTCCTCCAGCCCCGCGCGCCTGCTTGCTGGGCCTCCTCCAAGCTCCGGCCCGACGCTCTTCCCCTCCCGTGCTCGGCGCCCTCCACCGCTGTGGTCTCCTCCCGCGTCCGGTGCCTCCCACGACCCCTCCGCCGCCCATGGCTTCGCCGCCCGAGCAGCGCCTGCCCACCTCCGCCGTCCGCCCAAGCTCCCGTTCCTGGCGCCTCCGTTCGTCACCGTGACCGCCGTGGTCGTCGCCCGGCCCTGCGTCTCCTCGTTCGCGTCGTATGCCAAGACCGTGCGACCTCCACGCTGTCCTCCGCCCGCCTGCTCGTCAGCCAGCGTCCATGTCGCGGACCCGCCCGTCGGGCCCAAGCCGTGAGGCCGCCCTCAGGTCCTCTGCTTCCGCGCCGCCGCCGTCTCTAGCCCTCTGTCGCCCCGCGAGCCTGCTGCAGCCGGTTCATGCCACGCCTGGACGGGTGTTGTCGATGCGGTACCGATGTGGTACTGCTACTACAAGACGCGGGACAACCTCTGCGATACAACGACGACAAACAAGCTCAACTTCCACAGTGGCCGCAACCAACCCAAGTTCGCCATCGAGCCGGAACCCCGAGTACGCCGATATGTGATCGAGGGGTGACGCATGCAAGACCGAGGATCCGGTGACATCGGTACGACAAGGTGATCGTGGAGCTCCGATGACTCCGCCACGGACGCCGAGACCCCCCAAACCCGAAGACCGATCCCGTACCCGGTGCCGCGCCAAGATCTCCTTCTCGGACCCCGATGACGCTAAGTTCTTCGCCGTAGAGCAACAGGGACTTCGACAAGACAAGGAACGTCAAGAACTTCAACCGTATGCCAAGACCGAACCGACACGAGAACCCGACAAGTTCGACACCGGCCAGGGCGAGTCCGATGCCCCGCCGCCAGACCAAGTACGCCCTCCCGGAACGCCAAGGTCCCCGCGAGAGACGACAAGACCGACAACATGACCCGAAGACCGTGAATGCGACAAGATCTTCCCCAGTAATCCGAGAACGTTTCCGCTTAGACTGACCCGTCGAACCTCGAACCCCGAAGCCGAACCCCGGACCCCCCCAGGACCTCAAGATCGTCGAGACCCTCAATGTGTGAACCCCTTCCCGGAACCCTATTTTATAACATAATAACAACTTGTTGCATATTGAATTGTCATACTCGCATGCATATCTGTGGTTTGGGGGCCTTATGCCGATTCACCTCTAATTAAATATGGGGCCCATATGCGGGCAAATCTAGCCTTATATTGGCCTCATTTAAACATGTGTAGCGAACCGGTTCCATCTGTTGTCTTGCTAAACAACATTTAATATGCGGGGTATCTAAATAACATGAACCACCTACTTAATTGTCGGGACCCCGGTTCCGCTTAATATGGCCTAATTGCACCGCACCTTCGCCATGCCATACATCATACATGCATCATGCCGATCTTCTGTCGTTGTATTAAATATTGCATCCGGTGTTTATTCTAGTGTTTTGCTTCTTCGCGGATAAGGCCGATGAGTTGATGTGAGCTTCGCCCCGATCTTCGGTTGAACCTTCGACAATGTTTTCAGGCGAGCATCTCCCCCTTTCTACCTATCTTTATTTTATAGTATTTACTTCCCTCCTGTTGATCTATTGCTATTTGTGTTGCGATGCTTTAGTTTCCGTACCCGTGATCTACCGTGCAGCCCTATATTGCCTTGGACACATCCTATTACCTGTTGTTTGGTAGATAGTGGGACTTATGCGTCGTGATCGCTTGCTCAAGTGCTGTTGCGTGTTGTCGATTACGATTGTTGATGAATTGCCGCTGTGAAGTTGGAGATGATCATAGTTTTACTTACGTTCACTTTAATTCCTGTTTAACAACTAAAATCGAACTAAGCGAGAGGCATCGGTGGGTGATAGATAATATTTGTTTTCGAGCCCACTTGTGTCCCGTAAGACCCCGAGTACTTGATACCTGTTCCTTGATTTATCGCGCTATCCACATCCGGGAGGTATATGGGACCCCCCTGAGCCAGAGCTTGATTCTGTCTTATTTCTTGGGGCCACAAACTAGTTTGAGGTTTTATTTACTATCCTGTACTTATGCCATGCTACTTCCGTATTTACAATTGTGCGAGGAGCACCTTTGTCTTTGTTAGGATCGTGGCGATTCATGGTGTCGACAAGCCCAGCCACACTTCGGGTTCCCGATCGTTCACGGTAGTCCCACAACCTTAAGTCCGTCTCGGGCGGCCGGCCGTTGCGGGTTCTACTTTAAGGGTGGCCCCTGAAATATTTACGAATCCTGTGATTGTTCAATGTGAAAGCCTCGTTGGGTTTTGTTTTGGTTTTCGAGGTTGATCGGCGTGTGTTGCTATTGGTGCACCCGGCCGGCTAAAACTTTCTGAAAGCCGTGTCCGCGGATATGGACGACTTGGAGCACAGTATCTCGACCATAGACAAGCATAACTAAAGTTTATTGCTCTAAATTTGACTTTATAATGACTAGTAATCAGCTTCACTATAATGGAATGGCTAAATAATACTGCCTACAATTGCTTGTTTGAAGTGTCGCTTGCGACCATTGTACCTGACTAGTAAGTATGGCAACTACAACGGAATTGGCTGATTAAAAATACCAACAACTGCTGGGTTTTGGGTTTATCTCATGCTATCTGTATCTGATTAGTAATTGTTGCAACTACAACGGAATGGTTAACTAAAACTGCCCACTGCTTACTTTATCAGGATGATTATCTAAACCTGACTAGTAATTGCTGCAACGATAACTGAATAAGTAAAACTGCCAACTGTGTGGGTTCCTCGGTTGACTTCCTCGTTTGGTCTCGAGGGGGAAACACCAGGATGGGTTTGTTTGGTGTTAGCTTCAGGATGGATCCGGATAGGTCTATCTTACCCCTCTCTGACTGTCGCCAGTTGTATCGAGTCTCTATAGGTTGTTTAGTGCATGCCGCCGCTGCCGCTCAATCCACCATACCTATGTAGGCGAGGACCGCCGAATTCTAGCCTCGCCGTGTACTGGCCTCGATCTTGGCGCTCCTCTTTTCCTTTGCCCTTTCGGCACCCTTTTTGTTTAAGCGGGTTTTGAGATCGGCGTCGTTAGCGGGGTTACCCTTGGCTTGGCACAGGGGTTATGGACGCCATTGGTTATTCTTCAGGGCCCTTAGCCCCATTTGCATCTTGTCCGTAGTCGGGCGCCGTATCATTACCAAGGTGATTTGGATCTTTGTACCGTATATCTGTATTCTGGACTCATGGAGTCGCTTGTATATATATCTGTTCTGTGGGTCCCATCGAGGACTGTTGTGTAATGTTATTACTTCGTTTTCCACCCGCACGAAAGTGCCTGGTGGGCACCTTTGAATCGTTTCTATGCGGGTTTGGCGGGTTTCGCTAAAACTTGCATAGGTCCGATTCTGAGGGTGTTACATGAAAGGAGCTAGAGTATTTTCAAAGATCGACCCAAGATCTGGATACCATCAAATAAAAATCAAGCCTGAGGATGTTCCAAAGACAGCAATGGTCTCAAGATATGGACACCATGAGTATCTGGTAGTACCATTTGGTTTGACCAATGCACCAGCAATATTCATGAATCTGATGAACAAAATCTGCATGCCATATTTGGATAAGTTCGTCATAGTATTCGTTGATGATATTCTAATATATTCCAAGGATAAGGAAGAACATGCTGATCATCTAAGAATAGCATTGCAGAATCTAAGAGAACATCAACTCTATGCTAAGTTCAGTAAGTGTGAATTTTGGCTAGTTGAGGTAGAATTCCTCGACCATGTGATTAGTAAAGATGGAATTACTGTAAATCCATCTAAAGTTCAATCAGTACTAGAATGGACTGCACCAACCAATGTGAAGCAAATTCGAGGTTTCTTGGGGATGGTTGGTTATTATCGGAGATTCATTTAAGATTTCTCCACAATAGCTGGTCCAATGACCAAATTGTTAAGAAAGAATACACCATTCAATTGGGATGAGAAATGTGAAGCAAGTTTTCAGGAGTTGAAGACCAGGTTAACAACAGCTCCAATCTTTGCAGTTCCAGAAACAGGGAAAGACTTTATAGTATATTGTGATGCTTCTAAGGAAGGTTTGGGTTGTGTGTTAATGCAAGATCGGAAAGTGATTGCTTATGGTTCAAGGCAACTGAAACCACATGAAGTCAACTATCCAACTCATGATTTAGAGTTAGCAGCGGTAGTCTTTGCGCTGAAAGGATGGATGCATTTTCTTTATGGAGCCAGATGTGAGTTATACACTAACCATAAAATTCTTAAATATTTCTTCACTCAAAAGGAGTTAAATATGAGATAGAAACATTGGTTGGAACTAATCAAAGATTATGATTTAACAATCAACTATACTCTAGGAAAATCAAATGTTGTAGCAGATACTTTAAGCAGAAATAGTGCAGACATTCAGCCTAACAATCGGGAGCTACCAAAAGAGTTACAAATGGACTTGGAAAGATTAGAGCTTCAATTAATCAGAACAGAGGTTCTTGGAGGATTAGCTACTATGCAGGTAGTTGCAGAGCAGGATAGTGATCTTAAGCACGAAATTTTTAGATATCAAGCAGAAGATCCTTTCATTGGTGAGGAAATTCGGAGGATATATCAAGGGAAAAAAATCAGTTTTCACCTTGGAGATTATGAGTCTTTGTGGTTCCAAGATCGTCTTTGTGTTCGAGATGTGACCAAGATTCGAGATGTCATACTCAGAGAAGCACATGAAACACCATATGTCGTGGGAATGACCATGGCAGATGCTGCAATCGGCAGCGAGTAGTAGAACATAGGGCAAGGGCGGCCAGCCATCTGCGGTGCGAGATGAGGGTGGAGACACAGGGTTTTACCCAGGTTCGGCCCCCCGGAGGGTAAAGACCTACTCCTGCTAGATTGTATTATGATGGAAGTACAATGGGGCAAGCTCGACGGATAGGCAGCGAGTCGCTTGGGTGGATGATCGAACGTATCCTCTACACGCCATGTAGGGAGGTTTATATAGACTCACCCCCCCTAGGGTTTACATATCTCAACCGAATCAGTTAAGGTTTCGGCACTCGTTTAACCTAATCCGACTAGGCCTATCTACTCTCCGGCCTTGACTTCGATCGCTTGGATCCACACGGTCTTGATCCGATTCGTCATGCGAGCCCACTCGCAGTTCTGGGCGGTCGGAAACGTCCTGCTGGGTATACCCCGGTAGGCATATCCCCATCAGTAGTCCCCAAGGCCGTCGTCGATTGGTCGCAGGTGTTCGTTGGCAGTCAGAGTATGCGGGTCCAATGCGGAAGCCCAGTCAAATCAGTGGCGGGATCCTGAATAAAGCAAAAAACTAATTATTCTGGTCGCAATGACAGCGATTAATCGGGTCGCAGCTCGTCGAACGGGTCGGCGAAATATTTAGTCACTATTGTAGTGATTGGGTCGGCGAGTCGAATGGATGAAGTTGGACCATCAGACGCAGTCAAAACGCCGTTGGGGTAATCCAACGGTAACTTCGGCGTAATCACCGCGTAGCAACGGCTCCCGGAATTGGCGGGTAACAACCGCTATATAAAGGAAATGGTAGGCGATCGGGGAACCCCTCCTTCGTCATTTCCTCCGATTTCGCCCATCTCCGTTTTCCTCCGCATCGCGATCCAATCGATCCAAATCCCCCCGACCTCCACGAACCTTTCCGCCAAAGGCCCCCTCCACCAAACCATGGGGCAGGTCCAAGTACACAAGAGCGCTACTGGCATCCTTCGAGGAGGTCGGGCTCCTGCGCGTCGGCAGGTGGCACATCCCCGCGGCCCGAGAGGTGACTCCGGATCCGCGCGAGGGAGAATTTGTTTGCTTCACCAGCCATCTGGAACGGGGGCTGGGGTTTCCCACATCTCTCTTCTTCCGGCGCTTTTGCGCTTTCTACAGGATCCAGTCGTTGTACCTGGGCCCGCACAGCATCGAGCAGCTCGCCATTTTCGTGGCATTCTGCGAGTGCTACGTGGTCTGCAGGCCCTACTTCCCCCTATGGCAAGATCTGTTCCACGGGAGGATGAGTCGCGAAGAATCAGGCGGCCCAATGCTTGCTGCAGGTGGCCTAACGTTTCAGCTGAAGTCGAAGGCCTCCTTCTTAGACCTGACGCTGTCGGCCAAGGCGGCGAGCGAGTGGAAGAAGTCCTGGTTTTACGTCACCGAGGCAACTCCAGACGGCGAGGTAGCGATCCCCAAGTACGCCGCCAACCGGCCCGAACCGCGCCGACTCCAGGTCGGCAAGCTCCCAGTGGACCAGAATATGGTCGTGGACGAGATGCTTCAAACCATCCGCGGCCTGAAGAAGAAGGGCCTTCAAACCATCAATATTTACAACTGTTGGCTCGGACGGCGACTCGTTCCCCTGGCCCGCCGCGAGCACTACATGTATGAGTACACGGGCAGGGAGGACTCGACGAAATCCTGCCTCGCCGAGTGGAAACTCGAGGACTACGTCCTGGCGTTGAAGAAGATCACCCAGGCAGCATACCTGGACGCGAAGGCTGGGGTCGCCCCCTACACTGTGAAGCATCCAGCCCCGACGGTAAGTCACTGTCTACCATTCACAGTCGCAGTTGATGCTGTCGCGGTTATATTGACATTGTATCATGCCTATTGCAATTATTTCAAGTGGTGGAAGGGTGGCTTCCACCCACAGACGACGAGAACTCGAGCTCGTCCGTCCAGGACGGGGGAGAGTGGCCTCCTGCCAAGTGCGGCGTCGGGAGCGACACGAGTGATGACGACGACGATGACGACGAGCCCAGGGAAGAAGCCGCCCCGATGGTTCGCAAAACCCGCGGTCAACATCAGCGCGAGCTCGAGGCGAGTAGAAGCCTCGAACGTCACGACGACGACGACAACAAGCTTCCCGAGCACACCTCGCGTCGTGAGGCTACACCGTCAAAGAAGAAGAAGACGAAGGAAGCGAAGGCCCCACCAAAGAGGAAGACGAAGCCGGCGAAACAGGCATCTCCGCCTCGTTCAGCGAGTAGTTCCGACGCCACCAGCCTGGCCAGGGATGAAGCGCCGCAGACGACAGCAGCACCGGATGCCACTGCCGTCCTGAGTGAGGTACCTCTAGCCTCGCTTCCCCCCCCCCATTCGCCCCAGTCTCTGGGTTGGGGGCTGCTCCAGCCGCGGCAGCTTCGCCTCCCAGGAGAGCTCCTGCCGAAGTCGTTTTGGAGGCTCCTGTCGCGGCCTCATCGACAAAGAGGCCTTCCGTGTCTTGGGCGCATGATGTTTTGGAGATGGGCTTCAGTCGGAAACTGGGCCCCGAACTGGAGAAGCCGGCCAGCATCCGCATGGGGTTGCGGTTCATACCAGTCGCCAAGTGAGTTTTGTTCACCTGCCTAGCCTTTCGTTGTACTCGGACCATTTTTCTCATGTAATCAATTCGCAGGACTGGAGTTAAAAAGATAGGCCACCCGTCCGTGGCCAAAGTGCCGCCAGTCGTCGCCGAGGAGAACCCCTCTCGGAAGAGGAAGGCTAACGAGGTCGCTGCCCCCGCAGACAGTGCCAAGAAGGCCAAGGGTGACGATGTCATCACGGTGTCTGACGACACGACGGTTGCTCCGAGTGGTCCTGCGACGGAGGCGGCCTTGGGTGGACGAGACGGCTTCTCTTGGTGCTGGCGCATCCACCGCGACCTTCCCCCGCTTCATGACCAGAGCGGCTACGGCGAGTGGTACCACGCCATCAAGCCGCGTACCTGGGGTCGCCGAAACGGAGATCGAGCAGCGTCGCGGGCATACTCCAGCTCTTCTCGCATCCGTGGACGCGCTATAGCTTCATGGCATGCTTGGCGCAGCCATCCAGGTATGTCCAGTCCCCGAGGATCGGGCCACTGAATTTCAGTGCTCATATTCTTTTGGTGTTTTGTTTTTATTTCTAGCACCCAGTCCCCAAGTGCGCAATCGCTGAATTTTAGCGGGAGGGCACTTAGGATTTTTGATCTCCAGTCCCCGAGTGTCCAGTCGCTGAATTTCCGTGGGTGGGCACTTAGGATTTTTGATCTCTAGTCCCCGAGTGTCCAGTCGCTGAATTTCAGCGGGTGGGCACTTAGGATTCCGTTGTTGTTAACTGTTTGAATTGTGCACAGGGCTTGCAGCGTGAGTCAGCCGACCGGCTTCCTGCAAAGTCTCGCGCGGAGAAGGAACTTGTTGTCGTCCAAGAGGTGAACAAGGGACTCCGGGCGATTGGTGCGAAAGCAGAGGAGGTCCGCCAGGGCCTTGTCCCGGTGAGTGAACTGACGGCGGCTCAATCTGTGTTGAGTTCGGCTGAGAAACGGATCGCCGACCTTGAGCGCGAGCTTAAGGAGGCGAAGGAGGAGGCAAGTTCAGCGGATGGGCGAGCCAAGGCTGCTGTTACGGCTGCCGCTGAAGAGCGTAAGGTCTCTGACGCCCTCGTTGCTGGGCTACAAGACGACTATTCCTCTCTTCAAAGCTTCATCACGGGTCTCTGCCGTCCTTTGATTGGTAAGTGTGCATGCCTCTTCCTGTAGTATCTGCATTGCGTGATCTTTGTTGTACTCACTGCCACCCTCTGTCCACAGGTCGGATTATCGACAGCTCAGAAGAGGCGCAGTCGTACGACGTGCGGTAGTGTGTGGCCACTCTGGTCGACTCGGCCACGTTGTCTGCGGCTTGCATTCGGGCGTATCTTCATGAGATGTCGCCCACGGAAGTGATTCCTAGCGACCTCGTCGAAGTGTGGCGGTATCTGGAGAAGACGCCGTCAGTCGTCGAGTTCATGACACGGTCAGCGTTCCAGCGCGGGGCGGCGACGGCGCTTAGCCTTGGGCTCGCCCACTTCCCGGAGAATTTCGATCTGGACGACATGACGAGTAGCTACCCCTCGTCGACTGGCGCGGTGGAGATTACCGAGGTGCTGAAGCTGACAGACCGTGTCGTGGTGTACTCCGATCGTGTCTGGGCGATGGGCGACCTCCTTCCTTATCAGGAGACGACAGTCGCGCCCAACGATCCCGAGCCGCCGCACCGGGACTTCAAGATCGAGCAGCCCTTCCGTGCGGCGATGGCGGGTGAGCTGACGACGTACCCGTCGAACCCGTACACTCCCTTCATTCGCAACCGCAAGGGTGGCGGCAAGTCGACATCGAAGCCTGCGGAATAAAACATTGTGCCCTGGGGCGTTAGTAGCAGTTCGGCCATTGGGCGCAACTTGTATTTTGTAATAACTTTGGTCTGCTATAATGGGATTTCGCGTTATTTTGTGAGTTGTCTTGCGATTGTGATTGATGATTGAACGAGTCCCCGAGCGCGTCCGCCCTTTTTATGGGGTTTACCTCGTTTGTTATGTGTTTGTGGTTTCGAGCGTTTTGTCGGTTGTATTTTTATTGAGGTCGACTCGCCCGAGCTTGGAAATCTAGTCGCAGGGCAACTCCCATGAGTGCTCTTTACTTCACCGTTTTCCCTTGCACGAACGAGGTCGGGTAGCCGAGTCCCCGAGCGTGGTACTTGGTGGTTCTAGTCACGGCTCTAGGGTGGGTGAGGACTGGGCGCGTCAGAGTGAGCGCATCACTCCTGCCTGGCCCGTCGGGTCAGTCGCATGGCGAGTCCTGGGCACGCTCTCGTACTTGGCGTTTTTCCCTAAGCTCGTGCTTGGCGGTCGTCGATCCGGCGTGGTACTTGGCGTTCGAGTCGTGTCGAGGATGCGGAGGATCGTGGTCGTGAGGAGGCGGCTTTTCTTGGCTTGTTAAGCCAGTCGAGCTAGGCGACTCCAATGGGGCTCCGGGTAGGCGTGTTTCGTGGACGTGGCGAGTCCTGGGGTAACCCAGTGCCCTCGTAACGCACTACTTGGCCGTGCCGGTCGCTGTACCAGAGGTTGACTTCTGCAGTTAGCTTGACGCTGTTATTACAAGTGTGAGTGGCACAAGACACGGAGGGTAGACGCAATTTGCGGTAACCGATATATTTTATTTCATAGCTAGTGGAGGGTACATGTACGGAGTTCTAGGAGTAGAACTTCCTTAGGAGGTTTACATTCCACGGTCACTTGACGTCGAGTTTCCCGTCTCCGCGGACGTCGTTGAGGTAGTAGGCGTCGTTGCCGAGTACTCGCCCGATGGGGGGAGGGAGAGCTTGTGCATGCCCTTCTTGTCCTGGATGAGGCGTAGCACCAGGTCGCCTTCCTGGAAGGTGCGAGTCCTCACCCGCCGGCTATGGTAGCAGCGGAGTCCTTGCTGGTAGATGGCAGTGCGGGAGCGAGCTAGATCGCGTGCCTCGTCGAGTTGATCGACTCCATCCTGGCGTGCGAGTTCGTTTGCAGCCTCCGTGTAGTGGACGACCCTTGGCGAGTCGTGCTCTAGGTCGGTGGGCATGACTGCCTCGGCGCCATACACCATGAAGAAGGGGGTGAACCCTGTCGACCTGTTGACCAAGGTGCGGATGCCCCAGATGACGGAGGGTAGCTCCTCGACCCAGCACCCGGCGGTGCGCTCGAGTGGTACTTGGAGCCGTGGCTTCAGGCCATGGAGGATGCTCTGGTTGGCCCGTTCCGCCTGGCCGTTGGACTCTGGATGGGCAATTGAGGCGAGGTCGAGTCGGATGTGATGTTCCTCGCAGAACTCGGCCATGGCTCCCTTGGCGAAGTTGGTGTCGTTGTCCGTGATGATGCTGTTGGGGAACCCGTAGCGATATATGAGCTCGCGTAGGAACTTGGTGGCGGTCTTCCCGTCGCATTTCCGGACTGGCTTGGCCTCCACCCACTTTGTGAATTTGTCGACCACGACCAGGAGGTGGGTGAAGCCGGAGGGGGCCTTTTTGAAAGGGCCTACCATGTCCATACCCCACACGGCGAACGTCCAGGTGATGGGGATTGCTTGAGCGCTGAGCTCGGCACGTGTGTCTGGTTGGCATACTTGTGGCATCCCGCAAAAACCACTACTAGAAAATCGCGTTGTTTTTGTGCATTGCATCATCATGACCACAAGCTCATGTCATCATGCCACATTGCATTTGAGCATCGTCATCATCTTGTATTTGCTTGCATAAAACTATTTGCGGAAAAACATGTTCTTGTTTTCTAAACGCCCCGTCTTTGTTCAAACGCAAAACACGGGTCTCCGGATTATTTTGTTTTGTCTGCTATCGGGTTGCAAAAGCCCTGTTTGAAATAATTAAAATATTCAATTATTTTTAGTGGGGCAGTCGAACGGGCCGATTCGACCCAGTCGACCACCCCCGGAATAAATCGGTCCACCCAAACTCTAAATCCTATTCCCACCCAATCCTAATCTACCCACCAATCACAGCTCGCCACCTCACCCCTGAACCCAATCCCTACCCACCTTGCCACCTCACCAATCCCCCTCTTTTTCCCCCCTCTCTCTCTTTCTCACACAGCCCCTTCTACCCCCTCTCCCTTACACCCTGACCCCACCGCTCCTGGGACCCACCTGCAGTCCCGCAGCCTCCACCCCCTCACCACCCAGCCGGCCCCACCCGCAGCCACTCCCTCTCTCTCCCCGCGGTCAACCTCCCCGGCCCCACTCTCCACTCACGCCCCCACCTGGCCCCACCCCTGGCCCCGCAGCACCCCCACCACACGCGTCCCCCACGCGTCCCCCGCCCCCAAGTCTCACGCGCTCGCCCCACCCCTGTTCCTCTTCCACCTCCCGCTCCTCTCACCTTCTCCTCCACCTCCGGCCGCCGCCCACCGCCCGACCTCCATCCCCCGAGCCCACGTGCCGCTCCCTCACCCACCACCTGCCTCGTCCCCCACCTTCCGCCCGCCTCTCTCCTCCTTCTCCCTCCTCATGCCCTTGCCCAGCTCCCCTCCCTCGCCAGGCGTCCCTCCCTGTCTTCCTCTCTCCCCGTCAATCGCCGCCTCGCCCCTCCTCCCCTCCACATGACCTCCCTCACCGCCCTTGACCGTCTCCCCAGCGGCCGCCGCCCTGCGCCCTCGCCGCCCGGCTACCTCCTCCCACGCCGTTCACGCTCCTCCAGGCCGCCGCCTCTCGGCCGGGCAGCACCTTTCGCCTCCTCGCGCCCGCCTCCTCCCTCCCGCGTCTCTCCACCGTCGGCCTCCCCGGCGCGGACCGCCTCGAGCTCCTCGCCCGCCAGCCAGCCTCACCACCACAGCCGCCCGCCTTCCCTCCTGCAACCGCCTCGCCAGCCACCTCCGCTCCCGTGAGCCTCGCCACGCCCGGCTCGCCTCGCCGACCAGTCCGACTCCAGCGGCCCGCCTGCACCCGACCTCCGCCCTCTGCCGTCCACGGCGCCTCCTGCCTCTGCCTAGTGGGTCCCCTCATCGTCGGGCCTTGCACAGCGTCTTCCGCCTCGTCGGCATCGTCACTGCGAGGCAACGCGCGGCCTCAGCCTCCCTAAAGTGCCCCGAGCCGCGTGTGCTGTCCCACGCTAAGCCTCCTCCGCGCCATGGCGTCGTCGCGAGCCGCATGTCCTCTGGCACGGTGTGTGCTCGTGGGGCGTGTTTGTGCAAGAGCTAGCGTTATCCGAGAAGTGCAAGCCAAGATCGGCCCGAAGACCATGTGCTAATACAAGTCCGTTGATGACAACGGAACCAAAACCCCCAAGATCTTCACAATCGGTGCCGCATCCATGTACCTAGAAACTATCAAAATCTTGGGGGCGACAAGATCGACGCCGTGTCAAGTATGTCCTCGACATTGGAGTCGGAATGCCAAGATCACCCACACGGATCCGAAGGCCGATCCCGTACCCGGTGTCGCGCCAAGATCTCTGAAAAACCCCGGTACGGGACAAGTTCGCCATTGACCTCGAGAACGCCTACACGGAACGACAAGATCGCCACACTGACGCGAACCCCAAGACCCTGAGGCCCCGAACCGAAGACCGATCCGAAGCGCCAGGACCGAACCTGAAGAACGCCAAGATCGCCGATGCGGATACGCCAAGTTCCTCGCCCGAATGCCAAGACCGACTCGATGGCGCGGACCCGACAAGGTCTTCGCGACGACAAGATCGGCACCGATCTGGGTGGAGCCGAAGACCGCCAAGTACTTCTTCCCGGAACGCCAGATCTACTCCGTCATCCGATCCCGCTGATCTCGTCGAACCCTGAACCTTGAGACCGGCCCCGAACCACGGAACCCCAAGATCGCCGAACCATAATGTGTGACCCCTATCCGACACTCTATATTTTATAATATATGACGTTGTGAATTGTTGCATGTAAATCATTCATACTCGCATGCATATTGTGTGGTTTGGGGGCCTTATGCCGATTCACCTCATATTTAAATATGGGGCCCATATGCGGGCAAATCTAGTCTTGTATTGGCCTCATTTAAATTTGCGTAGCGAACCGGTGCTATCTTTTGTCTTGCTAATGCAACATTTAAATTGCGGGTAGCTAAATAACTTGAACCGTTTAATTAATTGTCGGGACCCCGGTTCCACTTAATGTTGCCCAATTGCATCGCATCTTGCCATGTCATACATCATACATGCATCATGCCCGATCTTCTGCCGTAGTATTAAATATTGCATCCGGTGTTTATTCTAGTGTTTTGCTTCTTTGCGGATAAGGCCGTTGAGTTGATGCGAGTGTCGACCCGATCTTCGGATGAACCTTCGGCAATGTTTTCCAGGCGAGCATCTCCCTCTTTCTACCTATCTTACTTTCATAGTATTTATTCCCTCCTGTTGATCTATTGCTATCTGTGTTGCGATGCTCTAGTTTTCGAACCCGTGATATCCCTTGCAGCCTCATATTGCCTTGGACACCTCCTATTACCGGTTGTTTGGTAGATAGTTGGACCTGCGCGTCGTAGTCGCTTGCTCAAGTGCTGTTGCGTGTCGCCAAGTGCCACAGTTGTTGGAGTATTGCCGCATGTCTGATGTTGGAGATGATCATGGCTTTACTTATCGTTCACTTTAATTCCTGTTTAACAACTAAAATTGAAGTAAGTAAGCAGAGGCACAGGTGGGCAATAGATGTTATTTGGTTGTTAACCGTCCACTTGTGTCCGTGGGACCCGAGTGCTTGATACTTGTTCCTTGATTTATTCGCTATCCACATCCGGAGGATTATGGGACCCCCACAGCGAGCTTGATTCATTCTTATTTCTTGGGGCCACAAACTAGTTTGAGGTTTTATTTACTATCTGTACTTATGCCATACTCTTGCTTTATTTACGATTGTGCGAGGACCTGCATCTTGTTTAGGAATTGTGACCCGTTTTCGGTATCGACAAGCCAGTTTGGGTTCCCAGTCGTTCTGGCCCCACAAACCTCGGGTCCGTCTCGGAGTCAGCTAACTTCGTTGCGGGTGTACTCCAAGGGGTGGCCCCCTGAAATATTTCTGAATCCTGTGATTGCTTTGTCGTGAAGGCCTCGTTGGGTTTTGATTTGGTTTTTCCGAGGTTGATCGAGTGTGTGTTGCTATTTGTGCACCCCGCAGGTAAAACTTTCGGCCGTGTCCGCGGTTATGGATGACTTGGAGCACAGTATCTCGATCATAGACAACTATAACTAAAGTAGCGCTATAAATTTGACTTTATAATGACTAGTAATCAGCTTCACTATAATGGAATGGCTAAATAAAACTGCCAAAAATTGCTTGTTTGGGTTGTCGCTTGCGACCATTGTATCTGACTAGTAAGTATTGCAACTACAACGGAATGGCTAAATTAAAGTACCAACAACTGTTTGGTTTTGGGATATCTCATGCTAATTGTATTTGACTAGTAAGTGTCGCAACTACAACGGAATGGTTAACTAAAAGTGCCCACTGCTTATTTTATCAGGATGACTATATATACCTGACTAGTAATTGCTGCAACGATAACTGAATAAATAAAACTGCCAACTGAGTGAGTTCCTCGTTTGACTTTCTCGGTTGGTATCGAGGGGGGATACCAGGATGGGTATGTTTGGTGGTAGTGTCAGGTTGGTTCCGATTAGGCCTCTCTTACCCCTCTCTGATCACCGCCAGTTGTATCGAGTCTCTATAGGTTGTTTAGTGCATGCTGCCGCTGCCGCTTCAGTCCACCATACCTATGTAGGCGAGGACCGCCGAATTCTATCCTCGTCGTGTCTTGGCCTCGATCTTGGCGACGCTCTGTTTACCATTGCCCTTTGTCGGCACCTTTTGTTTAAGCGGTAGTGAGATCGGCGTCGTTAGCGGTTACCCTTCCGGCTTGGCACAGGCAGGGTTATGGATGCCATTGGTTATTCTTGTGGCTCTTAGCTCAATTTGCATCTTGTCCGTACTCGGACTGTATCATTTTCAAGGTGATTTGGATCTTTGTATATTATATCGTATTCTTGACTCATTGAGTCGCGTTATATATATATCGTTCTATGGGTCCCATCGAGGACTTGTGTAATGTTATTACCGTTTTCCACCATACGAAAGTGCCTGGTGGGCACCTTTGAATCGTTTCTATGCGGGTTTGGCGGGTTTCGCAAAAACTTGCATAGGGCCGATTCTGAGGGTGTTATAATACTTCTGGCACCCGGCGCACCGCTGGACAATGTCGACGGCGTCTGCGTGTGCGGTGGGCCAGTAAAAGCCGTGCCGCATAGCCTTTGCGACCAGAGAGCGGGCGCCAGCATGGTGGCCGCAGTCGTCGGAGTGGATGTCGTGGAGGATTTTGCGTCCTTCGACGGGTTGGACGCAGCGTTGGAACACGCCGGTCACGCTGCACTTGTGGAGATCGCCGTCGATGATAACGAAGGATTTGCAGCGGCGTGCTATCATCCGGGCGTCTGTTTCATCTGCCGGCAAGGTGCTTCCCTCCAGATAGGCGATGTATGGCGTAGTCCAGTCTTCTGGCTCGACGATGAGTGCGACCAGGGCTGCCTCTGGTTGCAGCGGGACTCCGATGTCGATCTCCCTTGGGGGAGAGACGGAAGGCTTGGTGATGGTGTCGAGGAAGACGCTGGCGGGTGGTCCGAGTCGAGCCAAGCCGATGCGAGAGAGTGCGTCGGCCTCCTCGTTCTTCCGCCTGTCAATCCACTCGACGGAATAGCCTGCGAAGTGTTCGCCCAGCTTGTCCACTGCTTGGCGGTATGCCTCCATGGTGGGGGAGACGGCGTCGCAGGTACCAGCGACCTGCCCGGCGACAAGGTCAGAGTCTCCGTAGCAGCGTAGGCGGTTGACATTCATCCCCCTGGCGGCTCGCATGCCATGGAGTAGTGCCTCGTATTCGGCCATGTTGTTGGTGCAGGGGGTGAAGTCGAGGCAGAGGACGTAGCAAAGCTTGTCGCCCTTTGGGGAAGTCAGGACGATCCCTGCTCCTGCGTCGTCTGCATTCTTGGAGCCATCGAAGTGCAGGCTCCAATAGTGGAGGTACGGCAGTTTTTCTGGTTGCTGGGCCTCTTCCCAGTCGGCGATGAAGTCCGCGAGAGCCTGCGACTTGATCGCTTTGTGTGGCTCATACTTGATGTTGTGGACGCCGATTTTGACAGCCCACTTGGCGACTCGCCCGGTCGCCTCACGGTTGCGGATGATGTCCTGCAACGGTGCTGAGGAGACGACCGTGATCGGGTGCTCCTGGAAGTAGTGCGGCAGTCACCGTTGTGCTCTGAAGACCGCGTATACCAGTTTCTAGTATTGCGGGTATCGCTGGCGCGAATCGGTAAGGACCTCGCTCCGGTCGCTGTACTAGGCTCTCCTTTCCTTCCTCTGGCCGCTCGACGACCATGACGGCACTGACGACACGCTCGGAAGCCGCGACGTAGACCAGCATGGGTTCTTTGTCGACGGGGGCGGCGAGTAGCGGTGCTGCGAGTAGCACCTTCTTGAGGTCGCAGAGCGCGTCGTCCGCCTCCTTGTCGCACTGGAAGGTGGGGTTCTTGCGCATCAGGCGGTATAGGGGCATCGCCTTTTTTCCCAATCGGGGGATGAAGCGACTGAGAGCCGCGACTCGCCCGGCCAGCTTCTGGACGTCACGCAGGCACTCGGGTTAGCCGAGTCGAGCGATCGTGTCGATCTTGGTGGGGTTCGCCTCGATCCCGCGCTTGGAGACGACGTAGCCCAGTAGTTGCCCTACTGGTACACCGAAGGTGCATTTGCCTGGGTTTAGCTTTATCTTTTATTTCCGCAGGTTAGCGAATGTTACCGCCAGGTCGGCGAGTAGGTCGCCCTGGCGAGCGGACTTCACTACCACGTTGTCGATGTAGACGTGGATATTGCGGCCAATTTGGCTCGCAAGGCATTCCTGCATGCACCGCTGGTAGGTCGCCCCGGCGTTCTTGAGGCCGAAGGTCATGGCGGTGTAGCAGAAGGCTCAGAATGGCGTGATGAACGCCGTCTTTTCCTCGTCCTCGACAGCCATTTTGATCTGGTTGTACCCAGAGTAGGCGTCAAGGAAACACAGCAACTCTGAGCCCACGGTGGAATCGATTATTTGGTCGATCCGCGGGAGGACGAATTGCTCCTTCGGGCAGGCGCTGTTTAAGTTTGCATAGTCGATACACATCCTCCAGGTCCCATTTTTATTCTCGACCATGACTGGGTTTGCCAGCCACTTGGAGTATTTGATTGGCCGGATGAAGCCTGCAGCAAGTAGACGCTGCACCTCCTCAGCGATGGCTCGGCGGCGCTCTTCATTGAAGGGCCGCAGCGACTGCTTGACAGGTCGCACTTTGGGGTCGGCGTTGAGTTTGTTCTCAGCAAGTTCCCTAGGGACACCAAGCATGTCAGAGGGCTTCCATGCAAAGATGTCCCTGTTCTCACGGAGGAACTCGATGAGTGCGCCTTCCTATGCTGGGCTGGAGTCGCCTGGGACCAGCTCGACGGTGCGGGTGTGTGTCGTTGCCTCAAAGGCTGAGGTGTTGCCGCCTTCCGAGTTGGGTTTCTTGAGTATAGTGGGGTCGTCGTTGTTGACCCCACTCGCGTACTTGGCGAGCTCGTCGGCGTGGTTAGCCTCAGCCGCGATGACGGCTTCGGCGAGTTCGGCTCCTTTGGCCTCGCACTCGGCGGCCATGTCGGGGTCTCCGTGTATGGTGATGACGCCACGCGGTCTGGGGAGCTTCATCGCGTTATGCAGCGTGGTGAAGCCGCTATGAACTTGGCGACGCTGGCGCCCAGGACGCGGTAGGGTAGGCTCGAAGGGCACCAGCTCGAAGACGATCCGCTGGTGCGGAAGTTTGCTGGTGTGCCGAAGGTGACTGGCAGCGGACGATCGGCTATGCCTTCTGACCGGGGACGATGCCGTGGAACGTGGTGTAGGTCGTCTCGACCATCGTGCGAGCATGATCGCTGAAATGTCGAGTGCAGGATGTTGATGGAGCTGCCACCGTCCATCAATGTCTTGGGGAGCCAGTAGTCTCCCACCTTGGGCTTGACCACCAGGGCGACTCAGCCTGGGTACTCGATGCGTGGTGAGTGGTCCTGGCGGCTCCAGGTGATGGGTTGCTCCGACCAGTTAAGGAACTGGAGAACGTCCACCTGGGCCACCGCGTTGACGGCGACAACGCGGGCGATGACCTTCTTCTTGTGCTTTGTGTTGAAACCTGTGAAGGTGTGGAGCGATCCGGCCACACTGCCGAATTTTCCGCCCTTTGGCGGGTTGTTGTCGGGGTCCTCCCGCGCTCGCCGTGCCTTCTCTATCTCCTTGAGAGAGTGGCAGTCGGCGGTCGTGTGCGTGGCGGGCTTCCCTTCCCTGCTGTGAAACGCACAAGGTTGGTTAAGGAGGGACGCGGGGTCGAACCTTGGTTTCGCCTTGTAGTTGCCGCCGTCGCAGCGTTGCCCTCCATCGTGGCGGAAGCTCTTGGGCTCTCGTTGCGCGTGCCCAGCGTTGGCGACGAAGTCGACTCGCCCGTCACTGCGGCGCTTGCCAGTGAGGCGAGTGTTGCTGTACCGTAGGTCGGACCATCGTCCGTTGTCGTTGCCGTTCGTGCGGCGTTGACCTCCCGACTCGTCGTCGGTTTCCTGGTTTGGGGTCTTCCTCCGCGTATCTTTTGGCGATCTCAAGGAGATCCGGTATGTTGTCGAGTGTGCGGTATGCACGTTTGAGCTTGGCGACCAAGGGCTAGTAGCGGCACGAGGTCTTGAAGCAGTGGATCGCGGTGTCCGTGTGAATGCCGACCGCGTTGTACCATAGTTCTTGCCACCGTTAGACCCAGCTGCGGGTCGACTCGCGGGTTCCCTGGACGCATCGTTCCAGGTCCTCGATGGTGGTGGCGCGGGTGTAGGAACCCTCGAAGTGCCTGACGAAGGCATCGCGCATCTCTTCCCAGGAGTCGATGCTATCTGGGGGAGAGTGTTGATCCACTGCCTGCACGCTCCCTCCATCATCAGGGGGAGGTAGCGGGCGGCTAGCAGGTCGGTGTGGTCAGCGATCCCCATCGCCATAAGGTAGGTGTCCAGCCACACGGAAGGGTCGTACGAAGAGTCGTACTTATATATTTCCTTCGGTGCTTTGAAGTTCGCCGGGTATTTTTCGCCTCGGATCATCGGTCCGAAGCATCGGGGCCCGAGTCGGCTTAGCGACCCCATCGGCTCGCCGTCGCGGCGATTGGTTAGGGTGTGTTGCCGGTCGTCGGGCTGGCGTGCGCGCCAGCTCTGGTTGTTGATGATGTGGGTGCGAGTGTCGACGGGCTGACCATTGGCGGCGACGAAGTTGGTCGCTGGACTGGGGTCGTTGGTGGAGAGTGCCGCGTTCGTGGGTCGGTGTTGGAGCTGCAGTGGTTCGGGTGGCAGGCAGTTGAGGGTGTTTGCCGCCAATGGACGGCCGCTTGAGGCCGCTCTGCTTCCCGATGAGTGCGAGTACATCCGGCCCTGTGAGTCGACGCCTTCGTTTTGTTGCTCGACCACCTTTGCGATATGGGCCTTGACGTACTGGATCTGTAGGGCGCCGTCACCGGTGGCCGTGATGTTGTCGGCCGCTGCTCGGCCCGCCACGAGGTTGTCCATCGGCCGCTGCTCCCGTGAGGAGACCATGATCCGCGGCTGGTCCCTGGGGGGTGCGCGGTTGGGTATATGTAACACCCTCAGAATCGACCCTATGCAAGTTTGAGCAAAATCCGCCAAACCCGCATAGAAACGATTCAAAGGTGCCCACCAGGCACTTTCGTGCGGGTGGAAAACGAAGTAATAACATTACACAACAGTCCTCGATGGGACCCACAGAACAGATATATATAACAGCGACTCAAAGAGTCAAGAATACAGGTATACAGTACAAAGATCCAAATCACCTTGAAAACGATAGAGCGTCCAGCTACGGACAAGATGCAAATGGGGCTAAGAGCCCTGAAGAATAACCAATGGCGTCCATAACCCTGCCCAGCCAAGCCGGAAGGGTAACCGCTAACGACGTCGATCTCAAAACCTGCTTAAACATAGGGGTGCCGACAAAGGGCAAAGGAAATAGAGGCGTCGATCGAGGCGATGTGGCGAGTCTAGAATTGGCGGTCCTCGCCTACATAGGTATGGTGGATCAAGCGGCGGCAAAGATGCAGAACAACCTATAGAGACTCGATACAATCCGGCGTCAATCGAGAGAGGGTAAGAAGGACCTATTCGAACCAACTGATACTATCATCAAACAAACCCATCTGGCGTTTCCCCTCGCACCAAACGAGGAAGTCAACCGAGGAACTCACACGATTGGCGTTTACTTATTCCATTATCGTTGCAGCAATTACTAGTCGTTTAGATAATTGTCACGATAAAAGCGGTGGGCCCTTTTAGTTATTCATTCCGTTGTAGTTACAACAATTACTAATCGAATCTGAGATAACAAGATATAAACCCAAACCCATGGTTGTTGGTACTTTTATTCAGCCATTCCGTTGTAGTTGCAATACTTACTAGTCAGTACAATGGTCGCAAGCGACACTCAAACAAGCAATTGTGGGCGATTATTTAGCCATTCCGTTATAGTGAAGCTGATTACTAGTCATTATAAAGTCAAATTTATAGCAATAAACTTTAGTTATGCTTGTCTATGATCGAGATACTATGCTCCAAGTCGTCCATATCCGCGGACACGGCTTTCAGAAAGTTTTACGGCGAGGTGCACCAATAGCAACACACGCTCGATCAACCTCGGAAAACCAAATCAAAACCCAACGAGGCTTTCACGATGAACAATCACAGGATTGAAATATTTGAGGCCACCCTTGGAGTCTTCATAGCAAGTAAGCTAGCTCCGAGACGGACTCAAGGTTTGGGTGGACGGCTGTGAACGACTGGGAACCCAAAACTGGGCTTGTCGACACCGCGGAATCGTGTCCCGATCCTAAACAGTACAGTGTGCTCCTCGCACAATCGTAAATACATAAGTAGCATGGCATAAGTACAGGATCGTAAATAAAACCTCAAACTAGTTTGTGGCCCCAAGAAATAAGAATGAATCAAGCTCTGGCTCAGGGGGGTCCCATATACCTCCCGGATGTGGATAGCGCGATAAAACAAGGAACAGGTATCAGGTACTCGGGGTCCTACGGGACACAAGTGGGCGTTCGGAAACCAAATATTATCTATCACCCACCGATGCCTCTGCTTATTTCAATTTTAGTTGTTGAACAGGAATTAAAGTGAACGGTAAGTAAAACTATGATCATCTCCAACAGCAACATGCGGCAATTCATCAACAACTGTGGCACTGGACGACACACAACCAGCACTTGAGCAAGCGACTACGACGCGCAAGTCCAACTATCTACCAAACAACAGGTAATCGGATGTGTCCAAGGCAATATAAGGCTGCAGGGGATATCACGGGTACGAAAACTAGAGCAACGCAACACAGATAGCAATAGATCAACAGGAGGGAATAAATACTATAAAAGTAAGATAGGTAGAAAGGGGGAGATGCTCGCCTGAAAAGCATTGTCGAAGGTTTAACCGAAGATCGGGGCGAAGCTCACATCAACTCAACGGCCTTATCCGCGAAGAAGCAAAACACTAGAAGAAACACCGGATGCAATATTTAAGATCGGCAGAAAATCGGGCATGATGCATGTACGATGCATGTCATGGCAACGGTGCGATGCAATTAGGTCATATTAATCGGAACCGGGGTCCCGACAGTTAATTAGTCGGTTAAAGTTATTTATCTACCCCGCGATTTAAATGTTGTTTGAACATGGCAAAGTATAGTACCGGTTCGCTACACAAATTTAAATGAGGCCAATATAAGGCTAGATTTGCCCGCATATGGGCCCCATATTTAATTATGCAGTGAATCGGCATAAGGCCCCCAAACCACATGACAAGGATGCATGCATGAACAATTAATATGCGACAAGTTTATTTAGTTGACAATTTATAAAATAGGGTTTCGGGAAGGGGTTCATACATTAGGGTCTCGACGGTCTTGGGGTTCCGGGGTTCGGGGTCGGTCTCAGGGTCCAGGGTTCGACGGATCGGTCTCGACGGGATCGTTCTCGGATATCGGGGGTAGTTCTCGTCGCGTCCTGGAAGCAGGACTTGGGTCGGTGTCGGGGCGCGTCGGATTCTTCCGGGCCGATGCCGTTCTTGTCGCCGCGAAGGTCTTGTCGGGCCCCACGGGGTCGGTCTTGCCGTTGCGAGGGTCTTGTCGGGCCCGCGCCATCTAGTCGGTGTTAGCGTTGCGGGCGTTCGGCAATCTTGGCGCCCGGGACGATCTCGTGACCGCGTGCCGGGTCGGACTTGGCGTTCGGGGTGAAGCACTTGGCGTTCCGGGGGGGGGGTTTGAAGAGGTACGGTCTCGGCATTCGGGGTGCCGTGCTTGACGTTCTTGGCATCCGGGTTCTCGGCCATCGTATCTGGGAAGGAGATCATGGCTCGGGGCTGCGGATCCTCAAGATCGGGGCCTTCGGATCCGTGATGTGGCCTTGGCGATTCCGAAGATCTTGGAGAGGTGGAACTCAACGTTTATCGATGAGCATGGGATCGTTGGCTCTCCATCAGAAACGCCTCGCAGCGAAAGGGGGTTGATGTGGGTGCAGCGACCATCGCACCAAACTTGGGCCGGCTGCGGTACGTGATGTGACGGGGCGAGCTCCCGTCCTCCGGCGAGGCGGCAGCGCGGTCCCACGAGCTCCGCTGGTCCGCCGGGATGAGAGGAGGTCGACGAGGCGCCGACGCGGGCCGCCGGGAGGAGGCGGGCATAGACGGCGAGGTCGGGCGAGCCGAGGCGGGCTCGCCGGGGCGAGGTCGGGGAGCGCAGAGGAGGGACGGGCGGCGGGTCCGTGGCGGCGATCGCTGCCGGGGCGGAGCGGGCGACGGGGGAGCGGGCGGGCGGAGCGGGAGGCACTGCCCGGCCGGAGGCGTGAGGGAGGAGGTCCGGGCGGCGCTGGCGTGAGCTTGAACGGCGGAGGCGCGTGGCCGGGCGGCGGGCCTGCAGAGGGAGGTGGGGAGCGGAAGCCTGGAGCGGCGGCGAGGCGCAGAGGGAGAGAGGCGGAGAGGCGGGCGCCAAGGGCGTCGGTGGGCGAGGCCGGGGTTGGCGCGGAGGGCGCGACGCCGACGCAGGGAGAACGGAGGCGGCTAGCCGGGAGAGAGGAGGATGGAGGGAGGAGGAAGAACGTGGGGTGAGGGAGGCCTGGTCATGAAGGGGTGGTGGGGCTGGGGACAGGACAGTGGGTGGGTCAAAGTGCAGGCCGGGAGGTTGAGAGGATCCAGGGGGTGTGGCTGGCTTGGGGCCCGTGTGGCAGTGTGTCCAGGGGGGCTGCTGGGAGTGGGGAGAGAGAGGAGAGAGAGGGGGTGGAACAAGTGGCAGATGGGGATTGGGTAGAGGGGGAAGAGGGTGAGGGATTGGCCAAGTGGCAGCGTGTGAGTGGGTGGGGCTTTGGGGAGAGGTGAGGTGTCACTAGGGGATTGGGTGGGGTGATGTGGAGGCAAGGGCTGGGTAGGTGGGTTGGTAGGTTTAGGAATTAGGTGGTCCGTTTTAATTTCTGGGGTGGTCGTTCGGGTCATTCGGCCCGTTCGACTGCCCCACTAAAATAATATAATATTTTTATTTAATTCTAAATGCACCGTTCGCAAACCGATAGCAGACAACAAAAATATTCCGGAGACCCGGGGTTTGCGTTTGAATTGAGATGGGGCGTTTGGAAAAACAAATCGGGCTTTGCGAAAATAGTTTTTGACAAACAACATATGATGATGACGATGCAATGCACAAATTCAACGCGATTTTCTAGTAGTGGTTTTGCGGGATGCCACAATTCGACACCACTAACAATGGATCTCGCCCTCGAGATCCGCCTCATGGTACCGGAAAGAAGGTCGGTGATCTGCATCTTCTCGCTTCGTGTAGATCCTCGCGACACCACTAACAAGGGTTCATCCTCCATCTTGAAATCGGCGACACCACCAACAAGGTTCGTTGTTCCTGATCGTCGAGAGAACACTCCGGGAACAAAAGGTCGCAGGTAGAGGTATCAACAAATAAAGCCACCTCTAGCTCCGATGGATGGAGTAAAACTGCTGGATCCACTGATTCGATGTACAAGAGCGAATGATAAGAGTAGTCGGATGGTGATCAGTCCATCGCGCACCCGAACCATTACTGTGCACACGAATAGGCGAATTATGCAACCAACTCTCGAAATTAGACTGAAGATCTCGACAAGTGAGGTTCGGAAACAACGGAGTGATGCAGACTCTGCATCGAATCTGGCGTAGATGATGTCGTCGCGTCGGAAAACACCGGAAGGCACAAACAAGGAACAGAGAATGGTACCACAGACGAAGGATTCCTCGGGCAGCATGAACACCGGACGTAGCATCACCGTTACCAAAGGAGGAAGCGAAACCCTGAAGGTACGACGGAAACCCAACCACGAGAAATCCTGGACTCGAAGAGAGGGAAGAGAGCGGAACCAAAACGCGTAGAGATAAGAGGAGAATAGCAGAGGGATAAGGAGTAAAATCAGACCTAATCAGAACTATCCAACCGATTTTCAAAAATAGTTTTGACACTCTACTTCGGCCGTTAGCTAGGTTATCCTACAGGCTGGACTTGTGGGGTATCGCAACTGCTGAGCTCTGATACCACTCAGAACACCTCAGACGACCCTATGCAAGTTTGAGCAACCGCCAAACCCGCAGAAAATGATTCAAAGGTGCCCACCAGCACTTTCGTGGTGGAAACGAAGTAATGACATTACACAACCCTTGATGGGACCCATGCAGATATATATAACATGACTCAAAGAGTCAAGAATACAGTATACAAAGACAAAGATCCAAATCACCTTGAAAACGATAGAGCATCCAGCTACGGACAAGATGCAAATGGGGCTAAGAGCCTCAAGAATAACCAATGGCGCCCATAACCCGCCTGTGCAAGCCGAAGGGTAACCCTGCTAACAACGCCGATCTCAAAACCTGCTTAAACAAAGGGTGCCGACAAAGGGCAAAGGAAATAGAGGAGCGTCAAGATCGAGGCCAAGACAGCGAGTCTAGAATTCGCGGTCCTCGCCTACATAGGTATGGTGGATCAAGCGGCAGCAAAGATGCACATAACAACCTATAGAGACTCGATACAACCGGCGTCAATCGAGAGGGTAAGAAGGACCTATTCGAACCAACTCGATACTATCATCAAACAAACCCATCCCGCTTTCCTCGAGACCAAATGAGGAAGTCAACCGAGGAACTCACACGCGGCGCTTTACTTATTCCATTATCGTTGCAGCAATTACTAGTCGTTTAGATAATTGTCCCGATAAAAGAAGCAAAGGGCCCTTTTAGTTATTCATTCCGCTAGAAGCAACAATTACTAATCGATACATATAACAAGATATAAACCCAAACCCAGCAGCTTGTTGGTACTTTTATTCAGCCATTCCGCTAGAAGTTGCAATACTTACTAGTCAGTACAATGGTCGCAAGTTTACACTCCAAACAAGCAATTGTGGGCAGTATTATTTAGCCATTCCGTTATAGTGAAGCTGATTACTAGTCATTATAAAGTCAAATTTATAGCAATAAACTTTAGTTATGCTTGTCTATGATCGAGATATCGGCTCCAAGTCGTCCATATCCGGACACGGCTTTCGTAAAGTTTTACCCGCCGGGTGCACCAATAGCAACACACGCTCGATCAACCTCGGAAAAACCAAATCAAAACCCAACGAGGCTTTCACGACTGAACAATCACAGGATTCAGAAATATTTCAGGGGGCCACCCCTTGGAGTCTTCCCGCAACGAAGTAAGCTAGCTCCGAGACGGACTCAAGGTTTGGGTGGACGGCTGTGAACGACTGGGAACCCAAAACTGGGCTTGTCGACACCGCGGAATCGTGTCCCGATCCTAAATAGACAAAGCAGTGCTCCTCGCACAATCGTAAATACATAAGTAGCATGGCATAAGTACAGGATCGTAAATAAAACCTCAAACTAGTTTGTGGCCCCAAGAAATAAGACTGAATCAAGCTCTGGCTCAGGGGGGTCCCATATACCTCCCGGATGTGGATAGCGCGATAAAACAAGGAACAGTATCGTACTGGGTACTACGGGACACAAGTGGGCGCTCGAAACCAAATATTATCTATCACCCACCGATGCCTCTGCTTATTTCAATTTTAGTTGTTGAACAGGAATTAAAGTGAACGGTAAGTAAAACTATGATCATCTCCAACAGCAACATGCGGCAATTCATCAACAACTGTGGCACTGGACGACACACAACCAGCACTTGAGCAAGCGACTACGACGCGCAAGTCCAACTATCTACCAAACAACAGGTAATCGGATGTGTCCAAGGCAATATAAGGCTGCAGGGGATATCACGGGTACGAAAACTAGAGCAACGCAACACAGATAGCAATAGATCAACAGGAGGGAATAAATACTATAAAAGTAAGATACGTAGAAAGGGGGAGATGCTCGTCTGAAAAGCATTGTCGAAGGTTTAACCGAAGATCGGGGCGAAGCTCACATCAACTCAACGGCCTTATCCGCGAAGAAGAAAAACACTAGAAGAAACACCGGATGCAATATTTAAGATCGGCAGAAAATCGGGCATGATGCATGTACGATGCATGTCATGGCAACGGTGCGATGCAATTAGGTCATATTAAGCGGAACCGGGGTCCCGGCAGTTAATTAGTCGGTTCAAGTTATTTATCTACCCCGCGATTTAAATGTTGTTTGAACATGGCAAAGTATAGTACCGGTTCGCTACACAAATTTAAATGAGGCCAATATAAGGCTAGATTTGCCCGCATATGGGCCCCATATTTAATTATGCAGTGAATCGGCATAAGGCCCCCAAACCACATGACAAGGATGCATGCATGAACAATTAATATGCGACAAGTTTATTTAGTTGACAATTTATAAAATAGGGTTTCGGGAAGGGGTTCACACATTAGGGTCTCGACGGTCTTGGGGTTCCGGGGTTCGGGGTCGGTCTCAGGGTCCAGGGTTCGACGGATCGGTCTCGACGGGATCGTTCTCGGATATCGGGGGTAGTTCTCGTCGCGTCCGGGAAGCAGGACTTGGGTCGGTGTCGGGGCGCGTCGGATTCTTCCGGGCCGATGCCGTTCTTGACGCCGCGAAGGTCTTGTCGGGTCCCACGGGGTCGGTCTTGCCGTTGCGAGGGTCTTGTCGGGCCCGCGCCATCGAGTCGGTGTTAGCGTTCGGGCGCGTTCTCGTGGCAATCTTGGCGTCCTGGGGATGATCCTGTCGCATCTGCGGCCGTCGGGTCGGACTTGGCGTTCGGGGTGAAGCACTTGGCGTTCCGGGGGGGTTTGAAGAGGTACGGTCTCGGCGTTCGGGGTGTCGTGCTTGACGTTCTTGGCATCCGGGTTCTCGGCCATCGTATCTGGGAAGGAGATCATGGCTCGGGGCTGCGGATCCTCGAGATCGGGGCCTTCGGATCCGTGATGTGGCCTTGGCGATTCCGAAGATCTTGGAGAGGTGGAACTCAACGTTTATCGATGAGCATGGGATCGGTTGGCTCTCCATCTGAGAAACGTCTCGCAGCGAGCAGGGGTTGATGTGGGTGCAGCGACCATCGGCGCCAAACTTGGGCCGGCTCGTGCGGTACGTGATGTGACAGGGCGAAGCTCCGGTCTCCGGGCAGAGGCGGCAATGCGGTCCCACGACGAGCTCGCTGGTCCGGCTGGGAGAGGAGGTCGACGAGGCGCCGACGACAGCCGCCGCGGGAGGAGGCGCATAGACGGCGCGCGAGGCGGCGGCGAAGCCGAGGCGGCTCCACTGGGGCGAGGCCGGGGAGCGCAGGAGGGCGGCGGGGTCGGTGGCGGCGATCTGCCGGTCGGGCGGAGCCGGGCGACGGGCGCGGAGCGGGCGGAGGCGCTGGCCGGAGGCGTGAGGGAGGAGGTCCGGGCGGCGCTGGCGGAGCTTGAACGGCGGAGGCGCTGCGGGCGGGCGGGCTGTGGCGAGGGAGGCGGGAGCGGAAGCTCGGCGAAGCGGCGGCGAGGCGCAGGGAGAGAGGTGGACGAGAGGCGGGCGCCATGCGTCGGTGGGCGAGGCCGGGGTTGGCGCGGAGGGCGCGACGCCGGCGCAGGGAGCGCGGAGGCGGCTAGCCGGGAGAGAGGAGGATGGAGGGAGGAGGAAGAACGTGGGGTGAGGGAGGCCTGGTCGCGCGGGGGTAGCGGGGTGGTGGGGCTGGGGACAGCGACAGGTGGGGGGGCCAGGCGTGTGCTGGGGAGGTTGAGAGGATCCAGGGGGTGTGGCTGGCTTGGGGGCCCGTGTGGCAGTGTGTCCAGGGGGGCTGCTGGGAGTGGGGAGAGAGAGGAGAGAGAGGGGGTGGAACAAGTGGCAGATGGGGATTGGGTAGAGGGGGAAGAGGGTGAGGGATTGGCCAAGTGGCAGCGTGTGAGTGGGTGGGGCTTTGGGGAGAGGTGAGGTGTCACTAGGGGATTGGGTGGGGTGATGTGGAGGCAAGGGCTGGGTAGGTGGGTTGGTAGGTTTAGGAATTAGGTGGTCCGTTTTAATTTCTGGGGTGGTCGTTCGGGTCATTCGGCCCGTTCGACTGCCCCACTAAAATAATATAATATTTTTATTTAATTCTAAATGCACCGTCATAAACCGATAGCAGACAACAAAAATATTCCGAGACCCGGGTTTGCTTGAATTGAGATGGGCGTTTGGAAAACAAATCGGCTTTGCGAAAATAGTTTTGACAAACAACATATGATGATGACGATGCAATGCACAAATTCAACGCGATTTTCTAGTAGTGGTTTTATGGGATGCCACAATTCGACACCACTAACAATGGATCTCGCCCTCGAGATCCGCCTCATGGTACCGGAAAGAAGGTCGGTGATCTGCATCTTCTCGCTTCGTGTAGATCCTCGCGACACCACTAACAAGGGTTCATCCTCCATCTTGAAATCGGCGCCACCACCAACAAGGTTCGTTGTTCCTGATCGTCGAGAGAACACTCCGGGAACAAAAGGTCGCAGGTAGAGGTATCAACAAATAAAGCCACCTCTAGCTCCGATGGATGGAGTAAAACTGCTGGATCCACTGATTCGATGTACAAGAGCGAATGATAAGAGTAGTCGGATGGTGATCAGTCCATCGCGCACCCGAACCATTACTCTGCACACGAATAGGCGAATTATGCAACCAACTCTCGGAATTAGACTGAAGATCTCGACAAGCGAGGTTCGGAAACAACGGAGTGATGTAGACTCTGCATCGAATCTGGCGTAGATGATGTCGTCGCGTCGGAAAACACCGGAAGGCACAAACAAGGAACAGAGAATGGTACCACAAACGAAGGATTCCTCGGGCAGCATGAACACCGGACGTAGCATCACCGTTACTAAAGGAGGAAGCGAAACCCTGAAGGTACGACGGAAACCCAAACACGAGAAATCCTGGACTCGAAGAGAGGGAAGAGAGCGGAACCAAAACGCGTAGAGATAAGAGGAGAATAGCAGAGGGATAAGGAGTAAAATCAGACCTAATCAGAACTATCCAACCGATTTTCAAAAATAGTTTTGACACTCTACTTCGGCCGTTAGCTAGGTTATCCTATAGGCTGGACTTGTGGGGTATCGCAACTGCTGAGCTCTGATACCACTCTGTAACACCCTCAGAATCGACCCTATGCAAGTTTGAGCAAAATCCGCCAAACCCGCATAGAAACGATTCAAAGGTGCCCACCAGGCACTTTCGTGCGGGTGGAAAACGAAGTAATAACATTACACAACAGTCCTTGATGGGACCCACGTAATGATATATATAACAAATGACTCAAAGAGTCAAGAATATAGGTATCTGAGACAAAGATCCAAATCACCTTGAAAACGATAGCGTCCAGCTACGGACAAGATGCAAATGGGGCTAAGAGCCTCAAGAATAACCAATGGCGCCCATAACCCTGCCTGTGCCAAGCCGAAGGGTAACCCCGCTAACGACGTCGATCTCAAAACCTGCTTAAACAAAGGGGTGCCGAAAGGGCAAAGGAAATAGAGGAGTCGATCGAGGCTAGTACACCGAGTCTAGAATTCAGGTCCTCGCCTACATAGGTATGGTGGATCAAGCGGCAGGCAATGCATGCAGTAACAACCTATAGAGACTCGATACAACCGCGCCAATCGAGAGGGGTAAGAAGGACCTATTCGAACCAACTCGATACTATCATCAAACAAACCCATCTGGCGTTTCCCCTCGAGACCAAACGGAAGTCAATCGAGGAACTCACACGGTTGGCGTTTTACTTATTCCATTATCGTTGCAGCAATTACTAGTCGAGTTTAGATAATTGTCCCGATAAAAGAAGCGATGGGCCCTTTTAGTTATTCATTCCGCTAGTTACACAATTACTAATCGACATGATAACAAGATATAAACCCAAACCCAGCAGTTGTTGGTACTTTTATTCAGCCATTCCGTTGTAGTTGCAATACTTACTAGTCAGTACCATGGTCGCAGCGACACTCCAAACAAGCAATTGTGGGTATTATTTAGCCATTCCATTATAGTGAAGCTGATTACTAGTCATTATAAAGTCAAATTTATAGCAATAAATTTTAGTTATGCTTGTCTATGATCGAGATACTGTGCTCCAAGTCGTCCATATCCGCGGACACGGCTTTCAGAAAGTTTTACCCGGCCGGGGTGCACCAATAGCAACACACGCTCGATCAACCTCGGAAAAACCAAATCAAAACCCAACGAGGCTTTCACGACTGAACAATCACAGGATTCAGAATTATTTCAGGGGCCACCCTTGAGTCTTCCAGCAAAGTAAGCTAGCTCGAGACGGACTCAAGGTTTGGGTGGACGGCCGTGAACGATCGGGAACCCAAAACTGGGCTTGTCGACACCGGAATCGTGTCCCGATCCTAACAGCATAAGTGTGCTCCTCGCACAATCGTAAATACATAAGTAGCATGGCATAAGTACAGGATCGTAAATAAAACCTCAAACTAGTTTGTGGCCCCAAGAAATAAGAATGAATCAAGCTCAGCTGGGGGTCCCATATACCTCCGGATGTGGATAGCGATAAAACAAGGAACAGTATCAGTACTGGGTCCCACGGACACAAGTGCTCGAAACCAAATATTATCTATCACCCACCGATGCCTCGCTTATTTCAATTTTAGTTGTTGAACAGAATTAAAGTGAACGGTAAGTAAAACTATGATCATCTCCAACAGCAACATGCGGCAATTCATCAACAATCGTGGCAATCGATTACACAACCAGCACTTGAGCAAGCGACGACGCCGCAAGTCCAACTATCTACCAAACAACAGTAATCGGATGTGTCCAAGGCAATATAAGGCTGGTCAGGGATATCACGGTACGAAAACTAGAGCAACGCAAACACGTATAGCAATAGATCAACAGGAGGGAATAAATACTATAAAAGTAAGATAGGTAGAAAGGGGAGATGCTACTTTGAAAAGCATTGTCGAAGGTTTAACCGAAGATCGGGGCGAAGCTCACATCAACTCAACGGCCTTATCCGCGAAGAAGCAAAACACTAGAAGAAACACCGGATGCAATATTTAAGATCGGCAGAAAATCGGGCATGATGCATGTATGCATGTCATGGCAATGGCGATGCAATTAGGTCATATTAAGCGGGCAACCGGGTCCCGCAGTTAATTAGTCGGTTCAAGTTATTTATCTACCCCGATTTAAATGTTGTTTGAACATGGCAAAGTATAGTACCGGTTATACACAAATTTAAATGAGGCCAATATAAGGCTAGATTTGCCCGCATATGGGCCCCATATTTAATTATGCAGTGAATCGGCATAAGGCCCCCAAACCACATGACAAGGATGCATGCATGAACAATTAATATGCGACAAGTTTATTTAGTTGACAATTTATAAAATAGGGTTTCGGGAAGGGGTTCACACATTAGGGTCTCGACGGTCTTGGGGTTCCGGGGTTCGGGGTCGGTCTCAGGGTCCAGGGTTCGAAGGATCGGTCTCGACGGGATCGTTCTCGGATATCGGGGGTTGTTCTCGTCGCGTCCGGGAAGCAGGACTTGGGTTGGTGTCGGGGCGCGTCGGATTCTTCCGGGTCGATGCCGTTCTTGTCGCCGCGAAGGTCTTGTCGGGTCCCACGGGGTCGGTCTTGCCGTTGCGAGGGTCTTGTCGGGCCCGCGCCATCGAGTCGGTGTTAGCGTTCGGGCGCGTTCTCGTGGCAATCTTGGCGTCCTGGGGACGATCCTGTCGCATCTGCGACCGTCGGGTCGGACTTGGCGTTCGGGGTGAAGCACTTGGCGTTCCGGGGGGGTTGAAGAGGTACGGTCTCGGCGTTCGGGGTGCCGTGCTTGACGTTCTTGGCATCCGGGTTCTCGGCCATCGTATCTGGGAAGGAGATCATGGCTCGGGGCTGCGGATCCTCGAGATCGGGGACTTCGGATCCGTGATGTGGCCTTGGCGATTCCGAAGATCTTGTAGAGGTGGAATTCAACGTTTATCGATGAGAATGGGATCGGTTGGCTCTCCATCTGAGAAACGTCTCGCAGCGAGCAGGGGTTGATGTGGGTGCAGCGACCATCGGCGCCAAACTTGGGCCGCTGCGTGCACGTGATGTGACAGGGGCGAGCTCCGGGTCCTCTGGCAGGAGGCGGCAGCGGGCGGTCCCACGACGAGCTCCGCTGGTCCGCTCGGGGACAGAGGAGGTCGACGAGGCGTCGACGACAGCGGCCGCTGCCGGGAGGAGGCGGGCATAGGCGGCGGCGCGAGGCGGTCGGGCGAGCTCGAGGCGGCTCCGCTCGGGGGCGAGGTCGGGGGAGTGCAGAGGGACGGGCGGCGGGTCGGTGGCGGCGATCGCTGCTGGGTCGGGCGAGCGGGCGAGGGACGGGCGGAGCGGCGGAGGGAGGCGCCCGGCCGGAGGCGTGGAGGGGAGGTCCGCGGCGCTGGCCGGGCGGAGCTTGAGGCGGAGGCGCGTCTGGCGGGGGCTGGCGGAGGGAGGTGGGGAGAGGGAGAGGAAGCGGCGGCGAGGCGCAGAGGGAGAGAGGCGGACGGAGAGGCGGGGCGCTCGCGGGCGTCGGTGGGCGAGGCCGGGGTTGGCGCGGAGGGCGCGACGCCGGCGCAGGGAGCACGGAGGCGGCTAGCCGGGAGAGAGGAGGATGGAGGGAGGAGGAAGAACGTGGGGTGAGGGAGGCCTGGTCGCGCGGGGGTAGCGGGGTGGTGGGGCAGACTGACAGGTGGGGGCAGGCGTGTGCTGGGGAGGTTGAGAGGATCCAGGGGGTGGGGCTGGCTTGGGGGCCCGTGTGGCAGTGTGTCCAGGGGCTGGGAGGGGAGAGAGAGGAGAGAGAGGGGGTGGAACAAGTGGCAGATGGGGATTGGGTAGAGGGGGAAGAGGGTGAGGGATTGGCCAAGTGGCAGCGTGTGAGTGGGTGGGGCTTTGGGGAGAGGTGAGGTGTCACTAGGGGATTGGGTGGGGTGATGTGGAGGCAAGGGCTGGGTAGGTGGGTTGGTAGGTTTAGGAATTAGGTGGTCCGTTTTAATTTCTGGGGTGGTCGTTCGGGTCATTCGGCCCGTTCGACTGCCCCACTAAAATAATATAATATTTTTATTTAATTCTAAATGCACCGTTCGCAAACCGATAGCAGACAACAAAAATATTCCGGAGACCCGGGGTTTGCGTTTGAATTGAGATGGGGCGTTTGGAAAAACAAATCGGGCTTTGCGAAAATAGTTTTTGACAAACAACATATGATGATGACGATGCAATGCACAAATTCAACGCGATTTTCTAGTAGTGGTTTTGCGGGATGCCACAGTGGAGGTGGGGCGCCATTCGCCGTCGACCCTGGTGGGGGCCGGGCGCTTCCTCCGGGTGGCGCGTTCTCGCAGATCGCGCGCTCAGCCACGCGGGCTGGGTCATTCTCGTCGTCGAAGTTCAGGGTGCGGCCCTGGACGGTGGGGTTCAAGCGCGACCTGATTCACTGCTGGTGGTAACGCGACAGCTCTTGCGTCGTCACCTGCTCGAGGCGAAATTTTTCACGCTCGTCCTGCTCCTTGCGGACTGCCTTCGCCAGCTTCAGGCGGAGTTCCTCGACCTCCGTTGCCGTGGCGTTAGGAGGGATCGGGGTGGAGAAGGGATCCTCCGGCGGGTCGGTGCCAGTTTCCATGTAGGTCGCAGCGTGGCGACCGGTCCCGTCGCGGAGATCGGCGGAGTTTTCCGATCCGGAGTCGAAGTCAAAGATCCCAAGGATGGAGGGATCCTCGAAGTCTCCAATGTTGGAGACCTGGGTGATAGAGCCCGCGGGGGAAGCCGCAATGATGGATCCGGCGAGTGACGCCGGGGTCACCGAGTCGGCGTCGTCGTTGAGGGCCGCGTCTTTCGCGGCTGCAGTGGTTTCGGCCACGTCGCTGTGGACCGAGTTGTACTCGGAGGCGAGGCGGTGGATCGTGCGGACCTGGCTCTCGGAGAGTCGGTCGCGTGGCGGCGACTCGCGGATGCGAGCCAAATCCTTCGAGACGATGACGTCGGTGAGGCCGAAGAAGAGGCTGATCGTGCCGACTAGCAAGATCATGCTATGCTTGACGGGTCGCGCCACCGGGACGTAGCTGCTCGGCAAGATCTGGAGCATCTCGTCGGTCGCTATCATGCGGCCGGTGGCGACCGACTCGTTGATGGGCAGATTGGATCTCACCGCAGAACACCGGCTAGACCGGCCAGGCCCCACGGTGGGCGCCACTGTCGTGGGAATGACCACGGCAGATGCTGCAATCAGCAGCGAGTAGTAGAACATAGGGCAAGGGCGGCCAGCCATCTGTGGTGCGATATGAGGGCGGAAACACAGGGTTTTACCCAGGTTCGGCCCCCCGGAGGGTAAATACCTACTCCTGCTAGATTGTATTATGATGGAAGTACAATGGGGCGAGCTCGACGGCAAGGCGGCGAGTCGATTGGGTGGATGATCGAACGTATCCTCTACACGCCCTGTAGGGAGGTTTATATAGACTCACCCCCTAGGGTTTACATATCTCAACCGAATCAGTTAAGGTTTCGGCACTCGTTTAACCTAATACGACTTGGCCTATCTACTCTCCTGGGCCTTCATCTTCCAGTCGCTTGGATCCACACCAGGTCTTGATCCAGTCGCCGTCCTGCAGGCCCACTCGCCAGTTCCTGGGCCAGTCGGAAACGTCCTGCTGGGTATACCCCGGTAGGCATATCCCCATCACCATATTCTATACATCTAGGGAGTACTAAGATGTATATGGACTTGAAAGAACTATTCTGGTGGAATAACATGAAAAGGGACATTGCTAAATACATATCAGAATGCCATACTTGCCAAAGGGTGAAGGCTGAACATCAAAGTCCAGCAGGACCATTCCAACCTTTCGAAATTCCCGAACGGAAGTGGAAGGAAATAGGTATGGACATCATCACAGGATTTCCCATGACACCTAAATGGAAGGATATGATATGGGTAATTGTGGATAGACTCACTAAAAGTGCACATTTTATTCCGATAAATCAAAAAGATAATGACGAGAAGTTAGTAGAAGTTTACATCAAAGAGATAGTAAGTAAGCATGGAGTGCCCAAAAATATCGTAACTGATAGGGGATCCATGTTTACTTCAGCATTTTGGAAGCAATTACATGAAGCACTTGGTTCCAAATTAGATTTCAGCACAGCTTATCATCTAGAGACAGGTGGTCAAAGAGAAAGAACAAATCAGATACTAGAAGACATGTTAAGGGCTTGTGCATTAGATTTTGGAGGTACATGGGAAGATCATCTACCATTGGCAGAATTTTCCTACAATAATAGCTATCAGAGTAGTCTGAAGGCAGCTCCATATCAGGTTCTGTATGGAAGTAAGTGTAGATCACCAATATGTTGGTATGATCCTGGAAGCAGCAAGGAATTTGCGCCAGACTATATCAAGTAAAAACAAGATATCATTGATAAGATCAAGGATAGACTGAAAATAGCTTAGAGTAGGCAGAAAAGTTAGGCTGATCAAAGTCGAAGATCATGGCATCCAGAAGTGCGAGACATGGTATATTTGAAAGTAAGTCCAATGAAAGGAGTTAAAAGGTTCGGAGTTAAAGGAAAATTGAGTCCAAGATATATCGGGCCATTCAAGATACTGAGTCGGAACATGACTATATCTTATGCTTTAGAGTTACCCTCGAGATTGGATCAAGTTCATAATGTTTTCCATGTGTCACAACTTCGTAAATGTTTGAAAGTTCTAGATAGTGCAATCACACATCAAGATATAGAACTACAAGCATACTTGACCTATGTTGAAAAGCCCTGTAAAATTTTGGAAGAAAATTGGAAAAGATTGAGGAATAGGGAATCAAGTATTGCAAGGTACAGTGGGAACATCACCCCGAAAGGGAAGCCACTTGGGATAAAGAAGAGGATTTAAGTAAAGCCTATCCAGAACTATGCAGGTACATCTCAACAAACTTCGGGACAAAGTTTAATTTAAGGGGGGAAGTCTGTAACATCCGAGCATTTAGGAACCAACGAAGGGTATATTTAGGAATCTGTGAAATTGCATGCATTCATCTATAAAAATGTGGATAGATGCAAGATATCTAATGGAGGATAACCTATGCAAGATACCATAGGCATGCTTGGGTTATGCAACCTTGATTATACCAATCCCAAGTTTTACTTGCAAGCTTTTTTTTACCTTTACCAAAGTTTTTGACTTAGTTATTTCATTTGTGACTAGTAGATTTATTGGGTTTAGGAAAGGTGATATAAAGAGCATAAAAACAAGATTTGGGTAGTTACACTTGATTTAGCACCCCTCAATAGTGATACCCTCAACTTTAGTGGCTAGTGCTAAGAATAAAAGTTGATCACTTTAGCTAGGAATACTTGGTGAAAATGATTATGAAAACCTTGGAATGAGGATGCATTTTACTGAAATGTTTTGACATGTGTGATGAACAAAAGATGCTTTGATTGAGGCATGAGCCTTGACCTTTTAAAACTGATGGTTGGGTTCGGATGCGATACCATTCCAATTTTACCGTACAACCACATTACCTGAATTGGGTAGGGATTAACTGGAAGCTTACATGTCTTATTATGGGTTCCCTTGTGGAAATAGGTTGAGTTGAGGCTACCTCATGAATGTGAATGTCCACATATGAAGTTCCCAGGATGGAAAATGTCCATGGCTAGGAGGCCAAGCTCATAGGGGAGGTGCCTATACTAGGGTGTGTAATTGAAAGGTTAGGATTGATTATCCGCATACTAAGTATGATGATTCAGAGTTATCCCTGACGGATATTGAATTTTGTGGTGAAAGTGTACAATCTCTGTAGAGTGTCAAACTATTCGAATAGCCGCATCCGTGGTCATGGACAGTTGGGGTGGCCATACTGTACCGTCGTTAGATGTTTTCAAAATGACTTGGGAAATGAACTATGACTTTGACTTGACCACAACAGGGTTGTGAACATGAAAACTCGGTTCCCACTTAGGTGTTGTAGAACATTAAACTAGTTTTCTTTACTTCTGAACTCAGTATGAAATAAACCTGGATTTTTGCAAATAAACCTAGAGCTTAGGATTCCTACTCGAACTACTTTACTTGTTAGTGATAGTTTGCGAGTACTTAAAGATTACTCATGGCTTTGTCCCTGGCTATTCCCATGGCCAGGCTATGAGGAGGACTACCAGGATGATGGATATGAGGAGGTCTATGACAACTAGGATCATCTCCCGTCGTCAGCATTTCCTGTGACCCTGAAGATGAAGCCCCGCTACGTTTAATTTTTGTTGCATTGATTGTATTAAGACTAGATCGTGAGATCTTTTATTTGTAAGAACTTTGTTATGGTTTGTAATGGATCATGTACTGTGGTACTAATTCTGTTATGTCTTGCAAAAATGGTAATCCTGGGATTGCAAGGTATGGCATAATAGGCATCTGGGATTAAAAATCTGGGTGTTGACAAGTTGGTATCAGAGCCATCCTAACCAAAGGAGACCCTAGTTAGAATGGTCGCTTGAATCAAAAAATTAGTTTCAAAACAAAAGAAGTGAGTATGTATTAAAACCTATTCTCATTCTTATCCCTGAGATTCTTTCAAGAAAAAACATGTTCCTCAAAAATTCTTGCAATCCTACATAAAATTTGACACACTTGATCACCCCACTAACCTACGCATCCTAAATTCTTATTGATGGAAGTCAAGTATAGCAAGTTCTACCAGTTGGGAAACAAAGGAGGACTCATCTTCGAGCGATATTTAAGCCAACTCTCGGAATTTCTTGAACGCATGCACCCCGAGTTCTTTGGGGCACAACTCAATGATCAGCCCGGAGGAGAACTACATTGGCTGGTATTTGCAGAGCTCAGAGGCAAGATGGAGGCACCCACCTCAAAGAAGATCCAATTAAGCTTGAGGGAGAACAACTGGCTAGAGGGACTAGCCAGGGCTATGCAGGAGGCTCTTGCTCGTCTGTGTGGGCAAAACATCAACCAGATCAATGGCACTCGCTTTGCTTCCTACGCAAGGCGTGATTCTATGGGACTGCCATTGGAGGTGCCAGGCCATCCGGAGTTGAAGCATCAGGTGGATCATCTCGACTTCATGTTGTATGATAAGAAGAAGGAGTTGGACAACACCCGCGCCTACGCCAACCACAACCATGCCATTGCAGTCATGAAGGACCAGACCCTCGCAATCCTTGCCAAGGAGCTCTATTCACTTTGCCGTCAGCGTGACAAGAAGGATTGCACCATCGATTGTCTTCACAAGAGGGTGACCACTCTTAAGGAGACCATCCTATAGGGGTTCGTAGCATGGAAAACAAAAAAAATCTACTGTATGCACACAAACATGCCAAGATCTATCTACTTGATTGTAGCAACGAGTCGATTAGATTACTCACCCTCAAATACCGTTCCCATTCCCTATAGGGGTTTGGAGCTTAATTTCTTTCTTGCCAATGCCCAACCAAGTGACCTAGGACATGATTCAATCATTCCACTTTTCCATGACACATTCATGTACCCATTCTGGTCTGGTGAATCTTCTAGACCCTTCTAGAACTTCTTCGATGAAATCATCGGAATCATTCCCGAACTCCGGAATTGGACTTTCCTTATATGAATATTATTCTCCGGACCATTCCGGATCTCCTCGTGATATCCCGGATCCCATCCGAGACTCCGAAAAATATTCGGTCTCCCTACTTACATTCCATATCTACTAAACAACATCGAATCCTTAAGTGTGTCTCCCTACGGTTCGTGAATTATGCAGACATGAACGAGACTATTCTCCGATCAATAACCAATAGAGAAATCTAGAAATTCATATGGCTCCCACATATTTCTACAATTACTTTGTGATCGAATGAACCACTTACATGTGACACCAATTTCCCTTTGTCTTGCAATAGTTTACTTATCCGAGGTCTGATCATCGGTATCTCTACATACCTATTTCAACCTCATTACTGATAAGTACTCTTTTCTCGTTCCCGTGATATGTGATCCCTTGTGATCCAGTCACATGCTTGCAAGCTAATTGGATGACATTCCACCAATAGGGCCCAGAGTATATCTATTCGTCATATGGATGGACAAATCCCACTCTTGATCCATGTGCATCAACATATACTTTCTGAACACTCAATGCCATACTTATAACCACCTAATTACAGTGCGGTGTTTGATGTCATCAAAGCATCTTTCCGGTGATGGTGATTAGCATGATCTCATGGTCGAAGGAATTAGGTTACTATGTATCAGAAAGCTTATAGAAAACAAACTATTCAAATGACTTGATCTTTATGCTATGCTTATCTATAGGAGTATGTCCATCACACCATTATCCTAATGATATGATCTTGTTGTTAATAACATCTCAATGTTCATGATTGGGAAACCACGATCATCTATCAACCAACAAGCTAGTATTATAAAGAGGCTTTACCAGGGACTCTAATTTAGTTTACAAATCACACAAGTATTAATGTTTCCGGTTAATACTATTATAGCATGAATGCAAACATTTATCATAAACACAAAGATACAATAATAACTACTTTTATTATTGCCTCTAGGGCATATGTCCAACAGTCTCCCACTTGCACTAGAGTTAACTAATCTAGATTACATGGTAATATACCAAACACCCATGGCGGTTTGGTGCTGGTCATGTTTTTCCCTCGGGAGAGGTTTAGTCAATGGATCCGCCACATTCCGATCTGTGTGTACTTTGCAAATCTTTATGTCACCATCTTGGACCTGCTCTCGAATAGCGTGAAAACGCAGCTGGATATGCTTCAGCTTCTTGTGTGACCCTTGTTCTTGCGCATTGTCTATGGCGCCCATGTTATCATAGTAGATAGACATTGGGTCCAGCACACTGAGAACCACACCAAGATCTATAATGAACTCCTTCATCCATATCTCCTCTTGTGAAGCCTCCGAAGAAGCTATGTATTCCGATTCAGTTGAAGATCTCGCCACAACGCTTTGCTTTGCACTCGTCCAGCTAATTGTTGCACCATTCAAAGTAAATACGTATCTAGATTGAGATTTAGAATCATCCGGATCGGTGTTCCAACTAGCATCGAGGTAACCATTACCAATGAGTTGTTCATCACCTCCATAAGTAAGAACCATATCCTTAGTTCTTCTAAAGTACTTAAGGATGTTTTTGACCTCTGTCCAATGATCCACTCCTGGATCACTTTGATATTTACTAGTCAAACTAACAGCATATGCAATGTCGGGTCTAGTACATAGCATTGCATACATGATAGATCCTATGGCTAAGGCATAGGGAGTCTTACTCATCCTTTCTCTATCTTCTGACGTAGCAGGACTTTGAGTTTTACTCAAGGTCGTATTGGGCAACATGGTCACGAACCCTTTCTTCCTATCTTCCATTCCAAACCTCTTTAGAAGTCCAAATATGTACTCTGTGACAATGATATTAGCCGTCTCGATCTATCTCTATAAACCTTTATGCCTAATATGTAAGATGCTTCGCCAAGATCTTTCATTGAAAAACTATTATTCAAATAATCCTTGACACTATTAAGAAGGTCTACATCATTCCCAATCAACAATATGTCATCCACATATAGTACTAGGAATGCTACAGAGCTCCCACTCACTTTCTTGTAAATACAAGCTTCTCCATAAGTTTGTATAAAACCAAAACTTTTGACCACCTTATTAAAATGTTGATTCCATCTTTGGGATGCTTGATTCAATCCATAAATGGACCATTGAAGTTTGCATACCTTGTTAGCATCTTTAGGATCAACAGAACCTTTGGGTTGTACCATATACAACTCTTCATCAATGTCTCCATTGACGAACGCCGTTTTAACATCCATCTGCCATATCTCATAATCATAATATGCAGCGATTGCTAACAAAATCCTCATAGACTTTAGCTTCGCTACCAGGGAGAAAGTCTCATCGTAGTCAACCCCTTGAATTTGTCGAAACCCTTTTGCGACAAGTCGAGCTTTATAGACAGTAACATTACCATCAACATCTATTTTCTTCTTGAAAATCCATTTGTTCTCGACAGCCTTTCGGCCATCCGGTAAGTCCACCAAAGTCCATATTTGGTTTTCGTTCATGGATCCAATCTCGGATTTCATGGCTTCTTGCCATTTATTGGAATATGGGGTCATCATCGCTTCCTCATATGTCGCAGGTTCGTCGGTGTTCTCCACCAACATGACACTCATAACGAGATCATACCAATCGGGAGTGGTACGAGTTATCGTTGACCTGCGAGGTTCCGTAGTAACTTCAACCGAAGTTTCATGATCAATATCACTAGCTTCCTCTCTTGTTGGTGTAGGCACCACAGGAACTAATTCCGGTGTTGCACTACTCTCAAATCCGAGAGAAGGTTCGACAACCTCATCGAGTTCTACTTTCCTTCCAGTCACTTCTTTCGAGAGAAACTCCTTCTCTAGAAAGGATCCATTCTTAGCAACGAAGATTTTTTCCTTCGGATCTATGATAGAAGGTATACCCAATAGTTTCCTTCGGGTATCCTATGAAGAAGCATTTTTCTGCTTTGGGTTCAAGCTTGTCGGGCTGTAACTTCTTTACATAAGCTTCACAACCCCAAACTTTAAGGAACGACAATTTAGGTTTCTTCCCAAACCATAATTCATACGGTGTCATTTCAACGGATTTAGATGGTTCCCTATTTAAAGTGAATGCGGCTGTTTCTAATGCATAACCCCAAAACGATAGCGGTAAATATGTAAGTAACATCATAGAACGAACCATATCTAAGAGAGTTCGATTACAACGTTTGGACACACCATTACGTTGTGGTGTTCCCGACGGTGTCAATTATGAAAGTATTCCGCATTTCTTTAAATGATTGCCAAACTCGTAACTAAGATATTCACCTCCACGATCAGATCGTAGGAACTTAATCTTCTTGTTACGTTGATTCTATACTTCACTTTGAAATTCCTTAAACTTCTCGAAAGTTTTGGACTTATGTTTCATGAAATAGATATACCCATATCTACTCAAGTCATCCATGAAATTAAGAACATAAAGATAACCACCGCGCGATGCTACACTCATTGCTCTCCATCATACCAGAAAATAGAGTCTTAGTCATTTTACCCATCAGACATGATTCGCATCTATCAAGTGATTAGAAATCAAGTGATTCAAGAAGTCCATCAGAATGGAGTTTCTTCATACGCTTCACTCCTATGTGACCAAGACGACAGTGCCACATATAGGTCGAGTTATCGCTCAATTTTCAAACGTTTAGCTTCAATGTTATTAATATGTGTATTGCTACAATCGAGATTCAACAAGAATAGACCATCTATCAAAGGTACATGTGCATAAAACATATTAGTCATATAAATCGAACAACCATTATTCTCGGACTTAAACAAGTAACCGTCTCGCAATAAACATGATCAGGATATAATGTTCATACTCAACGTAGGCACCAAATAACAATTATTCAAGTATAAAACTAATCCCGATGGTAGATGAAGAGGTAGCATGCCGACCGCGATCACATCAACCTTTGATCCATTTCCAATGTGCATCGTCACCTTGTTCTTCGCTAGTTTTTGTCTATTCTGCAGCACCTGTTTTGAGTTACAAATATGAGCAACCGAACCAGTATCAAATACCCAGGCACTACTACGACTACTAGTGAGATACACATCAATAACATGTATATTGGATATACCTTTCTTCTTGATGTTGTGGTTCTTCAAATCTGCCAAGTAATTAGGGAAATTATGCTTCCAGTGACCTTCTCCCTTGCAGTAAAAGCACTCAGTATCAGGCTTAGGCCCAGCCTTGTTCTTCTTTGCCGGCTCGGTAACTTTCTTACCGCCCTTCTTGAAGTTTCCCTTTTTCTTAGACCTGCCTTGCTTCTTGAATTTGGTGGTCTTATTGACCATCAACACTTGGTGCTCTTTCTTGATCTCCACTTCCGCAGAATTTAACATAGTGAAGAGTTTGGGCAACGACTTGTCCATGTTTTGCATATTGTAGTTCATCACAAAGTTCTTGTAACTTGGTGGTAGTGATTGGAGGACGAGGTGAATCCCCAAAGCATTAGGAATCACTATACCCAAGCTTTGAAGCTTGCTTGCGTGCCTAGACATCTTAAGCATGTGCTCACTGATGGAGCTGCCCTCTTCCATCTTGTAGTTAAAGAACTTTTCAGAAGCCTCATAACTCTTAACTGCCTCGTGAGCCTCAAATATCATTTTGAGTTCACGGACAATATCATGTGGGTCATGGTTCTCAAACCTTTTCTGAAGCTCCGATTCCAAACCATACAAGATAGCACACTGAAATATGGAGTACTGATTCTTCCGAGCAAGGAAAACATTATTTACCTCATCAGTAGCATCAGCTGCAGGTGGGTCACCCAGCGGTGCATCTAGCACATAGGTCAAATTACCAGAATTGAGAACAATCCTCAAGTCGCAGAACCAATCCGCAAAGTTGCTTCCATTGTTTTTCAACTTTTCTTTCTCTAGGAACGTACTAAATTGATGGTAGGGGCTGCCATTGATCTACAACATATTTGCAAAATTTTAGATTAAGTTTATGAAAAATTGAGTTCTAATTAATATTTAAATTAATCTAGGTGAACTCCCACTCAAAACAACATCCCTCACATTGTTTTAGTGATCACACGAACCAAATCCAACACATCAAAACCGATCATCACGAGAGATGATGTAGCTTCAATGGCGAACAATCAACATGTTCATCATATCTACTATATGCGCATGCTTTACCTTTTGCTGATCCGTGTTTCGAGACCATGTATGTACATGCTAGTCTCATCAAGATCAAACCTTAGCTTCCGCATGAGCAAATCTGGCTTTCTCCCGTTGTATACACTCGCAGAATCTAACACACCCGATCATCACGTGGTGCTTCCAAACAACAAGATTTGGCAATGGTGCCTACTAAGGATGAACACTTTATAACTTTATATCTTGTGAGAGGGATCATCTTATAATGCTACCATCACGAACTAAGCAATACAAGATGCATAAAAGTTTAACATCACATGCAAATTTAAAATATGTGATATGATATGGATTTTCTTCTTGTGCTTACAATCTCCATCTTCAAGCACGAACATGATCTCCATCATCACCGGCGTGGCATCAAGGTCAATGTCACCGCTCCATGGTTGTCGTCCACTAGCATCAACTATTATAACTACTTTGAATAATAGACACGCAGGTCTTAACGAAATTAAAAGACAACCATAAGGCTTCTGCTGGTTGCCGACTTACAATAAGGAACATTGCATACATCATATATAATCACAATCATGGCCATATCACATCACAGCACACCCCTGCAAAACAAAGTTAGACGCCTCTAATTTTCTTTGCATGTTTTACGTGGTTTGGGGCTTTCAATAAGTGTCGTTCTAACTTACGAACAAGAACCACAACGTTGATACTAGTATTGTAAATCACCTGTTGTAAATTGGATCTTCACTATGTTGGGAGAAACAGGCATCCGCAAAGCCACTTATGCAATACAAGTTGCATGTCAAGCGTGGAGCAAGTCTCATGAACGATGTCATGTAAGGTTAGCCCGGGCGGCTTCTTCCCACCATCCCGCAAGATACAAAGTACACAAGAAGAAATCACAACAAAAGCATCAACACCCACAATGACCATTGTGTTCTACTCGTGCAACAGATCTACATATAGACACGGCTCTGATACCACTATAGGGTTTCGAAGCATGGAAAACAACAAATTTCTATCGCATGCACACAAACAAGCCAATATCTATCTACTAGATTGTAGCAACGAGTCGATTAGATTACTCACCCTCGAAGATTTCAAATCGGTTAACGAGAGCAGATTCTCGTGGGTGATGTAGTCGTATACTTGCCGATCTCAGGATCGCGTAGACGATCCTTCCGGCACTGTGTTCCGGCAGCGCTTCCGCAGTCGGTCACACGTTCGGTACTCGATGAAGACCTTACTCTCCCTTGTTCCAGCAGGCAGTGGAGGTTGTAGTTCTCCCCTCGCGATTCCGGTTGCACGACGGCGTGGTGTCAAAAGTAGAGGGAAGATCTTGCAGTGCTTCGCCTAAGCTGGAGCATGTTATGGTGGATCTAGGGTTTACGGCAATATAGGGTTTAGAGGGCCAGAGAGTAGGAGGCGTGGACGGCGGCGGCTAGGGAGGGGACAGTGAGCCAGCGGCAGCGCGGTGGCTGGCAGCAGCGGTGGCGCTGGGGGCGGCGGCACGGCGGCTAGGTGGGGAGGGGATGGTGTTGTGTGTCCTTGGGGAACCCCCTTCCCTCTATTTATTAGAGGGAGGAAAACTTGGGATAGGGGAGTTTCAATCCTTCCCCAACTCCCTCTCCTAGTTGGCTTGTAGTGGAGGGAAAGAAGGATTATTTCCTTCCTCCACCGGGATACATTGTCCCAGTTTGACTTTTCAAACTTGCCTTTTGACTTTCAGTTAGGAGCTTAATTTCTTTCTTGCAAATGCCCAACCAAGTGAACTAGGACATGATTCAATCAATCCACTTATCCATGACACATTCATGTACCCTTCCAATTCCGGTATGGTGAATCTTCTAGACCCTTCTAGATCCTCTCCGATGAAATCATCAGAATCATTCCCGAACTCCGGAATTGGACTTTCCTTATATGAATCTTATTTTCCGGACCATTACGGATATGCACATGATATCCTGGATCCCATCCGAGACTCCGAACAACATTCGGTCTCCCTACTTACATTCCATATCTACTAAACAACATCGAATCCTTAAGTGTGTCTCCCTACGGTTCGTGAATTATGCAGACATGAACGAGACTCTTCTCCGATCAATAACCAATAGAGGAATCTGGAAATTCATATGGCTCCCACATATTTCTACGATTACTTTGCAATTGTATGAACCACTTACATACGATACCAATTTCCCTTTGTCTCGCGATAGTTTACTTATCCAAGGTCTGATCATCGGTATCTCTACATACCTTGTTCAACCTCGTTACTGATAAGTACTCTTTTCTCGTTCTTGTGATATGTGATCCCTTGTGGTCCAGTCACATGCTTGCAAGCTAATTGGATGACATTCCACGGAGAGGGCCCAGAATATATCTATCCCTCATATGGATGGACTAATCCCACTCTTGATCCATGTGCCTAAACACATACTTTCCGAACACTCAATGCCATATTTATAACCACCTAGTTACGGTGCGGTGTTTGATGTCATCAAAGCATCCTTCTGGTGATGGTGATTAGCATGATCTCGTGGTCGAAGGAATTAGGTTACTATGTATCAGAAAGCTTATAGCAAACAAACTATTGAAATGACTTGATATTTATGCTACGCTTATCTATAGGAGTATGTCCATCACACCATTCTCCTAATGATATGATCTTGTTGTTAATAACATCTCAATGTTCATGATCGGGAAACCATGATCTTCTATCAACCAACAAGTTAGTATTACAAAGAGGCTTTACCAGGGACTCTAATTTAGTTTACAAATCACACAAATATTAATATTTCTGGTTAATACTATTATAGCATGAATGAAAACATTTATCATAAACACAAAGATACAATAATAAATAATTTTATTATGGCCTCTAGGGCATATCTCCAACACATCCGTGATCAGGTGATCCAACTTGAAGAGAAGGAGGAGAAAGGTGAAGATATCGGTGGAGATCTCTACTCCTGCCTCAGCGATGATGATGACGACCTGGAGGACCTCGACATGGACTTCCACACTGATGATTATAATTCCGTCTTCATTGATGATGAGTAGTCACAATAAGGCACTATCGTATGCGTGAGTTGTATCCGGTCCCACTGTATCGTAGCTTCATAGAATGGTTCCTAAAACCATCTGTTACCCTAGTGTGGTGTGTGTTCGTATTGGGTGCTATGAATGAATGAATGAAAAGAAATTTGCTAGTTGGCAAAACCAGAGCCAAATTCAAATGTTAAAAGCTTTTCACAAACAAATCCATGAACCTTAGAAATTTCCCTCTTGTCTCACTATCTATCTCAATCTTCAGATGACTCGCAGAAATCCCGGAGGAAGCAGTTCATCTCAGGATCCAATGCTACAAATCCTACAAATGTTGGTTGCTGACCGTGAAGCTAGAAGAGCTGAACATCAAGCTAATTTAGCCACCCTTCAATAGATATCTCAGATGGACCATAATAATCAAGGCCATGGAAACCAGGATAACCATGGATCAAAGCTCAAGAACTTTCAAAACTCCAATCCCCCCATATTTAGTAAGTCTGAAGAGCCATTAGATGCTGATGACTGGCTGCAGACCGTGGAGAACAACTTAGAGGTCGCAGGAGTGGAGGCCAATGAGAAAATACTGTTTTCCACCCATTATCTGGCAGGTGATGCAAGAGCTTGGTGGTATAGCATTCGTACCATGAATGGAGGAAAAATGATGGCTTGTGATGAATTCAAACTCAAGTTCAGCTAAACCAGTGTGCCACTAGGTTTGATTCTACGGATGAGGGATGAATTCAA